>CM049434.1:12717475-13967475 GCA_026929855.1 Poa annua | reverse complement strand
AAAAACTTAGTGAAATAATGAAAAAAGATTAATACTGTGATAGTTGTGGGCGGACTGGCTTGACTTTTCTTTGGAAGAAGGGTCTAGGGAATTCAACGGAAGAACGACAACCAAGGTGAATGTAATGTGTTGCTAGCTTATTGGCCAGGACCAACAATATAATGTGTCAGTAAACCTGTCACGCTCGGGTGCCTCTTCGAGCGGATAGGATTTGATCGCGTTCCATACTTCTTGTTTGGAGCAGGAAAGATCCAGCCAGGACAACGGCATATCTGACAAGTCGATAAAGTCTAAGTTGATGGATTGACCATAGGGGACTTTATTACGTGCGGTTGTCGATAAGTGGGAGTGAAGGGTGTTCTCTTTGTCGAAATGGCTAGAATGAATGTCAGTATTGGAACGGTGCAACGATAGAAAGATACTTCGATAAGATAACATATTATAAGTTTTTGTGGTAGAGATTTTTGCCCGAAATTAACTAAATCTAGGAGAGATCCCACCGCGCTCTGTGGCTAATGAAGCACTAATGTGAACCAAAGTTAATTCTTACTTCATGTATTCTTGAAGTGCATTTCAAACCTCGATCATTGTTGTCATGGAAATTGAAAGAGTCTTTATCTTGAGTTGCAACTTGTTGATATACTACATTCTTTTTTACTCAAAAGGCTCTAATTAATTGTCCTAGCAGCCAGCGCTAGTAATAATTGAATTGTACCGCAACTTTTTTGTACCGTATATACTTGTAACAAAACAAGCTAGCGCTTCGTCGGATGACATAGACGACGAGCGAGCACCTTGAAGAAAAACTTAGTGAAATAATGAAAAAAGACTTATATGGTGATAGTTGTGGGCCGACTGGTCTTGAGTTATCTTTGGAAGAAGGGTCTAGAGAAGTCGTCGGAAGCACGACAACCAAGTTGAATGTAACGTGTTGTTTTCTTATTGGTCAGGGCCGACAATATAACGTGTCAGTAAACCCGTCGGGCCTGGGTGCCTTTTCGGGCAAAAAGGATTTTATTACTTTCCAGACTTCTTGTTTGGAGCAGAAAATATCCCATGTGAGTATCCCAGCGGTGAGTGAAGGACGTTCTCTTTATCTACATGGCTAGAGTGAATGTCAGTATCTCAACGGTGCAACGATAGAAAGAACCTTTCGATAAGAAAACATATTATGAGTTTT
The DNA here is from genome assembly GCA_026929855.1 of Poa annua. Classification (NCBI taxonomy): domain Eukaryota; kingdom Viridiplantae; phylum Streptophyta; class Magnoliopsida; order Poales; family Poaceae; genus Poa; species Poa annua. Next base: position 13,966,295 of record CM049434.1, on the reverse strand, counting down.
TTCCCCAAATCAACTAAATCTAGGAGAGATCCCACCGCTCCGTGGGTAATGAAGCACTACTGTGAACCAAAATTAATTCTTACTTCATTTATTCTTGAAGTACATTTCAAACCCGGATCACTGTTATTATGGAAATTGGAAGAGCCATTATCTAGAGTTGCATGCAACTTGTTGTTGATATACGTAGTACTCCTACGTACATTCCTTTTTAGTCAACAGGCTCTAATTAATTGTACTAGCAGCTACGTACAGTAGTTTTTATTAACGTTAGCAAGCGCTAGTAATAATTGAATTGTATGGAAACTTTTTTTGTCCATTACTACAAGTAATAACAAAACAAGCTAGCGATCAATTATTGTAGGCATCTCGGTTTAACACAGTCACTCACTCCACGCTTCATCCCAACCGTGGCTTGCCTCCCACGAATGCACACTTGCAGAAAGCACCCGGCCCTTGAATTTCCGAAACTACTCACGACCTTATCACATATTCTCATCGAGGTACCCGAGACCAGAAGCAGATATTTTCCCAAGGAGCAACTTTGTGCAGGGGTCCGGCAGGAAGCGTCGAATTCGAAATTTGAAACTCAAAGCCCCACACACTCCCAGCGTGCGGACAAAGCCAGCGCCCAGCGGTAGCCTCACCGACGGTCGACGGACGGAGCTAGGGTTCCGTTGCCACCCCACTCAGCGCTCCGCCTATAAAAGCCGCGCGATCCGGCGGCGTCTCACCAACTCGCCATTCCCTTCCCTTCCTGTCTCGCCTCGCTCCTCCGATCTTATCCACACAGCTGTAGCGGTAGCACCACCACACCACCACCACCGGCCGGCCTCTCACCACCACCACCACCCATGGCCTACCGCGGAGGCGGAGGCGGAGGCCGAGGCCGCGGCGGCGGGGAGCAGCAGCAGCAGCACCCGGCGTACGGCGGGCGAGGGCCGCCGCCGATGGGAGGCCGCGGAGGGCCGAGGGGCTTCGTCTGGCCGCCTCCGGGCGCCGGCAACCCGCGCCCCGCTGCGCCGGCGCCGTACGCGCCGTCCACGCCCTCCTACCACAACCCGGCCGCGTACCAGCCCGGCTTCGTCTACCGCGCGCCCGCGCCTGCGCCCGTCACCATCCGCGCGCCTTCTCCTTCCCCGGCCACCACCGTCCGCGCGCCCTATCCTGCCGCGGCCCCGTTCCAGCCGGCCCGCGTCTCCGCTCCGCCGACCCCGACCACCTCCATCGCCAAGGAGCTCGAGCAGAAGCTCTTCGTCACGGAGACCGCTCTGGCGCCGCCGGCCGCGGCGGCCGCCGCGGCCGTCGAGGCGTCGCAGCCCGCGGCCGAGAAGGCGCCCGAGGTCGACCTCGCGCCGGTCTCCAAGAAGGGGATGGCGCACCCCGCGCGTCCCGGCGCCGGCACCGCCGGCAAGAAGGTCATGATCCGCGCCAACCACTTCCTCGTCAACGTCGCCGACAACAACCTGTTCCACTACGATGTAAGGCCGCCCCCCCCTCTCGCTACGTACCCCCTGCTACTGCTACGTACTACTCTGTAATTTCCTTTGCATGCATGTGTGATCTGCCTGCGTTGATATGTCTCAGATCTGCTGCTTCATGCAAGTTTTCGCCGGTTTCTTGCTGTTTGCGCTCTGATCTGTTTGGATGCAAATCATGTGTGGGTTTTCCTTCGATTTGTTTGCTTGCTTTTCGTAGCGTTCGATGCGTGGGCGCCTCAGATCTCATCCTTGTTCTGGATGTTTGGTCGAGCGCGCATCCTCGTACAGGTACTAGTTCTCAGCCGATCTGAGGCAAATACTTGGTCAGCACTGTGTAGTTTTTGGTCGATTTTGCCTTTTTCTCGGTGCTCGTGTATGGGGAGATCGAGTTCTCTCGGTCAATCGACCACATACGAGAGGTTTTGATGAGAAACAGAATGTTTCCGCTCGAGGCCATACACACCGCCGAAGCAGTTCTTCCTTAATTTGGTTCTTCGCGAAAGGGTAAAGTTTTCTTCGACTTTTTTGGTTGTGTTTTAGGCGATGAGCGTCTCAGATCTCATCCTTGTGGGTGTTGGTCGAGTGCCTCCGCGGCCGCGTACACGTACGAGTTCGCTTTTTCCGTTTTGGGTTTTTTGCTGGATCTGGCGCTGCGAGCCTGCGAGGGTTTATCGAACCATGCATGGTGAGTTCTGAAGCGAAACGGAAAAGTTTCCTATCCAACATACAGTCTCGCTCGATGCAGTGCTTCCTGTCGTTTTACACGCTTCTGTTGATGTCTTGTGGTACTCCTGTAGATAGACGTACGATCGACGTGCTTTTTCATGCAACGCTTTGTGCAATTTTGGGGCCTAGCTCGCTTTGTGATCTCATCCACGTTCGGGGTTTCCCCGTTCCATGCAAAGCCACCCGCCCTTTGCACGATTGCCTCCTTTTGAATCTTGTCCTTTTCTGGTGTTCTTTGTGAGTTTTACAAATGCGCAGCCTTCTTGCCACAAGATAAAGCCGGTAGGACGGCAGATCCGCGACCACTGGTATCTTGCTGCTTACCAGGTCCCCGGCCGGTCCATGGCTGCAGCCGCCATTCTCAGCAAACGGAAGGCCTCCTTGCGCAGTTACCGCTTTTGTTGTGCGTTTTGGTCTGTTTCTGCTCTTTAGCTCTGTCCTTGCGTCCTGGCAGTTCTGTGCCCCTTCGTCCTGGCAGCATCTTGGCTTGTGGTACTTCGTGTTGGCACTTTTTTGGTAATTTTCTTTGGAGTTTTTCTGGACGTACGTTGGGCAACAGTGATCGGTCTCAGCTTTAGCTCGGGTGAAACAACGCAATCGTGGTAGATCAGTTTTTTTTACCTCCGTTTGCTTTTTGATATAGCATATGCTCCCATACATTGATTTCGATGGAGCAAGTGTACTGCTGTAGGTTGGAATTACTTCAATCGAACTTTCAGTGAGCTCTGTGTTTTCTCCGTGGTACTATTTGACCTTATCTTTGGATAAATCGATCTGCTAGGGATACGCAAGTGTGTAGATTTTTTTTAGATTACTACCGTACAAGGTGCACCTCCTGTCAATTGGTGACGAAATTATTTTAGCAATTTATTTGGTACATATTTCTGTTTTTTTTTTTGTCAATTGGTACATATTTCTGTTCACTTGTTTCTGAACCGCATGATTGCAACGAGATTCGTGCGCTCCTCACCCAGCCCACTTCGTTTCAATCCCGGCACTGCTCCTCACGCCGCCACCCCTTTTTCCAGCTCCCCCTAACCCACCCAATAGTTTATTTTTCATCAAATTCCCCGTTTCCAGTGGTTATTTTCCTGAATTTAGGTCCAAATGGAGGTTGCCAGATGGTATGCCTTGCAATTGGTTGCTAGATTTGTGTACCTGCATTGCAGATAACTGTTGACTTGATTTTATTGTACATTTGGTCAGTAATTTGCTAGGGTCCCACAGTCTTTCTTATACTTGGGCTGGATGCTATGTTATATCACTTTAAATCGTAATTGTCTACTCTTTTGATTGTATTAAATCATAAATATCTCAAAGATATGAGAGCGTTTTGTTTTTTCTGAAATGAATGGGCAGTTGTGTGTGCCAATTGGCTTTTGCTTGGACTGAATGTTCAACAAATTTTCACACGTTTTTGCTTCCTGAATGATGTGCGAAGTGAAGTTCTTGTGTAGTTGATTTCTATGAAGGGATATTTATCTTTACTTCGTCTTTACTTGGCTGTAGGTTTCCATTAACCCAGAGTCAAAATCAAGACAAACAAACAGAGAAGTACTCGCTGAGCTGATCAAGGTACACGGGAAGACATCTCTTGGCGGCAAACTGCCTGCCTATGATGGAAGAAAGAGTCTCTACACTGCAGGCTCACTCCCTTTTGAATCAGAGGAGTTTTCTATTACACTGGTTGATCCCGAGAAGAAAGATAAAGAAAGGTCAGCTCAGATTGCTAGTTTTGCTTACTTCATTCAGTTTGAGCATCTTATTATATCAGTTCACAACCCCTCTCAATTTGCAGGGCTGAAAGGGAGTACAAGATCACCATTAGAATTGCTGGGAGAACAGACCTTTACCACCTTCAGCAGTTTCTGTGTGGAAGACAGAGGGATATGCCACAAGAAACCATCCAAGTACTTGATGTTGTCCTCAGGGAGTCACCATCTTGGAAGTATGACACATACTTTCCATTGTCTTGCTAACAATTTTCTTGCTAATACTTGTTTTCTAGAGTACCTAATAACATTTTGGAAATAACTTCTCCTTGCAGCTATGTCACAGTGTCCAGATCCTTTTTCTCCACCACTTTTGGTCACAGAGGAGACATTGGTGAAGGATTAGAGTGCTGGAGGGGTTACTACCAGAGCCTGCGTCCAACACAGATGGGGCTTTCGCTCAATATAGGTACTCCCTTTTCTGATTCAGTTATTGAATTGCAGCCCGTTGTTGCCTTGTTTATTTGATCTGTTACTCTTATTTATCCAGATATATCAGCAACATCCTTTTTCAAGCCTGTGACAGTCATCCAATTTGTGCAAGAGTATCTTAACCTGCGTGACGTCTCCAGGCCACTGAATGACAGGGACCGTGTGAAGGTACTATTCCTACTCTCGATTTAAAATACTTATTATTCAGAGTGCAACATGTAATAGGCTGAAAATGCTCGACTAATCTCTTTTGTACCAAATATGTGCAGATAAAGAAAGCACTTCGAGGAGTGCGTGTTGAAACAAACCACCAGAAAGACCAAATCAGAAGATACAAGATAACAGGACTCACTCCTATCCCTATGAGCCAGCTCATGTACTAATCTTTCCTCACATGCTGTTATGTTTTCCATTTTTTGTAGTCTTTTTGTTCTTGGACTATTAGGCAACAAATCGTATTGCTTGGATATTTGAAAAATGTTGCTCATGAATTTTGTGCATGTTGTTTGTTTGTTGATGTTGTTGTGTGGGCACTTGGGTAAGGGAGCACAATAATATTTTTTTAAACATTCTGCCTGAGGCACATTCATATGATTTCTATAACATGGCAAACATCTACGTGTGCAAAGTTGAATTTATAACATCTTAGAACCCTTTAGTCTATAAAATGAAAGCTCTACATAATTTGCATTATATTAATGCTTACACCATGGCTCAGCTATATGTCTTGTTAGTGTTCTTACATGACAATTACTGTTTTACTCTGTAGTTTTTCTGATGAGAGAGGATCAAGAGTGTCAGTTGTTGAGTACTTCAAGCAAAGATATGACTACAGGCTTGAGCATACGAATTGGCCCTGCCTGCAGTCTGGAAGCGATGCCCGACCTGTATATTTGCCTATGGAGGTACATTATCCATGACTCCTTCCTCATATTTCAGTTAGACATCGTTTGCTCAGTTTGTTCAGTGCTTCGTACAAATTGGTTGCAGGCATGCAAGATTGTAGAAGGGCAAAGGTACTCTAAGAAGCTTAATGACAAACAAGTGACCAACATACTGAGAGCAACCTGTCAACGTCCCCAGCAGAGGGAGCAAAGCATTCGTGAGGTACCTGTAATCATATTGATGCTGCGGAATACTTACAAATATATTCTTTTCCCACGTAGTTCTTGCATCATTTTCTAGGATGTTATATTTGGAAGTCGCTTTCAGTTTTCATGTTGTTATGAAATGCTGCCTCTTTGGTATCTAAGCATTGTTTGCCTTTTCCTTATTGTCATTTATCAAAGCATTATTTCTTTTTTTACACTGCAGATGGTTCTACACAACAAGTACGCAGAGGATAGGTTTGCTCAGGAGTTTGGAATCAAGGTGTGCAGTGACCTGGTCTCTGTTCCAGCCCGTGTACTGCCTCCTCCCATGGTAAGTATGCTGCATTTTTGCTCTTTTGTTTGAGCTAAAAAGTGAGGATTTGTCGTAATCACATAAATTATATATGTTTCAGCTGAGATATCATGAATCTGGAAGGGAGAAAACTTGCGCGCCAAGTGTTGGACAGTGGAACATGATTAACAAGGTATTACCTTGTTACTTTATCTTTATTTTCACAGTTTATCTCTTGACTTCTGCTGAGTATTGCTTTTGCTGGTACTGAAATACGGCAAACTTTTTTGAGTCTATGTTTGTTCCGATTGTCTTTTGCTTGATACTTGTTTGTAGTATATCCTACCTTAAGTCTCTTTTTGGTCTTTGCACTCTCTCATTATTCTGTACGTAGTATATCCTACCTGAAGTCTTATTTGGGACTTTGCACTCTTATTATTCTGTATGTAGTATATGTGATGTTTGATGGTGGTAGACTCATTTGTATCTTTCCCTGCCAGAAAATGATTAATGGAGGAACCATAGACTACTGGGCCTGTGTGAATTTTTCACGCATGCGTCCTGAGGAGGTGTACAGGTTCTGTTGTGATCTCATTCAGATGTGCAATGCCACTGGAATGGTAAAGTCCACATTGCTTTCATATTTTTAGCAGGCATTATCTATTCAAGATATGTCTGACTTTTGTTTACAACCCTGTAGTCTGTCAACCCAAGGCCAGTTATTGACATCCGGTCAGCTCCTCCAAACAACATTGAGAATACATTGAGGGATGTACACAGGAGAACAGGGGAATTAATACCCAAAGTGCAGGGGAAGGGAGAGCAGCTCCAACTGTTAGTAGTGATCCTACCTGAAATCACTGGTTCTTATGGTATGCATTCGCTGGTTTGATCAAACACGCTTCACCATTTCTTGGATTTTTGTATACCTGTGTGACATATTTCATTTTGCAGGGAAAATCAAAAAGGTATGTGAGACTGACCTTGGGATTGTGTCCCAGTGTTGCCTGCCAAGGCATGCTTCCAGACCAAACAAGCAATATCTGGAAAATGTTGCACTCAAAATTAACGTGAAGGTACCTACATTACCCCTCCATGATGCTTTTCAACTTAAGTTTTTACAGTAGTGTGACGATTTTTTGTCTTAACTAGGCTGGAGGGCGCAACACAGTTCTTGAGAAAGCTTTTGTGCGGAATGGCATACCGTTTGTGTCTGAAGTTCCAACAATCATCTTTGGTGCTGATGTTACACACCCCCCACCTGGAGAGGACTCTGCATCATCTATTGCTGCTGTAAGTTTGTTCCCATAGCTTACAATTTCTCACTTCATTATTTGTTCTGTGTGATGTGATCTCTGAAATAGTATTGTCTTCATGGACATCCCTGCTGTATACATTGCATTTAGGCTATAATCTTGTCCAAAAGTAGTTGGAACCCAAGTTTGCCTCTTTAACTTAAAAAAAAAGTATATTTACTTGGCATTATTTTGTTGATTTGATGTAGGTGGTGGCATCGATGGATTGGCCAGAAATCACCAAGTATAGAGGTCTTGTCTCTGCTCAACCACACAGGCAGGAGATAATAGAAGATCTCTTTAGTGTCACCAAAGATCCACAGAGAGGTAGCACCGTTAATGGTGGCATGATCAGGTGTGTTTATGATTAGTCAGAGACGTTTATTAATTGTCAGTTTCCACATGGATCAACTGGGAGCCTTACATGATTTCTCTACAGGGAGTTGCTGATTGCCTTCCGCAGGAAGACAGGCCGGAGGCCTGAGAGGATAATCTTCTACAGGTGCGTTTAGCAATCTATGTTACTCTTTCCATCTTGTCCAATCAATGAAACTATCTGACTGATCTTTCTCCTATGTAGAGATGGCGTAAGTGAAGGTCAATTCAGTCATGTTCTGCTTCATGAAATGGATGCAATCCGGAAGGTAAGCCAGCAGCCAGTATTACCTGTCAATATCTGTTTTTGTCTATCTTCTTTGGTCATTCTGATTGTTTGTTTACATATCTTATGCAAGGCCTGTGCCTCTTTGGAGGAGGGGTACCTACCCCCAGTCACTTTTGTGGTTGTCCAGAAAAGGCATCATACCAGGCTATTCCCTGAGGTTCATGGGAAGCGTGAGATGACTGATAAGAGTGGAAACATTCTTCCTGGTTAGTATATTCGGTATTTGTATCTAGTACTACTACCTGAAGCATTGCAGACTCTGATTGGGTGCATTTCTATCTGTATTGTGCCGCAGGAACTGTTGTTGACCTCATGATTTGCCACCCTACAGAGTTTGATTTCTACTTGTGCAGCCATGCTGGCATTCAGGTAGCCACTTGGTCCAACTGTCCTTTTTGCATGCCATTTGTTGTTCAATGTTCAGATGGTGAGAGTGCTTTGTAAATTCTTCCCAGGGAACTAGTAGGCCAACACATTACCATGTTCTTTATGATGAGAATCATTTCACAGCCGATGCACTTCAGATACTGACCAACAATCTTTGCTACACGTAATCTCTCTCTCTCTCTCTCTCTCTCTCTCTCTCTCTCTCTCTCTCTCTCCCGATCTTGATCTCTCATGACACTGATTATGGCTTAACTCGGGTCCATGTCTGATGCAGCTATGCCCGTTGCACTCGTGCAGTCTCTGTTGGTGAGTTTCCTCAGTTTCCTGCCTTTAATTTACATACATGAAGTTTTGTCTGTTCTTTTTTCTTCTAAGCGGAAGTTGATCTTCTGTGTGTCTTTCTTCTACGAACATATACATGATACTCTATGCTGCTTTGTTGCGATTTGACTATAAACTGGACAGCATTTATATGATACTCTAGTAACTGCTTTGCTGTGATTTAACTATGAACTGGCCAAGATAATCTTGTTAGCATGTAGTTTGTGCTTCCTACATGGTATTTTCTTATCCCAATAGTCCTGGCACTTATAGATGTAGTGCCCGGTGTTAGTTTTTGTAGCTGTATGTTCCTAGTTTGATGTAAAACTCTAAAATTGCATGTCCATCCTGACAATATAAACCTTAGTTCATGCCATCTTGGTTTTAGTGAAATGAACATCTTTTCCCCATGTGTTTTCAGACTTAGTACTTTAATAACTTGGCTGTTTCCTTGAATAACTGAGCTGTTTCATTTACATCCTGTGGCCTTTGTTTCTCCGAACTAAATTGGCTTAACATGTTCTGTGCAGTCCCGCCCGCGTACTATGCCCATCTTGCCGCATTCCGCGCTCGCTACTACGTCGAAGGAGACAGCTCAGACGGTGGCTCAACCCCAGGCAGCAGCACAGCTATTGCTCGAGAGGGGCCTGCGGAGGTGCGCCATCTCCCGCTGATCAAGGAGAACGTCAAGGACGTCATGTTCTACTGCTGAAGCTCCCCCTGGAGCTGTTCCTTCTTCGACCTGCAGTAACTTCACTTGCTTGATGATGAGATGTGTGTGGGAGAGCCCTGAGTTGGCGATGATTCTGAGTTATCTATTTGAAAGAACCTTAGCCTGGAAGCCTGTTGCTCGTAGCCAGGATATGACTTGAGCTTTTTGGTTGGCCTTGAAGGCCTTTAAATTATTCAACTCTTTGGAACCTATGCAAGAGCTTTAAGTTATCAAGTCGTTTGCTGAGTTGGCTTAATTGTTGTGTGCTATTCTGATCTTTTGGTTTTGCCTTTCCTGAATATCATTGCTAGGTTGGGCTTTTTTTTTTGCTTTGTCTGGATCATGACTATCTATGAACTATTTTGGTTCTTGATATTTTGGCGAACAGATCCAAGTCAAAGAAGCAACTGAACTGAGTTGCTCTTGGCGAGGACTTCTGCTTGTCCAGATCAAAGACGGTCATTCACTACTAGATTTCACAGCCGAATTGAACTTTGCACACTGCATCATCTCTTTCCAACATATAGTTCTGAAGGAGCTGTCTGGACTGTTCTCGTTTAGATAGAAGTATGGATGCCAAATCACCAGAGTTTGTATCTTTCTTTTCTAATGATTCATCTGGACTTAGTTCTCATAGGATTTCTTTGTGAATTCTTTCTCTAATAACCATCGAATGTTAAGAATTTAAGATAGTAACTCAGGACAGCATTTTATTTGTATAGCACACATACAACTGATCACAATCCTAACATAATTTGAAGAAAATCCACAAAGCCCACCGAGTGCAAACATATGTTTTCAGCACACTTTTTTGGCATGGGGTCTACTTTGAACATGACTGCATCCTCGTATTTGTATCTTCAGTTGATAATTACTACAAAACCAATGACAAAACTAAGAGACTGTAAGATACATCTGTTTCTTTCGTTAGTTTGACAAAATCCCACTAAGAGACGTGTCTACTTTTTTGGCATGGGGTCTACTTTGAACGTGACTACATCCTGGTATATATATCTTGAGTTCATGCTCCAATGCAATCTCCATTCAACTCAAGGTAGACAGCGCCACAAAAATTCAATACAAAACTATCAGATTGTTCGCTATGTTATCATCTTGGTACAGGGACTAACTTGAGGATGCATACTCGGACTTCAATCTGATGTTGGTGCGAGCCTCTATGCATACACACTAACACGAAACAAGGAACCAGCTTTGAATAACACGATGCTTCATTTATTTCCTTTGATCTATCGCCTGTAGCGGTATCGCTTGAAGTTGAAATACAGATGAAGAATCCCACGCTCAAATGTGCACTTGAATCCCTTCTTATGGGAGTACTCCCACTCCTTGTTGACAATGCGAAAAGACTGCCAGGAAAATCAGAGAAATTAAGTGCAACTTCCATGAAATTACAGCTAAACTGAAAAGGAGGGGGCAAAAGGCTTACAATATCCTCATATGGAGGGCCAGCATGGAATCTTATATGACACGTCTCCCCAGCACTTCCATCTTTCTCTATAGTGTATACCGGTGCCTTTGATTTATCCACAAGATCAGGGTAAAATATGTTGAACTTATACCCCTGGACAATTTTAGGAGGTGGGTTGTCGTGGTCATAATGAGTTTGGTTGTATTTGTTCCACTCGTATCCAGTATGCACACGATTAAAGTACTTTGGTTTTCTTGGTCGGTACTTGTCATGCCACCAGTACACCTGTGAGCACATAAAGCGGTTAAATTTTCATGAGAATCCAGCTAAAAGCCTGAGAGTGAATGGAGGTTCACTGGCAATAGCTAAATGCACCAAGTTGCTAGAATTCTTATAGCATGTAAGAGCATATTATCATCAAAATTCCAAAGTAGAGTATCAAATATAGCTTTAGATTAATACTAATATATCCACAACTTCAGATTCAATTAACTTCCTGACTACAGGTGAATCCAGCATAGTGACATAATTTTGGATAATATTTAGAAGAAAAAAAGATACTCCCTCCGATCCGTATTAACTGTCGGGAGCTACGCAGCCATTTTGTACTAGGCCTATTCAGTTTCCGCGACAATTTTTTCGGACAGGAGGTAGTATGTTTATGTGGTACGGAGTAGAAAGAAAGATGATGCGGTAGCAGTTCTACATTCCTTGGATGATAAAACAGATTGCAGTATTGTTTCTCTCTATAAGGCAAATGAGACAAACCTGTGAATCCAGGTTCACTTCAGCACCTGAACCAAATACAGCATCCCCTTCCTCCATAGCTCCCATAACTTTCATTGCTTTCACTTCCATTTCATCTGGTTTTCTTGCCTTAGCTGTCATGACATCCTTAACTTTCCTCTGATGCTCGATAACTACAGCTTCACGTTGCCGATCCTGGAGATTATTTCGAAGCGCAGAGCGCATGCGTGAGACTGATCAGTCAACCTCATTTCAAATTTGTAACAAACACATGCCATATACCCTACTCATGCAACACTGAACTGAGAGAAAAAGCACGTCCCCAACCCCAGGGAAAACAAATGTTGCATAAAGACTCTGAAAGAATCTTAAGACCAATTTTGGCCAATTTCCCTAATTAACTGGTGGAACTAGCCTCTTTCAGGGTAAACATGCACGAAGGCCTCCAAGTTTCCAACTGCTTGAAAGATTATCCTATGATCTCACTGGAATGTTACCCTATTGCAAGTATTTCTAAAATAGGCTGCTTATTAACTTCTTTTGCACAATATGGTGTAGTGTTGCTATCGGGTCGTATTTGATAATTTAATTAATAACGAGTTGATATTGACTTTTGACTGCATAAATAACCATAACTATTTGGCCGGCACTTTTATCACTGTAAAAAAGCACAATATTGCCGAAACAAAGACTGTACCAGTTCCGCCTTGTCCTCGTCAGGATCAATTGCATCTTCATCTTCATTGCCATGCATTAGCTCAGGCGAGAAGGAGCCAGCTTCTTCATCCAAATGGTTCTCTGTTTCTTCCATTATAGGTTCTGGAGAATATCGTTTATCATCTGCATATGAAACATGTATCAGAAAACACTGTTGTTATCTAAAAAGAAGGGGTCGTTAATTGATCATAAGTAAATCTAAACCTTCTTCCTCATCATGCATCACATCCTCCTCGTTAGTGTCTAATCCCACATCAGCTTCCACAGCCTGTTCCGGAGCGGCAGTATTCTCTAGACGATGGAGATGCTTCCGCAGGAGAGAAGCGTGGATTTCTCTAAGGCAAGCCTGCATGGCATACAAATAAGAAATAAGCCTATCTTTTTTGTGAGATAATATTGATCAACTATGCAACCAGATAAATTATAAGTTCAGAAAGCTAGAAAGAGCAGCTCCAGACTGCAGATGAATGCTTCTACTTGAACCAAACTGCAAATCGTGTGGCTTTGAAGATAATGTTGCGGAAACAGGGTCAAATCAAGAACACCATTATACTTATGTTTCTATGAATAAAACAGAAAATGTCTAATAGGGGTATAACCAGATACCATATTTTATTCTGTCAAACTGAAGAGCCATTAACAGTTTCTACGAACTACAAGCATGGCATACCTTTGCTTTGTAAATATGAAGGCGCTTCAAAATGGCCTCCCAGTATTCCACAACTTTTGCAGTTCCAGAGCGCATCTGGGACTCAATTTGACTTTGCATCTCTTCCAGTTCTGTGGAAGTCTTACCCTCCAAGAGATCTTTTACATCCCCCTCAACGCTTGCATGTAATCCTCTCTCTTCCACTTCGCGGGGTAGTTCCTCACCACGCACCCTAGCCCGGTCAATGGCATCTCTTTTTCGAGCCTCACCCAGCTCCCAGTCACACACTACCATAAGTGCCTGATGAATTCCAAATTAAACTGGGTCAACAGGTATGAACAATATAGATGATCATACAAATATGAAATGAAAGTATGAAACAAACTTAACATATTAGTCAGATCTCCTGCCATATTAAAAACATGCCATCAAGCTTGGTTTAGTTTCGTTGAGGAACTAAGGGTTAAATTGTATCTAACAAGCTAAAGAACATGCTCTGACATACCATACCACACAATATTTTTGCCAAATAGAAACTGACAGAGCACAATACCCAAATCAACTGAGGACGCTGCCGACTACAATTTTGGACTATACAGTTTCGGTAGCTCATTCGCAAGTCGTGGATAAATATTCAGGACAGTAAGATGAAGAAATGTACCTCCCAGTACTTGACATTCACTTGGCTTTCCCTGTCAAGATCGAGATGCATCTTAATGTCATCACGTAGCTCTTCCATCTCCTTCACTGTTAATCCCTGCAAGTTTGCAAAGTACTTATGCTTCAATATGTGTGGAAAAAAAATGGATGAGGGCTAGTTGTATGAAGGTAGTCGGAACATATGGTATGGTTATTTCAGAAAAGAAGAGACTCGGTGAAAATTGACTAGTGAGTCTTAAATCTGCCAACTTTAGAAGTCTACTGCATTTCTATGAGAACAAGTCTGGCCTTAAATTTAACTTCATACTTATGGCTGGTAAACAATTTTGTGGGTGAAAATAGTGAGAGAGAAGATGTGTATGAACAGATTTTAGTTTTAGAGCTCGATAAGATACCTATGGATCTACTACCTTTGTTTTTCAATATAAGACGTTTTAGCCTTTTTTTCACATTCACGTGTCTAAACTTGTATCTAGAAATGTTTTAGTGTCCATATTCACTCATTTTTGTGTGTATCTAGACAACATGTGCAATAGCTAAAACATCTTATATTAAAAAACGGAGGGAGTAGTAGATGGGAATAAACCAATACTTTATGGTAGGGAAATTCAAGAGAAGAAAAAGGACTGCTTGATTAAGTATAGTATTGTATCTTCTCCTAAAGAGCATACTAGAGGGAAACATGAAAACTCACAAGGCAAAAATAAAAATCGTTTGTCCAAATTTATAATTATTAACTTCCAAAAGCCTAAGAAATAAGGAGCGGATACATGAGAAAAAGTGTCAGTGTGGTTCAGTTACTCTCTTTTCTGACTAAGGATCAGATAAGAATATACTGAAAACTAATGGCACACTGTAATGGATGGAGTGATATGACTTAACTGTTAGATTAAATGCATGCTTGATCATAAGATAAGAGTCAACTGGTAAATACACTGAGTAATGGGATTTTGTCACCCCAGAGGACCACAAATTACGGGGATAGTTTATCATTCTACTGTCAAGGCTGAATAGGACAGACGAAATGGTGTGGAGTGTGCTTGAGTGCACCACCTAAATGCAGAAGGAATCAATAAACCTTATTTTGAGGGTTTTTTAAGTGCGAGCATACAACCACCCTTTTGTTGAATGATATCAAACAAGTTACAAGAATTGACATATACCTTGAACACCAAGTAGGGCTCATTTAACTCAACATCAAATTCATCTGCGAAGTTAAGATTCTTCAGGAGAACATCAATAGGTTTTGTTCGTCCCTCCCGTAGCCTGATCTCAGACCTAAATTTGCTTTGATCAAAATGAAACTGCATTCCAACAAAAGAACCGTTTAATAATGAAGCCCGTGTTAGTTCAATAAAAGCTGCATGTTATTTGTCAGGCAGTGAAGTATGAACCTCTTCCTCCTTCTTCTCCCAATCTTGAAACTCAGCGCGTGCTCTTTCTCTGGCTAACAATGCCTACAAAATACAAAGTAGATATTTAGTCCCACAAGTACTATAACTTAAATCTAGATATGAATAACAAAAACCAGAGATATATACTGACCATTTCCTCCTCGTGCTGTGCTTTTTCAATTGCTCTTTCCTCCCTTCTTTTCTTAACCTTTTCTATTTCAGCCTAAATTTAGAGCGTGGGAACAGGTATCAGGCACCCAAACAAAAACAGTCATAAATTTTAACCTTTCTTTAAAACAAAGTAAATGTGAGCATATACTTTGATGCAGTAGCCATCAAACAAAAAATTACTTGTCCAAGGCATAAGACCAAAGGCATTTTTTTATGGAAACCGAATGTGTAGAGGCATAAGTTTACACTTCGTACACTTCATTTTGGTTATGCACATGTTTTAACTTTAGAGCATGATCTGGTGTATACTGTAGGTAAGTATATATTATGTAATATAACAGATATTTCCACCCCTAACAAGTCATAATGAAGTGTGTGCACTCCTCTTGGTCCATAAGATGACAAAAACATAATGCTCATCAGGTGAGCGATCACCAGAAAACGTTTGTTCATCTGGAAATATTATAATCATGGAGGGTCAAGTTCATTCAAAGTCTAAAATATAGATTTTGTTAATTGTAAGAAGGATCCTCTTTAAGTTCAGACGGTACATCAGTGATACTCATATAGTAATCAAAGTTCAAATTCATAATATATGAAAATAGAGTATTAGTGCTAGTGAAATTTACAGTTTACAATACCATTCTGTCCCGCTGCTTCTTCTTTTCAGTTTTGACGGAAATGTCCACCGTTTGTCCTTCAGTTACAGCACGCTCAATCTTCTTTCGCCAAACAAAGCTGCAAAACAAGAAGGTTCGAACTTGAGTATCCTTCTTTAGGTATGTCAGACTAAAAAAACTATTCAGAGCAACCTTACAGTAGCATGCAACTGCTAAGGATATTAAACATTCTATGTTCTGCAATCCAGTCGATATTTTCTTACTACTCAACAATACAAAGAAATATCAGGAATGTTACATAATTAGAGTTTCAATGGTCTAAAAACTGTGTGCAACCAAAACATAAGATCAAACATAACAGATATCTCAAACAGCAGTGAGAATATATCACCTACAAGGAAACTTACAATCACACTAACTAACCAGGTACATTTTCTTATTTCCTACAGGATATGCATGTCTTCAGGTTATATGCATATCGAGCTAGTTTAATACTTCTATACTTAACAAGGACAAGTCATCACAGACTCACTACAGTGTCATTAAACGAAGCCCAAAACTTAAACCGTTATAACAGATTCAGAGTAATGGCCGCACCTAACCTTAGAGCTATCTCTGATTTAGGGCATCAAAGGAACATTAGCCTACCGGCACCAAACAGATGCTCGGCCCAAATTTCTACTAGCAAATCAAGTATCACAAACGCAATGCACAGTGCATGAGATGAGGGAAGCGAATTTGGCGTACTTCTCTGTCAGGTTTGGATCCCCAAAAGGGTTGGAATCGTTGGAGTACCCTGACACCGCGTTGGCCTTCATCTTCTTGGCAACCTTCTCGGCCTGCAGAACCACCACCATTATTACCGAGTTAGCAACCGAAACCCTAGCCGGCAGCCAGCCGAACGGAAACTCGTCCACGGGCCTGCGCACCTTCTTCTGCGCCTTCTTAGACATGTACTCCACGATCTGCTCCTCGGTGACGCCCCCGCGCTTGCCGCTCCCGCTCCTCTTCCGGCTGCGGCCCCCGGAGTCGGACCCGGAGCCCGACGCCTGGGAATCGCTCCCGTCGCTGGAGGAGGACGGGGTGGCCTTCCGGCGGCTCCTGCGGCGGTGGCGGCTCCGGCTCCGGCGGGGCGAGCCGCTGGAGTCGGAGGCGTCGTCCGAGTCGGACGGGGACGGGCTGCGCCGGCGACGGCGCCGCGACGAGCTCTCGCGCTCCTTCCTAGGCATGTCGACGACGGGAGGGAAGGCCGGCGGCGTAGGGGAGGTGGTCGTGTGTGGAGATTTGGTTGCGTCGATTATAATAACTGAACAAAAATAATTGGAGTGTGCCGTATCCAGGCCACACGTCACACCATAGCGCGAATCGTGATGCAGCTGGGGAGCACATATCTCATCATCATCCCCTTGGCAGTTATACCATCCCTGTGATGCAGAAGAATTTAATTTGCCAGTTTCAGATAAAAAGAGAAGAAGGGATTTATTTAGGCCCCATTTAGAACGTAGGAAATCTTGATGCAGGAATAGAAAATATTGGAATTGAGGTGTGATGTGTATCCTGAATTCTTACGGCGACAACAAGATGGAAAATCTTCAAAAGTGTCGTCTAGATGACACGCTAGAAAAAACTTAGGAACTATAGACACAGAGAGATGAAAACATGAGGTGGGAAGTCATATTAGTATACCTCCAAAATTTATATGAAATAACCCATTCCACAGGAAATTCATATTGCCATCTCAACATGTCTGTTACAACGAGGATTATTACATGAGGGAGAGAGCAGCAGATATGTGATTTCTCCATGACTGGAGCTCTTGGGTCAGACTTTGCCGATTAATTCTATGTGTCCACGTAGTAATGTCTTCTTTGATTAGCTGGAGAGTGTCTTTGGCAGTTTGGTGTCTCTGTTGGAAGATGAGCGCATTCCTGGCATCCCAAATCCTTCAAAGAACAGAGAGCAGGGCGAAGGTCCATGTCTTGTTAGATAGGAGGTTGTGCTTGGACGTTTTCCAGAGATCATCGGTGGCGAAGGAGAGCTGCTGGATGCCAAGGGCCGCCCACACTTGGGAGGCGGCAGGGCAGCCAAAGAAGAGGTGCTATCGATCTTTAGAGGTAGAAGGGCATCGAGGACATTTATCGTGATCGAGGATGGTCTTGTTGAACAGAAGGGCATCGAGAACATTTATTCGTTTGTTCTAAACAGCATCAAAGGAATGTTCCAACGGTAATCCTACAATTTGTGTTTCCCTTTGTTGCAAACGGGGGCCTTAAAGTCATCTTTGATTCACATGATTATCAAATTACAGGAACAGAAAAACGCAAGATTGCAATGTCACGTTTATTCAATCCTGCAAGGTTTCATATGCAACAAAGTTTTTTCAATTCAATCATATGAAAAATAAAGATTTTTTACAAGATGTTATATTTAGTAGTGTGAATGACTTCTTAGGAACCCAAAAAACCTTATGTGATACAATCCTACGAATCAAACAATGAACATAAGAAAAATCTAAGGAATTTAATCCAACAAAGGTCATATGGAATCATTTTAATAAAAGAGTGTGACTTTATTCTTGAAAAAAATCACTATTTCATGGTTAAAATTGGGATGGCCATTATATATAAATGATTGTTTCGTTAGTCGTGCACATAGTCAACCAATTTTGAGCGACCATCCTACAAAATACCAGAATTGTGGGGAAGATTTAAATCAGAGAAAATCATGAAAAACTAGTAACTAAATTAACAAGGAAGCGTAACTTCCACAAAAGACATAAATCCCACAAAACAGTAATATTGTAAAATTGGGGCTATATGGGTCTAAATCACCTAAGTGACACCCGATGAAAAGATGCAAGACATACTTCTAACTGAAGTTTCAACTTTTTGGATCACACATAAACTTATAAATCTCATCGCATAGACATCTTCAAGAAAATAAGTTCAAGGTTGGTAAATTAAATAATTTATGAGACTCATATTTTGATAAACTAATCTATCGAGACTCGTAGGAAAAAGAGGTTCTACAATTGATACTCTTTTGACAAATGGGTAGTCATGAGCAAAGTTACCCGTTTATTTTTCTCCCGACTTCGCTTTGTGCACATCCCTAGGCACTGCGTGGGATCGTCAATGGGCAGTGCGTGGTATCATCCCTAGGTACCGCGTGGGATCTCATGTGAATGGGGTCGAGCAAAAAAAAATTTACTTTGGAGGTTGGCCGCCTCAACGTCACCGCGGGGTGAGGAGGTCGACGAGGGGCGGCACCGCGCCGAGCACGACGACGTTGAGCACGAGGCCAAAGAGTGCGCCGACTGCATGCTCGCGGGCCTCTGGCTCAGAGCCGCACGAGCGGAGCACCTACACGAGTGTCGGCACGACGCCCGTGTGGACGATTCGCACCTTCTCCGTCGGCTCGAGGAAGAGGTTGACGAGCGCGTCGGTGGCGTCAACGCGCGCCGACGCGTGTCGAGCGAGGATCAACACCCGGGGAAGCGCTGCGAGCAGCCGCGGCATGCAGAGTGCGCGTCGGCTTTCTCCCGCTTTGCCTCCCGGAGCACGGCCAGCGCGGACGCCACCTCCCTGTGCTCGTATGCGTCCATCACAGTCGCAACCACCTCGTTCTCCAACGGATCCACCGGCAACTCCACCACCTGGGGCACCTACTTCACCACGGACTTCACGGCCACCGCATCTTCCTCCAAGTGGGCGAGGCATGGCGCGGAGCCAGCCGCCTCCATCTCCGCGCCCCCTCCTTCTCCCACGCTCGACGGCGGTCATGCTTTCATGGATTTTAGAGATAGGAGATAGATTGGGGATAGAGATGAGTATGACCCGCGGGCCCATCTAGTCGGTGAGAGATATTCCCGGCCGGGATTTTCTGTTTCCCGATGTGCCAAACAGGTTTAAGGTTCATTTTAGACCGGGACTGCTAAGTTTAGGGTTTGAACGACCGGGATTTAGAGTTCAGGGTTCGATCCGCCCGACCTCTACGAGTTTAGGGTTTACAATAGGCTTTTTCCCAAGCCGTGTCCCAATACTCACCCACGTTGAGCAATTTCTTCACCCACGAAAAAGGAATCGAGCGATCACCGACAGGAAAGTTTATCCTACATACACTAGAAAGGAAGGTACTCGCAGAGAGCGATTTCGGCAATAGGGCATACTCCGGCGAAGAGATTCAGAAATCGTATGTTTGGTGAAATGATCAAAGACGTTTGGTTAAAACAATAGACGGAGACACCAAATAAATAGTTGTAGTTCGTTCATTAAAGAAAAACATTTATTTCTTTTTTACCAAATATACAATATATTTATACTAATTTTTTATACTTGTTTACAACTCATTTTTGTTAATTTATGGTCTTTGCTAATGTGTTGCTAAATTGAAACCATAAATAGTAGTAGTAGTTACATTAATTCTTTAATACATTGCCCCTCACAAACATATTCAAATCAAATCATCTCAAATATGAAAGTAGAAATTAAATGTCGTTTCGATCAATATGTGTCGCATGCATGAATATAGTGTATACGCTTATGTGTATATCCTTAGCTAAGTTGAACGGGAACTTTATATTTGCTTAGAGTAGCAGTTTGGTTGGCTATGTGCTTCATGGCATCGGAAATGGGATGATAATAAAATCTTGATAGAGCTTTCTAGTTTATGATTAGGTATGCTTATGGTCTATTCCTGACTTTTTAGTTGTTTTATAAGCCAAAGAAGTACCTGTACAAGTGCTTCTGGATTTTTGGGTCTTTGAGTGGATAATATTGCCTAATGCTATAAGCCAAAAGCTAAATTAAAAAGCACCTCTTTAGGTGCTTTTGTAACTTATAAGTCAAATCTAAAAGTAAAAAAATAAGTCTAAGCAAACACCACAGTTAGACTAGTCACAATGGAGAGTAACTTTAACTAGTAACATACACGTGTTACTAGACTATGTTACTACCCTCACAATGCAAAATAACATACATGTAGTGTCATATATAGTCTCATTTATTACTCTATACACACATTTTGTCTAGAAAACTGTGATGTGATGGTAACTAGCTAAATTACTCCATTTGCCTCTCTACTTATTAATTACATGCCACATCATCTTTTTTATCTAGGTGTCATCTATGTTACTACCTTAGTTACTCCCATTGTGACTAGTCTTAGGAAACTCTAGAGTTTATTAAGTAAGAGGGCATTGTGACCGCACTAGCATGTTGTCATATTTTGGACCAAATGTGTGTTACCTATAATAATGACTAATGAGTTTAGTTATCTTTTGGTGTCATGATTTGATCAGTATTCGTACTTTTTCTTGAACTTTGTGACATATTTTTTAGTTTTTGAAATGCAAGTATGGGAGCATCTAAGGGCGTTGGACTGGCCGATATTCTCCCATCGAAATAGTACCTCGCTAGCTAAGATGTCCTTTAGTGAATCTTATAGGGCATAGACCAGAGATATATTAGCAACCTAAGTGAACTAAACCATGCTGGTTAGATTGGTTTATTTCTATGTGGTGGACGATATTAGACGTTCATGGTTGTAATTTCTAGCGGGATCTTTGATCTTGACGTATCATGACTCTCTATCTTTATTATTTACATGCATGTAGATAAAATTTAATGACATCATCAAGATTTTGGTAAAAGCAGTACCTCTAAATGATTTAACTGTAGTTGTGGGTGCAGATTTACAAATAGGATCTGAAACTAACCATAACTTGTGTTCAAAAAGAAAAAAGAAAATAATCATACCATATGTACTAAAGTTGCTCTCACTTCGGTAAGGAAAAATCTTTTGCTAAAATTTGATAGACGAAGAGAGTGATTGATCTCTTCGGCCGCCTATTTTTGCTAAGATGTCATGCGGCGACCCTGACCCCCCACACCACTAACTAAGGCTGCTATGTTTCGGCTGTAACTCATGTGAACGAGCCATTTCCAGAAGTTTTCCTTATGCAATCGTGGAGTTGATAGCGTATAACTACCACATTTGACTAGTCAATCACGGATAACTACCACTTTTGTTTTGAATAGCGCAAAACTACCACATTTTGACGAAGTTTTCTCAGAAAACCCAAATGGTGGGCTGAGAGCGAATTGACAGCGATTCTGACCGTCTGGGCCCACATGTAAGGATGATGTGGCAAAGCTAGACAAATTAACAGACAAAATGACAGAGGACCCACTTGTCAGCCGAATAAAAAAATAAAAAAATCTAAGAAAAGAAAAAATCGAAAAAATTAATAAATCTGAGAAAAAGTATCTAAAAAAAACTTTGGCGTCAGCAGCTCGCTCCGACCGCCCCCTTCTCCGGCCTAGCCTGCCCTGCTCCGGCTCTGGCGTTGACTCCGGCAGGCCGATCTCCTCTGCGGGCGAGCGCGGCTAGGGCGCGGCCACGCGGGCGAGCGGCGCCAGAGCGTCGAGCACGGCTAGGGCGCGGGCGAGCACAAACAGGGCGTGGCCGATCTCCCCTGCCGCCGATCCGCTCGCTGTCGCAGCGCTGCAGGTGGTTGTGCGGGCTGTTGCTATGGCTATGGCTGTGACTGTTATCGTGGTGCGTACCGCGCGGCGGGAAGGCGGCGGACCGCTGTAGCGGGTGCGCGTCCTGGGCCCTCGCCGCCGCCACGGCCACGGACGTCGCCGGAGCGGAGGCCTCGGCGCGCGGGCGCGGGGCCTTGCTGGAGGCCATGGGTGGCGAGGTGTCGACGCGCGCGCGCGGTCGCGGTAGCTCTCCAGGCCGGCCGCCGGCCTGCGCGGGTCCCCAAGATCCTGGTCCTCGGCATGAACGGCGGTGAGGGCGGCGTCACGTTTCACCTGCAGAACTCGTCCGTGCCGAGACAGCAGGAGCACCGCGTGGTGGAGCACGAGAAGACCAATCTGACGCCGTTCCACAGCATGTAGATCATGTCGCCGGCCAGCGAACTCAACGGGCACCCACGGAGCATGAGAAGACCGATCTGACGCTGTTCCACAGCTGCTGGATCTGGGGATGGTGCGGGTCAACGGGCACCCACGGATTGGGGATTTTTTCTTTCTGATTTTTATTTTCTCAGATTTTTTTATTCGACTGACAAGTGGGTCCCACTGTCATTTTGTCGGTTAATTTGTCTAGCTTTGCCACGTCATCCTTACATGTGGGCCTAGACGGCCAGAATCGCTGTCAATTCGCTCTCAACCCACCATTTGGGTTTTCTGAGAAAACTTCGCCAAAATGTGATAGTTTTGCGCTATTCAAAACAAAAGTGGTAGTCATTCGTGATTGACTTGTCAAATGTGGTAGTTATACGCTATCACCTCACAATCGTGAGCTAAAACTATGCCATAGATCCATTAAAAAAATAGTGCTCGGGTATTGATTTTTTAATACTACAGAAACGCTTTGATTTTAGCTAGGGCTTTGTTCAAATCCTGGCTCTGCCACTGTCCTACACTGCACTTGCACTTTTTTTTTTCTATCTCGGGGTATGGGCAGGGCTGGAGCCACACCACGGGCAACACGGCCATGGACCGTGCAGAACTTTTTCTACCCATATATAAGTGACATAATTGATTTGGCCTAGCATTTGCCTAATTACAACACAATGTAAAAAATTGGGCCAAGGTTTGCTTGAATTCTCGCTCCGCCCCTGTGGTTAATCAATCGGGAATGCCTATGACTCACTCGAGTAAGAATTAACTTAATTATCACTTAGATGACGTCGTCCAGTTGCATATGCAACTTATGTATAGTCCATGTGTAATTAAAAAATTAGTTGCAACTCATGTCTAAGTAAGAAAATCACAGTTACAACTCATATGCAACCATATGCAACTCACATTCCACACGAATCACGACGTAAATCTGATAGGATTAGAGTTGAGTGAGGCCTAACATAATTCTCACTCGAGTGAGAAGTAGAAAACTGTAACCACCCACTAATTGTTTAGTTTAAACTACAACGCCAACACCCCCAAAAAAACTGAAATTTAGCATAACTGAACCGGTAGAGAAATAATCATAGCTGTATGTTGTCATCTTCACCGTTGGACACATCCATTGTTTACCAGCTTCGTCTTCTTGCACAACACGATATTGAATTCATGCACACGGTGCTTTGCATTAATTGTACAACGAGCATTAATTGTACTCTCCCAGAGCAGTTTCTCCCAGAGCAGTCATAGTGGGAAGTATTATAAACTAGTATCATGTAGTATATGATATTACTCTATGTTACTATCTCAATAGAGTGCGGTAACATATGTGTAGTACTCTCTCCATCACAGTTTATAGGGCATGCACACAGTTTAACAAAAGGTTTGACCTTTAAATTTAGTCAATAAAATATAAATTATGTCACATAAACTATACCATTCAATTTGTATTGAAAAGAATTTTTTATGATACAATATTTGTCATATAAAATTTAAATTTTATTAATGAAATTGATGGTCAAAGTTCTTTCTTAAACTACGGGTGTGCCCGATCATATAACCATGTATTTATTAAACTACAGATTCATTTTGTCTCGAAATCTGTTACGTTATGGTATCTACTTGTAATACCACCATCACCTCTCTCCTCATTAATTACTTGTCACATCACTATTTTTGCCTACATGACATGCATGTTAGTTCCACTATGACTAGTCTTACAACCCGAAGGAATTCAATAGCTTCATGTTCAACATCAGGAATAAGTACCAATATTCTTTGATTAATAAACTGCAAAATACTAGTACAAGTTAACAGTTTACCGCATCACGTAAAAAAACAGTTTACTGCATATTGCATATGGATTATCTGGGAAAAGAAGAAATGAGTTTCGCAACCAATTAAAACATCCCTCACAATGGTCAGTTGAATAACTCTTGAAACTGACATACAAAAATGCACCACGCCTCAAATGAGTGCTCAGTCATAGTAACTCATAAGTCATAACATCATGTCGTATTCAATGACTTCTTGAGGGACCGAAGGACTCCCCACATGGCAGTGGATACAAAGAAAAGAAGTGCGCCAGTGGCAACTGCGTACTTCAAACCAAGATTCATAAGCAAATTTACCAGCAACCCTGCTAGGACAACCCCCACGAAATTTGCGGAAAGGCCCGACCAGAACGGCATGCCCAGAACAGAAGCAATGATGGCGCCGGTCCATGCCCCGGTGCCTGGGAACGGAACAGCAACAAACAGCATCAACCCGAGCCATTGGAATTCCTCAACAGGTGCAGCCTTCCGTCGTGCCCGCTCGAAGAGGAGATCCATAATGCGGGTTGCAGAAGCGCTTCTTTGCGAGAGAAAACTTGCGAGTTTCTTCAGGTAGAGGATGATGAATGGCACAGGCACCATGTTCCTGGAGAAACCAATAGTAGAAATAAAGTTCGATCCATATAGCATGAAGCATTTGAGAAGATCAAATTGCTGACACTAGAGTAACAACGGGCAATTTACACTTGAGCTGCGTCAATGAAAAAATACCATAAAACGTCATTCTGAACCTCAATCATCAGAATGCAAGAATTACAGTACCAAATACTAAATGGTCCACCATTTGGCTTCAAATCATCCTGATTTTGCACACGTGGATGCCACATTACCGTCTTCCTACCCACCCCTCTCATCCCTCTCTCTTCAACATAAATCCATTCAGAGTGGATTTTTTCCCGTTCTTTTAAACCGGGATGCAATTTTTTTCTGAAGGTTGAATAAATTGGACTTTTGTAGGGGGTTGTCGAAGATAGAGGCGACAGACCTTTGTATCAGTGAAAAGTGGGCAGGAAGTGAGTAGCGTGGTTGAGGCTAAGAAGGATGAACTTGACAGGAAGATTTACACAGCATCTCATTCTCTTAATCCTAACTGAATACCTGTACTCCAATACTAGTAACAAGTCCAGGCTTCACTTTTCAAATGCGTTCTTATGGTTTCTCCATGTTGTACAGCCAATTCCCTTTTAAAATGCTATCAGTTGTAGTACATTCATGTTGTTGATGCTAATTCAAAAGAAGAAACAAGTTGCTGCTATCAAGTGCAGTACGTTTGTTCAATACACATAACACATTGCTTCCAATCAAGAATTAATCACAGACAGGCCACGACTGCTACCCAGGGCCGGTCCTGAGATGTTGGGGGCTCGGGGCGAAACTAAAATTTGAGGCCCTCAATATATACGTATGTTTTCCATATATGAATTAAATGCATTCAAGTAGTACGTAAATATAAACATATTATCTTAAAATTTTCTGCTAACGGCAGATTTGGGATTCTCTTGACAACGGAGGGACTGATACCATGGTGGCGGTAGTTTAGGATGGCTGGATGGGGAATGAACTGAGGATGGCCTCGACGCGGCATGATGCTCAGCGGTCGTGATGGAAGACGAACGACACCCATGTCACCGTGACGGCTGGGTCGTGCATGTGGGTTCTGCTTGCAATTGGTACTTGCTAGCGATGAAATCTAATAATGGGTGAGCCACAGCCCATTGCCTTTTTCTGTTTTTGTGGCCAATACTAGTCTACCCAGTCTACCATATGTAGGGTGGGGCCCCTAAATTTTGGGGGCCCGGGGCGACCGCACACCCTGACCCCCCATCAGGACCGGCCCTGCTGCTACCCAACTCAACACCCGGGCAGATCAGTTTCAGTCTGCTTAGTTCTGCTCTTTTGTACAGTCTACTCTTCTTTTCTGTTTTGCTTTCTTCTTTTTTCTCTCTATTTTCCTTGTTTTCTCTCTCTCTCTCTCTCTCTCTCTCTCTCTCTCTCTCTCTCTCTCTTTTTTCCTTACCTTAGGTCCTAGTACATTTGTAACCATAAGGTAAGATCTGCTTACCTTCTTTAATATTATATATTAATTATTAAATTTCAAAAATAATCAAAAGGAGAGGGGAGGGGGTCTGAGCCATCTCACCGCTACCTAGAGGTGGCAGGAAAAGTCGGCGAGGAGTCGGTGGACAGTTCTTGACTTCTTGTTGGTAGTTATGCTGTGCAGTTGACGTCAACGCCTACACCTACGTAGCGCAGCATGGAGCTATCAGCAGACTTGCACTGATACTGGGCTTAGATGCACTGGACAGAGAAGAGCGAAGAGGAGACCAGGCACACCCAGGTCGTGAGGTCGATGAAGACTTGTGAGTGCTGCTGACAGGAGATGCCCAAGTGCCTGCTTCTTGAGCACATCTGCCAGCTCTCATATAGCTCACCGTCAAGGCCGCTGGAAACGACTCTCTCATGGTTGGGGATTGGAGCGAGGTGTGGGCACAGGATTATATTCTGGATAGGTGCAGAGGAGGGCGGAGAGAGACAGGAGGGGAGAAAAAAGGCGACTTAGCACCCACACGCACAAAACCAGGGTGAGGTGCACGCCACTTGGGCGAAACCAGCGTCCACGCCATTAAAACCATGCAAAAGAACAGTCAGGGAAAAAATGCTTCGGTAACTATACTTTTGGGGGTTTAGAACGACTAAAAATTGTTTAGTAATAAAGTCAGCACTGCAAATAGTTAAAGGACAAACATTGGGCATTTTCCATTAAACTTGGTTGTTAATTTTTCAGCCCCTTGCTCATACTGTGTTCTCTTTAGAATCAGTTAGCTTACCGTAGTAACTGCAAAATCTGTAGAAAGTAGTAAGCGATAATCAAGTGTCACCATCACTAAGTCTCAGCAACGCACAGCTAAAAAACTGCTGATTATACTGAGAAAAAAGACATCAGGCCAATAGCTAAGTTGTCCTGGAGAGGGCTGTCAGTTAAGTGGCACTCTCAGTTCTTTACACCAACTAAAATGAGCCAAAATATCTTAATACTAACTTGGTTTGCATGTCATGGAAGGTAACATTTAGTAAGAAATGACTAAGCTGCCCTTAAACACTGGCCAGAGTGCAGCTATGTAAGTTGATCTACTGTGTTGCCCTTTCTTTTGGGGGCTGTTGTAGCCTTTCAGGTTTTGATACAATATGGGGTTAATTTGAACAAATCAAACATAGGTTACACAGTCAATCCACTTCATCATTAATTTTTCTGTGCATAATCTAATCAAAAAATTAAAATTAAGCTAGTAGCCTAATATATCACATTGTTCTTCATACGCAATACCCAGATTTATCACTTTACAAAACCGTGTGACCAACTTTATCTAATTGGGTTTACTTCATTATATGTGAGCTAAACACAGGCCACAACACACATTTCGATTAGGCTGGTTACACATTAGGTCCAGGAGTAAGCACACATTCAACTAGGCTTGTTATTAGTTTCAAAATTCAAACACAAATTCCAAGTAGGATTGTTCGATACAGTAGATTCAGAAGTCAGACACCCATTCAAACAAGGGCTTGTTGTACACATTAGTTTCACAAGCCATTTAATACTGGAGATCTACTGGTTTCAGAGCAATGTAACAGTATCTACTCGTGCAACACGCTATCTGAAATGCAGGCAGGCAATGCGCGTCCCCTACCGTAGTTTTCATCGAACACCTCACGGGCAGGCAAGTCCCACGGGCCACGCACGCTAGACCTCTCACCAGACGTGAAGCAATGACGATGTGAGGGGAGCAGAGACGAACCCGAGAACGGACAGGACGGTGAGGCGGACGGGGTGGAGCCGCATCCAGTAGCCCGCCGGGATGGCGCCCCGCAGCTCGAGCACGGGCAGCGTGGCGAGCGTGAAGACGACGGCGTCGTCGGGCCACCCGAGCCTCCGCAGCGACGCGGCCACGCGCAGCCCGAACCCGGACGCCCTGATGGAGTCCTCCGCCGCCAGGGCCGCGCCGCAGCCGAGAAGCGCGGCGGCGCCTAAAAGCGCGCCGAGCGCCAGCCGCGTCGCCCCGCCCCCGCCTTGCGACGGCGGCACGCCACGCCCGGCCCTCGCGACGACGGGAGCGCGGGCGGCACGAGGGAGCGGCGGCGGGGTCCGTGGAGGAGGGGGAGCGGCAGCCCTGAGGCGGAGAGCGGGCGCGGGGGCCGCCGCCAGGAGGGGCCTCCTCCCTCGTCTCCGCCATGACGGCGGGAGAGGCGGGGGCGCGGCGAGAAGAAGTGAGGCCGCCATGGCCATCCGGATCGAGTAGCGTCCTCTGCGCTAGCGGCCGCGGACTGGATTAAGCTCGGCTTGGTTGTCGGATCGATTGGGACGGCGGTTACGAGGTGAGCGGGAGGAGTCGTCGGAGGAGAGCCCGAGGCCACCGGCGCGCCATGGGAGTGGACTATAGTGGGGGCGCGAGCGGGCACGAACACGGGGGGCGTGGTTCTGGCTTGAGTGTTACTCTGACAGGTGGGGTCGATCGGTAGGATATGCCAGAATTGTAATTGTTGCAGCTGACTTCAGGAACACAGAAAAATGTAACTTGCCGCAATCTTTTTTTTGAAATTAACTTGCCGCAATCATATACTCCTAGTAGATACCGATGGCAATGGTAGAGTATGTACCCAATCGGTATTGCGGGTGTGTTGGTATAGTATACTACTACCCATACCCGTATAGCTAATGTACTCGGTTATTTTTGTTTTTGATATGTAGATTTATGGTAGGATTACTCTGGTGAAAATCTCGAAATACTAACTGGCTATGTAATTTCGCTTGTTTCTCATATGCGCAGCCACTTAATTTGTCTGATTCGCAATTCCCTGCTAGTTTTCACCCACGTCGTTTCCTCTCCCGTCTCCAATATTTAAAGATCGATATGTCCATCTCCCTCCCGGCTCCTCATCACCGATCTGCCCTTCCCACAAACAGACAGTCATCGGCCTCCGCCAGCAATCATGCCCTCTCCGAACACACTCCTCTAGACACGGTAGCCGACTCGGTCATGGGTATGACCGCTCGCCATGCATACTGACTCGATGAATGAGTTATTGTGTTGTTCATTTTCATATATTTCGTGTTGTCTTCTTGTTTCTTTTCACATATGTGTGTCGCTTCCCAAAATAGTGGATGAATAGGCATACATGTTGATAGTTTTCTTATATATTGTAAATAAATTACTTTTTTTGTGGGTTTATCCACGGATTTTTAACACCCATGCGGATGCGGGTATGGTACAGAATATGTACCCATCCGCGGGTGTGGATATGGTTATGGTTAAAATATGAGGACGCGGGTACGGGTTTGGTTAAAATATGCGATCGATTGTAGTAGAGATGTTCTGAACATATGAATATGAGTTGAATTTGTTTCAAAAAAATAGAACATATGAGTTGAATTTTGTTCGTATGTATTGCAAGAATTATTTGGTACTAGTAAAATGCCCGTGCGTTGCTACGGGCAGAAAAATCATTTTTTTATAAAATAAATGTCAGCATAATTCAATTTTTTCAATCATAAATCCAAGACATCATCGTAGCATTAAAACATGATTTTTCCAACCTCTTAACATGTGGCTCAAGTATCTATCCAGTCCAAAACCTTCCTACCATGAACATGAATAGAAGATACCATCTCCTGGTGGGCAAGTTTCTCATCTCCACTTAATTACCAACACTGCTATTATTGTCCTAAACATGACCAAGTTTCTGACCGTTCGCTGCTAATCGAAAAGACAACAAGGTACAATGCACAATAAAAGTGGGTCAACTTGATCTCTTAAATTCATTTTTGTATCCAGTTCCTTCTGTCGACATTGCTCCAAGATCATTGTAACTAAAAAGATGATAGTATAAGTTTTCAAAGACAATAGATAAGGAGTCCAAGTACAAATACAACATGATTTGTCAGTTAGCCACCACTTCATTCTGCACCCATATACCTATAGTCGCTGGAGGGAGCTGTATTCAAAGGAAAATAAAGGAGAATTATCATCATAATTAAAGACTGACTACTAAAATGCATAGCTTAGCATGGGAATTATTGAGTAGATTTAGTGATAAACCTTTTACATTAATCAAAGTTGTCACTATTGTTTGTTGCAGTTGTAAATTCACTACACATGGCATTTCCGTCATAATATGATCCTAGAAGTATTGCATAAACACATGTATATGTATGACCTGCACAAATTATGAAATCAGAGCACAGTTTGGCTGGTTGTTTTTGGTGTCCCTTAGCGTTGCGTTCTGGTTGGGAGGAGAGAGAGGACCGAACGGAGCTGCGCTGCGCGCTGCCGTTCCAGCCGGTGTCAAAGCGGCATTTTCTGCTTCAAAGTGGAAGAGGCGGAGGCAAAGCCATGGCCGCAGGGGACATGGAGCATGTGAGGAAGCGAGCTGCATCTACCTGAGAAGCCTGGGAAAGACTTGGCGTTCGACGGACTGTGGCGGAGCGGGCCGGAGCTTTCCAGCGACCAGGGACGTAGCGGCGCCTAGCAAGCCGGCGAGAAGCGGATCATGGCGGAGCTCTCCGGCGACCAGGAATGTGCTAGGGCGCGTGAGGCGATGCGGGATCCAAGCTCTGGGAAGAGCGATGGAAGTGTGGGTGGCAAGGACACGACCGGATCCATGGGGCGGCGCCCTGCGGCGGCCGAGCTCACCCACATCTCTCCCCCCGTCCCCATGACAGAGCTCCCTCATCCCCCTCCACCTCTCCTCCCTGTCCCTATCCTCCCGTGTGGTCGTGTGAAGCCTTGGCAGGGCAAGGAGGCGAGAGAAGTAAGGGAGGGATCGGCGGCTGCCGTGGCTGGAGCGGTGGCGCATGTGGAGGCAACACGGAGGCGTTGCAGAGGAAGATGATTGACTAACTCCAGCCTCTGGCACCTCGACCCCTCCTCCAGCCTGCACCACCACGGCACCTGTCCTCCTCTCCGAGACAGGCCACCAGCCGACGTCGCCTTGCACCAGCACGGCCGACCATGGCCGCATCAGCATCACCACGCCCGCCACCGATTTCCGCCGCCACGCCGTCAACTCCCCTCCAGCCGCCGTCGAAATCCCTCCTCACCGATCTTGCCTCCAGCTGAGCAAGAACGGGTTGAGAGAGAAGCTGAGCAAGAACGGGTTGTCTAGAAATCTAATACAGGAAGCCATTAACTGATAAAACTACTTTTACAGTATGCCATTTGCGACAATTTTAGAAGCTGTATGAAGAACATAGCGTCCCAGTACTACGTGTAATCGCTAAAGCTAACACAGTGACAACATCCTGTTGAACCATGCTGTAAGATATCTCTAGACAGTCACATCTGCATCTATCTCAGCTGAGCGCAGCATCTGTCGCCATGCCTTCTTTGTTGAGCAGCGACGCAAATTCTGCAGACGAAGAATAAGGGGTTGGTTCAGTAAACGTAAAGCCGTAGCCAAGTGTCGAGGCCAAGCTGCAGAGGTTACGAAGTCTCCTCGTCAGGGCGCAACCTCCTCAACGCGCTCTCGAGCGTGAGGACATCGAGTCCGTCAGGTCGTCCGTCAGCGTGGTAGTGGTGACGGATTCCTCGCTGCTCTCGGAGGCCAAGCCCTCGTCGATCCGTCTGCCACCGTGCCGGTACATCTCGATGCATGGGTTGGGCTTGTAGTGCAGGAATTGGGGCCTCGGCGACGTTTAGTTGGTCTTGGGGTCCTACAGCGCCGCGCCGGATGGTTCCGTCTCCACATCCACTGAATCAGCCGCCACGTTGTGGTGGTGGTTGTTCCCTGACGGCCTGACCTCCCGGAAACCACTGCCGCCGGCCGGCCCCCAGAACCCACGCCGCCGGATACCTCGGAAACCGCCGCCGCCGACCGCTCCCGGAAACCACCACGGCGGCCTGCCCCAAGAACCACCCCCGCAGTTGGACGGGCCGCCGGTGCGGCTCCCTTCCTCCGTGCAATTGGCGGACCACAGCACGGATCCCATCCACCGCCGCGACTGACGGTGTCCGGCTTGACTCGGTTCACCGGCGCGAATCCCAGCAGCAGCCAGCAGCCATGGCTGGCTCCCGGATGCCCGGTGTGGGGCTCGTTCAGGAAAATAACGGTTCGGGTTAGGTGGAGGAATAAGTGGACTGTGGGTTGATTAGCTAAAAGTTGAGGGGTTAAAGCGCAAAACGCCACGACGTACGGCACACCTTCAGCCGTATTATATATTAAATACTCCCTCCGTTCTAAATAAATTAATTGACTTCTATTTGCCCACATATGTGTATGTCATGTGGGCAAATAGAAGTCAATTAATTTGGAACGGAGGGAGTATATAGTAGAGTTTAGATATCTCAGAAGGAGGATCATATGAATAAGCGCCACTAGTCATTGCTTGGACCCTACCGAGCTAGATTCTTCTTCTTCCTTGTCGAAGTTGGTAAGGTGTTCCTCTTCGCATGTCCAAACTCCAAACTTTCATGGCTCATGTATGCTAGCTAGAGTTGCGACACTTTTCTTATTTCGAAGGAAGGGATGATTGGATCTTCTTCTTGTTTTTTTTATATGGAACACTGGTATTCCATTAAAACACGGCAAGATCGCCGGTCACCATACGGGTAACAATAAACGGGTAGCTCTTAGTCCAGAGAACACGTTCTCCATGAGCTATCATGAGCAGCTTTGTTACAGCTTCTCGGAGCAAACACAAGACTAGCATCAATGAACTGCGTACGGAGTTTGTATCTCATATCAGCAAGAGCACTCCCAGGGGCTGAAGTCGTAGTCATAGGTGTTGACGGCCTACAATCGGTCTCAAAAACCACTCGTCCCACAACATTTTGATCAGCCACATCAATTGCGTTAGACAACGCCAAAGCTTCAGCATGAAAAGCATCAATAACATTATGTAAAGCACCAGCAGCAGCAAACTGTATCAAAGAGGAATCATCCCGGCATATTGCACCCCAACCAACGTTGGTGCCTCCTTTGATGATAAGCATGATTGGATCTTCGATGTAGTAGAGTTAAGGTGGACGGTAAAATCCGGAGGAGGGACAAGAGGGAGAGAGGGGATGGAGTCGGGCAGACAGGCGGTGTGGAGGTCGGCGTAGTTTGTGAAACAAAGCGACTTGTTCGATTGAGTAACTTAGTGAGAACATTCCTCGTTTTCTTCTTACCCATCGAAGTTGTCTAAGGTGTTCCTCCAAATCTATCATGACCTATGTGCCGATGTCTGAAGCTAGAGTCGTCTGATCGCTGGGTTTATTCTAGAAGGAAGGCTTGATTGGTGGTTCGACACATAGTCTTCAACATCGACGTTGGTAGAGCTGAGAAAGGCTCCAACTTGATAAGGATGAACAAGAGGGAGAGGAACAGAGCCGTCCAGTTGGACGACATGTATGTTGGCGTAGATACGGTGGTAAAGGAGGAATACTAATTGAGTTGTTTGCTGCAATAAGGAAATTACTATTCAGGATGTGTCTTTAGCCCCCGAGTATCAGTGTTCCTTTTATTTATTTATTTTGGAAAATCTTATTTTTCAAGTTTTAACTTTTTGTTAGAAGAAATCTTAACATAGGTAAAAGTGTACCCCACAATCGTGTAAAATTTAATTTCAAATACATTGTATTATGGGCTACACCAAAACAACAAAATATGCTGAATTTAAAATTTTAAAACTACCCATATTCAAATCCACACTTTTGTTATTTATGTGTAGCTTAGAATACAAAATATTTGAAATTAATTTTACACATTTATAAGATACACCATTGGTTACATCCGATTTTTTATTAAAACTAAACTCATAAATATAATTTTCAATTTTTAATAGCAGGAGCACAGAGCACGGGAGCCAGACATCTCCACCATGTTAACTAAAACTCGTTAAGTATTTCGCTAGATAATAGATATCCCTCCGATCCCTAATAACTGTCTTGAGCTGTGTTATGATTTGTGCCCAGTTCTCTTCTCACAACACTTAAAAGTGGATCGGAGGGAGTACTAATACTGCTGGACTCCAAATTACAGAGTAAAAGAATGCAAAATGTCAGTTGTAGAATTGTGCATTCTTCTCTGCATTTTTTCTTTTTGCACATTACAAAACAAAAGGTACCTAAAATACAGTTAGAATTTTCATCGACTTGCGTGATCTGCGGAAATTCTTGTCATAACAATTAACGTTCAGCCCTACAATTGCTTCTCCCCTCTGTTTTCTTTCACATCCAAAGCCCTAGCTTCGTATAAATAAATACTCCCTCTGGTCTGAAAAGATTGACGTGGAGGGTGAGCTACGGCTGTACAAGTTTGTAATGGGCTCGCGACAATTAATTGTGATCGGAGGGAGTAAAAAAAAGCCCTAGCTTGACACGTAACACGGATCGATCACCGCGTCATGGGAAAGGAAAACACAGGAGACGTCTACGGCGGAGGCGCGCCTCGTGGG
Source organism: Poa annua (assembly GCA_026929855.1). NCBI lineage: Eukaryota > Viridiplantae > Streptophyta > Magnoliopsida > Poales > Poaceae > Poa > Poa annua. Next base: position 13,931,557 of record CM049434.1, on the reverse strand, counting down.
CGGCGGCGGTGGGCCGACCTCCCTGAGGACATGCTCGGCGACGTGCTCCGCCGGCTTCCGTCCTTCGCCGACCGCGCCCGGTTCCGCGGCGTCTGCCTCGCGTGGCGCGCCGCCTGGCGCCGCCAGCCGCACCCGCCGATGCCGTGGCTCGCCGTCCCGGGCTACGGCATCAGCCTCCCCGACGGTGCAATCCACCGCGTCAAGCTCCCGTCCGAGGCGGCGCGCTGCCTCGGCTCATTTTTCGACTGGATCGCCCTCGTGACGCGGAAAGAGCCGTCGTCGGGGTCCGTCGCCCCCTTCTTGGTGAACCCGTTCTCCGGTGCTTGGTGGCCAGTCTCTCTGGCGTTCGATCTGCAGGACATCATATTCTACCAAGGAAACTGCACGCTCTCCCGTCGTGCGACCAGCTGGTCGTCCTCGAAGACCGTGAGCTGGAGCTCCTCCGCCGCGAACCGTGGAGGCTGCAGGAGCAGCAGCCCCCGCCGCCCGCCGCCAAGACCGACGAGGACGACACCAGGCGCTACCTGATAGAGTGCAAGGGCCGTCTCCTGACGGTCATCAGGTACCTCCGCGGGCTCTACCTGACAGTCAAGTTCGAGGTCCACGCGCTGGATCGGACCAAAGAAAAGACGGCGGCGGCGAAAGACCGGTGGGTGCCGGTCAAGGGTCCTGGCCGGCGCGCCCTGTACGTCGGCGACGTCTGCTCCAGTGCTCCGGATCCTTCTCGGCCGCGTCGGACAAGGAGGCAAAACAAGACAGCCTAAAAGAGAACGAGATCTGCTTCATCGATGAGGCGCTCTGGATCAACGTCGAGCTAAACAAGAGCAGCTGGCGGAAGGTCGTGTATGGTGGTCAGCATCGAATGCTGCGTGAGGTGGAATCCTACAGCATTCTCAGCCGGAACCACCGTGCCTACAGGCCCGACGGCAAGTCGTCCGCGCGCACGGGACGGTGGGAGACTGGGAGTGCAGGTATGTGTCACGCTGGCCTGACCTCGACGACGTCCGTAGGTTCCCGCCGGCGACGGACATGGAGGACCAGGACTTGATTTCCGTGGTGATCTGAGTCCGATCAACGTACGTGATGCATGCTCTGATGCGGTGATCGATGAGCTAGCGCGCCCTGCAGGTGGCCATGGCGATGGTTTAAATGGCAAACAAGTTCTTAGTTAGGACTTTGCACATCAAACACCGACAGCGAGCAGCAACTTCGTTATTATATATCTACTTTTTACACATGTTTTAGTGTTATCGGGCATTTGTTTTTCTAGATGCCCTATTTTTTTAGTGCACGGTGGCCGCACCAAAACGCTCATTTCGTCGAACACGTTGGAGGCGGCCGGAGTGCGGGTCGGAGATGGCTCCAAAACTGTCTCTGACGACGGCTGTGGGAGCTCGGCCTCCGCGGGGCTCTCCTCTGTAGATTTGGGCTTGGAGCCGCGGGGCGGCGGTGAGCTTTTTCTTCCTCCCCTCGAGTGCGGCCGTCGAAGCTCGCTTGCTGCCGCCACCAGCTGTGCGTGTTTTCGGGCGGATTCCGGGCGCGAGCGGCTCCTGTGCAGCGACCGGCGATGGATTCGCGCCCGCGGAGGACTGGTTTCAGTTCAGTATGAACATGTTCCTTATTTTTGCTTCTCGTGTGGTGGGACAGTGCCGGAGCAACAGCCAAGCCAGGGGGGCCGCCAGCCCGCCATCCCCCGCCCCAACCCATGGGCTTGCAAGGAAGAATGGGCTCATAAATGGGTCGTTTGAGCTTGTGTTGGCCATTTTGGCCCATACAGTGACCGGCCGAGACAGTGTTGGTTTTGGTTTTGGTTTGGATGAGGCAGCTGATGTTATCCGGTACTAGCTAACTGTGCTCTGCATTGCTTGCAAGCTTTTCACCTGTAGAAAAACAACAGCGGTAGAAGGAAACTAGAATACCATTCAAGATCGAACAAGAACAATGTTTTTCATCTACAGACACCGGTAACGGTTTGTTTATTGTCAGTTACCCAGGTGTCGATGAAGGTGCACACGATTGGTTTTCCGATCACCGCAAAACTCCCATGGTCCTTTACCTCCACAGTATCTCTCACATTTGAACATTTAGGTAATGGACCCTCCTCGCCGGATGCCACCGTCCCGTTCGCGCCGACAAATGTCCGGCCCGGTAGACGCTGCGGCCTTGGCCGCTCATGTTGTGTGCTTCGAGGGTGCGGAGGCGGCGGAGCACGGACCTGTAGAGGTCGCCGCGCCGCTCGACGGAGCGGATGGGCGCGGACCGGTTGCGCTGGTCCAGCTCGGCGCTGATCGCTATCTCGTCGTCGACGAAGCAGACATGGTTCTCTCTGATCATGTCGTCCGAGGTCGGCGATTCGGCGGGGGCGGCGGGGAAGGATCCGGAGCAGGCGTCCCCGACGAAGAGTGCGCGGCCGACGATACCCTCGAGCCGCACCCAAGAGTCGTCGGGCTCCAGCGCGTGCACCTCGATGTTGGCGGTTCGGTGGACCTTGGGCCGGACGTACCTGATGACCATGAGGAGGCGCCCGCTGCACTTCACCATGTACCGCCTAGACTCGCAATAGCCGGTCCTGGCAGCAGGCGGCGGGATCTCCTCCTTGTGCGGCCTCCACGGATTGCGGCGGAGGAGGTCAAGTTCGCCGTCGTCGAACACGACCAGCTCGCTGCACGACATGACGTGCAGCCTCCCCTCGTAGAATGCGATGTCCTGCAGGTCGAACGCCATGGAGACCGGCCACCAGGCGCGCTCATGCCCCTCTCCCAGCCGGCACACGGCGATCCTCCTGCGGTTCTCGCCGCAGTCGACCATGGCGGCGACGACGCAGCAGCTCGAGTCCGGGGCGGACGACATAACGATCTTGCGGATCGGCTCGTCCTGATCCGTCCACGGCGGCAGAGGGACCCTCGCCGCGGAGAAGGGGTTCAGCAGGAAGGGGGCGCCGCCGCCGGAGGACGCCAGCGGGACGAGGGCGATCCAGTCGCCGAGCGAACCGCGGCAGGGCGCGGCGAGGGCGTCCTCGGGGAGGGGCAAGACGCGGTGGATGGCACCGTCGGGAAGGCTGACACGGTAGCCCGGGACGGTGAGCCACGGCGCCGGCGGGTGCGGCAGGCGGCGCCAGGCACAGCGCCATGCGCGGCAGACGGCGCGGAGACGGGCTCGGTCGGCAAAGGACGGCAGCCGGAGAAGCACGTCGCCGAGCATGTCCTCCGGGAGGTCGGCCCACGACCGCGTCGCGCGCCTCTGGCGGCGGTTGAGCCTTCCCATCACCATGACGCGCAGCGATGGATCGATCCGCGTTACTCGCCTGGCTAGGGCTCAACGTTAGGGAAAACAGAAGGATCGAAGACAATGTGTACGTACGTACCACGTTTCAACGAGCAAAATATTGGATTATTATATTGAGAGACAAAAATATCGGACACAACCGACTCATCGATGAATGCAAGAACCTAAAGAAAGATGAAATTACAAGTAAGACCCTAGCCTCAAAATTCCCACCGTGGCCGGCAGTCAAACTCTTCGTTGTTGCGTCAACACATCCCTCGTCGGGGACGAACAATATCTTTGATATTCAACAACTGACTGTAAATACCTATGCATCCAATCTCGTTGAATCGCCAAAATAGTATAATGTTCTGTCCAACGATCAGCAAAGATTGACAACCAACCAAGCATATCTGTGACGCACCACCGCTGAATTTATCTTCCTTTCCACGCATCATCTGTGCTTGTTATTTGCACCTGATTCAATGCTTTGAAAGTTTCTAAAAAATGGAGAAAGTCCAACATGCCATCAAGATGTGATCTACATTGTAATTATTCATTGATAGCGATATTCATTTGCGCACTACAAATAAAGGTGGAAATTTATAATGTAAGCAAATTATCGATTATAAATTACATATTTGTATCTTTATTTATCCCACAAATTAACATATTGTTGCCCTAATCAAGCATGGATAAATTAGGGAGTGTCAACACGGTTCATGATACATCGATCTTACAACGAACGTCCTCATACACCAAGAGGCAATTGACACGTCAATGTTTATTAACAGGTTGATAACCTTGTCAAAGCACGACTTATCCTATGTTTGCCCTTTGTTTGTTTGCACATTTGTGCTACTCCTTCATATCCTAATTAAATGTCGTGACTTACACTATACCTTTACACTTTTTTTTTGCGGGGGGGAAAGATTAGAACTAGTGGATTACAGATGGGTTCCTATCTGATTCTAGAGCTCTCACAATTTCCGGCGGGAAATCATGAAGCCAGACCCCAGATCTTGCTTGAACCCGGCCCATCCTTGCTAGCTCATGGCTGACTCCATTGATTTGTCGATTGATCTTGGCTAGCTTGATATTCCTTTCCCCAATAAGATCTCTGATCACGTTGATCTTGAAGGCATGTGCGGAGACATTTGGCGTACTCTCCTTGATCAACTCCAGCGCCTCGGCACAGTCCGTCTCGACGGTGAAATTCATCGACGTCCAATGCAGGGATAGTCGTATCCCCTCCTCGATGGCGCACAACTCAGCTTCCGTTGCATCCACACAGTTGCGGATCATACAGCAGGCCGCAACGATGATGTCTCCACTGCGACCACGGAGAACCATATATACCTTTACACTTAGTTAGCCCTTTTTCGATGACGCTCTTTCCGGATCGGAGGGAGTACCAATTTTACAACAACAAAATAGTCCTCCTAGGTCAAGCCCAGCCCAATAAGTACATTCCTTTTTGCACATTCCCCATATATTTTCATGTTTGTATTCTTTTGTGGACGCAGCCGGAAAGCGCACGCGCGCTTTTTCACACCAGAGCGCACGCGCTAACTGTCACTCCACTGCCGAGACCACATGGGTCTAGTTAAAATTTTAAAAAATGTATAACTTTCAAACCAAGCGTCCAAATTAAAATCGGTTTTAACCGTAGTGTTCCTCGCGACCAGATCTACAAAACTAGATCCTCCATGGACATGTTCCGATAATTATTTTACGAAAAGCAACTTTTTGTCATGGTAAAGCAAGTTCATGGTAAAAACATGTTTTTCTATCTAGAAGTTGCTTTAAAAAAATATTAATCGGAGTATATAAGTATGAGATATTGTTTTGAATGTCCCATGCCAAGGAATAAACCAACAAGTTAACCATTGCTTGGCTTTAAAAATATATCCCCACTCATCCTCACATTATTTATTGTTTATAAAAGAAAAGACAAATTTATAGTACAAACTTTGTTCTTACCATGGAAGTTGCTTTTCCAAATCAGAACATGAAAAAAAGGGAAATGTATATGCTAGAAAAACGTCTCAACCAATAAATTACTTTTTTGAACAAAAAACAACATCGGAGTAGAAACAATATTTTCTCTTTTAAAAGCAAGTTTATAGTACAAAGTTGCTTTTCGTGCTAGCGTATACTACATAGCTGCTTTTGTGATAGGAAAATAAGTTTATATTTCAAAAATTGATTTCGTAATATAATTTGAAAACCAATTGTTATCAAGAAAAAACAACTTCTGGTCAAAAATTGCTTTTGTGGAACGAATCGACGAGTTAAAACAAAATTGTATCAATATTTTTAAAATTTATAGTATGAACTTTTATGTCATAGAAGTTGCTTTTAAAAATTGGAAAATGAGGTAGTACTATGCATGCCGATAGACAAGATTGCAGTATGCCAAAAAAAAATTGCTATTTTGGACGAAAGCAAGTTTATAGTACAATAGGTTCTTTTCGTGTTGTTGTATGCTACACAGCTACTTTTGTGATCGAAAAGGCAAGTTTATGTTTTAAAGTTTATTTCATAAAATAAAATTTGAAAAACAATTGTTATCATGAAAAAACACATTATGGTCAAAATTTTCTTTTATACAATGAATTGGCAAGTTGAACAAAATTTGTATCACAAAAAGGCAATTATGGTTGCTTTTGATAGAAAAGCAAGTTTATAATACAAAGTTGTTTTTGTAAAATAATGGTCAGAACATATTTATATGAGATCTAGTTTTGAAAATATCGTTACGAGGAACCCCGTGGTGGAAACCGATTTTAGTTTAGACATTTAGTTTGAAAGTTATGCTTTTTTGAAGATTTAGAATTGAGTTGCACGTGGGTGAGTTGGGCTACGTACAGAAGCTGGCAAGTAAAAAAAACTTGTACTACATACATGAGTACTAGTCAGCTTTTCAATGATTGTCGTGTGGATACTCGTTGTCCTCGTTCCTACAGCTCGCGCGTGCGCTGCGCGAGATAGAACCACACGCGCGCCAACTGTGGTTTCCCTTCTTTTGTCCTCCTAGTTTCCCCTTGCATCACTCCTCCTAGCTCAAACCCAGCCCAAGTAGCTCAGCTATTCCCCATCCACAGTGGTCTTATCCTCTCCACCACTGTTTTGAGAGTCGACTCCCGCTCCCGTCTGCCGCCCCGCTCCTTCTTGCTCTCCGGCGGCGCTGCCGGCCGGCGAGGAAATGGAATCGGTGGCTGGCTTTCCTTGTATATATTAGGTGTAGATCTAGTATTAGAGTTTGCCTCTATGGCGTTTGGCGCTATGCCTGTGTGGAGCTTCCTGCCGGCGCATCCGAGCTGCGCTTGGTGGCTAGCGGCGAAGAAATCTCCGGTGGTGGCCGCATGGTGCGGCGGAAAGCTGGAGGTGGCGGAGCCGGAGTCTCCGTTAAATAAGCTCGATCTTCGTCGACGTTTCCGAGCTGGCCGTCGTGGTGGCGGCGCGAGGAGGCTTTTTGCTGGATCTGGTGCTAGATGCGGATTCCCCTTTGCTGTGTTCATGGCGAGCTCCGACGGTGGCCTTGGCTGGCTAGTCCGGCTCGACATCCTGCTCAAGTCGGGGCGTGCCCCCCGCCGATTCTCCTTCTTCGACGCCAAAGTCTCGCTGCGTGCGGCGAGCGGCACATGCGGCGACTTCAAAGGGACTTTTGTTCCCAATCGTCTTGTGCAGGTGACTCAGCGGTCGTTCTACTTCTCTTCGCTCTCCACTCCGGCGGTGCAGCGACGAGGACATGGACGGCGGCGGATTTCGATTTGCAGGAGCTCTCAGGGTCGCGTGCGTCTTTTTCTTTTTTCTCTGAGTAGTTTCTGTGAAAGGGGTCTGGATGATTCCAGTGTATTACCGATGTATTTCTTGTTCTATTAATCCAGATGCAGTTTTCAAAAAAAAAAAAAACCCAGCCCAAGTACATTCCTTTTTGCACATTGCCATATATTTTTGTTTTTTACAAAAAAAAAATTGGTCCTCCTAGTTTCTCCTTGCATCGCTCCTCCTAGGCGGACAAAACATGGCCATGCCCGAGAGTGCAGCCGCGTCGGCTCACTTCATATGTAACCAACAGACTAAAATTTGTGAAACTTGTCAACCACAACAATAAAAGACTAAACTTGCCTACCCCGAGAACTTGCCTGTGGCAAGATGGTTAGGAGGGTGGTTGTGCCCCCAGCCCATCAGAGTTCAAATCCCAGATTTGACGCTGGTGTTTCTCATTTAGGCGGAATATTCTTCAGTGGGAGGCGACGTTCCCGTCGACAGCGAGGCGCCTGTGGTGACTTCGTCAATCTCAAGACTGATCCGCCGGCTCAGTCTCTCGGAGGTGCTCATAGGGGTAGGGTGTGCGTGCGTGCGTTCATAGGGGTGAGTGTGTGCGCGTGTATACGAGCGCTTGCGTTGTACTGTGTTTATATAAAAAAAAAAACTTGCCTACCCGACGGCGCCATCCACCGCGCGCCTCCCCGAGGACGCGCGCTGCGTCGGATCGCTCGGCGACTGGCTCGCGCTCCCTCGTCCCGCTGGCGGCGTCCGGCGGCGCCGCGCCCTTCCTGCTGAACCCTTTCTCCTCCGCGAGGATCCCGCTGCCACCGTGGACGGATCAGGACGACATGATCAGAGATGACGAGGTACCGCAACCTCGCCCACCGCTGCCTCCGCACTGTCGAAGCCTACGTCGTGAGCGACCAGTGCGGCAACGCCTACCGGCCCAGAGATTCGTCGGCGCGGACGGGACGGTCCAGGAGTTCCCGAGGTCCATGCCCCATTGGCATGGACTCCGCGGAGCGAAGGAGGATGAGGATTCTGTGGTGATCTGAATTTCCAATCACTTCTTATACAGGTTCATCGACAGCTCACCCCTTTTATAATGCTATCTACGGCACACTCCTGGTCAAGCTTTAGTGAGTGACTGACTAATAAATCTCTCTCGATGACCTTAGATGAAGAAGCATCATTGTTCTTTTTTTCTTTTGTTAGAAACACAGTACAAACGCAGACGCTAACAACACGCGCGCACACTCATCCCTATGAACGCACACACGCACACCCTACCCCTATGAGCACATTCGAAATACTGATCCGGCGGATCGAGTCTTGAGATTGACGAAGTCACACCACGGGCGCCTCGCTGTCGACGGGAACGTCGCCTCCCACTGAAAGAATATTCCAGCTAAATGCAACACACAGACGTCAAACCTGAGGTTTGAACTCTGCTGGACTGAGAGTACAACCACCCTGCTAGCCATTCTTGTTCTTGAATGCTATTCTATTTCCCTACTATTACGACTGTTTTTTGCACAAGTGAAAAGTCTGCAAGCAGAACACAGTCAGCTAACCACTGCAGCAAGCTTCTACTGAGGAATCCACTTATCAATGCCTAACTGTAGCCGGATGGCATCAGCTGCATCTTCTAATTTTCTGACTGCGGTAGGAAAGGACCGGGATAAAAATATGCCCACTTGTAGAAAATATGAGTTTTTTTACTGGAACTGTAGAGTTGCTGGCTTGTTTGATTCATAGGATAGGAAAAGTATAGGAATAGGAAACACATAGGATTGAGATGTCATGCCAACTTGAATCCTATGGAAAGAAGAATTGTGTTTGATGTAGCAAATGAATTTTTTCATGAGGTATGATCTGATGTTTGTTTCCTATAGGAATTGCACTACAAGATTCCTATAGGATTAATTCCTATAGGAAGTGTTCCTATGAATCAAACAATTACATAGGAAAAATTCCCATAGGATTCAAATCCTACAAAATTCCTATGCAATTCCTATGAATCAAACAAGCTAAGTTCTGCTCTGGGTAGCAAAAGGGGTTTTCTTTTTGCAAACTTTATATTTCATTTGGTCACTTAATCGCCAAAGCAGAGAGATAATGATACGATTGGCCAGAGTTACACATTTACATTCCAAGTTTCAGAACCTTTATTACCACTTTACGCCGAATTTTAGGTGGAGAATTGGCACTACAACATGGGGAAACAATAGGAGCCCCCTACCACTGGGAGAATCCAGAACCTGTCACTAATATGGGAGCACATGTACTGAGGCTAGGATTAGCACGATGAGATGAACGTCTTGATCTTCCTGTCAAGCTCATCCTTCTTAGCCCCGACCACCCGGCTCACCTCCTGCCCGCCCTTCACTAGTACAAACGTTGGCATCGCCTCTACGCGGAATGTCTTTGCAACCTCCTGCGAAACCCCAACAATATCAACATTAAGCAGAATTATGTGCTTGTGTTTCAGAATAACAGGAAAGCACTTCGGTCTGAATGCATGAATTCACACAAAGGGTTTTGAACAAACTTTGAAGATCTTCTATTTCTATATCGACTAATATCAATTCTTCAGTCTTGGTATCTTTGCAAGTTTGCAACACTAGTTTTCTCTACCACCCAAGCCCAAAAAACCGTATTGAAACAATAACGTATACAATACTCCATCCAAGTGGAGCGACAAGCACAACTTTTGTCGGTTACATATATACTGAAGCCGTTCACTAGTTTGGGGCTAAACTCAAGTGAATTCAGAGTGTTCTGAAGGGGAGGTGCTAGGCGAGTGCCACGGTTCAGCCTAGTTGCAACTGGTCAGGCTGTGTGGCTGCATAGGCAGGCAAGGCGTGAGTATGTCAACTCAAGTCTCAAACTAACCTCAACCTTAAATGCCAGCTTCACTAGAGCAGCGAATGTGTATGCTATCTAGGTGGCCACGTTCTTGAACAAGGTTTTTCCTGCCTAAATTAGTACCAATCAACAATTAATGTGTATGTTGTGTTCTACAGTCAACTCAAATTAGCCTCAACCTTCCATGCCAGCTTCACTAGAGAAAAAAATGCACCGTGTGCTTTAAATCGAACAAGAGCAAGCCTCTATACAAGTATCCACTTCTCAACCGATCCTGCTGAGCAAAATCTTTGATTAGCCTAAGTGAAATCACAAATTTAGTAGCTGCTTCTACCTCAGTCGGTTTCAATATAATACATGCAAGAGCACCACCACGCTGAGCTCCACACCTGATCCACACCCCATGCAGCTGGCTTGCTTAATACAATCACACATCTGGCCTAACACAGGGATAGACCAAATCTCTTGGAATTGAGCACTACTGACAATTCCTAAATACACAGTTGCACATGAATTTGTTTTAGATGATTGGGTGCAACTTGGACTGGATTTATTAAACCGAATTCGTAAGGTAGCTATTTCTCCAAGATGAGACTATATCAGATCCTTTTCCTTCCCAATTTCATGAGTTGAAGCAAAATTATACGCATTATTACTAGTCAGGGTGATGTAATTGCATAGGTAGGCTAGATAGGCGAGACAGGAATGTGGTGCCTACTGCATGGGCAGCCAAGGTGAAAAAGTTTTAGAACACTTCTTTCTGTCCACAAATGGGTTCTAATCAATCATGAATATGTATGCCTAGAGCCCTAGACTCTCTTAAATTGGCATAAAACCCCAAATGTACAAACTGAATCTACCTTAATTGGTTTCAGTTCAATGCATGTGAGATGTTCAACTGGTTTCAGTTCAATGCATGTGAGATGTCCAATTGGTTTCACTTCAATGCATGTGAGATGTCCTAGACTATGCAAGAGTGCATTACAGCGGACTCCACAGTCTGATTCCACTCCGAAGAAGCAATTTAAAATCTGGTTTTAACACAAGGATGCATCCAAATCTACTGGAACTGAGCACTACCGATGATTCCTCCTAAATATACAGTGTAATAGGGTGTCTTCTCTTTGATGACTGTGGAAACTTGGATCAAATCTGTCTAATGAAACCATGATCTAGCCACTACTCCGAACTCAAACAGAATCAGAACCTTTCCCTTCACGATTCCACGAGTCTAGCCAGATTATATGCACTAATTAGGTGTTAGACTGTTCTGAGATACTAGGTGCTAGGCGCTAGGCAAGCGGCAGGCGGTTGCCACTAGTCGGGCTATGTGGTGCTAGGTGAACGGCAGGGTGGTTTCCACTAGTCAGGCTATGTGGCTGCATAGGCAGGCGAGGCGAGAGAGAGGAGTGTGGCGCCTAGCGCCTATGCAGTCCAGGTGGCCATGTTTTAGGACAGTGTTTTTCCTGTCTGAAATTAGTACCTACCAATGATGAATGTGTATGTTATTATGTTCTACGACGAACTCAAATTAGCCTCAACCTTCCCCTGCCAGCTTCACTAGAGCAGAAAAGTACGCGCAATGTGTGTCTCAAGAGCAGAACCTCTACATGGGTATTCACTATTTGAATGGATCCTACTGGGAGAAACCTTATTAATCGGCATAAACTGAAACCCCAAATTCAGAAATCGCTTCTACCCCTGCGGGGTTCCAACTCAATGCACGATGTTCTAGCACAACGCAAGAGTGCCACCACACCACTGTGAGCTCCGCATCCGATTCAGCTTCCCAAGCAGAAGATAAATCTACTGGAATTCAGCACTGCCGACGATTCCTCCTTGTATCGATGATCGGGCAAAATCTGGATCGAATTCACTGAATCGAAGGGGTAAGCTAGGTACTTCTCCAAGATCAAACAGGATCAGAGCCTTTCCCCTTCCCAATTTCACGAGCCGAAGCCAGATTGCGCGCGCGCTAGTTTAGTTAATTCGGTGCTGTGAACTGGAGGACAAGCAAGCAGGCAAGCAGGAAGCAAGATTGATAGAGAGGGACGTACCCCGAGCTCGTCGACGTCGATCTTGACGAAGACGGCGTCGGCGAAGCGGGATGCCATCTCCTTGAAGGCGGGCTCGATGAAGCGGCAGGGCCCGCACCAGGACGCGGAGAAGTCGATCACCATCTGGAGCAAGAGCAAAGAGCGATCTCAGTCAGTCGGTCGGTGAGCCAGATCCGGAGGCGGGGATTCTTGCCAGAAGGAACATCACATGACAGGAGGCGGGGCGGGGCGTGGCTTAATTACCAGCTTGGAGGCGTTCCGGTGGGCCTCCAGCTGCTGTTCCCAGGCGGCCTTGGAGTGGACGGCGACGACGGCGGAGTCCCCGTCGTCGGCGGCGGGGGGAGGCGTGACGAGCGACGAGAGGAAGGCGCCCATCGTCGTGGCTCTGTTCGCCGGTGTCGTGTGCGGCGGGGATACTAGAGGAGCGAACGCAGCGCAAGGCGAGGGAGGACAATTAATAGTGGAGCGTGTCGTTCGTGTTTTGACTTGCACACTGCCGACCTCCTACTACTCCTACAGTACTTCATAGAGGGCTAGGGCCTAGAGACAGAGGGGCAAGAAAAAGTCTGCTCACCCAATGCCTTTTTTTATCTTTTTGATGAAAAATTGTGTCTTCTTTTACCTTTTTGAAATACGAGTAGTTTAGATGCGTTGCTAGTAGTATTACCATGGCTTGTGAGGTGGATAAATGACAACGCAATGCATCCTTCTAGAAAAAAAGACCCGTCGCACAATTAGTAGGAAAGAATGGATCCTATCAAAAAAAAAAGAATGGATTCTATCAAACATTCAAATTAACACCTATTGAGCAATGCATGCAAAAAGTCAAAAACATATTTATTATGGTTTTGTTGTTCATCCAAAGCCAAAACGCTACCCCTTGTCCCATCAACTTAATACTATGGTAACAAAGATATTTCCCTCAAAAGAAAATTAGATAGCCACCGGAGTCTCACTAAGCTTACATACACACTCCCTCTGTTCCATAATATAAGACGTTTGGCCATTTTCCGTATTCATATGTACACTTATGTATTTAGACATGTTTTAGTGTACATATGCACTCATTTTATCCAAATCTATACATCATGTGTTACAGCTAAAACATCTCATATTTTAGTGTACAAATACACTCATTTTAAATTTTTAATCCAAATCTATATAACATGTGTTACACCTACAACCTGTTATATTTCCTTATTATTATGGAAGGGAGTGAGCACTCCCACCTTGCTTGAACAAATTGTCAATCTCCGTCAAAGGTTAGACAAGTTTGAGTGTGTTGGTTGAGTTGACGTCGTCTTATCGTGGGTGTGTTGGTTGAGTTAGGTACGTGCTGCCACGTGCCAACAACAACAATGCTACTACACCAATCCCTTGGGCTTAAAAAAAAACTAGCAATCCCTTGGACTTTAATAAAGGACCACTCCAAAAGTTCGCAGCAAGCACTCCGTGCACACCGAATCTCCGGTTCCCGTTCGCCATATAAATTTCCATTTTCGGTGGTGGGTTTACACTCGGCCGTAGTAATAAAGCCAACAAGGGCGTGTGTGCTTTTAAAATTCTTCCGGGGAACGAAAGCCGCTTGTTTTCGTACGCAAAAAAAATTGCCATCGTTGTGAAGTGAGCCTAGCTCAGCTGGTTGATTCCTTGTGATGAAACCAGTCCACCCAGGTTTAAGTCCCAGATTTGACGTGGGTGTTCATATTTTTCTGGATTTTACAGGATTTAATCGGCGCTATGCTTTCAGTGGTAGGTGGCGTGCCCGTCAATAGCGAGGCGCCTGTGGTGACTTCGTAAACCTCAAAATCTGCCGGACCAGTCTCTCGAAGGTGCTCATAGGGGTAGGGTTTGCGTGCGTTCATAGGGGTGTCTGTACATGTGTGTTTGTGAGCCTATATGCTATGTTTCTAAAAAAATGCCACCGTTTTTTTTTTTGAGAATTTATGCCACCTTTGTTACACTAGGATTTTCACTTAGCAGCATCTGCCGGCCGATGCGTGTAAAACCACTGCCCTCAGACATGGTTAGCTTTCGCCTTTACACGCAGCAGCCCAATACCTTCTCCGGGAGTTGCATTCTCATGCTGTCCTTCAACAGAATCTCCCACCGTTTATTCCAGCCGCACTTGCTACAATGCTCCAACACTTTGCAACCGCAATGGCGAGTCACAACGAATGGGAAAGCATTTCTCATTATACAGTTTGCTGCCAGCACGCTACACAACTACTCAAAGGACTTGTTTGCTCAACTACGACGGAACAGAGACCATTCTACAGCCCATGTATTCACACGTCGCCCAGGCAGGAGGAGCCAGGCGAGATAATCACATTCTACTCTAGGGAGTCACTCACTCAACGAGTTAACTACTGGCAAGCGCTGTCGGGGCGGCCGCAGCAGGCTCATAACCCAGGGTGGAAAGAGTGCTGTTCGAGCCTCGGCGTGCGGGCGAGGTATTGCCTCACGGCGTCCTGGTTTGCGTGGAAAATTAGCCTCATGTCCTTTATCTGCAGGGGAAATCGACAGCCAAATGAGTATTACATCACAACAAATAACAAGACTTCATAATTGAAAATGAACACATACTACATCTACGATGTTTCTAGGCTTTTACCGTAACAATTTTCTTAATTCAAACTGATCCATTACAATGTTCCAGTAGGGCAAGTACGTCTTTATATTCTGATTTGTCGAACTCTTTATATGTGGGCACTTCCATGGCCACATAGCAAGTGACCACTTATATATATGGAGTACACTGATACCTGCCACTAAGTTATACAGCTCTCACACGTGCTAGTCTCAAATTTCCGTGTTCAATAAGGTATTGATATTAGCTGTGACATTGCATAGCGCATGAAAGGTCCGTGTAGAATGGCAACCATCTCAGGATGATGAAACTTTCTACTTATAAGTTGGTAAAAACTATTTCACTGAAGAACTCCAGGTCTCCATGGTAAGCTAACCCTTGCTTCAGTTGATATCTTTGTTAAATCTCTAGTTTTCTTAGTATTTACAATGATGGCATGGGATTTGTTCCACACAAATTTATTGGAATCATTCATCAAAATTCTAGGCACAGGCACAGATATCCCAATGGTTGTTCAAGGAATCCAAATGCAGCACTAGGCAATTTGTTAGTGTTACCAGAGATACTCCGCAAAGATCCCAGTGAAAAATGGCCTAGAAGTAAAGTGTTGCATGCAGTTGTATCAGAGTTCAGAACAAAGAGGACATGAATAATTACTAGAAGGAACACGCCTTTCTTCTCATCAAGTTACAAACTAACTGTAAATGAAGGGATTAGTTTGTCACAGATGGGAAATGAAAAAGATATCTGTACCTCAATTAAAGAATCGGTATTTAGGTTAATGCCTTTGCAGCTTGGTACTTCCATACTATTAACAAAGATTGAGCACTTCCCAATGTTCTTGATATGAAAAGACCCAGCTTTATCCATCTTGATAACCGCCTGATTGTCAGAACATAACATGGATTTATAAACATACAAAAAGACCAATGAGATAAGGTACTGATTTAGCAAAACAAATACAGTGTTGGTATTTTAGTGCACTGCACCAGGCTGATACCTAAACTCATGACTTGAAGGAGGAAAAACACACGACTGGTTAGTGGGGTACAACCACTGGCAGTCAGATGTAACCAAGCATGTATCCTGCACGCTAAATGTGTTTGGACACTGCATGATATGCCAAGCTTTACACTGCTGTCAGGGCAGCGTACCTTCTGTGACTGCCAATCATACTAAGACCACGACGAGCTGAAAATACATTTACTGAAGGAGATAACCTCAACAGAAGAACCAACTAAAGTAAAAACGAGATATGACAGTTCCACAGGATAAAGTTGTCTTTCATCATTTTCTTTACTCATGTAGGCAAGTCCACAAGTCTTGGCAATTAGCTATTCCCTAAGGGCCCCACTTGGTTTGCCATTTAAGGCCCTAAAACCAGCATCTTATTAGGCCCATGAAGAATTCTGAGCGCGACCCGAATTGGTGATTGGTTTATTGTTATCGGCTTTTTTTCTCGCCCATTTCCTGCGAGAAACACCCGCAAAATCTCACTCGGCAACAGAGTCCCCATTTAAAATCCGGCCAAAGCTATGGAGAAGAACTCAACGACGAGGGGCACCGGACGCAACGCTGCCGCCAACCCCGTGTGCTCCCTGTTATCCCCTCCGTCATCGCAGATGCCACGCTCCGGCTCACCGCCGACCACCAGAGAAGCCCAAACGTCACGTTGTGCCCCTCTGCTCATCAGACAATGTCACCATGACCTATGCGGCTACATCGGCCTCACTGGCAACTCCTCTAAAGCTCGTGGCGAGCTCCACGAGGCTGGTCACGCGCTCGGAGCCATGGCGGCATGGCCACCATCAGAGCGCCGGCAAAACCATCAAATATAGGTCGTGGCGATTCTGACATAGGCAACGCCCACAAAGAGGCACATGGCTGTGGCTCTCGGCCAGCGGCCTGCAGAGTCAGAGGGTACAGGGAGGATTCGTGGTACAACGAGTTGGGCTCTGTAAGTCGTGGAGAGTTCGCTAGTAGAGTTCTGGAACTCTTTAGGAGGCAAGAACGAAAATGAGTCCTATCCAAATAGCAATTAAATGGTGTGTTTTTGTTCGCTGGTTTTCGGTCACAACAGTGAAATTTTCCGGATGGAAAATTAAACTGAGCTCCTAAGTGAGGCCTAGGTTGAAACTAAAATTTCCCAACCTAAAATAGAATATTCAAGAAAATACCTGCCGGCGAGATATTTTATTTGCCCTCCCTTCTTTTCCCAAATCTATGTCAACTTTTACGTCTTCTGTCTCTCTTCCAAGAATAACCTGAGACAAGATAAGAAACGTGTAACTGAAAATTCGGAAAATGGTGTCAATATATCAGGCAGTGTGAAACTATTGTATACTTCATACAGTTTAAACATCATTGTGTCAAAATAAATAAAAGTAGAAGCCATAAATAAGCATCCTGGATTGCATCTTTGTACTTAAAATTGAATTAGAAGAACTTAATCAGCAATCAACTATGAAACAGAAACAAGATGTGTGAGTCTTCAAACTGCTATTGATTAGCAAGTGTGGATTGTTTCTACCTATGACTATTCACAACACAAGATTTGAACCACGTAACTGTACAGTACAAGATGTAGGAAGGAAGATGTCCATAATCTGAAGAGACCATATTAACTGAAAAGTTCAGTTGAGTTTACCTCAGGATCCTTTATGTAGTATTTCAAGTGCAGTCCATAGACAACTGCAAAGGCACTTCGAGACGTGATAGCTCGGTTCAAATAAGCCCGAGCACCCTGCTCCAGCCTTATCAATGATTTCCTGCTTTCTGGATGGTCAAATCTGGAAACTGAAATGCACACAGATAATAATAGTAAGAATTAGAAAATTTTCCCTTTGTGTCCATGGACCAAGTTTGGTCAGTATTTACTGTTTTATGGCGTGTATGTGGTTTGCAGCCAAATCGCCACTAAGGGGGAAGGGCACATCAAGTTACGATACTGTGTTCACACCTACACACAAGTTACACTACTGCTGGAACAAAATTTCTCCCCTAATAGCACACCCATATGATGACCGGTCCCAAATTTAGTGACTATAAGCACTGACAGTGAAGTATTATTGCAACAAGGGGAGCAATATTTCAGCATAATACAACTCATAGTTCAGCACAATAACTCCTTTGGACAAATCTGTCATCATTATGTTACTTGGCCTTAAATCTGCATCTCTATAAAAATATAATTCCAAATTTTAATGTAGCATATGCTTAACCATATTCACAATGATGTAACAGATGGTTGATGTTTACCTTCAGAGTTAACCGAATCAGCCTGATCCCATGGGATAAGATCCTGATCGAGTATCTGCAATCAATACCGAAAATGGGTGAATCAAAAGTAACACGGTGAAAAGTTCTATTAGACAAGTTAAGAGATCTATACCAGAGCTTCTAGATCGTAGTAGTTTGGAACATCATTTTCAGCGTCAGAGCATTCTTCTGGTGGAGCTGATGCTGGCACGACTTCAATAGGGTCTTGAAGACCCATGTCTGACAATGCATGTGATGACATACAGGCATGTAGAGCAGCCCCATCTTGTAATTCTGGCTGATTATCATGTGAGCTGTAATTCATGTGATCAGGCTGTTGAATTGGATCGTATAACATCGAACTTTGAGAGTTATCGAAAAAATCGTGCTGTCCTAAACTGCATGGTGGTCCTTCACCAAATCCAGATGGAAGAGTAGCAGGTAAAGCTAGCATGCATGTGCTCTCAGCATTGGTGTCAATGTTACCATGCATGAATACACTAGAAGTTGAAGGACCTTCAGACAGCCTAGCTCCTAGGACACAGCCTTTATTAAGTGCCACTGAATCTTCTCTTGGTTCTGATATGGATGGGCTAAGCTTCATTGGTTGTGATAAAGATTGGCCATTAGCCACATCTCCTCTCTTTATTTGGGTCTGATCAGCCTTTGATGGAGGGCTAGTTGCAGGGGGGAATGGAGATACATTGTAGTCGGAGTTTCGTCCAGAAGAAGCAGTGGGGCGCAGGGGAGAAAACTCGCCATGTGCAATAGCATCGTCGTTGCAAGGGATTTCAGGATCTTCTGTATTCAGCGTGCACTCAGCATACGGGCCAGGATAACACACTTCAGGTGAAGTAGGTACCAAGATCATTCCAGAAACACCCACTGCATCATGCTGTACATGGCCAGAATCTACCTGATCACAGCAAATGTTTGCCTCATCGGGGTGCAACAGATTTTGCATGGGATCAGGATCATCTAAGTCTTCCTGATTTGTCTCATGTGGAGAATTCAGGAAATTTTCACCGTTCAGAAGATCAAAATCATCACTGTTGCTAAAGAAGGGAAAATCCATGTAATCAGCTTCTTGTATTGTTGCATGATCCAAACCAGGCATGCAAATTCCACCATCTAAATTAGCTTGCAATGTGAGAGGGTCTTGGTTAGCTGCCTTTATTTTCTTATCATCAGCAAGAGTAAGTGCGTCTGGCTCCTCAACCCCATTCCAGATTGCACAAGGTGCTTGAGAACCCTCAGATTGACCGATCAAGTCTAGTGAGCCAGGTTCTGGCACACTGCTGTTGTTCACAGGGAAATGGACATGTTCACTTCCACCTTGATTAGTAACCATCAATGCTTGTGATTCTGCCACTTCATTGCCACATTGATTGCTAGGGACCGGTTGCTGAAACTGCATAGGATCTTGAAAATCAGTGATACCTCTAAGCGAGCCATTGTTCCCTTCACTCATCTCAGGATTTTTTTTTGTGTAGGTATGTTGGTCATACATTTGAGCTACATCCGAATAGCCATATGGTGCATTATTGGCGGCATCCTCATCTTTTATCATGCTCACAGGATGCTGATCATGGAAAGAATGACCATTTATCTCATGATGCATCTGTTGTGCACCACTGTAGCTTCCACCTGCTTGCTCATAGCAGCTCATTGTACTCATCCGTGGTTCAACCACATGATGCTCCTGTGAAGGTGCGCCTCCGCAGACACACTCCCCACTAATCGCCATACAAGAACAAGGGGAAATAAGAAAACCGAGGCCGGCAGTGTCACAGGGCTCATTGTGTACTCTCTTTCTCATCGCATAATATAGATTCTTTACACTCTCAATTTTCCGCTTCTGAAATGAAATATCTCTTGCCTTGGAGTTGAACAGTTTAATTGCCTTGGCAGGGTTGGAAATGGAAAGTTCAGTCTCATACTCAACCATCCGAGCAGAAGCTTGCGCTGAGACCTCTGGGTTATATAGTAACGAAGTCCAGCGATCTTGTATTTCTTGAAGAGTGAACTTACGGGAGAACGTTACAGCCCCTTTCGCTAGGGACTGCAACGAGGCACCATTCTGCAAGTACCACACAATATTATTCAACAATTAGCAACAAACTGACAGGGGACTAGTCATATATATATTCAGATTCCAGAGTTCCATAGAACATTTTTTAAAGCAATTGTCAGAGCAGAGTTTCCCACTTCTATGCCCTGGTATAGAAGAAGAACACCGCCTATTCGGACTATCTGTTGACACCATCTATTTTTTGATAGAAACTTATTTGATCATTATTACTGAGTAAGGTTAATAAGCTTGCCTGCGACAAATTGTCTGGAATTGTATATAACTTATAGAGTAATGTGATACTTTACAAAGGTTTTGTAGATGGGATTTCACAGTGTGCTAACAACTTGTAACAGTGCAGGCTAGAAACAGTGTTGAGCAAACCACAGGAAGCAATACTTTATGATTATTACGCCATACTGACAGTTAACTCCGATGTACCTTAGAGCACCACCGTTCTTTGAGACACGAAAAGAAATCAAGAATCGGGATAGTCGAAGAAATCACGGGCGGGCGCGGGAGATCTCCAAAGCCGAGGGAATTACTAAAACATTCTGACTAGCGGGCGGAACCCCTGCCTCCGTCGTGCTCCGGCGGCCAGGAAAGGGCCCAAGAACAGCAACTGGACGCCCCCAATCGAAGCCGACCTAGCCTACGCGCCGACACGGGGGACCTTTCGAGCGGTTCCGGTCGCGATCCGGGGGATAGGGAGGTGCCGGGTTTACCTCGAGGGCGTTCTTGAGGAGGATGTCGTCCTCGACGAGCCAGTTCCCCGACGACGTCGACGCCGCGAGGGCCCCCATGGCGCCGCCGCCGCCGCCAAGAGGGGCGCCGCTGAGAGAGGAGGGGGTAGTGGTTGGGGCGGCCGTGTGGTTTAGGGTTTAGAGGAGTGAGGGGAGAAGGGTGGCCGGGGAGGGTGAAGGCGGTGGTGGGTTCGGGTGGGCAGTGGGAGGAGCTCCGAGAAGGACGCGCCGTGGACCCGCGAGGAGAGGCCGAGATGTGAACGGCAGGTGACGAGGTAAAGTTTTGGGCATATACAAATTACAAACACGAACCGGAGAACAGCCCGAGAAAACATATGGAGTTACCAAACAAAATACTCCCTACATCCCAAAATAAACGTTTTTTATTTGTACGAATATAGACGTATCTATATATGTTTCTGTCTAGATATAGTTATGTTTAGACAAATATAAAACACTTATTTGAGATGATGGATGGAGTAGCATAAAACCAAACGGTAGTCAAAATGCAGAAATTTGTGAAACATCAATAACGTTCTGATCCTAAAACCAAATAACATGTACTCTTCCATGCAAAAAAATCACATGTACTCTTTTCTTACTCATGTCGATACTATGGGTGTTGTCGTAAAGGTTCTTGAGTCGCCGAGTCAATTTGAGTTGAGTCTCCATTCCTCTCACTAGTCACTTGCTAGTGGCCACACAATTAGAAGTGACTAATCGCCCAAGTCGTGATCGAAGTGAGGGGTGGTGGCACGGGTAGAGGCGAAAGGAGGTGGCAACAACTCGCCAAAGAAATGGACGAGCCAATTTTCGGGAAGACATACACTCGCCGTGATCTAAAGTTCTTTCCATAGCAATATAACTAGCCCATAAGACCCATAGTGGCCCGTCTATCTCTACTATATAATACGGCTTAAGGTGTCCGGTACGTCATTTTGTTTGGACGATTTTACCCTGCAAGTTTGGTGATATTACCCACCATTGCCATCGGTAAGTTATGTACCGTTTCGTTCCTATAGAAAAAACGGTTTCGCTTTTCTAATCCATCACACCCACGCCAGCGCCGACGCCGTCACGAACGACGACGGGCGCTGCGTCCCCGGCCGCGTCCTTGATCCCGTCAATCAGATCGCGCGGTGAACGGCGCCGCCATCTCCTGCGCTGCCGGAGGCGGCTCATCCCCGCGAGCGTCCTGCTGAGCAGGTCGGCGGTCCAGCACCGGCGCCGGCGGCACGCCATCGAGGCCTCCGAGGCGGCACACGGATGCCCAGGTCTGGACGAAGAGTGTGGCGGAGGCGTCATCGCAGGCGCGGCACGGCCAGCCACGACACGAGCGGTGAAAAGCCTGGCGGCATCGAAGAAGGTGATGGACGGGTCTCCTCCAGCACGTGCAGCTCCGCCATGGATTTGATGCTAGCTTGGTTTGCTCGCTCGATCGAAGGATATGAGATGTAGCTCCGCCCTACGCCTTGCTCTGCTTTGCTCTGCTCTCCAGCTTGATCCAGCACGGAGCTGCGCGTGCTGCGTCCAGTGTCGTCACTGAACCGTGTAGAGGCCGCACGCGCCGACGCACTAGCTCACCGGGACCATGGAGGCTACTGGCATACTTGGTCACACCGGGTTCGCAGAGGCCACGCCTGCTGCCTGAGCACACTCGCCTGCCGCCGGTGCTGGACCGCCGACCTTTCGATTCTCAAATGTGAATGATGTCGGTGCCGGTGCTGGACCGCTCGATTCTCAAATGTGAATGGTGCTCAGTCTCCGCTGCTGAGACATAAGTGAGGCTGCTGCCCTGCCGATGTCTGATAATTGGAAGACAAGGCAAAGAACTTTGCTGGCGAAACTCGGTGGAGAACGAGAAGAAACGAGATGTATGGATGAGGATTTTTCTAGCACCTAGGAGCGGTTCGAGGAGGCAGAGATGCAATTGTGCAGGTACTCGAGGCCAGCCCAGCAGCCAGTGCATCAAGGAGCCGTGCATCCACGACGACCAAAGCTGGATGCTCGGAGTGTGGTGATTTCAGTCACAGCGTGCTGTCTTTTACTGGGTTTGGTTGACATAACAACCCAATCGATTTCGAATACACCAAACTGAAGAAGCTAAAATCAAGTTTATATTTAAAAGGACTTTAGTCCAAACTTAACTAATTTTTGCATCAAATTTTTGAAATTTCTGTGGTAGATTCCTATTACACTGGAAAAACTTGGAATGTGAACTAATTACATTATACATTTTATGAAAGGTCATCTCAAGTGATCAAACGGGCCAATGCGCATTCACATTTCAAATTCTTATTTACGATTTATCCATCTTTCTATGATTTCTTTACTCTGATCTGCGGGAGGCGAATGACTCGTGGTGGGGGTGATGGCAGCACTAGATGCTGGTCATGCTAGCTCACATGTACAGATTGGGCAAAGCGGCGGCGAAAAATGCGATGGCGTTACGCTTAACCGAGGGAGAGTGGGACATCCAAGCTCCTGAGGATGGCTAAACTATTACTATCGGATGAGGCCACCATGACGAAACGACAGGCAATTGAAGCATTGGACATAAGCATGCGAGATATCATGGACCGCCAGGACCTATCATTTGGGGGTAAGACTGCCGTGTTCGGTGGGGACTTCAGGCAGGTTCTTCCGGTAGTGAGGAAAGGGTCACGGGGTCAGATCATCGACGCGAGCCTACGGAGTTCAAACCTATGGAAGGGCATGCGCCGGCTAAGGCTCGTAAAGAACATGAGGGCGCAAAACGACCAGTGATTCGCGGATTACTTGCTAAGGATAGGTAACGGCACATAGGAAACTGACGTGGAAGGAAACATAAAGTTTGCAGAAGATATATGTGTTCCATCTATGGGCGACAAGTCTGAAATAGAGAAGTTGGTCGACCATGTGTATCCTGACCTGGACCAAAACATGAACAACACGGATTACATGACTTCGCGACCAATCCTCTCCACAACGTCGATGGAATAAACAAGCGCATGATTGAGCGTTTTCAGGGAGAGGAGATGATCTACCATAGCTTCGATAGTGCGGAGGACGATCCGCATGGCTTCGATGCTCAAGAGTTTCTTAACTCGCTGACTCCTCCTGGGATGCCCCCGCACGCGCTTAAATTGAAGATAAACTGCCCCATTATACTGCTGAGGAACATTGACCCAGCTAATGGGTTGTGCAACGGCACGGAGGCTGGTGATACGTGGGTTCTAGAGGAACGCGATAGATGCGGAGATCGTGGTGGGACAACACGCTGGAGAGAGGGTGTTTCTACCTCGGATACCTCTGTGTCCATCTAATAGTGACATGTTCCCGTTCAGATTCAAGAGGAAGCAGTTTCCGATCAGGCTTAGCTTTGCCATGACGATCAACAAGGCGCAAGGGCAGACCATCCTGATTGTAGGCGTGTACCTGCCGGAGCCGGTATTCTCTCATGGACAGCTATACGTGGCGTTGTCCAGAGCCACCGCGAAAAGAAACATCAAGATCCTCGCCATCAAGGTCGAAGAAAGGGATGAAAGCAAAAATTCAAAGAAGAGGAAAAGAAATGAGTCATTAGTAACGACCACAAAGAACATAGTCTATAAGGATGTCCTTACTATTTGAAATAGCTAGACTAGACATGATCAGATTAATTCACGATTAATATCTTACAAAACTGGTTAGCCACTTCAATAAATTTTAAATCCTATTTTCAATAATATTAGGAATGTGCTGACAATGCTTTTTTTGCCCGTTGCAACGCACGGGCATTTTACTAGTGTTCTCTTATATGGACTATGTGTCGTCCCTCATATGTATCTTTTTTCTTCTTATTTTTTCTCATCCGTCCTCCTCACCAGCGGTGCATTATGCAGTTCATTCCTTTCTCTCACGTTTCGTTCTTACTCCCTCTGGTCTGAATTGATTGGCGTGAATATTGATCTAGGCTAGTAGAAAAGTGTACAAGGGCTAGCCACGATAACATCAGATCGGATGGAGTACTATCTTCTTCCTCTCCTTCGCTTGTCCTCCTCTCCTTCGTCGCCTCTGCCTCTCCCGCACCCATTTTCTACCAATGGGTCATGTTGGAGCAAGTTGTGGCTTGCTCAGATAGTCAAGTCGATGTAGTTAGACCACTCCCTACCATGACTCAATGATTAGTCGATTGATAGTGTTTTTTTAATGAGCTTTGTTCCGGTTCCAAAATAACGATGATGATTATTACAAAAAAAAGGTGGCATGTCGTTATGATCTTTTACGAAACTAACCAAACTATTCTTATTAAATCAAACAAACTAATTGATGAAGAACGATGACAGTAAAAATCACGCAAGTAGTGGACCGTGTATAACTTTTTTTATTGTGAATACAATACATAGAACATCTTATATTGTGAAACAGAGGGAGTAAGACCCAGCAGAAGAAACCATAAATCAAGGCTTACAGTTTCGTCGATAAAAACCATGAAATTCAGTTTTTCCAACATGAATGAATTCGAAGAAATTATCACATGCTAGCCCACATGTCAGTCAGATCTCTTTCATCGGTAAGTCAGCCCCCCTGCGATGCCAGCCGGTCAACCACGTCCATCCGGTTCCGATCGGAACCATTCGGGATCCGAGGCATCAGCATCAATCAAGTAGTAGTACCAGAACGAACGAGATAGCAAAGAGGCTGAACATAAAAAAACACGCGAAGAACGCAGACACCAGCACCCAGCCAAACCCGAGGGCCGAGGGCGAGGGGGCAGAGCCACGCGCGACGGACGAGATCTCCCACTCCGCCCCGCCCCGCCCCGCCCCGAGCCGTCGCCGAGGAGGACGACGCCCGCCACCAACGCCGACCAGATCCGCCCGCGAAGACGGCGTCCGCCAGGATGCTGCCCGACGGCGGCGGCGACGACGAGGAGCGCTGGCTCGCCGAGGGCATCGCCGGCGTCCAGCAGAACGCCTTCTACATGCACCGCGCCCTCGTAAGCCCGCCTCCTCCTCCCCTGCCCCCCGCCGCGGAGCCCTACCCGCCCTCAATTGGCTGCGCACACGGCCAGTATAGCTTACCCCCGCCCCGATCGGCGAATTGGTGTGGATGCAGGACTCGAACAACCTCAAGGACGCGCTCAAGTACTCGGCGCAGATGCTCTCCGAGCTGCGCACCTCGCGCCTCTCCCCGCACAAGTACTACGAGCTATGTGAGTATCCTTTTTGCGACTTTGCGTCCTGGGTTATTCCACGAGCGTGTCCAGTTCTGGGAGTGGGTTCAGTTTGGGGACTGATGGAATTTACTTGCTGGCTGGGTCTGCAGACATGAGGGCGTTTGATGAGATGCGGAAGCTGGAGATGTTCTTCAGGGAGGAGACCCGGCGGGGAAGCTGCTCCGTCGTCGATCTCTACGAGCTCGTGCAGCATGCTGGAAACGTTCTGCCCAGACTGTAAGGCTCATGAGCCATGACCCCTTTTTGCAATGACGGATGCTAGTTCAGTTTTACTTGCTTGCTTGAAAGAGTTTGACAGTTATGTCAGTGTGGAACATCCAAACCATGTCAGAGATTGAATGATTGGTCGGCTAGCTTGATAGGAACTTCGGAGTAACGTTTTGCTGTGTAAAAACCAGACTAGTTTGAATGTAGTGTGTATGGTTTGAGACATTGAAATGAAATAGATTTATTGCATCCGCAATTTTTGAACTAGTAAAAAAGGGTATGGTATGCCATTTTATCATCAGTTATTCCTCACTGTGTTGCGAGTTTGATAACCGCCACGTAGGCAGTTACTTACTGTGCTTCGGAGGATGCCCGGTTAACATTCCGCCATGCGTCGGGATAGTTCACAATATGCCAGATTTTATCATGCCATATGTGTAATACTGTAATTTGTTACAAGTTTTAAGGATCTAGATTTTATCTGACTTTATGTTGTTCATGTGCTAGCTATTTGCTCTGCACAGTAGGATCTGTGTACATTAAATCAAAGGAGGCTCCTGCTAAAGATGTTCTGAAAGACCTTGTTGAAATGTGTCGAGGCATTCAACATCCTCTCCGCGGACTTTTTCTAAGAAGTTACCTATCCCAGATAAGCAGAGACAAGCTGCCTGATATTGGTTCCGAGTATGAAGGGTACTGTACATCATTTCACGCTGTTTTAGCCGCAGTTTTTGCTTTTAATAATGTTTGCATATCAAATGGTGAGATTGTCCTTATAAATAACACCAACCGTAGGATACTAAGAATTACCTTATTCTGCAATGGTGCCACACATGTACTACAATTTATTGTAAAAGAAACTTCTGCTATGAAATTTACAAAAACATTACGCTGCAAGTTCATTGACTACACAAAAGGCTTATTATTAGACCTAGTACTGAAACTGAAACAAAGTGATCTTTCATGTAAATATATTATCACGGGTCACAAAAATGAGTCATAAATGACAAACATATAAACCTTGTCAACAGGATGCAGTACTAGGTTACTAGTTCCTTTTGTCTTCATTTTGTACAGTGACTGGGGTCCTGGGACTTACTATACATTATTTGCTGTTACTCTGTCACCAACCCTCCTGTCATCAGCTTATGTAAAGTTTAACCAATCCTATTCAATTGCAGTTGTATAATTGTGCATTCAAGGTCCTTACTATTTCCAGCGAGCCTGTTTGATTTTGGATCATTCAGAAATGATCTGTAGTCAGTTTAGTTCATTATAATGGGGCGTTGCAATATTGACTGTGACTTGTCCTGATACTGTATGCAATTTTGAGATTTATGCATTTTTTCTAATATTCCATAGTTTTTTCATCATGCAGGGATGCTGACAGCATTAATGATGCAGTTGAATTTGTTCTTCAGAACTTCATAGAAATGAACAAACTCTGGGTCCGGATGCAGCATCAGGTTTGTATGCAGTCTTTTAATCTGGAGGCTCAACTTTCCTCATTTTCCTTTCTTTCGTATCGTGCATTCAACATGCTAGGCCGCACTGAATCTATATAATCTCCCATCTGTTGCTCAAATAAAGATCATTTATCACACATGCCGATATTTGGAAATCTAGTTCTAGACGTTTACAGAACCTAGTGATCATAAGACATTAATCTTGTTAGATGATCGCTGAAACCACAAAATGATGACCCTGGTCTGCAGGGGCCTGTTCGGGAGAAGGACAAGCGGGGGAGGGAAAGAAATGAACTGCGTGATCTGGTAACTTGATTAGTATCTACCTTCGTTGACTGTTATTGGAGCCATTCTAACAACACAAGTGCTTGTATTCTTTTCCAGGTTGGCAAAAACCTTCACGTTCTAAGCCAAATTGAGGGTGTTGACCTTGATATGTACAAAGAAACTGTTCTTCCAAGGATATCAGAGCAGGTTTGAGTAAATTTATATTGATGTAAAATGACAATATACCTTCATGTTCTAGTGGAAACTGAAGCTGGAATATTTTGACAGGTTGTTAATTGTAAGGATGATCTTGCACAGTTCTACCTGATGGACTGCATAATCCAAGTCTTTCCAGACGAATACCATTTACAGACATTGGAAACATTGCTGAGCGCATTTCCCCAGCTACAGGTTGGCAACTTTGCTTTTTGTTAGCTTGTTTCCCTGCAGGAATAGCCCATTTTATGCTGTTATATGCATATACTTGCATGGTTGAAGTCATCCAATGACACATACCAGTGATGATTATAATGTGGCATCTTTAGTCAATTCTGCCATTCAATGCCACGAGTCAATTATGTTATAATGTGATCAATTTTGACTGCCATCCAATGCCACTGCACTGCCTTTGATCAATTTTGCCTTTTCATAAAACCAAATAGGGTTGGTTTTTTCTGTGCTTCATAGTTTAAACAATTTAATTACATAGCCTAACTAAATAAATTCAGGTGCACTCTTAATCTTCAGATGAAGACATGAAGTACTCCCTGTGTTCCACAATATAAGATGTTTTGGCCTTTTTCCACATGCACATGTCCAAACTTGTATCTTGACATATTTTAGTGTATGTGTACATTTATTTTGGTATGAATCTAGACAACATGTACAACACCTACCACATCTTACATTGTGGAATGGAGGGAGTATAATCTATCATACTAGCTAAGTATGATCTTGGGGCGAACTAAATTAATATAGTGTATTTTTTTTGTGGTGCCGTATTTGGATGAAGAACACATACTTTAGTGGTCTTTATAATGTAGTGTAAAATCTGACATGATATGTAAGTTCAATGTATGGTTAACATGAATATATACAAGGTAAATATTAATATACAATGAAGTGCAGAGTAGGAGTACTGAATCTTGATCAATTTTAATAGTTGATATGCAGTTTCTCTTTTATTGTACTATATGGATGCAAGTCATCATGGAAGTTATTTTGCAGCCAAGTGTGGATATCAAAACGGTGCTATCTCAGCTCATGGACAGATTGTCAAACTATGCTGCCACAAGTCCTGAAGTAAGCATCATGTAGACCACTTCATCACATGTAATTTGTACCTGCTCTTACATTAATAAATTGTGCAGGTACTGCCAGAGTTTTTGCAAGTTGAAGCATTTGCAAAGTTCAGCAATGCTATTGGAAAGGTAGCACTTCAGTTTTTTTTCTTAAACCTTTTATTTCTTGTTGACGTTGCATGCTGTTTTTTCTGCTGAAGTACTGGTTAAACTGAAATAACTGAGCTATTGTTTGTTGGCAGGTGATAGAAGCTCAGGTTGACATGCCGGTTGTCGGAGCAGTAACTTTATATGTATCACTCCTCACGTTTACTCTCCGTGTGCATCCAGATCGGCTTGATTATGTTGATCAAGTGTTGGTATGTTTAGTGTTGTCAAAGATATTTGTTCGACAGTTTATCTTATTGTCTTATTCACTAATTATAAAAAGCCATTCTAGTGCTATAGTTGATGTAGATATGCGCTTAAACATCCTAGGCTCCCAGCTCATGTTATTTATAATAATGGACAGGGTGCATGCGTCAAGAAACTTTCAGGCAAGGAAAAACTTGAAGATAGCAGAGCAACAAAGCAAATTGTCGCACTTCTTAGCGCTCCGCTGGAGAAGTATAGCAATATTGTTACTGCATTGGAGCTTTCGAACTATCCCCGGGTTATGGATTATTTGGATAATGCTACAACCAAAGTGATGGCTGTGGTAATAATTAAAAGCATAATGAATAACACAACTTGCATATCTACTTCCGACAAGGTAATGTTTCACTGCGCTGTTACTCAATCAGTTATCGTGGAACATACCATGAGATCTGTATCTCTATTTCTGTCAGATCGAGGCTCTTTTTGATTTAATTAAGGGCCTTATAAAAGATATGGGTGGAGCTCAAGATGATGAGGTGAGATCATACACTTCATGCTACAACTTTCTTTAACTGGCTGTTATCTTCTTTGTGCTGCCGCCTGATCAGTGCACACAATATTATAGTTTCTCATCAAGTTTATCTCCATTGTTAACATTTTTTCATTAGCTTGACGAGGAGGATTTTAAAGAGGAACAAAATTCTGTAGCACGCCTTATTCACATGTTGCACAATGATGACCATGAAGAGATGCTGAAGGTACATCTGTTATTATACTGAAGTTGACGAGAGCTTGCATTTTTTTTCAGTCTCCATTACATTCTCCCCCTTCTTTAGTTCTCGGTGGTTACACGGTCGTCTACTCGTCTGTGTTATACGTTCATTTTACACATCTGTGTTCCAGATGTCCAATGCTGGCGATGTCTAATGGAATTACGAGCTAGTTTCTTTCCCTGCAAATAATGTTGTAACATAGAAATTGAAGTTAAGTTAAATAAGAAGTTGAAATTCTAAGTTAGCATCAATGGTATTCTCATACCAACTTGCCTTTCATTTTAGAAAATGATATCAACTTTACCTAGCCTGAAGTTCTTGTGTTGAAGCTTTTTGTTTGAGGCTGAAAAAGGCAGTGGCCCTGTCATGGTAGTATCTTGTTAAAAATGAAACCAGGGCCAATTATCTTTGTCCATGCTAAACCCACAAATCAGGCATCTGCTCTCAAGTTTGTGACTTTGTGTTATCTACAGCATTTATTTTCTCAGGGTATGTGTTGACGTTTGCCCACTTAGAAGATGCTGATAGAAAATACTTGCCAATCTTTCAGATCTTATGTACTGTCCAGAAGCATATACTCCAGGGAGGTCCCAAACGTCTACCTTTCACCGTGCCTTCGTTGGTATTCTCCGCTCTCAAGGTTTGTGTACTAAGGCTTTCACGTTTAATGATGTATTCGTACAATACATTTATAAAAAGTTATCTGTATAGTTGAGAAGGCTGCTTTGTGGTAGACATGATGATATTGTGTAGGTGCTATATTTCTCTTTGTTTTAACAATTATACATATGTGGAGTTCAATCTGTGGATATCGTTTGTTTCCTGCAGTTGGTCAGACGATTACACGGTCAAGATGGAGATGTCACTGGGGAGGAAGTTCCAGCAACTCCTAAGAAAATATTTCAGATCTTGCATCAGGTTTTTCTATCTTCTGTGTACATGTTAACAATCTGGATTTTGCTCTTGGAGCAGATATGATCACATTGACATCAAATAGAACTCTCAATTGCATTTTGATGTATATATATTTATGTCCTTGCCCCTGTTAATAGTCAGATTCAAGAAATCACACACTTTCTATGTGCATGATATTAAGCTGTTAGCAAGCTAAACAGAATAGTTATTATATCTATTTGATGTCGCCATGTCGGCATCCTCCAGTGCCGAAACTCATAATGTTGAGGCTCTATATTCTTGTGCATTTCTATATCCTTGCGCACAGTCATGAATTGTGTATTTTTGAATTTTCAGACTATCGAAGCACTCTCATGTGTTCCTTGTCCAGAACTATCTCTCAGATTATATCTACAATGCGCAGAGGTATTGTTGGAATAAATTATTGACTCCTTGTACATTGGTTCCTATTGCGTGACTGCATTTCTTATGCAGGCTGCCAACGATTGTGATTTGGAACCGGTCGCTTATGAGTTCTTCACACAAGCATTCATCTTATATGAAGAAGAAATCGCGGTATGACCCCCACCCGCCTCTCTCTTACTCTATGCCTGCCCTTGACCATATTTTAAATTTCATTTGTTGTTCATGCATTAGGACATTTGAGTGCTTTAACATATCTTTTCCTTGTAATGGCTCCATACCACGAGCAGGATTCTAAGGCTCAAATTACTGCACTTCACCTAATTGTTGGAACCCTCCAGCGGATGAGTATATTTGGGGTGGAAAACAGAGACACCCTCACCCATAAGACAACAGGGGTAACGATTTCTTGATTTGTTGTTGTGTTTTCGTATTTCTGTTATTACCAAGACCTATCTATTCATCTAGCCTTTACTGTGAGTGACATCACCTCTGTTTTTGTGCAGTACTCGGCAAAACTTCTAAAGAAGCCTGATCAATGCCGAGCAGTCTATGCATGTTCACATCTTTTCTGGACTGATGACCAAGATGGAATAATGGACGGTGAAAGGTGAACTTTTTGATATACTCATTTTGTTTTCAGTATATTTTGCAGTTTGCACTTAAGAGGGTAGGAATTCGCTTTGTAATTATAAGGAAATAAAAACCTCCACGCCTCTAGTTTATCTTCTTACATCAACTACAGGCCATTTGTAGGCAAGAATAACCTTGGGCCTGCTGTTGAATCATATATCTAAAATATGTAGGACCTCTCATTTGGCCTGACCGGAATTTTGTTACAGGGTCCTCCTTTGTTTAAAGCGTGCCTTGAGGATCGCAAATGCTGCTCAACAGATGGCCAACGTATCAAAGGGAAGCAGCGGATCTGTCACTCTATTTATTGAAATATTGAACAAGTAAAACTCGAGACATATACTTGATATATTTTTCTGCTGCTTATACGGTTGCTGCTATTGTAGTCCTCACATTTTTTATTAATTTCAGGTATCTGTACTTCTTTGAGAAAGGAATCCCACAAATCACAAACACCGTAATCCAAGATTTGATTGAACTTATTAGGACAGAGAAGCAAAATGACAGCCAGACATCTGATCCGTCTGCAGAGGCCTTCTTTGCAAGCACTCTAAGATACATCGAGTTCCAAAAACAGAAAGGTGGGAGCATAGGAGAAAAGTATGAACAAATAAAAGCTGCTTGATTGTCCATAACTCAAGACGAGTACGGCATTGCAACAAGGGTTTCTGTTTTATCGAGAGAGAAAGCCGAGTCAATATTTTAGGGATGTTCAGTAGAACACAAGCTAAGCTGCCTCTGACCAAAACAAACATTTGCATGAGTTTGTGGTTTGTGAATTTCACGCTCAAGGTGGTAACATCTTTTGGTTAGTCAGGTGGCAATAAGCTGTACTCTTTGGGAAGCTCAGGTCTGTACAGGATACTTAATTGTATACCGGAGTGCCATTGTTGTATATTTTGTTTTTTCATAGTTATTTTTGCAAAGTGCTTAAATTTTAGGGAGACACTTTGAGTACATATTTCTATTTATCAGACCTGGTTTTGATTAATTCATAGGAATAAGGTTTATCCGTTCTTTCTCTCCCCGTACCCGTATTTTGATTAATTCATACTGGGGTGTGAGCGCCTCCTTGAGGATTTACTTGTGCCATCGCGTCTACTTTCAAAAGCAATGCACGTCAGCTTATAGGGGAAATAGTATCATGTAGCTTTTTACATTTGTATAGAGTGGCGTAGAGGACCCTTATAATCTGATATCTGATAGATTTGTTATAACAATCTGGCAGTTACAGGCGGAAAAATCAGATGTATGATCTGTGAGATACAACTTTTGAAATTTTCAAATTGAGAGAACATTGGACGGCACCACGGACGCAGCTTCACAAAGTCACCGAGTGACTTTGACATATCTTTGCCCTCCGTTTTAGATCTAATGGATAAGATTTTTTCAAATTTAAAACTCAAAATAAAAAGTGCTCGGAAAAAAATGAAAAAGTTCTAAATCACAAACATCTTGTTTTATACTCGGAGAAAATTTCATTTCATTTGGACACTATTTTGTGAATCTACCTTAAATAGTAAAAGAGCAGAAGTCTAGTAGAAATTACCAACTAAGATGTTCTTTTTTTCTTGATTTTGGTTGGCCTCGGACTCTCTATGTTCGCTCCACACCTATATCAATATAAAAATCAAACTTTTGACTCATTTTAAAGGAAAATACTTCTAAATAATCCAGATTTCTATTCTTAAAGATTATTTTGATTTCTATTCACTATAACTCATATTTCCATTAAAGATAGTGTAAAACCGATAGCAGCACAAAACTATGGTGACATGTGAGCGGACTGAATGGACAAACAACCTAGATGATACCGAAATGAAAGGTAGCTATGGCTTTAGTAATGCATGTATCTTAGCATATTAATTCAACTAATAAATAAATTATACCTAACAGCATGCTATCATAGGAAAAAAGTGTTGCTAGCCCAATCACATACAAGTATGAGGTATGAGCCTAAAATAATTAAATGCAAGCTTATTTAGATACAACAATTTAAAAGTAATGCAATATGATGGTTATCTCTTAATAATACACCACTGTATAGGATAACGCAACAAGAGAGGAATAGCAAAGGTGTTTCTATTTTCTCCCTTAAGAAAACCATTTCTCAGCTGTCTTTCTCACTTCTCACGAAATCTTTGGTCAAGGCCAGCCCATGCCCATCTAACTAAACATACCCACTACTACTCCATACTTACGGGCCAGCCCAGTTCCAGCCCACCGAAGGCCACTGAACAACGACTCACTTATTCCCAAGTATAAACCCTAGCCCACCAAAACCTCTCGTCCCATCGCAACCGCGAAGTCCCCCAGCTCCCACGGCCGTCCCGTCCCCCTCTGCAACGCACGCCGGCGATGGGCAAGGGGAAGCAGCGCGTCCGCCCCGGGGGCGGTGCCGCCGGAGGAGAAGCCACCGCGGAAGGCGATGCTGCCACAGGAGGCGGCGGCGGTGCTGCCGGGGGCCACAGCCCCTCCACCGTTTTCGTCTCCAACCTGCCGTACACCTACAAGTCTTCCGATGTAAGGGCCAGCTCGTAGCGCTCCCCCTCTGCTAATCTGAGAGGTTACCTTCTTAGGTTCTCGCGTTTGAGGTTCCGGGGTCTGATTTGCTGCCTGTGCTGTTGCTTGCTGTGCAGCTCGAGACTGTGTTTAGCGAGGTCGGGCCGGTGAGGCGCTGCTTCATGGTCGCATCCAAAGGTAACCTGACTTATGAATTGAGGAATTTGAATGGCTGTTTAGTGTTTGGTTAGGTGTAATTTCGCGTTGCCTATGTCTAAGGAGTTCTGTTTGTGGTTTTATCTTGTTGCAGGATCCGATACGAGTCGAGGATTTGGGTTCGTGCAATTGTAAGTTTCAGAACTTGTCTTTGTGGATATTTCCAGTGCTTGTTCTTTCGTGCGATGTTGTGGGAAAGCCACTTTGATGTGAAGCACCTGAGCATAACTTAATTTCTGCGGGAGTCTCCAATGACAGAAAGTTAGAAAAACTTGCATATTGTGGTTAGCTTAGTTTCGCTATCAGGCCCCTCATAGCATTAGCCTTACTGCAGTAATTGTTTGTAGACCTATATTTCATATTCACCAAGTTCCTGACCAATATCACCCACTGGATTGTACTGGTTGTCTGGTTCCCATTTTAATTTAATAATAGGACAACTGGTTAGTTATTAGTTTTCTTGTAATAAGAAAATAAAATCATCCGGACCAATGGATGAACCAAACCATTTAAGCTTGAGTGATCATAGAACCCGATCCATCTGCTGGTACACATGTATTGATTGGTCAAAGAGGAGTGTTTCTGCTGATAATTCCCTGTGCACAAAAGTGGCATTGACCCTGTTACAATGTTTGAATTAAAAACTGTGTTACATTGGTATCAGCGCCACTGTTCAAGATGCTGAACGAGCTATTCAGGAAAAGAATGGATTTGCTGTTGCTGGTAGGAAAATAAGAGTTAAGCTCGCAATTCAACGTGCTCCATTGAAGGAACGTTTGCATAAGAAGGAGCCCGGTAATTATCGATAGTTTGTTGCTTGTGGAATTCAATAGATTGAGGTTCTGATGGTCTGGCTGCTTTTTGTTTATAAGCAGTGCAAGCTGAGGACTCAAATGCAAAACATGACGAAGATGATAATTCTACCCCTGTAAAACATGAGGAAACATCCCATAAAACAGATACAGGTTTTATTTGAAAGTTGTTTAACTTCTTGCACTCTTTCCACTATTCAGTTTTCCCAGTACTTAATTTTTCTGATGCAAGATATTGTGTTTAACTAGGACCACCAAAGTTATTGGCCAAGGATACTAAAGTAGCGAAGGAAGTTAGCATTAAGGCTACTGATAAAGTGAAAAGTTCTGAAAAGCAAAGGTATGGACTCGGATGTTTCTTTATTTAAAGGACTATACTGCATTACCTAAAATGTAACATACCATCTTTATACATTCTTATAGATCTTGCTGTCTATGCACTCGTTCTTACTTTCTGGTTCAATGATATGATGTTTTGTAGCATTATTTTACCCTGTTTCTGTTTAATTCAATACAACTGGTAATATTTTTCTCCTAATTATGTAGGATTGCAAAAACTGTCATATTTGGTGGTCTTCCAGACTTTTCTACGGCTAGTGAAGTTTTCCGTCTTGCTGGAGAGATTGGCACTGTAGTATCTGTAAATTATCCACTTCCAAAAGAGGAAATGGAGCTCCATGGTATGCTCTTTTTATGTAACCTGTTTCTCTCCTACGCACCCAACACTCAGTTTGTTCCAAGTCTTGACTTGACTGTATATTGTGCCATTAACACATGATTGTTCGGTTGAGTCCTTTCAGTCAATGCTACAACAGTAATTTGAACCTCTTGTGATTATGTAGCAAGATAAGATATGGGTCCTTATGCCTAGCCGCCTAGTCGAGGTTAGGTACGGATGGACCCAAGTTGGTGCAACAGCGCCTTGGCATCGTCGCACCAGTGCCACGAGGAAGGAGACTGTGAATGTTTTGGTTTAGGTCTTACTTAATCTCAAACTACTACAAGAAACCTCCTTACACAGAGGTGTTTTCTCTTAAGGATTGAGAAAATTATGTAAAGATAGGAACTGATGATCCCAATCCTAATGTAGTGCCAGCTGCCATGTGGCCATATTGCGCTCTTGTTCTTAACACCTGGCAACTTCAGTTGCATTGCCTGTCGATGTGTAAGTTTTAATTATGATAGTGTTGAATCTGATTTTGAAGCTGCATGCCTACACTTCTCCAGTTTATTCTCAGTGAACCAAAAAGTCATTATGTAAAGAATGCCTACACTTATCCAGTTTATTCTCAGTGAACCAAAAAGTCATTGCTCTACCTCAAAATTGTGCCCCTTGTGCACCCAATATGTTCTCATAGTACTTAGCAATGTCAAATGACCCATGCTTATGCTCGTTGATCGATTTCATGACGAAGAATATGCTGTTTATGATTTGAGCTTTCTAGTTGATCCCTACCCCTAAGCGCTAGCATGCACGTGACATGGTTCATAACATCATATTCGATATTCGCACATTGCTAGCTTATTTGTTAGTGGCTTCAGGTTAGGATGTAAAAGATGATTGTTTCAGCTGCATTATTATTGTATATTTCCGAGTCATAGCTCCACTTCCAGCTGCATGGTGTATTGCTTGCTAGGAAGAACATTCTGTATTTTTTTCTTGTAGCCACGGACACGGGTCTAATCTTTCATTAAATTTCATGTTCACCTATTCCTTACTGGAAGAATATTTAAATTTCACCATCCTTTGAGGTTAAAAGTTTTAGTTATGGCTGGCTAAATGGAGGACATAGATATTGCTTACCTGTTTGCCTTTTTTGGAGGCTTTCTCTTTGTCAGATTAAGATATGACCGAAAAATAAGAGTACCACAATAAAGGTTTTCCGCATTTTAAGAAGAAAATGGAATAATTCTTGCATTGTCCAAGACATGTTTGAATCTTCATTCATTTACAATTTGCTTGATCAGGCACTTGATTCATTTAATACAACTAGCATGTAAAGTACAATATTGACAGTAGAACATGTCTGTCATCCCCTCCAGGGCTTGCACGAGATGGATGCACATCGGATGCAGCAGCAGTACTCTTTGCAAGTGTCAAATCAGCTTGGGATTCTGTTGTTCTCTTGCATCGTAAGGAGGTCAAAGGAGCAATTGTTTGGGCTCGTCAACTTGGCGGAGAGGTAAGTTGTCTCATCATGTTGCATTTATCTTGATATTCTGCTATTACTTCATTTCTTAGTTTGATTGTCCTGTTCCTTTTCTGCCACTAAACAAACTTGAAATTCTTCTTTGTCTGCTACCTGTTTAGGTTGTTAGTGCACACTTCAGCATTCAGCTGTATGTTAATGCAATGTGTATGTACTTGCTCCTAATAATTCTTGAGATGTCATATCACACCTTGGTATGGTAACTAAAATGGGTGGATGTGCGGTAATTAAGAATGGTTCTGAACCTTTAATTCCTGTCTCATATTATAGTACATTTGTTCTGCTATGCCTCCTGGGATGTCATACTTTAAAGGTCTCTTGGCTATACTTTCAGATGACTTAGTTGCAATTTGAGAGTTTCCTGTAGCCATATATTTACCATGTACCGAGCAGCTTTTTTATGTTTTGCAGTAAACCCTTAGAGGTTATAAAGTTTGAATTGGTCAGGATCAGGAAGCTTTTGCTGTCACTGCCAGTGTCTTGAGTTGTCTCTTATTGTTCTTGCAAATAATAGAGTGCCTTTGTACATCTCGCATATTAACAGGAGTGGTCCGGTACTTAACGCATTCCAGCAGAAAAGGACGAGTTTCTGATTTCTGGGTTGTTTTTAGGAGCTAATAGCTAGTTGTATAAAATGGTTGAACTAAAGCTGAATTTTACCATGAAGTAACCAAAGCTGAAACATTTGTTGCTATTCAGGGTTCGAAGATCAGGAAATGGAGAGTGATAGTCAGGAACCTGCCATTCAAGGTGCTTGGTTAAATGCTAATTTGTCTGTTCCAAACTTAGTATTTTAGAGCAGATAAAAGCAAAGCTAATGTGCATGTTTCGTTCTTACAGATTACTATAAAGGAGATCATGGACATGTTTAGTTCTGAAGGATTTGTCTGGGATGTTTCCATTCCACAAAAGTCTGATGATGGGTATTGTTTTTATCCCTTTATTTCCTTAGTGGGTTAAGCACCTGAGTAACCTCATAATATATGATGCATGTTGTAGAAAAGAGAGGTGGCGGCTGACCTGAGGTGGAGGCCTTCTATCACTCTGTTCTGTCTAGGGTTCCAGCTTGAAGGGGTAAGACTATATATAGCTCAGCACTGAGTAAAGAGATGGGCCACATGGGCCAGGACATAAAGCCCAAAAAACGGTTCAACACTCCCCCTCAAGATGGGTGATAGATATCTATCATCCCCATCTTGTCACAAGCCAAGTTGCATTCCTTTGCTCCTAGGCCCTTTGTCAAGCAATCTGCAATCTGCTGTCCAGTGTTCACATAATTGATTTTGATAATTCCAGCATCTAATTTCTCTTTGATAAAGAACCTGTCAATCTCCACATGTTTGGTTCTATCATGTTGGACTGGGTTGTTTGCTATGCATATGGCTGACTTGTTATCACACCAGACATTGAGATGCCCATCTCTTAGCACCCTTAACTCACTTAAGAGATTCCTTACCCATAGCATATCACTCAATCCTTGAGACATAGCTCGATATTCAGCTTCAGCTGTTGACTTCGAAACAACTTGTTGCTTTTTACTTCTCCATGACACTAGATTACCTCCAACAAACACACAATATCCTGAAGTTGACCTCCTGTCGTCAAGACAACTTGCCCAGTCAGCATCACTATAGCCATCTATTACTAGGTGTCCATTACTTCTGAACCACAACCCTTTTCCTGGAGTCCCTTTGAGATACCTCAGAATTCGATGTACCGCATCCAAGTGACCAGTCCTTGGCTCATGCATATACCTACTTACAATGCTCACTGCATATGCAATGTCAGGCCTTGTATGACATAGGTACAACAATTTTCCCACGAGTTTCTGATAATTTTCCTTTTTTACCAATTCTCCTGATTCAGCTGTTATTCTAAAATTTTGATCTATGGGGGTTGCGGCTGCTCGGCAATGCAACATTCCGGTTTCATCCAGGAGATCCAGAACATACTTGCGTTGTGTTAGAACTATGCCTCTTGCTGATCGTGCTACTTCTATACCCAGAAAATACTTGAGTTGACCAAGATCCTTTACCTCAAATGCTTTGCTTAGACACATCTTCAGTCTGCCTATTTCAGTTTCATCATCACCAGTAATTATAATATCATCCACATAAACTGCCAGAATGGTGATCCTTTGGTTTGAATGTTTGTAGAACACAGTGTGATCGCCATTGCACTGCCCATATCCCATCTCACACACAGCCCTCCTGAATCGATCAAACCAGGCTCTTGGAGATTGTTTGAGACCATAAAGAGCCTTTTTTAGTTTACACACTTTACCCCCATTTCCAGCTGCAGCCATTCCTGGTGGTACCTCCATATACACCTCTTCTTGAAGATCACCATGTAAAAAGGCATTTTTTACATCAAGCTGATGTAGTGGCCATCCAAAATTTGCTGCACATGATATCAAGATCCTCACCGTATTCATTTTTGCCACAGGGGCAAAGGTTTCATCATAATCAATGCCATATGTTTGACTATATCCCCTTGCAACCAGCCTTGCCTTATACCTTTCTATCTTTCCTTCAGGACTTTGTTTGATTGTATACACCCACTTGCATCCAACTGCCCTTTTTCCCTCTGGCAGGTTAGTCAACTCCCAAGTCTGATTTTTCCTCAACGCTTCCAACTCTTCTCTCATAGCAGCGCACCAGTTAGGGTCTTGTTGTGCAACTCTCCAATCGGTAGGAATAGACACCGACTGGAGAGCCGTGACAAATGCTCGATAGGAAGGAGACAAGGCTTCATACGAAATATAGTTGCTGATGTCATGAACATTGAAGCCATATTTCTCCACAGGTCTGCTTGTAGCTGCTCTAGTCGCCTTTCTTAGTGCGATTGGTAAGTCAAATGATCCTCCCATGGCTTCTGAGTTCCCATTCAGTGGTACACTAGGCGAACTATCTCCAGAAGTTTGTTCTTCCTCTTGTATCTGTGGCTCCTCATGCACCAGATTTTTGTCCTCCCCCTGCTCAGCATTCTCCCCCTGTGCAGCATCCACACGTCGCCTCCTTGAGTACACTAGGAGGGGTTTTTCTTGGACCTGTTGTTGTGCAGTTATGCGGGCACCAGCAGCTTCAGAAGCAGAAACTGAATCATCAGCTATAGGGGCTGAAATAGTGATGGGAACTGACCCAGTTGTCAGCTCTGAAGTTTGGCCATTTCCATTTTTTCTTCCACAGCTCTCAGAGTAGCTCTCAGAGTTTGCTGCAGGTGTGGCCATACTCTCCCCCTCTTGACCAGCTGTTGGTTGAGACAGATGATCAAGATCTTCAAACAACATGCTCAAATCTGTTTTCTCACCATAAAAGGGTTCAGATTCACGAAAGGTAACATCCATACTCACAAATGTTTTTCGCTCGGTTGGATTCCAGCACTTGTATCCTTGTTGCCCAGAAGGATAGCCAATAAAGATGCATTTCACTGCTTTGGGATCAAGCTTGCTCACTGAGGGTCTGTGATCTCTGACAAAGCAGGTGCAGCCGAAAACCTTGGGAGCAACAGGAAACTTGTTTTCACCAAATAGCAGCTCACATGGAGATTTCATGCCCATAATCCGTGAAGGCATGCGATTAATCAAAAAGGTAGCAGTTAGAACTGCCTCACTCCACAAAAACTTAGGTACATTCATAGTGTACATGAGTGACCGAGTTACCTCTAATATGTGACGGTTCTTTCTTTCAGCTACTCCATTTTGGGGAGGAGTATCTGGACAGGAAGTCTGGTGCATAATGCCTTTCTCTGATAAAAAACCTCCAAATCTCTTATTGACATATTCTGTCCCATTATCTGTTCTAAGTGTTTGGACCTGCACCTTAAATTGAGTGTTCACATATGCACAAAAGTCCTGAAAGCATTGAAACACCTCATCTTTGTGACGTAAAAGATACACCCAAGTCATGCGTGTATAGCAGTCAATAAAGGTTACAAAATATTTCATTCCACTGATAGACATAGTAGGGCATGTCCATACATCTGAGTGCACAAAAGTGAAGGGAGCTATACTTCTGAGCCCCTTACTCACATAAGATGTTCGAGTATGTTTGGCATACTCACATGCATCACATTTTAGTTTACTCATGTCTACTCCACACATTACATCAGGACAGACTTTGCTCATCTTATCAAAAGACATATGCCCCATTCGACAATGATGAATCATGGCCTTGCTCTCCTTGTCACCCTGGACCGCTGCAAGCACCACCGAGAATCCCAGCAACTCAGGCTTCTCTCGGTCCAGGTACCATAGCCCCCTACGCCTGATTCCGTCCCCAAGCTTCCTTCCAGTCCTCCTCTCCTGAATCGAGCACATATACTTATCAAGAGTAATGCGGCAATCAATCTCGTCGACTAGATTACTTAGTGAGATTAAGCTCACTGGAAATGCAGGCACATGTAGGACAGAGGATAACTTTATGCTAGGCGAACATTGGACAACCCCAACACCTTTTACAGGTTGGGCTGTACCATCTGCAGTTTGTATGGTCTCATGATATGCAGGTGGATACTGATGGTACATCTCAAACTCTCTGATATTACCGGTGACATGCTTAGAGGCTCCAGAATCCAACACCCAATCAGAATCTAGCTTATGAGCAGCTAGTGTATGAGCAGCTAGTGAGACATTTTCAATGTTACCTTTGGTGTAGACAAAGTGAGCAAACTGCCCGAAGCTTGTTTCTCCATGTTGTTCACCTTTCTTCACTTCCCCTTCACCTGCACTTCCTTGATTCTGAGTAGAGGCTGATTGGCCGCCCTCCATGGACGTCACATTGGCTCTGCCGCCTCCTTGTGGACCACCTGAGTTGTGATAGTAACCTCCTCCATTTCTGCCTCTACCACCTCTGTAGTATCCCCTGTTGTACCTACCGCCTCTGAAAACTCCTCTGCCCCGGCGAGGTGGAGCAGGTGGAGCTGTGCATTGATGCCACAGGTGGCCAGTCACTCCACAATTGTAGCAGTCTCTCTCAGTCACAAGATAGGCGGGCCTCTGAGTGATCTCTTCCTTTCCATTGCTCTTCAATCTTGTCTCCTCTTGAGCAATAGCAGCAATAGCAGCTTCAAGTGTGGGCAAATGAGTATCATGCATCAGATTTGCCCTCCTATGCTCAAAATTCTGATTCAGCCCCTTCAAAAACTTCAGCACCCGCTTGCCTTCAATCCATTTCTTAGCTGTCACAACACACTCAGAATGGGCAAGCACCAAGGGATCAAGATGATCCAAATCTGCCCACAACTGCTTCAGCTCACCTACATAGGTCATTACTGATTTTTCACCTTGAGTCAGATCATGCAGTTTGTCCTCAAGTTGGGACACCAACATCACATTTCCCTTCCCAGAATACATCTGAGACAGAGCTTCCCACACCTCTCTTGCAGTTTGAAGTGCTTCAACTGATGCAGCAACTGAAGGAGTTAAAGAACTGAGCAACCATGCAAGTATACCTGAATCAGTAGTGCTCCATTTCTTCCACCCAGCACCCTTCTTCTCTTCTGGCTCAGTCACCTCCCCCAGCACATATCCCTCCAGAGCCTTCATCTTCAGCAACAACAGTCCTCTTCTAGACCAGCTCAAATAATTGCTGACCCCCTCCAACTTGATCTCATTTGGGATCAACTCCAGCTTCTGCAC
Source organism: Poa annua (assembly GCA_026929855.1). NCBI lineage: Eukaryota > Viridiplantae > Streptophyta > Magnoliopsida > Poales > Poaceae > Poa > Poa annua. The sequence goes on along the minus strand of CM049434.1, from coordinate 13,888,030 downwards.
TCCCTCTGCCAGCAGCGGAGCTCCATCTGCTGCCTTGCCCTCACTATCTGCATTTTTGGCGACGATCAGCTCCACCAGCCTGTTCAGCACCGTTGTCACGTCGTCCCCCATGGTCCAGCCTTGAGACAGCGCTTCCTTTGTGCTCTCCTGATGCAAAACCACCAGATCCACTCACTCCAGCTTCATCCTTGCCAGCACCGCTGCCTCTCTCCTCTAGTGCTCTGATACCATGTAGAAAAGAGAGGTGGCGGCTGACCTGAGGTGGAGGCCTTCTATCACTCTGTTCTGTCTAGGGTTCCAGCTTGAAGGGGTAAGACTATATATAGCTCAGCACTGAGTAAAGAGATGGGCCACATGGGCCAGGACATAAAGCCCAAAAAACGGTTCAACACATGTTGTGTTTATTTTTTTACAGGAAATCAAAAGGCTTTGCTTTTGTGTCTTTCACACGTAAACTGGATGCAGAAAATGTATGGTCAATACTTTATTCAGTAATAGTAAATTTTCATGGAAGTTCCTAATGTGAAATGATTTTCTCTGAACCAGGGTATCAAAAATGTTAATGGAAAAGTTATTGCAAAGAGAACTGTAGCTGTTGATTGGGCTGTTCCAAAGAATGTATACGCTGTTGCTACAAAGTCTGATGCTAAGGATGATGGTAAATTTAAACTCTTATACTCGTCTGATCCGTATTAAGTGTCGCCAACCTAGTAGACATTTGAACTAGCGCTGTACACTTTCTACGACAATTAAACCGGATCGGAGGTAGTATCAGTTAACGTTGTCTGTAGCTTTATTCATTCAAAGGCCTGCTTCTCATAAAGCTATACTTGTCTCAACAGCTAATGTAAGATTTGTATTTGCCTGAATGGCTTAATCTTATAATGGTGTAGTAAACCACTACTCCCTCCGTTCCAAATTAATTGACTCAGTTTTAGTACAACTTTATACTAAAACTGAGTCAATTAATTTGGAACGGAGGGAGTACATTGTAAAGCTCACGTCTTTGACATTTGACTAAATATCATACTGGCTCCTTGATACAGTTTCACAGGAAACAGGAATATATTCCTTCTAAAACTGAACCAGGATGATACCATAATTGGCCAACTATTTGCTTTAGTACACTGCATGCCATCTGATAACGTTTTCAATCTGTGTTTTGTGTTTTATACTATTGTGGGAGCTGCCTTCTCATATATGGTCTGTACTTTCAGAGTTGGCAGATCTATCCGACGAAGGCAGCGATGGGGAAACCTCTGATGATAATCTTGTTGGGGGAGATGACAGCGATGATGGTGATGATCCGGAGACTACCAATCGTATCCCTGACAATGATTTCAAAAGCGAGGCCGAAATATCTAGAAAAGTTCTTGAAAATTTGATTAAGTCATCAGAGAATCCTGAACCATCTGGTAATGAGGTTTCTGATATTGATACGGATTCTGAAGCAGAAAGTGACGCATCAGAAAAGAAGAAACCCCACTCACCTGCAGCTGTCAAATTGGCAGAATCTAAACATGTAACAGAGGCAGAACGTACTGTTCCTCCTCCGAAACCTGCAACTGTCGTGCTGGCAGAATCTAAAAATGTAACAGAGGCAGAAGGCACCGTTTCTGCTTTGAAACTCAATAAAGTAGATACTGGCCTGGATAGGACAATATTCATAAGCAACCTTCCTTTTGATATCAACAATGAGGAGGTAACAGAGCGGTTCTCAGTATTTGGGAAGGTCCAATCTTTCTTCCCAGTTCTGCATAAACTCACAAAGTATGTTTAACCATCTCACCAGAAATACTTTATGTTGTCCATTTCTCCACCAGTTGTATTGGCAGCAGACTGTTTACTTGATGCATTCTTTGATTCCAACAGTTTTTGTTCCATCTGTGCAGGAGACCTAGAGGGACTGGGTTTCTTAAGTTTTCTACAGCGGAGGCAGCTGATGCAGCAGTTTCTGCTGCTAATGCTGCTCCTGGATTAGGAATTTTTATAAAAAGCAGGGAACTTAATGTGAAGAAAGCGCTGGACAAGGAGTCCGCTCACAAAAAGGAACTGGAGAAGGAAACGAATGAAGTCGAGGATCGGCGCAATCTGTACTTGTCCAAGGCAAGTTTACCCATTACCTCTTGTACCTGCACTCCATTATGTACATCTCTTCCATTATTTGCTGTTCCTAAAAGTTTGGTGTGAAAGCAGGAAGGTGAAATACTCCCTGGAACTCCAGCTGCACAAGGTGTATCGGATGTTGACATGAACAAACGTGATTGGTAAGAGTTGGTCTTTAGCTCTTTCCTTATGTGTGCATTAGGTCATGCATGGTAGCCAGCATGCTGATTATGTTATGTTGATTAAAAAATCTACATGTTATTTTCATGGTAATTGAGAATAAAGGACAGTGATTTGAGGAATATTGTGCGATTTTTTTCCTAGTCCCGTCCCCCCTGGAGCCAATGCTTTCTTTGCTGTGATTTGTACAATTTTCACATCTGTAGATGGCTCCTTCATGTTTGCAAGGCAACACATTTCTTGCAAGCATCAGAACCTCATGTGCTGCTGGCACTATCGCAGTTGTGTATTCGACTAGGTCCTCCAATGTTATGTAACTATAGCTCCTTGCATAATTTGGATCGTGTTTATTCATCTATTTTTATGTGTTTTCATTTGCTTTTAAGTGTCACGGTGACCTTCTACTCCTCCCTCCATTTATTTCAGTTCCTATTTTTGGGGCCATCTTCTCAGATCTTCTTGTGAATCATCTTATTACACCCTCAATCATATGTAAGAAATTTGTGAACAATGCAATGATCGTGATTTCATCGTGCAGGTTAGCTAAAAGAAAAGCGCAAATGCTGGTATCTCCAAAATTTCACGTTTCCAGAACAAGGCTTATCATTTACAATTTGCCTAAGACCATGACCATTAATGATGTAAAGAAGCTTTGCCGAGAAGCAGTGATTTCTCGTGCTACCAAGCAAAATCCTGTCATCCGAAAGGTTTAACTGGGGGTTTAATGTCCAAGTTTCTCCTCATTATTTTTTAGGTATCTTTTCGAAGCTTATGCGTTTGCATTTGCCTTGAGCAGGTAAACATTCTGAACAATGAAAAGAAAAGTCAGGGTGCTGCACACAAGCATTCCCGTGGTGTAGCCTTTGTTGACTTTCAAGAACATGAGCATGCCCTTGTAGCTCTAAGGGTTCTAAACAACAATCCTGGTACTCTTTTATACACCCACCACTTTTAATAGATTGACTGGAGTCATGTTGTGCCATTGCGCTGTATTTTGTTTCTGCTCTGTGGTGTAGCATGTTTATCTCGAAAAGCATTTTGCAGCCAGTTTATTTTACTTATGTATTGCTTCATTCTTTGATTGCACCCAATTTAATATTCGGTGCACGACACATTTGGACTGGGTTGCATGCAAAAAACTTACAAAAAGTTTATGTGCATCATTGTACCTTTACCTTATCATACTAGTGACGTATGTCAGTGCTGCATGTCTCCATATCTCTGCCCTTAAGCAATCATGAGATGTTGTTCCCGTTGCATATTCTTACTGCTGATTGATGTAGTTCTTTGTACATAATGACATAGTTATTGTTTTTTGCTGTCTGTTTGACCTTTTTACGGGACAATACTTTGTTTAGTCATGAAAGACAAATTGTGTTTATCTATGTCATTCATTTCTAATGAACACGCCGACTGTTGGCTTCTGCGTTTGTGTTGCTATCATGTTGGTGTTTGACGCTGAACGCCATATGGTTTGGTCATTATTTACGTCTTTGCAGGAACTTTCGGTGCAGAGCGCCGTCCAATCGTGGAGTTTGCACTTGAAGATGTTGAAAAAATGAGGCTCCAGAAGATCCGTAATGATCGCAATGCGAGGGCGAAAGAGGCTGCGCAAGATCAGCGGAGGGCTCTGGGAGATCAGTCTGCAACAGGTGGCCCTAGTCCAAATAACAAAAGGCCTTTCGGAAAAGGGAGGAAGCAAGAATCGAGTGATATACCATCTAAATCATCTGATCCTGTCAAAGGGCCCTCAGATGATGTGTTAGTTCCTGGAGAAGACCGTAACATTGTGGAAAGTACAGCAGGAGACAAAAGGCCACAGCCTCAAAGGCCTGCTAAACGAGCACGGCAGTCAAATAAGGCCACCATTGCAGAGGATGTGTTGGTTCCTGGAGACCGTAACTCTGCGGAAAGTACACCAGGAGACAAAAGGCCGCAGCCTCAAAGGCCTGCGAAACGAGCACGGCAGTCAAAGAAGGGCGCCGTTGCTCCAGATGGAAATCCAACAGATGCAGCCCCGAAAGCTGCGGCGAGTGTAAGTTGTACTGAATTATTTCCCAGTTACTACATATATTCCCCCATTTTGATGCGGTGAAGTAACTTAATGCTATGTCTGTTTCATTTTGAACAGCAGAGGCCTTCGGCAGCGCATGAGCAGGCAGATGCTCGGAGGAAAAGAAGGAACTTAAACGATGGCCAGTCCGAGCAGAAGAGAGGGAAGCCTGTGAAAAGGGCGAGGAAAGAGCCGGGTGGGCAGCAGGGAGGCGTGGATAAATCGCTGGTGGAGCAGTACCGCTCCAAGTTCTTGCAACACGGAGTGAACAAAACCAAGGATAGTTAGGTGGGATTGATCTCCATGGAGAACCTGTCAGCCCCTTTGGGGTACGATTTTGCTTGTAGTGCTATGTTCATGTTCTGTTTTCCGCTTCTCACTGTACGACAGCGACTAACCTTTACCAAGCTTTTCGCCATCCAAGTTTCTCTACATTATAATCTTGCTGAGTTGGCTGTCCACTACCATGACCGGTTTCGACGGAAATGTCTTCTTGCTTATAAGCAACACATGAATGGATGATCTGGTACCCATACCTCTACCGAGTGATGTGGTGTGTCGTGTGATAGCGTATTGTAGGTGCAACGTGGTTTTTCCAGGACCATTCTTTTCGCGTAGTTGAAGTGTTGCCATCAGCTGCTGCATGTTTCTTGTGGGTTTGGACTTGGATGTTCCAGTAAAAGGGCTGTTTGTCTGACCTTTTGTCTAACCTTGCATTGTTTTCCTTCCCTTGTGCCGAAAAATCCCATGTTTATCTGACGTACGAGGTTTCATTCGTGAGGTTTGCTGAGGGACGGTGTTCCTTCTCGCGTGCAAGTTGGAATAAAGAAGGACAACAATGATTGATGAAAAGACGAGGCTTCTGTGCATCCAGATAGTTTCTCTAAACCTGTTTTTTCATCCTTTCCTTTTGTGTCGTCGATGGCACCCAGCGCTTGATGTTTTTGTCCATGATGACTGGGCATATTGCGGGCTAACTGTTTTTTTATTATATGAAACATTCTCCATTTCCATTAAGTAGTAGGCACAGCAGTAGTATCACTTCGGGCTAACTGTTTATCTTGGCTATGAATTGAAATTGCCAATAACTCCTCGCTACGTAGAAAAGTGTTGTGACGCAAGCATTTACTCTGTCCAAAGTGATTATTTCGGATACTTCTTAATTTCAGAGGAGGGATTTTCGACTCGACATAATTTCTGGGACGTCACGAATTCAGTCTTTGACGTACGTATATGACGCTCCGCAGCCTTTCGTGGAAGCGTATATGTGTACGTGGACTAGTGACGTTACTTGCGGTGGAACTGTACACATAATAAGCGTACGTATAGTCAAAATTTGACGATTTGAATCTTAATCGCAAAGCTTCTCCGCTGCCATTACTTATGTAGTCATGACGTGTTTTTTCCAGGACGTTCTTTCCGCGTTGAAGTGTTGCCATGTTCATGTTTCTTGTGGGTTTGGAGTCGTGCATGTTTTTTCATCCTTTATTACGGCAGAAAAATCCCATGTTTTTTTGTCCTACATACGTACTCACTCCGTTCTGAATTAATTGACTCAGATTTAGTGCAATGAATCAATTAATTTGAGTAAATTAATTCAGAACGGAGGGAGTACGAGGTTTCATTCGTGAGTTTTCCTTAGTGGCAGTGACTCCTCTGGGTGCAAGCTAGAGTAAGCGAGCCGTGGATATGGAGGAGGATAACAATTATTGCTTGCGAGTGCGAGGTGATTGTGGTCGTGGAACAAGATAGTTTTGCGCCACCTGAATTTATCTGAATCATCGGGCCCTTCTTTCTGGCGTCGATGGCATCCAACACTGCATGTTTTGTCCATGACTGGACACTGTTGCGTGTGGATTATGTATCTTTTTGACCCGTGTATATGATGGTTATGAAACAAAATTACTAAAACAACCAGTAGTTAGAGCATCTCCAACAGCAGCGGCAAATACTGCGCGCACGGGAAAACTGTCAGTTTCGCGCGGCAAAACGCGCGGCGCGGGAAATTTTTAGTGCGACGCGGCATTTGATCGCGCGCCAGATCTACCGCTTGGGCTGCCGCGTGCGTTGCCAACCGCCACCGCTTTCGCGCGCTCACTCTGAAATCTCCTCCTCTCCCGTCGCGTGTCCACCGCTTGCGCTCCACCGCACCACCGCGCCGAGATGCTGCCGCGCCGCCGTGGGAGCTCCGGGTACGTCGGCGTCCGCAAGCGCCCGAACGGCACCTTCTCCGCGGAGCTGCGCACCGACGGACAGCGCCTCGGCCTCGACACCTTCGAGACCGCGCACAAGGCCACCCGCGCGTACGACGCTGCAGCGTGGCGCGTCGGCCGCCACCCGCGGACGATGAATTTCCAGGACGCCCACAACGCGCAGCAGGCCGCCGCCCTCGCTCCGCAGATCGTGTCCGCGGAGGACCGCCGCCGCCACGCGCAGCAGCAGCGCCGCCTCGACATCGCCGCGCACAACGAGCGTGCCATGGAGGCTTGGCGCGAGCGCTTCCCCCCAGAACGTCGTCAACGAGCTTGCGTTCTTCGAGTAGCGGGCGGCGGAGCGGCGGAATGCGAGGGAGCTGAAGCGTGCGAGGAAGCGCGCCGCCGAGGCGCTGATGAACGCGGGGAGGACGTCGACAGTAATCATCCACTGTTCAACGATTACTGGGCGACGACCTCCAACGACACCGGCGACTCGGACTTCGAGTAGTATAAACTTTATTTAAACTTCGAGTAGTATGAACTTTATGAATTTTGTATGAACTATGTTTAAATATGAACTTTGTTTTCATATTTAGCGCTCGAAATTCTGTTTGACGCTCTAAAAATAGGGCGTCTGTTAAACTCCTTTTTCACGCGCGCTATATTTTGGACGGCTGTTGAAGTAAGCCCAAAAACATGTTACAACGCGCTCCAACTTACTTATAGCGCCCTAACGCCGCGGCTGGAGATGCTCTTAGCTAAGCCTAGCTATGCACTAAACACTAAAATCCAACGGAGCCGTCTCATGCACCGTCCACGGTCCAGCAGACGTACGTGCACTGGTGACGCGCTCTGTCCAGCCAAAGTCTTGTAGGCAACCATTTTTCTAGTTGAAATTTGACCGAGAAAGGAGGAAGAGAAACGTCGGAACTAGAACTTTTTCTTTACGAAACACAATATAAAAGTAGACAGTTACATAGACACGTGCATATATTAATTCATCCTAAACGGCTCGTCCAGAAGCGATGAGGGTTCATGATCGACCATCCAGAAGCGATGAGGGTTCGTGCATGCATCCACCTGTGGAAATTAAAGTTGATGCTTGTTCATCACGATGATCAGAGCCCAGCAAAGGAGGTCGTGTATGGGTCATTCGGCACTACTTTAGTCAGTCTGGTACTCACTCCCTTCTAGTTCTATTACTCCCTCCCTTCTGAATTGCACTAAATCTGATTTAATTAATTCAGAACGGAGGGAGTAGATGATTTCTATTTACATGTCTATATATGTAACATATCTAAATACATATGCATAGATATATCCACATGTTTCCGGATGGACTTCATAACAGAGGGAGTATTTACTGGTATATACGTAACGGTCGCATCAAATTAACCACTTCCTTCTTATTGTAGCTTAATATTTTACTCCCATAATTTCACAGTATTCTTAATCGCGAAGCTTCTGTGCTGTGAATTGTGATTGCCCGTAGGAACAAACAAACAAACTTTATTCCCGTCAAAAAAACAAACAAACTTTATTGGCCGTTTCAGGCTGGCTGCAGTTAAATCCAGAGACGAAGCAGGCCGACTGCAGGTGAGCCCTCACGCGGTTGAGTGCACGGAGGCATAATGCCATGTTGTGGTCGGCACGAGAGCCGAATGATCCAATCGACCCGGAATAGTACTGCAGTCCAGTCCAGGTCAAACCCAACTCTTGACCAGACGCGCTGCGAAGGCGCAAGGCGACCACGTCTGAAATCCAATCCTCGACTCGGCTCCGTCCGCGTCAGGCCAACACTAGCGACATGCTGCATGGCAAGGGTTGAAAACGGAATGGAAACGGAAGGAAACATGAATTATCATTTTCTTTCGGCTTATTGACATCAGAAACAAAATAAAAACCCCTGGAAACGAATACGAAATCAGAAATCGTCGGAAATGAATATGGGACAGATATGATATATAAACAGATATTTGTCGGAACACAATAGCGGTATAATAAGTTGGTCCATATTCCCAAAATATAAATGGCGGAGACTTGTGGAACATTATAGCGGTATAGTATGATATTTATATTTTTGTAATTTTCCGTTTCGTTTCCGTCGGAAACTGTTAAATCATTTCCTTTATCATTTCCATTTGTTTTTAGCGAAAACCTGGCAGGAGCTCTGCCTATTCATTATAGAAGAAGAGAAACGTAGGACATTACAAACCCACGCAAAGGAGAGAAACCCACATGCGGATTACTCCCAACGAAGTAAAACACACACCGACCCCGAAGGGTGCAAAGCACTCAACACCTGACGAAACTCCTCGAAAGCTAGATAGGCCACCTCCAAGTAAGTCTGACGCGTCGCAGTGAAAATGCGCCGGTTTCTCTCCTTCCAGACATTCCACATGACATAGATGATTCTCCCGCTTCTTTCCCGAGCCCGAACGGAGGTGGTACTCGAGATCATCTTACTCCACGCCTTGTCGATGGAAACCCGAGACCCGAAAAAAGGGCCAAGCTTGTCCACGGACCAAGCATCAATGGTATTCCACACCGCCACCGTGAAAGGGCACTCCATACAGAGATGGGAGGCCGTTTCGGGATGAGAGAGACACAACTGACATAAAGGATCATGAGGCCACCCCTTGGTGGCAAGTAGATCAGCCGTGAGGATGCGATTGTGGAGGACTAACCAGGCGAAGAACTTGGTCTTAGGCTCAGCAAAAGCCCTCCAGACCTTGGAGGACTCGAACTTTGGAAAGGACCCTTCGAACTGAGCAGAGTAGGCCGAGGAGGCGGAGTAACACCCATCCGCCGTCCAACGCCATCTGATGGTGTCAGCCTGATCCGCCACAAGGTGAATATGTCGTTTCCATATTGTTTTTGCAAAATGCCATTCTTGTTTCCATTTTTTACTCTTCATTTCTTTTTCCTACGGAAACAACTGCAAAGTTTCATTATCATTTTCAACCCTACTGCATGCTACTCCTCAAAGCTGTTGGTCGGTGCCATATGCAATATTTGTAGACTACTTGTACTTAAATTTAGGATCATCGACCACAAATCACGGTTTCTCAAGATTCTACATTGTTGTTGTATCTTGTTGAGTTTATGACACGAAATTATGCATGGACCGGATATAACCAAGTTTTTTCTATTTTTTGAGTTAGGTGCGATCATATCCTACCAAGATCCTAGTACTATTACTACTAACAAAAGTATAGTATTTTTACTAGTGCCGGTAATAAGTCGAGACCTAGTGGTCGTACCTAAGATGGAAAACTTCTCAACTCTCGGTGGTATCCGGTAGAAAGTCGTTTTAAGAGCAAACTCCGCTGCTGCAAGGGTAAGTTGCTGTCATACGGAGGTGGACCTGTCCTATTTAATTCACTTTTAACACGAGGGTACCTGTATGTTTATATTGTCGTTTCATGAAATACACAACGTGGTAAGGAAAATACTTGATTTTTATAAATCTCATTTCTTTTGATAAGTAGTTGAGAACAAACAAAAAATATAACGATTACAAAATATAAATATTATTTATGGAGCAAATAGATGAGGGGCGATCAAAAGTTGAGGTACTTAATTTGAAAAACAAATATTTACTCAATAAAATAGAATGTTATTTTTAGACGTCGATTGAGGCCAAACCAACCGACTCTCTGTTTTAGAAAGGCCTCATATAACGGTTAAGAATGAGATCTTTAATCGTGACTTTTTTTCAAACATGGGATGGTAAGACTGGTCACAATGCAAAGTATCATAGAGTAGTATCATGCATAACATACTAGTAGTTTATACCATACTAGTAGTTTATGCATAGTATCATCTAGTAGTATTATAATCACATCATATTTAATGTTTTGTAGAATCTCAATGTAAATATGTATACATGATAGCCATTAAATTTTCTAGTTTTATGTGTCATGATACAGTATCATACTATGATAGTACTCTCACCTCTCTCTTCGTTAATTATTGTGCCACCTCATATTTTTGCCTATGTGACATGCATGATACTCCCATTGTGGCTAGTAGGTTTTTGAGAGCACAACGGAAAAACGTTTTTGCACCGAATATGAATTGTAAACGGGCACAAATCAGGGATAAATATATGGGAGGTAGGTTTAACGGATTCGCCAAACACCTTCGTCTAGAAGCTCACAATTACTGGTGTGTTTACTGTTAAAAATCACATTAGTTAGTTATCTTCACAAGTACTCCCTCCGTCCTCAAGAGAGTGTGCATCTAGAGATTTGCACATAGATCAAGAGAAATGGAGACTTAACTCCATGGCACAACTTTATAAGTGCTTGTGACCATTGAGAGAACGCGATTAAATGAGATTTGTTACATGTAGTAATTAAGACAGGACATGCAGCCAATAGCTATACCTCAATTTACTGCATGAGTCAATTAATAATGATTAAATTAAGGGTAAAGTGTATTGGGAGTGTAGATGTACACTCTTTCATGGAATTTATTTGAATGCTACATGTACAGTTTCTCGCGGACGGAGGGAGTATCTCTGCAAACTGAAAACTAACAAGGTTTATATCCTTTCCCAGAAAAAAGACCACACAACAGAATTGCCAAAACTGACTAAACTTCACCAGACACCAGTTTTCAGTTTTGGCGGCACGACGGGAACGCTGCCGCCGCCGCCGTGGGAAAAGAAAAAAAACGAGTCGGGCAGGGCAGGACAGCGTGTCCAACCAGCATTTCCGCGAACACGCCAGCCAGCTCACCCCGACGTGCGCCGCAGCCGCCGAACGAGTCAAAACCAAACCGACAGGTGGGCCCAAGCGCGTCCCGACCCCACCCGCAGCGTCACTACGGTCTCTCCTTATTTACCCCAACCGAAAACCATATCACCTACCTACACCCCACCCCACCTCGTCGTCAACCTCGCCGCCTCCGCCCGCCAGCCGCGCCGGTCGTCATAAATTGCCGCTACCACCGCCGCCTCGCCGTATCCAATTCAGGCCGGAACCACAGAGAGCGAGGATGGAGCTGTTCGCGCACGCGAAGGCGGTGCGGCTCAAGAGCCGGCACGACAAGTACCTGCACGCGGACGAGGACGAGCTGCACGTCACGCAGGACCGGAGCGGCTCCTCCCCGAACGCGCGCTGGACGGTTGAGCCCGTCCCACACGCCCCCGGCGCCGTCCGCCTCCGCAGCCGCTACGGCCGCTACCTCGCCGCCTCCACCGACCACTTCCTGCTCGGCATGACGGGACGCAAGGTGCTGCAGGCGGCCCCCGCCCCGGGCGGCAGGCCCGACGCGTCCGTCGAGTGGGAGCCCGTCCGGGACGGCTTCCAGGCCCGCCTCAGGTCCCGCGTCGGACGCGGCGGCGGCGGGGAGGGGAGCAGCAGCAGGTACCTCCGGGCCAACGGCGGCCTGCCGCCGTGGCGGAACTCCGTCACCCACGACGTGCCGAGCCGCAACGCGCCGCAGGAGTGGGTGCTCTGGGACGTCGAGATCGTGCAGGTGCTCACCCCCGGCCCGGCCACGCCCGCGCCTGGACCCGAACGCACCGCCCCGGCGCTCGCCCCGGACTCCCCGCCCGCGCCCACGCTCAGGCCCGCGCCCACGCCGCACGAGGCGCACCACCGCCCCCCCACGTCCCGCCCGACACCGCCGCCGCATCCCGTTCCCCAGTACGCGCCTCCGCCAGTGCCGACGGCGAGGCCGGAGCCCAAACTCTCCAAGCTCGAGGTCTGTCATCTGTCGGCCAATTCATCTCTAGCTAAGCTACTACTTTTCCTTGCGTCTGATTGTATTATTTTGACCCAGCGTATTTTACGACCGGTCCCCATTTCTTCCGAGCGACGCCATTGACTTTGCAGAATGCTCGTTCGTTCTGTCATCGTCGAATTGCCTACAGTAGTTTCTTTAGGCGCTTCGCAGTGCTTGTTCCTAGATTAGGCGAATCTGAATTGCATCTAGGAATCGTGCTTCGACGAAATAGGATATTTTTCCCTTAATAATGCGTACCAACTGTTTCCCATGTGGCTTCACAATGCTGCCCAGTATCGGTTTTATTTATCACATGATTCAGCACTCACAGCTACAAGTGTTGCTTTGGTTTTGGATATTCCCATAAAGTAGATAGCCTTTCTGCATTTGTCTGTGATAGGTTGGTGCTGGCCTTTGTCTTTGTTCTTGGGTGTACGCAATTCTGTTTGTCTCATGTGTGACGTTCTTGAATTCTTCCCTGCTATTACAACCAAATCTTCATTGTGACGCTTGTTGACGCATTCATCCAAACTGTTTTTGATGCTACGGTTGCAAATTTGCTAAGGATCTTCGTCATCAAATCTTTTGTCGTTGCTATGTGTTTGTTTTGTTTTCTGTTGTCAAGTGCACCCTGAGAACTTTTTTCCCAGTTCTTGCCAGGACTAGATAGTATGAAGTTTTCAGAGTCACACTGCATCAATTCTTACCTTTTGTGGTTTGTCATTTACTCTGAACATTCCGGTGTCCGAGTAAAATATTAACGTTGCACTTTCTTGTATTTTCAGTCTTCCGATTCTTTCTCCGCCCCGTTGCACAAGGTGGCGGGGCGCGCAATTCATTATCAAGTTGCAGATGATAATGGCGACGTAGATGATGATACCGAGAGACACTCATTCACATTTAATGGCTCCAACTTGGAGGAGCTTACCTGCAAGTTACAAGAGGAGACAGGCATCGATGATCTAGTCATCTGCACACGCAGCCCTATCAACGGGAAGCTCACTCCTCTCCTTCTACGTCTGCCACCAAACAATGCAGCAATGCGTATTGTGCTCGTCCGTGAGTCCTCAGAAGGTGTGTTTTCGTCCCTTATTGTTTGCACCATTTGCATTCCTTGATTACGCAAATTGCACGTAACTATTGGTATGCCCTGAACTTGTCCCCTATAGTCTTGCTTGCCATTGGAAATTTCGCATGGCTGTTATGATTTCTTGCATAGCCTCACTTGAGTGTCAGATAAAGCAGCACAACAAGTTTTCGATTTTTAGAAACAATCTAAGCAAACGACTCTAGGATACTTCAGCGTGTTGAATTCTTTGTGACTTCCCTTTAAGGAAACTAGATGTTCTCCAGTTTATCATTTCAACATTCAACTTCAACACTAATGAGATCTGCACTACTGTACATGGTCTTTCTAATCCTTTTCAATGAGAAACACGGCTATGATGTCAGCCACTAGCTTAGGTTCTTAACAAGCTGGGCACAAAAGAGTGCTTATCTTAATAAATTAACAGGCCAAGTCGTCTTTTTTTTGCTAGCCTATAATGAAGTCATATGAGAAGTTCCTTTGCGTGTTATGTTGTCTTCATTTCCTTCTTTCATAAAATGGTGAAGATTTAGTTTGTGCACCGAAGTCAGTCTAGTTTAGGATTTACTGATAGGCGCGAGAAGACTTCAGTTGCTTACTTTGTCGGTTTTAATCAAACAACCATTTTAATACAGGGATATAGTGATATTTTGTATCCCCACTTAGCTGTTCAAATGAAAATTATGTATTCGCATAAAATTCTCACATCTTTGCTATACAGTTTGTATATACAATTCCTTGTTTGGTGTTCTGAAACTATACCGTTCTCTGTATCTTTCATCTAATGATCTTCTCTGTTCTGAATTTCAGTGGCAAAAACATTTCCCTGGCCATACGGCTCATAATCTTTGGAAGGAAGGCAGCGACTTTCAGTCGAGCTGACTCGGAGTGGTGGATTGTACATCTGGTCAATACTTTGTTCTTTGGAACTATACCGGTTTCCTCGGTTTCAGAAAGCAACTAGAGTAGTGCTTCCAGCCAGGATCCCGTTGTGGCTGTGTATAAGGTGTTAGATTAAATTAAGCCGGCAGAGATATACTACATTGATCGTGCGAAAAACTGGAGAGATGTTTATATACTTTATAGACTAGTTGGGGCTTGATACTTGAATTTTTTATATTCCCTTTATTTATTGGCAATATTGCCGTCCGTGCATATTCTTGTAGGAAGACCCAGTGGCCAGTAGACTCGTTCCTCAGTTGCATTCCGCCTGTATGTACATCCTGTTGTATGAATATCTGACTTGGTGTGTTCTGTGAACGTCTGACCTGACTTTTGGGTAAGGATGACATGGCTCTAAGCGAAATCGTATAACAGTTCACAGTTGCAGATACACATTAGAAGGTGAAGGGTTGTTTTATGGATCATAGCCGACACTTTTTTCTATTACAGTGTCGACACTTTTTTTCTATTACAAGTTTTATCATGGTTGGCGATTTTTATGAACCGTCTACACATTAGAAGGTGAAGGGTTGTTTTATGGATCATAGCCGACACTTTTTCTATTACAGTGTCGACACTTTTTTCTATTACAAGTTTTATCATGGTTGGCGATTTTTAGGAACCGTCGACCCCGTCATCCAACGGCTGAAAAAATAGGAATTACAAAGGAGTACTACACGTTACCAGGTACAAAGACACTGATTTATATGACGAGGTCTTGATATGCACGGGATTGGCGGTGCCGGTGCAGCACAGGGTCGACGTCGGCCTCTGTCGTCAGCGGCTGCGACGGATGACCAAGCGGGAGAGTGGGCGGCGGGGTGGTGAGAGGAGCTGTCGAGGTGTACAACGGCGTGAGCAAAACGCCGTCATGTCGGTCGGCAGCGGGGCAGCGGAAGCAGAGGCGAGTGCACATGCAGCGACCGTGCGCCGCCCAGGGCCTGGCCGGAAGCCCACCACCGCCCAGGGCCTCACCCGTCCGCGCAACGCCCTGAAGGGACCGACCGCGCGCTCAGAGGACGGCGACGCAAGAGGATGGCGGCGCAAGAGGAGGAGCAGAGGAGAGAAGAGGACATCGGCGCAACAGGAGGATCAGAGGAGAGAAGAGGACGACGGTCCAGGGAATAGGCGGCGGTGCAAGAGGAGGAGCAGAGGAGAGAAGATGACGGCGACGATGCAGGTTCAGATCGTGGTTAGCTCGTGCGGGGTGGTTCCACCAAGTAAACTACCAAAATACCCCTTCTTAACTTAATTACTCCCTCCGTACCGGTTTATAAGTCCTCTACGTATGCCTAGGTCGTGGATTTAACTAATATAATATAAATTTTTAAATATAAAAATTATACTATTAAAAAATATAAAGTCTAAATTTTCTAGTGATATATTTTTTATAGTATATATATCATATTATGTTGCTCAAATTTACGATCTAGAAATATGTAGCTGACTTATAAACCGGAACGGAGAGAGTAATAAATTAGATTATTAAGTGTGCTGATCGGACGGTTAGAGCGGGAATACTCGGGAGTACTCGCCAATCACCGTAAAAAGAAAACGGATAGAGTATTTAGCTGACATTGTTTGCTGTTAGTTGCTGAGTTACACACAACTAGTGTTTCTCATACGCTTGTGAATTAAGTAGCAAGCAAAGGTGACTTTGTTAAGTGTCCACAGTTGTTGGATTAAACTTGAACGGAACTTGAAGGTGAATTCCTGATAGTTTGGCGCGATACGACGGAGCTGCTTTGCGACTGATAATAAAGCGCGCGTGCCGCGGCCGCCTTCTCACTCTGCTCCCCTTTCCCTTTCTCTTTTTTCTGTTTACCTCGTCAAACCTCGACAGGACTCATTGCTTTCACTTGGCACTGTTCTCAGAACTCCAGAAGCACGTCTGGGATTGGATTTAACAGCTGCTGCTGCAACTTTGAAAGACGAACAGAGCAGCACCAAAGCATCCTCGTGCCGCCGGACCGGTCGATGCGCAGCCAATTTCGCCGCTGCTTCGGCCGGTCCCAGTCAAACATGTTTTTGGCACGGACGGAACGCCATAAATTGGCGTGGTTGTCCGGTGAGCCAACGTCCAACGACCACCGCTCCCGGTCCCGATTTTTTTTTCTTATGAGACGGAATGGGCTCAGAACTACAACAATCACGGTACAGATAACACGCTCGATACCATTACTGATTTTTTTTCTTAAAATCTACCATGTTTCGGGTAAACGATTACAAGAAACGGTGATCGCGTGTGTTAACCGCTCTGATAAGGGTGGCCCATTGTCAGAGCCTACGTGGCACGGACGGTGGTTACCGGCGTCGTTGGGGCATGTGCAATCGTTCCGACGCTGCCTGTCTATATAATATCCGCACGTCATTTACAGACCTCGCAGTCGACAGCTTATACAATGGAGAGTCTTTTTAGCTGTATGTAACAACCAAAACGCAGGGAAGTTGCACTTTTGTTTCCATGAAAGTCGGATCTAATCTGACCCAATACAGACGGCCGTCTCGGTACAACGGGAAATAGCCCGTCGCTAAACAACTATTTTCACGCTAACAGATCGTCTGTATTTCTACCGACGGACTATTCTGTTATTTGTTTTCTCTCTCCCCCACGTAATCAGATTTCCTACGTGTGTTGTGCTACAGACGGCTGACTAGTGGAGGAGGAGCTGACGTGGGGGCCACCACGGGAGGACACCGGCTAGACCATGCTCACGGAGTGGTTGCTCCGCTAGACCACCCTAGGTCCGACCGCTCTCCTCAACTCGCTCGTCGCGACCTCCTCCATCCTCAAGTCGGACGGGTGGCGGAGCCAGCATACAACCATTGGGTTCAGCTGAATCAAATGAAATCAAGATAATACCTTTATATAACTACACTTATTTTGCTTTAAATTAGTAACTCATTTGTAGTTGTACCGTGTGATGACCCCAATGATGATTTTCTTTAGCTTCGCCACACTGGGACGGGGACCTTCGATGTCCGACCATGGAGCTCCTACATGCGGGGCTTCCCGCAGCTCCGCCAGGCGCGGCCAGTGCGCTCGTAGAACATGCTGCCGTCGGCGAAGTCGCGGAGGTCGGACGCCTTGCGCTCAGGGTCCATGGCGAGCGTGTCGAACGCAGGGCGCAGAGCGCTCGGGGCACGTCGCGCGTGGGAGTCCTGGAGGAGGAAGCCTGCGAGTTCGGTTCCGGGGTGGATGAGGGTGACGGCGACGCTGGCGCGATGCGGCAAGAGGAGGAGGCCGGCAAGCACCACGCAACAGTCATCGATAGGAAGAGAGGGTGATGTGCTTCCTGTGATCGTTAGCCCAATTTTGATAGATTTTACCAAACATTTCTACTAATGATACTGACCAATAACTTATGTTGTAATTGTGGTAGTTTTATGTAATTTTTTCGGACGGAATGCTCTTCGAGTTTTTTTTTTAAATAATACGGATTTTTATTCGAAATTGCGGAAATAGCGCGCGGGATTCAGATTTTTCAAATCTAGCGGGCCGTCGGCATCAATCATGCCGAAATGTGCGGATCGGTAACAACTATGCCGAAATGTTTCTGTCGGTGGGGCCCATGCCGACGGCTGCATGCGGCAGACGCGCGTCAGGCCGGGCCCGCGACCTTTCGGTAAACCTAATGCCGATCGGCACAGATCGGCACGGCTCATGCCGATTTGGCTGAGAATCATTACGGCGCCCCGCTCCGCTCCTCCACGCGCGACTCATTTCCTCTCCTTCCTCCAGCTCGCGTCGAGCAGCCGAGCCCCTCTCTCTACTGTTCTTCCTCTCCCTACACAAAACCAGTCCCAAATCTTGCCCAGAAAATTAGATTGAAGTGCTTAGATTGGTAAGAAAGAAGAGAGGAGGAGTAGGGCATCAAGGATCTGCTCATGGGGTAGATTTTTGTGGAGGCATTTTGAGGTGTGGAGGTGGGGGATTGGAAGCAACGGAGGCCAAGAATGGTGGATAGTGGTGGTGGCAGCTCTTGTTGGAGAAGGAGGTGTTGAGGTGGAGTGATGGTGGCGGTAGACTAAGGCCAAGCAACGGGATTTCCACGCGTCAAGGTAAACCCTAAGTAATCAAGATGAATAATGCTTAGTGTATAAATCTTTTCATGTGGATGTGTTAGTTGTAGAATATTCTTGTATGATATTTTTGTCGTGGATGCGATAGATTTGTATTGTATAATATTTGGTCGGTGGATGCGTTTAATTAGTTTCGGTGGATGCGACAGTTTTATTGTAGAATATTTGGTCGGTGGATGCGTTTAATTATTTTAGTAATTTTCCCGGTGGTCGCAATATTTTGTGGCGTAGTATTTGACGCAATTAATTTGTTTAGGTAATGGAAGTGATTGATTTTGTTGTGCACTTCGGCGCCGGTAATGTCCGTGTTACGGAGACAGGGGTTGATCCGAGTGAATTTAATAATACGGTGATGCAGTTGCCAGACCCAGAGAGAGCTAGAATAGTTGCCGTGCAGCAGTATTTCACTCGTAATTTTGGGTATGATCCTAGTATTTTTACGGTTAAGATTCAGTCAGTATGGAGCAAATCCCGTACAAATATTTTCTGGGAGTTGTTACCGCTTGATCGGACATGTCAGTGGACAACTTGGTTAGGATCATGTAAACGTCGAGTTACCCAACCAGAAGTCCTTCTGATATTTTATCCGAAGCAGAACAATTTAGAACAAGGTGGCGGAGGTTTTCAGCATGGAGCACAAAATGTGGATATTCATGATAAGCATGAGCGAGCACTCAGTGTTGAGTCGGAAGGACCGCCGCCAGTTGGAGAGGCTGATGCGGATGAGTACGAAGGTACTTTGCAATAAGAGATGTTGGCTGAAGATGAGGATGGTGTTGCAGAAGATATTGATTCTGGTGATGAAGATGTTGCCAATGAGGATGAGGTAGATAATGATGAAGAAGATAATGTTGGAGATGTGCCGCTTCCTCAGTCCTGGAATGTCGACACTGTGCCGATTCCTCACTCCTGGGATCTGGACAAGTCGAACATGACAGCTGTGGATGATGGATATTATCCGGCATGGGAGTACCGAATGAAAAATGTTCGAATCGGAGCCCAGTATAACACAAAGCAAGAGCTGAGGGAAGCCGTGATTGAGTGGGCATTGTCCACGCAAAGGGTTTTCCGTACTGATGTGTCAAATAGTCGATATTTACTATGTGCTGCATTAATATCGACTGTCCAGCAAGGGTGCACGCTCACGTACCGAAGTACGACGTGCTGTGGGTGGTGTAAGATTTCGTGCCACACACTTGTGAGATATCTAGTACGGTGCCGAACCATCCAAACCTGTCTTAAACTCTCATTGCACAACTCTTGTTCAGTGTGATAGTGCAGAAGAAAGACATGACCGCGAGAAGCATTCAGTTAACAGTTAAGAGTAGATGGAAAACGAAAATTCATTATGGGAAGGCTTGGAGAGCAAAGCAGAAGGCTCTGGAAAAGAGATTCGGAACATTTTATGATGCTTATGATAGTGCTGTCAAAATGGTTTCCACATTGAAAGAGCGAAATCCTGGTACAGAGGCAACCGTCCAAGTAACCAAGATTCCTGGGCATCCTCAGTTGACTGTGTTTGGCCAATTGTTCTTCTCATTCGCCATATGCATAGAAGCTTTTAAGTATTGCCGTCCAGTGTTGTGCATCGATGGCACATTTCTCACCGGCAAGTATAAGGGTGTCATACTGACCGCAATAGGAGTGGACGGCAACGGACAAATCGTCCCTATTGCATTTGCCTTTGTTGAGAGTGAGAATTATGATAGCTGGTTATTCTTTCCGAGGCAGTTGAAAATGGGTGTTGTGAAGGATAGGCCAAATGTGTGTATTCTTCATGACAGGCATGCAGGTCTGTTGAAGGCAATCGGGTCACTGGAGCAGCCCGCTGAGGATGAACAAACTCCGTGGACTGATGTGCAGAGTCGATGGTGTATGAGACATCTCGCTGCTAATTTTTATTCTTGTTTTAAGAGTAAACGTCTGATGAATCTGTTCAAAAGACTCTGCAATGTGAATCAGCAAAGGAAGTACGATTTTTTGTGGGAAAGGCTCACCGAATTCACGCAGAAACAAGTGAAAGAAAAAAGAGCTGCACAGGCGACGGCAGTAGCTGCTCAGGTGGCGGCGGCACAAGCGGCACAAACCGATGATTCAGAACCAGTTGGGCTGTGTGATTTGCCTGGAATTGATCCACCTGGAACAAAGAGAAAGAAAGGAGCACGCATCCGGAATTTCGAATAGTGGATAGAGAAAGAACCGCCAGTGAAATGGTCTTTGTTGCACGATGCACATGGAGCAAGATATGGCATCATGACTACTAACCTTGCGGAGATATATAATTTTGTCCTTCGAGAGAACCAGGGTCTGCCACTTACAGCTCTGGTCGAGGGGATTATGCATAGAACAATGAATTATTTCCGAGATAGACGTGTCGAAGCCGTGAATCATTGTCAGTGGTACCCTGACACACCTTACTGTCGCAAGATAAGAACATACATGGAGAAGAAGACACAGAAGGCTCGGTTGCACAACGTGGTTCGAGTTGGTAATGAAGAAGCTAAGTATGAGGTGTGCCTGCTGACAGAAAGATTTGGTGATAGCGTGCAGAGAACCCATAAGGTGTTCATTACTGACGGATATCCGCCAACTTGTGAGTGTACATGCAACAAACCGAGACTTCTTCACCTTCCTTGCTCTCATGTATTAGCAGTATGTGGTCAGTTGGGGTTGCATGCTGGTTGTTTTGTGTCACCATATTACATGAAGGAGGCACTGGTGCAAACCTGGACCGGGGAAATGAGAGGTTTCCGAGTCGAAGGTAACTTCAACAAGGTTGAAGAGGCTAACAGAGAAATCATTCCTCATCCAGCAAACATGCAGACTAGTAGAGGACGATGTCAGTCACGGCGCATCCGGAATGATATGGACGAGTCTGAAGCAGGTGGTTCCACTCGTCAGTGCTTGTTATGCAATTTGTTCGGCCACAGAGAGAAACATTGTCCTAAATTTCCCTAAGGAGGCGAACCGGTACGTGGGCGAGGCACTCGAGTAGGCGAACCGGTACGTGGGCGAGGCACCCGAGGAGGAAGAGGGCGAGCAAATCGTGGCTAGGACGCTGTTTTCATTTAAATTTGTAAAAAGTCTGTACAATTTATCTAAGTTGGTTGTTGGTGGACTTTGTGTTTAATTTGAATTTGTAATAAGTCAGTACATTTGTTCTAAGTTGTATGTTCAAACACAATGTTTTAATTCAAAATTGTAATAATTAAGTACAATTGTTCTAAGTTGTTTGTTGGAACACTATGTTATAATTCTTATGTGTTAATTCATATGTGTTAACTTTCTAGATGGCGGGACGTGCTTTGCTTAGTGCCGATGTTGATTCGAAACATCGCGCTAGGATGTGGGAGTCAGGTGAGCAGCCGCATCTTCTGCGTACTCGGACGCTCGCGAGTAATTGGGTGTTGCATCCTGACTGGATTGATCGGTAAGCACGAATTCATACGAATTTATATTGTTTACGGGGTCGACACTTATATTATCGGAGTTCTAACAAACTTTTAATAATTTTTGCAGTTTGACTTGGGCTGGTATTTTACCGCTTGCACGTCTAGTTGAGACCATTCCCTCAGGATGGGTTCATATTCAGCCGGACGAGGTACACGGCGAGCCCCGGGATATGCACCATAGTGGCACGAGTAAGGTCTCGATGGACAGGTCACTGCTGAGTTGCTTAGTGGACCGGTGGAGGCCAGAGACCCACACTTTTCACTTTCCGTGGGGGGAGATGGCACCGACTCTTCAAGATGTGTCATATTTGTTGGGACTCCCTTTAACTGGCGCAGTGATAGGACCGTCAGAGGCTCCTCCTGGTTGGCGTGAGCACATGCAGGCACGGTTTGCAGGCTTGCACCCGGATAATCCGAACTTGCTTGACCACAAGCACGGTGTAGGCCTAACGTGGCTGAACAAGTGGCAGGTAACATGTGTATTATATGCTGAGTTAATTTTATTTGTTATTACTTCTTTTAGTTCGTCATCACTAATTTACTCCTTTTGTTTGCTTTTCGCAGGTTGGGAATTACAACGTTCCGGTGGGAACCCTGACTCCTGAGCAGGTTACTCGGAGCCTCGAGGCCTATCTACTGTGGCTATTTGGCAAGGTGATGTTCACTGAGACTCATCAAGACACTATTACTGCTCGTTGGGTACCTATTGTGCGAGATTGCAGAGGCACAACACCTAGAAGACATAGTGCCGCGGAGTTGGGGGTCAGCTGTCTTAGCGGCTACATACAGAGCTATGTGCACCGTCTGCACAAAGAATAAGGAGAGCTCTTCGATACTTGGATGTCCACTACTTCTGCAGCTGTGGTCTTGGGAGAGGTTCCCTGTCGGTAGACCTGATCTGGACGCGACGACGCCCTGGGAGTACAAACCGATAGATCACAATGCAGTTGATCTGCCTACATTTGGCAGCATGTGGGCACAGAGAGAGGTACCCATCTGATACTCTATTAATTTTCTGTTGGATTATATATAATTTCTATGTTGAATTAGTCGGAGCTAATTTATATATTTGTGCAGAGACGCTTCGTGGGTGATCAGTTGAGAAATTGCTATCGCGCTTTTACTGAGTGGTTCGATCAGTTGCCACACCACCAGGTTATATGGGAGCCATACCACGCGTCGCGGATACAAGCAAGATACCCGGCGGCATTTTTTCTTTGTGCACGAGAGATCGTGCATACTGGTTGACTACACGTCGGATCGTGTTCGACGTCTTGGTGGAGGAGATGTCACAGCAGCGGGTTATGAGACAGTTTGGACTCCGCCAGTGGCCGGTGCCTCCATCTACAGCTAGGCTTCCTCAGCACGTGCACAGGTAACTATTATAACTTGGATTTATAATGTGCGTAGGTGGTGTTGTAGTATGTACTTATGCTATATCTACATGTTGTAGGAAAGGGCGTCAGGGAGAGAGATCGCTCGCATCTTATATGCAGACGATCCAGCCATACATACAAGAATGGGAGAGTGCGGCACATGCGGATAATTTATGGCGCGCCGATGGGCCATTTCTGCTTGCTGATTTTGAGGAGTATCTCGTACAGGCTCGCCACTCGCGTTCGTTTGGTTCCGACTGGCGAGCCTGACGACCTTCCAGCTGCTGATATGACGGCCATGTACCCACTACAGGGAATTGGGGCTAGCAGAAACACAACGGTAATTAAGTGCTATACGTTCACTACTCTAGTACGTACTGTATATCTTAAATACATATCTAATATTTTACTTGTATTTCACAGGCGGGCATGATAGCGGATATTCAGGCCGACGTCACTGCGTACTCCCCGGCCGTTGGTCCTTCCCACCAGCCATGGTTCAAGCGTTTAGAGTACAAGCTACGACGTGTCTACGGTGTGCTTACCTGTACCGGTGCTGGGGACGTTGTTCCACGCCGTGCACATCCACGTCCCCCGCGACACTCTCTTGTCATCCGTGATGCACAGGTATCGCCACCCCGTCACTCCTCACCTCGTCACGAGCCACGTCCGCGCTTTACACCTCAGCAGAGTCCTAACCCGCGCCCTGTGGTGGACACAGTTGCGTCGACCTCTCACCAGCCAGACGATTTCCACCATGGTCCATCCCAGCCACCTCTTTCACAGATTCCACTCTTTGTGCCCGGTAGTTCACAGCCGCCACTATTTGCGCCGGGTACTTCACAGCCGCCACTGTTTGTGTCGGGTACTTCACATCCACCACTCTTTGTGCCGGGTAGTTCATCCTGGCAGGTACAGCCACCTCCGTACACTGGTGCTGGGATGCCACATTCCTACGGTTTTGGGGTGGGAACACAATACGTTGGCGCGGCGCATCAGCCCGAGATGCCTAGTCTTCTGAGCCAGTACGCTCAGCAACTAATGCATCAAGGTTAGTAATCTTTCTTATTCGCAGATTTAAAATAATTCACCAACATCACATACTAACATACTATGTAGACTATGAAGGTGTAGATCAGACGTACAACTCTCCGCAGTACGACTTGGACACCCATCAGGCATACGTGTCTTCCCCACCGATGGCCACTCAGCAGACACCACCTCCGCAGCCAGCACAGCAAGACGACGAGCAGGAGTATGCGCCGTTGCAAGGCCACGGAATGCGGCAAACCCGCGCTCTGACGCGTTTGTCACCTTCCGGGCCTCGGCGTAGTACGACGCGGCACCGTCGACACGTCGACAAGGAGTGATACTTTTATCTATGTAATATTCGACATTATGTACTAGACATTTTCCTATGTATGAGACATCTCCGTACCGTTCGACACTATGTACTAGACATATTCCTATGTATGAGACATCTCCGTACCGACTCGATTAGGTAAACATTCTCGGTTATACAAACACTACAACTCTAAATAAACTGATACTCAAAGTAAGATAAAACACAACTTGAGTCCATACTCAGCACACAACAGAACAAATGAAGATGCTGAATATGAAGATACAACACAAGTCTTTACCTATCTCCCATCAATGCAGCCTGCACCATCCGCCGATTTAGCACCCTTGCCATTCGACGAAGATTCTGCCTTCTTGTCTTTGCCCTTGGACGATACTTCAGGCTTCTTGCCTTTACCCTTGCTCGATGCATCTGCATTCTTCTCCTTGCCCTTGCGCAGTGCTTCAACCCTCATTTCCTTAGACGACGGCATGAAATCGTCGTCATCATCGCTGGAGACTACCCAAAGATAGGAATCACCGTACATATAGCGGTCATCTTCAGTCCGGAGAAACGGACTATTGGTAACTTTCCTATCATACTTATCTGCAAGCCGCACGATTTCTGCACGGATTTGTTGCGGGGTCCTATACGGAAACCCGTCTCGAATTTGCCTCGCCCCAAGCAAAGCGAGATGTCTCTCACTACCAATAATTTCTTAAAGTGGAACTACCCTACCATCTACCTTCAAATCGGTGGAAATCATAGCGAGATGCTCGGATGCGGCAATGTGAAACCCGGACACACACTTCTCACAGGGAACAATACACACCATGCTTGCGCTCAACTGAGTACCATGCCTAGCTTCCAGTGGGTTTTATAGGACAACTGGTGGCGGCATAAGGCGGGAACAAATGGGCGGGAAACGGTGCCGGGAAGATGGCGGGAAATCGGTGGCGGGAAAGGGTGGCGGGAGAAAATAGGCGGCCGACAATTGGCGGGAGTCGCGGACAGCAGAAAATGGCAGGGTACCGGAACCTCTTGAAGTGCGAAAAAGGGCCGCGGATGGGTGTTTGGGCACTTTCGGCATGCCTAATGCCGAAATGTCTGTCCTCCTTCGGCATGGCCAATGCCGAAAGGTCATGTCGGTAAAAGCTTTACGCGACATGGTCACGAGCCTCGTCTGATCATGCATCCGTCGGCATGGGGAATGCCGATTTGCCTGTTTCGACACGGCTAGTGCCGATATGTGGCAGTCGGCACGGCTAATGCCGATGGATGCACATTTCGGCATGACTCATGCCGACGTCGCGCTATATTTGATATATCTTAATCCCGCACGCTATTTCCGCAACTTCGCATAAAAATTCGTATTATTTAAAAAAAAAACTCATGCTCTTCCATCTTTTATTGCCAAGCTAGTGTGTCCATAGACCACGACTATTCGAGACTAGTAGTCTGGTACGGCTGCACTCGCGAGTCGCGATGGCTGACATCATCCATCCTCCCTATAATTTCCCCGGCCCCGCACAGCCGAATGATCCCAGCCTACCAGTGATCGCCGTCGCTTTCACCGCCTCAAAGTCGTCGCTAATCAAAACCTGCTTCACGTCGGCATCACCGAGCATGATGACCGGACCGGCCGGCCAGCCAGCAGCGACAGCTTCAACCCCACCCGATCAACGGCAGGTCCGATCCGACCCCTCGCCGCGCCGCTGAACCGAGACGCAGTGCACCACACCACTTCAGCTAGTAGCTGCCTACTTATCCAAAGGAAAAGAAAAGAAAAAAAAGGTTTAGCTAGCCCTTTGTCCCAATTGTGACTCTTTAGACTTCTTTTGACGGGACCCTTTCACTTGGTTTCCTATCAATTGTTTGATTTCCATCACGTTTTCCGTCATATTTGATGTGAACAACATGTGGAGGATCTAACATAAAATAGATCTACCAGACTACCTGTGTGCATGCATAGCTCATTCGAGAGGATCATATTTCCAGATAGGTCGGTACTCATTGTTTGATCTTCATCGCATAACGGTGGCAACATTTGGTCATTCGTCGCTCATATATGTTTATTTAAAAGACATAGTCTTCGCCACGCCCCCCCCTATGATCGTAGTTTTCCTTGGTAATCCAGTGTAGATTAGCTAGCTCAGCCACCCCCATACAAATCACACACACTATTTGCCCCCCTTAACCTTAATTTCTGGCTCCGTCCCTGGTCTTTGCTTAATTACCCGGTATAATCCATGTTTGGACAGGAAAAACTAGGTATCTAGTCCCTGGGGTTAGCCTGTTCTATGCATTCCCGTACGTGTATCTCCGCCACCGTGACCACCGATCTCTCATACGATGTAATGCTAGGAAGGTCGTGGGCATATATTTTGTCATCCGAGCACTCGTCTCCTTCGCCGCCTCCGACTCGCACCTCAATCGACTCCCCCACGCCTCAATGCTCGCCTAACGACCATCGTCCCTCAACGCCATCCTCCGTGCCCCTCCTCGCCGCCCCCATGCCACGTGGCAGCGTCAACCCTACATTTGTCTCTCTTCACATGTTTACCCTCCAAGGCTCCAACATTGGGTACACATGGAATGTGTGGGCCTTGCGGTACACACATAATAGAGGGAAGATGCGGCACATACTATTTCAGCCGTTGAAATTTCCAGATATGTTTCGTCTCATTTCCAAAGCAAAAAAAAACGCCACACGAGCCCACGAGGCCACGAGGAGAGCCCCGAATCGCATTCCCTCCCGCAGCCCATGTGCTGACGTGATAACGACTCTCGCCACACTCCGCCGCTGCCCACTGCAGCAGAAGCCACCTTCCCCTTCGCGAACCTGGATCGCGAGCCGGCGGAAGCCCAGATGCCCCCGCGTCTCCTCCTCCTCCTCCTCGCCGCCGCCGCGCTCCTGCCGCCGGCCGCGTCCGGGATCGGCGACCACCCCGCCCCTCCTCCCCCGCACGCGCACCCGCACCCGCTTCATACCAAGAGCGGCAGCGGCGGCGGGGGCTCCGGCGGGAACACCGTGCTCACCACCGCGCTCGTCTCCGCCGCGTCGCTCCTCATCGTGCTCCTGCTCTACCTCTGCGTCGCCATCGCCGTCCGCCGCCTCCGCGCCTCCCCGCGCCAGGAGGAGGAGGAGGCCGGCCCGTCGCTGGCGCAGTCCTCCCGCGCCGCCGCCTTCCTCCGCCGCCACGGCCTGCACCACAACCGCCCGGCCTTCACCTACGAGCAGCTCCGCGCCGCCACCGCCGGGTTCGACGCCGCGCGGAAGCTCGGGGACGGCGGGTTCGGCACCGTCTACCTCGCCCACCTCCCGCCGTCCGGCCGCCCCGCCGCCGTCAAGCGCCTCCACGTGCCGCCTTCCCCGGGCCCGAACCTCCCCTCCTCCGCCGCCGCCGTCACCAAGTCCTTCTGCAACGAGGTGCTCATCCTCTCCGCGCTCCGCCACCCGCACCTCGTCCGCCTCCACGGCTTCTGCGCCGACCCGCGCGCGCTGCTCCTCGTCTACGACTTCGTCCCCAACGGCACCCTCTCGCACCACCTCCACCGCCGCACTGGCGGCACCGCGCCGCCGCCGCTCCCCTGGCGGACCCGCCTCGCCATGGCCGCCCAGATCGCGTCCGCGCTCGAGTACCTCCACTTCGCCGTCAAGCCCCACGTCGTGCACCGCGACGTCACCTCCTCCAACATCTTCCTCGAGGACGACATGCGCGCCCGCCTCGGCGACTTCGGCCTCTCGCGCCTCCTCGCGCAGCCCGACGCCTGCTCCACGGCCACCGGCCGGGAGGTCGTCGTCTGCTGCACCGCGCCGCAGGGCACGCCGGGATACCTCGACCCGGACTACCACCGCTCCTTCCAGCTCACCGAGAAGAGCGACGTCTACAGCTTCGGCGTCGTCGTGCTGGAGCTCGTCACGGGGCTGCGCCCGGTCGACGTGCGCAGGGAGCGGAGGGACGTCACGCTCGCTGACTGGGTGGTCTCCAAGATCCAGATCGGAGAGCTCAGGGAGGTCGTCGACCCGCCGGTGCTCGACGAGTGCCCTGCCGTGATGCCAACCGTCGAGGCCGTCGCAGAGCTCGCGTTCAGGTGCGTGGCACCGGACAAGGATGACCGGCCCGACGCCCGGGAGGTGCTGGCCGAGCTCAGGAGGATCCAAGGGATGCTTCCTCCTGAATTGCCCAGCCACAAGGGTTCTTTACTCTGATTGTGCAGATCAGAATTGTGCTAGGATGACCTCTCTCTCGCGTCGCGTCGCTCATGGCTGTGGGGTTCCAATGCCGACATCCTGGCTGAAGAGGGATCGGCACCATCCTTTGCATTTGTCAAAGACGAGTGCATCAGGGCGGATGACCGGATATCACATTACGTGCATCTACAGGAAGAACACAGCCGTTAGACATTGTCGCTATCAAAGGTGCGCGGCGGAGAGGTTATAGATACACCGAGCTTAATTGTACAAGGATACTCTGTTGGTTCTGTGAGCTGATGTAGTGCAAGAGTCTTAACTCCGTTGTGGTCAACATGAAGACTGGTAAGCTGCTTTGTGGAGGAACTGATGGTATAAAACCATGCCATTGGGTCTTTGTCAGGTCGCAAGTACTCCCTCCGTCCCAAAATAAGTCTTTTTACTGATGATGGTGATTGTCCCATCTCATAGTTGACTTGCTCAGCAAAATATTCAGTACATTCATTCTCTGCCCATGTTAAGTTCAAGGGATCTCCCCCTTTCACACCCCTGTGCTTTGTGGAGCTTGTCTGTGCATCACTGCCTCCTCATGGTTTCTTTCCAACAAAAGTATGCTCTGAACCTGAGTCTCACCAACCTGTTTCGTCGATTGTGTTGTTGTTGCTGCCTAACTGGAGAGGAAGAAGACAGGGGAGAGTTGGGAGAGCACATGGTTTTCCCTATTTCTTCAGTCTGAGTATTTCTTCAGTTACAACTGGGTCTAAAAGCCGACGACACAGCATACCTTGCAACACAGATCGCTGCACCTGGTAACTCTTGGTGGAGCCCTTGCTGGTCTAAGTCCCGACCACTGGCTGATGCCTGGTTTTGGCATGATTCTGTTGTGCTAAGTCTCTAGTGCTGTAATTCCTGTGTCTAATTCTTCAGTAAACGACACCAAGAGGAGTGGCGTGTACAGCTTCGCCGTCATAGTGCTGGAGCTCGACACGGGGCTGTGGTCGGTGGATATGATTCTTGCAGACTGAGTGGTGCCCAAGATCCGTATCGGCGAGCTCAGGGAGGTTGTCGACTCGACGAGTTCCCCGGCATGACGCCAACCGTCAAGGTTGTTGTAGAGCTGGCATTCCGGTCCGTGGCTCCGGACAACGTTGACCACCCCGACGCCCGGCCCGGGAGGTGCTGACCTAAGGGGGGTCCAACGGGATGTTTTCTCCTGATTTGTCCAGGCACAGGGGTTCTTGACTAGGGTTTTGCAGGTCAGAATTGAGCTATAGCACAATCTCTCACGTTGTGGATGGCTGTGGTTCCAATGCCAACCTCCTGGCTGAAGAAGTATTGGCATCAGCCTTGCATTTATCGAAGAAAGGTGCCTCAGCGTGGATGACCGGATATCATGTTACATACATCCACACGAAGAACACAACTGTTCTATTTTGCTCGAGATATGTCACAATCAAAGGCGCGGAGATAGAATGTAGATATAATGAGCTCAGTTGGAGAAGGATACTGTGTTTCTTCTCTGTGCTGATGAAGTAGCGTGAGCAAGCTCTTCTGCCTTGTGTTTGGCGGTAGCTTTGTGGTCACAGAGCAGGAGTCTTGACTCTGGTCTTGTCAAAATGAAGACTGGTAAGCCGCTTTGTCAAGGAACTGATGGTATAAGACATCACATTAGATCCTTGTCAGATTGCAAGTACTCTCTATTTTTTTTTTGAGAAACACAGTACAACGCAATCGCTCATATACACGCGCATACACTCATCACTATGAACGCACGCACGCACACCCTACCCCTATGAGCACCTCCGAGAGACTGAGCTGGCGGATCAGGTCTTGAGATTGATGAAGTCACCACAGGCGCCTCGCTGTCGACGGGAACGTCGCCTCCCACTGAAGAATATTTCGCCTAAATGAGAAACACCAGCGTCAAATCTGGGATTTAAACTCTGCTGGGCTGGGGGTACAACCACCCTCCTAACCATCTTGCCACAGGCAAGTTCTCTTGCAAGTACTCTCTATGTTCCACCATATAAGATGTTTTAGGTGTAACATATGTTATCTAGATTCACACTAAAATAAGTGTACATGTACACTAAAACATGTTTAGATACATGTGTGTATATATGAATGTGAAAAAAAATACTAAAACATCATACGTATATGTGGAATGGAGGGAGTAGTAACTCATTTCCTGGGTGATGGTGACTGTCCTATACCCGGTAGTACGTTCTTTCTCTGCTCATGTTAATTTTCCAGGGTTTGACAACCCTGTGCTTCGTTGAGAGCTTTTGTGTGTGTGTGCGCGCCTATTCGCATTTTATTGTGGTTGTTCAGAACCTTAGTGTGCATTGCTGTTGGTCAGAGCGTGTGCAGTTTTGTCTCGTGATCACAATTTTTTTAGCATGTTTTCTCAAGAGACTTCTCCCTGTGGAGTAATGTTTTCTTCTATGCTAGCTCCATGAAATGTTTTGTGCATGGATATGCAGCAATCGCCCGAGATGGATCGTATTGCCGCAATGTTGGACAGGAAGCTGCAGGAGGTGCTATACCCTCACAGTCGCCTTTGAGCAGCTGTACAGGGAAGGGGCGTTGATCCGGTCATCAGTTCATCACACATAGATATATTGCCGAAAGAGCAAATTCTGATTTCTATTAGTCTTTGAGGTTCTCCATGATGTCACCTACAAAGTTTGATGGATATTTGACAGTGTAACTCACGCAGCTGGTCTGAGATGTGGATCATAGCGCGAATCTACTAGAAATGTTTCACATTCACCAGATCTGCTAGAGTTTTCCTAACATTATACATAAAACTGTACAATTTTGAAGGGTAAATTTCAGTCGTGTCTGTAAATTACAATTTAAGTTGACTAATATTAACAAAAATTGCATACAACGGAAAAAAGCAAAGGTACAAATTTGTCGAATGTAGAAAAACAAGTGAGAAAGGTCTATATACCAAAATAAAGTGTATAAAATTGTACGAGGCTAGGAAATTACATATGTATGTCCATTTATGATCATAAAATACAGGTTTATGTATTAATGTTGTAAAGTTTCATGTTATGTCAAATTGTTAGGACGTTTAACAAGATACATAATACCAAATGTGGTTGAGAAGTATCGATCCACTTAACTCGCTATCAATGACTTTGATGGCAATCACCAAAATGCCTATCTGCACAGTAAATGTGTGCCCTCATTAAGCTGAGATGATATATAAATAAGCTCTATGAGAACACTAGCTTTGGTATATGTTGGTAGAGAAAAACCATGTAGACCATTGGGCTTAGGAAGCATCGAGAATTCAGTAGCCCCAGGTTATCCTTGTTTGCCTAATCGCATCGGGTGTAACTTGGTGAATCCATTGTAGCAACACAGCCAAGTCGAACGACGGAGTATCAGCTATGGATAGACAATTACGCTGTGGCTCTGGTGAGCATGAGCATATGTGAGCAACGGGGTATGCATGAAGGTGTGCACTGCTTGGCACAGATGCGAGCACGGAGGAGAGAAGTAGCCAGATTGGCGCGCCTGATAGCTGGAGTAGGTCCAAAGCATTCAGGCAACAAGCAGGAGTACATTGGTCAAAGCATGAAGCCCCTGACTCCTACGGTCATTGATCGTACTTAGCCGAGCTAGCACCCATGCCACGTGTACGAGTTGTCTTTCTTTTTGCCAGTGTGATTGGATGAAACTGTACGATTATGCTGAATCAGAAGAGATTTTTCATTAGTGAAAGTCGAAAACGTAATTTATCTCATTACGCACTAGTTAGGAACAAACCGAAGGGTCCCTCGGTCGTTTCCCATCTTCTCGATCGTCAATAGTTCGTCTCCTATATAGTCGTGTCTTTATAAGAGATCGTTCCCCATCCATTTGAGACAGAGCTACCTGCCAATCAAGTCTTTCCTATCCATTGACAATGTTGTATCAGCATTTGCCAAGTGTAGTAGGGTTCTTATGTTCACACAGGACAGAATTGTCGTTGTAAGAGACATTTTAGCAAAGTTGTGACAAGTTAATGATGTGTGAGACGGTAAAGTATGCACCATTTTCTCTTTGGCTATGATGTGATTTACACAACATAGGAATGCGATCATTGGCCATACAGATGGTGTTCAATTTGAGTCAGTTGCTACACACCAGTGAAAACAAAAAGTTATCTAATGTAATGCATGCTACCTTTATATGAAACATATAAAATTCCGAGAACTTGCATGATTTAACAAATCCCGTTGGTATGTAATTTAGGTGTGTTGGTAGGATTGTGACGAGTCAGAAGAAGCGGACCTTGATATGTCCAACAGTTAGACGCACTAGATGCAATGCAAAACAAAATGTTGCAGCACGGGTGAATCCCCCAGAGAATGGCTCAGGTTACCCAACGCTTAAATTTTGTACTGCTACATTCTAACTTAGGAAGACAAATGGATTTACACCTCAACTGAAAAACACATATTATTAATAAATGCAACAAAAATAATACTTGTTCTTACTTGCCGATTGCATTATCGGATGGTAACGTCTTGCGGAAGGAGCGACTAAGATTGACTAGAGGGTTGGATATATAAAGAACAGAGGCTTTGCACCTTTTAAGTACAACTTACTTTTGAGTAATTAGTGTAATAAACTAACTCTCGTCTTCACACAAACATCATAATGATAGATCGACAAATAATGAAAACCATGTTGGTTTGCAACTATGAACCCCATGTTTTCTTTACATGATGAGTCTAATATTAACCATGACTCCATCGAAGATCACTTCAATAATAAAATTTGTGCAATTCATACAGATGTCTCTTTGTGTAACATTTTCTCCGTGTAACGGAAGCCACGTCTTTCTAAGGAAGTACGACTATTTTAAGTCACAACTAACATAAAAGTATTATCTCGTTTAACTAAATATGACTTTATATCCATAAAACAAAACTATTCCGGTTGTTAATTTATAAAGTTATTCATAGTTTTTTAGCCTAATGTCAATTAGAATTAAACCATCATACTCATATAATATAAAACTATGTCTTATTACAAGCATCATTTTAACAAATTCAGTGTTCGAATTATACATTATAGTGCCTAAAAAAACATGTATACATATTTTCAGTAATATTTAGAATTTTGAAATACAAATGGAATGTTTATCATGAAAATAAAAGTGGTCAACTATACTTACAATATTTCATTATGTTATACATGTTTCACACAGAAAGTTATCTTGTGTTTGAATACTATATCCCGAATTATGCTAACAAGGATACAATTCTTTGCAAGTTTCATCTATACATATTCGTTCTGTATATATCTTTGTAGATGGTTCTATATCATACGAGTACAAATACATTTTCTATAGAAGCAAAAAATGACTAGTATACATGCGAGGTCCGATTTGAAAGTGAATTGTAGAGTAATGGTTGATCAGTTTAGGAGATTTTTTATTTTCTTTTGAGTACTCCTTCCATCTAAGTTTATTAGGCCCTGTTCCAACTATGGTTTAGAGGATTAAAATGTCACAATCCAACTATTCACTCCTAAACCACATCCTACTCAACTATAAGTCTTTTAGTTCAAAATATGCAATTGTGAGCAATGTTACCCCGTGTTACCAGAATTTTACTTGTAGCGTAGTTTACTATGGGTTACATGATTGTGTTACCAAAGCTATGTCATGTTGTAGTGCATTTTTATAATTGTATTTCTCCGTGATTTCAAATCTGATGGTAAAAAAAAAATTAGAGGCCCTATCTTAGTTTTTTTTTCTTTCAATTTGAGCCTAAATGTTTTATATGTCACCGGGTCTACATTATGTAAAAGTCAACCTGAAAACTTTAGTTACACGACCATTTACATCAGGTCGAAGCAAGAAGTTCATTCCATCAGAAGCCCAAAGCATGTAGAGGAACCTATGTAACATTTTTTTTGCCTTGTAAGCATAAAGATTCCATTTTCTTTTGTTGATAGTCTCTGCGTTGCCTCAGACTCCACCCTCCCGATTTGTCAGCGGCTCTGCGTCTGGTGTCGATGGGAGGGAGGATGTTGGCCCAATGTTCATGCTACTAGTGGTAGGAGTAGATCTAGTGGTTGGTTTGCCCTAGTGCAGTATGGCATCATGCCACAGGAAAGTTTTCGGAAGAGGTACCCGAGCTGCCTTCGGTGGTGGGCGAGGTGGTTACTCCTGGCCTTTGAGTTCAGGAGTACAGAGACGAGGAGCAGAGGTGTAGTTTTCTTCCTTGAGCGTCTCAATAAGCTTGTGCTGCATTGTTGCTCCTCTCAAATCTGATTTACGCGGTGGCAACTAGGATTTAGGAGCGGCGGGATCTAACGAAGATGGGCATTTATGCTAGATTTCATCAACAAAAGTTCCCAAACAACGGTGATGAGCTCCTCCGCTATCTTTGGCCGAGGGGACCACTCCGTACTTTGGGTGTCCTTTTCTATGGGAGTTCTTCTTCCACTAGATGGGAGGATCTATAGCCTCTGCTCGACGTCCAACATCGAATCCATTCCAAGTGTTTCGTCCCGGTGGAGGATTCGGTGGTCGTGGCTTCGAGGCCCAGCATTCGGTATTCGGTGGAGAAGAACCGGATCACGTTTCAGCATTTTCTACAAGGTACTTTGTACAATATGCGAGGACTCTATCGTAATTTTAATTATGTTAGATTGTATATTGTAATTTTTGTCATCGCTGGAATGGAACTTCGAGGTCCTTCGAACCCTTAGGAAAACTCCAACGTGGAGGCCCAAACGGACGCAGAAGACAGGGCCTCTAGGCTCTAGCGACGCGGTGGTGGGCGGGCCGACCTGGAACGGGGCCGCATGTTGGCGCCTCGACAAGGAGTTGGCCTCGTTGTCGTGCTTCCTCTTCCCGACCCATTTGATCGCTATCTCGCCGGGGCTAGGGTCCACTCGAGCTGTTGGCGGGGGAGGGGGGGGGGGGGGGGGGGGGAGTTGAGTGTGCGCGGATGAGTTGCCCCTCCCGAAAACGGGGCATAAAAAAATTCAAGGAGACGTGGGGCTGGTTAGGATGCTTGATCAGGGCGGACACCGAGCAGACGCGCAAACTTCTCGTGTACCATCGTTGGCGACTTAGGTTGTAAATGGGTCCTTTCAAAAAAAAAGGTTGTAAATGGGTCCACCGAACACGAAACCGACGCCAAGGCACTGCCGTGTTGCCTCGGAACAGGAAAGCAAACAACCAAAAGCGCAATGGAAATCCCGTCAAAAAAAAAAGCGCAATGGAAACGCGGCTTTGGATCGCCAGCCTGAAGTCACCGTGCGAAGAATCAAGAATCGGATGCCAAAACCTCGTTGCAAAGCAATACCCAATCCATCAATCCATCATCGTCTTCCCGGTGAGGTCGGATTCGGCCAGCCCTTTCTGCGCGCTTTCGAGATGCTTCGCCTCCGTCAGGGTCATCCACCACACCCACCAATCAAATTCCTCTTTGGCGTGCCCGGCCGACACGCGCGCATGCCCTACAGCTCCTACCACCTTTCCCTTCGCATCGCACGCCACGTCTCCTCCCCAGCCCACACGGCTCGCCGGCCGGCTATAAGTACACGCACCCGCCGCCCAGAAACGCCATTAGCCAGCTCCATTTCACCTGCTCCATTGCCCGTCGATCACCTGCTCCACCGCCGACCACTGTGTATACAGAGTGAGTTCGTCCTTCCGTTGAGGGAGAAGCCCAGAGATCAAGATGAGCGATCCCAAGTACGCCTACCCCTACCCGGCGCAAGGTATGCTGCCACTTCTAGCTGCCGCGCCAATTCATCATCTTGATTTTGAGAAGAGGATCGATCGAAGTGCATATCTGCGTATGTGCTGACACGCGGGTCATTTGATCTGTTCTGGCTATGCAGGGTACTACCAGGGAGGGCCGCAGTACCAAGGTGGTCCGTACCAGGGGCCTCCGGTGATGGCGCCGCCGCAGTACGCCGCGCCGCCGCCCAGGGCGCAGCCCAGCTTCCTCGAAGGCTGGTAAGTACATACCAGATACTTGATTAGAGAAAGCAATGATCAATTGATCATGAAGCTAATACTTACACTACTAGCTAACATATTCACTTTGTGATCTCTCTCTTTAATTTGTGTAGCTTGGCTGCGCTCTGCTGCTGCTGCTTGATCGACGAGTGCTGCTGCGACCCGTCCATCATCTTCGTCGGCTAAACTAATCAACCGATGAACCCGGCCGTCTTGGCCCGCGGATCAGTGCGTGAACTGTGTACAGGGACACAAATGGCGCCAAGGAGACCAACTTAATTAATCACCAAGTTCTTTGCTACGCCATGATCTACATATATTAGCTTCATATTGTTAACTTGTCACCCCACTGTGACTGTGGTGCATATATATGTGTGTGTGTTTCTCGTCTCCAAATTAGTAAACACGAGTGCTCGATTATCTGATTTTATCTTTTCCGTGCGTCTCCCTTCCCTGTATGTTTGTATATTGTGAGTGTTGCAAGTGTGCTTGTCATGAACTGTTTCTCCAGTGCTTTTATTTGCTCGACTGATTTCTCTCTTCATATGGGTGGAATAACGAGGGAGACTCCTGAAGAGGGAATGAGAGTGAAAGGCAACAACAATTTGCGAGAATTGATGCTAAAGCAAGATTTATCCAGATATCGTTGCTTTGCTGTTATGAGATTCTCACTATCTTAATTAGCAATGACTTCTCATTAAGTTTTCTCTTCTTACTGCCATTCAGTGGATATACGATATACTCCAGCCCCAAATGGAGTACGAGGGAGACCTTTGAACATGAAATCGGAGTGGAATGCAATAATTTTGGAGAACAAAATGCTAAAGCAAGATTTATCCAGATAAAAAAATTATAGATAATTCGAGCAACAAAAACAATAAAAAAAAGTATGTACGAGTTCCGACTCTCTCCAGAAAGAGCGAGCGTGGGCATAACATTTCCGAGAAAGAAGAACACCTTGACATAGTCGTCTGATAGCAACGGTAGATCACCATCACCGTAGGGTCTCTGATTTTATAATGAATCAAGAGTGGATTGCGAGCAGTTAATGAACGGTTGGAGAACCGATTGGATGGTATTGCAGAAAAGAAAGTTGGATCAAGGTTGTATGATAGATTACACTAAAGAAAAGGTCAACATGAACTTCTGCTATGAAACATGATGCATCTGTATATTTGTAGATGAAAAAACGGAGACTAGTCTTGCAAATCGAACAAAAAAGACAGTTCTATAAAATTTCTCTGAAACTGACGAAATAAGCCCTCAGCCATGCAGACGAGATGCACCGTCAGGCAGACGTCGTTTATTCGGCGAACCGAAACCATTAGACAAGAAAAACAATTTCCTTGTTTGCTAAAGAAGTTCAAGCTTATGGACAATAGCCAACAGTAACTTCCAGACTATGGTAGTATGGTGATGGATCGATGGGTACAGAGCACTTCCATTTCATCAAGCAAAGTGCATATTCTGAGCTAATAATGAATTACACGGTTACTTGTAACACCTCAATTAGTTAATCTCTTATACATCTACAAGACACAAGCCGGCGAAAACAGGTGCCACGGCAGGCTTGGAATACAGAAAAACAGCAACAGTGGGTCGTATGTTCCTTTTTGTACATTACAGCTACAAGTAGCTACATCTTCCTCAGTACAACGCCTGATCTACTTGGGAGAAGTGAGTTTGCTGGTGTCACTGGACGAGTCTCCGCTGACCAGTTCGTGGAATGCTTCCACCTTCACCGGCGGTACTCGCTGGCCGTATAGGTTCCTACACCGTGACGGGGTGAGCGGATAGAGCAGACGAAAACATAAGAACGGCGAAGAGCTTGGAGGTACTTACATTGATTGCGGCGTTTGTATGAACTGCTGTGCTAACTGGACATTCTGGTTTCCTGATGTTGCCATCTGCGCTAGTTGGGCATTCTGGTTTCCTGATGTTGCCATCTGCGCTAGTTGGGCATTCTGGTTTCCTGATGTTGCCATCTGCGCTAGTTGGGCATTCTGGTTTCCTGGCATTGCCATCTGCGCTAGGCTGGCATTCTGGTTTCCTGACATGGCAAGCTGCTGCTGAAGCTGCTGCTGCTGTTGTTGCTGCTGCTGCTGAAGTTGTTGTTGCTGCTGCTGATGCTTCTGCTGAACCTGTTGTTGCTGATGCTGCTGCTGCTGCTGGAGTTGTTGTTGCTGCTGCTGCTGGACATGTTGTTGCTGTTGCAGATGCTGCTGTTGGAGTTGTTGCTGCTGCTGTTGCTGATGGTGTTGCTGGAGTTGCTGAATCTGTTGTTGTTGCTGCTGCTGCAGTAGCTGCTGCTGCCTTAGCTGCTGCATATGTTGTTGCTGTCTAGCGAGAGATCCGTAAGAACTGTCGATTTGTGAATCCATGGTGTTCTCAAGCTTCACGTTTACCATGGACTGGTTTTTGTCTGCCATTGTAAGAGCGCCACGGGGGCTGGTCATTTGGGCCATTTGGTTGCGCCTCAGCCACTGTTGCTGCTGCAGGATCTGCTGCTGCTGTGGTGTCAAATTCTGGCTATGAATTGTCATTTGGGGAGGGAACTGCCTTGTGAGCTGTCAATTATGCAGTGACTATGCGTTAGTATTAGGATGCAGAATCAGTTATGGTCTCCGAGAGAAGACATTTCAGCGAATACTAACAATTTCAAGTGCGTGCATCGGCAATAAAGAAACATCAATCATTTCTTCAAGCAGATGATATTCAAACGAACTTATATATAGCAAAATAGTTCCCACCGGCGGCTGCTGTGATTAGTGACCATTAATTGATTTTAATAGGATACTCAAAAAGTTTGGTTTGACAAAATCAGCTGGTTAAGTGGGTATATAATAGGGGCTGAAATCCGCCAATCCCAGTCTCTGTGCAAAATTCAACTGTGTGGCCAATCACTGACTCAAACATTTAGCTCGGGAGTTGGCAGTAAGTGGTGACAATTACTACCTCTGTTTATAATTATAAGACGTTTTAGATAGTGTGTATGTTGGCTAGATACATACTTAAATGAATGTACATGTACACTAAAACATGTCTACATACATATAGATACATGTGAATCTAGCCAAATGCTATAACATCTTATATTAAAAAACGGAGGGAGTAGAAGAATAAGGAATCCCTAAACTGGTTTGCAACCTGTTTTAGCCAAATTTTGTATATAGTTGCAATAATTATAACTTTAAAGATACTGACCAAACCATTCTCAGCAAAGCCTCCAAGGCTCCAACATATAAATATGTCAGGATTACACAGTTGTCACGATGACCAGCCAGAACTAATATCCACTCTCATCAAGTGAATCCACTGGCACAGCTTAGCCAAAGAGCTTATTTAGTTGCCTGAATCAACCCATCATTTCACGACTTCTAGTACAGACTGTTTTAATCTAATAACCAACTGATCCTTCTCACGAAGGAAAACTTGTACAGTAGACTACAGAGATAGTAAAAATGTAAGTAATGTTAACACAAAAAGCAGTAGTTGCCTACCTGTTGGGCTTGAAGAAGATTATTTTGATTTTGTAGCTGTGCATCTTGATGACTTGGGTGGCTAACCACTCTATTCCCCATCTTTGTAATCTCCATCAAGGGTCCGATGTTGCTAACCATCACATAAAAAACAAAATCATGACCTCCACAGTTTATTTGCTAAACAACATATGCATTGAATATGTATAGCTCTGTCATCATAAAAGTAGTAGAGTACCTCAATTTGTTAAGGTGCACTGTATACTTTTGTAAAAATAAATGGCATTATAACCAGTAGGCACCCTTCCCTACTTCCTTTTTAAATACTTACCTAGTACCTTTTACATTGGACAGAACTGAATCCTCTCCAAAGCTCAAACATTTATGCTAGTTTACACAAAGAGTAGTAATTTATTCAGTGAGAAGGCGCAGCGATGGTGGTTCTTTTTGCCAAATGTTGTTAGAGAAACATCTATATTGTTAGATATTGACCTTGTCCTAAAAAAGTATCACCTAGTGGAGTTGGTACAATCTAGCAACACTCAAAGCAGTATTAGAGGAATAAGAAATTTATGAGGGCATACTATGGATTAGTTAACAACAAGATAGAACCACATAAAGAACGGAGCCACGTTTGCCCTACTGAGATGTTTGGCCATGTGGGCCAATTTAAGTCCATGTGTGTGGGAACATGCAAAAGATGTACCAGAAGTCCGGAACCCTACCGATGAGAAGACAACTTCTCCTTTCTCCTGCCATCCTTGTGTATACTTTCCCTTTCCTCTCTCATTCTTCCTCACCAAGTGTGGGTGAATTGAAAGGGTACACGACCATGGCAGGATTGCAGGGGACGGTAAGATCAATGACAACATCAGCATGAACATACCACTGGCATGGAAGTGCATTTGATTTGCTCCATTAAATACTAGTTTGCCTTACATGCCTGTTTTATGCGCTAACTAGAGCAAATTTCTTCGCACAAGTGGAAGAGGCAAACATGGACTGTTCTTTTAAAACTAGGCATACTTCATGTTGACAGTAATATGACTTCAGGTAGAAAAACAACATGGTTATTTAAGCAAGTCAAATGGCACACAGTTTTTTCCGTCTACAAAAATACTGTCAAGAAGACAAGGAATACAAACAGAGCAGGAAATATACATGTATACCGAAAAGGCTCACCATACCTGTAGCCAACAGTCTGTAGGAACATCTTAAGGAGCTCGATCGATGAAAACTGCTTCCTGTAGCTATCAGTTAGAAGCTTCAAATTGCGCCCTAACTTAGAGACATGCTTAATTATTATTTCTGAAAAAACATCAACAGACACTGCAGTTCCAGTTTCAAAGCCTGCATTTGCTAAGTATCGAGCAACCAACTTCCGTGTGATAAGCAATGCTTGCTCTTGACTTAAAGATTTTCCGTCTACTTTAGATCCATCTTTCCTTCTATATTTGTTTCCTGTCTTGTAGTACTCAGGCATCATGCCAAACCTTTCGAGCATTGCAGTGTTGCGACTAAGAGGTGCCGGTAAATTATCAAGAATACCATGAAATTCTATGTTGTCGGTCCTACATATCCCACTCTCTCTAGGAATTGCACTTTCTGGAACACAATCAGCCGGAAATCGAATTTCTGGAATAAACACATCATCTGTTGAATTACTGAATTCCCCAGCAGTCTTTGATTGTAGGGAAGGACCATTTTCCAACTTCATGTTGGAACCCTGATCATCCATAAACACGGTCCTCTTCCTTTTATGTACACTGCAAACCTTAAGATAATTAGACATTCCCTCTGATGTTCTCTTTGGTATTTCTTTGTCATCTGAGTGAAACTTGCCATGCCATGTCCTGAACTTTTCAGCATATTGCTTATACCATGTGCCAGGTAACTCATCATGTCGCTTATGCCTTTGAGATAACATCGAACTCTCCCTGCCTGGACTAAATGCAGTTCCAGATTGCATCTGCACAGCATTTATAACCATCAGGAGATAACATATGAATGAGATTGTTGCCACCTTTAAGCTTTAGCTAGCAAGTTCAAAACAAAGATGCTGTACAGAGTTAACATGGCAAAATTAAATGAAATATGCATTTGGTTTCCACCAATTAAGGAAACATTCAACCGTCAGGGATGTAATGAGGTTGGCACATGAAATATGTAACATTTAATTGGAGAGCAATGAGTAGCATATGAAAATCAATCAAGAAGATTATAACATGTAGCGTGAAGTGAGGTGAATATTTTATACATGTCCCATCAAGAACCTAATTTCAAAGTTTGTTAACAAAAATAGGTGTATCAATTCCTAGCTTGTGAGGTGTTCCGGAAACAAACAGTCTAGAATCTAGAAAAGCAACAATAACAGTCTCCCTTTAAGAAAAGGTGAGTGACAAGGGTCCTTAACTAGTAAAGTCACTGTAAGAAGTTTGCGATAAAAGAAGATAAAAATACAAGCAACTTATTTATCATAATTGGAGCAGTTCCACTGTTGCATAGAAAGAGCATATCACTCAACAAATCAGGCTAACAAAAGGATTTTCTAGAAAGATTCACATATGTCAGCGAATACTACCACAAACAAGCACTAGATGGGGAGTATAACTATACTTGATGATGAGTGCCATCTTCCTGCTCATCTTCCAATGAGAAATAAATATCATCTCCATGAAGCTGAAGATCTGGATCAACAAAGAGAAAGCCTATCAAGGTAAGCACCGGCAGCGAGTACCCTAGACTGATATCCCACCATTCCTTCCGCGCCTAAACTTAGACGCGATCATTTCTTATCAACCCCTAGCTATTATTCGAATCCTGGGCTAAATTCTATAGCATTTAAAGTTGCAAGTAATACACCTCTTAAGAAAAAACAAACATGTAAGATGTGTTGGATTTCCCAGCACAGCAAGATGCCATTTGAAATCAAAATGACCACAGAAGCCCAGAGGCACTACTACTACAACAACAGTATCAAATCCAACCAGACATGAAACATTGGTTGCTCACCACCAACATTTCAATACTCGGTTACTGATAAATTGGAAAAAACAGGCAGCACCCGATTGTGCAGCGTAACAAGAACATACTGATCGATGATGGATACTGCATCACATTCCACTGTCTCCAGACACCAGTTAAATGCACACCACAGCCATCCCCGGGCAACATGACACCTAGAACACCAGATGACTCGACACCTCGCCTACCGATCTCTAGCGACTGACCGCATAGACGGAGCCCCAAATCTCAGTAAGCGAGCGGCGGGAGCAGCGGAGGAGGGGGAGAGGAGCACGAGGGGTGACTCACAGCTGGCGCTGAGGGTGAGAGGGCCGGCGGGTGAGGCCCGGGCGCTGGGGACGAGCGCGGCGGAGGCCTTGTCGAAGAGGAGCGCGCGGACGCGGAGCTGGAGGAGGAGGAGCTGGCGCGGGACCGAGGAGGAGGAGGACGATGGGGAGGAGGGGCAGAGGAAGGCGTCCCAGGTGGAGGGGGACGCGAGGTGCTGCGCGAGGGAGGCGTGCGCGCCGTCGCCGAGCCACGCGCGCCACGCGCCGCACGCCTCCAGCCGCCGCGCCAGCTCGTAGCCGCGCCCGTCCTCGCCCAACAGCTGCGCCGCCGCCATCCGGTCGGGTCAGCCTCTGCCTGTGGGCGTGCGGGCGGAGCGGCGGGATCTCCTTGGTCGTCGCGGGGAGGTAGCTTGGTCGGACGGGGTAAGCTGCACGGCCGGAGTGGGGGACGAAGAGGAAGGGAAGGCGCGTGTGTCTGGAGAATTTCGGCCCGTTTGGGTCTGCTTCCGCTAAGGCCTGGTTAGAGCATCATATAGCTGGCCAAATGGGGCGGCCCGGCAAACACGGCCTGATAACGGCACGGCCCGTTAGGTACCTAGGCCGACACACGGGCTCGATTTGAGGTTGGGCACGAGCAGACCCATATGTTTAGGGCACGTTAGCCCTGCACGGCACGTTCGACCCACGTAGGATCCGACAAAAAAGGTATATTTTTTATAAAAATATATATATAGCTGTAAAATCTATAAAAAAAGTAAAAATAGGTATAGAATCTTAAAAAAATAGTAAATCGTGCCGACCCGCATGTTTCAAGTCGAGGAACGGCACGGGCATTAATGGGCCCATGCCGTGCCGCGGCCCATTTAACTCGTGTCATGCCATGCTCGTGTCGTGCCAAAAAGTTGTGTTTTGGGCCGGCTCATTCGGCCAGCTATAGATCATCATAACAAGTGGCTAGCCCATATAGCTGGGTTGAAATGTCCAGTCTGATAAGTTAAATAGAGTCCAGACATAGGCCATAA
Source organism: Poa annua (assembly GCA_026929855.1). Taxonomy (NCBI): domain Eukaryota; kingdom Viridiplantae; phylum Streptophyta; class Magnoliopsida; order Poales; family Poaceae; genus Poa; species Poa annua. The sequence continues at coordinate 13,843,505 of CM049434.1, read as the reverse complement.
CGGATCCTTTCAGCCTGTGACAAAATTCTCTAAAATATGTAAAAACAAAAGTAAAATATGCTATACTCCCTCCAATCCTAAAAGATTGACGTGAAAAGTGAGCTAGCTCCATATAAATATACACACCTCACACAGTATATGGATCACCAGCAATAGTGGTCGTCGATATGCATATTTAATCAGTTTTATGATGTACTATGTGGCTTCCAATTCCCGATGATGGCCCGATGCTAGTATGTGGCTTCAACGGCATTGCAAAAATCCCAATGCTTCCAATTCCTATGATGTACTATGTGGCTTCAATCGGCATTGCAAAAATCAATTTCAACAAAGTGTGGGTAAATTATGTACATTGGTATGTGGTGTATGCTAATATGAATCTATCAACGGCAGGGCTCTCTGCTCCTTGCTCTAGCTTGGTTTATGCATAGTTTTCCTGTGAATTAAGATCACCATGGATATCTCTTCTCATGCTTAAATAGGAACATATTAGATATCTTGTGGTGCAACAACTGTAATATGGATTCTTACATGCTCTTTTATGTGTTGTCGTAAAGAGCACATGGGCATTTTGTCCTATTGTTAGCATCGCTTCAGTCAATGAACTAGCTACCCAATAAACGTTTTGACCGTGACGATTGAAGTTCACATTGTACTTTATTTGAATCACCGCATTTGAGAAGGCCATTCAATTCCCCGTCTCAGGTTGCTACGTAACGAGTAGGCATGGGGCTAAGAAACCATAATCTTTGCACCATAAAATGTTGTTTTGAACAAAATCAATAGAATCGTCATTTGGCAACAGCTTCCTCCAATATGCTCGTTGTCTACAAAAAAAAATAGTGTGCGTTATTATGAGTGACACACTGACAACGTGTCAGAGGGTCATGATAGTGCAGAGGTTAGAGCATCTCTAGCAGACACTGCATAATCTGAAACTGCAAACATGATATACAGTTTGCGGAAATCGCGTTTGCAGGCCGAGTGGACTCGCGTGCACATCAGACACTGCAAATTTAATTTTCAAAGTTCGCCGGAGATTACTTCTTTACATACAGAGCGTGCTCGCCGAAATACTCACCGGAGCTCGCTCGATCATCCAAAATGTATCTAGACTCCGCGGCCCTAACCCTAACGGACCAAAATTAGCTCACCGGAGCTCGCAGGGTGCAGCCGCGCCGTCGCCGGAGTGCGTTCACTCCTCGTCGAAGGATTCGTCGTCGACGAAGATGACGATGCCCTTCCCCTTGCCCTTGCTCATGTTGGCCTCATGCTCGCGGTGGAGGCGGTCCTGCTCGAGGCCCTGGTCGAGCAGGAGCTGGTCGATGTCGACCTCGCGGCGGCGGCGCTTGGCGTCCGCTTGGAGCTCCTCCGCAGAGCGAGCCTGCACGGCGCCGGTCACCGTGGCGAGGACCTCGTCGGGGACGAAGTCCTCGCGGGTCACCGAGGACTCGAAGGCGGCGGGATCGTAGATCTCGAAGCCGTCTTCGTCCACGGTGACCTCGGGTGGAGTGCGCGGCGACAAGGTCCAGCTGCCGGAGGAGGTCCCCTCGTTGGCGGGAGGCGACGGTGGCGCGGCAGCCGCGGGCAGCGCCGGCGGCGGCAAGAGACCGTGGAGAAGATCGAACTCCTCCGTCTCCCGGCGCAACAGCGACGACGGCATCCCCCTCTCCGTCCATTTGTAGCTCGCGCGCTTGCGTGCGCCGTCGGCGATGATGCAGCGGCGGCGCTCTTGCTGGAGATGCCATGGGAGGCAGTCCATGGTGGCGGTGGAGGCCGGAATCGGCGACTGGAGCTACGGTTGGATTTGCCGGCGGTGAGAAATCGGCTAGGGTTCGGCGGCGGAGGGGAACTGGCTCGGCCTGCATTTCGGCTCCGGATCGGCATAAATAGCGGCGCCGGTCACCGATTTGCGGTGACCTGGAAATCGAATGCAGGCCGGGTCGCGTTTGCGGTTTCTAGTCTGCGCACCGAACTGGGCCCGGTCCGCAAACTCGCCGGAAAAATGCAGTTCCGCTCGATTTGCAGTCAGCTTGGACACTCATGAGCGTTAATAATATAATAGTTGCATACATGTACAAATTACGATCTGAATTTTTAGAAGCGGCTTGTATGAGATAAAGTTGTGGATGAATGGAGTGAACATACATAAGAAGATTTCTGCTGGCTCGTGTATAGGCCGTGTAAATGAGATATACACATTTCAGACCTAAAATCGCTCTCTAGAGGAACTTGTATACTGTCGTCGTGGAAGCTTTCCACGCCCCTCCACCTCGCTACTCTTCATGGAAGTAAACACGACCCACACCTACCTCCGACAACGTGGCGAACTGCTCTTCTTGCTTCCCTGAGACTAGCTCGTGCTTCTCATCGAGCTGTAGTATTTGTTATTGTTTACAATATCAGAGGGGACAGGGATATTCGTGGTGGCATATCCATGCTAACAACCATCCAACTTCAACGGGCCATCATCAACAACCCTAATGATGGAATTGATTATGTATCAAACCGACCAGCATAGTGTTGATTTATATGCAAAGACGAGACGACACCGTAGAAAAATCCTGATGCTTCCAACTCCTATGATGAACTATGTGGTTTCAACGGCATCACAAAATCAGTTTTAACAAAGTGTGGGTAACTTGTCTACATTTATATGTGGTGTATGCTAATATGAATCTATCAACATATGAGCTCCTTGCTCCTTGCTCTACCTTGGTTTATGCAAAGTTTTGCTGTAAATTTTGATCATGATCGATATCTCTTCTCATGCTTAAATAGGAACATATTAGATACCTTGTGGTGCAACAACCGTACGATGAATTCTTACATACGCATTTATGTGTACTATATATTATTAGCATCGCCTTAATCAATGAAGTACCCCCAATAGACGTTGTGACCATATTTATTCGAGCTCATATTGTGGTTTACTAGTTTATTTTTTTGACGAACTTGGGCGGGGAGCTCACACATTAAATTATATGAGAAGAGAGTTGGTCCAATTAATTCGGGAATCCGGAGCCAAAAATCCTACTACGCGAGGTTATTCTACCGAAAACGGCAGAAACCGCTCATTACAAATCATGGGACATCATCTGTACCTGAAACAAATGCATCTAGACCCAAGCTAACAGGCCACACCTCATATCCAACAAAGACAATCTCCCAAGACACGCAAGAACTCTCGCCACTAGATATAAACCGTTGTGCACCCTCCCAATAGTATAGATCAAGCATTGATCTCTACTAAGGCACATACAACCTCCATTACCTGCGGAGTGTGATGCTTCTTATACATCTGTAGATAATTTTGAATTTTCTCATTCAGGATCTTTTCGGTGGCTTTGCCTTTTCTCTTGAGTTTTGGGGCCTCCCCAAAAGCCTTCGTCTACCTATACTCGGCACGATTGGCTGTTGGGATTGTGGAATGTTAGGGGAACGGTCGTACCCCTTAGGGTAGCCGGATGCATGTTATATAACGGGAAAAGCCCCCGATGTGGCAAGTACAGAGGGTATACGTATTGGGGTAGAGTACTACTCTATACCCAATACGTATGGTACAATATAACTCTAATACCCCCCCTTAATCTAGACCCGGGAGAGGTTTAGATTACGCTTAAATGCATCTAATTTCTTTACACATAAAGTTTTAGTAAACCCATCTGCAATCTAACTCTAACAGGGATGTCACAATCTTTGTTTTCTTGTTCAAATGACAGCTGCGACGCCCAACTAGAGAGGTAGCAGCCTCCCCAACTTGCATGTCATTGGGCGAGCCCGATGCCATGCCAACAAGCTCTTGTAAGATCTCCCCCGTCAAACTTGGAGAAGGCCTTTCAATTCCTCGTCTCAGGCTTCTACATGAAGAGTAGAAATGAGCCTAAGAAACCATTTTTAACACTAGCCACAAAATATACAGAAAATTTCTTATATGACACTCTCATAAAATTTTATTTCTTATTTGACACTGGTGAATTTTTGAAGGGAATATGCCCTAGAGGCAAATAAATAAGTGGTATTTATTGCATTATTCCATTAAGTTTATAATATGTTTTTGTATCATGCTATAACTGTATTAATCGGAATTGTTAATACACGTGTGATACATAGACAAACCAGAGTCCCTAGTAAGTCTCTATATATACTAGTTCATTGGGCAACAGTTGATCGAGAATTCCCGGTCATGGACAATTGCGTCGGTTGACAATGAGGTCATCTTATTGGTAGAATAAGGTGATGGACATACCCAAGGTATTGCAACAGGATCGTGTCACGATGTTTGCCGTTTGCAATAGGAAAGTAATATGATAGCTTATTCCTCAGACCGTGAGATCATATTAATTGCTGCTCCGTAGGTTACTCTGAGTGCATCAAACGTCATATCTTATTTAGTGTGACAATAAAGGTGTACCTCGTGTATCTCGAAAGAGTATGTTGAGGCGTATGGATCAAGAGCGGGATTTGTTCATCCTCGTGATAGGAAGATACTCTGGGCCCACTCGGTGAGATTACATCTATAGAGCTGCGCAGCTAATGACTAGGTCATGGAGATGTAATATCACAGACGAGTTAATAAACCTCTGTCGGTAACGAGATACAACAGGACATCGGATGATTACGATCATATCTCGGACAAGGTAGTATCGAAGAAACAAAAGGAATAGATATCATGTTTATGGTTCAACGACGATATTCGTAGAATGCACAGGGACCGTTACAGATGTCCAGGTCTCCCTGACGGTCATTGGCGAGCGAAGGGTCTCGGCCATGTCTGGAGTGTTCTCGAACCGTAGGGTAACACACTTAAGGTCTTAGCGACACGTGGAGCTGGAATAAATATGGATATAGGAGAGAGAGAAATAATCCGGAAAAATTCCGGCAGCATCGGAAGGGTTCCGGGAATGACCGAAGGTAGTTCGGGTGGTCCGGAAGTTGTTTCGGAGTCACGGGATATTAAATTATGTATAAATATATTAATTATGAATTATTTATATTTTATATTAATTTAATATTAATTAAATCAATTAAAAATAAAGGAAAAAGGGGGCAGCCCACATATGGGCCGAATTGGGCCCATAGTGGGGCGCACCATGGTGGGGCGGTGGGGCCCATGGCCACCACGCACCAGCCATGGCCGGCCGCCCCCCCCCCCCCCCTCCCTTTGTTCCTTTGTTTAGTCCCACATGGGGGAGGCAAGGTGTTTGCACACCCCCTCCCCCCTTTATATAGAAGGGCATATTAATTGATTTAAAGACAATCTAAAATACAATTAATGTTGTATACGCCGGCCTGAGTTAATTCTCCGCCCGCTTTTTTCTCTCTCTCTCCCACCAAGGCTATACCGCAGTGCCCAGTCGCACCGCGGGATTCCACCAATTATTCTACTCCTGCGATCTCAGCTAGACCTGAGTGACCGGGGGTTGTCGTTAAGCTCCGTATGTGTGCGAGTACTCGGAGGCACCACATTTGAGGTGCTCGGGCGACATCGTCACGCCCAGACGCCGGCGCCCTGCCGCCGACGCCCAGCCGCCGCCGGCGCCCAGCAGCCGCCGCCGACGCCCAGCCACCGACGCCCGGCGCCCAGCGCCTGACGCCCGACGCCGTCAAGATCGCTGCGTCATCGTCTACTTCGTCGCGCCAAGTTCTTCGCGACCTTGAGGTCGGCTACGGCGTCTACGTCAGCAACGCTTGTGCGGGAGCGTAATCCCCGCTATTTGGTCTACAAGAGGTATGTGACCAGTTCCGCCCACCGTTACCGCATTACTAGATAGATAGATCCTGGCTGTTTTGGTTTACGTTAGTTAGAAAAATTATTGTTTTCTGCTACGGAACCCCTTCAGTGGTATCAGAGCCGATCTATGCGTAGTAAGCTGGTACGGTTAGAACTCGTGTTGAATACGAGGACGTCTTTCTTATATTTGCTACCCTCTCGCGTGCACTTGCACTGTCGGCAGCATTGAGTTGATGAAGCGGCCCGGACCGACTTTACGCGTACGCTTACGCGAGACTGGTTCCACTACTGACATACGGCTGGTACCGTATATGTGGCTGGCGGGTGTCTGTTTCTCTCTCTTTAGTTGACTTTGCATTTTCAATGGAGGGCCCGAAAGGGATACATAAACATGCAATTATTGGATCGACGTTGTGGCACCATGTTCGTAGGTAGGGAACGGTTCTCTCGCGAAAGCCTATAAAGCCACGTAAAACTTGCAAAACTAGATAAAGATAGAGGCGTCTAACTTTGTTTTGCAGAGGCATTTAAATATGACATGGTTACGGTAAGTTTTGAATTATTCGTAATGTCGGAGGCAAAGGAGGCACCGTAGACTCGGAGCCATGCCGGGACGCCCGGTCCAAGCGCACGGCGCCAAGGAGGTCTAGGCGCACGACCATGTCATATCGCACTTCATTACATTATTTGATTGTGTGCTGTTGTGTGTATATCCTATTGAGTGCTATATATATTAGATATACGACGATAGCTATAATAGGATGATCCCTAATAACTACCAAAATTGTGTTCTCCCTCGTTGTGCACCACCAAGAAAGTTCTACGTTATGAGGCAGGCCGTGACGATCGGGTGTCACACATTTCGTCGTTCGCATACGGTGGGTGTAAGCCATGTTGCACACGCAAGAACATCGAGGTTTAATTGGCGAGCCTAGCATGTACAGACATGGCCTCGGAACACGGATGGTCGAAAGATCGAGCATGAGTCACAGAGTTGTTGTGATCGACATTTCGATGTCCACCTTTGAAGCTGTGCTGCCGGCCGTGACGATCGGGGGTGGTACAGTGGATTGGGGTCGTGTAATCGCTAAAATTATTGAAGGGATAATAATCTTAGTGGAGTTTGTTTAAATAATTTGATTATAAACTGAAACTCATATTATTATAAACTTAGCCTTACCCTCTTTGCGATTATATCTGTAGATGGTGCTCTACTTCGATCACTTCCTTAGTAGTCGGTCCTTGTTGGCTGATGGGTCAAACTTCATCTGCTGGTACAATAAACTAAGAGAAACTCTCATGCACAATAATATACTCTATGTCATAGAAGAGGGATTAGGAGATGAACCAGATGATTCTGCTAGTGATGAAGAAGATGAAGAGTTTCATCAGCGTCGTGACATTTTCATAGAAGTGCAAAGCATCATGGTCATAAGCTTGGCACCAGAGTTGAAAGTTCAGTTTCAACATATGGAACCTTATGATATGATAGATTCGATCAAGGCGCATTTCATAGATGAGATTAAGTATGAGCAATACAAACAGCTGAGGAAGTTCCATTCACTCCAGATGGAGGAACATACCTGTTTGGAAACTCATTTGAAGAAAATGTATGACATTTACTTGAAACTCACAAATGTCTACGACTACTGGATGGCGGATTCATGTGCGATAGCTGCTGCGTTGGCATCTTTACCTCCCAGCTATGAGAAACATGTTCGTGGCTATGCTATAAGAAGAGATACGATGACTTTCTTCCAGTTCATAAGCCAGTTCAGATCTGTGAAGGTTGAACCCATCGAAGGAGAAATCTTCGACGCTATAGGTATATTTGATATACAAAGTTGTAAATGTATTCTTCACGTGATACTTGATGAAAAGCATTTGATGCTTGTTCTGTTTATGAAACAGGACCCGATTGTCACAAGTATGAGAAGATATATGATGTGACAGTGCGCAAGTGATGGCAAGCAAAGGAGTTGATGGCCAGCGGTGTTCACGTCCTCAAGTTATCATTATAGTTATCATTAATAGTTTTTGATAAGACCTTTTGTAATAGTGAGAGTGTGATTTTGTTTTATGTCTTGAATGTTACAAGACAAAGTTATTCATACATGTAATAGAACAAGTCAGTTGTTTTATGTAATAGAACAAGTCAGTTGTTTTATATCATGAATAAAGCTTTATGCAGTCACATCTCAATTACATTGTTTGAATGGTAATGCGATATACATTTATAAAACCAGAATAATAAAATTAGATGTCCAAAGATTAAATGATTTTGTTGCAAGAACAAACACCGCCGAATTTGATCACAAAGGCAATGTAGGAAATATAGATACTTCGATCTATCAAGGTTACATGTGCCGAATTGATTAAATTTCAATGGATATTGAAGTGTCAATATACAAAGAAATTGATTGAAAGTCATATTAGATGATTATTAAATTAATTAGTGGTGAATATCATCAATTCGAATTTTCTATGATTCCAAGTGAATAAATGTATTCGCCTAAGGGAACATGAGTCTGAAAATAATTTGATATAAGATCAAAGGAATTTTTCAGAAGAAAAATAGATGGAAGTTGTATCCATATGATTCGATTAAAGAGGGGACATTATTTTTATGGTTTCAACATAAAATGACTTGTGAAAGTTTGTTCCACAAAATTATAATATCAGATATAGTGATATGTGATATATTATAATCATGCTCTATTTCAGATAAAGTGTGGTCTTTTAGAATCTCTTAATATATTCTGGCATTGTAGTCGTCACCCACTTTAGGAATAGGATATTTTTCCAACGAAGATTCGTGTGATCGACAGTAAGTGTCGTGATATAGATGATTATATGATAATACAGAATATACACGAATAGTTCTTTGTAGAATTCTCATATTTAGATGGGATTTTATTTCAAATACCAACAGAAGCAAATTTGTATTGATGTCTGCGTAATTTATGAGAAAATATGATTTCTCGAATTAAGGTCAATGGAATAAAAGTAGAAGCTTAAAATAAGGTATTGGACCTTGTTTCCATAAGAGTAGAATATTGGAATCTGTTCCGAGAAGAATATCTCTACAAATGGAATTGAAAAATTGATGATAAGAGATCATAGTGTTTTCAAACAAGAAGCTTTTATATGAGGTGTTGATTTAAGAATATTTACTGTCAGGTCACAGTTTGATATTCAGTATTTTAGATCATGTTGTCAGAACATGATACACCTTGTAAATACAAAGAAAGTTGAGGAAATATCAGAATACGAATTAAGGCTATGAGTCTTAAAATCCAAGTTACATTTAGAAGGATTAAAACAGTAAATGTTACTCTGAATCTTATTAAGAGAATAAGGTTATTTAATCATCATATAAAGTGTTATATGAAAGAAATGTATCTATAAGAAAGACTGGAAGCAAATTTTGTCAAGAAGTGTCTTGGACAAAATCAAAGTTGTTGACTACATGAGTGTAGACATGCTTAAAGTCTGTGGGATAAGTATTGGTAGAATACTATCAGATCGTATTGTAATTCGAATTGATAAATGATCAATGCTTTTGGTTTGATCAAAATATCGAAAGAAATTATGAATTTAAGTGGGAGTCGAATTAAAATTCGAATTGATAAATGATCAATGATTTCGGTTTGACCAAAATATCGAAAGAAATTGTGGATTTGCTAATTTAAGTGGGAGCTTAGAATTAGTTTACTCAAATATGTGAGAGACATATTTTTGAGTGGGAGTTTAAATCCTTTAAGTAGGAGTTGAATTAGTTTGCTCAATTTAATATGTGAGTGACATATTTTGAGTGGGAGCTAAGATCCACGTATGTGAATGACATATCATGGATAGTACCAGTAGAATTAGAATTAAAGATGAAGTTATGAAATGATTTAAAAGGTTGTGTCTATTTCGAATAGAACAGGAATTTTAAATAGAAGGTCGAGCTGTTTAGATTGGATTCTGAAGTGTCAGAATGGAATAAAGCCAATGGAAAGGTCCTTGGAAATCCAGTCAAAACATTTAGTGTAATTAGTACACGATAATAGTGGTTGCTAGATATGTTGGTCTCTTATATCATGATAACAGACATCATATAGAAACCATATTATGTGCTCGATAAAGTATGACTCATGTTCTTAGAAGAAGAACAATTATCAAAGTAAATTTGGAATTTACTAGAAGTAGAATAGCATTAGGCACCAGACTGACATTGGAATGTCGAAACTCTACATAGATATGAAAGGCATATAGATGTCGCGAGATTGTACATATTACAGCTGAGTGCGTTTGCAAAGCAATTGTCTGGTTAACAGAATCAGAGTAAGCACTGGGAAACGAAAGTCTCACTTAGTTACGATGTGTGCATATATGTTATCAGGATAACAGGATGATATCAAACTAGGTGATATCAGTGAATCGCAAAGAACACACAATCATGTATGGTACAGATTGTTGTAGTAACACTCTTCCACGAGCAGGCATTATCATAAAACGCTTATTGGATAAGGTGGTATGATTAAGTAAAATGCAGCTGGTTTATTTGTACTCTAGTGCAAGTGGGAGACTGAAGGGAATATGCCCTAGAGGCAAATAAATAAGTGGTATTTATTGCATTATTCCATTAAGTTTATAATATGTTTTTGTATCATGCTATAACTGTATTAATCGGAATTGTTAATACACGTGTGATACATAGACAAACCAGAGTCCCTAGTAAGCCTCTATATATACTAGTTCATTGGGCAACAGTTGATCGAGAATTCCCGGTCATGGACAATTGCGTCGGTTGACAATGAGGTCATCTTATTGGTAGAATAAGGTGATGGACATACCCAAGGTATTGCAACAGGATCGTGTCACGATGTTTGCCGTTTGCAATAGGAAAGTAATATGATAGCTTATTCCTCAGACCGTGAGATCATATTAATTGCTGCTCCATAGGTTACTCTGAGTGCATCAAATGTCATATCTTATTTAGTGTGACAATAAAGGTGTACCTCGTGTATCTCGAAAGAGTATGTTGAGGCGTATGGATCAAGAGCGGCATTTGTTCATCCTCGTGATAGGAAGATACTCTGGGCCCACTCGGTGAGATTACATCTATAGAGCTGCGCAGCTAATGACTAGGTCATGGAGATGTAATATCACAGACGAGTTAATAAACCTCTGTCGGTAACGAGATACAACAGGACATTGGATTAACAAAAGGAATAGATATCATGTTTATGGTTCAACGACGATATTCGTAGAATGCACAGGGACCGTTACAGATGTCCAGGTCTCCCTGGCGGTCATTGGCGAGCGAAGGGTCTCGGCCATGTCTGGAGTGTTCTCGAACCATAGGGTAACACACTTAAGGTCTTAGCGACACGTGGAGAACGTTGGTATGATTTATTACTGGAATAAATATGGATATAGGAGAGAGAGAAATAATCCGGAAAAGTTCCGGCAGCATCGGAAGGGTTCCGGGAATGACCGAAGGTAGTTCGGGTGGTCCGGAAGTTGTTTCGGAGTCACGGGATATTAAATTATGTATAAATATATTAATTATGAATTATTTATATTTTATATTAATTTAATATTAATTAAATCAATTAAAAATAAAGGAAAAAGGGGGCAGCCCACATATGGGCCGAATTGGGCCCATAGTGGGGCGCACCATGGTGGGGCGGTGGGGCCCATGGCCACCACGGACCAGCCATGGCCGGCCGCCCCCCCCCCCCCCTCCCTTTGTTCCTTTGTTTAGTCCCACATGGGGGAGGCAAGGTGTTTGCACACCCCCTCCCCCTTTATATAGAAGGGCATATTAATTGATTTAAAGACAATCTAAAATACAATTAATGTTGTATACGCCGGCCTGAGTTAATTCTCCGCCCGCTTTTTTCTCTCTCTCTCCCACCAAGGCTATACCGCAGTGCCCAGTCGCACCGCGGGATTCCACCAATTATTCTACTCCTGCGATCTCAGCTAGACCTGAGTGACCGGGGGTTGTCGTTAAGCTCCGTATGTGTGCGAGTACTCAGAGGCACCACATTTGAGGTGCTCGGGCGACATCGTCACGCCCAGACGCCGGCGCCCTGCCGCCGACGCCCAGCCACCGACGCCCGGCGCCCGACGCCCAGCGCCTGACGCCCGACGCCGTCAACATCGCTGCGTCATCGTCTACTTCGTCGCGCCAAGTTCTTCGCGACCTTGAGATCGGCTACGGCGTCTACGTCAGCAACGCTTGTGCGGGAGCGTAATCCCCGCTATTTGGTCTACAAGAGGTATGTGACCAGTTCCGTCCACCGTTACCGCATTACTAGATAGATAGATCCTGACTGTTTTGGTTTACGTTAGTTAGAAAAATTATTATTTTCTGCTACGGAACCCATTCAATTTTTTCTTCCCTATATGAGCTCTCCTCAAAATCTTGTTCGAAGGCAGCGGTGATGAGCGTGTGTTATGCGTTATTAGCGATGAGGTTTTTTCTAAACTGGTTAGCAAAGAGGTAAGTTCCGCGTAGATGGTCAGTATATGGCCAGTCCCGGTAATAATCGTCAGATCAATTACAGTGTGGCTGGGATGATTTGGATCACCCCTTCTCTACCTTTTTATATTAGTGGTGATGTATGTCAGGATGATTAAGATCCTTAAGTTGTATAACTATATTTGTTTTCAAGTTTGTGCATAAATAATAATTTATATCTGATCAGAGGCAGCGCATGAGCACTATATGCTAGTATGCTATTTTTCCATACTGATTTTTGGTCACATTATGTACCAAGGGTAAAAATGTCTTCTCATGTCTCTCCTTAACACTGTCGGTGAACAAAATGCACTAGAGTTTCATATAGGGAAATAAATTTTAAAGAATGGTCATATAGGGAAGAAAAACTTCACCGGTAGTGTCAAATAAGGAACATTATTTTAAGAGAGTGTGTTATACAAGGAATTTTCTCCAAAATAAATCAAATTTTCCTTGAAATTTGATGCCCGAACATAGAATGTTTGGATGTACATCCGAATATTTTGTTGGAATATTTTCTCTTTTAAAATGAGATTCTAGAGAATGAGATGTTGAAATTTTGGCCTAAATTGCCTAGCCCATCAGGTCTATTCCATAATTCATGAAAATCCTAGAGTCCCATGTGGCCCATTCATACATGGCAAGAGGTGAGACAAATTTTTAGTCCCACATTGCTAATTTAGAGAATGCTACACCAGTTTATAAGGTGAGCTCTTCTAGCACTTGTACGAGTAGTGTGAGGTGTGAAGAGAATGGCTGCGTTCCACACGCGCGCTCCTCCTCCTCCGCCGCCGCCGCCGCCGCCGCCCGCCTCGTCACGACGCGCGCGCCGCGGGAATCTCGTCGAGCCGATGATTTCTTTTTGCCACACGTGAATGGATAAATATGAAGGTGAACGATTGCACAAAGCTGAAACGTTTCGCACTAAATGAAAATGAAAATGAATATGAATAATGGGAGATGAATGCGAACGGAAACTGATGGCTGGCTATTCAATTCGCCTCTTGTCTTTTCGTTTCATCTTCCACGGTGCCTGTTCACCTCCTACGCGGTGCCTACAAAAGAGAGGTCGCTCCTCTTCCTTAGACACACCGAAACATAGCCACAACTCATGCGCCTACCTCCTGGTTCTCGAGCACTGCGCCGCCGATCAAGTCTTCTCCATTCCGTTCCGCGGCGTGCACCGCGTGACGGAACAGTAGACCTCCGGAACCCCGTCTCTCGCGATCCTATACGGGAGAGAGGCGATAAGGTTTTTGGGGGAGCGTCTTCACGCGACTACTGGCTTATTCTCCATCACGGACTCCGACGACTACTTCCCGGACGACGACTTCTTCCCCGACGTCGACGCCCTCTTCGACAGCATGTCTGCCACCGCGAACGGATCTTCCTCCACTGGACCGTACGTGCTTCTCTTCTGTCTAGTCGAGATCATGTTTCAGACTTTCCTTCTAACAATATGTGCAGAATTGCTATATGCGTACCCTTTGTTAGATTGCATGACTAGTTTGTTTCATACTTCTCTAGCCATGTTTTATCTACTGTTTTTATGGATTAAATCAAGTAGAAAATTGCTCATATGTTCAACATGAGACATACACATGCTCCTATGACCCGAAGCAGATTTCCCCTATTGAGTCAGCTAGTTCGTCACAACTTTGTTGTGTTTACGTACGTGTTATTGAGTCCGCTAGTAACAATTTCCTTGGTGAAAATCATGCGGGACTTTGTTTCGCTCCTATATATTGTACAAATTTGCACGGTAGAGGGCTGAATTTCGTTTTGACACTTTTTTAGATGAATTTCGTTTTGACACTGAAACGATGTGCCCTGATCAGATTAAGATTCAGTCAAGAAAAGACAAGGTGGGTCGCCTCTTGGCAGCTTGGTGGTGGTTAGTGCAACTGTCGCCCTGACGGCGCTTCTTGGATGGTGACGGTGTAGCACACCCCAACCGCATGGGACCTGATCGACAAAGGGTTTTGGAATGTCAGCTCGTGGTGGTGGTGAAGCAACGACGACAATGACGCCGCGAGACGATGAGGCGAGAGTAGGCTGGGACGGTAGCCCCCATAGACGTTCCACCAGCGGCTGTCGGAGTCGTCCGACGCCGGGAACCGGATCCGGTGATCCCATTCCTTGTTGCTCGCCGGAAACGACGAGTATCGCCACCCTTGTGGTGTCGTACTTGTACAGACTGCCGCCGGTGAGGTACGGGTACCACAGCACCTCATCGCCGTCATGGAGCCATGCGGCCCTCGGGTGGCACTGGCAGCGTCGGAAACAACAATCTATGCTCGGGCGGTCGAGCGCGTCCATGTAGAAGCTGTAGAGCAATTCCCAGCCGCCGACGCCGCCCGCCGTCCTTGTTCTTTTGGAGGTCGGTCGTTAGTACCCAGAAGGTGAGCTTGGGGCGAGGCACGTCGAGTTCATGCATGGCGAGACACAGCCGGCCATTGAGCTCCATGGCGTCCACCGCCGTCTTTTCCCCCGGTGTGCGTCGTTTCAGCTTCGGCAGGCCGTGCGTGCGGACCACCTCGCTGGCCACGTCGATGGCCAGTACCTCATTAGCCTTCCTGCAGCCAAAGCCCACAAACTCAGTCACCACGTACGTACAACACGCCTTTGATGAGCACCGGCGACGAGCACATCGCGTGATGTATAGAGCGGATGCCCACGCGCTGGCCCTGCGCCCCTGCCACCCGACGGCGGCGCCGCCCAAGGTGTACACGTCCAGATAGGCGTCCTCCATATACCATTCCGGAATGGAGAGGCGGAAGATCTTGTACTGACGGTGGGTGGACGGGGAGAACCCCATGGCGAAGAAGTGCCAGTCCACGACCGAGATGGGCTCCACCACCGGCGGCGCCGGGATCCAAAGCTTCTCGCCGGTGACAGGATTGCAGAGTGCAGACCACGACCGGAGCCAATGGGAGGTCGGACACGAAGCTGAGGAAGCTGTTGCCTGTTGCACACGTTGGCCGGGCTGTACACCTCCACGTCGAGATCGGCGAAGTGGCACATGGGCATCCTGGAGGAGAGGTTGAACACCATGCACCGTCTCGGGGTTCCTGCCTGTGCCTTGCTCAAACTTGATCTTGGAGACGAGCAGCGCCTCTGCGCCAGGCGCCGGTGCCAGAGACGACCTGCGCGGCATGTCCGTGGAGTTCCAGGAAGGAAGGGTCGGCAAGCAGGCGGCGCCATTGCCAGCAGACGCAGCGGCAGCGGGCGACGCCCCTCTCGGCAGCTTCAGCAGGATCTCACGTAGAATCTCCCCCGAAACTGATTCCATGGTCCAGCTCTAGCTCCAGCTCCCGCTTGACGACGATCTCGGCGTAAAATCTCATGCTCCCAGAGCCGGCGTGGCGTTGTTGGTTGCGGACGGAAAATCGTGGAATAGGTCAATAAGAGCACATCCATCCCGGAGACGAAAAAAATGGTTGAAAAATCGATGAATCTCCATAACGATCATGTGACCGCTACCGTCAGAAGAAGTCCTTGAGGCGCACACCACTCCCACGAGCTTCCCGACATTGCTGCTGAGATGGAGCTGAAGCCGGGAAGACATTATTGCAAGAGGCGCCGCCGCCACCAACATAACGCCGCCCCAACAAATGGAAGTGGTTATTACGATCGATCCCGTGTGTGAATATTTCTTGTGCTCGAAACCGGAAACAAAATTGTGTGGTAAAATCCGTTTAATAAGAATGGAAGGTGAATACGCATATAGGTAGTGTACTGAATCCGATTCAGTTTCAACCTTGAATTCCGATTAGCCCTCGTCCATAAATTCAGGGTGCTATATTATGCATGTGCGATGTACGTACGGCTCTGGGAGGAGCGACAACGGTGGCGCACCGTCTACACGGTATGAAGGTTGAAGACGAAGGCCATCTCACGGATCTAGTTGTTAACTTTGTTTTTGTTGAGGTGTTTTGTTTTGTTCGATGTTTCTTATAACATCAGGGTCCTTTTTGTAAAAACAAATTGTAAGTAATAATGGAAATAAAAACCACTATTCTTCGGACACGGTGTTATGGCTCGTAGGAGCCTCTAGTCTACTTATGAGATTTCACTCGAAAAGATATTTAAAATATCAAAAAATCTTAAATAAATTTTCGGATGTACCTCGGATCATTTCATGTTGGCACACAAAGTTAAATGAAAAAAATAATGTTTTTTGTATTCTATTCAAAAAGTTCGATGCTCAAAAATAAGTTTTTACTAGACATTTTGTTTATCTTCTTTACACATGGTAAAAAAAGTCTTTATTTTACAAACCTTTGTGTGCCATTTCACAAATAGGAGCAGATTTCACATCGCACACATGCACACCGTCTTGGCTGCGACGAACCCCACAGTTGTTGGAAATACTCCAAGTGGAAGGTTAGATGCAGTGTAGCGGTAATATTCTCCTGACTTTCAGAACAAGGGTTATCAATCAGTAGGAGGTGGTCTGCTTACAGTAAAGTGTCACCCTGCACACAATAAAAAATCAAAACTGTGTCCCAACTTTTCGGTGAGTTTGTCAGACTCCCGATAATCTAGTGGAAAAATGGTTGGAGAGTAATTTTAGGACATCGAGCAAATAGTAATGAAATCATGTAACAAGTGATGTAAACAATAATAAAAAGATAGAGCGGGTCACGTTAGTTTTACTAGCGGCGTCACTGTCAAGTGGGCCCATAATATGTGGGTCCACATAGCAGTGACACAAAGTCATTCAAAGCAAAGTCAGCTAATTAATCCTGCTCGCTCCGGGGCTACGGTCCAACAACAAAAGACGTCGCCGTACGTCTGTATCACCGGAATCTTTTCCCAGCTAGTCGACTCACTCGCCCATCATTCCTTTGGCAACCAATCCATGGCTCGCCACCGCCTCCCGCCATGGTCGACGGCGACGTTGGAGAAACGAGATCCGGCCGGCATGACGTACGGCATGGCCCTGCATTTATTTATCTATTTCCGTTCGAAAAGCACGTGACTGTCTATATACGTACAAAAACTCCAGACGAGACGACCGACCAACGCTCCAAACACGTCCACCCTCCATCCACCGCGCACCGCCTCCCTCCATGCTCGACCGCGACGTCGGAGAAACAAAATCGGGCGTGACGCCATTGCCGTCGTCCATCGCGTACGTCGTCGCTAAGAAAGGAAGTAATCCAGCAGTTGCGTGCACTAAATGCCGATCTTCCATGTCGGCCGCCTGCTAGCTGCCCGGTCACCTTCGTCTCCAAGAAACTGATCACTCCATAAGTAGACAACGGGGGATCAATCGATTCAGCTCTCACCTCAGCTGCTGCTTCGATCTTTCATTCCGAGCAAGCACGGACGGAGCAGAAGACCGAACGGAGATTTTAGAGCTAGCCAGCTAGGGAGAGGAATTAATTATGCGACCGACGGAAGGAGCATCGGCGGCGACGGCGGGGGCGGGGCTGGGGGCACTTCTGGGCGGGCTCAACTCCGGCGTGGTGCTGAGCCTCATCGCGGTGCTGTGGACGGTGGTGTGGCAGAACCTGCAGCACCTGCAGCTGCAGCACTTCTTCAAGCGCCACGTCGGCCGCCACGCGCGCCGCCTCGCCGCCTTCGTCGACCCCTACCTCTCCGTCACCGTCGCCGAGTACGACGGCGGGGGCCGGATGCGCCGCGCCGAGGCCTACGAGGAGCTCAAGGCCTACCTGGCCGAAACCACCTCCCGCGACGCGCGCCACCTCCGCGCCGAGGGCGCCAAGGACGCCGACCGCCTCGTGCTCAGCATGGTCGACGGCGAGGAGGTCGCCGACGTCCTGCTCCCCGAGGAGGGCGGCAGCACCGTCTTCTGGTGGGCCTACTCCAAGCCGCCGCCCGGACAGCAGCAGAGCCAGCGCTGGGGCGGCGGCGGCGGCGGCTCCACCGACCAGGACAACCACCGCTTCTACCGCCTGTTCTTCCTCGACCGCCACCGCGACGTCGTCCTCAACACCTACCTCCCGCGCGTGCGCCGCCAGGGCCGCGCCGTCATGGTCCGCAACCGCCGCCGCAAGCTCTCCACCAACATCTCCACCCACCAGTTCAGCGACGGCGGCTTCATGCGCTCCTCCTGGACGCACGTGCCCTTCGAGCACCCCAAGACCTTCGCCACGCTCGCCATGGACCCGGCCAAGAAGAAGGAGATCGTCGACGACCTCGACGCCTTCAGGAACGGGAAGGACTACTACGCGCGCGTCGGCAAGGCGTGGAAGCGCGGCTACCTCCTCTACGGCCCGCCCGGCACGGGAAAGTCGGCCATGATCGCCGCCATGGCGAACCACCTCGACTACGACGTCTACGACATCGAGCTCACCTCCGTCCACTCCAACACCGAGCTACGCAAGCTCTTCATCGAGACCACCAGCAAGTCCATCATCGTCATCGAGGACATCGACTGCTCCCTCGACCTCACCGGTGCCCGCACCAAGAAGAAGAAGGATTCTGATCAGGACGACGCCGCCAAGGGGGCCGGCCGGGATGGCAGGAACGGCGGCGCCGCAGCCGACACCAGCAGCAAGGTCACGCTCTCCGGCCTGCTCAACTTCATCGACGGTCTGTGGTCGGCGTGCGGCGGCGAGCGCCTCATCGTGTTCACCACCAACCACATCGAGAAGCTGGACCCGGCGCTCATCCGGAGGGGCCGCATGGACAAGCACATCGAGATGTCCTACTGCGGCGCCCCCGCCTTCGAGTTCCTCGCCAGGACCTACCTCGGCGTGGAGGAGCACGAGCTGTTCGCCGCCGTCGGCACGCTGCTGCGGGAGGTGGACATGACGCCGGCCGACGTCGCCGAGAACCTCACGCCCAAGAGCGCCGACGACGACGCCGACTCGTGCCTCCGAGGGCTGGTGGCGGCGCTGGAGAAGGCCAAGGAGGACAAGGCCAACGGACGAGGCAAGGACCGGCAACAGCCGGAAGAAGAAGACGAGGGAGGAGTGGTTGCCGGCCAGGAGTGAGCGAGCTGCGACTGCGAGCGACAGACAGACAGACAGACTCAATTTGATACTACTCTTTGCCGGCCAGGAAGAAGCTCAGGATCCATCGATGATCGATGACATCCATGAACCCAAGATTCGTCACGGATTCTCGATTTCTAGCAAGTGGTGATGGGTAGTAGAATAAGCTGATTTTCTTGGCGAGGTTTAGTTTGGCCGGAAATGCTAGTGCATGATGTTCAGAATCGAAATGTTCATTGTCAGCTGTGGCGGATGTTCGGCGCCGAATTCATATTCTTATTTGGCAGAAGTTTATTTAAATCGGAGTCACTTTACCCAGCCTTTTAGATCATGCCATGTGTACCTAATATCTAACCGGGGATGCTGGTTGGGGAATTTTGATAGGGGATTCCAAGTTCACTGGATCTATTTGATAAGGGATTCCAAGTAGGAGTAGATTGGCTGATTGCAGAGATCTATGAACTAGATAACAAACGAACAAATACAGTGATGCTTTAAGGGGTTCGCTAGAGGTGCTCTTATCACGGTTAGGTGATTGCAACAGCCGACCAGCACAGGCACACAGCTATCTCTTTCAACATGAAAAGAGAAGTCTTTTAGATCGACATCCAACCAAATTTATCTACACTTATATAGCCTACAGGCTGTAGGTTTATTTTGCTGCAATTACATACTTTAAATGTTGCGTTTTCTAACCAATGTGCATATTCTTAGGTGATAGTGAAACTCAGAATTAGCGAAAGGTGTTTCTTTAACCGGCAAAAAAGAAACACTTGCACGTCCATACCTTAATAATCAGCTTTTCGAGGAAGTCGTATGGAAATCCATCCAACACGAAAAATGCATTACACATCTGTGCCGTGGTAAGGTATCGATCAAAATTGCGTACATCAAGGTGACGTCGAAGCCTCTGACAAACCTCTGAAAACTACTGAAAATTCTATAAAATATCTGCGAGCTTCTACCTTTCCTCATCAGCGCCTCCTTCCAAGATCCATTTTCCTCATCTTCTTCCTATGTGTAGAGGCGCTGCTCGCCAGGTTCAGGTTCAGTTTCGGAGGCTCACCGAGACAGAATGATGCTGCTACGTCCTGCCAGATGATAGAGAATTGTACATGAGGGCATTTTTTACTGTTCTGCCAAGTTTCGAACTCCAATCTAGGCACAATAAATTGGTTCCTTTTGGTGCAAAACAGTGAAAAAATTGATGTTTAACACACTACAATGCAGAGTAGACAAATATGCCCCCAGACGGTAGATTCACTGTAAAATGTGAATGTGGCACCAAACAAAAAGAATTTATGGAGTGGATAAGAATGAGAAGGGCACATGAACAAAATACATAGAGAGCCTTCCAACAGCGCTTTACCTTTAAATCAAGTCCATGAACATTAAAGATGTCTTTCATGGAGTGTGCATTGTAAGCCAAAATGTACGATCGATAGGCCTCTTTAGCTGACTGTTTGAGGATGTTGTTCTCGCCAACGATCTTCTCCTGCTCAACAAATTCAGTTCGGAATTCTACACCTATTAGAATGCATGAAATGATTGAAAAAATATAATAATAATTCAGAAGAACACGCTTACAAGGTATGACTGATAATTTGGCACGCGCTTTTTATTAATCTCATATTCTGTGGGAGATATATTGGCTTCCTGCAGACGCCATTAAATATGTAAAGTCTCTTTAACCTCAGAAAATACACTATCATGTGTACATAAAATTATTATCTGAATACAATATTATGTGTACATACAGTTATTACCTTCAGGTATATAAGGAACTTTAATTCTTGTGGCAGTAAGAACAATAATGCACTTCCTTTGCCCTTATCACCACGTGCCGTACGGCCAACTCTGTGAATGTATTCCTAAAATGGAAAATTGCTCAGTGCTGTAAAAGAACCCCGAGAAAAGTAGAAAAATAACTGGGACAGCCAAGATAACCACCTTTGGTTCATCAGGAGGGTCATATTGCACAATATAATCCTACACAAGTGCAAAACCACCTTACGTTAGCAAGGGAAAAAGTTGGGCTGGCTTAAGAAAAATTATTAGTCAAAATCTCACCACATCAGGAATATCAAGACCGCGTGCAGCAACATTAGTGCATAATAAGATGCCACTTTCTGCCTTGCAAAAGTTAAAGAACGTTGTAGTTCGTTTCTGCTGCTTTTGTTTACCATGGATATCAGAACACTCTATCTGGAGAAAATTTAGAAGCTCTGCATGGAAATTGACTGAGCTACATGATGAAAAGAACACCATGATCTTCTTAGACCGTTTCTTTTTTAGGAAAGAATACAGAATAGGAAACTTGTCGTTGCTTGGAATAACACAGTAGCCCTGCTGTAAGCCTGCAACAGTTGCCTGTATGGGCATCATAGTTATTATTCTCAATAAAGAGAGGGCAACAACTTGACGAAACAGTTCCTTACATTTGACTTAACATCATGAACTGAGATATAAACAGGGGTTCCTTTTTGTTCTTCACTTTTCTCAAATGACACCTTGGCAAAATCTACAACCTGTGGAATGCACCAAAATATTAGCAGATACACTCAGAAGGATGACATAAATAGATGGAATTAAAAGTCGAAATAGGATGAAAAACAAATGCACCAACCTCTGAAGTTTGTGTAGCAGAAAAAAGAACAGTCTGCCTACTCTGTTATCACGCAGAATGATTTAAAAAAATGTTAATTCCAATACAAACTAATGTATGCATCTCAAGTGGGAATTCAAGATGGAGAGATGATCATATACCCGAGGAAGGTGCCTAAATATCTGCTTCATATCTTCCTCGAAGTTTTGCTCAAGTATACGATCGGCTTCATCAATTATAAGACACTGCAACAAAAAGGATGAGGTAAGTTCGACAGAGAAATTAACAGGAGGGTGGGGGATCATGAAAAACTACATAATTGTTTATGTTCTAAAAATGACAATAAAAATATAAAAATGATTTCAGAAGAAAAACGAATTGTTTTTCCAAATATATTGCATGATCCAAGCTACAGATTAATCCAAACCCTAGTTCTATATTAAGACTCAAGTATGATCCACATATACACTATATATACCACGAGTATGAAATTTGCAGTTTATCGTTGGTTCTTCAATGTGATGAAAAACTACATATTCATGTTGTTTCCGCAAGCAAACCCTTTCATCCTTTGACAGAAAGGAATTCCTTACCTTTAGGCTCTTATACATGAAACCCTTGGTGTTCTGCAGATGATCCAAAAGTCTTCCTGGCGTAGCAACTACCAAGTTGACGCCCTTCACAAGCTGATCAGCTTCACCTCTCCGGCTGTTACCACCAATTACATATCCTAGACTTTGTGAGTGGTACTTCATTAATTTCTTTGCAACATTGTGCGTCTGGAGCAAATAAATAAATACATGATTAGTAACAATAAAATACAGAACTACTAAGATTTCATCAACAGTTTATTAGGCTTCTCGACCGTAAGATACTGATTTTTCAATATAAAATAATTTGACTTGAGAATATTTCTGAGTAAAATAACAAAAGGTAGACTCCTTTACCACCGAAAAGCCTAGAGGTCAAAGAACATTTTAGAGTGAGTGGACAACCCTGTGCACTATATTTGCACGCCAACTGGCAGTATACTCATCGCAGTTGACACATCAGAACTTCAACTGTTTCTCTCACGGCAGGTTCTTGAATTTCCTCACTCTTAGCATAGAATCATACCTGGATGGCAAGCTCCCTTGTGGGGCAAACCACCACGACTCCGGTTCCGTTGTGCGATGAGAAACGCAGGTTATAGAGCAGCTCGACTGCTGGTATGAGGAACGCAAGGGTCTTCCCTGAGCCGGTCTTGGCAGCGCCCATCACATCCCTTCCTTCTACGAGAGGCGGTATCGAGCGAGCCTGGATCTGCGAAGCACATAAAGAGCAGAGATTCCATGCGTCATGTGGCCACATTTATAGTAGACTGAACAACAGATTCCACTGAAACACATCTGTAGTAATTAAGCTGAACAACAATTTCGTTGACCACACCTAGTAAAGTACAGTAAACTGAACTAAACTTCTACATCCTTGCTTCTGAAACTATATCATCCGATGGAGTGTTAACAACCAATGAACCAACATAACAGAGACAGGCATTACTGCAGTCATCGAATCGCGCGAGTGGTGAATTCTTCGAACGGGGAGCAGGCAGGGGACGCACATGGGTGAGGCGGGTGTACTCCATCTCCGCGATGGCCCTGGCGGTCAGGTCGGAGATGGGGAGCTCCGAAAAGAGGCTGCTCGTGAGGATCCCAGACCCCTCCTTCCTCCCCCTCTCCTTTCCCGACTCATCGTCCTCGCCGCCCTCTTCCTGCCGCTGGTTCTGCTCCACCTTCTCGTCGGCGTCGGCCGAATTCGGCGGGGCGGCGGCGAAGGGGCGCTTCCGCTTCATTGGTGCGGCGGCGGCGGCAGCGGCAGCGGCGGACATTGCGGTGGCGACGGGAGGAAGAAGGGGTTTAACTTAGGGCTCGATGATCTCTCTGATAGGCTAGGCGCGTGTGTCATGTGTGACGGCAGGCAGGGGTCTCCCGCGGAAACAATGAGTCTGCAACCTCTACATGGTCTCTGGATTCTGCTGGGATGTAGAAGCAGCTCCCTTGACGTTCAGTCATTCAGCAAAGGCGAGTTCTTAGTGGCGGCAGATGTCATGCACCTTCAAACCCGAACCAAATGGTCCTTTCTGGGTGTTTATGGACCGGCTGATCATTCTAGATCGCCTTTATTTCTCCAGGAGCTGGAAGCAAAGGTAGCTTCCTCACCCTTCCCAGTGGTGGTTGGGGGAGATTTTAATCTTATTCGAGGGCTTGAAGACAAGAATAACTTGAATATCAACTGGCCCAGAGTGCACTTATCCCTTCATTCAACACCACCGAAACGACTACCAAAGGGACGGAAGACATATTGCCTCTTCATCTCAACTCGAGGCGACTCCATCTCTAATCTGCAACTTTACAAACCTCCAAGTAGTTTGTTAGAAGTAAAATAACTGACCAGCTGTCACCTGCGCAAACAGCTGTTTGCGCGTACTCATTGATGGCACATTCTCCCTGCTCCATCATGGCGTCAGAGACAACACGGTAGCAACGGGGACATAGCAGAAGGAGAAACACACCTGATGGGGTCGCTGCCGCCGTCTCGCCGACACCATCCATGAACGCTAAAGCCGCCAATCTGAGGATCAGGAAACCCAAGATTCCATCAGTTCCAAAACACCGCCATGAAGGACACCACCAATATGGGAGTGGAGCAGACATATATTTATTCGCCCAGGTTTCACTCCCATCATCCCAACGATGCACCACGACCTATAAAACCAAACCCTAACTAAGCGAAGCGGAACCGGATCCCCATCCCTCCCGCCTCCGGAGCAGCAGGTGGAGGGAGAGGGAACCAACAAGTACCCCGGTGGAGATCTGGCGGAGAAACGAATCGCCCACCCTGATTGCCTTTCTCATGGTGTCTAAGTCAGGAGAAACGTAAATAGTTAGGTTTGTTAGGTTAAAATGCCCGTGCGTTGCTACGGGTGACCGTATGTCTTAGTAGTTTGAAAATAAATTCAAAACACCTTTTTAACCAACCATTTAGAGTTGACCACTCGAATATCTTTAACTCCCTGTCTCCCTCCAATCCGATTTATAGAGCCTCTATAGAATTTGAGAAAATTCTGAGATTTAGCCTCGCATGGACCTGATTAGTAGGTTAATGCGACTAACTTATACATGATTCCGAGATTTTCACCCAAATTTATATATGAATTATCCATAAATTTTGCTAATGCCTTTATTATCCTTTACACAAGTGGCACATTTCAGATCTCTGTCACAAGCCATAAATTTGACTGCTCTATACCGTTAATCATGATAAAAGAAACATGCTGTTAATAATTCAATGTCAAATTGATTCATAGAATAAAATCATACTGCAAGTAATATTCCGTGGACCAAAGTGTAATTATCATCTATTCTATAGCTTTGCAAACTTATACATTTCTTTGCTACTGAATTCAGAATCTTTAGAATCAACTTACATACGTACTGAAACCTTTACAAAGACATGGATCGTCAAAACTCAGGCCACACATATCAACAGTGGACACAAGCTGTTAATTTCCTCTTGTCCGGAACATGCGCCATTTATCTAGCATTTAGCATGTAAAGGCAGGCACACGCTCCCAATTCAAGAAGGAACAAACAAATTTTCTGCCACAAGAAGCTTACTGTAATAAAGCACATCAGACTATGTCCAGGTACATTTGAGAGATTACCTGGGATAATGCATTGTTTTGTCTGTGTAACTGCAGCCGAGAGCCGTCCCATTCATATAGATGGCCAGCCGACTGCATCACGCCATGCGTCCAGGCTACATACAGCTTCTTCAGTCTCACTGGAAGGCACAATCCGCGTTGAACATTAGTGAGACCTCATCGGTGTTAATCGACACCTGGGAGCCGATGTGACCTGCATAAATAAGTTTAAGCAATGATATCTCGTGGGGAGGGCAAAAGAAGCGCGCCGTGGACTCGTGGTGTCAAGGGCAAAAGCAACTGATGCCTGCATTGTCCGCCGATAAGAGAAGCAGAGCACCAGAAGGACGGGATTCATCAAGGGCAAAAGCAACTGATGCCTGCATTGTCCGCCGATAAGAGAAGCAGAGCACCGGAAGGACGGGATTCATCAAGGGCAAAAGCAACTGATGCCTGCATTGTCCGCCGATAAGAGAAGCAGACGCACGAGAAGGACGGGATTCAAGCCATCGTTCTTGTCGCCACCGTGCATCCACCTCACTCCTCCAGCACTGGCGGCGGCGCCATCGATAGCCGGGGGACATGACTCGACTATTCGGCAGAGACAGGAAGAAATCGAGCAATCCGTGGAGTTTATTTTAGGGCCGAACTGTTAGAACTGGGAGCGTCTCTCATGCGGTCGTGTGGCTGCCACAGCGACGGACGAGTGCGGAAGCACGAGCAGCACGCCGGTGTGGCCTACCACGGGAGGTGCAGGATCCGTGCACCTGTAGTTGGAGGGGCAAGATGATGGCCACAGTCACACGCGTGCTCAACTGCCAGAACGGTAATTTGAGATCCCCTGCCTCCCGTCGCCGTTGCCAGTCGATTCCGGCAGGTCCGGCGCCTCTCTGCGCCTCCTAGCACCACAGCGGCTCCCCACGGCGTGTCCTTTCGATTCCTGGCGTTGTTGGCCGTTCCCCCCGCTCTGGCGACCTCCTCCGCCGCCGCCAACATCCTCACCGCCCATGGTGGAGTCACACGCGCAGGTCAGCCTTCGCGCCATGGGGGTTTCGGAGGAGGCGGCCTTGGAGCTGCGTCGAGGAAGGGCCGTTGAGCTGCATCGCCATTGCCCCGGCGAGGTCCTCGAGGTGGTCAATGGTCACACGGATCGGGACTGCGAAGAGATCGAACAGGCTGGGTCCTAGGTCGCTTCGACGGAGGTGGAGGTGGTACGGACGAAGCGTTTTCTTCACTTAGCGGTGGCAATGGTTGTAATATGTCTTGCGGTGGGAGGGTAAAACCGTAAAACCCCTCTTTATTATTAGGTATAGATTTCGCAGGAACTGTTCAAATTCTCACAGGATTCGGGCAAAATTTGAGGAAAAATCGTGCATGAACCGTTCGAAAATATAGGACGTACTCAAAAGTCAGAGTAAATACGTATTCATTTCCATGTAAATGCCCTAGTATTTTACTGTCTGACTATCGCTAGAAAACCACAGTTGCTTTCCACGAAGATCACACCACTGTAATAGAGTTGCCCCAAGAAACAAAAAGAGGACAGCTGAGTGCATGTGCTGTGCATCAGCTCAAATCTGACAATTCACATAGAACGAACCAAAGAAACATTCTCCACCAATTGCATGGAGAATTGCCCTCATGAAGAAATTCACAGCTTCCAACCGATGCCAACAGTTAATAACTGATGTCAACATCGTCGCGCTTCTAAAGAATAGAGTATATGATTACATGGAGGGGAGCACAAACATCAATGGCCGCGCGCACAGGGGGTCTATAGAAAGGCTTAGAGGATCCTAAAGTGTGACGGCGAGCAGGCAGCGTCAAAAAGTACCACACAGGCACCATCTCCTCACTGACATTGAATAGTTCCACCAAAAGAACCGGCAATCAGCTTCATAACGTGAATGAGGGACGCATCACCAGCTCCACAGCTGCCCGTCAATCTCTGCACCTCCAGTCAGCAATTTCACCCGGCGCCGACGGCAGGGTGAAAACACAAAAGAGCATGTTTATTAACTATTTATTATTCGCCATCGCAGGGTCGGCTCTCGCCGCCGTCAAGACCGGACTGCTGGCGCACCAGCAAAACCACCGACAGGCGGAAGCTCGCTAAGGTGGATGAATCTTCTCTCAACACCTTTGTTATCCCTGCCAGGGGCGTGCATCTTCACTATATGCAGAAGGCGCTGCTCTTGGTCTTGACTTCTTGCCGAGGTCTCCGCACCGTTTGCTACCACGTCAGAGCCGGCATCTGGATCGGACGCATTCGGTTCACCTGGCTTTCCCAATTCGGTGTCTGTACCAGAGAGACCATGCTGATGATGATTCATGTGGGGCCGAGCGGAACGCTTGTTGCGCTTGATGCCTATTTGGATTTCATCCACGGCTATCAGCCTGGTCGCTTGAGGACAGCGAGTTGGCAATCTTCCGGACCGTCCAGCCCCCTCCTCATCTCCGCTGCCTTGGTCAACGCCATCACCTGCAACCTGTTCCGGTCTAAACTCTCCATCATCCTCTGACGTACTTGCCTTGGGTTGTCTTCGACTTCTAAGATACTCCTCGTCATAGACAGCTTCGCCCATGATATCATCATCACTGTCGAAGCTCGGGTCAATGTCCGAGACATCCTCAACAAAGTCCAGTGTGTACCTTTGAGATCTTTTTCTCTGACGGCGCCTACAATGGAGCAAAGCACGTTTATATGCTGATAGTGATAAGCTTTGGCAGAGAATCAGGTCAATATCAAGAGTCAAAGGAGTTACCTGCGGTCAAGAGGCTCGGCCTTTTCCTCACCATCATTCGCTTGGCAGCTATATGACTCCAGAGGGGATTCTCCACTGAATCCATTGCATACAGGTGAGGGACCAGGTAACATACAGTTATTTGATGCCTCCCGTGTTGGGTCAAGTACTCTTCTGCTGATAGTGGAAACTACCTGAATGGAATTCTCACTTTTTCTGTCGGCATAAGATTAAAGAAACTTGTCATCATTTCGGTTGTTTCCAAAAAAAAACTTAATGGAACAATGCAGCATAGATGATCCACCTACTTTATTGCTTTTATGGCCTCGTTTATTGAACGATCATAGTCATCTGCATGATAAGAAAAAGATTCCATTAGGAGGACAGTACTCTATACCCTGATCTTGCTCTAATGGGAACTGTCCAATGCAGCAAATGAAAAGGTGGGCAGTAAGACTTCAGAATATCATCTCCACATCAACAAACTTGGCATGCACATATCATTTAGTTTAATAGATCTTTATGAACGACTGCACTGGTGTCATAACTTCAGTTGAAAGGTTTATACAAGTTACTGGGAATAGTGTGGTAACATTTATTATTTAACAAGTGCCAGAATACCAAAATCAGAGACAATAAAAATGGATTGGTTTAGATCCATCTTAACCTAAGTTAGTCAGCTACATAAAGCGCATCCGAAGTTAAATATTATTCCGCGCATGAGAGAAGTGAGGCAACAGATTTACATCTGTTTAACTAAGCTGACGAAGTTGAGACAGTATTGACATGTCGCTTGTTATGTGCACGGTGCTGCACACAAGAAGGTGCAGACAAAAGCCTTCACAGAAGCTAGCTTCAATTCAGGTAGCGGCCAGTCAAATAAAGATAAGGATTATACTGCTAGGAAGTTAGCAATTAGTTTCTATTTGTTCGGCATGTGCTTAAGATTAGTTTAAGTTTGTTAAGGGTATTCCATCCATCTAAAGAATTGCCATATGTTTTTTTGAGAATATGAATTGCCATATGTTATTCGAAGTTAAGCAAGAATCAATTGAAAAAAAGGCCATTCTCATTCCTAGCCTCTTCTCTCTCAGAAAAAACTGTGCAGCCCTGCCATGTCTCAACCATTATAGCGATATTAAAGCATGAAATGCCAGTTAAATATCTAATGGGAAGGAATGGCTAAATGAACAACAAACTGTAAAAACTGGTCAACATGTAATGGGGGAAATGCTATATAGTAAGGACAACTAATTAACAGCAGTGTTGACTTTAGTCTTAAGCTTACCAAAAGTATAAGTGACACGTTTCCTTTCGCGCTGGGAGCGGCCAGAGGTGAATCCATCAAATGTCAAGTAGCTGTTAAGGACAAAGGCTTGTCTTTGTTGCTTTTTTAGCAGCCTCTCCTTGCTCTGGAAGAGGATTTATACAAGTGAGAGCTATTCTACTCTATAGGCTATAGCACACAATTTTAACTCCTTGACAGGTGTAGTTTACCTTGTGAATCTTTTCTATCTCTGGAAGATAATCGATCTTCAACTTCTTTCCAAGTGAGACCTCTGTCCTGTTACTACTTGAAAAGAGCTTTTCCTACATAAGATAGATAGATAGAAAACAACTAATGTCATAAAACTTCCATAGAGTGTCGTAAAAGTAAGGGATCTAAAATTATTTTGCTAAAATCATGTATACAATTTGATTCCAAAAGTTTGCACTTTTATTTCAATAAGCTCTTCCAATGCGCCTCTGACTAAAGATTGTGTAAGTTTTCTACAGATACACTCGGAGGCGCAAATCATTGGACACTTTTGGGTGATGGGTGCAAAAGGATACACATCAGAAGTTCAGAACCACCACAATAATTGGTCTTGAATAATATGGTGACCTTTTGTTACTCTCTGCCTTGCATTAGATGGCTGCATGCACTACATGGTGCATTGTAACGCGGACATCTCTCAGTTCTAGCTTCTAAAGCACAATTGTTCACGTGCTCTTGTTGCTCTTTCCCTGTCTATTACGTTACATAACATGAACCAACATATAGTTAAATACCACATTTAATGTTAGAGTGAGCTAAATTGATTGTAAAAGGACCTTGCTCAATTTGTCATGATTCATGAATATCTTGTCCCAAACATGTCACGCAAGAACCAAAACTAGTAACATCTAGGAAAAGCAAGCCTAAGTGTGAGCTACTGAGTTTGACCAACTCATTGAGTATGTTTCCATTCATGATCAACATGTTTTGCAGAGAAAATCATGTCAGTATCATGTTTCGACAGTACTGAAGATGTTAAATGATCCTCACAGTAAGCTCATTTGCCTTGTGGGTTCTACCATGTGTGTGTGTGTGTGGACAAAAGAGGCATAATTCCATGACTACATTCGATAACAAAAGACCTAAATATGCATGTGATGGAATCGGAAGTTAAAACTTACTGCTGCTACTTCAAACTCGACAAAGTTGGTTGCCACAGTCTCCCACTGATATGATACAACTGGAACACTTAAGACTCCCTTTAATTTAGATTTTCTTGTTTGCTCCTTCACATACTCCACTTGTCTGATTTCGCGATACAATCGATGCCCAAGAATTGGATCTTCGTCATACCTATAGTGCATTAGTTGATTAGAAATACCCCTGGCCACCGCAAGTAACTCAAGATTCGTTTAATATTTTCTGTTCAAAGTAGTCTTTTGCCCACCAGTATGAGATTCCATGAGAATCTCCCCCAATTCTCTTTTTGCAGAAAGCAGGGAGCTGATAACCCTTCTTCAAAGAACTATCTATGAAGTTCCGAACATCCTCTTGCTGCGAAATAAATGTAGTGGATCAGTTAATTTGTCGATCTTAAAGCACTGCATAAAGCACTTATGACCAAAAACATAACAATCACATTTGCACCTACTTGTAGGATCTCTTAGCAATTACCAACCTGAGGATATTGAGAACATTTACAGGCTCAAGAGAGGTGCTGTACACATGGGAGATCCAAACAAACACTTCACTGAGCCTTGCTAGGAACCGCACATTCCATTCACACAGGATTTTACATGAAAAATACATATGACCATCTTATTTTAAAACATGCCATTAAATCGATTGACACTCACAGTTTCACATGTCGAAATGTAATTTTTCCAGAAAGAGATGTGTAAAATAACAGGCTGCTAAAGCCAGTATGCCACTGTTCTAAACAGCAGTTAATGAACATTTGCCACCCATTAATGGCTTATGCAGATTAGCTAGCTTGTATGAGTACTTCAAGTGGGTGCACATATGGGTGTAACATAAGTTTATTGTAGAGCACTGCTCAAATCATTGATAATATGTTTTAGATAACTGTAAGCTGCATGCCCAGACCTACAGCTAGGCAACAAAATATACATTTTAAAATCTGAACTTATGCGAGTACATTGAGAAGGTTTCAGTAAATTATTTACATGCATTCCTAGGTAACTCGACAACAAGTAACCTTTCACAAATTAAATTTGTAAATGAAGCACAAAAATTCATCTGTTAACATTTGATGCTACACAGAAAACCTAGAATGTGGGTTTTATTCCACACAATAACATTACACTATGAGGTTCAACTCTATCACTGCAAACGATCCACATGAATAATAGGGCACACACCTCACAACGTATGTCACATATTGCTTTCAGTATCACTAATCGAGTCGCTGGCTCAAGGTCCTTGTATGTTTCAATTTCCACTCTGAGAAAGGAAAAACAACATGTCACCCATTATTCAATTGTAGCAAGGGATTCAGCCGAGGAATTGCTTGGGTACAGAACTCACCCATGTGAGGCAATGATTGGTAGATTGCCTTCTGCAACCTGAAGATCAGGCCTTTTTTAGCTCATCAACCAAATAAAGTGCTACCCCTAGTATAAAAAAAATATTGACAATGCCCAGATCACATACCAGATGCCACCAGTCCTTCAGTTTTCTACATAACACGGTCACCCATCTTCCGTTATCCATGCCAATTCGAGCTACAGGAGGAATTGACTGCAAAATGCAAATAAGAAGCACTCAGAACTGATGCATAATATTTGACAAGCTTATCAAGCACTACTCTATCACTGGTTCTAAGTAAGAGAAATATGTGATGTGGTAGATTCCCAACATCAGTATTTTAGTTCTGATTTTTCCATTCTATATGGAGGGCACATATACTGAGACTACTACCGTGACACTAACACGGCAACACCAGGGTGTGTGAATGCCCAAAACCCCCAAAAGTCATTGCTCATTTTACTCCTGGAGAACAACAAGGGCATGTGCATTTGCATCTACTAAACACCAGTGATGAGATGAGCCTAAACGCCTATTTATTTTTTCTGCAGAGACCAGTAAATAGAATCCAAACATGCCGTTGGGGTATTATGCTCGCATTCCAGGCATAAACAGAGTTACGGAGCCAGCTACGAGCTCACCCTTAACAGCGGTATATGCAGGTCCTCCAGCATGGCGTTGGGAGATATGATCGCGTCCTCCAGCTCCTCCGCCGTGAACTCCGCCGCGACGTTGAGCAGCGGCCGGAACACCTGCAGCAGCTCCGAAGCAGGGGCAGTCAATCAACGGCCACACGCCAAATTTCAAACGGAGCAGAGCGTAAACCCTAAACCCTCGGAGGGAGGCCCGTAGCAGCGTAGGAAGGGGGGGCGCTGACTCACGTGGAGGAAGTTGAGGACGGAGGCGAGCTCCCACATGCCCCGCAGCCTCCAGCGCGGCAGCTCGGCGGGCGCCGCGGGCTCCGCCACGAGCGGCGTCACCACGCGGCATTGCGGCGCCTGCACGTCCTCCTCCTCCTCCTCAATCTCAATCTCCAGCTTCTCCACCTTATCTCTACGCGGCGGCCTGCCGGGCCCCGGCCGCCGCGGCGCGGGCGCGGGCGGGGGCGGAGGCAGCGCCTTGGGACGGCTGTTGCACGCGCGCGGCGGCCGCGTCCTCAACGGTGTGGGCGCCGCGGCCTCCGCCGCCTTCGGCGGCGTCTGCTCCTCCGGCGGCGATGCGGCGGCCATCCCCGGCGAGCTTCCGGTGGGATCGGCGGCGAGGGGCGGGGGGGACTGGGAGGGGAGGAGGATGTCAAGGGGGGATGGGAATGAGTGGGGGTAGAAGAGGGATTTCGCGTCGGGCAGCAGAGGTAACTGAACCGCGAGCGAGCTGGGGCCGGGGCGAGGGGAACAGAACAGAACGCTGCCGCATTTGCGGGGCAATGGGTTTTCTGGGAAGGGTTTTGGTTGTTGGACCGGTCAACTCAAATAAAATCGTCAGGATTTGCTTTTCAAACGATGATGACACGATCATCAGGTTGAGAGGGTAATACGATTCTCATTGATAAATAAAAGACGAGATACAAAGTACGTATACACCGATCTTACAGATTTAAAAAGATAGGATAAACCTATGTGACAAACCAACGACTATCCATCTTCTTCGGCACGACCGTAGCAGCCACCCAAGAAAAAATAGACAGATCACCTCTTCACCCGAGCTCGACGCGGCTCCATCGCTGATCATCAGCTTTTCGGACCTCCAAAGTAGTTTGTCATAGGACAAACCATTACCGTTGAAAGAATCAGACCGGGGCAGCACGACCCCGGACACGCCATCAAACTTCAGCACTGGCACCCCGCACAACGACGTCGGAGTAGAGAACCAGAACCATCAGTCTCCAACCACAAACCAAACACAAGGTGCACCATCTTCCAACTGTCACCGGTGCAGACCACCGTATGCACGTACTCATGGACAAATCCTCTCTGCTCTACCATGGCGCCGGAGACAACGCCGGGACAGAATAGGAGGAAAAACTCATCTGATGGAGTTGCCGCCGCCGCCTCGCCGACACCATCCATGAACGCTATAGCCACCGATCTGAAATATCGGCAAGCACACAATGCCACCAACTCTGAGACGCCGCGTTGTTGAGAGGGTGTTTGGTTAGACTTTTTTGTTGGCTTTTGGCTTCGACTTATAAGTCATAAAAACACCTAAATACTCATACGTACTACCCTTTGAACTACCCTTTGAACAGGGCGTCAGATTCAGAAAGAGAAGCGAACTTGCCCGTGACAAAATGAGGGTGCACTTGTACCCCCAACCCCACCAAAATTCAAACCTTAGATTTGACGGAATATTCTTCAAAAAGAGGCGATGTTCCCGTCGATAACAAGACGTCGACTCAGTATATCGCTTCTTGATCCGTCGGCTCAGTCTATCGGAGGTACTCATAGGGGTATACTTGCGCTACTGTGTTTCATAAAAAAAAAATCAGAAAAAGAAGCGTGCCATGAAGTTTTAACATTTGATTCGAGAAGGATAGAAAAGAACTCGAGAAGTACTGTATGAATTTTTAAATTTCAACAGGTCTAAAAGAAGTGGTTCCATCCATTCATCTACTAACGGCAGTCAGCTACATAAATAATTCCAGTAAAACATAGTCCTGGAGAAACACCGCGCTCAGTGCGATCTCCCTAGATACGTACATGTTTTTCGATGTCTCTACCAGCAATTACAGCTCCAAGAAAAAAAACTACGAATAAAACCGCATTTGGAACAGGAGGATTGCACAAAAAGAATTTAATCTAGCAAAGCCGGGAGTTGATTGGTCGTGGTACACTTTGTCGGGCGCGGCCACCCTGAAGTTTTTCTTCTGCTCATGTCACTCTTTCGTAGGTGCCACCGATCTGCATGTGAAGCCACTCTGACGCAGGCGAGCCCTGGGCGTATTCTCTTGGTGTTTGCGGGTCAAACGTGAGCCCAGGAGCCGTGTTGTATGTGGGAGCGCCAAACTGCAAGCCAAAGATCACAGAGGTAAACTTTCTAGAGCTAAGATGTATACTCCTTATCTCGTTATAGCAGGCTTGGTTTCAGAGTAAGGGATGAGATGCAAAGCAATATAGAAGTAACAAAGTATGACAAATCAAACATTTGAACTAAGCTTGTTTCAGAAAGACATTGGAGCTAAGGTATATTTTGTTGTAGCAATCGCCTGCTGCTACTTGGCCATTGGATGTACAACTTGACTTACATCTTTAGGTGGAAATGTCTCGGCGCCATTATTCACATGGGCATTGACCGCCTCGAGCTTCATGGACAGGAACTGCAGATGACAGCAATTTATGGAGCTATTAACTGCACTGCAGATAACACAATTCCACAGAAGCGGCAATCGTGGAACAGCATACCTCAATTTGACGTTCCAAAGCTTGGACATAGTTGATGATCTCATCAAGGACTGATGCTTTACCAATAACCTGATCAAGGAGGCAGAAGCTTTCCAAAGAAAATCATTTACAGAAAAAAGAACTAGGGAAGCCTTAAGTGCTAGATGATGCAAGACAAGTATAAGGCATATCAACAGGACCAAATAGAAACATAAACAATGTTGAACGCTTGTTGAGATTAAAATGCACCTTGTTGCATCCAGGGACGAGATCTTGAAGAATTTTCATCCGCTCGGTAATCTTCTCACGCCGTGCCTGCCAAGATAAGTAGAAACTTCAGAGATCAAATCATCTTATTTACTTGCAGTTGCTGTATAGCAAGAGCATATTTCTGGGCACTTCAACTTGTGACCAGATTTGTAGCTCATTTAGTGGGCTGTTCCAGTGTGAGTCTATGGGGGTGTGCATAAGAATAGTCGAAGCTGAAAAGAATACATTTAGAATAGTCTAAACTGTAGACAGTCATTGAACTGACCCTTTCTGCAAGACTATGGCTGTCAGTTGCTTGCCCCCTTCTTGCCCTCACATGGATAAAATCTTGCTTTGGTGGCGCCGGCAGTGGAGGATTTTGATCAACAGTCTTACTAGCATTTCTCGAATCTTCAGCATCTTTTCTGAAACTACCATTATCATCACTGACACTGGATTTATTCGCCTTGAAACGCTTCGCTTCGGAATCAGTCTACACATAGGATTCCAGTTAATTAAAAGATCAGGACAGACCAGAGAAAGAACAAATTATTTCTTGCTCTGCGTAAGTTATGCGTACAAAATATTATCACCTTTTGACATCAAAGTAAAAAAAAATTAAACTGCCAATCAGCATATAACCACTCAATATAAGGGGGCAACCGCATAGAATAGACCAGTAAAACCAAAGATCACATATGATAATAATGATGGCTTGTAGACTAACACCAATATGATGGCTGCTAAAATAACATTGGGTTATTAAATGCAAGCAATGCAGAACACTCCATGGACCAAAATGTGGTTGGCTCAATAGTTAGTGCTGGAGATAGTTGATTGGGCTTAATTGTTTGTCTAGTAACGACCTTTAACCAGCAAGCACAGAAAAAAGTATTGCATCGAAACTGGAGGTATAACAGATACAGCACTCAGCACAAATAGTTAAACCAGTTGTCACCTAAAAACTTGGTATAGTATATTTATTCGAAATATCTAGTGTTGAGATAAATACAATATCACAATTGATGATTTCATTTTCTAAGCTACTGCCTCCGGTACAGCAAGAAGATAATTGGGAGAACGCTATGATTATTCTACAGTGCCAGCAAGATTCCAGCAGTAGCATAGTGCTGGCTGCAGGCTGTGGATACATAAGGAGCATACAGAAGTCCTGTGACATATTCACATCTACTGCTGGCTCAGAAACTTGTTCCCCTTATCACAAACAGAGATTACAAAGATTGACAAAGTTTGTGAAAAGATAAATTAGTCCTGTTAACTTAAATACTGAGCGGAGCAATCATATGCTGTGAAAATTCACGTAAGACAGCCTGACAGCCATAGCACTAGCATCATCATGAACCAAACTAGACACGGATACACAGCACCGCTCGGTACCAAGTTATTACACGTTCAACTTAAATACATCCTTTCCGCTGAAAGAAGGTTAAAGCGAATCACAGTTGTGCAAGCCACAACAAGATATCTTTGTCAAAAACAGCATCCAGGCCAATGATGTGGACATAATAAACTGTGGCGTGCTAATTTTTTTTTGGAAAACTGCCAATGCAATCAGCATCGTGTTATTACGATATTGATGAAATGTAGCTAAAGAGTAATGGTGCCTTTCATACATCTAAAAGTGAGTCTTAGCAGTAGTCAAACTCAAACACCACTTATGTTGGAATCATTGAGAAACTCTATTGCATGACTGAGGGATCATGGAATGAACACAAAATTGCACATGCTTAATCAGACCTTTGACCTCTGTCGGTATTCTGGGATCTCTTATGGTGGATGTGCTAAGATTCTTTTCCCACCTCTGGGGACTGTTTTTACATAATTTCGGTATACCGCTGGTTCCAATATCAGCATAACACGTGCAAGGTGAAACTGTACATACGAACATGGACTCATTCTATGTTACCACCATGACCATCTCTGCATCTAACGGTATGGACTGAGAGGCATTTGGTTATTAGGGAAATCAAAGATGTTGCCCTTCATGTACTTTTCAGGAATGTTCCGGCTTTTTGTGTGGCCCTAAATGATGCACGAGCATCCAAATCTAATTAGATAGAGGCATCGTCACACGCACGGCAACAACACTAGCAGCAGCCAGAAAGGGTTCTCAATTCGCTGCACATTACCTAACTAAACAAATGCAAGCTAATCAAACAGTCATACCCACAAATCCTACTGACTCAGGACGAATCGAGAACCATGCTACGTCCAACCGTACGCAT
The DNA here is from genome assembly GCA_026929855.1 of Poa annua. Lineage (NCBI taxonomy): Eukaryota > Viridiplantae > Streptophyta > Magnoliopsida > Poales > Poaceae > Poa > Poa annua. The sequence goes on along the minus strand of CM049434.1, from coordinate 13,805,578 downwards.
AAACAGGTCACAACTCACACGCTCACACCACGAAACTCGAACTGACTAGTGTCTAAAGCGCCCATTTTCAGTTGCAACGACATATAGGCCTCCGAATTTCCGTGCGCGAAGGTCGAGACGCCTAAATTACCCCCTCATTGTGCCTAACTCCGTAGACGCCGCACGGATCACGAGGAATGCCGAGGAAAACGTACCAAATCCTGGCCGCCGGAGGTGGAGACGAGCCTGGACGCGTCGTCCTCGGACGCGGGCGGCTCCCGCGGCCTCCTCCGCCCGCCGCCGCGGGAGCCGCTGCTCTGGCCCGTGACGGCGGAGGACGGCTCCGCCGCGCGCCCGCCGCCGCCGGCCGGGTGCGGCGGGCTGCGCCACGGCTCGGCGGCGAGCGCCGGGGCGCGGTCCATTGCGGCGGCCAGGCGCCTGGCGGGGTCTCTAGGGTTTCGCGGGCGGGGAGGAGGCGACCAGATCGGGTGGGTGGGGAGGCCGAGGCTGGGTAGAGCTCGCAGCGCCACTGACCTACTGTGCAGTTGCGCAGGGGAGAGAGAGGTCAGAGGAGGAGACTGGAAGGGAGCCGTGGAGAAGGAAAGGAAATACTAATAAATACTCGGGATTTGGCCACGCGGTGATTGGCGGGCGTGGGGTTGGATCTACTTCTGCTCCGCTTTCTCTTTTTTAAGGGGAAGATCGAATCTGGCGGCCAGCTGGTGTAGAGTGGACCTGGGAGTTGGCCCGGCCCGGCCCGGCCCTATACGGGAGCCTTCTTCGTCGACCATGTACACGCCGTGCCAGAGCATCTCTGCATCGGCAGCAACTGAACCGGCCCTCAACCGATGTGTGAGACTGGGAGTAAAAAATAAAACCGCATTCAGTCGTGCCCCAACCGGTGCCGTTAAATTGGATCGCCCTCCAGTCTGTTCGATATTCATTTCTACTACAGATTGGACCGTTCTCCAATCTGTCTGCCATCCCCTCTCCGCGCTCGGCGAGCAGTGTCCGAGGTTGGGTACCGGCAACGCACGTCACGCTGGAAAGACCGAGCCGGCACCGTTTGGCAGCTACACAAAACTCAAGAACTATTAATTTAATAAATAAGTATGTAGAACTACGGCCAGCTAATCCGGCGACCTCTATGGCGGCTACTAAGGTCGGATTTCTTCAAGACGGCCTCTCCACCTTCTTGTCACCGTTGTTGAGGTTGTTGCCTCCGTCGCTTCCGTAGCCACCGTTGCCACCGGCAGAGCCGTCGCGGCCGAGGGTGGTGCTGGAGCCGACTGCGCGGCTGGAGCCCTCGCCGACAGCTTCCGGGCTTCATACTTTGCCAGCACGCCAAGGCCGAGCAGCGACGTTTTCTCTGCATGGCTTCCTCCTGTGTCGCTGCCAACTCGGCCCCCAAGAACCTTGAGTGGGCGGCCATAAACTCGCGGTTTCGAGCCTCCTCCTCCGTCACCATGGACTCGCGTAAGATGGCGTCTTCGATGGCGTCATCGCCCTGGTGGATGGCGTGAGCCGCTAGTTGCCCATGGAAGAGGGTTTGGTCAACGTGAGGCTACCACGGCTGCCAGTCCCACTCAACGTTGTCGAGATCGTCGTTGCCTCCTCCATGGGCAGTCGCACCTCCTCCTCTGACGGTGGCTGCTGCTCCTCTTCCATGGGCTCCACCAACTTCTTCGGTATCGGCTCCTCCTGCATCTCCACCGACGGCCAAGGCCGCTCCTCAGGAGCGGGCGGGTAGGCGGCGCGAGCGGTGTTGGTGAGCTTCACCTAGGTGGTTGGAAGACGGCGAGGCATGGTGGTGTGGGTGCTACCGTCCATCCGCCGCGCTCGCCCTTTATAGGCGGCCGCTGCTGGGCATGAAGGGGGCCGGGAAGGAGGGAAACGGAGCGGGAACGTGGCGCGCGGGGGAAGCGGCAGGTAGGTGGGCATCGAGCTCGTCATTACTCCGGTGTCGGTAGGCAAGCCATCACGGGAGGTCAGACAGACGGACGAGGAAGAAACATTTTACTCGTTTCAAATCGGGTCCCACCCGTCCAACGTGGCACGCTGGCGGGATCATTTGCGCGATAAATTGTGCACGACCCTTGCGGGGAGCGCCCCCCAAATTCTCGGCAGTTTGGGCGCCAGCCCCCAACGCCGTTGCTGGTGCCTCCGTCGGACACCGTTTGGGGGTGCCGGTGGGCATCTCCCCCGAAACTAGAATCTGTGTCTGACACCTCCCAGTTAAGGCCTCTTTGTTTGGTGTCGTACATGTATCTGTCCTATTAGGGGTGTGGTTATGCTAGACTATTGCAGTTGTCGTTTGGTTGTCTGCACCATACATAGGATGGCTTCATGCTCTTTCTAGGCCTCTAGGGATGCTTTCCCACCTTTTGGGATGGGATTGGTCTTGTAGGCCTTGTCTCTTTTTTTCTATATGTCGTGGCGGTTACGACATTGGTCTTAGCGACGAGTTCTTCTATCGTACAAACGACGGGTTTTGCCTAACTGGCCAGCAAGGCAGCAAGGGAGGGCAAGGAGCCTACTAGGAGCCCACTGGCCTTCCTGACCTTGATGGTGCTTAGTTGGTCCCTTAGCTGGCTTTACAGTTGTGTCTTCGGATAGTATTGGGTAACCACGGTTCCGTCAGTAGCCCCCGAGCCTCAGCATGAGAACAAGGCGTTGGATAGACATGTACGTGAACACTATCTCAAAAAGAGGGGTCCAAATGTGTTGGTTGTCTAAACTCATTTGCCTATGACGGTTTTCGGGTGTTAGTTAGGTACGTGCTCCTCTGCCATAGTTGACCCAGCATTTCCTACCGTTTTGTTGCTGACTGCTCGGTCCCACAGACGGCAGGCCCCACGTTTTAGTGGCACAAATGGCAGGAGGTGTCACGTTAGGGGATCCCCTTCCACTAGTTAGCCCCCCAAGTAGCTTGTGACACAAACCTTAGAGATCGTTGATGTTTAGAGCCTTTCGTCATATATTTTCAGGGCCGACCGGGTCTAGAATGGGCCCATGACGAGAAAAACCGAAATTGTCATAATGATTTGCGATTATCCACGGGATCGCAATCCGTGGGTACGAATCCATCGCAGACCAACTGTTGTAGTGAGTGCTTCAGCGGCATGTGGTGGTGCTGTCAACCATGGGTGGAGGTGCTACAAGCGCCATGAGATACTTTCAACTGTGTCCAACGCTGCTGTGAGTGGCAGTGCTTACTTGGTGATGCTGCGAGGCGAGGACGATGTCTCTCACAGTGCTACAAGTTTCACTCGTCGACGCTACAAATTTTCGGCTTGGGTATATGTGAAATGGATAATTGGCCCCCTCGTTTACCCATTTATGTACACAACACAAGGAACAGACACCCAAGACATTATCGGCAAGCTCCACAACTGGGCTAGTGCGTCATCTTCTATGTACATACATCATCACGGTATATATAAATCATTTAACATCTTACATTAAGATTTGTCAGTTCGTGATCACGCAAGTAAGTAAGCCAAGTAAAACATGTGTATACAAGTAGTCAAACATAGTTTAATCGATGGCAAAAGTAATTAACCACCTGCAGTGCAGTGGCTTGGAGATATTCTGATATTCTACTTGCAGTGTAGACGAGTCCTAAACCAAGTGTTCGTTCACAGCCAAATTCAGCAACGCCCTCTATCGCCTTCTTTGCCGTGTCAACAGCGAGCACCCATCCGTTGCGGTCATCATCCCGATGATCGATCTTGCTGAGGAAGTAGAGAATGCCATCATCTTCTAGGCTTAGGGTGGGCTGACCGATGTGGAGTCTGTTCAGTGTTGGCTGGGCAATACCTCGTCGACCTTCAGTTTGGTGAGAGAATCACATAACTCGGTGGATTCTAGGTGACGATCCAACTTCCATTTCCGCGACAACGAATCAGTTATCTTAATGCTCCATAGTTCAGCCGACCACCCATCTGAGGTGTATCCACCATCGAAGGTTGAAAACCCCGGCACGACCCGGACATTCAGGTTGATGCACTTGATGAAACCACTAACAAAAGCAATGTCGCGAGAAACCCTCATTCTCCTCCAGGAGAGACACTCAGACACGTGTTTTCTCCACGGGAGACAGCGGTAGGGGGATGTAACGAATCGTGCGTTGTCCATCAGCAACGAGCACATCGCAAAAGAGTATGCCCCACCAAAGATCAACCCAGCCCACCTGCCACGCTTTCCTCCAATGGCGATAGTGTTGTTAGTATAATGTTGAGGGGCGTTCGACAAGATGGTCTCGCGGCTCCACGACATGGTGCTGGAGCGAAACAGAGCGAAACAGATCGAGATGGTAGGATTGGGGAGTTGTCCCTCCGAGTGAGGCGTTAGTGTATTTACACTAGGTGCATTCATGGTAGTCTTAGATTCAGGGCTAGTCCTAAGAATTTTTGGACCCGGGGCGAGTTAAGCCAATATATTTTATAGTAAACTCTTTTATTTTTATATACATTAGTTTTATTATATTTCATAAATCTTATAAGTATATATCTCTGCATATATAGTTTGCATAGTTAAACTAAATATAAACTATTATAATATATATCTATACTTATTGTACCTTAGGCACATTTAAAAATACAATTATTTTATGTTGAGTCTTAATATTTTTGTAACCAAAACTATATTGGTTTTTATTGTATAAACTTACGCTAAAAATTGTAAAAAGAAGAACTATACGCCTCCTTTCATAGTGGAATTAAGACATAATTATATACAATTTTTGGGATGCGTATATTTTAAGAATATACTAACGGATATCTGAAGAGAAGTTTCAAGTGTATCATTACATCAGAAAATTTATAAGAACTTCTATAACATAAATGTAACTAGTATCTTCTCCACCTTTTTTGTTTAAGTGTGTTCTACAACTAACATTGTTTTAAGTAATGATCTTGATATTGAAATATAAGTATTAAAATCAACCACTAACTATCATAAAATGTATTGTGAATTCTAAAACTCCACATTCACGGTTTGATATGTTATGTCAATTAAAATGAAAGTGTCTTTTCTGCTATCGATACACAACTTCTCGTGTAAATTTCTCAAATAGAAATATATATATATATAATATTTAACTGAACGCTTAGTTATCATTGCTTTCATTTTACAACTAGGGATTTCTCTAGAGAGGGTATCAGTCTAATTAAACTTGTCAGTGCAAACCACAATGTGTTCTTATGGGAAAACTAGGTTGGTTTCTTTTTACCAATACAATTTGGAAGACTAGGTTGGTTTCTTGTTACAAACACAATTTGTGGTGAAGACCCCTCATAACTAACAAATAAACTTTTCTATAGGGATTAATACATTGTTACATACAATACATTAATTTACATGGTTATGCGAATACTTTACTATTTGTTCTCATACTCTTTAAACCCATGAAGGATATCATTTTGTCTGACCTATAACCCTTTCACCACTAGGTGGGAATGAGCCCAATCCACCGCGGTAGCTATGGGTGCCAATCATTCTATCACCTGAACACCACACCGGGCGCACAGTCACATGTGAGTGTGTTGTGTCACCCTTTCCTAGATCATCCTTTCCCTAGACATCAAAGTCAGGTATTTACATGTTCATTCTCTTCACGATGAACCGCCCAAAAGCCATAAAAATGGTACTCAGTTTCCTGAGAAATGAATCTTCTCTATCTAAATGCGAGAACCCCACTACCTGATTTTCCAGCATCCTCGTGCGTCCACGTCACCTCGGTTACCTAGCGATTTACTCTCGATTGTCTCTCGTCGTTTCGTCGCGTGTTCCCTGTTAGCCAGTGACATGCATTCGCGTTACCGAGCTCGATTTGAGGCCCAGGCCCATATATGGGCTGTCTTTGTATTCCCTTGATTACTTGGGCTGGTACGCACGTCACGGTCATCCCACCTTGGTCGTTCCCTACGCTCGCCCTTCACACCAAAAAAAACTCCGCCGCTCTTTATATTCCTCTTCCCCGCCGTCGTGACCATGGAATTCATGGCGACAAATTCATCCGCACTGACCTATGATCTTCTCGCCACAATAGCTCCTAAAACTGCCGCATTCTCCCCATCATTCATCACCCACAAATCATCAAGAAACAACTCTGCTTGGTTCAGCTTCCCACCGCCGCCTCCTACATGTTTAAAAGGCTCCATGTGTTGCCAAGGACACCCAGCGCCCCCGCCAGCTCGCCTCGCAATCTCACCGGTCTCACCCCTGCCGCCCCTCGAAAATATCCTTCTAAAATTTTATCCCCTCGCTAACTTTTCTCAGTTTGTTAGGTTGATGTATGCCTCAAGGTTGCTCCCCTGGAGCTGGATTTGATTGGATTTTCATTGATTATGCCTACCGCTCTCCTAAGCACGCCAATTTGGTGTACTCAGGTTGGATTCTAATTGTCGGTGCCTCAAGGAAGGAGGAAGAGGCTATCGTCAACTGTACGCCCAAGCTGGACAGTAATCACCTCTTTATACCTGTACGCCCTCATCCTTGCACTTTATTTTCTGATTGCATCAATTAGCATATGCATCTTCTTTTTTCATACTTTTCTTATCGGTTGCATCTGTTTACTCCACTCAAATATCCCCTGAATTTATTTATTTTGCATTCAAACTGAATCGGATGTCTTTCTGGTTGTATATGTTTGTTCCCTTCAAATGCCCACTGAAATTTATTTTTTACATTGACATTTGCTCCCCTGGAATTTTCATTAAAATATATTTGATAAATAGCCTTGCTAACTAGAGACCAGAAAACACAATCTCATTCCTTCAAGTCCAATTTATGTGTGTTCAATTTGCAAAGATGGATAACCCCGAAACTTCAGAAAATCTGATGCAAACCCCCATCCTCCCAAGTGTTTACACTGTGTCGACTTGGTTCCATATACAAAGCACCGAAGTAATCTAATGCCACATGGTTATTTGCACTCTTCAATTTTCTCTCAAGTGACTCATGCACCTCTGACAAGTGAAATCTCAGAGATTTTGTGTTTTTGCAGCACATTAGAAGCATAAAGCTATAGCTCCCATATTGTAGAAGGGTCTTCCTTTCCCATACATATTCACTTTACCATTTTATAGAATAAGTGTTTTGCAGTAAGATGGAATCAAAAGTTCACGTTACTTGCTATGGTCATGGGTTTTACTAAGAATAAGATGCTAGGATCAGCGATGCTTCTGTCTTTTCACGTCCAGAATAGAATTCTCAGCGTAACCCTTTATTTCTCTTATTTAATCTTATTGTTGAGTGGAAGGAGTTGAGTATGTCAGTTTAAAGAAAGTTCTATTCACTTTCTCTTCGCATGACATTTGTACACTTACTAATATGTTTCCTTTCTTTGTGAAATTATGAACGGAAAATATTGAATGAGGAAGGATTTCACTTTTGCATGTGCAGTGCAGCTGACCGAAGGCCTTCTAAATTTGCAGCTAATTTTCTTCTACCAATCAGTCAGATTTTTTTCTGCCACACTCTCGCTGTAAATAGTTCTATATGATTTGTTTGTGTACAACTTTGTAGATGAATGCCAGAAAAATGTTGTCCTCCGAGGTATAGTTTTGCCATCAAGAGATTGAATTCAGAGATTAAGTTGTGCTTATATCTACAAAATAGTGCATGACCAGAGATGGAATGGACTACATAATTGTGGAGTACGTAAAAGATTTACTTATATCGTTGTTTTTCTCTATTGTTATTTTTTCTTAATGTTATACTTGATTTTTGGAAGTTACAACTACTTCATTAACATATCTACAATTTTGTCATAATTCAAAACTATTCTATAGGACTCTCATATGTTTTTTGATTATTGTTCACCGAGTGATTACATATGTTGCCGCAGCAACGCGCGGGGTATCATCTAGTTTTATCAGTTTGTGAGTTTTATCTTTCTTTTTTACTCGGCCGTATTATATTGTTGGTTGGGCCTTTCAAATCGGAGACCCAGGACAGTCGTTCCTTGGCCCCTCCCTATAGGCCAGCCCTGCTGAGAGGGTGGTAGGGAGTTGGGTACGGGAGATGGGTGAGGGTTGGGACCTGCCCCATGGCGCAGGCGTGATAGGTGAAGTACTCGCTGATCTCGGGGTTCGAGCTATCGTCGCTCTCGCCAGGGGGACGCGGACGAGGGCGAGGTTGTCCTCGTGGCGAGGATTTCAGGCTCTATTGTGAAATGTGACAGCTTCAGAGCATCTCTAGCAGATCCTCCATCCGACCCGCATCCGCATAATAACGGTTAATTCGCAGTTTTGGATGCAAAAAACATGTAGACCAGGCTATCCGATTCCGCGCTGGCGAGAAATCAAATATCCAGTTTCGGTAGCTCTCACCCGCATGAACCCCATCCCGACTCCAGCGTTGGTGCGAAGGATATTCCCGAATATGCTGTTATGCAGTTCGATTTGGGGTGTCTATTCTGCACGACCATATTTCGGCCTGCAAAAGTCGTAAAGTGTGGTATGCATCCGCGGATTTGTGGTTTGCGGTTTGGGGATCACCTAGAGATGCTCTCAGGCCGCCGGTGCAGGGGACGTAGAAATAAGATACAAGCGGCGAGGCGGCAGTGCAGAAGGTGACGTGGATGACCCCCTTGTCCCCCGACATCTTGCAACATGTTGTGGTGGCGTTGGCGATCGGAGAAGTATGCCTCGAGCTCAAGGAGCACAAAGCCGCTCCATGAAGAGCCGTTGTGAGCAGGCGGACACTGGGAGGCGGGCAAGATGGTGTATTCGTCGTTCTCATACGCACCATCCTCGCCTTGCATATCCTCCTCGGATTGGGGAGTTGTCCCTCCGAGTGAGGCGTTAGTGTATTTACAGTGGGTGCATTCATGGTAGTCTTAGAATCAAGGCTAATCCTAAGAATTTTTGGACCCAGGGCGAGTTAAGTCAATATATTTTATAGTAAACTCTTTTATTTTCATATACATTAGTTTTATTATATTTCATAAATCTTATAAGTATATATCTCTGCATATATAGTTTGCATAGTTAAACTAAATATAAACTATTATAATATATATGTATACTTATTGTACCTTAGGCACATTTAAAAATACAATTATCTTATGTTGAGTCTTAATATTTTTGTAACCAAAACTATATTTGTTTTTATTGTAGAAACTTACGCTAAAATTTGTAAAAAGAAGAACTATATGCCTCCTTTCATAGTGGAATTAAGACATAATTATATACAATTTTTTCGGATGCGTATATTTTAAGTATATACTAACGGATATCTGAAGAGAAGTTTCTGTATCATTACACCAGAAAATTTATAAAAACTTCTATAACATAAATGTAACTAGTATCTTCTCCACCTTTTTTGTTTTGTTGGGAACCATAAGAGGAAGGTATAAAGTAGTGCAGCAGCAAATTTCGCTCAGTGATGAAACCAAGGTTATCGAACCAGTAGGAGATGAAGAACACGTCTGAAGGTCTCCCTGGCAATGGCGCCAGAAATTACTTGATGAAAAGGGAGGTGGAGCCTGCACAACACAATCAAACTATTTTGCCCCAACGAAACAGTGAGGTTGTCAATCTCACTGGCTTGCTGTAACAAATGATTAAACGTATGTGTGGAAGATGATGTTTGCAGAGAATGAAACTAACAGTTTGCAGTTGGTTGTATTATCAGTTTAAAGAAAAAGGACCGGGTCCACAGTTCACCAGTGGTGTCTCTCCATAAATAATAATAGCATACATGCGGATAAACAAATTATAGCTGGGCAATTGACAGAATGAAGAACTGCATAATGATGCATATACTATAGTCATGATGTCTAGTGTGAGATTCATTTGGTCATTACAACAATATACATAGACCGTTCCAACCGCATCTATGACTAATAATCCACCTTTCGGTTAGCGTCCGCACCCCTTTCAGTATTAAGTTGCAAGCAACAGATTATTACATTATGCAAAGTGTGTAATGTAAGTAATACCATTATTCTTAAACAAAGCACTACTGTTTTATCCCTAGTAGCAACAGTACATCTACAATCTTAGAGGTTGATGTCACTCCCCCAGATTAAATAGAGACATGAACCCACTATCGAGCATAAATACCCCCTCTTGGAGTCACAAGCATCTACTTGGCCAGAGCATCTACTAGCAACGGAGAGCATGCAAGATCATAAACAACACACAACATGATATATTATGAAACAAATGACATAGTATTCAATATCCATCGGATCCCAGCAAACACAACATGTAGCATTACATAAAGATGATCTTGATCATGATAGGCAGCTCAGAAGATCTAAACATGATGGCATAAAAGGAGAAGACAACCATCTAGCTACTGCTATGTACCCGTAGTCTAAGAATGAACTACTCACGCATCAGTCCGGAGGCGGGCATGGTGATGTAGAGCCCTCCGGTGATGATTCCCCTCTCCGGCAGGGTGCCGGGAAGAGGTTCTGAACCCTCCCGAACTAGGGTTGACGACGGCGACGGCTCCGTAAGGGTATCTGGAAAAGTGTTCGGGGTGTTTAGGTTTTCACGTCGGGGGGTATTTGTAGGCGAAAGGGCGAAGGCGGTGGAGGCCCGAGGGCCCCACACCTGGTGCTCGCGCGGCTGGGGGTCTGGCCGCGCCAGCCTATGGTGTGGGCGCCCCTCGGCCCCACTCCTTCTCGTATTCGATGTTCTGGAAGCTCCCGAGAAAAATAGGCATTTTGGCTTTTGTTTCGTCCAATTCCGAGAATATTTCCTTAACAGGTTTTCTGAAACCAAAGACAGCAGAAAACAGGGAACTGGCACTGTGGCATCTTGTTAATATGTTAGTCCCAGAAAATGCATAAAAACCATATAAAGTGTATATAAAACATATAGCAATGGGTATAATATAAGCATGGAACATAAGAAATTATAGATACGTTTGAGACGTATCAAGCATCCCCAAGCTTAGTTCTACTCGTACTCGAGTAGGTAAAACGATAACAACAATAATTTCTGGAGTGACATGCTTTCACATAATCTTGATCATATAATATTGTAAGGCTCATGTCATGAATGAAGTGACTCAAAGCAATGATCTATAGTTTGCTAACAAATAGACAAGGAGTAAACAACTACATCATATAAGTAAAAACTTTTCATGAATAGTACTTTCAAACCAGCATCAAAAAGATTTACATAAGAGTTAACTCATAAATCAATATTTTCTAAGTAAAAGAGCATTGAAGCAACACAAAGGAAGATATAAGTTTCATCATTGGCTTTCAACTTTTTGAACATGTATATCATATAGATAGTTTTCAACACAAAGGAATATAACAAGTGCAATAAGTAAGCATATAAGAGTTGTTGCACACAGTTGACACAAGTGTTTGCTTCGGGGACAGAAAGAAATAGGTAAAGTGACTCAACATAAAGTAAAAGATAGACCCTTCGCAGAGTGAAGCAGGGATACAAGCATGTGCTAGAGCTTCTTGGTTTTATAGGTTTTTGAAATCATATAGAGAGCATAAAAGTAAGTTTTTGAGTGGTGTTTGTCGTTGTCAACGAATGGTAATGGGTACTCTACCCCCCTTGTCAACCAGACTTTCAAGAGCGGCTCCCATTGAAGGTCGTTATTTCTACCAGCAAGGTAGATCATCACTCTTATCTCTTTTGTTTACACATGTAGTTAAAAACTAGTATCATTGCTTGGCTGATTAGATCAGGGCAAAAATGTGAAGAGATTGCAGCGATTAAAGTTGTAATTAATTGGGACTGGGCACCCCATTTGCCAGCTCTTTTTGCAAAGTTAATGGATAAGCGGTGTATATGCCACTAGTCCGGTTGGTGAAAGTCTGTCTAAAAGCAAATGACAAGGTTGATATCCGTAACACCACATACTTCCTCATGAGCTAATAAACATTGACACAAATAAGGGATGGTAAGTTTTGAATTAAAGGTAGCACATGAAGTATTTACTTGGAATGGCAGAAAATACCATGTAGTAGGTAGGTATGGTGGACACAAATGGCATGGGTTTTGGCTCAAAGATTTTGGATGCACGAGAAGCATTCCCTCTCAGTACAAGGCTTTGGCTAGCAAGGTTGTTTGAAGCAAACACAAGTATAAACTATGACAACAAGACGTATATAAAAACATATTGCAAGTATTATAAAACTCTACATTGTCTTCCTTGTTGCTCAAACACTTTTACTAGAAAATATCTAGACCTTAGAGATACCAAACATGCAAACCAAATTTCAACAAGCTCTACGGTAGTTCTCCATTAATGGGTTTTAACTACATGATGTAAAATCTTAAACATGATCTAATTGAGAGCTCAAAACAATTGCCAAGTACCACGACATACAAGATAACAATTCATAATAGCATATTTCTTTTCTTTATACCATTTACCACATTTAGCATTTTCTGTTTCCAACCAATTAATTTATTTAAACATAAACTCTCCAAGTATTTAACAATGAAGCAAGAGAGTATAACATATGAAAACTAACAGCTCTGAACAAGAGGTGCATGAAAAATAAGAGCTGAAAGTATTGAAGTAGCTATAGAAGAATACTCAACAAATGTAAGTGAAGAATAGGAGTATTCAAATGAAAAAGCGGAGCGTGTCTCTCTCCCACACAAGAATGCTAGGATCCATTTTATTCAGAAAACAAAAATAAAAAAGCAAAAATAAAAACAAACAGACGCTCCAATTAAAGCACATAAGATGTGACGGAATTAAAATATAGTTTCACTAGAGATAACCTGATAAGTTGTTGATGAAGAAGGGGATGCATTGGGCATCCCCAAACTTTGACGCTTGAGTCTTCTTAAAATATGCTTGGGTGACCCACAGGGGCATCCCCAAGCTTAGGCTCTTTTCATTTTCTTGATCACATCATATCATCCACTCTCTCAAAGTAAACTTCATTAGAGGGTTAGTGCATAATAAAAAATTCTCATATTTTGCATGGAGACAATCATTACACATGCTACTGGACATTAGCTACAGCCACTGGAATTTTGTGGAGCAAAAAGATCCACTCAAAAACAGCAAAAGAACCAATGCAAAATAAATGGCAGAATCTGTCAAAAACAGAACAGTCCGTAAAGACGAATTTTTTCGAGGAACTTAACTTGTTCAAATCAGAAAACTCAAAACTAATGAAAGTTGCATACATATCTGAGGATCACGCACAAAAAATCTCAGGTCATTTTGATTTTTCTGTGAATTCTTACAAACTAAACGGTGGACAGCAGAAAACTGTTACTGCGCAGGAATCCAAATCTAGCATCAACTTTCTACTAGAAGCTTAACTTGACACAACTTTGCAATAAAATAAAGATACAAAGGAATTGCTACAGAGGTAGACATGTTCCTTGACTCAATAAAATAAAATAACAGAAATGAAAAGTGGGTTGTCTCACATAAGCGCATTTCTTTAACGCCTTTCAGCTAGGCACAGAAAGCAAAACTCAAGTGTTTCCAAAAGAAGAAGCATCAACATTATAGTTTGTACGAAGGGCTCTTCGCCTATTTTTCTTACTCTTATTCTTACTCTTGGTTCTGGGGAATACCTGACCACATCCCGGAGAGGAAGTGAAATTCATAGTACCTTTCCCAACATCTATCACTTCTCCCAAGAGTTTCAGCAAGGACCTTCCAAGTGTAATTTGTCATGTCCCTACACATTCAATAACAAGATAATCAGTGGATACTGTTCTTCCCAAAAATGTTGTAAACACTACTTCAGCTATCCCAATGGGTTGTATAATTGCATTATTCGTAAGAGTTATTCCTTCTCCCCCTTCAGTAAGTCCCCAAAGATTTAAAGATGCATAAATATACTTAGGCATAAGGCAAAACTCAGACATAATATAACAACGAGCATGGAAGGTTTCACCGCAAATAGCAATTTTAATTATAGGGAGCCACGATGAAGGTTCAAAGTTTACAGGAACATAATCATAATATTCGCGAATCTGAGCATACCCTTCTTTTAAACAAGATATATGTGATTCAAGGGTATTTAACCTAGTATGAATATTCCCAAGGCTTGTATCACATTTGTTGATTGAAGATGATGTGATTAATTTCTTTATTGCATTAAAAGCTTGATCTCCATCACATTTAAGAAAATCTCCTCCTACTACAGCATCCAAAGCATATCTCTAGCAAAGAACAAGTCCAAAATAGAAGCTACTAAGAAACGTGCTCAATGTCATTCTTGGTTCGGTTTCACCATAAGTTTCAAAAATTCTATACCAAGATTCTCCAAACGTTTCCTCACTCTTTTGTTTAAAAGTTAAGATTGATTCCTCAGGTGACATAGTGACAGGAATAGGGCTAGACATGATGATAGACTGAAAAATAAACTAGACGTAATCGAAACTAATTTTTTTGTATTTTTGATAATAAGAAGCAAACAAGATAATAACAAAGTAAATAAAATGCAAGTAACTAATTTTTTTGTGTTTTTGATATTTAAAAGCAAACAAAACAGGAAATAAAATTTAACTAAGCAAGACAAAAACAAAGTAAAGAGATTGGGAAGTGAGAGACTCACCTCGCAGAAGAGCTTGATCTCCCCGGCAACGGCGCCAGAAATTAGCTTGATGCACTCGGTGGTGTTGTTGGGAACCCCAAGAGGAAGGTGTGAAGTAGTGCAGCAGCAAATTTCTCTCAGTGATGAAACCAAGGTTATCGAACCAGTAGGAGATGAAGAACACGTCTGAAGGTCTCCCTGGCAATGGCGCCAGAAATTACTTGATGGAAAGGGAGGTGGAGCCTGCACAACACAATCAAACTACTTTGCCCCAACGAAACAGTGAGGTTATCAATCTCACTGGCTTGCTGTAACAAAGGATTAAACCTATGTGTGGAAAATGATGTTTGCAGAGAATGAAAGTAACAGTTTGCAGTTGGTTGTATTATCAGTTTAAAGAAAAAGGACCGGGGTCCACAGTTCACTAGTGGTGTCTCTCCATAAATAATAATAGCATACATGCGGCTAAACAAATTACAGCTGGGCAATTGACAGAATGAAGAACTGCATAATGATGCATATACTATAGTCATGATGTCTAGTGTGAGATTCATTTGAGCATTACAATAATATACATAGACCGTTCCAACCGCATCTATGACTAATAATCCACCTTCCGGTTAGCGTCCGCACCCATTTCAGTATTAAGTTGCAAGCAATAAATTATTGCATTAGGCAAAGTGTGTAATGTAAGTACTACAATTATCCTTAGACAAAGCACTACTGTTTTATCCCTAGTAGCAACAGTACATCTACAATCTTAGAGGTTGCTGTCACTGCCCCAGATTAAATAGAGACATGAACCCACCATCGAGCATAAATACCCCCTCTTGGAGTCACAAGCATCTACTTGGCCAGAGCATCTACCAGCAACGGAGAGCATGCAAGATCATAAACAACACACAACATGATATATTATGAAGCAAATGACATAGTATTCAATACCCATCGGATCCCAGCAAACACAACATGTAGCATTACATAAAGATGATCTTGATCATGATAGGCAGCTCACAAGATCTAAACATGATGGCACAAAAGGAGAAGACAACCATCTAGCTACTGCTATGTACCCGTAGTCAAAGGATGAACTATTCACGCATCAGTCCGGAGGCGGGCATGGTGATGTAGAGCCCTCAGGTGATGATTCCCCTCTCCGGCAGGGTGCCGGGAAGAGGTTCTGAACCCTCCCGAACTAGGGTTGACGACGGCGGCGGCTCCATAAGGGTTTTTGGAAAAGTGTTCAGGGTGTTTAGGTTTTCACGTCGGGGGGTATTTGTAGGCGAAATGGCGAAGGCGGTGGAGGCCCGAGGGCCCCACACCTGGTGCTCGCACGGCTGGGGGTCTGGCCGCGCCAGCCTATGGTGTGAGCGCCCCTCGGCCCCACGCCTTCTCGTATTCGATGTTCTGTAAGCTCCCGAGAAAAATAAGCATTTTGGCTTTTGTTTCGTCCAATTCCGAGAATATTTGCTTAACAGGTTTTCTGAAACCAAAAACAGCAGAAAACAGGGAACTGGCACTGTGGCACCTTGTTAATATGTTAGTCCCAGAAAATGCATAAAAACCATATAAAGTGTATATAAAACATGTAGCAATGGGTATAATATAAGCATGGAACATAAGAAATTATAGATACGTTTGAGACGTATCAGTGTTCTACAACTAACATTGTTTTAAGTAATGATCTTGATATTGAAATATAAGTATTAAAATCAACCACTAACAATCATAAAATGTATTGTGACTTCTAAAACTCCACATTCACAGTTTGATATGTTATGTCAATTAAAATCAAAGTGTCTTTTCTGCTATCGATACACAACTTCTCATGTAAATTTCTCAAATAGAAATATACATATAATATTAAACTGAACGCTTAGTTATCATACCTTTCATTTTGCAACTAGGGCTTTCTCTAGAGAGGGTGATCAGTCTAACTAAACTTGTCAGTGCAAACCACAATGTGTTTTTATGGGAAGACTAGGTTGGTTTCTTTTTACCTACACAATTTGGAAGACTAGGTTGGTTTCTTGTTACAAACACAATTTGTGGTGAAGACCCCTCATAAGTAACAAATAAACTTTTCTATAGGGATTAATACATTGTTACATATAATACATTAATTTACATGGTTATGCGAATACCTTACTATTTGTTCTCATACTCTTTAAACCCGTGAAGGATATCATTTTGTCTGACCTATAACCCTTTCACCACTAGGTGGGAATGAGCGCAATCCACCGCGGTAGCTATGGGTGCCAATCATTCTATCACCTGAACACCACACCGGGCGCACAGTCACATGTGAGTGTGTTGTGTCACCCTTTCCTACATCATCCTTTTCCTAGACATCAAAGTCAGGTATTTACATGTTCATTCACTTCATGATGAACCGCCCAAAAGCCATAAAAATGGTACTCAGTTTCCTGAGAAATGAATCTTCTCTATCTAAATGGGAGAACCCCACTACCTGATTTTCCAGCATCCTCGTGCGTCCACGTCACCTCAGTTACCGAGCGATTTACTCTCGCTTGTCTCTCGTCGTTTCGTCGTGTGTTCCCTGTTAGCCAGTGACATGCATTCGCGTTACCGAGCTCGATTTGAGGGCCAGGCCCATATATGGGCTGTCTTTGTATTCCCTCCATTACTTGGGCTGGTACGCACGCCACGGTCATCCCACCTTGGTCGTTCCCTACGCTCGCCATTCACACTAAAAAAAACTCCACCGCTCTTTATATTCTTCTTCCCCGCCGCCGCCGTGACTTGGAATTTATGGCGACAAATTCATCCGCACTGACCTATGATCTTCTCGCCACAATAGCTCCTAAAACTGCCACATTCTCCCCATCATTCATCACCCACAAATCATCAAGAAACAACTCTGCTTGGTTCAGCTTCCCACCGCCGCCTCCGACATGTTTAAAAGGCTCCATGTGTTGCCAAGGAAACCCAGCGCCCCCGCCAACTCGCCTCGCAATCTCAGCGGTCTCAACCCTGCCACCCCTCGAAAATATCCTTCTAAAATTTTATCCCCTCGCTAACTTTTCTCAGTTTGTTAGGTTGATGTACGCCTCAAGGTTGCTCCCCTGGAGCTGGATTTGATTGGATTTTCATTGATTATGCCTACCGCTCTCCTAAGCACGCCAATTTGGTGTACTCAGGTTGGATTCTAATTGTCGGTGCCTCAAGGAAGGAGGAAGAGGCTATCGTCAACTGTACGCCCAAGCTGGACAGTAATCACCTCTTTATACCTATACGCCCTCATCCTTGCACTTTATTTTCTAATTGCATCAATTAACATATGCATCTTCTTTTTTCATACTTTTCTTATCTGTTGCATCTGTTTACTACACTCAAATATCCCCTGAATTTATTTATTTTGCATTCAAACTGAATCGGATGTCTTTCTGGTTGTATATGTTTGTTCCTTCAAATGTCCGCTGAAATTTATTTTTTACACTGACATTTGCTCCCCTGGAATTTTCATTAAAATATATTTGTTAAATAGCCTTGCTAACTAGAGACCAGAAAACACAATCTCATTCCTTCAAGTCCAATTTATGTGTGTTTGATGACCCACAAGTATAGGGGATCGCAATGATACGTCCAAAACGTATCTACTTTCCCGAACACTTTTGCTATTGTTTTACCTCTAATTTGTGTGTTTTGAATGCAACTAACACGGACTAACGCTGTTTTCAGCAGAATTACCCTGGTGTCTCGTTTTTGTGCAGAAATATCAACTTTATGGAAAAACCCCGAAAAACACCTGGGAGTCGTTTTCTCACCCGAAGAGTCCAGGAACCACGAAGATCAAACGGAGGGGAGCGACGAGGCCGCGTCACCCCCTGCCCGCGCGGCAAGGACCTGGCCGCGCGAGGACCAGGTGGGACCGCCTCGATCGCCTCCTCGCGACCCCCTCTCGGCTATAAGACCCTCCTGACCTAAAAACGCACGGGGGGTATCCACTTTCACAGAAACATCTCCGTACGCCGCCGCCACCGCGAACCCTAGTTCGTGGACCATAAGTCTCTGTTCCGGCACCCTGCCGGGACGGGGAATCGAAGGGGATCATCGCCATCGTCATCGCCAACGCCTCTCCATCAACCATCCATGTTTCCCCCATCCATGTGTGAGTAATCCACCGCTGTAGGCTTGAGGGGATGGTAGGGATTGGATGAGATCATTCATGTAATAGCTGTAATATCGTTAGGGCATGGTGCCTAGTATCCGTTATCGGTGTTTTACGTCATTGTTGCAACTTGTTATGCTTAATGCTTGACACTAGGGCCCGAGTGCCATGATTTCAGATCTGAACATGTTATTGTATCATGAGGATAATTATTGTTTTAGATCATATCTATGAGTTGTATACACATATTATTGTCCGGAACCGATGGCCCCAAAGTGACAGCAATTGGAATAACCGGAGGGAATGGCTGTGATGTGAGGATTACATGTGTTCACGGAATGTTAATGCTTTGCTCCGATACTTTATTAAAAGGAGTACCTTAATTGCCAGTAGTTTCCCTAGAGGCCCCGCTGCAAACGGGCTGGCAGGACAAAAGATGATGTGCAAGTTTCTCATTGCGAGCACGCACAACTAAATTGGAACACATGCCTATGGTTAATAAATACTTGGATGCTTTATCTTATTTATCTGCAAATGTCTATGCTATGATATTACATGAATTATCTTATCCATGCAACGCCCGTACATCCGTCCCTATGCCTACAGTATTTTAATCCTGATGTCTACCGTAATCACAATCGTTGTCTTAATTCTGCTGCTGCTATTATTTCACTATTGTCTCTGCTATAAAACTGTTGCTACTGATAATCCGTCCCGAGCAAGTCTATTCACAGGTGCAGCTGATCTGACAAATCATCTGTTAAAGCTTATAAATATTCTTTGGCTCCCCTTGTGTCGAATCAATAAATTTGGGTTTTACCTCCCTCGAAGACTGTTGCGATCCCCTATACTTGTGGGTCATCAAGACTATTTTCTGGCGCCGTTGCCGGGGAGCATAGCTTTATTTATAAGCCCACCTGAGTGTGATATTGTTCGCTGGAATTTATTCATCATGGGAAAACCTGCTGATAAGAAGTTTCCCATACTGCCATCCACTACAAGAAAAGGTACGACTCTGAGTACCGCTGCTGCTCTTGACTCTCCAACTGTGATGAGTAAGTTTGTTACACCACCACAACCTGCACGTTCTGTTACTACTGCTGAATCTGAAATTACTTATGATGATGCTTCTACTGCTCTTGATGAAACTGGTTCATTAGGTCCCTTTTTAGATGCTACTATTGCTAAATCTAAACAAATTGAAAATGCTGAAATTCCTGATGAAAATGCTGAAACACCTGTTAATTCACCTGAATTTACACGTGATACTTATGATGAGCGTGATGATATGTATGTGGATCTTGATGATGCTCTTGTTGAAGAAATTAATGCTATTAAAGATGCTAGTGCTATTAAAAATCTTGTTGAAAAACGTGCTGTTAGATATAAATTATCTCCTGATGCTAAGTTTGCTACATCTCCTATAAACATTAAAGATAAAGCTTATGATTTCTCTCTTGATTTGGCTCATATAGCTATTGTTGAAAGAGAACCTTTTTGTGGAACTGAAAATGAAAGTGATGTAGAACACATGAATGTATTGTCTGATCTAAGTGGAATATTTGCTGAGGACATTAAAAGACGCACTTACTTTGTTGCTAAAATATTTCCTTTTTCATTAAAAGGAGAAGCTAAAACCTGGTATAATAATTTGTCTCCTGGTTCCATCACTAGTCCTAAGGGTTTGCTTGATGCTTTCTTTCAAAAATATTTTCCTGCTAGTTCTCAACATGATGCTTTGTTAAGAATCTATAATTTTAATCAAGATGAAGATGAGAAATTGCCGAAAGCTTGGACACGCTTTTGTTCCATTTTAAGAGGCCAGCCGAACCATGATTTGGAGAGAAATGATCTACTTGATATATTTTATAGTGGACTAACTGCTGAATCTAGGACATACCTGGATAGTTTTGCTAGTTGTGTTTTCAGGAAAAGGACTCCCGAAGAGGCTGAGGAATTATTAGCCATGATATGCAAGAATAATGATGATTGGGATATTCCTGAACCTACTCTAACACCACCACCAACACCGAAGAAGGGAGGTATGATTGAATTAAATGAAGAAACGATGAAGGAAGCTAAAAGATCTCTTAAGGAGAGTGGTATTAAATCTGAAGATGTGAAGTATTTACCTCCTATTGAAGAATTATGTAAGCCAATTCCTCCTTCAACCGTAATTGAGGTACACTCTCTCCAAAGGTTTGATGATGGGGATATCCCTTACTCTAAACCTCCTGCTCAATGCTTAGATGAATTTGATACTTTTATTACTAAGCAATGCAATTTTAATATGAGAATAGAGAATCATTTAATGGAAAATTCTCGTGCTATTAGTGATTTGCATGATATTGTTGATAGAACTTCTAATGATGTTAAAGTGCTCATTAAACACTTTCATATGGTTCAAACTCAAATAGATCAACTCACTAAAGTGCAAAAAGAATTGCTAGCGAATGCCTCTATAGCTAAAGAAAAACTTGTTTGTGAAGTAACAACTAGAGGTGGTAAATCTACTCAAGACCCTTTGTATCCTGAAGGACATTATAAAAGAATTGAACAAGATTCTCAACGAGTTAATGAACCTAGTACTCCTTCTAGGAAAAAGAAAAAGAAACATAAAACTGTTGTAGAATCCTCTGAACCTATTAATGATCCTAATAGTATATCTGTTTCTGATGCTGAAACTGAAAGTGGTAATGAACACAACAATGATGTGCTAATAACAATGATAATGATAAAAATGTTAATTCGGATAGAGAAGAATTAGAGGAGGAACCTGAAAAGCATGTTAAAAATAAAAAGTACACTAAAGAAGATTTTATTGCTAAGAAACATGGTAATGAAAGAGAACCTTGGGTCCAAAAACCAATGCCTTTTCCTGCTAAGAAACTTAAAACAAAAGAGGAAGAACATTATAATAAATTTTGTGATTGGATGAAACCATTGTTCTTGCAAATTCCTTTGACTGATGCTATTAAGTTGCCTCCTTATTCTAAATATATGAAAGATATTGTGACTAACAAAAGGAAAATTCCTAATGAGGAAATATCTACTATGCTCGCTAATTACTCTTTTAATGGCAAAGTTCCAAAGAAGCTGGGTGATCCAGGTATTCCAACTATTCCTTGCTCTATCAAAAATAATTATGTTAAAACTGCTCTATGTGACTTGGGAGCTGGAGTAAGTGTTATGCCTTTCTCTCTTTACAAGAGACTTTACCTTGATAAATTGATACCTACCGATATATCTTTGCAAATGGCTGATAAATCTACTGCTGTTCCTGTTGGAATTTGTGAGGATGTTCCTGTTCAAATAACTACCAATTGTTTAATTATGACTGACTTTGTTGTTCTTGAAATGCCTGAAGATGATAATATGTCTATTATTCTTGGAAAACCTTTTCTAAATACTGCAGGGGCTGTTATTGATTGCAATAAAGGAAAAGTTACTTTTAATGTTCATGACAAGGAGCATACTGTTTATTTTCCCAAGAAAGTTGATAAAATGCCTGGAGTTAATACAATTAACAATTTGAGATCTATTAGAGTGGGAAGTATTGATTGCCCATATAAAGAAGAATACAAAACTCTCATGATTGGATCCATACCAATTCAATATAAGGTAACATGAGTGTCTCATATAGTTTAAAATCTTTTATGTCATATAAAATTTATTTGGTGGCAAGACTTGATCAACCTTGTTAACAAGTGCATTTTAAATGCATAAAGAAGCTAAACAATTTTCTTTCTCTCATTCTTGTTTTACCTACTGTAATGTTATTTAGTTTGCAATGTTTAGTTGAATTTGTTGTTAGAAAATAATTTTTCAATATTGAATTTAATAATGCAAAATACCAGAAAATGAAAAAAATAAAGTTTCTCAGAAAATTAAAATTTTTATATCAAAAATCATATTTTTCGAGGAAGGACCTGGAAGTGCCAGAGAGCAACCATGGAGGCCCACAGGGCCACCTCACCACATGGTGGCGCGGCAGCCTCCAGGCCGCGCCAGCACATGGTGTGGGGCCCACAGGCCCCCCCACTTGCTCTCTCTCCTTCCCCTGCCTTCCTCTTGCCCGAAAAATCACTTTTGGATAGATCAAACTCGTGTTCTTGCTGCTCATTTCCTGTGATTTCGATCTCCACATTCAGCCAATTTCTGTTGCTGAAATTTGGTGCATCTACTCTCCGGTATGTGACTCCTCCGAATATCCAAGTAGAATTTTGTTTAGTGGTGTATATATGAAGTATTTTGCTGCTGTAGATATCTTGTTTAGTGAGTTTGAATGCTTGTTCTAAGTTGAAATAACTAGTTTTGATGCATGCTTAAGCCTCTAGCAAGTCACTATAGTAGTTTCCCTTCATTTAGTTGACTAAAAATCGATTTTTATGATGTTTGTCAAAAATTTCAGAAAAGGGAGATGCATAACCATGACTTTGATGACATGTTTGAGGAAGATTTCCAGAGGAGGACAAGGCCTCCAAGGGCTGCCACTCGTGTTAGGCAATCCTACAACGAGGAAATCCTAGCACCAACGTTTGGAGATGAGCGAGATGCGGGAGTTCCAAACTCCGCGTCCCGCCCATGTAATGATTTCCTTCGTGCTGCAGGTTTACTTGAGGACTTCCTAACTCTTGTGGAGAGTGTAGGCTTGACCTCCTACATGATGGATGAGAGGCCTCAATACAATGGGCTCACCAAGACTTTTTCTGAGTCTTTCACTTTTAACTCCAAGTCTTATGGGAAAACCATTTCTTTCAAGATATATGATAGGCCTGTTAGCTTAACTTTGCAGGAATTTTGTGAGGTGATAGGTACAGCGGACGTGGGGACATCGGAGGAGGATTACACCGGATACCACGCCGGCGCATCCTCGAGCTCATACTACAGGGAAAGCTCTTCCACCTACCCCCGCGGCACCGACGGATGGGGACATTGGGGCTGATCTCCACTTAGGCCAAAAGCCTAAGCTTGGGGGGAGGTATACCGATAGCACACTCATCTACATATCATTACCATTCAGTACTTTGTATATCCATGTTTCGTTGTAGTTTTCTTTCTTTCTCTCATTTGTTCATGCTTTGTTTGCTTTCCATAAACCCAAAAACACCAAAAAGATTTTTGTTATCTCTCTTGCTGGTTTGTTTTAGTATCTAGTATTAATATGCCTAGTATTTATTTCAGTTCAATATGCAAAAACACAAAAATATTTTGCTTTGTTGTGTGCTGTTTCGCGCAGGGACAGATTTCTGCTGTCCACCGTTTAAATCATAACTCTTCACAGAAATATCGGAATGACCTGAAATTTCGTTTGCATGTTCCTCAGATGTGTACGCAACTTTCATTAGTTTTGAGTTTTCTGATCTGGGCATGTTAAGGCCCTCGAAAAAATTCGTCTTTGCTGGCTGTTCTGTTTTTAGTTCCTAAATCCGAAAACCCAAAAATATTTGCTGTTTCTCTTTGGTTTTGTGTAGTTTGTTTCAGAGGTCATTACCTTCGGTTACTCCGTGGAGCTTGGTTATTATTTCATATCTTTCAAGCACACAAGTGATAAGGCAATTATGATGATCTATGACAATTCGAGTTGGGTAAGAGGCTGGTAATGAACTCTATTTGTTTCTCATTTTTGTACATATACTCATTCATGTGAGTATGCTTAGATGGTTCGCATAAGGTATATGTCAATTGGTGGATGCTTAGTAGTTCGTGTTCTCTTATGGCCGTTTCCAATTTATTTATGATGGATGTCACGTTTCTATGGATATTTGCTTGCATTGTTTTGCTCATAATAGAATATGACATTGTGGTATCCTGCTCTGAATATTTCATTTGAATTGACTTGGCACATGTTTACACATGTTATGACTGAAAACAAAAAGTCAATTAAGCCTTGATGACATATTTTGCCTCAGAGTTCTAGTATCATTTTTATGCCTCTGTTAATTTTATTTCGTCGCAAGCATGATTATGACGGTTATTGCTCTCTTGAATTGTCGCTTTCCCATCTTTTGCTAGCCTCCACTTGTACTAAGCTGAAAATGCTTGTGCTTCCAAACCCCTGAAAACCAAGTTATTCCAAAGAGTCCACCATAAACACATATGCATGTCAATTTCGAACCATTCAAGTAAATCTGCATGTGCTATCTTTAAAACCTTCAAACACTTCTCAATTTGTGCCACTGTTTTGAACTCATGAGGAAGTAGTAGTTGGGCTTGTTATCTTCCATACTAATTAAGTAATTGACTTGCATGCTACATCTGCTCGTCACTAATTTTGCAAAGGGCTGGTTAGACCATTGTAATATCAAAAAGGATTTGAGAAAATAAAAAATAGGCACTCCTCCATGGTTTGAGATTGTTTGGTGGGCACCCGAGGATTCGGTTAGCCATGGTTATGTTAGCAAGGTTGGGAGGAGTGTCAAGCTATCAAAATGAATGAATATAAAGATGCATATTATAAGTGCCTTGTTTTAAAAATAATTCGGAACCGCTCTCAACTTGCTTAGTATGGAAGATAACAAGAACTCTATTCCCATTCGTTGACCAAACAACCACCACTCAAAAATAATTTTACCTCTGTTTTCAAAATGATAAGAAGCTCTAGCACATGTTAAATCCCTGCTTCCCTCAATGAAGGGCATATCTTTTACTTTATTGTTGAGTCACCATCCTTTTTTTAGCACCTTCTTGAGAGCATAATTGTCATTCTTAGTGTAATGTGCTTGTCCCTTAATATGTTAACTGCGGTGTAATCTTGATGCTTTTATCTTTGATATCTTTATCTCTAGTCTTCCCTTGAAACTCAGAGGTGCCTGGGCATTTATGTTTTGCTATACACATTCGGGCAAGCGAGATACCACCTTATCATACTTTATTATGAGCTTTGCAATCCTGTGAATTGATATGTTTCATGTTATTTATTATCGGTATAATTGGCATCTTTTCATGGCTTACATAACTATTGGGTGACACCATTTACATATATCACCATTCACATAGTGAGAATATTTACATCATATGAGCAAATGAGTTCGTGAAAGTTCTTTTATCGCACTCAGTTGTTAACTGAATTGCTTGAGGACAAGCAATAAGCTAAGCTTGGGGGGAGTTGATACGTCCAAAACGTATCTACTTTCCCGAACACTTTTGCTATTGTTTTACCTCTAATTTGTGTGTTTTGAATGCAACTAACACGGACTAACGCTGTTTTCAGCAGAATTACCCTGGTGTCTCGTTTTTGTGCAGAAATATCAACTTTATGGAAAAACCCCGAAAAACACCTGGGAGTCGTTTTCTCACCCGAAGAGTCCAGGAACCACGAAGATCAAACGGAGGGGAGCGACGAGGCTGCGTCACCCCCTGCCCGCGCGGCAAGGACTTGGCCGCGCGAGGACCAGGTGGGACCGCCTCGGTCGCCTCCTCGCGACCCCCTCTCGGCTATAAGACCCTCCTGACCTAAAAACGCACGGGGGGTATCCACTTTCGCAGAAACATCTCCGTACGCCGCCGCCACCGCGAACCCTAGTTCGGGGACCAGAAGTCTCTGTTCCGGCACCCTGCCGGGACGGGGAATCGAAGGGGATCATCGCCATCGTCATCGCCAACGCCTCTCCATCAACCATCCATGTTTCCCCCATCCATGTGTGAGTAATCCACCGCTGTAGGCTAGAGGGGATGGTAGGGATTGGATGAGATCATTCATGTAATAGCTGTAATATCGTTAGGGCATGGTGCCTAGTATCCGTTATCGGTGTTTTACGTCATTGTTGCAACTTGTTATGCTTAATGCTTGACACTAGGGCCCGAGTGCCATGATTTCAGATCTGAACATGTTATTGTATCATGAGGATAATTATTGTTTTAGATCATATCTATGAGTTGTATACACATATTATTGTCCAGAACCGATGGCCCCAAAGTGACAGCAATTGGGATAACCGGAGGGAATGGATGTGATGTGAGGATTACATGTGTTCACGGAATGTTAATGCTTTGCTCCGGTACTTTATTAAAAGGAGTACCTTAATTGCCAGTAGTTTCCCTAGAGGCCCCGCTGCAAACGGGCTGGCAGGACAAAAGATGATGTGCAAGTTTCTCATTGCGAGCACGCACAACTAAATTGGAACACATGCCTATGGTTAATAAATACTTGGATGCTTTATCTTATTTATCTGCAAATGTCTATGCTATGATATTACATGAATTATCTTATCCATGCAACGCCCGTACATCCGTCCCTATGCCTACAGTATTTTAATCCTGCTGTCTACCGTAATCACAATCGCTGTCTTAATTCTGCTGCTGCTATTATTTCACTACAGTCTCTGCTATAAAACTGTTGCTACTGATAATCTGTCCCGAGCAAATCTATTCACAGGTGCAGCTGATCTGACAAATCATCTGTTAAAGCTTATAAATATTCTTTGGCTCCCCTTGTGTCGAATCAATAAATTTGGGTTTTACTTCCCTCGAAGACTGTTGCGATCCCCTATACTTGTGGGTCATCACGCAACAGTATTCGAGGGAAGTAAAATCCAAATTTATTGATTCGACACAAGGGAGTGATGACCCAAAAGTATAGGGGGTGTATCGTAGTACTTTCGATAAATAAGAGTGTCGAACCCAACGAGGAGCAGAAGGTGCTGACAAGCAGTTTTGATGAGGATTTCACTGTAAACACTAGCAGACAAGTTTTTAGGAGTTTTTGATAATGCGGATAAATAAAGTGCGAGTAAATAGAGCGCGGCAATAATAATTGCAGCGAGTGGTCCAATCCTTTTTAGAGCAAAGGACAAGCCGATTTGTTTACTTATGATGACCAAACATTCCTGAGGACACACGGGATTTATGTCTAGTGCTTTCGCTTCATATAGATGATTAATCTTTAGTGTTTCGATAAGTGTTGTGTAGGTGAATGATGCTCACGGGTGTGAGGAGTTGGAAAACCCCAAGAGTAAGGTGTCATGAGCGTAGTAGCAAGTTTCCCTCAGTTATGAAACCAAGGTTATCGAACCAGTAGGAGATGAAGAACACAACGAAGGTCTCCCCAGCGCCAGAAAAGTGCTGTTGCAGGGAGGTGGAATCTGCACAACACAATCAAGAAACTTTGCTCCAACTCAACAGTGAGGTTGTCAATCTCACCGGTTGCTGTAACAATGATTAAACGTATGGTGTGGAAGATGATGTTTGCAGAGAATGAAAGAAAGCAGTTTGCAGTTGGTTGTATTATCAGTTTAAAGAAAAGGACCGGGGTCCACAGTTCACTAGTGGTGTCTCTCCATAAATAATAATAATAGCATACATGCGGGTAAACAAATTACAGCTGGGCAATTGACAGAGTAAAGAGCTGCATAATGATGCATATACTAATGTCATGATGTCTAGTGTGAGATTCATTTGGGCATTACAAGAATATACATAGACCGTTCCAACCGCATCTATGACTAATAATACACCTTCCGGTTAGCGTCCGCACCCCTTTCAGTATTAAGTTGCAAGCAACAGATTATTGCATTAGGCAAAGTGTGTAATGTAAGTAATACAATTATCCTTAGACAAAGTACTACTGTTTTATCCCTAGTAGCAACAGTACATCTAGAATCTTAGAGGTTGCTGTCACTCCCCCAGATTAAATAGAGACATGAACCCACTATCGAGCATAAATACCCCCTCTTGGAGTCACAAGCATCTACTTGGCCAGAGCATCTACTAGCAACGGAGAGCATGCAAGATCATAAACAACACACAACATGATATATTATGAAGCAAATGACATAGTATTCAATATCCATCGGATCCCAGCAAACACAACATGTAGCATTACATAAAGATGATCTTGATCATGATAGGCAGCTCACAAGATCTAAACATGATGGCACAATAGGAGAAGACAACCATCTAGCTACTGCTATGGACCCGTAGTACAAGGATGAACTACTCACGCATCAGTCCGGAGGCGGGCATGGTGATGTAGAGCCCTTCGGTGATGATTCCCCTCTCCGGCAGGGTGCCGGGAAGAGCTTCTGAACCCCCCCAAACTAGGGTTGACGACGGCGGCGGGTCCGTTAGGTTTTGTGAAAAAGTGTTCAGGTACTAGGTCTTGTATTGTCGGGGGGTATTTGTAGGCGAAAGGGTGAAGGCGGTGGAGGCCCGAGGCCATGTCCTCAGGTGCTGGCGCGACAGAGGGGGGGGGGGGGGAGCCGCGCCCCCACCTGATGACGGCGCCTCGGTGCCCTTCTTCGTTTCCTCTTCGGACTTCTGGAACGTGTCGGAAAAAATAGGGACTTCGGCATAAAAATCATCCAATTCCGAGAATATTTCCTTAAGTGGTTTTCTGAAACCAAAAACAGCAGAAAACAGGGAACTGGCACTGTGGCATCTTGTTAATAGGTTAGTCCCAGAAAATGCATAAAACAACACAAAGTGTATATAAAACATGTACCAATTGGTATAATATAAGCATGGAACATAAGAAATTATAGATACGTTTGAGACGTATCAGTGAACCTATGCTAATTCACCGCCCTTCCTAGGACTAATACATACTTGTGATTATACCCCTTGCAAGCATCCGCAAATACAAGAAAGTAATTAAGATAAATCTAACCACAGCCTTAAACTCTGAGATCCTACCATCCCTCATGCATCGAGATACCAACGGGGGTTTAGGTTTCTGTCACTCCGGCAACCCCACAATTAATATTCGAATACACAATGCATTCCTCTATGCCCATAAAGGTGAAGTGTCATGTAGTCGACGTTCACATGACACCACAAGAAGAATAGCACCACAACTTAAATATCAAACCATTAAATATTACTCAACCTAGTTCACTACTAACATCTAGACTTCTCCCATGTCCTCAAGAACTAAACGAACTACTCACAACACATCATATGGATCATGATCAGAGATGATTTAATGACGGGTAACAATCTGAACATAAACCTTAATTCAACGGTTCCACCCAATAGCATCAATAACAATAGTAATCAACACCGGGAGAGTTTCCCCTATCAAATGCACAAGATTCAGCCCTAGATGTTACAGCGGTAACGGAGTGGAACGATGGAGATGACGGTGTCGGCGGTGGAGATGGTGGTGATGATGATCCCGATAAAGTGCAGCTCGATGACGGTGACGATGGCGACGATTCCCCCCCCCCCCCCCCCACTCCGGGAAGGGATTTCCCCGGCAGCTTTTCAGCCTGCCGGAGAGCTTTTCTCTCTCGGTGGTTTCCGCCTCGTGGAGGCGGCGGCTCTGTTTCTGGTCTATCCCCCGAGTCTTAGGTTTTCGGGGGGATGAAGTACGTGAAAGGGCGATGCCAGACGTGGGCTAGGGCGCCCAGATGATGTGCTGGCGCGGCAGAGGGGCTGGCCGCGCCGACACCTCATGTGGGCCCCCTGGGGCCCACCTGGTTCTCCCCTTTTGGCTCCCTCCGGCATTTGGCAAAATAGGAACATCCAGATTCTTCGTTTTGTTTTCTGAGCTTTGCAAATATTGTATCTTGACGGTGTTTTTTCCAGCAGAATTCAGACTCCGGTGATTCATCCTCCAATAATCATCAAACATGCAAAATAGATGAAATAACATAAGTATCATCTCCAAATATGAAATATATCAATGAATAACAGTAAATTATGATATAAAATAGTGATGCAAAATGGACGTATCAGTGAGCCAAAGAATATTTATAAGTCTTAACAGCGGAGTTGTCAATTCAGCTGCACCTGTGAACAGACTTGCTTGAGACAGATTATCAGTAGCAACAGTTTTATAGTAGTGACAGTAGTGAAATAACAGCAGCAGCGAAATAAAGACAGCAGTAGTGATTATAGTAGACAGCAGGATTAAAATACTGTAGGCATAGGGACGGATGAACGGGCGTTGCATGGATGAGATATTTCATATAATAACTAAGTCATGGGCATGTGCAGATAAATAAGATAAAGTATCCAAGTATTAATTAACCATAGGCATGTGTTTCAATTTAGTTGTGCGTGCTCGCAATGAGAAACTTGCACATCATCTTTTGTCCTACCAGCCCGTTGCAGCGGGGCCTCAAGGGAAACTACTGGTAATTAAGGTACTTCTTTTAATAAAGTACCGGAGCATAGCATTAACATTCCGTGAACACATGTGATCCTCACATCACAACCATCCCCTCCGCTTGTCCCAATTGCTGTCACTTGGGGGCCTCGGGTTCCGGACAATAATATGTGTATACAACTCATAGATATGATCTAAAAAAATAATTATCTTCATAATACAATAACATGTTCAGATCTGAAATCATGGCACTCGGGCCCTAGTGTCAAGCATTAAGCATAACAAGTTGCAACAATGACATAAAACACCGATAACGGATACTAGGCACCATGCCCTAATGATATTACAGCTATTACAAGAACGATCTCATCCAATCCCTACCATCCCCTCAAGCCTACAGCGGGGAATTACTCACACATGGATGGGGGAAACGATGATGGTTGATGGAGAGGCGTTGGTGATGACGATGGCGATGATCCCCTTCGATTCCCCGTCCCGACAGGTTGCCGGAACAGAGACTTCTGGTCCCCGAATTGAGTTTCGAGGTGGCGTCGACGCTCGGATGCGTTTCTGGAAAAAGTGCTCGGGGTGTTCTCTGTTTTTAGGTCAGGGGACCTTATATCCGAGAGGGGGACGCGAGGGCGTGGCTGGTGCAGCCACACCATGTGGTGGCGCGGCCAGGGTCCTGCCGCGCCTCCATGTGGTGTGGGCCCATCATGGCTCTTCTCCGTCTCGTCTTATGGCTCCGTGACTCTTCGGGCAAAATAGGAGGTTTGGCCTTTTTTCTGGTATTTTTCCTAAAAGTTGAATTTCTGAACAAAAATAAGACACCAGGGCAATTCTGCTGAAAACAGCGTTAGTCCGTGTTAGTTGCATTCAAAACACACAACTTAGGGGTGAAACAATAGCAAAAGTGTTCGGGAAAGTAGATACGTTTTGGACGTATCAACTCCCCCCAAGCTTAGCTTATTGCTTGTCCTCAAGCAATTCAGTTAACAACTGAGTGCGATAAAAGAACTTTCACGAACACATTTGCTTCATATGATGTAAATATTCTCACTATGTGGACAAATGATTAGGCTATTCATAATAAGATATATGTAAATGGTGTCACCCAATAGTTATGTAAGCCATGAAAAGATGCCAATCATACCAATAATAAATAACATGAAACATATCAATTCACAGGATTGCAAAGCTCATAATAAAGTATGATAAGGTGGTATCTCGCTTGCCCGAATGTGTATAGCAAAACATAAATTCCCAGACACCTCTGAGTTTCAAGAGAAGACTAGAAATAAAGATATCAAAGATAAAAGCATCAAGATTATACCGCAGTTAACAGTATTCTGGGACAAGCACATTACACTAAGAATGACAACTATGCTCCCAAGAAGGTGCTCAAAGAAGGATGGTGACTCAACAATAAAGTAAAAGATAGGCCCTTCATTGAGGGAAGTAGGGATTTAACATGTGCTAGAGCTTTTCATTATTTTGAAAACAGTGGCAAAATTGTTTTTGAGTGGTGATTGATTTGTTAACGAATGGCAATATAAATCCTGTTATCTTCCATACTAAGCAAGTTGAGAGCGGTTCCGATTTATTTAAAAAACAAGCATTTATAATATGCACTTTCTTATATAATTTGACACTCCTCCCAACCTTTGCTTTTCTCAAACCATGGCCAACCGAATCCTCGGGTGCCCACCAGCAATCACATACCACGGAGGAGTGTCATTTTTTTTCTTTTCAAAACTTTTGGAATATTATAGTGGTCTAACCAGCTCTTTTGCAATATTAATGACGAGCAGATGAAGCATGCAAATCGATGATTACTTAATTAACATGGAAGATAACAAGCCCAACTACTACTTCCTCATGAGCTAAAACAGTGTCACAAATTGAGAAGTTATTTGAAGGTTTTAAAGAGTGCAGATGCAAATTTAGTTGAATGGTTTGAAATGCCATACATAGGTGTTTTTGGTGGACTCTTTGGGATGACTTGGTTTTCAGGGATTTGGAAGCACAAGCATTTGCAGCTCAGTACAAGTGGAGGCTAGCAATAGACGGGGAAGCGACAATTCAAGAGAGCAATAACCGTCATAATCATGCTTGCGACAAAATAAAATTAACGGAGGCGTAAAAATGATACTAGAACTCTGAGGCAAAATAAATCATCAAGCCTTAATTGAATTTTTGTTTTCAGTCATAACATGTGTAAGCATGTGCCAAGTCGATTCAAATGAATTATTCAGAGTAGGATACCACAATGTCATATTCTACTATGAACAGAACAATGGAAGCAAATATCCACGAAACATGTTATCTACCATTAATAAATTGGGACCGATCATAAGAGAACACGAACTACTAAGCATCCACCATTAGACATATATCTTATGCGAACCATCTAAGCATGCTCACATGAATGAGTATATGTACAAAAATGAAAAACAAATAGAGTTCATTACCAGCCTCTTACCCAACTCGAATTGTCATAGATCATCATTATTGCCTTTTCACTTGTGTGTTTGAAAGATATGAAATAATAACCAAGCTCCATGGAGTAACTTAAGGTGATGAACTCTGAAACAAACTATACAAAACCAAAGAGAAACAAGAAATATTTTTGGGTTTTCGGATTTAGGAACTAAAACAGAACAGCCAGCAAAGACGAATTTTTTCGAGGCCCTTAACATGCTCAGATGAGAAAACTCAAAACTAATGAAAGTTGCATACATATCTGAGGATTATGCTCACGAAATTGCAGGCCATTTGGATTTTTCTGTGAAAAGTTATGAATTAAACGGTGGACAGCAGAAATCTGTCCCTGCGCGAAACAGCAAACAACAAAGCAAAATATTTTTGTATTTTTGCATATTGAACCGAATTAAATACTAAGCATACTAATACTAGATACTAAAGCAAACTAGCAAGAGAAATAACAGAAATATTTTTGGTCTTTTTGAGTTTTGGAAAGTAAAGCAAAACATGAACAAATAAAAGAAAGAAAGAAAGAAAACGAAAGCGAAACATGGATATACAAAGTACCGAATGATAATGATATATAGATGAGTGTGCTATCGGTATACCTCCCCCCAAGCTTAGGCTTTTGGCCTAAGTGGAGATCAATCCCATGGTGCCCAAGTGGAGACGTCTCCAAAGTATGATAAAGAAGAAGCTTCGCCCTGATACGAACTCGAGGATGCTCCAGTGTAGTGCGCGGTGTAGTCCTCCTCGGGTGTCTCCTCCACGCCGTGCTGCCCGTAGAACCCTAGCACGTTCAGCTGCTCATCCAACTCCACCTTCGAGCGCGACCACGGTCTCCTGTCAAGACTGAACAAACCGGGCTGCGGCAAAGGGACTTCCCTCTCGTCCCCATCAGTGAATAAAACTTTGTACACAAGCCGACCTGCAATAGAACTAGAAGTAACAAATTGATGACCTTTCATCGCATCAAGGTCGAGCCTATAAGGGGTCAATAACTCATCACTAGGATCAATAGGAAGGTGCAGATGTGCAATAATACGCGAGGCAATAATCCCTCCATACATAGGTCCCTAAGTAGCTAAGCGACGAGCAATAAGAGCCCTAAGATTATAAGTAGTTCGACCATTAAGTGCCGCAGCAAGAAAGGCAAGATGATAGCTAGAAATGTTGCTAGTGTTCTCCCTACCAAGAATGCTAGTAGCAATATAGTAAGCAAAATATCTAATGGCTGGGAGCTGAATGTTCCTTATCTTGCCACGTTGGGCTGTGCGGTCATCATCATTTGTCACCCCTCGGTAAAGTTGCATCAACTCAGCGGGGTTCCCTTGAATCTTCTTTGCTGTCCCGGATGGCGCAATACCTATCACACTGCAAAACTCTCGCAAACTCATGGTAACAGTCCTACTATAAATCTTAAATGAAAAAGATGGATGAAAAGCTGAGTTTTTAAAGGTGAAGCTCTCAACAAAAGTTTTGGTGAGCATGACATATTGGGGACTCTCATCCTCCATGTATGTCACCAAGCCAACCCTCTGCACAAGAAGCAAGAAATCATCAAGTATCCCTGCTTCACGCAAAAAGTTAGTACATGGGAAGGAAGATGTGTTTGGCATTCCATCATCCCTCTCATCTCCAATGCTTGGTGCTATGAGATCTTCATTGTAGGATTGCCTAATGCGAGTAGTTGCCCTCCTAGGCGTTTCTACCCTTGGTGCATCTCTCTCAAACATCTCCTCATAGGTATGGTTATGCATCTTCATTTTCTGAAATTTTTAACAAATGTCATAAAAATTAATTTTGAGCCAACTAAATGAGGGGAAACTACTATAGTGACTTGCTAGAGGCTTAAGCATGCATCAAAACTAGTTATTCCAACTTAGAACAAGCATTTAAACTCACTAAACATGACATCTACATCAGCAAAATACTCAAGATATAATACACTAAACAAAATTCTATTTGGATGATCAGAGGAGTCACATACTGGAGAGTGAATACCCCAAATATCAGCAGCAAAGATGGGCTGAAGATGGAGATCGAAATTGCAGTAGAAGAACAGCAAGAACACGGGTTTGAGCAGAGGCAAAGTGATTTTTCGGGAGAGAGAAAGGATGGGGAGGAAGGGGAGTAAGTGAGGTGGCCTGGTGGGCCCTCACCATGTCCAGGCGCGGCCAAAGGTCTGCCGCGCCACCACATGATGTGGGGGCATGGTGGGTCCCCCTGGTTATCCTCTGGTACTCCCAGGTTCCTCCTCGAAAAATAGGAATTTTGACATAAATTTTTTAATTTTCTGAGAACTTTTATTTCTGGGCATTTTTTGGATTTTGAGATATTAAATTCAATGCATGAAAAATATTTTTCAAATCATATTCAACTAAAACTATGCAAACCAAATAGTATTACAGTAGGTAAAATAAGGATGAGAAGAAAAATGTTGTTTAGCACTTCCATGCATTTAAAACACATTTGTTAGCAAGGTTGATCAAGTCTTGCTACCAAATAAATTTAAGATGACATAAAAGGATTCAAACATTGTGAGACACTCATGTTACCTTATATGGTATTGATATGGATCCAATAACAAGAGTTTTGTATTCTTCTTTATAAGGGCAATCAATACTTCCCACTTTGATGGACCTCACATTGGTAATTGTATTAACTCCACATACTTTATCCATTCTCTTGGGAAAATAAACAGTATGTTCCTTGTCATTCACATTGAAAGTTACTTTTCCTTTATTGCAATCAATAACAGCCCCTGCAGTGTTTAGAAAAGGTCTCCCAAGAATAATAGACATATTATCATCTTCAGGCATTTCAAGCACAACAAAGTCAGTCATGATTAAACAATTATTAGCCACTTGAACAGGAACATCCTCACAAATACCAACAGGAACAACAATAGATTTATCAGCCATTTGCAAAGATATATCAGTAGGTATCAATTTATCCAAATAAAGTCTCTTGTAAAGAGAGAAAGGCATAACACTAACTCCTGCTCCCAAGTCACATAGAGCAGTTCTAACATAATTATTTTTGATAGAGCAAGTAATGGTTGGTATACCTGGATCACAATATCTTTCATAGAGCAAGTTCTAACATAATTATTTTTTGGAACCTTGCCATTGAAAGAGTAATTAGCAAGCATAGTAGATATTTCCTCATTAGAAATTTTCCTTTTGTTAGACACAATATCTTTCATATATTTTGAATAAGGAGGCAATTTAATAGCATCAGTCAAAGGAATTTGTAAGAACAAAGGTTTCATCCATTCACAAAATTTATTATAATGTTCTTGTTCTTTTGTTTTAAGTTTCTTACCAGGAAAAGGCATTTTTTTTTGACCCAAGGTTCTCTTTCACTACCATGTTTCTTAGCTATAAAATCTTCCTTAGTGTACTTTTTATTTTTATTATGCTTTTCAGGTTCTTCCTCTATTTCTTCCTTATCCAAATTGCTATTCTTATCATTATCATTAAAATTATTACTATCATTGTTATGTTCATTACCACTTTCAGTTTCAGCATCAGAAATAGATATACTATTAGGATCATTAACAGGTTCAGAGGATTCTATAACAGTTTTATGTTTCTTCTTCTTTTTCTTAGAAGGAGCACTAGGTTTATTAATTCGTTGAGAATCTTGTTCAATTCTTTTAGGATGTCCTTCAGGATATAAAGGATCCTGAGTAGAAATACCTCCTCTAGTTGTTACTTCGCAAACATGTTTTTCTTTATCAATAGAGGCATTCATTAACAAATCTTTTTGCACTTTAGTAAGTTGATCAATTTGAGTTTGAACCATATGAAAATGTTTAATAAGTATTTTAACATCATTGGAGGTTCTATCAACAATATCATGCAAGTTACTAATAGCACGAGAATTTTCCATTAAATGATTCTCTATTCTCATATTTAAATTACATTGCTTAGTAATAAAAGTATCAAATTCATCTAAGCATTGAGTAGGAGGTTTTGAGTAAGGAATTTCTCTATCATCAAACCTTTGGAGAGAGTGTACCTCAATTATGGGTGAAGGAGGAATTGGCTTACATAATTCTTCAATAGGAGGTAAATTCTTCACATCTTCAGATTTAATACCTCTCTCTTTAAGAGATTTCTTGGCTTCCTTCATCACTTCTTCATCTAATTCAATCATACCTCCCTTCCTTGGTGTTGGTGTAGGTGTTGGATTGGTTCAGGAATATTCCAATCATCATAATTCTGGCTTATCTTAGCCATTAATTCCTCAGCTTCTTCTGGAGTTCGTTTCCTGAAAACACAACTAGCACAACTATCAAATATGTCCTAGATTCAATGATTAATCCACTGTAAAATATATCAAGAAGATCATTTTTCTCTAAATCATGGTTTGGTTGGCCTCTTATTAGAGAACAAAACCGTGTCCAAGCATCAGGCAATTTCTCATCTTCTTCTTGATTAAAGTTATAAATTCTTATCAAAGCATCACGTTGAGCACTAGCAGGAAAATATTTCCGAAATAAAGTATCAAGCAAACCAATAGGACTAGTAATGGAACCAGGAGACAAATTATTATACTGATGCTCACGGGTGTGAGGAGTTGGAAAACCCCAAGAGTAAGGTGTGATTAGCGTAGTAGCAAGTTTCCCTCAGTTATGAAACCAAGGTTATCGAACCAGTAGGAGATGAATAACACAACGAAGGTCTCCCCAGCGCCAGAAAAGTGATGTTGCAGGGAGGTGGAATCTGCACAACACAATCAAGAAACTTTGCTCCAACTCAACAGTGAGGTTGTCAATCTCACCGGCTTGCTGTAACAAGGATTAAACGTATGGTGTGGAAGATGATGTTTGCAGAGAATGAAAGAAAACAGTTTGCAGTTGGTTGTATTATCAGTTTAAAGAAAAGGACCGGGGTCCACAGTTTACTAGTGGTGCCTCTCCATAAATAATAATAATAGCATACATGTGGGTAAACAAATTACAGCTGGGCAATTGACAGAATAAAGAGCTGCATAATGATGCATATACTAATGTCATGATGTCTAGTGTGAAATTCATTTGGGCATTACAACAATATACATAGACCGTTCCAACCGCATCTATGACTAATAATCCACCTTCCGGTTAGCGTCCGCACCCCTTTCAGTATTAAGTTGCAAGCAACAGATTATTGCATTAGGCAAAGTGTGTAATGTAAGTAATACAATTATCCTTAGACAAAGTACTACTGTTTTATCCTTAGTAGCAACAGTACATCTACAATCTTAGAGGTTGCTGTCACCCCCCCAGATTAAATAGAGACATGAACCCACTATCGAGCATAAATACCCCCTCTTGGGGTCACAAGCATCTACTTGGCCAGAGCATCTACTAGCAACGGAGAGCATGCAAGATCATAAACAACACACAACATGATATATTATGAAGCAAATGACATAGTATTCAATATCCATCGGATCCCAGCAAACACAACATGTAGCATTACATAAAGATGATCTTGATTATGATTGGCAACTCACAAGATCTAAACATGATGGCACAATAGGAGAAGACAACCATCTAGCTACTACTATGGACCCGTAGTCCAAGGATGAACTACTCACGCATCAGTCCGGAGGCGGGCATGGTGATGTAGAGCCCTCCGGTGATGATTCCCGTCTCCGGCAGGGTGCCGGGAAGAGCTTCTGAACCCTCCCGAACTAGGGTTGACGACGGCGGCGGCTCCGTTAGGTTTTGTGGAAAAGTCTTCGGGTACTAGGTCTTGTATTGTCCGGGGGTATTTGTAGGCGAAAGGGCGAAGGCGGTGGAGGCCCGAGGCCACGTCCTCAGGTGTTGGCGCGGCAGGGGGGGGGGGGGGAGCCGCGCCCCCACCTGATGACGGCGCCTCGGTGCCCTTCTTCGTTTCCTCTTCGGACTTCTGGAACGTGTCGGAAAAAATAGGGACTTCGGCATAAAAATCATCCAATTCCGAGAATATTTTCTTAAGTGGTTTTCTGAAACCAAAAACAGCAGAAAACAGGTAACTGGCACTGTGGCATCTTGTTAATAGGTTAGTCCCAGAAAATGCATAAAACAACACAAAGTGTATATAAAACATGTAGCAATTGGTATAATATAAGCATGGAACATAAGAAATTATAGATACGTTTGAGATGTATCATATACCAAGTTTTAGCTTCTCCTTTTAATGAGAAATGAAATATTTTAGTGACAAAGTAAGTGCGCATCTTTATGTCCTCAGAAAATATACCACTCAAAGTAGAGAGTTCATTCATGTGTTCTACAGCACTTTCATTTTCGGTTCCACAGAAAGGTTCTCTCTCAACAATAGCTATGTGTGCTAAATCAAGAAAGAAATCATAATCTTTGTCTTTAATGTTTATAGGAGATGTAGCAAATTTAGCATCATGAGATAACTTATATCTAATAGCATGTTTTTCAAGAAAACTTTTTGTATTACATGCACCAGTAGTAGCTTGACATTCTTCAATAAAATCATCATTAAGTTCAACATATAATTCATCAAGATCATCATCAGCATTATTTGTAAATTCAGGTGAATTAACAGGTGTTTCAGCATCTTCATTAGGAATTTCAGCATTTTCAAATTGTTTAGATCTAGCAATCGTAGCATCTAAAAAGGGGCCTAATGAACCAGTATCATCAACAACAGTAGAAGCATCATCATAAGTAATTTCAGATTCAGCAGGAGTAACAGTGCAAGAAGCTTGGGGTGGTGTAACCAGCTTACTTAAAACAGACGGTGAATCAAGAGCAGCAGCGGAACTCAGAATTGTACCTTTTCTTGTAGTGGATGGTACGATGGGAAATTTCTTATCACCAGGTCTTCCCATGATGAATGAATTCCAGAGAGCAATATCACACTCAGGTGAACTTATAAATAAAGCTATGCTCCCCGGCAACGGCGCCAGAAAATAGTCTTGATGACCCACAAGTATAGGGGATCGCAACAGTCTTCGAGTGAAGTAAAACCCAAATTTATTGATTCGACGCAAGGGGAGGCAAAGAATATTTATAAGTCTTAACAGCAGAGTTGTCAATTCAGCTGCACCTGTGAACAGACTTGCTCGAGACAGATTATCAGTAGCAACAGTTTTCTAGTAGTGACAGTAGTGAAATAACAGCAACAGTGAAATAAAGACAGCAGTAGTGATTATAGTAGACAGCAGGATTAAAATACTGTAGGCATAGGGACGGATCAACGGGCGTTGCATGGATGAGATATTTCATATAATAACTAAGTCATGGGCATTTGCAGATAAATAAGATAAAGTATCCAAGTATTAATTAACCATAGACATGTGTTCCAATTTAGTTGTGTGTGCTCGCAATGAGAAACTTGCACATCATCTTTTGTCCTACCAGCCCGTTGCAGCGGGGCCTCAAGGGAAACTACTGGTAATTAAGGTACTCCTTTTAATAAAGTACCGGAGCAAAGCATTAACATTCTGTGAACACATGTGATCCTCACATTACAACCATCCCCTCCGGTTGTACCAATTGCTGTCACTTTGGGGCCTCGGGTTCCGGACAATAATATGTGTATACAACTCATAAATATGATCTAAAACAATAATTATCTTCATGATACAATAACATGTTCAGATCTGAAATCATGGCACTCGGGCCCTAGTGTCAAGCATTAAGCATAACAAGTTGCAACAATGACATAAAACACCGATAACGGATACTAGGCACCATGCCCTAATGATAT
Source organism: Poa annua (assembly GCA_026929855.1). NCBI lineage: Eukaryota > Viridiplantae > Streptophyta > Magnoliopsida > Poales > Poaceae > Poa > Poa annua. The sequence continues at coordinate 13,764,707 of CM049434.1, read as the reverse complement.
TACAGCTATTACATGAACGATCTCATCCAATCCCTACCATCCCCTCAAGCCTACAGCGGGGAATTACTCACACATGGATGGGGGAAACGATGATGGTTGATGGAGAGGCGTTGGTGATGACGATGGCGATGATCCCCTTCGATTCCCCGTCCCGGCAGGGTACCGGAACAGAGACTTCTGGTCTCCGAATTGAGTTTCGAGGTGGCGGCGGCGCTCGGATGCGTTTCTGGAAAAAGTGCTCGGGGTGTTCTCTGTTTTTAGGTCAGGGACATAATATCCGAGAGGGGGACGCGAGGGCGTGGCTGGTGCAGCCACACCATGTGGTGGCGCGGCCAGGGGCCTGCCGCGCCTCCATGTGGTGTGGGCCCACCATGGCTCTTCTCCGTCTCGTCTTCTTGCTCCGTGACTCTTCGGGCAAAATAGGAGGTTTGGCCTTTTTTCTGGTATTTTTCCTAAAAGTTGAATTTCTTCACAAAAATAAGACAACAGGTCAATTCTGCTGAAAACAGCGTTAGTCCGTGTTAGTTGCATTCAAAACACACAACTTAGAGGTGAAACAATAGCAAAAGTGTTCGGGAAAGTAGATAAGTTTTGGACGTATCAGTGTTCAATTTGCAAAGATGGATAACCCCGAAACTTCAGAAAATCTGATGCAAACCCCCATCCTCCCAAGTGTTTACACTGCGTCGACTTGGTTCCATATACAAAGCACCGAAGTAATCTAATGCCACATGGTTATTTGCACTCTTCAATTTTCTCTCAAGTGACTCATGCACCTCTAACAAGTAAATTCTCATAGATTTTGTGTTTTTGCAGCTCATTAGAAACATAAAGCTATAGCTCCCATATTGTAGAAGGGTCTTCCTTTCCCATACATATTCACTTTACCATTTTATAGAATAAGTGTTTTGCAGTAAGATGGAATCAAAAGTTCACGTTATTTGCTATGGTCATGGGTTTTACTAAGAATAAGATGCTAGGATCAGCGATGCTTCTGTCTTTTCACGTCCAGAATAGAATTCTCAGCGTAACCCTTTATTTCTCTTATTTAATCTTATTGTTGAGTGGAAGGAGTTGAGTATGTCAGTTTAAAGAAAGTTCTATTCACTTTCTCTTCGCATGACATTTGTACACTTACTAATATGTTTCCTTTCTTTGTGAATTTCTGAAGGGAAAATATTGAATGAGGCAGGATTTCACTTTTGCATGTTCAGTGCAGCTGACTGAAGTCCTTCTAAATTTGCAGCTAATTTTCTTCTACCAATTAGTCAGATTTTTTTTCTGCCACACTCTCGCTGTAAATAGTTCTATATGATTTATTTGTGTACAACTTTGTAGATGAATGCCAGAAAAATGTTGTCCTCCGAGGTATAGTTTTGCCATCAAGAGGTTGCATTCAGAGATTAAGTTGTGCTTATATCTACAAAATAGTGCATGACCAGAGATGCAATGGACTACATAATTGTGGAGTACGTAAAAAATTTACTTATACTGCTGTTTTTCTCTATTGTTATTTTTTCTTAATGTTATGCCTGATTTTTGGAAGTTACAACTACTTCATTAACATATCTACAATTTTGTCGTAATTCAAAACTATTCTATAGGACTCTGATATGTTTTGTGATTATGGTTCACCGAGTGATTACATATGTTGCCGCAGCAACGCGCGGGGTATTATCTAGTTTATCAGTTTGTGAGTTTTATCTTTCTTTTTTACTCGGCCGTATTATATTGTTGGTTGGGCCTTACAAATTGGAGACCCAGGACGGTCACCCCTTGGCCCCGCCCTATAGGCCAGCCCTGCTGAGAGGGTGGTAGGGAGTTGGGGTGCGGGAGATGGGTGAGGGTTGGGACCTGCCCCATGGCGCAGGCGTGATAGGTGAAGTACTCGCTGATCTTGGGGTTCGAGCTATCGTCGCTCTCGCCAGGGGGACGCGGACGAGGGCGAGGCTGTCCTCGTGGCGAGGATTTCAGGCTCGATTGCGAAATGTGACAGCTTCAGAGCATCTCTAGCAGATCCTCCATCCGACCCGCATCCGCATAATAACGGTCAATACGCAGTTTTGGATGCAAAAAACATGTAGACCAGGCTATCCGATTCCGCGCTGGCGAGAAATCAAATATCCAGTTTCGGTAGCTCTCACCCTCATGAACCCCATCCCGACTCCAGCGTTGGTGCGAAGGATATTCCCGAATATGCTGTTATGCAGTTCGATTTGGGGTGTCTATTCTGCACGACCATATTTCGGCCTGCAAAAGTCGTAAAGTGTGGTATGCATCCGCGGATTTGTGGTTTGCGGTTTGGGGATCACCTAGAGATGCTCTCAGGCCGCCGGTGCAGTGGACGTAGAAATAAGATACAAGCGGCGAGGCGGCAGTGCAGAAGGTGACGTGGATGACCCCCTTGTCCCCCGACATCTTGCAACATGTTGTGGTGGCGTTGGCGATCGGAGAAGTATGCCTCGAGCTCAAGGAGCACGAAGCCGCTCCATGAAGAGCCGTTGTGAGCAGGCGGACACTGGGAGGCGGGCAAGATGGTGTATTCGTCGTTCTCATACGCACCATCCTCGCCTTGCATATCCTCCTCGGATTGGGGAGTTGTCCCTCCGAGTGAGGCGTTAGTGTATTTACAGTGGGTGCATTCATGGTAGTCTTAGAATCAGGGCTAGTCCTAAGAATTTTTGGACCCAGGGCGAGTTAAGTCAATATATTTTATAGTAAACTCTTTTATTTTCATATACATTAGTTTTATTATATTTCATAAATCTTATAAGTATATATCTCTGCATATATAGTTTGCATAGTTAAACTAAATATAAACTATTATAATATATATGTATACTTATTGTACCTTAGGCACATTTAAAAATACAATTATCTTATGTTGAGTCTTAATATTTTTGTAACCAAAACTATATTTGTTTTTATTGTAGAAACTTACGCTAAAATTTGTAAAAAGAAGAACTATATGCCTCCTTTCATAGTGGAATTAAGACATAATTATATACAATTTTTTGGGATGCGTATATTTTAAGTATATACTAACGGATATCTGAAGAGAAGTTTCGAGTGTATCATTACACCAGAAAATTTATAAAAACTTCTATAACATAAATGTAACTAGTATCTTCTCCACCTTTTTTGTTTAAGTGTGTTCTACAACTAACATTGTTTTAAGTAATGATCTTGATATTGAAATATAAGTATTAAAATCAACCACTAACAATCATAAAATGTATTGTGACTTCTAAAACTCCACATTCACAGTTTGATATGTTATGTCAATTAAAATCAAAGTGTCTTTTCTGCTATCGATACACAACTTCTCATGTAAATTTCTCAAATAGAAATATACATATAATATTAAACTGAACGCTTGGTTATCATAGCTTTCATTTTACAACTAGGGCTTTCTCTAGAGAGGGTGATCAGTCTAACTAAACTTGTCAGTGCAAACCACAATGTGTTTTTATGGGAAGACTAGGTTGGTTTCTTTTTACGAACACAATTTGGAAGACTAGGTTGGTTTCTTGTTACAAACACAATTTGTGGTGAAGACCCCTCATAAGTAACAAATAAACTTTTCTATAGGGATTAATACATTGTTACATATAATACATTAATTTACATGGTTATGCGAATACTTTACTATTTGTTCTCATACTCTTTAAACCCGTGAAGGATATCATTTTGTCTGACCTATAACCCTTTCACCACTAGATGGGAATGAGCGCAATCCACCGCGGTAGCTATGGGTGCCAATCATTCTATCACCTGAACACCACACCGGGCGCACAGTCACATGTGAGTGTGTTGTGTCACCCTTTCCTACATCATCCTTTTCCTAGACATCAAAGTCAGGTATTTAAATGTTCATTCTCTTCATGATGAACCGCCCAAAAGCCATAAAAATGGTACTCAGTTTCCTGAGAAATGAATCTTCTCTATCTAAATGGGAGAACCCCACTACCTGATTTTCCAGCATCCTCGTGCGTCCACGTCACCTCAGTTACCGAGCGATTAACTCTCGATTGTCTCTCGTCGTTTCGTCTTGTGTTCCCTATTAGCCAGTGACATGCATTCGTGTTACCGAGCTCGATTTGAGGGCCAGGCCCATATATGGGCCGTCTTTGTATTCCCTCGATTACTTGGGCTGGCACGCACGTCACGGTCATCCCAGCTTGGTCGTTCCCTACGCTCGCCCTTCACACTAAAAAAAACTCCACCGCTCTTTATATTCCTCTTCCCCGCCGCCGCCGTGACCTTGGAATTTATGGCGACAAATTCATCCGCACGATCTTCTTGCCACAATAGCTGCTAAAACTGCCACATTCTCCCCATCATTCATCACCCACAAATCATCAAGAAACAACTCTGCTTGGTTCAGCTTCCCACCGCCGCCTCCTACATGTTTAAAAGGCTCCCTGTGTTGCCAAGGACACCCAGCGCCCCCGCCAGCTCGCCTCGCAATCTCACCGGTCTCAACCCTCCCGCCCCTCGAAAATATCCTTCTAAATTTTTATCCCCTCGCTAACTTTTCTCAGTTTGTTAGGTTGATGTACGCCTCAATGTTGCTCCCCTGGAGCTGGATTTGATTGGATTTTCATTGATTATGCCTACCGCTCTCCTAAGCAGGCCAATTTGGTGTACCCAGGTTGGATTCTAATTGTCGGTGCCTCAAGGAAGGAGGAAGAGGCTATCGTCAACTTACGCCCAAGCTGGACAGTAATCACCTCTTTATACCTGTACGCCCTCATCCTTGCACTTTATTTTCTGATTGCATCAATTAGCATATGCATCTTCTTTTTTCGTACTTTTCTTATCGGTTGCATATGTTTACTCCACTCGAATATCCCCTGGATTTATTTATTTTGCATTCAAACTGAATCGGATGTCTTTCTGGTTGTATATGTTTGTTCCCTTCAAATGTCCACTGAAATTTATTTTTTACATTGACATTTGCTCCCCTGGAATTTTCAATAAAATATATTTGTTAAATAGCCTTGCTAACTAGAGACCAAAAAACACAATCTCATTCCTTCAAGTCCAATTTATGTGTGTTCAATTATTAAAGATGGATAACCCCGAAACTTCAGAAAATCTGATGCAAACCCCCATCCCCCCAAGTGTTTACACTGCGTCGACTTGGTTTTATATACAAAGCACCGAAGTAATCTAATGCCACATGGTTATTTGCACTCTTCAATTTTCTCTCAAGTGACTAATGCACCTCTAACAAGTAAAATCTCAGAGATTTTGTGTTTTTGCAGCTCATTAGAAACATAAAGCTATAGCTCCCATATTATAGAAGGGTCTTCCTTTCCCATACATATTAACTTTACCATTTTATAGAATAAGTGTTTTGCAGTAAGATGGAATCAAAAGTTCATGTTACTTGCTATGGTCATGGGTTTTACTAAGAATAAGATGCTAGGATCAGCGATGCTTCTGTCTTTTCACGTCCAGAATAGAATTCTCAGCGTAACCCATTATTTCTCTTATTTAATCTTATTGTTGAGTGGAAGGAGTTGAGTATGTCAGTTTAAAGAAAGTTCTATTCACTTTCTCTTCGCATGACATTTGTACACTTACAAATACGTTTCCTTTCTTTGTGAAATTATGAAGGGAAAAGATTGAATGAGGAAGGATTTCACTTTTGCATCTGCAGTGCAGCTGACTGAAGGCCTTCTAAATTTGCAGCTAATTTTCTTCTACCAATCAGTCAGATATTTTTTCCGCCACACTCTCGCTGTAAATAGTTCTATATGATTTATTTGTGTACAACTTTGTAGATGAATGCCAGAAAAATGTTGTCCTCCGAGGTATAGTTTTGCCATCAAGAGATTGCATTCAGAGATTAAGTTGTGCTTATATCTACAAAATAGTGCATGACCAGAGATGGAATGGACTACATAATTGTGGAGTACGTAAAAGATTTACTTATACCATTGTTTTTCTCTATTGTTATTTTTTCTTAATGTTATTCGTGATTTTTGGAAGTTACAACTGCTTCATTAACATATCTACAATTTTGTCTTAATTCAAAACTATTCTATAGGACTCTCATATGTTTTTTGATTATGGTTCACCGAGTGATTACATATGTTGCCGCAGCAACGCGCGGGGTATCATCTAGTTTTATCAGTTTGTGAGTTTTATCTTACTTTTTTTACTCGGACGTATTATATTGGTTGGGCCTTACAAATCGGAGACCCGGGACGGTCACCCCTTGGCCCCGCCCTATAGGCCAGCCCTGCTGAGAGGGTGGTAGGGAGTTGGGTGCGGGAGATGGGTGAGGGTTGGGACCTGCCCCATGGCGCAGGCGTGATAGGTGAAGTACTCGCTGATCTCGGGGTTCGAGCTATCGTCGCTCTCGCCCAGGGGGACGTGGACGAGGGCGAGGCTGTCCCCGTGGCGAGGATTTTAGGCTCGATTGCGAAATGTGACAGCTTCAGAGCATCTCTAGCAGATCCTCCATCCGACCCGCATCCGCATAATAACGGTCAATACGCAGTTTTGGATGCGAAAAACATGTAGATCAGGCTATCCGGTTCCGTGCTGGCGAGAAATCAAATATCCAGTTTCGGTAGCTCTCACCCGCATGAACCCCATCCCCACTCCCGCGTTGGCGCGAAGGATATTCCCGAATATGCTGTTATGCAGTTCGAATTGGGGTGTCTATTCTGCACGACCATATTTCGGCCCTCAAAAGTCGTAAAGTGTGGCCTGCATCCGCGGATTTGGGGTTTGCGGTTTGGGGATCTCCTAGAGATGCTCTCAGGCCGCCGGTGCAGTGGACGTAGAAATAAGATACAAGCGGCGAGGCGGCAGTGCAGAAGGTGACGTGGATGACCCCCTTGTCCCCCGACATCTTGCAACATGTTGTGATGGCGTTGGCGATCGGAGAAGTATGCCTCGAGCTCAAGGAGCATGAAGCCGCTCCATGAAGAGCCGTTGTGAGCAGGCGGACACTGGGAGGCGGGCAAGATGGTGTATTCGTCGTTCTCATACGCACCATCCTCGCCTTGCATATCCTCCCTACGTCCTCCGAGAAACTGCTCCAGGGCGGCAAGGTTTGGTAACTGGTAGAAAAAAAATCCGAGGGGGGTCGGGATTTTCGGTTACCGCTGTTACCGCAAAATCCCGACCGGTTACCGGATGAATTTGGAAACCAAAATTTAAATATTCAAAGATTTTGTTCCTAATATGACCATTTACCGAAAGTTTTCATTAAAATTCAAAAAATTCGGGATTTTTTTATCGGTATGACCATTTCCCCATGGTGCTCGGGATCTCCGGTTACTGTCCAGTAACCGGATTTCGCGACCGGTAACCAAAACCTGGAGTCCAGACTCGTCTTGGCTTAAGATCCATATTTTACGACTGCTTTTGTTGACTTGGTACTGCAGGGTATCGATCAGTTTTATGTAGACAAAAGGAACCGGGGTTGAATATGAAGTCATAATCGGCGATGGAAATCGATCGATTTGCAGCCTAGATCGGACTGGAACTGTATCCGGACTCGTTTGGTTGTGGAGCACTGGAGAAGAGAGGGTGAGTGTTACGAGTAATATGGTACAAACAGGTATGCACTTTAGCAGATTTACCCAACAATGTCTAATTAGTACGTAATTCGGATAGAATGCGAGGTGGAGTATAGATCAAATAACACTGATTTGAAATTCGAATCATATTATTAATTTGGTACCTTAGATTGTGTTGCCATTGTGCAGCCATTACAATCACGCAGCACTTGAAACAGCAGCCTTAAGCTTACAGAAAACACGTCAGGCAAAAGCACTGACAAAAATCCAAACCTGGATGCTGAAAAAATTAACATAAGCATCTGCACACTGAATAACAACGAGAGAAGAAAGAGGAAGTGAAGGCAGCCGGAGGATTTACCTGTCAGGAGGGAGGTAATGTTTGGCGTTTAAATTTAAAAAAAAATCAGAAAATCTCTTAACGTATTGACCGGTCAACATATGTCCCAGGGTGCTCGGGAAACTCGGTATACCGGTCGGTAAATAACTCGGTTAGGCCGGTAACCAAAACCTTGGTCTAGAGGCTCAGAGTTTACATTATAGACAAAGGTTAATCCCCATAAACAATATAGTAGTCCTTGGTTGAAAAAAGCTTTACACGATAAACAAAGCATTGGGAGATCAAATGTTTTGAGAATGTCGAATAAAGCCTAAGCTCCAACCTTTGAACATTGTACTTTATTAAAGCACATATACTCGCAGAGCACACAACATGTCAATTCTTCTTCTTTATTTGGATGACGCTCCTGTGAAAAATTAATTAGACTATCAGCAGATTCTATATAGGAGTACCTTAATTTTCTCTAGTAATTTGCTACAAGGAAAAGATACTGCGAGTAACAAGAATACTAAAAAATTCAGTAAGTAAATATCAGCTTATCTGATGTTGAATTGAAACCGATACTTGCTCAGAACCCCAATCTTGATCCTAACTTTACGCCCATATTTCACTGAGCGAGAACATTTGGAATCCAAGTTCTTGTGCAACTAGTCGTCAAGGTGTGATATGCCCGCTAGTTATCTGCCTCATGTATTATATATAGTAATAATACCCTCCAAATGTTAATTAGTGCTACTTAATTACCATCATAAAGCACGGTCATGGAGATCATCATCATGAATCTGGCTATGTTCTGAATTTAATTATACACACACACGATCGAGCATCTTCACTTTCAGGGATCCGCCATCGCTTACATCCTCATATATTGGATTAGAGAAATCAGAGCACAATTTTGGACTTTTATCCTTTGTTTCTTCTTTTGAAAAAGAGAATCAACGAAAACCATGCTCTGGGATCAAAATGAATGCTTCGCTATGCCTTTTCTGTTGACAAAGAATGAAAATCAACAGCTTCTCTTTTGTAATTTGTAGGGCCCTTGATCCACTGCCATGGACGCACTCGAGCTCGTTAGAGTGTTTTCGTGTCAAAGGGCTCGCTGACCAATCATGAGTGACTAGATTTAATTCGTCTATAATCTATTGCCACAAGTAGCGTCTTTAATTTATTTGTTTAAGTTTACCTACAAAGGTAGAACCACAACTACTAATTTAAACACAACTTGAGAAAGCAATTAGCAGCTAAGTATGCAAAAGGTTTCGATTTGCTTTCATTCTTGGTACATTCTTCTGCATTGTGCAATCTGTGCACTGCACTGCACTATTCTGAATAATTAAGAAGACGCGTGGAGTTTAAAGCGACAATGCGTGGCTATATACACAAGCAACCGGGATTACGAATAAATAAATCTTGCTTGCTATCTGTTATTCTGTTCCAGTAAATCTTGGCAAAAGATTTTTTTTCACATAACCAATCATGCACATACACTTGTTTTGTAGTGCTACATGATTATTTTCAGTTATTGAAAAAAAGCTACAAAATCATGCTTCATACCAATGGTTTCCTTGTAGCTGGATCAATTATTCTACTAACTTCATGAGTTGAGATTATATATTTCTTGTTGTTGGAGTAATCTAGAAAAATATAATTTGTACCATATATTTCCCCTTTAGATGGTAGGTAAGTGCATGGATTAAGTGTGGCTTTTGGAGTATGTACTATACTATCTACAGGAGATGAGATTAGAGCAGCTACTACTAACCACTAGTATATATGAATTAATTAAAGCTTCAGGTAACCACCAGCCGCTATGCTATGATTAATCATTAAAGTAGCTGTTCTTCATTTTACATTAGTTGCACAAAGCATTGTGTTTCAGAAAAATATATCAGTTTCTTCATTTCTTTCTTTCTTTCTTTCTTTCTTTCTTTCTTTCTTATGTCTGCCTGGATAGACTTTTCAAGAAGATATGATAGTGTTCTCCACCACATTAACAATGACATGGCATCAAAAGGAAATGTTCATGCTTTCATAGATACAGGCACAACATGTGACATGATTCTTCCATCGATGTTCAGGAGCCTTTCATTACCTGTCATATGTGCAAGATGGAGACATGTATAAACCTGAAGGGACGTAGTTGTAGTCAGTAGCTAAAAAATGTGATTACTACTTGACACAGCATAATAATTTCCCTTTTTCTTTTAATCTGAGTTGGGACAATTTCAGAAATCTAGACCCTGTAACATACATGTGACGACAAACAGCTAAGTGTTGAAGCACCTAATTAGCCAGCTGTGGAGAGCTGGCTTCTACTGTAATCAAAAGAGATTGAGATCTTCCATTGTACGAACACAAGGATACATATTTGTAGAATACTGGTAGGTGCATGCATGGTTGGTCTGACCTCTGATGCAGCATCCAGTAGCTTTAGCTGGACTCACTGGAGCATAACACTAATTATAATTAATCTACAGCAGCTCAAGTCTCTCTTTGATTCAGGGGCAGCTTACCCTAGCATGTGATGCATGATCCTCCATCATGATTGACTCAACCATTAACCATCCCCATGTGTTCCCCAATTCCAGTCACAGGCAGCACATGCAGGTTAATTAACTAATTGGGGGCAATTAGCAGCAACTAAGAAGTTGCTGAGGGTGTAGAAGGGTGAATGCTTGGGTGGTTAGAAGGATTTGCAGCAAGTCATTGAGGAGCAAATCTAGAGCTTTCTGTTTACTGTTGCAGCCATTTGCCTCCCCTGGAGTGGACACACACATCATCATGATCATCATCCTGTTGAACTGTTTGTAGGGTTGCTGTCTGTCATGATCTTGGAGCTTCATCAGAGACATGGGCATGCTTGTTGCTCTCATCTCACCTCATCTCAACCACAAAATATATACTGTGTATTTATATGAGAATATTTCATTTCTATGTGCTATTACATGCAGGAGGAGGAGCTAGTTAATCACTCACATCAAGATCCCATCTGGCCCAATTACCACAAAAATCTTTAGCTAGGGGCCGACAAAATAAGAAACAATTAAACGCACAAATTTCGACGCCGTCGGTTTGTGATCAGGCGGTCTAGGCGCACGAGCTTACTGTTCCATTGCCGCTCCCGTCCACGGCGTAGCCTGCAACTCGGCAGTTGCCCCCGGTGTCCTCCGCGGCGCCGGCGCCGTCGAGGAGCTGGCGGTGGACGGCGAAGAGCGCGCGGCAGCTCATCTCCTTCTCGAACCGCCACACGTAGTTGAGTCCCACGAGCAGCTCCGCCACGGCGGCCTCCACCTTGTCGCGGTCGGCGAACTGCAGCGTCTGCAGCAAAAACGTGTTGCCGCCCCCGCCTCTAGGTGGCAGCCGGCTTATGTCCGTCGTCCCCGACGTCGTGGTCGTCTTCCTCTGCTCGAAGCTGCGCTCCGCCTGCCACCGCACCGTGGCGTGAGCCATGGGGGCCAGCCACTCCAAGATGCCGCCCAGCGCGGCACGCCACTCGCCGGCGAGCCCCGCGTCTGCCTCCGCCACGGCCCCGCGCAGCCGCGCACGGAGCTGTGCGCGCACGCTCGCTGGGAGCATGCCATAGAGCTCGTCCCGCTCGTCCGGCTCCACCAGCCGCCGCGGCGACCGCGCCATCCGCTCGATCGAGATCACCAGCCCGGCGTACCGCGGCGCCAGGGCCGCCGCTCCCAGCGTTCCCGCCGGAGGTACCAGCGTCGCCGAGCTGTACTCGAAGAAGCCGCGCTGCCGTTTGTTCGCGCTCTGGACCTGGACGTCAGCGACAGCGTCGAAAGGCGGCAACGCCTCCATCGACATGGACTTACGCGACGGCGTGGAGTGCGCGTCGGCGGACGGGTGGACGGCCGAGGAGAGGGTAAGGCTCCGATGCAGCGGCGCGTGCCGGTGGTCTCGGCCGCCGCCGTCGCCGAATACGAGCTTGATGCGCGCAAGAACGGTGAACGCCGCGCGCGCTAGCGACGAGACGACGGCGTCGAAGGTGCATCCCCACAGAGACGTCTGCTTGAGGTGCTTCACGTCCTGCTTCTTGGAGAAAATCAGCTGCTGCTGCTCCGCCGCCACCGAGATCTTGCTGGCTGACAGGCTGCGCCGATGGCAACCTCCGCCACCGCCTCCACCAACGTCGCAGCGCATAAACTTCCGGAGGCCGTGCTCGGCCTCCACCAGTTCCTCCATGGCTCTGCGGAGCGCGGCGGTGCCGGCCACCTGTTTGTCCATCTTGCGCGCCCGCGTGTCCATCTCCTTCCACGTCGCCGCCGCCCATCGGTGCCGGTCACGACCAACCTCGGCGAACTCCAGGAACGCGTCCCTGAACTCGCGGATGCAGGGGTCGGCGCAGCGTGCGGCGAGCGCGGCGACGGCGTCGGCCGCGGCGCGGAGCGCGTCCACGAGCTCGGCGCGCGCGAGACCGAGAAGGAAGGCGTCGTCGTCGGATACCACCTTGCGGACGCCGTCGAGGTAGAGGGTCTCGTGGCGGAGACGCGCCACCGCGGCGTCTCCCACTGCGCGCCACAGGTGGAGCAGCTTCGACACCAGGTTGGCCACCTCGAAGGCCAGGATGCCGACGTTGCCCTTCCTGCTGTTGGCGCCGGCCGGTGGCGGAACCCCCGACGACGAGGAAGATGGCGACGACTTTGTGGATGAGGACATGGCCGACCGGACCTTGGTGAGCCATGACTCCCGCGCCATGGGCGTCGAGATTGATCTGGCGTAGAAGCAAAGTGGGCGAAGCTAAGCTATGATACGCACCACCAAGAAGAAGGCAAGACCCAACCACTTGCCTTCATATATAAGAGGAGAATAATATAGGAACGGAAGGTGTTAATGGTCAAATTGTTTAAAGAGTATCCTAGTATACAACACTATTGGGCAAGTAAAAAGAGGAAAAAGTGTATGCTAAGTTCAGCAAAGTTTTGCTCAAAATAAACACATGGTTGAAATTTGATTTGGAATGTTCTGTATGCGCTGTGATCCAGAGAGTGCAAGATTAATGTGGACGTGTGAAAGGTATATAAATACGAGCTGCAAGTGTGAATATGAAGTTATGAACGAGTAGGGATTCTTTTACTATGAACCCGATGCTCTCTTTATTTAATTATAGTAAAAGTGCCCGTGCGTTGCAACGGGCGAATAAATTTAAACTGATATAGAAACATACTCGTGCATTGCAATTGGACATTAAAAAGTGAGAAAATAAAAAATAGTGATTTTCAACAATATGGTCTCGTGGTTACCGCGCGTTGGTAATTTTGATTATACCAAATTATGACAACGACAATTAGATAGGTCTATGGCTCATTTAGTTGTGAGGAAGAACCTGCAAAATCATTAGAAAAAATCTCTTTCCCCTCTTAGTTTTCTCTGCTATCAAACATGCAGCAACATAGCTTAATCCTCTCTCAGGTAGCGAACAGAACGAAGCAAAATGAATGTATCGATCCTCTCAGCTCTCTCATGCAGCAAGAGCGCACAACGAAGATACTAAATTTCACAGCTCGATCCTCTCTGCAGCAGCATGCAGGCAAAGAGAAACAAAAAAAAAATCTGCTCTCAGATGTATGCTGAGTCCATCTGCAAAAAACGAGTTGCAATGGATCGACGACGTCTGAAAACATTCGCAGTGCCCACTTAGTATACCAAATGGCACATGCGGGAGCAGAAACCGATCTTGCAAAGAGGGGAGCTCAGGAGAGACTCGGTCGCTGGCTGCGGCCGCTCTCCGGTTCACAAACTCGGCCACATGGATGGCATCAGGTAACTCCAAGAGACTCAGCAGCATCTTGCTGTCCGCGAGGTCCTTGAAGAGGTAGAACGCATGGATGGCGTCCGCTAACTCCACGACGCGTGCTTTCTCGGCGCCGGCCGCCGGTAGCGCGGAGCGCCTCCGCGTACGCCCTCTCCTGGTGCACCTCCCACCCGGCCACCCACCCACGCACACCAGCGTCCGCTGGAACGCGCGCCAGTCCCCACCGCATCAGATCGCCGCCGGCACGTTGGCTGCCTCGTTGTCGCCCGTGGCGCCCGACCGCAGGAACGCGCGACACGGCCATGTCACTTGTCAGTCGCTCGCCGAGCCGTTGCTCGGAAAGCGGTCGGCGCCACGCTGGCGAAGAAGGGATGCAACGGGACCAGCCCGACCATCCCTATAGTCTGGAGGCGCGCGGTGACATGGTGGGCGACGTTGCCGCCCGCGCTGTCACTGGTGACGAAGACGGTGGCGGGCGGAGACGGGAGGGCGACACCAGCGGCTGCGAGTGCTCGGGCGCCAGGAGGTAGTCGATGGAGGCAACGATGGTCGAGATGGACTCAACGACGTGGCGATATAGATCGTCAAACTTGGCCGTCGCGGCTGAGTGGAACACGAAGCCGCCTGTAGCACGGCTGCCATCCACCGGCGAGCCGCTAGCATAGGCAGTATCCTCTCCGAGAAGCACGGATCCGAACCTTCCAAGGGTGGATCTCTTGGATGGAGGCGAGGCCCGCCGGTTGCGGCCTCCCTTCTCATCGGTCGCCCTACCTCGCTGCACCGTGCGGGCCGTGGGGGAACCGGAGAAGGGCCGAAGGGGATCGCTTCCTGACTATAACGAACCGTTATTTTCACTTCACGGTGGCAGTTTTAGTAAATACGATGTTTCACGCGAGGGCAAAACGGTAAAATCGTGACAGACGACACAAGAAGCCTTCCTCCCTTTATTATTAGGTATAGAATAAAAATGAAAAATCATATCTAGAAGTTTCAGAAAATCTTAAAGATTTTTTTTGTAGATTTACTCTGTGGTGTATCCTATGAACATGCTAAATCTCACTTTAAAAAAAAATTGTATTCTAAGCTACACAAAAGTTTAAAAAATATAGGTCCGAGTATAGTGAACAATGCATATTTTCAAAACTACAAATTTCATAAGATTTTCCTTTTTTTAGCATAGAGTTAAAATAATTTATTGTTGCAATTTTGCATGCTTGTAGGATACATCATTGACTACACCTAGCATTTTTAGAATTTTCTGAAAATCGTAATATAATTTCCTGCTTTTAAACATAAAGGGAGCACCGGACCCCAGGAGCCCAAAAGGATTTTCGGTTATGAACACACTATTTTCATTTTCTTTTAAGAAGGCCATAGTAGCTACCTTTTGAATGATTGGCATATATGTCAATTAACCTTATTTATACATTAATTAGTATGTGAATATATGTTTGAATCTTGCCTTGGAATGTTTGGTAATAAGATCTAGATCGAGTGCGAAATCGTGATGTGTGAAAGGTCAGCGGTGATAGTGATATAGGAATGCAGAGCACCTCATTCAACGGAACGGAGACGCATCGATTAAGTATGAGTGGGGGCATGGGTTGTGTCAAGTGTCAACCTCTGTTAGTGAGGAAAATGACACGCCTTGCGTGTCGCCTAGATCATCCCAAAAAATAATTAGATAAGGTTCATGAAATCGCCCAAAAAGAAATGGTTGTGCACATATCCGGAGAGTCAAAAACTACCATTTGAAGAAAAAAAAATCCAGTCGCCCAATCCGCGGGAAAACCGAAAACAAATTTCCGATCGCACTTTTTCTCCCTGATAATCGAAGTTTATTCATCACATTTTGGGTTTTCTCATGGCAATTTGCGTGGGCTTTAATTTGGACAGGACAGTAGGTGGTGGATTAGATTCTGGTGCTTGAGTGAGCTGACCACAAGGTAGACAACTGAAGGTGGTGGAACGGTGCTGCATCCATATCGATCTCCATCCATCGGCATCATCTTTTGATTACTTTGACCTCAGCCAAGCCAAAACCACATGGGCATGGACATGGCCACCCATGGCTTCCTAGCTAATCTTTCTAGCTAGATCCTCCTGCTTCTACACATTGTTGGATGATTTATTAGTTGACAGTCACCATCACACTCAGATTAATGTTCAGACTAAACCCTATCAATTGTTTGAGCTGTGAAGCGCATGGTTTGAAGTACATACATGGAGAATAGTCAGGTCAGAATGTTAATCAAGGGTTGTGCTTCAAATTTGTGATGTTTTTACTAGGAAAGTTGTTAGTAGCAGATAGGACAGGCAATCATGCAGATAACAACCTAGCTTAGCTAGCTGTAGATGGAGTCGAGGTGACCTGCTGCATCTGCATCTGCACCCACCGTTCCGTATCATGGCATTCGGTCCACGCTGTGCAAAAGAAGCTATAGCCTTTTCAGTTTGTCAACCATGTGCAATAGCCCAAAAGAAGCAGAAAAGAAGACACTACTTTTAGTGGTCAGTCTAGCTCTTCTCGAGCATAATTTTCATCTTTAGCTCCAATTTAAGCACCCCAGATAGTGTATAGCCTGCAACTGAAACCAACTTGGTGACATGGCATCCTGATTGGCACATGCACTGGTTCAACACGTGGAAAATGAAAAAAACACATAGTGACTAGTGAGTTCATGCCTTTTCTTTTCCGTCGGAACCTGATCGACCACCGATCGATCGACGAAAGCTAGCCACCCACTAACTATCGCACGGATGCATAAGTCAGTTAAGCAGTACACTAGGCAGTCAATTTTTTTTAAGTAGTTGTAGCACACTAGACTTTGTTGGGTTTGACTCCCCAATGGCGCCCATGGATCGATACATGGTTCCTTTTGACTCCATTGTATTGTTGAGTAGTGAGTGCGCCTAGCTGGTCCTCATAGCTTGGGCTGGGAAAAGAAGTCATGGGTCATGATACTCATGCTGATATATATGCACCATCCTCCAGCGCAATGCAAATATATATATACAAACCATAATGCTTGTGTGTACATCACATTTGTACCCTAACAATTTTATTATTTTCATCATGATGCCGTGTTTGATGATGCAATGTAATTACTTAAGAAGCTTGACGCTTAAATGGCCGTGACCACAGTATAGGATTCTAGGTGCTTAGTGCTGTGCTCAAGGTCCAGAGCTTATAGGCTACGTTGTTGCCACCAAAGCCAATGCTCAGCGGCAGCGCTGACCAAAGATAATCAGGAGGTGTTTGGAAACAAGGAAATTAAAGTAGACTTTGTAGAGATATGGAGCACTTGACATCTCCAACCCCCACTTTGCGTGGCCAGCACCCAAAGTCGACGCCTTTACATAGATGGGCACCTCCAGATTCAATGGAGGAGCTGCCACTCCATTCATGAATGCATCAGAAAATTGTATTTCCATATGGTATCATGACAGTGCTGTTAATTTGTTGGAGTGCAAATTAACCGTGTGTGCGTGCACTCAAATATGTACTAGTGCCGCTACTCGTTAGGATGAGCTCTGCAAAATATCCTCACACCCGTAGCTCTTTTGCTTCCATGATATTAATAGTGTAATGCAAAACAATTTACCAATTTTCCAGTAGAAACATTCTGTAGGGTGATATATTATGAGGAACAGCGCTATACCAGTTGATCATTTTACAGGTGTGCTAGTTCATATTCAGAAGCTGCTTTCTGAAGCCCAACCCTTCTTTTCCAGTGCCAATCTCAGTGCCTGCCACATAACAAGAATGGCACGTCATACGACTCATACCATGAAGACGGAGTTGGGTAGGATCTATACAGAAAGATCAAGTTACATATATGGGCTTGCCTTTACTCTCTTCTTGTTGGTATCGAAGTCTTTGAATCCTGACCGAGATGCCGATCGATACTGAACAATTGATTTCTTGCCAGGAGGGAACCAGAACTCGACATCGTCTACATACTGCACGGAACAATGGACAATCACAGTGAATTACAGCGCAATCTACGTATCGTAAAATTAACTTATGAGAGTAACAAGGTGCTACCCCGAATATAGGACTCTCGTATTCAACTCGAACATAGTCGTCTTCTTTCTCTACTATACGTGGACTGAACTTGTCCGGCTTTGTCTTCGTCACCTAACGACAGACATTGCGGGTTCAAAACTCCACAAATAAATGCAACACATTGATATCGCTTTGCTTCAGTTTGCCCTCCAGTTGCTCATGGCAGAAACAGGACCATGATATTTCTTTGCGATGTTATGTTCATACTTACAACTTCGATGAGCTCTTTCATGGCCTCGTCTTTGCTTATGGGTTTACCCCTGGGGCCATCCTTGGGGTTGTAATTCCTAGAACAAAGCCATGTTTAAATACTCCACACAAGAGATGAATAATTGAAAATTCTACATAACTGAGACATAAAAGAGCTCTTGATGGAGCAATCGATGACTAAAGGAATAGTATGTGATACAGCTTCCTTCAAATGAAAAAATTAATTTGCAACGCAAGCTGTCAGTGCTCAAAGGAAATTAGCAGGCCTGCTGTCGAACCGAAAGTTTAAGGTGCGCTTGCTTAAGGCTTTGAGGTCCATCATCAATTCGTACAGTATATGCAGGCAGGACTACATACATGGTACAAAGCAAGCTGCAACACAGATATATAGCACATACTAGGAGTCTAGGAGGAGAACAATGTGTAAGAAGTAAACAGATGGTTACCATGGGGGAGCGTAGTGATTCGAATCGCTGATCTTCTCCGACGTGGACACACAGTTGTTGGTGGCAGGGCACAGCGCGAGGGAGGGGGGATTCTTCTGCACGCCGAGATAGCTCGGCTTGGTGCCACTAGAGACGAACAGGATGGAAATGCACTTGTCAGGCCAGATTCTGAATTTCCGACAAAATTCAGTTAACAATCACATCCTCCAATTCAGGTCAGATT
Source organism: Poa annua (assembly GCA_026929855.1). Lineage (NCBI taxonomy): Eukaryota > Viridiplantae > Streptophyta > Magnoliopsida > Poales > Poaceae > Poa > Poa annua. The sequence goes on along the minus strand of CM049434.1, from coordinate 13,746,114 downwards.
CTGAATTTTCCGACAAAATTAGTACTCTTAATACATTAGGGAGACTACATTTCAGTGTCAGTGAGTGGACAACTAGTAGCATTTTCTTCTGGAGTTCAGTGCCAGATGAAGAGAGAAGCCAAGCCGACGTAGTACCTGAAGCTGAAGATGGCGGCGAGGGTGGCGAGCTCGCTGCTCCTGAGCACGAGGTCTCTTCCTCACGAAACATACATACGGCAACCATCATCATTATCAGATTCCTATGCTATGTAGTTTGAGAGGGAAGAAGAGATGGGGATGAGATAATGGATTGGATACCTACGGCCAATTCTTGTGTTGCTCTTTGGGACTGATGTCTTTCCCGGAGCGGGATTCGGCGGGAGGCGGCAGCAGGTGACCACAGACGAGTTCATCCTTGTGTGCTGCGGCGAGAGTGCTCGCTCCGGCCGCCGTGCCGTACTGCCGTGGTTGGGGGATGGGGGTGGAACGGGAGGCAGGAGGAACCGCAGGTTCAGCCTGTCTCTCTGTCTTCTTTTTGGCAGAAGATAATTGGGCCACGTGTAACCGAATTCGGATTTCGGCCTAACCCAGCACAGGCCAGGTTGGTGTTCTAATCTGGGAGACGAAGCCCAGGATCAGGATGTTGTTGAGCCGGATCATTCCATCTACATCACCCTAAAAAAAAATGAGAAAATTCCTTATATGACACTCTCTTAAAATCTTGTTTCTTATTTGATACCGGTGAAATTTTTCTTCCCTATATGGCCTCTCTCTAAAAAAAATTCCCTATATGACACTCTAGTGTATTTTGTTCACCAAAGAAGCATGAAAAGACCTTTTTACCCCAGGTACATAATATGTTAAAAATTCTTTACAGAACAATAACTCTGTTTGATGATTTTTTGTACTGAAAATTTCATAAGTATACAAAACAATCAGCTGCTATGTTATACATGTACATGAAATGCATTCACGTTCAAACTGCAAAGTATATCAGCATGCTACGTCAAAAGTACCATGCATACGTACACATATGTGTCGTGCTAGCCCGATGCATTATTATAAGCTAATGATCGATCCTTAATTAGCCAGTTTAGCTAAATTGCTCGTGTTCTTTCCTGCATAGGCTAATCTTTATCTAGGCCTCACCTCTGGTACGTGAACAACTTTCATGGGCTTTACCGGTGGAGTAGTGGCTGCTGTATGCACGATGTACGCGCGGCCGCTTGTAGTCTGTACATATCCTGCAACGGTGCAAGCGAAGGCTGGTTTTGGCCGATCAAATTTCAACAAACTTGGAGGCGGCGCCGAAACATGCGGCTGCCCAACTACACCAACCAACCCTAACCGGCTGTAGATTTCCATGCATAGAAATTAATTTTAGAACATGATGGGTAATGAATTATATCCTGTCTTTATTTTCTTATGAAAATCACATTTATTTTTTAGCAGATTATATAATGTTGCATTGAGAAAGCAAGCTGCATAGCCATTCTTGTAATTCCAAACAATTGATTTAGTAATTCTCTCAAAAAGAATTGATTCAATAACTCATTTTTTAATAACCCGATGTTTAGATATGCCCACAAAATATGTAATAAAACTGCAGCCATTGTCTCGTACAGAATATTAGTTATATTATGAACCAGGGGTAAAAAGGTCTTTTCATGCCTCCTTAATGGACAAATTGCACTAGTGTCATATATGGAAGAAAAAAATTGAGAGAGGCCATATAGGGAAGAAAATTTTCACCGGTTTCAAATAAGGAACAAGATTTTAAGGCAGTGTCATACAAGAAATTTTCTCTAAAAAAATCCATCTACAATAGAGATTCTTAAAAAAATATCAATTTAATGGAAAAAATATATATGCACGTTTATATTTTTTTCTCCGTTTGGTATACTACACCTAGAGAACTACTGTTTAAGTCCAGAAGCGTCCTTTTTCTTTTGGAGAAAGAAGTGACCCATATTTGACCGGATATGCTCACACTCGACTGTCAATGCTGGTCTTTTTGCAGGTATATTGCACGTTCTAAGGTGGTTTTGTGGGATGATCCGCCTACATGTATCAAGCTACATGACCGTCTCATGTTATCCACACACAAAAAACAATTATTTGAAGGCAGGAAAATGTGTTAGAAGCGTCCCTTTTTCTTTTGGAGAAAGAAGTGACCCATATTTGACCGGATATGCTCACACTCGACTGTCAATGCTGGTCTTTTTGCAGGTATATTGCACGTTCTAAGGTGGTTTTGTGGGATGATCCGCCTACATGTATCAAGCTACATGACCGTCTCATGTTATCCACACACAAAAAACAATTATTTGAAGGCAGGAAAATGTGTTAGAAATTTTCGCTTTACAAGGATAGACCATGTTACACCTTGAAATATTATTTCATACACAAAAAATTTAATATTCAAAACAAAACTATGAGATTGTCGGCTTGCTGAAGAGTGGAGAAGAGATGGAAGAGGAGGATCCGGAGGTAAGAGACGCAGAGGTGCCGTGGAAAAACCCAGCAGCGGTACGGAAGTGTTGCAAGCGGGAGGTGGTAATTGATGGCGGCTACAACGAGGGACATATCGACATTTGACAATAATTGGAACCAAAAGAAGTTGAGAAATTGACCCTGAAACTTCACCCACCGAGAAATCCCATTGAATGATCACGAGTTTCCGACTTGCGATTCACTCTTATCGTCAATATGGCCAACATCCCCTTGTTGTTGTACTTTTTCGAACGGTTGCTTCATGGAGATATACGGAGTGCACACATATTTGTATGTTCTGAAAGGACAATGATTTTCCAATTTTGTGTGCAATTTCCGCTATAACATAGATTTGGTATAGAACATAATAATTTTGAGATTTTCAAATTGAGCAGTGTCCACTTCGCACAGATATCTAAGAACTCTTTTACACTTGGTGGTCAAAGTTTATAATGAATTAATGTTTGTGATTTTCAAAATTGGAGTACTGTATATCACAATATTTGTAGCAGTATGACATGCATGGCCCAAAAGGGTTGTGGATATGTCATCGTGTACATTAAAAATATGAAACTGTTGTAGACATTGCTAACTTGTACATAAACTCGTAGTAATATGCGATTCAAACTCATATGAATTAAGCAAGCAAGTCATGGCTCAAACTGTGTGTAAGCAAGGCAATGAATGAACTGCATCCGTGTGAGTTGCATGTAAGTTTGCACCATAACAATGAGTAACGATGACAAGCAACCCCATCTAAATGATTTGGTACTAGCTACAAAGGTGATTAATGATGCATGTGCATGTCCACATTGGCAACAAAACGTGATATATGGCAAAAAAAAGTGATATATACCAAGTTTTGCACCATGTCCGTGAATATATGTAGGTTGGTCATATGAATCAGATGAACAACCGAGATCTTAGTCTTGTTAGCATTAGTTTGCTCAACCATATAGTGAATGAGCAGATCGCTAGTCAATGTTTGATGTCAAATTCACCTGGCAACCGATCAGTGAGCCTCGTGGGATTAGAAGGTATCGGGAATTACAATCAGCGATTGTCACAAGCTGTGAGACGTGGACATGATCCTATTTGTATGGTCCTGACTCCGATCGGAACCGACGAATCCAAATTTTTGGATAACCAAACCTACTATGAAGTACATGGAAACAACTGAGGTACACTTCTCACAACTAGCAACAGCGGTGCGTGAGAGAAATGTGTGAGACGGTGCACTATATTGAGCGCTTCAGAGCAGAGTTCCAAATGAACAGAGAAGCCAAGCTACCCGAAGCTGATCGAAGATGGCGGCGAGGGTGGCGAGCTCGCTGCTCCTGAGCACGAGGTCTCTTCCTCCCAGGAACAAACATACAGAAACCATCATCGTCATCATCAGAAGCGTGTGTAGCTCGAGAGAGATGAAGATATGGGGATGAGATTGATTGGATTGGATACCTCCGGCCAATTCTTGTGTTCCTCTTTGGGATTGATGTCTTTGCCGGAGCGGGGATCGGCGGGAGGAAACAGCAGGTGAATGCAGACGAGTTCATCCTTGTATGCTGCGGCGAGAGTGCTCGCTCCGGCCGCCGTGCCGTACTGCCGTGGCGGGGGATGGAATGGAACGGGATGCAGGAGGAACCGCAGGTTCAGTCTGTCTCTCTGTTCTTTTTTTTTTAGCAGAAGCTTCTACTGGTTAATTCGGTCTGGGCCACGTGTAACCGAATTCGGCCTAGCCCAGCACAGGTCGGGCTGGTGTCATCTGGCAGAGGAAGCCAGTCTCAGGATGTTGTTGGGCCAGATCATTCCATCAGTACTACATCAATTTCATAGAGAGAAAAAAAATACTGAAGCCTTTGCAAATGTCTCTTTTGCCCCGCGCTCCCTCATCCCGCCACGTGGCAGTACGAAGCACGGGTCCGCCCCAAATCCAGATCCAGATGTATATCAGATTTGTACAAACTACACACAACACTATGTACAAACAAAAACTTAAATAGTACAACTACACAGACATGGTTGTACGTACAACTACACACATCACGTTGTATAGATCAGGTCGTACAACTACACAGATAAGGTTGTACAGATCAGGTAGAACGTACAACTACACAAATCAGGTTGTACAAATCAGGTCGTACAACTATACAGATCAGGTTGTACAGATCAGGGTTGAACGTACAACTACACAGATCAGCTTGTACAGATCAGGTTGTACATACAACTACACTCAGGTTCAGTTGGACTACACTCAGGTTCAGTTGGACGTACAACTACGCATACCAGGTTGTACGAACTATACACAATCCGAAGTATAAAAAAATTCGTCAAAACCTATCAACATGGGATCTAGTTTTAAAGATCTCGACGCGAGGAGTTTAACAGTGAAAACGGTTCGTAATTCGGATAAACGGTTCTCAAGATATTTCATTTTGAAAAAACGAATCTCAAAATAAATGCACGTACAGCCCTTTGCGCACCACCAGGAAGCCGCCACTTGTCACGGACGGAGGAAAGGTGGGGAGTGAAAGCGAATGAAATTGCGACACGTGTCGGCAGCGGAGCGCGCGGGGAGAGACCTTCGCGAAGGGAAGCCTTTTTCTAAGAATTTCGAGCTCTGATCCATATAAAGTGTCGTCCATCTAATATAAAATTTGCACTAATTTAATATAAAATAAGCGACACTTTTTATTGGTCGGAGGGAGTATTTCTGCTCTGTGTGACGCGTAGATTACAACAAAAAACCACGCTCACACTCTATTATGATGCTGGTCTGTTGCAGATACGGTTCAAGATATCTTCCGATATTCCTATAAATTGGCGAAATCACTTCTCAGTGTTTGACCGGTGACGAGGGTGTAACTCGGCAAATCCCAGGGTTATGCACCCCGGGTTGATTGAGGGGGAGAGAGATGAGCGTTGGTGATCACGACGGCTGACAAGCAAGGCGTTTACCCAGGTTCAGGCTCCCGGAGGATAACACCCTACTTCCTGCTTGTCTGGTATTGATGGCGAGTGGCTTACAATGGCGAGATGGCGATCTCGCTAGGGTTTATGGTGGCGGCTATGAGCGTGCGTATGTGTCTCCCCTGGACGAGCAACCCTCCTAGCCTTTATATGATAGGCTAGGTCCCGGGTGAACGATGCCGATGGCGTTTACAGATATGGTAAGAGTCGTATGACCTAATTGACTAGTCTTGGGCCATACGCTATCTCTACTGGGCCTTCCTTGGGCCTTTGCAGTCTTGGCGTGACCCAGGTATCCTCACCGTGGGATAGTCGAAGGGTAGCCCCACGTCAGTAGCCCCCGAGTGCTTGGTCGAATCGCAGAGTCGGGCAAAGGACTCCTTTCTCCTGGGCACGCCGCCGGGTTGCTTGTAGTTGAGGTTGAACTCGTTTTCCTTCAGTCGAAGAGCCCGCTCCCGATGGGAGTAAGAATTGTAATCGACTCACTGAAGTCGTGTCTTTGACTTGTTTCTGTTCAGCCTGCTAGCTTACTGTCAGTTAATTCAGCTTGTGAAACTTACTGAGTCTTTTTGTCACCCGTTTGCATGGTTCGAGTTCTTGCATCAGCGCTGTGGCTTACTTAAGCGATTTCAGCTGTGAAGCTTACTGGGTTTACCTGTCACTCGAATTATGCGTTCGAGTTCTTTACCTGGCGTAGAAATTCAGCTATAAAGCTTACGTGCATGTTCAGGGACATCCGAATGATTCATTCGAGTTCTTTCTCAGCGCTGTGGCTAACTTCATGCACTTGTGTTGCTGACGTCAGCGCTGACGCTTCGTAGCACGCCTCTACGTCCGATAGGACGTGACGGAAGTGGCCCCACTGTCAGTGTTTACTGCAGACAGCATTGACCGCTTGTTTCTGTCTTGGGCGCGAAAATTTCGCGGCGTGATGATAGTGCCTCGATCCTCGTGCGTAGTGGACGGAGTGGGAGGCGACGGTTTGTCTCTCCGCGCGACACGTGGGCGGCTGGATGGAGCCGTGGAGAGCAGTTTCTTCGGGAACGGCTGGGATGGACTGCGCGCGTGCGGTATAAAACTGTACCGCGACGGGGAACAGGTCTTCTTCTCCATTTGCCATCGCCTTTCTCCTGCGCCGCTCTTGCCTCTTTCTGAGCTCTTGCTTTTCCCTCTCTCCACCTTCCGTGAGCGCCGGAGATGATGAGGAAGACGAAGGCTGCGTCCAGCACCGCCGCCGCCGCAGAGGCGGGTGCGATGAAGAAACCCGACGGCGACTGGCAGAAGTCGTCGGTGAAGAAGACGGAGTTGGAGGTCCTGCGCGCGCAGGGCCTGCTGCCGCCGGCGGACCAGGCGACGGTGCGCGCGCCTGGGAAGGAGGTATACCCTGCCCCTCGGGAGGGGGGGCGCGTTTGCTTCGTGGACTTCCTTCCACGGGGCTTCGGGTTCCCTCTCCACGATTTTGTTCGTGGTCTCCTGTACGCCTATGGGGTTCAGATCCATGATCTGACCCCCAATGGCGTCTTGAGCATCGCGAGCTTTATCGTGCTCTGCGAGTGCTTCATGGGGATCGCCCCCCATTGGGCCTTGTGGAAGTCGCTCTTCCTCGTTAGGAAGAACGTGGGGAAGAGCGGGTCGGCGTACCCGGTTGGCGGCTTCGGCATCCAGGTGCGAGGTGACACCTCGTACTTCCAGATGAAGAAGTCGGACTCCGTCCAAGGCTGGCGGAAGAGGTGGTTTTACGTCAGGTGTGACCAGGCGGGGTTGCCTGACTTCAACGGCGAGCGCGAGTTGCGGAAGACGCGCGCGTGGGCGCACCCGCTCGCGAAGGAGGAGAAGGAGGCCGTCAAGCCGCTGCTGAGCCTTCTGCGCCACCTGCTGAAGACCTTGGGGCGCGAGTCGGGTGGCGTCCACCTCATCGGCACCTTCTTCAGGCTCCGAGTGCAGCCGCTCCGTGCTCGCCCCCACCCGATGTGGGCGCACGAGGGCGTTGGCGACCCGCAGCTCGACGACGAGGAGGTGGAGTTGAAGGTGAGGAGCATCACAAGCCTCCGAGCCGCAGACCCCTGCAACGTCAAGTGCCCAGTCGCAGCTTACGGATCGACGAACCCTCTTCCTGAGGTAAGCTTCTGTCTTTTCCCTTGTTTGCTTTCTCGATGCTCTTTTTCTTGATTCGACTGTCGTTTTGTTTGCAGGGTCGTTCATTCCTTGTCAGCCTTCCTCCGCTCATGGAGAACGGACCTCACGACGAGGCGACGCTCCTTGAAGAGGAAGGTGACGAAGAGGACATTCCTTCCGCCATCTCCCCGAGTGAAGAGGTGGAGGAGGATGAGGATGACGAGGAGCCGGCGCGGAAGAAACAGAAGCGGCGAAGCGGCGCCTCTGCTACTGCTTCATCCCCTGCAAGGGATGCGGCTGCAGAATTGGAGGAGGATGGCTCGTCGTCTTCGGGTGCCAAGAACCTGGGTGACTGGAATGAGCCCCTGGCTGTGCCTCCTGTCAGCTCTGCGCCGCCGCCCGTATTCGCCAGGATGCCCTCCGTTTCCTTGGGAAGTGATGATGGCGTCGAAGTCACCAGGTTAATCATGCTGGTTCTTTTTGTGTCGAGTTTGCTTTCTGACTGGCGAGTTCTCTGGGTTGAACTTTTCTTGCATCTTTTGCCAGCCGTCATTCTGGTGGCACCAGTTCCCCTCCACGCGAAGTGGAGCACACGTCCGCCCCTTCAGTCGAGCGGACTGTGCAGGTGGCCGGGGAGCATGCGCGGGCTGGTGGCTCCCTGGCGCCAAATGATGCTGCCACGGCGACTTCGTCGGATGCTGATCTGGTGGACCATGTAAGTACTCCTCGTCTAGTTCTTCCGTAGTTGCATCGGGTGCGCGAACAGCGCTCCCGATGGGAGTAGCCCCCGAAGGTGTGGGTGACTAGGATAGTCGGGCACAACTTTATATATGCTTGTTTGTCTGCAGCCATACTACCGCCAGCAGCTTGAAGGAGCCGCCGCCTTCGTTCGCCTGGAGAAGGAGAGGGATCAGTTGCGCACCTCCCTAGACCAGGCCACGAGGCGAGCCGCGGAGTTGGAGCAGAAACTTCAGGCTCAGGCGGAGCTGGAGAAGGCGCTGCACGAGTCGCAAGAGCGCGAGCGTGCTCGGGACGACTGGGAGAAGACCCAGGTCGACCGCCTGCTCGCACTCGCCAATGTCCTCGGACGTAAGTTTTTCGGCTTGACGCCTACTTGTCTACTTGTTGAATTTGCGTTGAGTTTGACTCCTTTCCCTTGTTCAGAGAAATGCGGAGGCGCTCCCCCGGAAGGCACGTCTAGCGACGATGTCGACCTGGCGAATGTTGTTGGGTTCCTCGACCGCGTCTGCGCGTATGCCTCGGCAGCGCTGCAGCAGTCGACGACGGCGCTGCAGAAGTCGACCGGGGCGCTGGCGACTGTGCACCGGAGCATCTTCCCCAGCAGGTCGCCACCAGCTGCCGTGGACGCACTCGCGGCGCCTTTTGAAGGCGATGCGACCACCATCGCGGACTTCACCCGGGCGCAGACGGTACGCGGCTCCGAGCTTACTTTCCAGCTTCTTCTTGGTCATCAAGTTGCTGGCGACTTTGAGAGGGTTGTCAGCGACTTCCCTCGAAAGCCTGATGGCAAGACCGCGTCCCTTAGCGGGGTGAAGGCGCAGGCGAGTCAGCTGGCCGCGAAGCTTGTCGCAACCTTCGAGAGGAGGATTGCCAAGGTAGCCGAGGCGGCTGCTGCTAGGAAGAGTCGCTCCCAGTCGGAGTCTGTAGTGTAGAAGTCTTGTAGTTAGGATTTTGTAGTCTGCTTTTGAATCTGCAGTCTGTAATGAATTGTATTTTGCGGGTCTTCTGGCCTTGAATCATATTTAATGCTGAAGTGTGAATGCTTTCCCTCGAGTCTGGCTTGAATGAGAAGCGATCCTTATTTTTCTGTTTTGACACTGTCAATTCTTGGCAGCCTGAAATGGGCGAGGCCACTCCGGTTGCTGCAGCGACTGGCGCGGGTGATGAAGAGGGCACTCCTTTGGCTGAGCCTGCTGTTCGCCATCATCAAGCGACTTCGGCTCCTGCGCGAAGTGCGAACGACCAACGGTTGATCACCTATATGAGGAACAAGGTGGTTGAGCTCGAGGCGAAGCTGAAGTGTGCTGAGTTGGAGCTGGAGCGGTCTAGGTCGCGTCCTGTTGCAGAGTTCTCTCAGCGTGAGGAATTCCTGCTTGGCGAGATTGATTTGATCAGTCGACAACTGCAAGGTTGGTCTTCTTAGCGCTGAGTTTTGACTTCCTCTTCCTTGCAATGTGTTGATCGCAATGTCTTGATGCAGACGTGAACCCTGACTGGCAGGCTGAGCAGACTCGGGTTGATGAGCGGGTCGCCAGAGAAGCCGCTGGTGACGCACCCGAGGCGCGCCATTTTTGGTCAAATAGATCTAAGGGGCGGATCCTTGCGTGTATGCTGGACCGCACCTGGCGAGCTGCTCTTCTCCTGGAGGGGTGCAGGAAGACTCTCTGGCAGATCCACCGGGTGTTCTTTCCACACAATGGGCAGCCCAACGAGCTGGCCACGTTGTTGGAGAGGTTCCGCGAAGGTGGTGCGCTGAAGGAGATTGTCAACGCCCAACTCGTTGCCGGGGCGAACGTGGCGTTGGCGTACGTCCGACTGCATCGGCCGAACCTTCCTCTTTCAAGGTTGCTAGGTGGCTTGCCTGAAGAAGACGATTACGCCGAGACTCTGTCGCCTGCTCGTCAGATGATTCAGCAGGTCCAGAGGCTGAGTGAGCGTCTCGTAGGGCCGCTTGATGCGCCGAAGGATGAGCCTGCAGAGTAGGAGTGGTAGGCTTCCGTTGTATAGCATTAGTTCGAAATGGCAGATTTGTCAAGTGTAGATATCAGTGTATGTAAACTGGGGTGGGTGCAGCCCCCGAGTGCGTCGGGTGGCGGCCTAGGATTAACTTACACCTGTATGGCGCAGCCCCCGAGTGCGTCGGGTGGCGACCTAGGTTTTTGAATGATACCTGTATGGCGTAGCCCCCGAGTGCATCGGGTGATGGCCTGGGGTTTTGACATGGGCCTGTGTGGCGCAGCCCCCGAGTTCTTCGAGTGGTGGCCTAGGTTTTGCAAGTGATACTTGTAGGGCGCAGCCCCCGAGTGCGTTGGGGGCGGCCTAGGATTTTGACTTGACCTGTATGGCGCAGCCCCCGAGTGGTTCGAGTGGCGGCCTAGGCTTTTGATTTGACCTGTATGGCGCAGCCCCCGAGTGGTTCGAGTGGCGGCCTAGGCTTTTCAAGTGATACCTGTAAGGCGCAGCCCCCGAGTGCGTCGGGTGACGGCCTAGGGTTTGGACTTGACCTGTATGGCGCAGCCCCCGAGTGGTTCGAGTGGCGGCCTAGGCTTTTGATTTGACCTGTATGGCGCAGCCCCCGAGTGGTTCGAGTGGCGGCCTAGGCTTTTCAAGTGATACCTGTAAGGCGCAGCCCCCGAGTGCGTCGGGTGACGGCCTAGGATTTGGACTTGACCTGTATGGCGCAGCCCCCGAGTGGTTCGAGTGGCGGCCTAGGCTTTTGATTTGACCTGTATGGCGCAGCCCCCGAGTGGTTCGAGTGGCGGCCTAGGTTTGAAGTTGCTTTTTGACTGAAAAAGTAAAGGTGAGAGCTTGTTCTGCAAATCACTGTATTGATTTTTGCGAGCAGGCCGCCTCGTTAAAACCCTTCCAGTCCCCTTAGGTACCCTGGTAAGGGAAAGAGTGCGTCTGAAACCTGCCGCCTTGACATGTTGGTTTTGGTACAACGAGGGAGTCGACTAGGCGTAGAAACGACGAAGCTGCGCGACGTTCCATGGGTTGCTGCAGACTTCTCCTGTCTTCGAGTCCTTCAAGCGGTAAGCTCCGCCGCCGATTGCTTCTGTCACAATGTACGGGCCCTCCCATGGGGAGGCGAGCTTGTGCACCTTCTTCTGTTTGAGGCGAAGGACTAGGTCGCCTGCGACGAATGCTCTTGGCCGCAGCCTCCGTCCGTGGTAGTTGCGCAGGTCTTGCTGGTACACGGCTGTCCGTGCAAGGGCGATGTCGCGGGCTTCGTCCAGGACGTCCATGTCGTCTTCGAGTGCTTCTTCTGCGTCGGACTCGTCGTAGGCCACCACCCGTGGTGCGTCAAACTTGATGTCGCAGGGCATGACCGCCTCTGCGCCATACACCATGAAGAACGGTGTGTATTGGGTGGATCTGTTTGGCGTGGTTCGCAGGCTCCAAAGTACTGATGGCAGTTCTTCGACCCAGGCGCCCGCGGCGCGTCTCAGCGGCACTCGCAGGCGCTTCTTGATGCCGTTGCAGACTAGGCCGTTGGCCTTTTCGACTTGCCCGTTGGACTGTGGGTGCGAGACAGACGCATAGTTGAGTTTGATGCCTTGCTCGGAGCAGAAGTTCTTGAATTCTTCGGCTGTGAAGTTCGAGCCGTTGTCGGTGATGATGCCGTTTGGTACTCCGAACCTGAAGATGATGGACCTGATGAAGTTAACTGCTGATGATGCAGTCGAACTTGTGATAGGCACGGCTTCGATCCACTTGGTGAATTTGTCAACTGCTACCAGGAGATGGGTATGTCCTCCTGGTGAAGACTTCTTGAGCGGGCCTACCATGTCGAGTCCCCATTGAGCGAAGGGCCAGGCTAGTGGTATGGTCTTCAGTGCGGATGCCGGCGTGTGTGGCTTGTTGGCGAACTCCTGGCAGCCAAGGCACTTCCTTACTAGGTCTTCGGCGTCTTGCATAGCTGTGGGCCAGTAAAATCCGGCTCGCAGTGCTTTGGCCACCAAGGCACGACTGCTAGCGTGATGCCCGCAGATGCCGGCATGAATATCGAGTAGGATGGCTTGACCGTCGACTGGATCTACGCACCTTTGTAGAACTCCTGAGATACTTCTTTTGTAGAGCTCGCCGTTGATGATGGTGAAACTTTTGGAGCGCCGAATGATGCGCTTGGCTTCAACTGGATTGACTGGCAGCCTTTGATGCAGCATGTAAGCTAGATATGGGCCTGTCCATGTGGCTTCGACCAGCATTACCTCCATGGGCTCCTTCTCCTTGCTTGGCGGGTCGTTGGTGCTCGTTGAAGGTGCGGAGGAACCTGGTTCGGGTCGAAGCTTGATGGATCGCTGTGTAATGCGCTCGAGGAAGACGCCGGGTGGCACTGGCACCTTGTCTGATCCCATGTTGGCGAGGACGTCGGCTTCTTCGTTGCTTTCGCGGCCAATGTGCCGCAACTCGCAGCCGTCGAAGGTGCCCTCCAGCTGGTTGTATAGGTCTCTATAGGCGATCATGTTGTCAGCGATGGCGTCGCAAGCCTTCATAGTTTGCTGTACGACGAGGTAGGAGTCGCCGTAAATCATGAGGTGAGTGGCGCCGCAGTTTTTGGCCATCCGCATGCCGTGGATTAAGGCCTCGTACTCTGCCTCGTTGTTGGAGGGTGTTGGGAAGTCCATCTGTAGAACGTACTTCAACTTATCGCCTTTGGGGGAGATGAGGATGACTCCTGCCCCTGCTGATCTGAACTTCTTGGAGCCGTCGAAGTACATTGTCCATGCGTTGGACAAGTCGGGAATGTCTGGCAGCTGAGCTTCTATCCACTCGGTGGTGAATTCTGGCAGGACTTGGGCTTTGATTGACTTCGGGTGAGCGTATTTCAGCCCCCAGGGTCCTAGTTCGACAACCCATTTGGCGACTCGCCCTGTCGCACGTTGGTTTGTGAGGATGTCTGAGAGCCCGGAGGAGCTTACCACCGTGATCGGGTGCTCGGAGAAGTAATGGACGACCTTTCTTGAAGTCATGAAGACCCCGTAGGCCAGCTTCTGGTAGTGCGGGTAGTTTTGCTTGGACAGGGTTAGGACCTCGCTGAGGTAGTAGACTGGTCTCTGGACAGGATGGCTGTGCCCTTCTTCTTCGCGTTCTACCACGAGTACCGTGCTCACTACCCTGTTGGTGGCTGAGACGTAGAGGTAGAGCGGCTCGTTCTCCAGCGGTGCCACCAGTACTGGGGAAGTCGTCAGGGTCTTTTTGAGTTGGTCGAATGCGTCCTGCGCTTCCTCTGTCCACTCGAATTTATCCGTCTTTTTCATCAGTTGGTAGAAGGGCAGAGCCTTCTCACCCAACTTACTAATGAACCGGCTGAGAGCTGCGACTCGGCCGGCTAGGCGTTGCACCTCGCGGAGCTTGGTTGGTGCTGGCATTGTGAGTATGTTTTGCACCTTCTCGGGGTTTGCTTCGATTCCTCTTGCGGAGACAAGGTACCCTAGCAGTTCTCCGGCTGGCACGCCGAAGACACACTTATCTGGGTTCAGCTTGATCTGGTACTCGTCGAGTGCGGCGAAGACCTTGCGGAGGTCGGCGACGAGGGTGTCTTCCTTGCGGGTGGTGACGACGATGTCGTCGACGTATACCTGGACAATCTGTCCGATGAGCCCTTTGAGGCATGCTTGCATTGTGCGCTGGTATGTGGCACCAGCGTTCTTCAACCCGAAGGGCATTGTCTGGTAGCAGAAGACGCCGTCGGGTGTGATGAATGCTGTCTTTTCCTCGTCGTCGACGTTCAGTCTGATCTGTTGGTAACCTGAGTAGGCGTCCAGGAAAGACAGGCGCTCGCAGCCTGCTGTCGAGTCGATGATCTGGTCTATCCGCGGGAGCGGGAAGTGGTCCTTGGGGCAGCATTTGTTGATGGCGGTGAAGTCGACGCACATGCATAGTTTCTTCGTCTTCTTCTTCTCCACCAGGACGGGGTTGGCGACCCAGTCTGAGTCCTTGATCTCTCGGATGAACTTGGCGTGGAGCAATCGGTCGATTTCCTTACTGATCGCGTCCCGTTTGGGTCCGGAAAAGCGTCGCATGGCTTGTTTGACGGGTCTGGCGTCCTTGTGGACTTTTAAGGAGTGCTCGGCGAGATTCCTGGGTATCCCTGGCATGTCAGAGGGTTGCCATGCAAAGATTTTCCAGTTCTCCCGTAGAAACTCGACGAGCGCGCTTTCCTATGCGGGAGTTAGACTTGACGATACTTTGACCGTCTTGCTGGCGTCAGTCGGATGGACTTGACGGGTTGCTGTGTCGTCATTCGTGTTGAAGGCGGCGTCCTTGGCTGGCTTCTTGCGGGTCGGGAAGATGGTCCTGTCGTTGTCGGCTGCCATTGCCTCGAAGTGCTCTGCGACTCCGAAGAACTCGGAGATCTTGCTGAACTCGCGGTCGCAGCTGTTGGAGCGATCGAAGTCACCATGCACCGTGATTACGCCTTTGGGTCCAGGCAGTTTGAGCATCAGGTAGGCGTAATGAGGTACTGCCATGAACCTGGCAAAGGTTGGGCGCCCAAGTATCGCGTGGTACTGCGACTTCCAGTCGACGACCTCGAAGTCGATCGACTCCCTCCTGAAATGCTCGGGTGTTCCGAGGATAACATCGAGTGTGATTGTTCCCATGGGCGTGATTGCTTGCCCTGGTACTATGCCGTGGAAGGTGGTCTCAGACTCCGGCAACTTCTCTGTCGACTTGTTCATCCTTCTGAGAGTGTCAGCGAAGATGATGTTAATGCCGCTGCCTCCATCCATGAACACCTTCTTCAGATTGTAATCTCCGATTAGAGCTTCGACTACCAGGGCAGCGTGCCCGGGTCGAGGTACTTCCGGCGGGTGGTCTGCCTTTGAGAACGTGATCGGTGTCTCCGACCCTCTCAGGTAGTCTGGTACTGCGCGTGGGCAGGTGGTGGCTTGGAGGACTTGGCGGGTGATGAGCTTCTGGACCCTGTTTGAGGGGCGCCCCTTCTGTATCATGTTGAGCTGTCCGCGTGCGGCTGGGTACGCGTCGTGTGCCGCCAGCTGGGCTTCGTGTGTGGGTGCTGCCTGGATGGTGAGCTGCGCGGCTGGCTGCGGTGCGGGTGCAGGAGTGATGATATGCTGCATGGCCTCATAGATCTTGCGTGCTTTGCGACAATCCTTCAACAAGTGGTTGGCGCCCCATTTGCCCGTTTCCGGGTTGCGGAACATGTGGTGCTTGCAAGGTTGCGCCAGCTCCTCGGCTGGGGTCAATGCGCGTCTCCACTCGCGTTTTGGGCCTCCGTCGCTGCGGTTGATGCTGCTGCCGCTTCGGTTGTATTGTCCTTGGTCGAACTGGCGACCTTGGTTGCCGCTGCGGCTGTACTGGTGACCTTGATCGTACTGGCGATTGCTGTCGCGTGCCTCATCACGGGGGGTTTGATATCCCGCCGCTACTAACTCGATCGAGTCGAGGTTGTTGAAACGTGGCTTCTTCTTGTGGCGTCCTTCTCGCCAGTTACTTGGTCCGGCTTCGTTCTTCGGGGAGTTGTCGCGGACGTAGTCCTCTCCTTCTGCCCACTGGTTGGCTATCTTCATGAGCTCGATCATGGTTTTCGGCTGGAGCCTACCGAACTCTTCGCGGAGGTCGCGGCGGGAGACGCCGTGCATGAAGGCGTCCATCACCCGATCTTCTGAGACGGCTTCCATAGTGTTGCGGAGGAGTGTCCATCGTTGGGTGTATGATCGGAGCGACTCGTCTCGCCCTTGCTTGCAGGCCTGCAACTCGATGTAGGTTGTTGGCCTCGCGTATGTCCCAAGGAAACTTTTGATGAAGGTATCCTGGAATTCCTCCCAGGTACTGAAGGAGTCCTTAGGCTGGCTAGTGAGCCACCCGCGTGCTGAATCCGTGAGCATGAGCTGGATGTACTGCATCGCCGTGGTCGAAGTTCCGCCTTGACAGGTGCAGGCGATGAGGTAGTCTTCGAGCCAAAGGCGTGGGTCTTGTTTCCCGTCGTACTTGGGTGTCCCAACTGCGAGCTTGAAGCCCTTGGGCATGCGAGTGTCGCGGATGTTGAAGCTGAAGCACGCGGCGCCACACGGCTCGAAGTCGCGGTCGGCTCGATCGTCCAGGTTCGTCGCGCTGGTCGTACGCTGGGTGCGGTTGCGGTCCACCGTCCTTTGCGCGATGACATTGCGGAGGTCTTCGCCTGGTTGCGGCTGTCGTAGTGGCCTGGCTGCTAGACCAGCGAGTGTTGCAGGCTCGCGGGCGTGGCGGCCTCGCTCCTCTCGTGCCCGTTCGTTTGGCGCCTTGTCCGCCAAGGCGTCCTCGATTGCCCTCATGGACATGATTTGTTGCTTGTGGAGAAGGGCGCGCGCGTCACCCTCCGGTGGCTGCGTGAGTCGCAGGTAAGTTTCGACTGCCATGAGCGCGGCGTCGGCTGTCTTGGGAACGGGTATCCCGTTTTCGTCCTCAGTTACGAAGGACGAGTCGAGGTTGCGGGTGACCCTGGCTCGATCGGCTTCTGTCATAAGGGGCACGCGAGCCCTACGGCGTCGCGCTCCTTGGTTGACTTCCGTGGAGGAGGTAAACGAGTAGGCGGCCCTCCTGGCGCTTGACGCATCAGCCTCCCTCTTGCGTCGGAGGAGTTCAGCTTTTTCCGCGCGAAGTCGTTCGCCTTCCTTGCGTAGCAAGTGCTGGACTGCCAGCTGATCCTCCCGGGGTGCGTCCGGTGGGGGGAACGTGCCGTCGTCGACGTGCTTCATAGCTCTGATTGCCATGTCGCGCGTGATGATGAACCGCGTCACCTGGTCGGGCATGATCACCTCCAGCGGATACACGGGTTCGTCGTCGTTCTCGGGCGGCACCGTGCCAGCCATGAAGACTTGCGCGGGGTAGACCTGGGTAGCGGTGTGGACGCTGCCGCTGCTGCTTCCGTCGTCCGAGCCTTGCTCGGGATCGAAAATCGCTGCAACGTGGTAGGTACCGCAGTCGCCGCCGCGTCTCCTTTCCTGAAATTCCGCGACCTCTGCCGCGGACATGAAGAGCGACTTCGCAGTCGTCGGCGCGAGTGCGATTGGCTCGGGGAAGACTTGGTGGGTCGATGGAGATGCGTGCGGCGCGGGTGATGGTAGTGCGACCTTGGCCGCTCGCGAGGGTGCGGTCGGCGCAGTTGAAGTTGATGCAGATCTTGGTTTTGCCAGCCGCACGATCGAGATGGTCGAAGTAGACTCGATCTGCCTGACGGTCGCTGAGGTGGTTGATGTGGTCGACGCGGATGCGGGTTCAACAGTCGAAGATGCGATCTCCGCAGTCGCGGTGGGTGCGATCTGAAAAGATCGGTATGACACCTAGAGGGGGGGGTGAATAGGTGCTAATTCAATTTTAGTTCTTTTTCGATTTAAGGCTTGACACGAAAGGTAAATTCTCTAGATATGCAACTACGGTGAATTTACCTATATGACAAGCTATTAACTACGCAAGATACAAGGTAAAGGCGGTAAACAAGGATAGAGGTAACCGAAGTTAAAGCACGAGACGACAAGGATGTATTCCCGAGTTTCTCCCTTCAATGGGAGTACGTCTCGTTGGAGAGGTGTGAACCAACACAATGGTTCAACGGCCACAAAGGCCTCACCCAAATCTCCGGTGAACCGCACCACAAAGGTTTGGTTCACTTTCCACTATCGGAATCCTTCGAGGCGGAATCCGGAGCCTTTACAACAACGATTCGGGGCACGACCCACAAAGGGCTTGGGGGCTCCCGAACAGCTAAAATCTGTCACAAAGACAATAGGTAAGTACAACAATGGGCTAGGTTTTCCTAGTGGAAACCCTAGCTAATGGTCCCTCAAGTAAATGAGGGGGAAATGAAGAACGGCTCGGTGAAGATGTAGATCAAGGCCTTCTCCTTCAATCCTCCAAAGATCAACGAGTTTGGACGGAGGGATTGGGAGATCTAGTGATTCTTGGACTTGCAACAATGGTGTTTTTCCTTTTCTGGTCGAGCTCATTGGCTGGAGGAAGGGGGAGGGGTATTTATACCCCTCCCCAAAAGATAGCCGTTGCAGTCCACTTGGACCGGAGACTCCGGTCTTGGAGGGCCGGAGACTCCGGCCAGGCCGGAGACTCCGGTCCCTGAGGCCGGAGACTCCGGTCTCCAGGGGCGGAGACTCCGGTGTCACTCCGGGGTCACTCCGGACCCCCCATCAGAGAGTGCCGTCTTCTTGCTCTCTTTTCGTCGAATGCAGGGGGACCGGAGACTCCGGCCCCTGAGCCCAAAAGGGCCGGAGACTCCGGTCTCCAGGGGCGGAGACTCCGGTGTCACTCCGGGGTCACTCCGGACCCCCATCCAGGGAGTGCCGTCCTTGGCTCTCTTTTCGTCGAAAAGCATGGGACCGGAGACTCCGGCCCCTAATGGCCGGAGACTCCGGCCTGAGCAGATGAACTGCTCAAACAGGCGATCTAAATGATGGTTTCTTTTATCTTTCCTGCACACTCAATACACCATCAGGTACATAAAATCTAGGTTTGTCGTCTAACACACAAAACACATGGGGATACACAAAAATGTTCTTTCAATCTCCCCCTTTTTGGTGTTAGATGACAACACTAGGATTTGCAATAAGACATAATTCACAAATGACAGTAATCAGAAAAATTGAGGAGCTCCCCCTACATGTGTGCATATAAGTAGTTTGCTTTTGAATACAAATGCTCAACATGTATAGGAGAGACACCTCACAATTATTTGAGCAAGATAACAAACTTTGGACAAACACAAAGTAATGGATTGAGAGGAAAGAGTCATACCTTGTGCATTTTTAATAAGACAAACATCCAATGCACCAAGATACATATCACCATAATAAACACCATCTCAACCATCGATAGAAATATCCATATGTCTCGGAGTGGATTATCCATGGTCTCACAAACATAGTCTTACAAACATTTAACAAAGCAAATAGAGTTCAACAAGCGAGAATAAAAAGGGGCACAAGCTTTAACGAAATGATAAAAGAGCATGCTTGTGACCCGCCCATGCAAATCCCACGGTGAGAACCTAATAGAACTACTTCTCCCCCTTTGGCATCGAAACGCCAAAAAGGGAAAAGAGCAAGACTACCGCACCCCGAAGGAATCACTCGTAGTCATCTTCGTCGGCGTCGTTGTCACCATCATCATCATCATCATCATCATCATCATTTGCATCATCATCATCATCACTAGCCTCTTCATTTTCTTCTTCACTATCTTCCTCACTAGCTTCTTCATAAGTCATGGGTGCCTTGCCGGTGATGCGAGAAGAGGTAGGCATAGAAGACACATCTTGGAAATCACCCCAAGGGAAGGTATCACAGTTCCATTCTTCAAGCGGGATGGTGCGCTCGGATGGCGGGGAGGGAGGAGCACCTTGTGGACGAGGAGGAGTGCGGCCACCATTGTTCGTTTTGCGCATCTCCTTCATCATTTTGGCTTGGTTGGACAAGATCCTCTTGTTGGAGACATAGTTTTGATGGTTCTCCTTGTGCACCGCAATGCCCATGCACAACATAGTCTTTTGCCACCAAGAGACACGCTTCACCTCATTGTTGACACGGGTACGCCCACCCGAGAATGATGAGGAAGGAGTGGCATTTTTCCTTCTTGCCCTAGGAGCTTCTTCCTCCTCAATCTCTTCATAAGTGCGTTGAGAAGAGCTATGAATGGAAAGCACTTGAAGAGTTCCATACTTGTGTGCCGTGAACCGAGAAGGATCAAGTTGGAGCCTTGAGAGAATGAGCTTCATAACATACGGAGCATACATTGGGTTCTTCCTCTCAATGAGGGTGATGTGCATCTCATTCCTCATGAAGTCCATCACATCAATCTCAAACCCTTGACACTCCGGTCCGGCAAGATACACTCGGTGAGCATGATGCATGAGGTTGACTAGTGCCCCACGGATGGCATCCGTATTTCCGGCTTGAGGTGCAATGCTCCAACGAAACATCCGGATCAAAATGTTGTAGATAGGCTTGAGACCACGGGTTGTCGCTAGAGTACCGTTGCGAGCACAAAGTGGAAGGAGGAGCTTCTTATCATAGGATTGGCCCTCAACATGCATTCTTCTACCAACCGGAGTGGATACTCCTTTGAACCCATAGCCCAAGAGTTTACCAAACTCGGAGAAGGTGGCGGAGCATTGGACGGGCCCGGTCATCCAAGTCATCTTGGTGTCCTCTTCCGGTCCAAGAACAAGAGTAGCAAAGAATTGTTGGACCTTGATGATATCATAATCTTGAATAGTGGACATGAGGCGCTCTAGTCCCAACTTTCTTGCAACCCAAAGAGCTTCCACGAAATATTGCTTCTTGGCCATGGTTGGAAAGTGCAATGGCTTTTGGGGACACACAAGCGCTTTTGGGTCAAGATGAGCATATATTTCCTTCATGATGAGTTCTTGCTCCTTTCTCCAAAAGTGTCCATCGGAGGAGTTGTTGGGCATAGCATAGAAATTTTGCATCCTCATAGTGCGGAAATCTTCCTTGTTCAAGCTCTTGACGGAGGGGATATCCTCAAACTCGGCCCTCTTGGCCCTTTCTTCCCTTTGAAGGGCAGCCTCTTGCTTGAGCCTACGAGCCTCAGCAGCACGTTCTTGATACAAAACACTCCGCTGAACTGTCCGACCAGATGCTTCATCATAGACAAGATAGTCTCTCCCTGGCTTCTTGGACAAAGTTTTCTTGATCTTGGCTGATGATGAGGCACCGGGGTAGCGCTTGCTAGCTGTGAAATAGAGTAAGAGAGGTAGCATATAGATAAGCATACATGTCCGAGAGAAGTTTCAAAACGGAGGAAATCATGTGACGCAATTTGCCTCAGAGATGATCTAGGTCGGAGTCTCCGGTCTCAGGGGGGCGGAGTCTCCGGCCGCACCGGAGTCTCCGGTCGAGAAGACCGGAGTCTCCGGCCTGAGACTGGGAACTCCGAACTAGGTCGAATCTGAGA
Organism: Poa annua; assembly: GCA_026929855.1. Lineage (NCBI taxonomy): Eukaryota > Viridiplantae > Streptophyta > Magnoliopsida > Poales > Poaceae > Poa > Poa annua. The sequence goes on along the minus strand of CM049434.1, from coordinate 13,724,889 downwards.
GAAATTCAAACCCCACGAATTTCCTAAGATGTACATTGCCACCAAAAGGGTACTACACCATGAATTTCGACCAGTATTCCTCTCAAAACTAGATCGGGAGCGAATCCATAGAGGGAGAGAGAGATGTACCGGTATCTTTCATGGTGAGATGCAAACGACGGAGAGGAGGGTCTCCGGCGCTTGGGAGGAGAGGGAGCCGGTGGCACGGCGGATTCCGGCAGCGGGAAGCGGCCGGAGGAGCACCTGGGGTCGAGGGCGGCGACAGGGAGAGGTTTGGGGGTCGGGGGTGTGTGAGAGTTATGAGAACAACTCCCACCCCGATCCCCTTTAGAGCCCTGTGAAAATCGCGGAGACCGGAGTCTCCGGCCCAAACACACCGGAGTCTCCGGCCTAGCCGGAGTCTCCGTGGTTTGGGGCGGAGACACTGGTCCGACCGGAGTCTCCGGTCCTAGACACCGGAGTCTCCGGCCCCTGCGACCCCAAAATGCCAGATATGTGGATATTGGACATGTATGTGGCAAGAGGAGCATGTTTTTAGGCGAGAAGGCTTGGGTTAGAAACAAAGTCACTGAAAAATGGTACTATGCCCTCAAGCTTGGTAAAAAGCAACGAAAACGACTTTAAAAGGCAATACTTGAGTGCATTTTCCATACGGGCAAAAAATAGGCATAGAAATCCAAATAAATACTCCATGAAGTCCAAATCTTCACTAGGAAGATGTCGGTGGCCTAGGCCACCATGTATGAGTGTATGTGGTGTGATACCGCGAAGATATATCTTGGGTTCACCGCCACTACTCACAATTTAAGCTCACAATTCATAAAAATGAACAAAAGAGACAAAAAGAGTTCTTACTATCGGCATAATGGGGGGAGGGATAGTCCAATGGATTAGGACCGCACTCCCCCTATGTCCATGCCTACACCTAGATCAAATAGAGAGATAAGATAGAGGTGTGCATGCAAGGTGATCAACCGACGCTCCTCGAATCCACGATATTTAGCTCATGCCTCAAAAATGTGAACCTTGCTTCATCAAGTGGCTTCGTGAACATGTCGGCGAGTTGAATCTTCGTGGGAATATAACCAAGCTCAATGTCACCCCGGTTGATGTGATCTCTAATAAAATGATAACGAATCTCAATATGCTTCGTTCTTGAGTGCTCCACCGGGTTGTGACCAATCTTGATAGCACTTTCATTGTCACACAAAAGAGGCACTTTGTCACAATGGACACCGTATTCCTTTAAAGTTTGCCTCATCCATAACAATTGAGTGCAAGCACTAGCGGCCGCCACATATTCGGCTTCGGTGGTGGATAGTGATATGCAATTTTGCTTCTTGGAGGACCAACTCACCAATGACTTCCCAAGGAATTGACATGCACCGGAGGTTGACTTCCTATCATCCTTGCAACCGGCCCAATCCGAATCCGTGTATCCGGCAAGAGAGAAGTTGGACCCTCTAGGATACCACAAACCAAACCTTGGGGTATAAACCAAATATCGGAAGATTCGATTCACCGCTATCAAGTGACTTTCTTTAGGAGCCGCTTGGTACCTTGCACACACTCCTACACTTAACACAATATCGGGTCTAGATGCACAAAGATAAAGCAAAGAACCAATCATAGAGCGATAGAGTTTTTGATCGACATCTTTACCCTTTGGACTAAGTTCAAGATGGCATTTGGTGTCCATAGGAAACCTCTTCTCTTTAGCATCTTGCATCTTGAACCTCTTGAGCATGTCTTGAATATATTTGGCTTGAGAGATGAAAGTCCCTCCACTCAATTGCTTGATTTCAAAACCAAGAAAGAATTTCAACTCTCCCATCATGGACATCTCGAACCTATCGGTCATAAGCTTTGAAAATTCATCATTAAAAGCTTTATTAGATGAGCCAAAAATAATATCATCAACATAAAGTTGGCATATGAAAAGCTCCCCTTTTACTCTCTTGGTAAAGAGAGTGGGATCGATTTGCCCCACTTCAAAGCCACGGTCTAGTAGTAGCTCTCTTAGGTGCTCATACCAAGCACGAGGTGCTTGTTTGAGACCATAGAGGGCCTTATCAAGTTTGTAGACATGGTTTGGGAAGTGTGGATCCTCGAATCCCGGTGGTTGCTTAACATATACCAACTCCTTTAAAGGACCATTAAGAAAGGCACTTTTCACATCCATTTGTTGCAACTTAAAGTTGTGATGTGATGCATATGCAAGAAGGATACGGATGGACTCAAGGCGAGCCACGGGAGCATAGGTCTCTCCAAAATCAATGCCTTCAACTTGAGAGTACCCTTGAGCTACCAATCTTGCCTTGTTCCTTACAACCATTCCATGTTCATCTTGCTTATTCTTGAATATCCACTTGGTGCCTATAACATTTTTGCAATCTTTTGGCTTCTCCACTAGATTCCACACTTTGTTGCGCTTGAAGTTGTTGAGTTCTTCATGCATGGCTTCCAACCAATCCGGATCTTCAAGAGCTTCAAAGACTTTCTTTGGTTCCACCATGGAGATATGAGCTTGATGTTCACTAAAACTTGCCAATTGACCTCTTGTGGACACCTTGCGAGAAACATCACCAATGATGGCTTCAAGCTTGTGACACTTGATTTCCAAGTTTCTCTTGACTCTTGCTTGACGACGGGTTTCGATGTCCCCATTGTTACGAGGGATTTCGGATTGATCATCTTGATCATTTGAGTCCCCGTCTTTACCGGAAGGATGAGCTTGACCATCTTGTTGTGCATCTTCAATAATGGGAGTAGATGGTTGCTCTTGATCTTTATCTTGACTCGAGTTGACAATAGGAGAACTTGATTCTTGTGTGGCCTCATTGTCAACTTGAGGAGGAACTTGTTCTTGTTCTTGGATAGGTGTCTCATTTGCTTCCTTAGTAGGTGCCGCTTCAACTCGTGATGATGGAGTCTCCACTTGAGTGGAGCTTGTACTTGCTTGAGGAGGCTCATGATGGATTTCAATGGGGCGATGGAAACCAACTCCCATTCTTCTTATGGCATATTGAGGTTCCTCATTATCTACATCACAAACATGAAATTGCGCCACTTGGGAGCCGTCATTCTCATCGAACCTCACACTACAAGATTCCACAACTCTCCCTAAGGATTTGTCATAGACTCTATAAGTGTGAGAGTTCGCACCGTACCCAACAAGAACACCTTCTAAAGCTTTAACTTCAAATTTAGATAAATGAACACCTTTGATTTTGTAGAAACACTTACAACCAAATACTCGATAGTAGGAGATGTTGGGCTTGTTGCCGGTAAGCATTTCATAAGGAGTTTCCTTTTTCCCTTTGCGAAAGAATAACCGGTTGGAGGAGTGACACGCCGTGGAGATAGCTTCGGCCCACAAGAAGAGTGGAGACTTAAACTCCGCCAACATGGACCTAGCCATATCCATAAGAGTCCGGTTCTTTCTCTCGGCTACACCATTTTGTTGAGGGGTATACGCAGCGGAATATTGATGACGAATTCCCTCATCACTAAGAAACTCATTTAGGGTGTAGTTCTTGAACTCGGAGCCATTGTCACTTCTAATGGCCAAAATGGGAACATTGTGTTGACGTTGAACTTCATTGGAGAAGTCGATGACGGTTTGTTGAGTTTCATCCTTCGTCTTGAAGAAGAAAACCCAAGTGAATCTTGAATAGTCATCAACAATCAACAAGCAATACTTCTTCCCACCAAGACTTGGTTGCGGTACGGCACCAAAGAGGTCAACATGAAGAAGTTCCAAAATCCTCGTTGATGAGATGATGGTCTTGCTTGGGTGGGGAGAATCATGCATCTTTCCTTCAACACAAGCCCTACAAAGACGATCTCTAGAAAAAGAAACATTCTCATTTAGTCCAAGAATGTGGCCACCCTTGTGAAGACTTTGCAAAGTTCTCATATTGACATGGGATAAGCGGCGATGCCACAACCACCCCACGTCGGCCTTTCCGAATAAGCATATTGCTTGAGTGTTGGTTGACCCCGAAAAGTCAACCACAAACAACTCATTTTCAACATACCCAACGAACATGACCTTTAGAGTCTTGCTCCTCAAGAGTACCACCATATCAAGAGTGAAATGGACATCAAAGTTCATCTTATTAAGAGCACGAACGGACATAAGATTGTAACCTAGAGACTCAACAAGCATGACATTTACAAGGGTGATATCCCTTGCAACTACCACCTTGCCGAGACTCTTTACCTCGGCTTTAGACTTGTCGCCATAAGAGACGGTTGAGTGATTTAGATTTGGTCTCAACTCCGTCATGATCTCCTTGCTTCCGGTCATATGACTAGTGCATCCACTATCAATTACCCATTTAGATCCACCGGAAGCATAGTCCTACAAGAGATCATATCTTGGATTTAGGTACCCATTTCTCAATGGGTCCTTTTCGGTTAGCAACAAGGGTCTTAGGAACCCAAATAGAGTAATCAATGTAACCATCATAAGGACCAACATATTTTGCATAAACAACACCATAATAGTCAACATAAAGAGTATAATTGGGATTGTTATGCCCCGCGAAGTCACTACGAGTAGTCTTGCCCCTAGTGGCATTGCTACCCGCAATGGAAGTCTTTGCTTGTGCGGGCTTGGTCTTGTTCTTCTTGATGTTGCTCACTTTCTTCTTTGCTTCGGCCACATAACCAAGACCCTCCTTCCCTTTGTGTGGTTTTTGCTCAAACAAGTAAGCAATACCCTTATCTTTACCTTTGGGAATAGAGGTCTTAGCACTAGTGGCCTTAGCAAGATCCACCTTCAACCTAGCATTTTCTTCACTAACATCTTCATGAATACGAGGAAGAATGGATATACTAGTTGAACGAGTTTTAGAAAGTTGAGCTTGAAGTTGTTCATGAGACTTGACTAGAAGGGAGTGGGTCGATTCCAAGACCTTGTGAGCTTTTTCAAGCTTCTCCATATCCTCAAGAAGTCTGGCATTCACAACTCCAAGTTCAACTTTCTCCTTTTTAATCACTTTATATTTAGTAAAGACATGATCTCTATCCTTAATGATTTTATCAATGATTTCATCATTTTTAGCATCAAGAGACTCAAGTCTTTCCTCAAGAGTGGTTCTATATTCACTTTCTTCATCAAGAGAGCTATTTAATGATGCTATGGAAGCATTCAAAGAAGCAATGGTGAGAGAATCCTCTCTCTCAATCTTACTCTTTTCTTGAAGAAGTTCTTCGGCCGCACATAGTTGTCTCATGAGAGACTCAACATGTTCTTTGGCCTCACCTTGCAAGTTAGTCACAAAAGTATCGAAGGCAACTAGTTCCTTCTTAATCTCAAGACTAGATTGATCACGCGTAGTCTTAGGAGAAGGGGATGATACCTCGGTGAGATGAGCCATGAGGCAACGAGCGGTGTTGGTGGAGAGGTTCTCATTGGGGGATTCAAAGAGAGATGATGATGAAGTGGAGACAATAGCCAATGCGGCTACCTCTTTGTTAGGTGCATCTTCATCTTCGGAATCACTTGTGGCATATTCCTCTTGTGCCACCAACACAATTCTCGGTGCCTTCTTGAAGAAGGGCTTCCTTGGTCTTGCGGGTTTCTTTTGAATCAACTTGGAGTGATCCTTTGGGATAAGCTTCTCACCATTTTGCTCACGGTTCTCATATGGACACTCTCTTATGTAGTGATTCTTGTCATGACAATTGTAACAAGTCTTTGTCCTTGAGGCAAGCTCTTTCTTGCCACTTGAGTTGTTCTCTCGATCAACACGAGCTTTAGCACTTGCCGGGTCATTCCAAAACACCCTTGTGGCAAGAGCAATGTGACTATTGAGGGCTTGCTCAAGATCATGTGGAGCAATGTTGCTTGGGCAAGCTTCAACCTCATCGTTCTCATCCATACTAGTCACCTTGGCCTTCAAGGCAAGTGAGGGGCCTTGTCTCATTCCCATGGCCCTAGCACGGTTATCTTCCGCATTCTTGGAGGCAACCTTGGAGGCTTGAACCTCTTGCATAACTTCATGTGAAGACATTTGTTGATAGTTGTATCTCCCTTGAATTGACTTCAACTCCATAGGCTCCGAAGGCAAGAGAGCATTCACATACTTCCTTTTGACCCAAGCATCATCCACATATGTTGCCCCCACATCATAGAAGGCTTTGGCAAGAGTCTTGAGTCTTCCATACATCTCTTCATGATTCTCATTGTCAAGCATGTAGAAACCTTCGGCGGCATTGCTCAAAGATTCATATCTATTCCTCTTCATGCTATCATTTCCAAGGAAAGCAACTTCAAGACAATCCCAAGCTTCTTTGGCGGTGGTGACATGAAGAACATGATGTTTGTCATTGTCGCCCAAGGCGAGCTCGATCATGTGGAGGGCGGAAGCATTGAGTTGCTTTTCGGCGAACTCTCTTTTCGTCATGTTGCTTGGATCCTCAACATGATATCCATCTTCAATGATCCTCCAAAGCTCGATGGAGGCACTGTTAACATGAGATTTCATTGAGCGTTGCCAACTTGCAAAAGCTAATGCATTAAGCTTAGGTGGAGGACCTAGAGGGTTTATGCGGGTTGTAATAATTGGATCGGGAGAGTACCATCCCGGAACGGCATGATACCCTTCCTTCTCCTCATGCAAAGTAGGAGAAGTTTTAGGTCTAGTATCGGTTTCAACCCCCTTTTTCTTTTTCTCTTTATCCTCCTTGGAATCACCCTCTTCGGAGTTAGAGGCTTCCTCTAGTGGGATGATTTCCGAGCGCTTGCCATTTGCAAATTTCATGAACATGTCACGAAACTCATCAAATTTGGCATTCATGGTCGATGTCAAAGTTGTTTCCAAAGCTTTGATATCGGCCATGGATGCCATGGTGACTTTGGCCTTTTCAAGGGCCTCATTAGCCTTGGCAAGAGTCTCGGCCTCATCCTCACTATGTGTCATACTTCTCTTAGGCGGTTAAACCCAACAAGAGAGCCTTAGCTCTGATACCAATTGAAAAGATCGGTATGACACCTAGAGGGGGTGGGGGGGTGGGGGGGGGGTGAATAGGTGCTAATTCAATTTTAGTTCTTTTTCGATTTAAGGCTTGACACGAAAGGTAAATTCTCTAGATATGCAACTACGGTGAATTTACCTATATGACAAGCTATTAACTACGCAAGATACAAGGTAAAGGCGGTAAACAAGGATAGAGGTAACCGAAGTGAAAGCACGAGACGACAAGGATGTATTCCCGAGTTCCTCCCTTCAATGGGAGTACGTCTCGTTGGAGAGGTGTGAACCAACACAATGGTTCAACGGCCACAAAGGCCTCACCCAAATCTCCGGTGAACCGCACCACAAAGGTTTGGTTCACTTTCCACTATCGGAATCCTTCGAGGCGGAATCCGGAGCCTTTACAACAACGATTCGGGGCACGACCCACAAAGGGCTTGGGGGCTCCCGAACAGCTAAAATCTGTCACAAAGACAATAGGTAAGTACAACAATGGGCTAGGTTTTCCTAGTGGAAACCCTAGCTAATGGTCCCTCAAGTAAATGAGGGGGAAATGAAGAACGGCTCGGTGAAGATGTAGATCAAGGCCTTCTCCTTCAATCCTCCAAAGATCAACGAGTTTGGACGGAGGGATTGGGAGATCTAGTGATTCTTGGACTTGCAACAATGGTGTTTTTCCTTTTCTGGTCGAGCTCATTGGCTGGAGGAAGGGGGAGGGGTATTTATACCCCTCCCCAAAAGATAGCCGTTGCAGTCCACTTGGACCGGAGACTCCGGTCTTGGAGGGCCGGAGACTCCGGCCAGGCCGGAGACTCCGGCCAGGCCGGAGACTCCGGTCCCTGAGGCCGGAGACTCCGGTTTCCAGGGGCGGAGACTCCGGTGTCACTCCGGGGTCACTCCGGACCCCCCATCAGAGAGTGCCGTCTTCTTGCTCTCTTTTCGTCGAATGCAGGGGGACCGGAGACTCCGGCCCCTGAGCCCAAAAGGGCCGGAGACTCCGGTCTCCAGGGGCGGAGACTCCGGTGTCACTCCGGGGTCACTCCGGACCCCCATCCAGGGAGTGCCGTCCTTGGCTCTCTTTTCGTCGAAAAGCATGGGACCGGAGACTCCGGCCCCTAATGGCCGGAGACTCCGGCCTGAGCAGATGAACTGCTCAAACAGGCGATCTAAATGACGGTTTCTTTTATCTTTCCTGCACACTCAATACACCATCAGGTACATAAAATCTAGGTTTGTCGTCTAACACACAAAACACATGGGGATACACAAAAATGTTCTTTCACGATCTCCGCGGCAGGTGACGGCGCGGACAGCATGGTGGTAGCAGATGCGGGTGTCGCCGCAGCGCGTGGCGCGGTCGCCATGGACCTGAATACTCCACGACTGTCTACGAAGTAGTGTATGGTACCGAAGGTGAGGCACATACCTACGTGCAGATCGGCGTACACCGAACGGTGGGCCGGCGGGTGGAAGGTGTACTCGAAGGAGCCGAAGCAGATTGGCTCCTGGGTGATGCAGACGTCGATCTTCTTCGCTGATGGAGCCGGTGCGACCATGATTCCAACGCTCGTTCTTTCCCACAGACGGCGCCAATTGACGAGGGTGTAACTCGGCAAATCCCAGGGTTATGCACCCCGGGTTGATTGAGGGGGAGAGAGATGAGCGTTGGTGATCACGACGGCTGACAAGCAAGGCGTTTACCCAGGTTCAGGCTCCCGGAGGATAACACCCTACTTCCTGCTTGTCTGGTATTGATGGCGAGTGGCTTACAATGGCGAGATGGCGATCTCGCTAGGGTTTATGGTGGCGGCTATGAGCGTGCGTATGTGTCTCCCCTGGACGAGCAACCCTCCTAGCCTTTATATGATAGGCTAGGTCCCGGGTGAACGTTACAGATATGGTAAGAGTCGTATGACCTAATTGACTAGTCTTGGTCCATACGCTATCTCTACTGGGCCTTCCTTGGGCCTTTGCAGTCTTGGCGTGACCCAGGTATCCTCACCGTGGGATAGTCGAAGGGTAGCCCCACGTCAACCGGTAAGATAAATTTGCCGATTATTTGACCGGTAAGATAAAATAGCTGATATATCAGCCGATATGGCGATAAATCAGCCGATTTATCTCTTATTTTGGATCAACCGAAAAGTTCCTGATAAGGCGATATCCCCAACATTGTTGTAGGTATACCGAACGTTCTAAACTGGTTTGCGGGGTGGGGGTGGGATTTTACTACATGCATCGAGCTATATCACCATCCAGTGTTTTTCGCGTCACAGCTGTTCTGCACACGCAAATATACATTATTTTTTTATTTTAAAGCAGGGATATATGTTGGAAAATTGTGGGGTTTAAAGGATATATCATGGTAAAGCTCAAATGCAATTTAGATCAAGAAATGTCAAAACAAACTCCAAGAGATGGACATTGTTTAATAGTTAGACAGTGAAAAAACATGATTTAGACCTTGTGATAGGAAATATTGGTATTGTAGCATTTGATAAGAATTAGAACCAACATACTAAGAGAAATTGACTCGGAACTTCACCCGCATAGGGATATATGGGGTGCACACATATTTGAATGATTCGAAAGGATAATTGATTTTCCAAGTTTATGTGCAATTTCCGTTGTAACATAGATATGTGTATAGAAGATAATAATTTGAAGATACTCAAATTGAGAACCGTCCACTTCACATCGACATCTCAGAACACCTTAGAGCTGGTGGTCAAAAGTTTGTAATGAATTAAGCGATTTGTGATATCTAGACTAATCCAACACCAATAAGAAAACTGTAATGCATGATATTGTATATCACAAATTTCTAGGAGTATGGCATTCATGGCTCAAGAATGTTGTGGATATGTCCACCGGTTCATTGAAATATGATAGAGTAATATTGAAGATATTGCTCCAAATTTGTACATTAACTTAAATAATATGTTATCCGAACTGATATGAATTAAGCAAGCAATTCATGGCTCGAAGCTATGGGTAAGCAAAGGTAATGAATGAACTGCATCCATGTGAGTTGCATTTCTTTTGCACCAAACATAGATGTCCATGAATAAAGATTACAACCAATCCCATCTAAATGAATTTGATGGTACTCCCTCCGTTCTAAATTAATTGACTCAGATTTAGTGCAAGTGTGGTAATTGATGAGGCATGTGCATGTCCACGTTGGCAACAATACGTGGTAGATGCCTCTATATATATAGGCTTCACATAAGTCATATGAACAATCGAGCTGTCTGGTTCTTAGCATTAGTTAATTCAACAATACGTGAATCATTCGATCGCTAGTCAACATTCGATGCTAGAGGTCGCATTCACCTGGCAACCAATCATTGAGCCTCAAGGGATTAGAAGGTATCGGGAATTACACTCAGCGCTTGTCAGACTGTTATAGCTAGCAGAGTGTCAATCACCGTGGTTTTGATTCCATGAGGAACTGCAAAATCCAAAATTAGACAACCAAACCAACTATGATGTACAGAAAAATGACAGAATTGCACCTCTCACAACTAACCAAAGCACCCTCCGGTCGGCTTGCCACAACGACACCTCTCTTTCCAAGGATATTAGCCTTGCTCATCAACTATAAAAGCCTCTCAGGATATGGTGTTTCTTCGCATTTGCAATGGTGAAGACTCGGCGTCCCTTCCAGCGTGCACCTTGCCAATCTGGAGTTGACGGTTGCCGTGGATTTGGTGCATGCAGTAAACCAGTTTGTATTTTTCTAGTTTGTCTCTTTAAACTTTTTAGGAAAACCGTTTTGTCCCGACCTGTCTTCTATTTTTCATTTGTGTTTGTTTATTTAACTTTATTTTTTATTAAAACAATATATGGTCACTCTAAAAACACTAACGAATGACATGAACCTTGAAATTAACAAACTTAAAATATGAATAACACATATTTTACTTGAGATGACCACTCTATGTTTGTGTTGGGGAAGTCACGTATTTAATCATATCTAACTGAATCAACTTTGTTATGGCTATGCGTCAATCACGCTGCCTATATATTACATGACGTTGTTTGAGCGACTGACATTGCAAAAGAAAGGAAAACATGCAAGGGGAGTCCAAGGCTAGCGTCCCTCTCCACACATACGCATCGTTGCCTATTAGCACATGAACATGTCCTTATGTACCCGCAACGTCAAGGTAGATCTCGCACCATTGGATGCCGGCTTAAAAGCGATAGGCAAAAATGATAAGCCATCGCTTTTAAACCCTGTGCCCCAGTTCCTCTGGAGGGCTCCCGTCGGAGTTTTAGGTGACGATGGGATGAACGTAAGCCATATTTAACCGCTCTTTACGCATTAATGTGGAACAGCAATAGATGGTGACTATACATACAGGGAGAGGACAGCGTATGCATGAAGAAAATAAACATGATATAGCTAGCCATGTTTAGCTCACATCACATAGTTCCCGGGAGGTCAAAGTTCTGACATGACACAAGACATATAAAGGTAGGCTAATTTCCCCTTTCTTCGTCAAAATTTATAGCTAGCCTTGTTTCTTTTAAAGGTCAACTGAGTCAGTCTTATTTTTCTGCAATTAAGCTCGTCACATGTGACATGGCAAAAAAAAAAAAGTCAACTGTGCCGTCCATTCTAGATGTGTTTGACCCACCAATTGGACAAGCTAATAGGGACATAGTCCGGTCCAACGAGGCAGGCAGCTAATCGCCATCGCTTAACCCTGAAGAAACCCGCGATAATAAAGCTGAACAGAACGGGCCATTCGCCAGGGGTCTCCACGCGCTAAGGAGAACATTCCGAGGACCATTCCGCAAAATCCCACCAACCAAAATTTGATTTTTCTTTTCCTTTTACCACCCGCACCCACCATTGCCCCTCCTTCCACTCCACCGAGGCGAAACCGACCTTTCCCCCTCCCTCCCCTCGCGCTCCCCCTCCCCCAGCAAGCAGCCCCGCCGAGATCTACCCACCCACCTCCTACCTAGGGTTCCGCGGCGGAGAGGAGCGGGCGTGCGAGCTCGGAACTTCCACGGGGAGGCAGCAGCAGGGTCGCAGCCATGGGGCAGCAGTCGCTGATCTACGCGTTCGTGGCCCGCGGCACGGTCGTGCTGGCCGAGTACACCGAGTTCACGGGCAACTTCACCACCATCGCATCCCAGTGCCTCGTCAAGCTCCCCGCCAGCAACAACAAGTTCACCTACAACTGCGACGGACACACCTTCAACTACCTCGTCGAGGACGGATTCAGTGAGTCATCCCCTCCCCCCCTCCTCCGCCCCGCCCACACGATCCTTGCTCTCGTCCGGTCGATTCGATCGGGTTTGCTCGCGGCGGATCTGGCACTGCCCGCGCTCGATTTGCGCTGCCTCGGCGTAGATCTAGCGGATTTGCCGGGGTGTGCGGTTAGGCCGTTTTTCTTCGAGCTGTTGACTAGCGCCCGCGATCGGCTTGCTGCTGTGCGAACCTCGTGCTAGAAGCTGTTCTCGACTCTCCTAGTTGTGTCCCACTCACTTGCCTGCGATTGATCAATTCGAGTTCCGTGTTGCTTCGGGAGGTAGTCAATGTCGTGGCATGTGCTTAATGGTCGTTAGTCTCATCCTACGGGGCGGACATGTGTTAAAAGTTGCAATAGCCGACAGCAGCAATAAAAGCGCACCACTACGTAGTGTTGCTCCTACTAGTAGATTTTCATGCTATTTATAGTAGGCGGATAGATGATCGGTTGCTGGCTTTATATGCATGCGTGTCAATATCAAATGCTAGCACGAATTTATGCATGTCATAGTGTGGTGTTCTCGAATAGGTAATATCCCCCCTTACTGTATATAAAAGGGGAAGTAGATGTATGTATCAACGTTTTTGTGCATTCTGGTTACTGCGCTTGGCATTAAAATTGTTACTTCCATACTGCTATATCTATTTATAGTACAAGGGTAGATGATTGATTGCTGGCTTTGCTAGACATGTGTATCAAATGCCAGCACATATTTATGCATGTCATAGTTTGATGTTTCCAAATAAGTAATGCCCCTTAATCTATTAATAGTAACACCGATGTATCATTGTTTCCATGTTCTTCAATCATTAAAATTTCCCTTGATATATTTAAAGGGTAAGCAGTAACGAATCGGTTAAGAAAATAAGTGATGAATTAAATTAACCAATTAAGTGATTTGTATATTAGAAATTTCAGCCTTCTCTGACATGCGTCACATCATAATGGTTTATCTAAGGCTGTCCGTGGACATTATTTATGCAAAATCGAATCATGTACATGCTCCTATTTCGTTGAACTGTAGATCTGGGGTATTGGAGAGTCAAGTGTATCCTGTAGGCTTTGGCGCTTTGCAGCAACACTGGGTTTTGCTTATCTTGCATATGCCCAGTTGCAGCTTTGAAAATAGACCAAGTTTTGGATCTATGTACGGAGATGCAAGTTGGTCAGTATTAGGGTGCCCTCCGACAAATGAACTGAAATTACAAAATGACATCAGTTTTTGAATAACTGGTTCATTTGTTTGAACTAAGTAGGGTCGGCCGGTACCTTAAGGGTCACCCAAATTGCACCACTAAATTTTGAAATCAGATGCCCCTCTTTGATTGGACCATAGACCCGATGTATTGGCGAGTCAACCTTAGTCTTTGGCACTTTGCAACATTGGTCTTTTCTTCTGTTACATTTGCATATGCCCGGTTGCAGCTTTAAAAATAGCACGAGTTTTGGATCATCGTTGAAATTATATTTACGTGTCACTTTTGATTTTTGACTCCCCACTTATCAATGCTCAACCGTAACATTTTAATGAACGCAGAAGCACAATTTCGAAGTACAGAATATGAGTAGAACACCATTCATATGTGATTGATCATATTCGAATTTAACAGTGGTGAAAGTTTCAGTAGTTAAGTCAAAACTGACAACTGATTGTGAACGGATGTAGTACAAGAGAGGATGATGCGGAGGAATTTAACATTACTGCTTAATGTTTTTATAGTGTTATGTGTTCTTTATTTTAGTGATACCATGTGGACTTTTAATGCACCATTCCTTCAAACTTCCCCGCTGTTATCACACATGGCATGTAGCAGTGGCTATTGTTCTTAACAATTTGATCAGGAACTAATGTCCATATATTTAAGATAGTGCTTGTCTTTCTTCTTGCCTAATTTATTACTCCAGAAGACTACTTTACATTTGTTGGCATTTTTAACTTCTCATTAAAAAAAGCGACAATGCTGACAATATGCCTTCTTCTGCAGCATACTGTGTAGTTGCTGTTGAATCAGTAGGGCAACAGATGCCCATTGCTTTCTTGGTGCGGATAAAGGATGATTTCAGCAAAAGATATGGTGGTGGGAAAGCAGCTACTGCTGCAGCAAGCAGCCTCAACAGAGAGTTTGGGTATATCTTGCTGCCACTGTGGGTCTTGTTTAAATATATAGCCTTTTATCTGTGCTAATGTTGTGTGCGAATATCTGCTGTCTGTAGATCAAAACTTAAAGAGCACATGCAGTACTGCGTAGACCACCCCGAAGAGATAAACAAGCTCGCTAAAGTGCAAGCACAAGTTTCAGAAGTCAAAAATGTTATGATGGAAAATATTGAAAAGGTATATCTTTGTTCTGTGTGGATTACCTTTTGAATTATATGCTTGGAAATTGAAGGTAATTTTGGAGAATGCTTCTGATCCTTAATTCTACTTCTGAAATGCAGGTTCTTGATCGTGGAGAGAAGATTGAGCTGCTTGTTGACAAGACAGAGAATCTGCGATCACAGGTCCTGACAGTTGACACATTCTTTTTTCCCACGTTGTACTGGGTAGTGTACTTTAATTAGGTTTGTTTTCAAGCTGTTATTAACTTATTATATAATAGCAAGAGCACTAGTCTTGCTTCCAAGCTGTTATTATATACTAGCAAGATAATTAGGTTTGGATTCAAGCTGTTACTATATTTTAGAAAGAGTACAATAAGTTCTCAGTTGAAGCAGTTATGCTGGGATCCAGCTTTATACTAAAATATAGGCCAACTGGTCAAGTCAACTATTGGCACAAGTGACAGGCTGGATTCGGCGCTCTTGATACGCCCAAACTACTCATGCGCGAATCATGATATTAGTGATGGCTATATTTGATGAAATTAGTTTGCCAGTGGCTAATACTTATTAACGGTGACCAGAAACCTCCCTGGGTTATCCTCTAGCCTTTAGGACTTACGGTGATAGAATTATGCCTTCTTCCTGTGATGGTTATGATAATGCTTCCATTTGTGACAGCCACATACTTGTTCAGGTTATGTGCAATCTATAGGATTTCTATCAATGGATCATTATAGTTTTTTACTGTTGCAATAAATTAACTGTCATTTTCCATCTAGGGGAGTTTCTAGTATTTTCCTACTATTGCTCTAATTGTAATGTCAGCTATATCTTGTGTTTAAGTTGGGTGTGTTATTGTGATGTAAGACAAAAAGCTGGAATGTTACTCTTAAGTTCGGGCATTACAGTTTGGAAGTAGTGTCCTGTACTAATACACATGGATGTCTTGATCCTGACGAGCAGAAAACATAGCTTAATGTTCAGTTTCATAAAAGTTCTGTAAACAAATATGCTACTCCCTCTGATCCTGAATAAATGTCGGAAGGTGTACAATGACTTGAAACTGCAACAGTTGATTTGCTACGACACTTATTACGGACTGGAGGGAGTACCAGTTATGGTTCAATTGAATATGTCTGAAACAATAACTGTTATCTAATATTTTTCTTGGTGTGTACAATATTTCAGGCTCAGGATTTCAGGCAGCAAGGAACCCAGGTAAGGAGAAAGATGTGGCTACAAAACATGAAGATCAAGCTGATAGTCCTCGGCATAATCGTGGCGCTCATCCTGATCATAATCCTGTCGGTGTGTCATGGATTCAAGTGCAACAAGTAAGGGCGACGAGGTCGTCGTCGAAAACCATTCAACCTGTCACTATATTACTCTGCTGCTGCTTCGAGCGAATACCATATGGTGTTTTGTTCTTTATTCTCTAGTGTGTGTGTGCTCTGGCCTGGTTCATGGCGCATGGGGTGGTGTCGTACGTCGTGTTGGGGAGTTTGCTTGATGTCGGTGGGCTGGGTCAGCGGGTCGTGTATTTTTGGACGCTATGTATGTATAGCTTGGATCTTGACACCTTTGTTCTGTTATATGAGTAGATTTACTTAATTGGTGTCTGAATGTCTTCTGTCACCACATGCCTGGCTTTCACCTAGTTGCTTTCATGTGGTGTATTCATGGATGTAATGGTAAATTCTTTCACACTGACTGTTGAAAAGCAGGCTGTTTGGGATAGGTTGGAATTACCAGTCACACTCGGACCAAGTTGTTTGCTTGCCTTCAAGTCAGCTGGCGGCATTCCAGGCTTTCCTCGCATCACGTCCGCCGGTTTGGAACAGAGAAATCACAGGACTGATCGACCAAGCACAAACACATCCTAATGCAACCTCTCGCTGCACTGGCAGGATTCTTTTATAAATATGACCCCCTGTCCAATTTTATTGTCAAAAGTAACCTTTTCTGTTTTTTTTTTACGGATTTGCTAATTCTCAGTCGCCTGAGAATTAGTTAAATCTCAGTCGAGTCAACTACTGTTAGATCTGTGCATCTAGATCCGTGTGTAAAGTTGTTTTTCTTCTCCTGCGTAACAGCTCCTGTCGTTACCTAGACGGGTTAAGTACGCGAGTTGTCTGGGCCTTCTCGTTCTAGTGAGCTGGGCTTTGTTACGTACGTGGGCCTGTTCTCTTCTCAGTTTTTTTAGAAAGCTGGCAGCGTTTTTGTACGTATCTCTCTCCCTTTTGTGATTTTAAATAGACTTGTTTTAAGGATGGCGGGTGACCTATTTATATTGTGTTTTTAAATATGTATGCAGTTAGTTTCAATTTTGTATCCTTTTTATGCAGCAATTCAATCTTTCTTTTGAATATTTAGTTTCCAAATTCTTAGTTTTTGGTTTCGTGTCTTTTCCGATCACTAATTCCTACTCGTCTGAGAGTTAGTCAAAATCTCAACAATACAACCATTGGACCTTTTGGTTTCTCTCGCGCACAACCAAATGTTTGACCCGTGCAAGTTTGTTGTTGTGTGTGAATATATGTATTTTTATTCTTTATTTTGTTGTCTAACGACATGGGCATTTTCACATTTTTTTTGCGGTCTAACACTCATCCTTTTTTCTGTATTTTTTCTCTTGTGTTTTGTTTGGCATTTTTCTAGTTGCAAGTGGGTTGCAACTGAGATTTTCCGGTTGC
Organism: Poa annua; assembly: GCA_026929855.1. Classification (NCBI taxonomy): domain Eukaryota; kingdom Viridiplantae; phylum Streptophyta; class Magnoliopsida; order Poales; family Poaceae; genus Poa; species Poa annua. The sequence goes on along the minus strand of CM049434.1, from coordinate 13,707,618 downwards.
AAGTGGGTTGCAACTAATTTTTCTAGTTGCAAGTGGGTCGCAACTGAGTTTCTGGTTGCAACTCAAATTTTTCCAGTTGCAAGTGAGTCGCGACTAATATTTTGCAACTCAGTTGCAAGTGAGTTGCAACTCAATATTTTCCAATTGCAAGTGGATCGCAACTTAGACTTTCCGGTTTCAAGTGCGTTGCAACTCTATTTTCTCCAGTTGCAAGTGAGTCGCAACTGATATTTCCTAGTTGCAATTAGGTTACAACTAATTTTTTCTAGTTGCAAGGATCCCAATTTAGATTTTCCGGTTATTCAAGTGGGTTGCAACTAAGTTTTTCCCAGTTGCAAGTGGGTCAGAACTGAGATTTTCTGGTTGCAAGTGGAATAACTAAAAACTTTCCAGTTGCAAGTGGGTCGCAACTGAGATTTTCCGGTTGCAAGTGTGTTGCAACTATAAGAAAAATATTCATCTTTGTGTTTTGTGGTTAATGCTAGATGTGAGTTTCAAATGGGTTGCACGAGACAAAAAATTGACCAGACCATTAGTTTTGGCTTTTGAGTCATGATTCGTGGTGACGCGGGAGTTGCACATATGTTGGAATTGAAAAACAACACAACAAAAGGAAAAAAAGGCTACGGGCCGAATTGATGAGACAGCCCAGTCCAACTCCTCGTCAAAGACTATGTTCATTTCTCGGTATTGATCAATCAGCTGCCCATCCATCAATTAGGTACACGCGCAAACCGCGCCATATCAGCGCATGTGACGTCAGCGACTGAGAATCGACTGAGCACAAGTCACACCCTTTTTTTTTTATGAAATCTAACAACCCTGCCGGGAAGATGTCCTCTCGTCATCCCAGATGGAGTGAAGTCTCCTGGGACTGTATATGCAACGCCTTGTATGTATAGTTTTTTTTTGAATTACGACACGTAATCAAAGCAAATCATTACAAATAGTTTGCCGGATACAGTGCGGGATAGAATTCCTAAAAACCGAGGAAGATGAGCAGAGCGAGCAAGAACATGTGCTGCAACATTACACTGACGAATAACATGAGAAAACGAAATAGAAATGTACAATGTTGGTGACGTAGCGATGCTCCTCGCAGTGGCTGCGACGTCGACCTATTGAAGGCGTGACAACGCCGGCGCCGTTATTGCCGGAGCACCCACCGTGGCCACTACCAAAAGTCGGGAGGCCCAGCAAGTTCCCCATGCCTCCCACGCCCACGAACAGCTTCGCTCTGTGCGGTCGGAAGCGAGCCCCCCGCCACGTCGTGCGCCACGGTGTAGTGGCAGAGCTCTAGCTATAGCTGGATTCTATCGTTTCTGCTCTCTCTCTGTAACTCTGTTGTGAGTGCGAGAGATCGATGCTACTGTTGCTCGCCTGCTCCTGTGGTGTGCGGTATAAATAGCCGGCAGAAAGACCGGGCAGTTTTTTCGTTCAGAAATCAGAACTAGGAGCATCTACACAGGGGGCCTCTAAATGTGTGTCCAGCACCTCCAATTGGGCCTCCTTTGGGGTGTTGGACATGTGTCCGGTCAACATTTAGAACCCGCCCACAGCGGAACTTCCCAAAGGCCCACCCCCAATCGCGAGCATACTGTCGAACACCTTGCAGACGCACGAATCGCCGCCGATGAATAACACAAACGATGAACACAAATGGCGATGAACAACACAAACATCATTTAAACGAGATTTAACAAACTTACAATTTCGAATCTAAACGAGATTTAACAAATATACCTAGAAGGTGCGAGAGAGAAGGCCTATGCTGTGTTACACGCGCCGATGAGGAGAATAGATGCCGCTTCGTGGCCGGCAAGGGGGAGAAGATGCGAACCAAGCCAGGGAAGCAACGACGCTTCACTTCTGGCCATTACTCATCACCGTTCACATCGGCTACAGCCTTTAGAAACGGTCCCGTAGACTCGGCTGAGCCGACCGAGGCTTCTGGCCTCGCGGACGCCGTGTTCGATTCACCGCCGTGACATGCGGCGGGGCGTTTGAAGGGAAGCCTCTTCGGCTTTCGGCGCCCCTTTCTTCGGTGACGGCGACGCTGCTGAGCAAGATGCTAGCAGCTCGTCGCTGGCGCCTTTCTTCGGTGACGGCGACGCTGCTGATGGCGTCGGCGTTTGTAGAGACAGATCGGGCAGCTCTCGTCGACTGCTATGACGCGCCTCGTACTCCTTGTCCACCACAGCGTGCCAGTAGGGCGCAGAGATGGAGTACTTGGGGTCGAGCTTTTGCTCGTACGGCATCTCCGTCCACTTGTGGCTGACGAACTCGACGCGGTCCTGGCCGCTGAGCCGCGGCGCCACCGGAATGTTATCGGCGCTCCTTACCCAGCCGTCCGGAAGGGTGTCGTCGTCGAACACCGGCAGCTGGTGGCGGCTGCTCAGCCGCGCGGTCTCCAGCGAGAGCATGTACGGAGGCGCGTTCTCGGCCTCCTCGCGCCACAAGACTCGCTGGAACGCCTTGGCCATCTCCGCCTCCTCGTTGCGACGCCGGAGTTCCTCTAGCTGCTCGTGGCGATGCTGCCCGCCGGGGCTGCCCGCCATGGTGGCCTATGTTCTTGGGGGAGAGGGGGAGAGGGAGAAGTGTTTGTGTGAAGATGAGTGCTGCTCTGCGTCGGGTTTTAAAGCGGCCGGAGGAGCGGGGTTGGGTGGCCTGCATTAACGCGGCCACCGCTTCGTCTGGCCGCGCATTGACGCCGACGAAGCGTCTGCAGGGCGCCGCCGCTGCGACTCCAGCACGCGTCGCTTCCGTCTGCGGCGTTGGAAGCGACGCCGCGTTATTGCGAGGCGTCGCTTCGATCTGCGGCGCGTGATGACAGGCGTGGCGCCGTCTAGTCGCCTCGACATTAAACGCGGCGCAACGGCCTCCTGCACAGCGTTCGTTAACACGGGGAGAGGCGCGTGTGTGTATGATGGGCGGGCCAGCGCTGTCAGGACCATGCGCGAGTCCTCCTGGGGGTGTCGGACATAAAATCGCTCTGGACAAGGCTTTGGGGGTGCCGCTGGTGAGTGTTTTTCGTTTCCGGCCCCACAAAGGGCATTTAGGGGGAGGCCCCCGGTGGAGATGCTCTAAAGACCGAGGCAGAACTTTTATTGTTTCGTGGCCACTACCAATGGATGTCTTGATCCTGGCTGAGCACAAAACAAAACTTAATGTTCAGTTTGGTCATTTGAAAAGGAACAGACGACGTTGCTACTTGCTACTCGATATGTTTGATCATAAAAGTTCTGTAAACAAATATGCTACCAGTTATGATTCAATTGAATATGTCTGAAACAATAACTGTTATCGAATATTTTTTCTGGCGTGTACAATATTTCAGGCTCAGGATTGCAGGCAGCAACGAACACATGTAAGGAGAAAGATGTGGCTACAAAACATAAAGATCAAACTGATAGTCCTTTGCATAATCGTGGCGCTCATCCTGATCATAATCCTGCCGGTGTGCCATGGATTAAAGTGCAACAAGTAAGGGCGACGAGGTCGTCTTTTCAACCTGTCACTATACTACTCTGCTGCTGTTTCGAGCGAATACCATATGGTGTATTGGGCTCTGGCCTGGTTCACGGCGCCTGGGGTGGTGTCCTACTCCTACGTCGTGTTGGGGAGTTTGCTTGATGCCGACGGGCTGGGTCAGCGGGTTGTGTATTTTTGGACGCTATGGATGTATAGCTTGGATCTTGACACCTTTGTTCTATTATATGAGTAACACTTTCAGAAAACAACCCAGTTTCGAAGCAGTAAGCACATCACGAAGATCTGAACGAACTGTCCAACAATGATCTCTAGGTCGAACCGGGCATCTGAACCATGTCCGTGCACCGCCTGTACGTACAGTGTAGGTGACGTAGCAGTGTTCCTTGCAGTGGCTACGTAGCAGTGTTCAAGGCCTACGGACGCCGGTGTCGCTGTTGCCGGAGCCCCCGGCGTAGCCGCCGCCCACGGCCGTGAGGCCCGGCAGGTTCCCCATGCCTCCCACGCCCACCAACAGCTTCTTCGTTCTGGATTCTATCGTTTCTGATCGCTCTCTCTGCGTAAGTTTGTTGTGCGTGCGAGAGATCGATGCTACTGCTGATCTTCTGCTCTGTGGAGTGGAGTGGTGGAGTTCACGGTATAAATAGCCGGCAGAGAGACCGGGGCAGTTTTTTAGAACTAAAGACCGGGCCTGGTGCTGCAGTGAATGTTTGTTCAGGAACCAGGAGGAGGAAATTTCAGACCCAGTGGAGTGAGGAGGTAACGGGCCAAGATGACGAATTGTGTCGCTGGTTCATGCTTCGTACCAGTTTTTTTTCGAGCACAGCTACAGTATTTCTTTATTCAGAATAAATCACATCCGGGATACAAACTGCAGTAGGTGGAGTCAAAAGCCAAACATGGCGACCAACTACATCATATAAACAGAGGTTCTAGCAATACTATGAGCCTCCTTATTAGATATTCTCTTCTCATGACAGTACGAGACCTCCTCAAACAACACACTCCGGACTTTGATCTCTCGAATAATCTGGGAGATGAACCATCATGCAAAGTGTTAATCCCTCGCAGACAGTCTGAAGCAACTCAAACCTTGCGAACAACAAGATCGCTTGCAAGAGACAATGCCTCTCTACATGCTAAAGCTTCAAAAGTTTCCGGTTGTGTGCAGCCCTCTAGAACAACACATGAAGCTCCCAAATAGGTCCCTTCATATGATCGGGCAATCGCTGCTAGTGCCCCCTTGCTTTTCATTTTTCCAACAGCGGCATCAACATTAATTTTCACACAACCGTCGGGCGGCGGAATCCATTTCGGCGCCCTCGGAGCAGAACGTGGAGGAGTCTGAGATCTTGGTTTCTGAATAACCTCTAAATCTGCTATATCTCTCTCCACAAAGCACCTCGTAGATAGAGGACTCTGAAAAATGCTCTCATGAATTGCTTTCCGTCTTGCATACCAGATTGCGCATAATGCTACTAGAACTTCAGTAATATCCTTCTGAGGCAATCTCTCAATCAGAGCAAAAATCCAATCTCTATCCTAGTCTGCAACTTCACCTACAGCTAATGCCCACACACACCTCGACATAGTACGTACGATCAAAGAATGTCTCCAAAAATCCTGCTAACCACAAATTGTATAACAATCATTAGTTGCCATATTTCATTCCTTTAGAACATCAGCTGTAGGAATTGAGTGCTTTGCTAAGCGCCACACAAACGTCTTTATTTTCGACGGAACAGGAACATACCAAATACTCCCTCCGTCCCAAAATAAGTGTCTCAATTTTAATAGAAAGTGGATGTATGTAGACATAAAACATGTCTACATACATCCACTTTTTATCAAAGTTGAGACACTTATTTTGGGACGGAGGGAGTATATGCTTCGTACCAGCTGGGCTTGTGAATTCTGGATTTAGATCCTCAAGGCCAAACTTCAAAAAAAAAAACCTCAAGGCCAGATTTGAAATAGGCTGGGCCAACCTGTTTTGTGCCCTATCAAGATCGCCTTACTTTGTATCTCCCCAAATAAAAGTAGTAATCAAAAAACACAAATTTAATCAGTGATCGAGTTCTTAGTGAAAATCAGAAAAAAATGTCAAGTACAAGTAAGGCTATCGGGTTGGTAATTTTTTTGGACATAGATCACTCATCAACCCGAAATAACACTTGTGGTTCCATGGACGCAAATGACACTACTATGGAAGGCTTTGACAATAAATATGCATAAAAGGCTTTGTAAAACTTGACAAAACATCAACAGTCTCAAAGATCCAGCTAGCGGATTGTGGCATGCTCGTAACTTAGAGTTTAAATCTATCGTCTATATGGCCACAATCTCCCCTTTTGTCGCGCTTCTTCGTACATTTCCATGATGGAAGTTAATGCATATTTGTATGCTTTGAAAGGACAATGAGTACCAAATCTGTGTATGAACTTTCATTGTAACCAAATTTCAGATATAGAAGATAAGTTGGGGATTAAAAGGGGAATTTCCTTTTGGATACTTGGGGATTCCGATGCATTACAAAAAGATTCTGAGTGACTGGAAAGACACTTAAGATAAAATTGAGAAAAAGAATTCGAGCTGGATGGGGAATTTGACTTCTATAGGATCTAAACTTGTACTGATTGAATCTTCTCTTATCAATGTTCCTAATTTTATGATTTGTTTCTTTATTATGCCTAAGGGGTCGATTAAAAGATGTGATTTCTTCAGAGCTCGTGCAGGAGAGTTTTTATACTAGAAGTATCATTTAGTAAATTGGAAAAGTGTTATTTACCTAAACATCAAGGGGGTCTTAGGGTGACTGATCTACACCTCAAGAATGTGAGCTTACTTTGTAAGTGGATCTGAAGACTCGAGAATGAGGAGGGTCTTTGGCAAGAGCTTATTGTGGTAAAGTACTTAAGGAAAAATACTTTTACTGGTTGTAAACCAAATCCGTCCTATTCTCATTTCTTTCGGGTCTTGTTTCATTTAAGAATGTTTTGTATAAGTGTTGCAAACTTATTTTTGGGAGATGGGAAGACGACTAGATTCTGCGAAGACAACTGGGTTGGGCATAAGCCTCTCTGTCAACGTTTCCCGCGGCTTTATAATTTGTCCTCTAGTCGTGATGTTATTGTCCATAAGGTGTTGTCTAGTGGTTTTAGCTGCATTAATTTTAGAAGGACTCTTAGAGATAGCACTAAGGACAGTTGGTTTGAAATTTTAGATTTGTGTGGTCATCTTAATCTATCTGAGGATCCATATAGAGTTTCTTGGCTACTGACAAAATCGGGCAAGTTCTCAGTTAAGTCGCTATATAGTCTTACCTTACCGCTAAGAAAGTTAACTTTCCTTATAAAAGAATGTGGAAACTGAAACTACCCCTAAGAGTTAAAGTGTTCTTTTGGTTGGTGATCAAGAATAAGATCGTAACTAAAGAGAACCTTTTAAAAAGGGGTGGAAAAAAGTTGAACCTTTTGAATTTTGTGATGAACTCGAAACATTGTCACATTTATTTTCTGGATGTTCTTTGGCCAAATATGTTAGGGGTATCGCTGAATATGGCTGGTTTACCTTCCAGTTTTGAGGATTTGTGTAATGTTTGGTTTAATGCTTTCAAAGCTCGAGATAGATTTGATTTGATGTTAGCATCTATAGCTGTGGTCTGGGCTATCTGGAAAATAAGGAATAAGTCTTGTTTTCAGAAGATACTTCTCGGGGATCCTCCAAATGTTATTTTACATGACTGTTACTAACACCTGGGCAAAATTACAGAGAAAAGGGATGCGAAGATTGCTACTACAGGGGGCTGCAAGGTGGTGCATGATATATTCGGGAAAAATCATGGCAGGAATCCTATTCGCAAGAGGATTGTCGTGTGACTCTCCTCGCTGTATATGGCGCCATCGTTTGCTGCAGTTTTGTTAGGGTTACCTTGTAGTAGGTCTTGTTGCTTTGATGAACTTATCGATAGCTTTTACCTGGTTACCAGTTTTTGCTCAGTTAGCTTTTGGTTTTGGGACAGAAGGGAGGGGTCTGTCCCATGCACTGCCTGTCAAGGTGTTGCCTATGCATTGTGTTTGGTGGTGTAAAACTGAACACTGTTAGTCAAATCCTGCTTCGCCCCAAGCAAAAGAAATTGCCCGGTCTTCGCTCTATGTACAAAACCGATGGAATCAGCTGAAGCAGTTGATATGACCCAAGTCTTGAACACCAGTCTGCACTTTAAAGCAAATGAAACAATCTAAAGATAAAAGCCGGGTCCCTGTTCTTCTCTTTTCTCGAGAGAATTGGGTATTCGATTTCTCTTCAGAGCCGTTCGAGTCAGTGTTTTAAAAAGCATAGGGTAGGCCTCGACAGAGGGCCCCATTGCTATTAATTCTATTTCATAATGAAATTGGGGATCCTGGTTGGGGGTCCTTCTATCTAAAAAAGATAAGTTTTAATCGTAATATGGAACCATGATGTAGGCATCCAAGATTTCTACGATATCGAGTCATTTGTGATCTTTAGACTAACCCAACATTCATATGGGAATCTAAAACTCGGGTTTTAGGCAATATACAAGTGAATCCACCCTATAAAACTGTAATATCTGCTGCCGCATCCTGCAATATTTCTAGCCATATGCCTGTGTGTTGCAAGGATGATGTGAATATATATGTACTCGTGTGTGCTTACACAGTACATTAAAATATGAAAATATTAAAGATGAAGCTCCGAACATGTACATAAATTAACATGAATTAATAGCGACCAAAAGTAGTACTACTATAATTTAACAAGCAAGGGGCTGAGTGAACCACCGCCATGTGAGGTGGCCGTATGTTTGCACCAAACATAGACGTCATCCATGAATAATGATGACAACAATCATCCAGTAAATGAATTTAGAATTAGCTAAGGAGGTGGATTTTCAGGCCTGTGCATGTCCACAATTACAACAATACGTGGTAGATATATTTTGAATGGTCTCGTGAATCAGGTCAGTGCATTTGAGCCTGAGAAAGTCTTGATTGTGTCCACGTGACTGAACTTTTCACCAGCAATCCAGCATAAGCTAACTTTGATGTATAAATATCAAAATATGTGGTGTTTCTCATGGGTACTCAGTGGGCGATCGAGCTAGGTAGCCGTGTCCAGGGTCGCCTGGCGCTACTGAATTAGCTGAACCATCGAGCTTCTAGCCTTGTTAGCAGTAGTTGTTCACCTAGAAGTCACGTTCATTTCACATGGCAATGGATCAGCGAGTCACATTATGGGATCAGGAGGTAACAGGAATTATTACAGTCAACATTTATCTGAGACTGGGACTCTTATCTAGTGATGTCGTAGAGTGCGCAATGGGTTGCTGATGTAGTGATTGTTGATCTGTGTACACCGTTCCAGGAAGCGACGCCCGGCGGCGCCGCGGCGGTGGTTGGTTGTACTGTTTCAGCCTGCCGTGCTGTATATTCCAGTTTGCCTCCGAGGGGAGCGTACGAATTAAGCTGCTGTATGTACTGCTGTTGCTACGCACGGACGTATGCACCGCCGCACTGCTCAGCCAGTCAGCCATCAAGCTTTGCTCGGTGAGCCTGATTCGCAAGAGGACCCGATGGCACCGCTCAACGTCCGTTGCTCGGTGAGCCTGTTCAGAGAACAACCAGAGCGAGCGCAGATCGAAGGCTAGAATCAAACCGTTCATTGGCGGCTGTTGGCCTGCTCTGTACCTTGGCCAGGAGCGAGCACAGAGGCTTGATAATTACTACTGGCTGCTGCCGTATCCTCGAGCAATGTATCTGTGTATGCACGGAGGAATCTAGCATGAGCGGCGATCTTATCTCTCGCAGCAACAAGGAATGATGGCGCCGGATCGATCGACAGGTACATGCGTGGGCGTCCCAACAACTCGTAGTAGATCCGTGGCGGCAGTTCGCGCAACACCGAGCACGATTATCTCCTAGCAGGTGAGCGGCATTCACTCGTCTGTCGTCTCCCTGCTGCTGCATCTGCCTTCCGCAATGCGAATTGAAGACGCTCCCCCGACTCAGACCACCAGTCCATAGTGATGTCTCCTAGCTCGCCGCAGCACCGCCACTCTCCTATCCTATCCTGCCATAGCTCGCTTGCCTGCCAAGCTCATAATAATGGCGCCTCTGTCAGGTGCCGTACCCGACTCGACGCCGACGGAGTGGTGCAAGCAAGCAATCTTAGCTCTGGCACGTGACGCGAGTGCGCCACTCCAGAGCCCGGCCTGCCCTTGACCGGGCGCCATGAATGGCCGCCCGTGAAAGGAGCATATTTCCATGCCAGCCAGAGCCAAGAACGCGGTGCACAGAGCCGAGACGGGACGCAGATCTCGATGCCGGATACGCTCGGATCTCATCCTATATATCAGGTGGGTTAATGGATCTCAGTTTCGCCGGAAGTACATGCCGTGGGCTAGGGCCGTACGGACGGGTTCGTGCATGCTCGTCTCGTCGTCGCCGTGGCGCGCGCTTGGCTCTGGTTACCGGCCCGTGCGACGTACTCGTGTGGGTACTGTGCGCAATGGTGCAACGGGAGAGCGATCGAATCGACTGTGCCTACAACTCTTTACAGTACGTACGTGGAGGTAGATCAACACGTACAAACTACTGTACGAGTACGTAGCCAACAGCCAGCAACTAGTAGCGTAAGATCGTAACTGTGGACCCCGATCCAAGCGAAAACTGTCAAAACTCTAGATCTATTCAACAATACATTTCATAAGCATGCAAAATCACAGTATGATTTATTTAAAATTATGGCCCCTCTTTAATCTGGCCATCGACATGTTCCGGATCTTTTGTCAGAGATCTTCACGGATTGGCTCACGGAACCCCTCAAATTTTTGATAGAATTGTATCCGGTTTGCTTCATGAAACTCCTGAATTTTTTGATAGAATTGTATCCGGTCCTACGCACATATATTTGTCGCGCGGCGTTATGAGTGTGGGGCGCGGAGCTCCGCTCGTCACTCGCTTTCCATGATGTAAACAACGGTGACAGTTTTTGGAAGTGGAGGACTTGGCTGGTTTTCGTCCAAGTACTTAAAAACAGCCAACACACCAACATGCCGGGACTCGAGGGGAGAGAAGTGGTTGAATATTTTTCACGAAGTAAAAGTAGTGAAAGTTCTACAAAGAACTAGTTAGGACAAATAACACCCAACACACGCCACGCGTAACCAACACCCCGAAAGCCGATTTTTGCGATAACCTCAATTTCAAACTTCGAGTTATCAGGATAAACAAGAATAATAGTTTTACTTTGACAACCGCACTGATGTAATGGTTTGCATATTTTTGGCGCTTTAACTCATGGTAACCCATTATGAAATGTATTTTAAATTCATTTTAAGATGTCGATTTTTTTTGAATTTTTTTTAGGGTACATCTAGATATTCTAGGTTCACACAAAAAAGTTTCGAGATTCCTTTGAGGCTGTGTAAAAAAGACAAAAAATGTCTCGTATGAAGTTATTTTGAGACATTAGGATTTGTCTTCTTACACATCTCACGAAAAATGTCATTTCTCTGTGTACAAACATGAAACATTTGGATGTACCCATGAAGTTTTTTGCTTGAATTTTTTTTGACAATTTGAAATATGGTTTTTAGGTAGTGGAATCATATGCTCGTATGACTCGACACATCCTGCGTGTTGCATCAGTGCCAGTTCTGAAGAACAAGCACACTGAGTTTAGACACACGTAAATCACATGACATACCACCACTAACTTGTCTGATACATGAGACTAGACTGACTAAACACAACCTCAGAAACCCCGACTTCCACACACACTTGAACACACCATCCAACGTCTCGCTGCGACGCTGCCCTGCCATACACACACTGAAACACACGGGATACTGCTGCTACTGCACGAACAGGCTAACAGCTAGCTACTCACGAACACTCCTCCTGTACTCTGCAGGTGGGTCAGACAGCTACTCTGGAGGCGAATGCTACGACATACAGCTACTCAAGGCGTGACGCCGCCGGCGACTCCGCCGCCGTACCCGCCTCCGAGCCCGCCGAACGGGGCGCCGCCGCCGGCGAACCCTCCGAACGGGATACCGCCGGTGCCACCGACGCCGCCGACCGGACCGACGCTCCCCACGCCGCCGCCAACGCCGCCGAGCGGGCCCGTGACGCCGGTGAAGACGCCGGCGCCGTTGTTGCCGAAGCCGCCGCCGTAGCCGCCGCCAACGGCCGGGAGGCCGGGTAGGTCCCCCATGCCTCCCACTCCCACGAACAGGTTCTTCGCGTCCGCCGCGCCCGCGCCGCTCTGTGCGGCGGCAGCGGTCGGAAGGGAGGCCTCCGCCGCACCACCAGCAGGCGCGGTCCTGGCCGCCGCCACGGCGTGCGCCGCTAGGGTTAAGCACAGCAGGAGGAGGGGCGCTGCAGTGGCAAAGCACTTCTTGGCCATGGCGCTCTAGGCTCAAAGCTAGCTCTCTGTGTTGTGCGTGTGAGTGATCGATGCTACTGCTGCTGCTCTTGTGGAATGGAGTGGAGTGGTGGAGTTCGCGGTATAAATAGGCGGCGGAGGAGTACGGCGGAGAGACGGGGGCAGGTGGATGGCTGTAAATGAGCCTCCAGTCGAGTGCTAGTGCGATCGCGGCGTGGGGAGTGAAGCTAGGCGGTGGGCGAATCGTGTCGTTCGGTTCATGCTTGGTGAAGGCTGGGCTTCTGAATTCTTGATTTAGCGCCTCAAGTCCAGATTTGAACAAGGCTGGCCAAATCTCTTTCGTGGCACTACCAAGATCACTGAATCTAATTAAGGAAGTTTTGGAGTAAAAATTAGAGGAAACGCAATGTATACTGTATACATTAGGCAAGGACCTTGCTTAACATCTCCCCAAACTACAAATAGGTACTCAATACGCAAATCTGTATCTGTACTACTATTAAACAAGCAAACGTATTCATCTCTAAGTCCACCCAGTCTAACGTACACAGAGTATAACGGACCAATTACAACCTTAGGATCCAGCCCACCAATTAAGATCTAACCGTTCAGACTACAACTAACCCGCACCGTGTGCATCTAGCAAATTAAAGGAGCGGACGAAAACTCTGCCCTTCACGCCCGCTCTCTCCCATCTGGAAAACGTTTGGGAAGGAGGAAAAAATAAATTTACGTCTGTCCCTCGCATTGCGAGTCACAACCACGATCCTCGATAGCATCCGGCAGCCATCTCCACCGCCGCCGCTGCCGCCGCCGCCGCGGAATACCGATGCTCCGGCCCCGACCTCCACCCCTACTCCACCGCCGACGCGTTCCAACCCCCATCGCCGCTGGACCTTGCAGCTCCGCATCCGGATCCCGCTGCTCTAGCCTGCCCCAAAGGCCGCTCTGCTCTGTGCATCGTCGTGCAGCCATCTCCATCGTTCGCCGGCCGCATACGTTGCAGATGACCATTCTACGCGCAAGGCCATGTTCCTGCGGTGCTACGCACTCTACATGGTAAGACACGACACATGCCCATTGTTCATTGATGTTCCTATTTGATTTTTCAAGCGGAGGTGTTCCAGTTTGCAGATTTGGGGTAGGGCCGGAGGTGTTTGATGAAATGCTTCGCTACATCTGGTACAGAGGAGGTCACATTTGGTTATTGTTGTGAGCTGCCAATTGAGGAACTGGTATTTTGTAGTAGAATGTTTTGTCGATGTAAGGATTTGCTTGAGGAAGTGTCTTGCTATCCTTGATCTATGAATGAAGTAATACAATATTTATTGTGATTTTAGTGTAGACAATAACTGGAATGCTCAATATTACAGTTACGGTGTTACTGATCGTGAATTATTTGCTGCCATGTGCTGCTTTGTTCACGACTGATCATTGTTTTTGGGCAATTCAACACTTCATTGGATGAGAGTTTATAGTAAGAGGTGGTTCAGTTGTTGCTTTTGTCATGGTTTAATAAAGCTGGCAAACATTATGGAGCCTATGGATTTTAATTTTTTTCCTCTTTCATGAAAGTTCAATGGGATGGCAGACATCTATAACATCCTCTGGCCATTCTGAATCCCTGATTCAGGCAGCCAGCAAGATCTCAGCTTCACCCCACTTGCAGGTGAGGCGACTGTAACATGTAATTTACCTATGTCATCACGGATTTGTAGGTCCAACTTATATTAAAAAGGTAATTCGTTCCTTACGTTACCACTGATGCTAGCCTAGGCAAAACCAAAAGGAAAAATGGCTTGTTTCCGATACAGGTTGAGGCATGGAATTGAATTTGATAGCAAACAGAGACTTATTAAGTCTAGATATTGGGAAAACCAAAACCTTCTATGTGAACTTATTAAGTTATAACCAGAATTTTAAATCAAGGCACTTTGATAAATCTGTACACAAAATGGAAGAGCAGCATGTAATTGAAATGACAAATAGCTAGATTGTTACAATGAATTTCTGGATAGTATTGACATAGGTCTGTTCATCCTGATTTTTTTAAATTCAGGTTGTAGGTCTTTCTAGATTGATCGGAACATATTATATTTGGTTGACATCTTCACACTTCAGGTTGAGCCGAGAATGCCTGACCATCTTCGGTCCTATGGATGATTGGTGCAAGAACTTTTTTACTTTGGGATGGGTAGTGTATCACACTTCAGGCATTTTCATTTTCTTAGCCTTTTTTGATCCGTGCTTTTTTCTGTAGTCTGAATCTAAATTATTATTCCTATCAAACGCTTTACAAATATATGGATTGTGTATATTTCAAAACTCTCATTGGTTGACGAGCATCTCAATTGCTTTTATCTGTATCTTGATTCAATGTCATACCTCAAGTCAATGTCGTGGTTACGAATGTTTCAAAATTATTACGAAACTGCACTATACCTAATATGGTGAGGGTGTAAAAAATAAAACTATTATTTCTACAGCCAAAAGCAAGTCTAGACAATGAGATGGATTCAAAACAAGCTTGAAGTCATTTTCACATCGATTACCAAGTCGACTGATGTGTATTCTTGTCCGGGCTGGACCAAACTGAATGTGGATGTTGAGTTCGCTTACACTACGGCTATTCCAGTCATATATATGGTATGTTGCAGGATGGCTCGATCATTGTCTCTTTGTAGTCATTCAAGCATGTGTTTTTAAAAGAAAAAAAGAACCAAGCAAGCAGCGGCGGCGGAGTTGACGATACGTCTCCATGGCCAATATACTTCGAATCATGTTGTGCCTGATTTCCTTGCTTGTTTACAATCTTATCTATCGAGTTACTCTTCAGGACTTAATATGATACAGTACAAGCCAATGTGGTAAGATATTATTATTTGTTAAATCAAGGAATGCACTCATGGTTTTGCAGCTGTTGGTACTAAAGCTTTGTTTCTGCTGTTTCGCTTGAGCACATTTTGATCTGCGCATGAGGGCCTCTGATATTTTTGTAAATGATTATTATCTTGGCATTGAAAATTGTTTTCCATTAAAAATTCAAGTTTTTAATATGATCCATCCCGCTGGAAAAAATAACCGGTGATCCCATCTACTAGCAGCTTGAAAGTTTAACAGATGATTCACAAATTTTTGACTTGTCTGCACAACAATATTGAAGCCTAAACATAACAAGTTACGGATATCTAATGGCTAGCCATCAGTTCGTGGTTGAAATGTCGTGTTTCATTCGTTCTTCATGCCATGGGTGCCCGTGGTCGTGGATTAACCGAACTAAGAGTAAGTGACACACTGATACATTATACGTCTTGTCCACATATATTCTCTATTGTGAATGTAAAAACTAAAAAGTGTCATTCAACATAATCATAAGAGGGAACTGCTAGGCGTCCGACTATTTTCCGACAGACTGCTGTGGCCCTTTGTTTGCATCAGCTCTTCAACCACGAGCGTCATCCTATTGCTTGGGATGTACAGATTTCGGATAGAAAAACGTCGGATGTAAAATAAATTCGATCAAAATATATTCAAGGGACGTGCGTGCACGTGCAAGGCTACTAGTATAACAAATGACCGAGCGAAAAATCAGAAGAAACCCACGGTACAATTTAGGCAATTAAGTTGGGATTTTTTTGGACATTAATCACTCATCAACCTGAAATAACACTAGTACCAAAGTCACAAATTTATGGTTCCATCGACGCCACCAAATAACACTATGGACGTCTTTGACTAAAATTGTACTGATAGTCTTTACGACATGGAACATCATCTTCTTTGAAGTTCAAGCGAACTGTGGCTAGTTCGTAACTTACACTTTTACTCGTTTCGTCTATGTGGCCAAAATCTCCCCTTGCAACGCTTCTTCGTACAGGTGCATGATGGAAATATGAAGTGTATGCATATTTGCGTGCTTTCAAAAGGACAATGATTATCAACTTTGTTTGTGAATTTCACATTAGCATATTTCAGATATAGAAATAATTTTGTGAAATCGTAATATGCAATATCGCCCCTTAACACCGCCATCCAAGAAGTGCTTACACTTGCGTAATTAAGGTTTCTACCCTATGGAGTCGTTTGTGATCTTAGACCAACCCAACATTTTATTGGAATATTGCTAGAACCGAACAAGAAAGACGACCAATGAATGCATCCTTGCAATTCTCACGTTTCCTTCCACTACATTAAAATATGAAAAGTCTTAAAGATGAAGCTCCGAATATGTAATAAACCCGAAGTACGACCAAAAGTAGTAGAATTAAACAAGCAACGACATCGAATGAACGATATTCCATGCGAGTTGGATGTATGTTTGCACCACACATAGACGACCATCCATAAGTAACAATGAAAACAATCATGCATCCACTAAATGTATTTAGAATTAGCTAAGGAGGTGAAATTTGAGGCATGTGTATGTTCACAATTGCAACAATAGCGTGGCATATACTCCCTCCGTTCCAAATTAATTGACTCAGTTTTAGTATAAAGTTGTACAAAAACTGAGTCAATTAATTTGGAACGGAGAGAGTATATTATGGTTGGTCTCGCTAATTAGATCAACGACAGAGCCAGCCACACATTAGATCCTGGGAAAGTCATGATTACATCCACATGACTGAACTTTTTGCCAGCACAAGAAAACTAATGCTGTATAAATATGTAGTCACTACTAGAAAACGGGCCATAGGTTCACCCCTTTAGTCCCCCTTTAATCCCGGTCCGAACAGCTTCTTCCCCATCCGAACTCACCATTTTCTCAGCTCAACCCGAGCTCACCATTTTCAACTCCATTTCATCTCCATTTCCTCTCCACAAGCTTAATTTATCCTCAAATTTTTTTCACCATTTGGCAAGATTGAAGACACCCCACGGTTAGCAGCTTAATCCTCTTTCCGGCGTTGCTTGTTTAGCTCATTTAGCTCATTTCAAATATCTAGTGCAAGCTAGGTGTTCGATGAAATGGCTAAGTTAGGATTTCATTTGTTTCATATGTGCAATTTGAGCTCAAACTAAATTATGATTTATGTGTTTTAGTGTCTTACCCGTCCTTACCGCCGTCGATCGCCCGCGTTGTCCCGTCACCGGCACCACCTCGGTGAGTGTCTTGTTTTTGTTTTATTTTATTTTTAAAAACTTAGCTTTATGATTTAGATGCATAGTTATTACTTGTATAATTTTCTAACTTGTATTATATGTATAGTGTCATGGTTCTAATATCTGTCCCCGTCGGTCCTCGTCCGGTCTATGATTCGGATGTGGTATATTTTCAAAACTATTTGTTTCATTTCGTGTTTCTAACAATTATGGCTACCAACTTGACATAGATTTATTTTTATCTATGAGGTAGTTGAACCGGAAATTGAAACTGACCCTATTATCGAGTTTTTGGATAAAGAAAACAATGATTTGAAAGCAAAATTGAAAAGAAGTGAAGATCTTTATCTCCAATGCTTAGAAGATAAGATGAAATTGGAGCTCAAGCTTGCCGACGTCGTCGATGGTAATGAGATCAAGATAGATGCAATGCGCTTGAAGATTAAAAGGATTAGAAAATATGCCATTAATCAGGAGGCTTGGTATCATTATGCTGTTGGTTCAGTATTTACCTTAGTTGCGATTTTGATCGCATTTGTTGTTGGATTTAAATTCTTTAGATAGTTTTTATATTTGTTTCAATTAATGTATGTTTTATGAGAACTATGTATTACAAGCTGTCACTACTCTAGTTTGCTTTTAATGGGATGAACTTATATTAATTAATTTGGTCTTGCATTTTATTCATGACTGTAGTGTAATAATGGGGTTCGATATACTTTTATGTAATACAGATGAACCGGCAATGTATGTACGGTGACCGATGTTGTCTAGAGTTCATTGATGGCATGCATAATTTTCTCCATGTGACTTAGGCAAACAAGCTGAAGAAGGGTTTTATTCGTTGTCCATGTAATGTCTGCAAGAATATGAGTGATCACTCTACCTCAAAAGTCATTCACTCCCACCTGTTGCGGAATGGTTTTATGCCTGGTTATTATTGTTGGACCAAGCACGGAGAAACAGGGGTTATAATGGAAGAAAATGAAGAAGAGGAGTATAATGACAACTATCCTTGGTTCAGTGATACTACAATGGGAGAAGACGAAGCTGAAGAAGATCCCAATATTGATGAGCATGACGATGATCTTCGTAGGGCCATTCGTGATGCACAAATGGACTGTGGAAGTGAAAATGAAAAGTTGAAATTGGAGCGCATGTTAGCTGATCACGCAAAATTGTTGTACCCAACTTGCGAAAATGACCAGAAAAAGCTGGGTACCACACTTGAATTGCTACAATGGAAGGCAGAGAATGGTACTTCTGACAAGGGATTTGAAAATTTGTTGAAAATAATTAAGAAGATGCTTCCAAATGATAACGAATTGCCCTCTAGTACGTACGAAGCAAAGAAGGTTGTATGCCCTCTAGGATTAGAGGTGCAGAAGATACATGAATGCATTAACGATTGCATCCTATACCGCGGTGAGCACGAAAATTTGAATGCATGTCCTGTATGCGGTGCATTGCGGTATAAGATCGGGCGAGATGACTCTGGTGATGTTGAGGGCGAGCCGCGCCCCAGGAAGAGGATTCCTGCAAAGGTGATGTGGTATGCTCCTATAATATCACGGTTGAAACATTTGTTCAGCAACAGAGAGCATGCAAGTTGTTGCGATGGCATAAAGAAGACAGTAAAAAAGACTTGATGTTGAGACACCCCGCTGATGGGTCCCAGTGGAGAAAGATTGACAGAGAGTTCCCGACATTTTCAGATGACGAAAGGAACTTAAGATTTGGTCTAAGTACAGATGGCTTTAATCCTTTTGGAGAGCAGAGATCCAGTCATAGCACTTGGCCCGTGACTCTATGTATCTATAACCTTCCTCCTTGGTTGTGCATGAAGCGGAAGTACATTATGATGTCAGTGCTCATTTAAGGCCCGAATCAACCTGACAACGACATTGATGTGTACCTCAGGCCATTAGTTGAAGAACTTTTGCAGTTGTGGCGTGAAGAAGGTGTACGTGTGTGGGATGAGCACGAACAGGAGGAATTTGATCTACGAGCTTTGCTTTTTGTAACCATCAATGATTGGCCTGCTCTTGTTAACATTTCAGGACAGTCAAAAAAGGGATACAATGCATGCACGCACTGCTTAGCTGAGACTGATAGTATACATTTAGGTAACAAGAATGTGTACCTGGGCCATCGACGGTTTCTTCCACCCAAGCATCCCTTAAGAAAGAAAAGCAAACATTAAAAATGTGAGGCAGATCATCGGCCGAGGCCTACCCGCACTTCTAGTTCTGTTATACATGATATGGTCAAGGATTTAAAACTAATCTTTGGAAAGGGTCCTGGCGGACTCACTGTTCCGAATGACGCAAACAACCACGTACCCATGTGGAAGAAGAAATCTATATTTTGGGAGCTGCCCTATTGGATAATGCTAGAGATTCAATCTGCAATCAACGTGATGCACGTGACAAAGAACATTTGCTGCAACCTGCTAAATTTCTTGGGCGTGTATGGGAAGTCAAAAGATGGGAAGTCAAAAAAAGGGAAGTAAAAAGATACACCGAAAGGAAGGCAGGCCCATCAACGTATGAGCGAAGAGATGCATCGAGACGACACTCATTCAGAGAATCATCCAGGTCCTGCAAGCCACGCTCTTACGAAAGAAGAGAAGAAAATATTTTTTGAATGTCTTTGCAGTATGAAGGTTCTATCTGGCTTCTCGTCGAATATAAAGGGAATAATAAACATGGCAGAGCAGAAATTTCAAAACCTAAAGTCTCATGACTGCCACGTGATTATGACACAATTACTTCCGGTTGCATTGAGGGGGCTTCTACCGGAAAATGTTCGAGAACCCATTGTGAAGCTATGTGCATTTCTAAATGCAATTTCTCAGAAGGTTATCAATCCACTAACTCTAAAAAGTTTAGAGAAGGATGTGGTCCAATGTCTTGTCAGCTTCGAGTTGGTGTTCCCACCAACCTTGTTCAATATTATGACACACCTCGTGGTTCACTTAGTTGAAGAGATTTCTGTTCTCGGTCCTGTATTTCTACACAACATGTTCCCCTTTGAGAGGTTCATGGGAATCTTAAAGAAATACGTTCATAACCGTGCTAGGCCAGAAGGAAGCATCGCCAAGGGCTATGAAACAGAGGAGGTCATTGAGTTTTGTGTAGACTTTATTCCTGATCTGAAGCCGATCGGTGTTCCTGAATCGCGCTATGAGGGGAGACTACATGGAAAAGGCACCCTAGGAAAGAAATCAACAATATGTCAAGACGGAAATTCTTTCACTCGAGCACACGACACAGTTCTACATAATTCCAGCTTGGTGGCTCCGTATATTGAGGAACACAAGAATGTTTTACGCTCCATATACCCGAAGCAATCTGAAGATGGTATTGATGGAGAACACATGAACACTTTCAGCAGTTGGTTAAAAAAACGTCTCATTAATGACACCAATGTTGGAGAACAGCTATACTTGTTAGCCCAGTCACCATCTTCGACTATATTGACTTTTCAAGGGTACGAGATAAATGGAAATACATTTTACACATCCAACCAAGATAAAAAGAGCACCAACCAAAACAGTGGTGTCCGCTTTGATGCAACAAACTGCAATGGGAAAAAGGTCACATATTATGGTTACATAGAGGAGATATGGGAACTTGACTATGTACCTACTTTTAAGGTCCCTTTGTTCAAGTGCAATTGGTTCAACCTACGAGGCGGGGTAGAGGTAGACCCACGGTACGGAATGACTACAGTGGATCTCAAGAATCTGGAGTACGAGAACGAACCATTCGTCCTAGCCAGTGAAGTGGCTCAGGTTTTCTATGTGAAGGACATGTCTACCCTACCGAGAAAAAGAAAAGATAAGCAACCGAGTACATCACATGATGAGCCAAAGCGCCACATAGTTCTTTCAGGGAAAAGAGTAATCGTGGGAGTGGAGGACAAGACAGACATGTCAGAAGATTACGATAAGTTTCATGACATTCCGCCCTTCAAAGTGAACACTGACCCAAGTATCAAGTTAAATGAAGAAGATTGTCCATGGTTACGGCGCAATCAGAAGAACAAGTGAACACTAGATAGGGATGCTCTTGTATTCGGCGTATGCAGGGAATCCGAATGTTTTGTATTCGGTCGATGAACTGAAGTATTTTGTAGATGCATGGAACAAAACACACGGTTCCCCTGCATACAGCCCAACAGTGGCTCGTGAGTGCCCGCATATCAAATGCACTGTTGGGCATATGCAGTGAATCCGAATGCTTTGTATATCAAATAAACTACACTAAGTTTTGACATAGCTTAGACATGTCTGCTTCCTCCTCCTACCTCACAAGAGAATGCTTCTAAGCCCAGCCTCTCGAAGATGTCCTAAGTATGCTCACAAGGACATCTTCGAGAAGCTGGTTCCTAGAGGAGTCCTCTGTCTTTGCCCCGGTTGGTGGCTCAACCCAGAAGGTCTGGGCACCTATTTATAGCATCGCCAGGGGGAGGCATCTTTAGTCCCGGTTAGTGGCTCAACCCGGGACAAAAGAAACACTCCCCTGATCTAACGGCTCACAAGTGCTTGAAAGAAACACACTCCTGATCTAACGGCTCACAAGTGCTTGAAAGAAACACACGATCCGTGTGCTTCTTTAGTCCCGGTTGGTGCCTCAACCCGGGACAAAAGAAACACTCCCCTGATCTAACCAAAGGATTTCATTTTTTGAGATGTTTATCAATTTATTTCATTTTTTCGTAAAAACGATCAAAACGGTCGCGATGACTATTCGTTGAAAGAGTTAATATTTTCTAGAATTATCAGTGTTTCTGTGATATAAACACTAGTTGTGTACCTCAAAATGATTTTTCCAAAAATTTCAGAACAAACTATCAAACAGTTATAGTGCAAATTTGAATTACTTTCGATAAATCAACATAAACTCATTTAACTAGCGGAAATTAGGTAGAAATTAAGAAAAAACCTAATACTTGGGGATTATCCATCATATGTGTACTAGTTTCCGTGAAAATTAAATGGGTCCCATTTTGCATCATATTTTTGGTACTTTGTTCACAAAAAAGTCATTTTTTGCACTTAAAAATGGAAAATGATATTTATGAAAATAATTTCAAGATTTCCTTTGCCAAGGTTGTTTCTTATACCAAGATGCACCTATTTGTGGAATATGACATCTTTATCACAAACTATGCCGTGGAAATGACCATAACTTTGTTATTTGTCTTGAAACTTATAGATATTCATACATGATAGACCTTTTTGTGAAGACTTTTTTTTGCAAATTTTGTCAAAAATCAAGTTTATCATTTTTCATAGCAACTAGTACACATATAAGGAGCTCATGCCAAAGGATTTCATTTTTTGAGATGTTTATCAATTTATTTCATTTTTCGTAAAAACGATCAAAACGGTCGCAATGACTATTCGTAGAAAGAGGTAATATTTTCTAGAATTAGCAGTGTTTATGTGATATAACCACTAGTTGTGTACCTGAGAATGATTTTTTCAAAAATTTCAGAACAAACTATCAAACAGTTGTAGTGCAAATTTGAATTACTATCGATAAATCAAAATAAACTCATTTAACTAGGGGAAATTAGGTAGAAATCAAGGAAAAACCTAATACTTGGGGATTATCCATCATATGTGTACTAGTTTCCATAAAAATTAAATGGGTCCCATTTTGCATCATATTTTTGGTACTTTGTTCACAAAAAAGTCATGTTTTGCACTTAAAAAATGGAAAATGATATTTATGAAAATAATTTCAAGATTTCCTTTGGCAAGGTTGTTGTTTATTATACCAAGATGCACCTATTTGTGGAATATGACATCTTTATCACAAACTATGCCGTGGAAATGATCATAACTTTGTCATTTGTCTTGAAACTTGTAGATGTTCATACATGATAGACCTTTTTGTAAAAACTTTTTTTGCAAATTTTGTCAAAAATCAAGTTTATCATTTTTCATAGCAACTAGTACACATATAAGGAGCCCATGCCAAAGGATTTCATTTTTTGAGATGTTTATTAATTTATTTCATTTTTTCGTAAAAACGATTAAAACGGCCGCGATGACTATTCGTAGAAAGAGGTAATATTTTCTAGTATTATCAGTGTTTCTGTGATATAACCACTAGTTGTGTACCTCAAAATTATTTTTTCAAAAATGTCAGAACAAACTATCAAACAGTTGTAGTGCAAATTTGAATTACTTTCGATAAATCAACATAAACTCATTTAACTAGGGAAAATCAGGTAGAAATCAAGGAAAAACCTAATACTTGGGGATTATCCATCATATGTGTACTAGTTTTCATGAAAATTAAATGGGTCCATTTTGCATCATATGTTTGGTACTTTGTTCACAAAAAAAATCATTTTTTGCAACTCGGGAGAAAAAGAAAAAAGTCATTTAAATAGGCAAAATCAGAGAATATAAAACAAAACAGAAAAACAAACTAGAAACAAAAAAAATCAAAAATAAAGTAAAACATAGTATATAAAAGAAAACAGAAACAAAAACCATTGAAAATTAAAAGAAAAAGAAACAGGAAACAAAAAAAACACCAGTTGTCCCGGTTGGTAAAACCAACCGAGACTAAAGGGCCGCTGGGCTTCGCGCGCGTTTTTTCGCGGCCCAGACAACCGGGACTAAAGACCCTTTAGTCCCGGTTGGTGGCTAGAACCGGGACTAAAGGCTTGTTTCAAGCACATTAGTGCGGCGACGCTTCGAAATTTTTCAGTCTCCTCCCCCAAATCGACGCCTCTACCTCCTCCTCCCACGCCCTCCGACGCGATTTGCGCCGCCGACGCCACCGTCGCCGCGCATTCCCACGCCGCCGCGACGCCTCTGCCTCCGACGCCTCCGTCGCCTCCGCCTCCCACACCGCCGTCGCCTCCGCCTCCCACACCGCCGTCACGCCTCCGCTTCCGACGCCGCCCGACGCCTCCGCCTCCGACGCCGCCGTCGCCTCCGCCTCCCACACCACCGTCGCCTCCACCTCCGACTCCGCCGCGACGCCTCCGCCTCCCACGCCCGAGGCCGAGGCCCTGCTCCGCCTCCCACGCCCGATGCCGAGGCCACCGTGCTCAGCCTCCCACGCCGCTGTCTTCTCCGCCTCCCACGCCGCGGTCTCCTCCGCCTCCCACGCTCGAGGCCGAGGCTGTGCTCTGCCTCCCACGCCCCGGCTCCCTCACACCGGCTAGGGTTTGGCCCTTGCCCCGGTGTTTTTTTACATGAATAGTATCCGAATAAAATTATTTTAGACAGTATTGCTAAAGAGTAAGGAAGTGGACAAATATATTTCTTTGTGACTGAACTTTAAGTATTGTGTATTATATAGCTATATCTTGATCATTGTACCTTTTTATAGTTGACTCGTTATATAAGACACGAGTCTATTAATTTGTTATATTCGTCTCCGCTTCGAATCCGTTCCGAATTTGTTATAAGACAAGAATGAGAGGGGCATGACTTGCAATCTCGTGTGTTTCATATTCTTGTGTTATTGAAATCGTGTGTGTCAAGAGGCCTTGCTTACCGGTTGAGTAGGATAACTCATGACGAGGTTGATGAATAAATTTGGTGTAAAGTGAGATATTCTTTTCCTATGCAGTTGGTGTAAAGCAACGATTTTTGTGATAAAAATTTGTAAATGTGTATGAAAATTGTGTAAGGTTTGTAAATGTGAATTATATATACGCATAGTACTTTGTGTGAATTATATATATATGCATATATTTGCATAGTACTACTAGTTAACCATTTTGATATTTGCATAGTACTTTGTGTGAATTATATATATGCATAGTACTACTAGGAACCGTGTATGAATTATTGTTCTCACGAAAATCTTAGTTGGTGATGTTAATGAATTCCTATAGTACTGTTAATGATTTTGTTTCTTGGACTTGCCTTTAGAATGTCAACTTTTGATTTAAAAAACAGGAGCACTTGATTGCAAATTTGACATATGTAATTTTTTTTGATTGTAGGTACATTTGAGCTATGGAGCACTTGCAAGACGAGCAGAGAGAAGACCTACTTCAACGAGACAAGGAGAGAGAAGACCAAATGGAGCAGATCATTTATAACGAGGCCCGGGGTAGAGGAGATGTAGAAGATGATGATTTCTCACAATTTTTGAACGACTATGGTGATGGAATGGAGTCAGCAGATGTGGCCATAACAAAATCCGGCGGAGAGGTGTATATGTGTATATAATAGGGCGATATGTTGTTGATCACTAGATGCATTACTTGATTTTGAATTGCACTTATTAATGACTCACTTTTCTTTTAGCCCTCCGGATCGAGCAAATCAGCCAAAAAACCAGCATGTGCTCCTCGAGGCATGGCAAAAAGAATGAAGAGCGAGGATCCAAAGTTACCGATTGAGGAAATTGCTTATTCCGGCGAACCGCTCGAACCAAAACAGAACCGCAACGAATTTATAAGTCAAGCTGGAGTTATTGTTAGGGACATGATCCCGATCAGCATACGTGAATGGAATAAGCCGGCGGCCGCAGATAAGGAGGACCCATGTTATGTCCACGACGTTCTTAAGGATTTGGTCTATAACACGCTCTTGGCACATTTCAACCTCCAGCCAAATCTCTCTAAAGTCAAGAGCGACAACCTCAAGAAGTGGACTCTTAAGAAGATGGCGGAACAATTCCGGAACTGGAAGAAAAAGTTATGGAATCAGTATGAAGAAACAAAAGAAGATCCAGATTTCAGTGGAGCACTAAAAAAGTTAGAACCTGACTGGGAGACGTTTAAGGCGTATAGGAAATCAACTACGGCTGTGACCCGATCGAAGAAAAATGAGTTGAATGCTAAGTAGAAGGAATATCACCATAAATTGGGGACAGGTGGCTACAAGAGCGCCATTCCTAAGTGGTTAGCCTTTGAAGAAAAACTGCTTCTATCAGGGGTCCGTCCACAGACACTTGACTGGCCCGAGAGGTCAAAATTCTGGTTATTTGCGCATGGGGCAGGGTTGGACCCAGTAACAGGAAAGATTGTTGCACGAGGAAAATGGAAGGACAAAATCATAATAGTCACAAAGAAGCTTGAAGATGCAATAAGAGATGTTCGCAATGGTACTTTCATACCCAATAGAGAGGATGACGAGCTGACACGGGCCCTTGGGAATCCTGAACATGTTGGACGAGCTCGAGTCTATCCCGGCGGTACTACGTTTAAGAGTGCGTGGCCGGATTGCGCTAACACTTATAGAAGCCGTAGCAGAAAAAAGCAGAAGGAGGCCGACCGGTTATCAGAGTTGGAACGTGCGGTGAAGGAGACACGGGAGGAACTGAAAGCATTGAAGGAGCAAAGAAGTGAACCTCAAGAGCGGCTAGAATTAGAGCCTCAAGCCGATGCCGCCCTATCTCAGCGTAGAAGCAGCGTGGGTTCCACGCATCAAGTCGATGGTTCCTACCCCGTGGATGACATCACAGAGCCGACAAGTTGTGAGCTACATATATCAATGAGAAACATATCTTTGAAGGTGGCGGTAGGCGTTGCTTTAGTAATTGAACCTGGAGAACTCTACCATTGTGGTGAAATTCCAGGTGGCTATGCTCGTGTCGGGGTGGACGAAATCATGCCGGGATTTGAAAACTTGGACCTTGAGTTTCCTGGAGGTGACGAGGAGAAGACATTGGCAGACGTCAGGCGTGGCTTCGCCCTGTGGAACAAGAAATACATCGTCTTTCCAGACCCCCTGCCAAGGCCACCGACTCCTCCTTGTAGGAGTCCACCTCATCAGCAAAGCCCACACCTCCCCGAGAGAGAGCCCAGCCTGAGTCCATCTCCACCTCATCAGCAAAGCCCACACCTCCCCGAGAGGGAGCCCAGCGCGAGGCCCTCTCAATCTTCGCCGCAAGACCCACCGCCCCCCGAGAGGGGTCCCAGCGCGAGGCCATCTCGATCTTCGCCGCAAGATAAGTGGCTCCAGAGGAGGCGCAAGCCCGGTTCTCCTCTTAGGAAGAAACCTAGAAAGGAGAAATCACCGCCGCCCGTTCAGAAGTTACCATGGGACCGAACTGCTGAGGAAATTGCAGCATATGTCCCTCCAAAATTGAGTGACTTGGCTGCAAAGAGGAAACTGGATGCCATTGTTACAAAATTTACCGCCGGATATACTGAGGAGCAGTGCAACCGTATCATCGATAAGCTATACCGATTTCCACAAAAGCCGCTGTCAGACTATGACCGTTCGATTGGCAAGTCATATGAAAGTGAGGTTGAAGATAGGCCTACAAAAGGGAAACAAGTTCCCCAGCTCGGAGAACAAGACGCACAATCGGTCCCCCATCTCAAGGTGTTTGACGACAAGTAGGGTCCTAAGAACATCAATATTCGCGAGCTGGTTTATTTGGAAACTAATTACCCCGTCGCTGATGTTGTTGCTCAATATGTTCCCGGGAAAGATTTTGTGGAGGGCTACTTACCAACAAAAATGCGTAATTTGCAAACCTGGTACAAAGGACGAGTTAAGTACGGCTACGATCAGTCTCATGGTGGGAGTTAAGGAAGAGCACTATTTCCGAGAATACGCTATTAACGTTGACTTCAGCGAACTTTTTCAGTTATACAATCTCCGAGCCCTCGACAAATCTATCATCAATTCCTATTGTCTGTAAGTGATTTATTTCTGTAATTTAAGTATTTAACTCAGCTCGTTCATTGTCTGTGATTATACTCACTATATAATCTTTTGTGTGCTATATTATGCAGATTGAAGATGCTCGAATGCAAAAGGGATGACATAAAGCACATTGGATTCATTGACCCCGATAAATTGCATGAAAAGACCATAGATGATCCTAATTTGAACAAGGATACACCGGCGGATTTTCTAAGGTTTTTGAAGCGACAAACAGACAAATCACTAATATTATGGCCTTACAACTTCAAGTGAGTGTTACTGTTTTTTATACTTTCTATTTTCCTCACCCACCCAATGTTAAATTTAACTGATGAGTAATGCATGACTATGTATAAATGTGCGCAGTTACCACTATATTCTTCTCGTCATTGAAATGCGGAAAGGAGAAATTCAAGTCCTTGACTCGTTAAGAAGATCACCTCTAGACTACAAGTCATGTTTTAATTTGGTGACAAAGTAATCTGAAATATGTTGGTGCCGCCCGGGTGCTATACCACCCACCTAGCTGTCGTTGGATGTAACATATAGATTCGTACACTTCATTTGTAAGGTTCTGTCTAATTGCATGTGTATCTGTAAATCAACTGACACACCTGTATGCAGCTAGTCCTGGTTTTACGGTCATGCTCCCCTAGGATCGAGGCAGCAGAGTAGCATTTATAGTTTTAGCTACGAGTACTTCCAACTAGTGCACACTAGGCATATGCATGAGAAACATTTTGGTTTAACCGAGTTTTGTGATAGGCTTGTGGTAGTGCTGTAAGTAAACAGTGGTATTTGAGTGCTTGGATGAGAGAAACAACACTATACTTTAGCAAAAATTCTTTTTGTATCTCTTGCAACGTGCCCTTGGTGTGATTTTTTTATCTCGATCCATTTTTGAAGAAGTCATCCAAAAATTCACAAAAGTACTAGTTTACATGTCTGCTAGACTTATCACTTTTGCATAAAATAATTGGATCCAGCGTGACCTGCTAAAATACTGTGCATGATTTTGTGCTACTAAGCTTCCGTGCAGAGATCCATTCATGTAGCACTATCTACATGCAAGCAAAACATGGAGATGAGAGAGAACAGGTCGCATGCTCACTCCACCTGCACGTAATTAATATGCGATATGATTGCTCGAGTGTTTGTCAGTTGACTGGCATATGTCATCATAGCTGACATTTTTCTGACCTGTTTTCTGCGCTATCATCGCAATATTAGGTCATAATAACCATTTATCACCTTCTGTAAGCAGGCTGCAAGGTGGAAATAGTGTTTCAGAGCTGTGTGAATCTCCAGCTGCAGATCCGACGACGGTGGATGGGGGGTATAGCCACCGGGTGGCAACAAATCCGCACTCCAAAGTAATTTCATTTCCAATCACCTCTTTCATTCATTCCTGATATCAAAGAATTTATGACTCATTTGTTTAATTTTTTTGTCGGGCAGGGTTTGGCAAACATTCATCGACGAAGATCCTGCCGGTGGATGGCCAAAGAAGCTGATATGGCGTATGAACAAGGTAAGTAGTACTATACCTAGGTCCATGCACCATTATCTTGCTTGATTATTATTGATTCAATTCTATTCTTGTATATAGTCTTGCCTTCAACAGGCACCGGCGACTGATTTATGCGGATTCTACGTTTGCGAGTACATGCACCTTCTGGTCAACGAGAGTTTGACAAGCAGAAGAAGTGTCGAAGTACGTGAACATTATTGACAACATTACATTTTTATATACATATAACTCATGTATTTATTTGATATACACACAACTCATGTATTCATTATGATATCATTATTTTTACAGGTGGCAAAAAAGCGCAACATGTTACCAATAAATGAACGCTTCAAAGCAATTGCAGAGGAGTTGGCGGGATTTTACCTAGCAGATGTCATACCTCCCTTCGGAGAGTACCACTCTAAATATGATTAGTATGCCTATATGTAATATATAGCTAGTGATATCCATGTAACGAAGTACCTGGAACTGGAAAACGTCATCTTCATGTACTACGTACTTAGTTGCGTATGTGTCATCAATATGATCTGCATAATGTGTTTTTGGCGCATTGACGTGCAACATGACATGTACCAGAACGTGTTTTTGGCGCATCGACGTGTTGCATAACGTGTTTTTGGCGCATCGACGTGTAGCATCCGAAACCCCTACCGCCCACCGTAAAACCCTAAAAATTGGTCGAAACTGAAAAAAATGGAAAACCCTAGTCCCGGTTCGTAGCACGAACCGGGACTAAAGGGTAGACCCCCGCGCGCTCTGCCGTGGCCACGTGGGGGGTGCTCATTGGGGTGGGGCTTTGGTCCCGGTTCGTATTGAGCCGAGACCAAAGGTGGGGAGGGGCTCTAGTCCCGCTTTGATAGTCCCGGTTGCCTAACCGGGACTACAAACCCTCTGGAACTGGGACTAGAGTCCCGATTTCCAGTAGTGAGTGTTTCTCATCGAGTACTCGGTTACCGGGCCTAGGCAGACGCCCAGGGTCATCTAGCGCTGGTTCCGCCAGTGAATTAGATGAAACACCGAGCTATTATACTTCTTAGCATTAGTTGTTCACCTAGAAGTCACATTCACGTTGCAAACGGAGCAACAAATCACATGAGACTAGGAGGTAACGGGAATTACAATTAATCGTCATTTTTTTTAGACTAGGAGCTATTGCGGAAGAGCTCTTAGAGTGCGGCATGGGTTGCTAATGGTGTAGTGATTGTTGTTTCCTGTGAAAATGAAGATCAAGGTTTGGAAAGATGGAGTTAGACAAGGATTTCCCTACAGCCTTGCTACTCCATGTTTCCCTCTGTGGTATTAATAATGGAGTAGTGATTATTAAGACCGAGCTTCTAAGTACACTGGTAGAAAACGGACCAGCAGTACCGGTCGGGGAGGGGCATCAGTACCGGATTTGCAACCGGAACTGCCAAAGCGGGACTGTTGCCCCCCCAACATCAGTACCGGGCGTGTTGCGACCGGTACAAAAGGCCTACACGTGGGGTCGCGGACTGAGGTTTCGACTGGAGACCTTTAGTACCGGTCGATGTTACCGACCGGTACTACTAAAGTTTTTTCAAAATAATAATTATTTTTTGGAACTTTCAGAAAAAATATTTTTTAGAAGTTCGAAATTTCTCACTTAACTATCCACTAACCCACAGTTAATCTCTAGTCTAACTCACTTAATCTCTACACATTTAACCTCTACACACTTAATCTATTTGAGAACTGTCAAATTTCCCGATTGGTCACCCATCTTGAAATTGCTATAACACTAGCACGCTTAACATTTAGGTTCCTTTCAAACTAGATACGAAGAGAGAACTGAGAACTTACTGATAGTTCTATCTTATCAATCATGTTAACCACTCGGTCATGATTAAACACTTATTCATTTCTTATACTATAAAAATTTACTTGATTAAACAATTATATTATATAATAATAATATTGAAATAAATAATGATAAAACAAATATTACTTTATTTAAAAAATGATTATATAATAATAAATATTTAAATAATGAAATAATGTGATAAACACTTCAAAGAAAGAAATCTTTCTTAGGAAAAATCATTTTAAATTACACAACTAGTGGTTATATATATAATAATAATATTGAAATAAATAATGATAAAACAAATATTACTTTATTTAAAAAATGATTATATAATAATAAATATTTAAATAATGAAATAATGTGATAAACACTTCAAAGAAAGAAATCTTTCTTAGGAAAAATCATTTTAAATTACACAACTACAAAATATTAGTGATAAATTGTTTGCAACATAACACTACTAGCTACAAAATATTAGAGTGTTTGTAACAATAACACTACTAGCTCACATCCCAACAACACGACTGCATATATACATGAGGAGACCCCCAAGGCACTACAAACACTAGCTAGTACATATCGTCATCCGAATAATCAGAATCAGAAGGCTCCTGGCGCACTGGTCGCGGTACGAGGTGACGCTGCCCGTAGTTGATGATTCTAATCTTACGGTACACCTCGTATGCAACATACGCATCTATTGCTGCATACTCAATGTTGCAACCGTCAAGTGGGTACTTCTCCCAAAGATAATGCTGCCCACTCTTGAATCTTGTCTTCATATCCTTGTACGCGTCCTCGTCGAGCACGGCGCTTGCCATAGCAGCCATTCCAGTCTTGAGATGCTCAAGCCTAAAGATAGCCTGGAGATCAATGTGGCAGGTAGATGGTATCTCAAGTCCCGGCCAGGTGCGTTTCATCTTGATCTTGTCATTTGTTATATCAACGCTAGCAAAATGAATGCCGCTGCGAAAAAAATCCATGAGTGGTTGACATTGCTTGTCACTTCTGCAACAACAAATGGAACACATGTTAAAAATACTAACAACAACTATGTACTATGCAATGCAACAACAATGTACAATCAACAATATATATATATTCATATGTGCCAAGATATATATTTTCAGCCAAACTATGCAACAACAATATATATATGCAACAACAATATAGAACAATCTAACCAACAATGTATAATAATAACAACTATTTAACCTATTGAAAACTATGCAACAACAACAATATTAATATAGACAATTGAACAATGTATAATTCGGCCAACTATTGAATTAATTAACAATCTCATTTCGGCCATATTGAACAATCTTTATTTCGGCCAACTATTGATGAATAACAACAATTTCATTTCGGCCAATGCAACTATATATATATATATATATATATATATTGATCAACAATTAATTAATCTCATTGGAACTATATGTATACACAACAACAATCTCATTTAATCTCATTTCGGCCAACTATTGAACAATCTTATTTCGGTTCACCGCAACCTCTTGCTGATTGGCGGTGTACTCGAAATCGAGACCGATGAACTTCTCTTGATCCCGAGCTTCACCAATCCATTTCTTGAAATCGGAGAGATAACCGCCCACCAACGTGCTATCGTTGGTATAAACCACCTTCAGATTGGTGGTGTGTGCAAGCACCGGTCCACAGCGCGCGATTGGTGGCGCCGGACTCATGGTGGCCGGAGTGGATGAAGAGATCAGAGGGGAGAGAGAGTGTCGCCGGAGGGAGAGAGGAAGAAGAAAGCCCCGGCCGTATTGAAAAATGAAGAGACAGGGGAAGAAAACTGTCCACTCCCGTCTAAAATCGTGGCGGGAGGCGAACGGTTTGGACCTTTAGTACCGGACCGTAACACAGCCCGGTACTAAAGCTCCACCCGCCCAGCCCCGCGCGACGGTTGCCATGCCACATACCTTTAGTACCGGTCGGTGTTACGGACCGGTACTAAAGGTCCCTTACGGACCGGTACTGCTGCCCCCCTCCCTTCTGTCCGTTCGGACCGGTACTGATGTTTATTAGTACCGGCCGCAAATGTAACCGAGACTGATAGTTTGGACGTAAAGTCCTTTTTCCACTAGTGGTATGGGATATGAGCAACCGAACACTTCATCAAAGAAATCTCAAGGATTTTTTTTTTTTGACAATTTGTAAGCACGTCTCAAGGCGGTATAAGTTGTTCTTTGTTTTTTTAAGAGACAAAAGCACAATGAAACACATGATCCTTGGTGGTATGATATGCACACAAGCAATAAATGGGGACAAGTTATGCAAGGCTCTTTTCCTTAGCCGGACTTGTATCACGAGCCTAGTAATAACAATATATTATAGATAATGTTGATTGTTGGATCAACTGACATAGTTTGAAGTACTAATTAGAGGTAGCAAAGACACACTGAGGAAATTAGTTACCTTAGAAATATGATATAATTATGAATAGTTTGGACTAAAGATCAAAGAAACCTATTGCACTATGCCATTCAAATGGGAATATATTGAACCTTAAACGTTGATCAACCCACGGGCCACGGCTCACCTTCACCATAATTAAACTTCACCTAGCTAGTTGGATTACTACATCAACCGTTCAACTTTGCATTTCGGCAACAAGAGAAATATGAATTAACAAAATGAGATAATGAATATGATGGGTGTTTCAAAAATTGTAAAACATGTATCACTTGAGAAATTCTGTAGCCAATATGATTTGATAAATAAAATTAAACATCATCAACCATGAAATTCTAGCGAACTTTGATGAGTTTGAACTATGGGTTCACTTCCGTTGTCAACATTACAACTTTTTTCTCTTATGCCTACAATGTTCTTTTACAAAACAATGCTCCCGCTCGACTAACATACGGTCAATTTGTGAACCATTGTGCAAATTTTATGGTATTACAAAGTTACTCCCTCCGTTCCACAATATAAGATATTGTAGGTGGTGTACATGTTATCTAGATTCACACCAAAATAAGTGTACACATATACTAAATTGTATCTAGATACAAGTTTGTGCATGTGTATGTGAAAAAAGGCTAAAACATCTTATATTATGGAACGGAGGTAAGGGTGTATGTTCCATAAAATGCTCTACATAATTTACCCTCTATATATGATGTAGGTCCTCATCTTAATTCAAATAACATGTTCTTACCTTGACTAGTCGAACTTTGTAATGTTTGGATGTTTCTTAATAGTTCTCTTCCCATGTATATGTTTGATTGGTTCGAGGAACCCTATGTTATAACTACTCTCTTTGTTTCAGATTAAATGTGCATGTTACATCATACACATATTGTAACAAATAAAAGTCATCTAATGTAAAACGGAGAGAGTAAGTACCAGTACAAGTAATAATCCGTGGGGTTAATGTGCGTACATAGTGTAGGTTCAGTAGACAAATTGACGAAGAGTTCCGTAAACATGAGATTAAGACCATCTTCGTGCACCCCAAAGACTAATTGGGCTGCCGGACATGAAAATCGCCAAAGCGCAGCCAACCGTCGGTGCCCAATGACGACTAAAAATTTGTAGTCGTCGATCTATGTACGTTGTTCCAGGTAGGTACGTGATGTACCGTTTCACCACCTGATGTATTGTACTCCCTCCGTCCAACAAAAGATGTATTAACTTTATCAAAAATTAGATGTATCTAAACATGACTTAGTGAATAGGTACATCCAAATTTGATCAAAAGTGGCATGCCTTGCCTGGCAGTGCTGCCACGGTAGATTTGACAATACTATTAGCAGGTGGTCTTTTTTAACATTTCGTTCGGACAAGCGGTTATGTCATGATTTACTCCACGAGTATTGTAGGAGTCGAGTTGCTGTTGGTACGCACGGACGTAGCGTATGCACCGCAACATCGCTCATCGATCAGGCATTTCTCGACGGCGGCGGTGAGCCTGCTTCGTGGAGCATGCAGAGGACCGGAAGCTTTGGATCCGAGCTTCCGCTAGCAATTCTATCAGTTGCGTCTTGTGTATCTATCAGGAAGACATTGCAGCCCCGCTGAGGTCTTGTTTATCTCAAGTGTATTTTAGGGGATGGGAGGGGATTATCTCAAATCCCAAAAAATCCCCACTAGTCTGTTTATTCCTAGTGTATTTTAGGGGATCGGAGTGGATAATTCCCAAATATCCCCACCAACCAGCTCATTTTTACACAAAACAAAAACTCTAGCATGGACTAGTGTATTGTTGGGGAAGAGTATTTGTGGGATGTGTGGGGATTGGGTGTTTACCAAATCCACTCCTATCCCCACTCTTACTATACCATAAGAAAACTCTTTTAAAGTAAACAAGGCCTGATCGTGCGTTCCCTGGTGAGCATGTTCAGAACAACCAGAGCGAGCGCACAGGCTCGAATCAAAGCGTTCATTGGCTGCTGACCGCATCCGATGGCCTGCTCTGTACCTTGGCCAGGAGCGAGTACAGAGGCTTGATCGTCGAGCACTGGATCTTTGTGCACGGACTACGGGACAAGGAGTCTAGTAGAGGCGGCGATCTTTATCTCGCACGCAGCAAGACGGAATGATGGCGCCGGATCGATCGACGGGTACAGGCGTGGACGTCCCAACAGCTCGTCGATGCAACTTACCGCCGAGCACGCTGCTCCTGCTACCGTCGCCACCGGCCGGTGAGGCGCATTTGCTGCAGCATTTACCCCTCCCACTCGTCTCTCTGCCGCAGCTGCTTCCGCCTGCCGCAATGCGAATTGAAGAGGCTCCCCCGTCTCAGACCAGCAGTCCATGGTGATGTCTCCTACCTCGCCGCAGCACCGCCCCTCTCATACCGAGCTCGCTCAGTCGCTCTCCTGTCAAGTGCCGTACCCCCCTGAACACCGGATGCCGATCGATGGAGTGCAAGCAAGCAATCTAGCTAGCCGCGGCCACGTGACGCAGGTGCGCCGCTCCAGAGCACGGCCTACCGTTGTCCGGGCGCCATGAATGGCCGCCCGTGGCAGACAGGAGCACATTTCCGCTCCCAAGTGCACAGTGCCCGGGGCGATCTCGACGACGGATTCGCTCGGATCTCATTATTCCCCACGAATCGATGCCGCGCCATTGCCGTGGGTTAATGCATCTCTGTTGAAGCTGCTGCGTACAGATTTCGCCAGGAAGTACATGCCGTCGATCAGTACGGCCGAGTTCGTCGTCGCCGTGGCGAGCGCAGCGCATGTCTTCGGACTCTCGTGTCTTTTACGGACGTACGTGCAGGTATATGGTGCAGTGCAGTGCGGCGGTACGCAGGGGAGATCGATCGAATTGACTCCCCGCGTAGTACTCTGTGCGTACATGTAGGTAGATCAAACACGTAGTACGACCGTAAGGGCAATAGGTCTTTGTCCGGCCTTTTGTCCGTTTGCGTCGGCAGTGCGTCCAACGGGCTACCCATTTTTCTAAAGCACTGACAAAAGGATCCACATATCACGCTCTCTTCTCTGTGTTCTTCTTCTTCAATTCCCCACCTCCATGACCGAGCTCACAGAGCCGCACCGAGCCCTCGCCACGGACGCCGCCGGCGGTTCCCGAGCACGGGAATGGAAACGCCGCATCGACGATGACGTCCATGCCGCAGCGTCGGAGCGGAACCGCCCCGGATCGTCGCCGTCTTCTTCAACCTCTGCCGAGTCGCCCCGCGCCGCCCCTGTCTGCCACCGCACCAGCAGCTCGCCGGAGCCTGCGGTCCCCGTCCTCAGTACCCTCCACGCCGGCCGGCGGGAGCAACGCCGCCGTCGCCATCGTCCTGGCCCTGTGCCTCCTCCACGCGAGCTGCACGTTGACGGCAGCCCACGTCCAGCCGTTTGGACGTGGATGCGGAGCGAGTCGTAGCCGATGAGCGCGACGAGGTAGGAGGTCCTGGAGCGGCCGAGCCCTGCCGCCCCCACGACGGCCTCCAGCAGTATGTTCCCAGCGGCGAGGAACGCCGCCAGATAGCCGAGCTCGACGCCGGAGCCGAAGCCGAGGAAGGCGAGGTCGACCCAGGAAAGGCAGCGGCACATCGGGTTCTCGCTCTCGGCGAGCAGCGTCTCAGCCTCGATGGCGTCAGAGGACGGGCGGCCAGTCGGTCGGGCAGTCGCGGAACTATGGCCGCGAGCGCGCCGTCGTACGCGCGCCAGCTCTGGAAGGAGGGCTCCGGGGAAAAATCCGCCTTGCTCCACCGCCAGTACCTCCGCCCCTGCTGAAGCGGCGAGGGAGACGAGAGAGCTTCGCAGCCGGAGAGATTCTCGTCGAGGTGGAGTGGAAAATGGGGATCCGGCGCTGTGGAATCCAGGGAAAGAGAGAGAGAGGTGGGGTAGGTGGGAGGTGGGAGGAGATAGCAGAGGACACAACCGGACACGCGCGGACTGTCCGCCCGACGCAAAGCGGAACCAAATTTGGTCCGTGTTTACGTCGTGTCCGCACAGAACGGACATTTGGATCGCCCCGTTGGGTGCACTTTTTTATAGATCCGGACAAAAACGGAAGTCCGGTGTCCGTTTGGGTGCTGGAGATGCCCTAGGTCCGTAACCCTGAGCCAGCAGCGAGCATTGTAAACTGCGGACCCAGGCGGCAAGGCCCCATGGTCGATCGAACTCACTTGCTTGAATCCTCCGCTCAAGTAGGAGGGGTTGGCATTATCCATCAAAAAATTCTTATTTAAGAAACGCATGTTTTGTAAACTAACTTGCCGAATGTACGTTTGGTCACCAAGTTGCCACATACGACTGTCTGGGTCACTACGTGACGGCGGCCCTGAGTTTACATAAGCTAGCTGGCAGACATTTTTGTGTGCAAATTGCCCCTTAATTTTTATTCATTGTAATTGCTATATCGTTTTTATTGATTTTTGTTTGCCTTTTTAGAGAGAGATTTGTAAATAACTTTATGGGGATTTCTATATAAATAGTCTGCCACGTATGTAACCTTACTGTTGCCATCACAGAGTGACCAAAACGCTCACACATAGCAACTAGGTGACTCGTTTTTCGCGCTTTGCAACCGAGTGACCAATACACACATTCACAATAAGTTGATGTACTAAACCTGTGTTCTACTCTTCGTTTTTTCTGAGGGGGAGAACACACCCTGAAATTTCCCACGAGAGGGGCAACACCCCTAACAAATATATCAATCCACAATGTTATTTATCCTACATACCCATTCAAATTTTTTCTTTTACCTTTTTTGCGGAAAGACTAAGGCCATATGTTATCTGAAACCAATCCTTACAAGAACATCCTTATAGTAAAGAGGAATAACACATGTTGGTGAAAAGTTCAACACCATCTTCCTTCTACATCCCTCGATGGCGCACCATGAGCAAAGTTCAATCCCGACTCTGCGCCTCCATCGTAGCAAAAGTCGTGTCAGAGAAAGATTGAAAAAAACCCAGGTGCTTGTAGAAGCAGTGACTGGGAAGTCGTTGACATATACTAGAAGTTGCCGGCGACCACGATCTTGAGAGATCGATGTCCCGGAGAATCTAGTACCATGTGGGCCGAGAGATAAACCCAACTATGTCCAGACAGAGACGGGGGACACAAAAGTCACAAATTTCTTGATGGGGCCATACCTGACCGAGCTAAACCGGACGAAGACGGAACTTGAGGACACCGTTACATTTCAATGTCATCCCCTCTGCTGGACGCTACCACTATAGCCAAACTAGATCTAGTACCTGACGATCGACACCAACCTCCAACTCATTGATGCCACTCCAAGTCTCCAAGGCAGAACGTCAATCTAGGGTGAGTTGAAGAACCTTCATTCTTATAACCGGTTGTTGCCTTTTCATCATAGGAGAAGAATTCAAGAACCCTACAGGTTCGGACACACAGATTCACCCCCCCTCCCTCATCCCACCGAAGCGGCAGGTGGAGAGCGGGTGAACCGGCGGCGCTGCCGACAGGTCGTGGAAAAAAGTTCCCTTGGGAGGTCGCATCTTAGTGTATGCACTTTTAACCATTTCCAAGTCCTTAAAATCATGTTAGACAAGGTAAAAGTGAATCCACCCTCTAAAACCATAATGTGTATGCTGCCTCATCTTACATATGCCGTTTGTGTCCCAAGGGTGATAGGCATATATATGCAGTCCTATGTGCCTCCAAAACACTAAAAATATGTCAACTATTAAAGATGAACCAATCCATGTTAGGTGGGCATATGTTTTCACCAGACATAGTTGTTCATGAATAATGAGGACAACAACCATCCATCAAATGAATTTGCAACTACCTAATGAGGTGTATTAGGAGGCATGTGCATGTCCACACCGACACCCTACGTGGTCGATATATGTAGGTTGGTCACATGAATTGCACATGAATTGGATAAGCAAAGCTATAGGTACATTAGAGGTCGAATTCACATCATAAGTTAGCAGTAGTGGTAATGGGATTAGGAGGTATCTGAAATGTCACTCAACATCTGTGTGGTACTTGGAGTCGTGTCTCGGCGTTCCACGGGAGCAGCTCAACTTCCCGAGCATCACGTGCCTGTAGGACGCCATCTTCGTCAGGCCTCCGATGAACACGAAGGTGAAGACCCGATTGGTGAAGAAGAAGGAGGAGCCGGCGAGGGTGCTCGAGACCGATGATGAGGCGATGGCTCAGTTTGCTCGGGAGCATCCCGAGTACGTGCAACACGAGCAAGAGTT
This sequence comes from Poa annua, assembly GCA_026929855.1. Lineage (NCBI taxonomy): Eukaryota > Viridiplantae > Streptophyta > Magnoliopsida > Poales > Poaceae > Poa > Poa annua. The sequence continues at coordinate 13,667,936 of CM049434.1, read as the reverse complement.
CTTCTGGAAGCGCGAGCAGGAGAAGAAGAGGAAGATCGACGACGAGGCTGGACCGTCGACGGTGGTCGCGATCGAGTTGAGCTCCTCCTCCATCGTCTGGTCAGATGACGACTCGTCCTCCTTCGACTGGTCAGATATCGAGTAGTATCGGAGTCTTTAGGATTTGGATTAGTATCGAGCAGATTGTGATGTTCAAATTGTGTTCGTAGTTTGAAATGTGTTGAAATTATGGTTCGTAGTTTAAACTGTGTTCGAATGTTCATGGAATTTGTCTAAAATAGGACATGTGTTGGAGAAGTAGTGCCCTAAAATAGGGCATCCGGAAAAGCAAAAAAGCTTGGTGCCCTATAACACTAAAACAGGTGCCCTATAAGTCCAAAAAGTTTATATAAGATAGGGCATCTATTAGAGATGCTCTAATCACGCTAGATCTAGTACCTGACGATCGACACCAACCTCCAACTCGTTGATGCCACTCCAAGTCTCCAAGGAAGAATGTCAATCTAGGGTGAGTTGAAGAACCTTCATTCTTATAACCGGTTGTTGCCTTTTCATCAGAGGAGAAGAATTCAAGAACCCTACAGATTCGTACAGACAGATCCACCCCCCCCCCCCCCCCCTCCTTCCACCGAAGCGGCAGGTGGAGAGCGGGTGAACCGGCGGCGGTGCCGGCCCAGGGAAAAAGTTCCCCTGGGAGGTCGCCACTTAGCGTATGCACTTTTAACCATTTCCAAGTCCTTAGAGTCTTGCCAATGGTGTTGACAATTTTTGAACTAGACAGACAGTTTTGAATTTTTTTCATGTATTTGGCCGTTTACACGACAACCGTTGTCTGTCTCCACTTCAAAACACACGCTAACGTGCCTGGGGTATCTTTCTAAGGGAATGCAGTGGTTGAAAACTTTTCCACTTCAGAACACCCACACGATTGATGTCGTGCTTGCACCATCAAAGAACAAAAAAGAACATACACAGTGGCATAAAAAAAAAGAACATACACAGTCAACATCCGGAAAGCAGACTTTCCTAGGATGACCTCACATTCAAGCAAGAAATACATATTTTTCTCTCGCAACCGCCGGTAATTTAAAGGCGTGTTGTTCTTAATAGATGAGAATGCATGTACAGTAGGTGATTTTTTTTTACTTCAGTTCACTTGGGTGTTTTGCCGGTAGGTGGTTTGCACTGAGTCGAGACACATGACGAAAATCACATGACACCACTAACATGATACATGAGACTAGACTGACCAAACACAAACGCGCGCGTACAATCCTCACAAACCTCCCGTCGCTTTCCAAGTAATACACACCGAGTCACTGACACATCCGGATACACACTACTACTCCTAGAACTGCTGACCAACACAGCTACAGGCCTACAGCTACCCAGAGTGAAACCAAAGGGCGCACACACAAGTGTGATGCGGTCATGCGGCATGCCCATGGAGAACAGCCCACTTAGGCCATCTTCAACAGCCTGACTCAAACACACACAAGACGTCTGTTTTAGTCCGATTTTGTTCAGATCTATAAATAAAAAAGTACAGGCGACCCAAATGTCCGTTCTGGCCGGACACAACGCAAACACGGACCAAATTTGATACCGCTTTGCGTCGGGCGGACAGTCCGCGCGTGTCCGGTGGTGTCCTCTCCTATCTCCTTCCACCTTCCACCTACTTCGCTTCTCTCTTTTTTCCTCCATGCTCCTCGACATCCTCCACGCGCGGCTGGCGTTGCCGGACTTGGACGAGCGGCTGGCGGAGCGGCGAGCAGCTGGAGATCGAGTTCTTGGAGGTTGGAGCGAGGAGATCGAGTTCTTGGCCGAGCCTCCCGCGCCGCCGCCGGACTTCCGCTGCCCCATCTCCCTCGAGCTCTTGCGCGACCCGTCTCCCTCGAGCTCATGCGCCTGGCAACAAGCCCGAGACGGCGCCGCCGGTGGCGCCTTCCGTGCGATGCTGTCAAGCGCACGCGGTCAACGTCGGCGCGAACGGCCTCGTCTGGCAACAAGCCCGAGTCGGACTTCCGCTGCCCCATCTCCCTCGAGCTCTTGCGCGACCCGTCTCCCTCGAGCTCATGCGCCTGGCAACAAGCCTGAGCCGGCGCCGCCGGTGGCGCCTTCCGTGCGATGCTGTCAAGCGCACGCGGTCAACGTCGGCGCGAACGGCCTCGTCTGGCGACACGGAGCCCCCCCAGCCACGCGCGCCTCCGCCCAGGGCCCCTCGCGCATCCTGCTATCCCGTCCTCGGCAGGAGCCGCCGCCGACCTGCCCCCATGCCACGCGCAGCCCACCTTCCTCCACCGTGGACCAGCACCACGCCGTGCTCTACATCCGCCATCTACCCACAAGCTCCACGACCTCGACAGGTACTCCATGGGCTCTAGCGACGTCTGAGGCGGCGGTATCCCCGACTCCTCCACCTCCTCTTGGACCATCTCCATGCGAAAGACATCGCCAGCCTTCCAGTCTCTCTCCATGGCCATTCCGCACAACACAAGCACTCTGCACTTGGCACTATTAACTGTAGTACTACTCGGTTCGTTGCTCTCAGTGGTCGCAGCTAGGCAGCAGGAAGTCCGTTCATGGAGCTCCGATGTCTGTGGACCTTCTCGGTGAACCTCTCAACGGCGAGGGCGACAGGAGCAGCGCAGGACGGCGAGCGAGCTGCTGGTGCCCACGCGCAGCAGAACTTGATGCGCTCGCGTGGTGGCAGACTGGGGCAGCAAGCCGGCGTTCCTCTGCGTGGACTGCGACGGCGGGTGCGACGGCGCGGCGCGCGTGCCGGCGAGACCCTCTTCTTCTCCTCCCTCTGTCGTGGACTAGTATATCTATTACTGAGTATGATGTGTGGACCCCTTATGCCAGTGCTTTCACAAAATGGGCAGGGGGCCGCACAGAGATCTATTTTGTCCGCAACTCGACGCAAACGGATCAAATCGGACACGATTTGATCTCAGAATGCATCAGGCCGTTGGAGATGCCCTTACGTACGACTCGCAGAGGTCCATGTCCGAACTCGGCCGGAACAGCTACGACGTACACATACTCACGGCGTGACGCCGCCGTACCCGCCTCCGACACCGCCGAAGGGGGCGCCACCGTCGGCGAACCCTCCGAACGGGATACCGCTGGCGCCACCGACGCCGCCCACCGGACCGACGCTCCCCACGCCGCCGCCGACGCCGCCGAGCGGGCCCGTGACGCCGGTGAAGACGTCGGCGCCGTTTTTGCCGAAGCCACCGCCGTAGCCGCCGCCCACTGCCGGGAGGCCCGGCAGATCCCCCATGCCTCCCACGCCCACGAACAGGTTGTTCTCGTCCACCGCACCTGCTCCGTTCTGTGCGGCGTCAGCGGCCAGAAGCGAGGACTCCGCCGCAACCCCAGCAGGAACGGTCCTGGCCGCCACCACCGCGTGCGCCGCTAGCACGAGGGAGAGCAGGAGGAGGGAAGCGACAGTGCCGGAGCACTTCTTGGCCATGGCGCACTAGGCTCTAGCTAACTTGCTGGATTTTATGGTTTCTACGTGCTCTCTGTGTGTTGTGCGTGTGAGAGAGGGAATTCATCCGTTGCTCCCGGGTGCATGTGCACCCGGTTGAAAAAATCATTTTCCCAATTTAAAAAATATATGTAAAAAATACCCACACGTAGATCTCGCATGTAACAGGCATGTCTCGCAAGTTTTGTGGAAAAATGATTTTTCGTTTGGTCCGTGCAAAAAAGACAAAAATACGTCACATATATACTGCTATATAGCAGATAATTTTTCTCTTTTTTACCGAGGCCAAATAAATAACATGTTCGGCATAAAATTGATGCACGGGTACATGTTTTGTAAGTCATGTACATGAAATTTTTGTTTCACATTTTTTGAACACGCTTTGACTTTTTTTTTGCAATTCAAAAAAACGGGTGCACATGCAACCGGGAGCATTCTATTCACTCTCGTGTGAAAGATTGATTTCTAGTGCTGCTCTTGTGGAAGTGGAGACGTGGAGTGGTGGAGTTCGCGGTATAAGAGCATCTCCAGTGGCTAGTGTAAAATTGGAGGTGTATATCGTCCTATACACCTCCATATACACCTTCCTACTTTTTACACCTCCTATTTTTTTCAGTGGAAGGTGTATAGGATGGACATGTATATTCTCTCTCCTATATTCTAATAATATTTTTGTAACTACCATTGGACAACAACGTTTTTTTTCAAATGGTTCTAAATTTCAGCAGAGATATTTTGTAACGGCTATATTCCAACGGCTATATTTCCAACGGCTATATTTCCAACGGCTATATTTCTGGTCTATATATGTCACCCCTCCCACCTCTCTCTCAGCATTCCTGCCGGTGCCTTCTCTAATCTCCATACAGTTCTCTACCTCTCTCACACGACACAATGAACACATCCTCATGGGATATGGTCATGGATTCTTCATCGTCTTCATCTGGCGACGATGAACTCTTGCTTGCAGCATTTGCCGAGCGCGAAGAGGAAGAGCAGATGAACACTCGACGTCATGGCGGTTCTAGGCCTGGACGTCAGACAATCGATCGAGGAAGAGATGCCGGATTTCTTCTTCTGTGGGATGACTACTTCAAGCAAGTTCCTCACTATCCCGAAAATTACTTTCGACGAAGGTTCGTAATTATTACACTTCTCTGTATTTCCCTATTTTCATCTCCCTTTCTCATTAACTTTTTCTGCACAGATTTAGGATGTCTCGTAATTTGTTCAAGCGCATAGCTGATGGTATACTTGCACATGACTATGATGGTTATTTTACACAAAGAAGAAGTGCTTCTGGTGCTCTCGGGTTGCATCATCTGCAAAAGATGACCGCGGCAATGCGGATGCTAACATATGGAATAGCAGCTGACGGTGCCGATGAGTACATCAGGTCAGCGGAATCTACTAATCTAGAGTCCTGCAAGAAATTTGTGATCAAAGTTTGTGAAGTTTTTGGGGAAAGGTACCTCAGATCTCCAAATGAAGAAGATACCGCAATATTACTTGCTAAAGCAGAGGAAAGAGGATTTCCTGGTATGTTAGGGAGTATAGATTGCATGCATTGGGCATGGAAAAATTGCCCTAAAAAATGGCACGGCATGTTTAAAGGCCATGTGAGCGAGCCCACTATGATCTTGGAAGCTGTTGCTTCACATGATCTTTGGATTTGGCATGCTTTCTTTGGTTTACCAGGGTCTAACAATGACATAAATGTTCTTCAACGATCTCCTGTGTTCACAAAGCTAGCAGAAGGTAAAGCTCCAGAAGTGAATTATAGCATCAATGGTCATCAATACACAATGGGGTATTATCTTGCAGATGGCATTTATCCACAGTGGGCAACATTCGTGAAGAGCATTCCATCTCCACAGAGTAGAAAGCATAAAATTTTTGCCCAAAAGCAAGAGAGTTACAGAAAAGATGTGGAGCGTGCCTTTGGAGTTCTGCAATCCCGTTTTGCTATTGTCCGTGGACCTGCTAAAGGATGGAAACGTAAAGAAATCGGTGATGTCATGAAAGCTTGTGTCATAATGCACAATATGATAGTTGAAGAGGAGCGAGTAACTGGTCGACAAAATTGCGCCTATGAGGCAATGGGAGAAAGAGTCACAGTATCTCGTACTCATGCAGAAGAGCTGAGCGAGTTTATTCAGATGAATCTCCGGATTAGAAATAGAGATGACCATTCTCAGCTAAAAAATGATCTAGTTGAGCACGTGTGGCAAAAGTTTGGAAATGAGTGATGTAGTAGTTTTCCATTTCTTTTCATTGAGTGATGTAATCCATTTCTTTTCATCAATGTAATGCAGTGTTATCAATAAAATTCATTTCCTAGGTGCTCGACAACAATCTACAACATAAAGTCCATACAACTACAACATAAAGTTCATACAACTCACAAAGCATCAAGTTTGTTCACAACTACAACAAATAGCAGAAAACATCAAGTAGCTCACACTAGCCTAGGCGTCGAGTAAGAATCTCATCCTGCTTGTGTTGGTAGAATTGCTTTTGAATATCACTCATAGCACTAGTGTCCATGAGCATGATCCTCTCATCTAATTCAAACTGTTTTCGTGCATCATCCCTCTCTTTCAGTTCAATATCCTTCTTTTGCAATTCATATGCCTGTGCAAAGCGAGCATTCTTTGCGGCCTCTTTGATCTCATCCTTCTCTTGTTTTTGTGCCCACACAGTGTCAAATGACAACCTGCAAGCACCAACATCGGATACATAACCTTTACCTCTCCGTGCTTTCTCCTTCTTCGCACCATCAGGCCTTTTCTCATGTTCAAGATCATCGGTGCATACCCGGAGATCTTCATCATTGGAGGGTGTACTTGGACTTGCATCTGCGGTCTTCTTTTGCTTTTTGAGGGAAGCTTCATGCCCTTTTGTCTGCCACTTTGGATATTTTGAAAACTCTACATAGCAATGCATTAATGTAAAAGGCTTATTTTTTAGAACATCCATTTCCCTGAACAAGAGGTGTGCATCGTTTGTCTACATAAAGAAATGTATTGTTAAAATGGGCACACTACATATAAATGCATAAAGAAGACATAGGCATAAAGAAGACATATGCATACCTTTTCTTCTATTGTCCTTCCACTCTCATTTCTGTTTAAAATCTGCTGAAGGCAACCACAGAATTTAGTCGTCTCTCTATTGATGAGCGTGTAACGACAACTAAGTGCATTAGCATTACGCTCTGGCCATGACGGTTGCTTGTGCGCATCATAATACTCCGAAATTCTAGACCAATAAGCATCCCTATTTTGATCCGTCCCGACAACCGCATCCAAACTTGTATTTCCCCATGCGGATATCAACATCTTGTCCTCATAACTAGACCAGTTTTTTCCTTTGTTCGATTTTCCTTTCACGGACGCGGAAGGTTGTTGAGTTGATGGTGTCACTTGCTCTCCAAGAGGACTCTCTGGTTGTGTTTGTGAATAGCCAAAACCCACTGTGTCCAAGAAGTTTTCATCACCTTCCATCTGTAGCAACCGTGAATAACAAATATGTTAGCAAATCGATAAAATTTTGGTACCAATTTGGTAGCTAACACACAGCTATGCTTGTACATATCAGTACCAATTCTATAGCAAATGGTCCAAAATACAGCTTATTTCTGCTCTCTGTCTTATTCGCACCCTCCTCCCAGGTCGTCCCCTTCCTCCAGCCCTCCATCCTTCTCTACCTCCAGCACCAAATCGAGCAACCATGGCATGTTCCCTCTCCTCCAGGCCGTCCCCAACCTCCCTCCTGGTCCGCCCCAATCCATTCCCGACCTCCCCTCTCACCCCGACCTCCCCTCTGTCCCCGACCTCCCCTCCCATCGCCCCACTCAATTCCCGAGCGCCATCTTCAAATCGAGGACGCCATGGCGGTTCCCGCACCTCCAGGTCGTCCCCTACCTCTCTCCTCCTCCGCCCCACTCCATTCCCGACCTCTGCTCTCTCTCTCCCCGACCTCCCCTCTCTCTCCTCTCTCCCCGACCTCCCCGAGCGCCTTGCCCCTCTCCCCAACTACCGCCCCGAGCTCCATCCCTTCAGCCACGAGCGCCTCTCTCCCCTCTGTCCCCGACCTCCCCTCTACAGTGCGGCGATGGTCCTCGGCCAGATCTGTCTGCAGGCCAACGGCCGCCGCCCCTCTGTCCTCTCTCTCGCGGTGGAAAAAAAACGGAAGCTGGAGCTTACCTGGTCCGGCCGGGGAGGAGTGGCGACGACCAGCGGGAGGAGTGGCGGCGATGGCCAGGGCTGAGTCCGGACGGAGGCGGGAGTCGGGAGCGGTTGCTCTCCTCGCTCGATACACGACGTGGGAGCGAGGTGTTTCTTCCCACCACAGGTACCGCGGTGGAGACGAGGTGTAAAGATCCACCCCTGCATACACGATCCACTGGGAACGTTTTTTGCCCTAACATGGTGTATATGTAGCATACACCTTCATATGCACTAGCTACTGGAGATGCTCTAAGCGTGTGTTTGGTTGCTGACTTGCCATGGGTGGAATGGGCCATTCCAGATTTTGTGGATCAGAACCACGGGATGGTCCAGTTTTGTGCATTTGTTTGGCTTGAGAGAACGAATGTGGTTATGATGAGTTGCAGCTACTTAGAATAGTTAACCAGAGGTTTAAGTAGCATATTTAATACGTGGTCAACAGAAAATGGGGAACAACGTCTCAGCGCCATCGCACCGCGGAGACCACTGCCAAGGAGCGCGCTGGGAAGCTAGCCGGCCGTCTCTTGACGCTGCTCCTATCGGCCATGGACGCCGGCGCACTGGCGCCCGAGCCTGCGCTATGGAAGACATGGCGCGTCGGAGGTGCCTGACCATGGCGGCGGCGCCGGGCCGGCGAAGACGTGGAGCGGCGGCGTCGGGCTGAGCTTTCGCGGTGGCGGCCGCGGCGGATGCGCCTGAGCGTGTCGGCGGCGCGCGCGAGGAGACCAAGGAGAGCAGCGGCGACCTATCACGGCGACGCGAACGGCGGCGGCCATTGGGTAGACGCGGGCCGCGGAGCAGCGGGCTATGGAAACGAAGAACGGACGAACTCCACCAACGGCCGGGCGAGATTTCGTGGTGGCGGCTGAGGCGAGAGATGGTGGCGGGGATGGGCACGAGGGAGAGAAGGATAAGCAAGAAGATTTGCAGGAAAGGAGAGATTAGAAAAAGTGGGCCGTTTGGTCCGGCCAAAACGAAGGAACCGTTTGATTCAGCATATCAAGGGAATATTCCTGTATGTGGGCGGATCAGTACACGAGACTCCACAACCAAACGCATGCATATTGGGGACGGTTCCACTCGACTCACCTTTAGGTCCCCATCCAAACTCCACAACCAAACGCATGCATATTGGGGACGGTTCCACTCGACTCACCTTTAGGTCCCCATCCAAACACACGCTAAATAGGCGGCGGAGAGACCGGGGAAGGTGGCTGGCTGATGCTGTAGTGAATGTTTGTTCAGTAAAGATGGCTTGTCGTGTCGCTGATTCATGGTTCGTATGGGCCTTTGAATTCTAGATTTCGCGCCTAAGTCCAGTTTTAAAAAGGCTGGCCCAATGTCTTTCGTGCCAGTACCAAGATCACTCAGTCCAGGACCTGTTTGGGGGTAAAACCAGAGTAAATGCAATGCACTCCAGTTGGAATATTATGACCTTATTACTCAGCATGTCCCCAAATAAATACTAATGAAGATTTACAAATATAACCAGATGAGCGAGTTCTGAGCGCAAATAGGAAGAAACTCAAAGTATAAATTTGGCAATCTAGTTGGGAATATTTCGTTAATCAATTACCAACCCCAGTAACACCAGTACCAAAGTCAAAGTTTTATAGTAGGGCTATGGTCTCATGGAAGAATAAAGAAAATAGCCTCTCCAAAACAAATTTGCTATATCACAAGCGGCTGAAAGTTCGCCAAATTCCAGTCGATTCGCAGCGAGAAGAAGGACCACCAAAGATCGAAGCCAAAGACGGGGGTGTCGTGTCAAGCGGCAGCGAGGAACCGAGATCGACGCCGATGGGCCGAGCCAGGTGCGATCCGGACCCAGGGAGTGGCGTTGCTGGTGGAGAGGAATGAGGCCTTCATGGATTTGGGGTGCTGGGGATGCAAGGCAGTCGCCATGCTGCCGGGTTTTAGAGTTATGGCCGGGGCGGCGATAGCACGGTAGAGAGGGTGGCTTGGACAGGGCGGGGCAGTGAGGTGGGTGCGACATCACTGCCAGTTGTGTGTGTTGGTAGCAGGCAGCCTGACCGGTGTCGGAGGGAGGTGAAACAGGGCTGGATCAAGGGGTAGAGGACGCGCGAGAAAGAGGATAGTTGGATGGAGGAAGATGATCTATAAACTGTTGGATGTAGATCAAATTTTCCACAATGAAGTGGCTGAGATTTCAAAGTAATTTTACTTGACTCTAATATATCTGGACTATTGCAAATGAAGTTCTAGCGAATTGTGGCTATTTTGCAACTTAATGTTAAACTCACATCGTCTATATGGTAAAAATCTCCCCTTTGACACCCTTGTTTGTACAGTTCCATGACGGCGAGGTAAAGTGCATGCATATTTGAGGACGATGATTATAGTGTGTCATAAATTTCACTGCAACATAATTTCAGATATAGAAAATAAGATTTATAAATCGTAATATAGAACATCGTCCAAATTTCACATAGCCATCCTAAAAGTCTTTACACTTGGTCGTGTAAGATTTATACCGTATTAAGTCATTCATGATCTCTAGACTAATCCAACATTGATATGAGAATTTAAACCTCATATTAGATGATGTACAACTCAACTACGTTATGAGACCGTAATATTTGTTACCAGATCTTGCAATATTTTTAGCAATATGCTTGTGTTTACTGTGAGGGTGATGTGCATATATTTGTACCCACGTGTGCTTCCAGTACATTAAAATATCAAATATAATTCGCCGAATATGTACATAAACTCGTTGTAATATATAGGGAATCAATGTAGTAGAAATAAACAAAGTAATGCGCCGAAGGAACCGCATGCATGTGAGCTGGCCGGATGTATGTTTGCACGAAACATAGACGTCCATCATCATCGATAAATACTGACGAAGCCAACTATCCACTGAATGAATTTGAGATTAGCTAAGGAGGTGAATTTTGAGGCATGTGCATGTCCACGGCTGTAACAATACGTGATATCTACTATATATTTATTGCCTGGTAACGTGAATTAGATTAGTGGCGGAGCCAACCGCTCATTGGAGTCTGACCATGTTTTTTATTGTGTTCACGTCACTGAATTTATTCCCAAAGATATTAGATTGGATGTATAAATACGTAGTTTTTCTCATCGGGTTCTTAGCGGCGAGTTTGGGCAGCCGCCTAGGTTTGCCCGACGACTCGCTCCACCACCGAATTAGATGAATCACCAATCTATTAGGTTTCTTAGCATTATAGTTATTCATCTAGAGGTCACATTTACATGATAACGGATCAATGAGTCAAATGGGATTAGGAGGCAACGGGAGAGTCAACATTTGTCTGAGATTAGGAGATTTGGCTACCGAGGAGCGAGGTAGTATAGTGCGGCATGGGGTTCTGATGGTGTAGTCATTGCTGTTCGGAAGCGACCTAGAGGCTTACCGTTTGGAGAAATGGAGGTGCGCAAGGCGACAGAGTCGGGGCCAGACGAAGATCACATTATAGCGCAGTGAGTATGAATACTGGGCTTGTAAGTTTAGAACATGAGCAGATGAATACTCCATACAAATAAAAAAGGCTTAGGGCCAAACTTGTTGCTGCTACTTTGTAAGTAAGTCCCAATGCAACATAAGCATTTTCCTTTTAAGAGAGAACTGTTCAATTTCCAAAACCACAACGATATTTACACAAGATAATTGGTGGGATGATATGCGTCCAAGAAATAAATGGGGACAAGGTGGTCAAGGCTCTATTCTCTGGCCGACTTGTATCACGAGCCTAGTAATATCATTGAATTGTAGATAATGTTGATTGTTGGATCAAGTGGAATAGTTTGAAGTAGGAATTATAGGTTCTAACGACACACATGATGAAATCTAGTGTCCTTAGCGATACCATATAATTATGGAATATTTAGTTATTTTTTTGGATCTGGAAACAAAGTTTGGATTGAAGATCAAAGGAAACCCATTGCACACATTATGCCGTTGATATGGGAATACATTAAATCTTAGTCGTCGGTATAGCCGAAGTAACATTACTATTAAAATTACATCAAACTGTAAGGGCGAAGTCTCAACATCACCATAACGAAAGCTTCACATAGCTGGTTGGATGAGTGCATGAACCGTTCATCTTTCCATTTAGGCAGCAGCAGAAACATGAGTTTACAAATAGACGTAAAAATATGGGTGTTTCGGAAAAGGAGTTTGAGTGGATGAATGTTGTATTTGAGAAAATTAAGAATCAATTGCATGTTAGAAATCAAACCAAACATCAACAACCATGAAACTCAAGAAAACTATGGCGAGTTTAAACTATGGGTTCACTTTTATCGTTAACATTACAAGCTTATTTTAATTTCCTTATGTCCCTATAATGTTCGTTTACGAAAGAATGCTCGCACCATTCTGACCAACATATCATCAATTTGCAGATTGATATGCAAATTTTACGGTATGTTACATAAAAATCCTGCTTAATGTCACCCATATATATTTTATACTGCACCCTTTAATTCAAATAGCATGTTTTGCCTTAACAAGTCAACTTTGTAATGTTTGAATCTCTTTAAATAGTTTTATTTGTGTTTATATATCAAGATTGGTCCGAGGGACCCGATAGCAACCAAGTATGAACAAATTGTGTACTTATCATGAGAGGTCAATATTCAAGGTACACTTTTTCATTCTCCCTTCATAATCTTTTTTTGCGGTCAATTTTTTGTTGTTTCCTTTCCGGTTTCTATTTCTCACTTGTTCTTCTTTTTTATATTTTTTGTTTCCAATTTTCTATTATTTATATTTTCCGTTTTTGTTTTCTTTCCTTTTTAGCTTTCATTTTTCTTACATTTGAATATGTTAATGTGACGAAATTTTTCATATTTTGAAGAAAAGAATGTTCGTCCTTTTGTAAAGAATGCCGTAATATTTTGAAGAATGTTCACATATATCAAAATAAACGTTCTTGAAAAATTATTTACAAGGTTTTGAAAATGTTGTGTTAAAAAACGCTCATGTTTACAATGGTCTTTAAGGAGGTGTGGGTATAGGGTGCAACATTGTCGAGTATACTAGAAAGATACCCCGCGCGTTGCAGCAGGTATCTCTTAAAAACCTAGTAAAAATGAAATTTGAACCAAACTATACAAATATGCAAGCAAAACAAATTCACTTGGTTGGAAAACTAATTCCGGTGCTCGCTTAACTCATGATTTAATGTGGTAATTATAGTACGGCATTGTGTATTCTTATCATTCGAACAACAAATAAAAAAAGGAAGACGTGGACAATTTAATGGCTAAAGGAAAAGATTATGTGGATACTTGCATATAGAGATGGGCAATAAGTAATAAATTTAGTGAGATGGTGTGAAAAATTGGTTGGCTAAAAGAGAAAGTGAGGTGGATAGCTTGGATGTTGAGAACTTGAGATAGAATCTTTAATTATAAGTTAGTGGGGTTTTGCTTTATAAGAAGCAATAGATAGATACCACGTAAGGTCGAAAACAATTGAGTAGTCTTTATGTATTTTCTACTTCATGTTCTACTTTTTTTTCAAAGTGGAACTTTTAAAATTTGACCAGGTATATACACGAACAAATATAAATATGGGTAGAATCAAATGCATAAAATATGAAAATATATATATGATGATTTTAATAACATTAAATTTTTATTGTAAGTGATATATATTTTTCCTATATATTTATTTGGTGAAACAACCCCACACCGCTTTATAACTAAATCAGCCACCTATAGTTTATAAAGATCAAGCTACAAGTTTAGAAACAAAAATAAAAGTAAAGTTCTTGTTCCAACAAGATATTGGGTATTTCTTTGTTTATTCTGAATCTTTCTATTCTGAATTCAGTTAACGACGAGATTTAGTATCCATTCTTGCATTTTCATAACTCGTGAAATGCCGAGTAGGCACGAATTCCCCCAATTTGCAACCTACCATAGGATTTGTTATGTAAATAGGTATATGTTCCTTTCCATTATGAATCGTGATTGTATGGCCAACCATTGTGGGTAGAATGCTAGATGCTCGGGACCACGTTACTATTGTTTCTTTCTCCTCCTTCATATTTACCTTTTCTATTTTGGCCCATAAACGATGAGATACAAAAGGATTCGTTTTTTTCATGTCACAGCTCCCTTTTTTATTTATCTGCTGGGGCCACAACACAAAAACGCTCGAAGCGAAAAACAACATCCGGATACAACTCCGCAAGGAGTAAAGCTGAGCAGCTGGACGCACGATTGACTGGACTAAAATGATGGCGGGACTCTGAGGGCACAACGAAAGTTTTGCAAATAGCTATTTAGGACAAATAACAGTCGTCGTGCATGCGCAATCAAAGAACATACGATGACCCCAGATTCAAGCTTCGAATTATCTGGATAAACAAGAACGAACAATGATTTCCTTTTGACAACGGTGTTTTTTTGTTGTTGTTGCTTATTGAGCATGTATATAGGAGTTGTTTCTTACTTTATCACTTCAATCAACTTGGGTCTTTTGTCACTAGCTGGACTGCACCGACACATATGTCGGCGGGACTACGCCCGTGTGCTGCAGCATCAGTAGTACGTATTTACAGTACGTGCGACTGTGCTAGAGTCGAGAGGTAATAACTTAGTCTAATTTCCATTACGTAAATGTAGCCACACTGAGAAAACAAGCCCAGTTCTTAACAGCAAGCACACCGAACTGAGACACGTACGTACGTGACGAAAATCACATGACATACCATCATTAACATATCTGATTCATGCCTCTCACAGACCACATAATACTGTGATATCTCGCTGCCCAGATACAATTAACTACTCCACCAACAGGCTAACTACTCATCACAAACAAGGAACACATGTACACAATACACGTACGCACACAAGTCCGAGATGCGCCATGTCCATGCACCGCATGCACGCACAGGAGTGTTGACCAAGGTCCTGGTGTTGACGCAGCTGCCCAGTTTATCATCCCTGTACTAGAAATACCTATTCATGGCGTGACGCCGCCGGCGCCTTCGCCTCGGACTCCGGAGAACCCTCCGAACGGGATACCGCCGGCGCCATTGAGAGCTCCGAGGCTCCCCAAGCCGCCGCCAACACCTCCGAGCGGGCCCGTGACGCCTGTGAAGACGCCGGCGCCGTTGTTGCCGAAGCCCTCTCCGTGGTTGCCGCCCACGGCCGGGAGGCTCGGTAGGTCCCTGATGCCTCCCACGCCCACGAACAGCTTCTTGGCATCCGCCGCTCCCGTACCTCCTGCACCGACGCTGCTCTCTGCGCCGGCAGCGGCCGGAAGCGAGGCCTCTCCGCCTCTGCCGCAACCCCAGCAGGCGCGGTCCTGGACGCCGCCACGGCGTGCGCCGCTAGGACGAGGGAGAGCAGGGAGAGGAGGGAGGCGACAGTGCCGAAGAACTTCTTGGCCATGTCGCTCGCTCGCTCTAGCTAGCTAGCTGGATTCTATTGTTTCTACGTGTTCTCTGTGTCACTGTGTGTAATGCGTGTGAGAGATCGATGCTACTGCTCCTGAAGTTCACGATATAAATAGTCGGCGGAGGAGTACGGCCGAGAGACGAGAGAGGAGTGGATGGCGCCACTGAGAATGTAGCGTGGGTTACCCGCAAAAAAAGAAGAGAATGTAGCGTGGGCTGCTATTGCCGTGTAGACGTGTAGTGAATGTTGTTCAGCAGTCACAAAGAGGTATGAAATCAGACAGAGGTAGGCGAGACGATGAACAGGGGGCCAAGAGCCCAAGATGGTGTGGATCGTGTCGCTGGTTCATTTTTTTGTGTGGATTTAGCTCCTCAAAGAGCCCAGTTTTCAAATAGGCTGGCCAACAGCGTTTGGTGCCAATCATTGAATCGAGCGACACTAGTTGGACTAAAAATTAGAGAAAACGCAAAGGAATGTGAATTCAGTTCAGAATATTTTAAATTTTATAACTCACTTATCTCCCCAAATAACATTTCTATTGAAAACACACAAATACTGTAGGGGCTAAGCTCTCCTTGGAGAATCGGAAGAAACCCAAGGTGTAAATCAGGCAATACAGCTGGCAATATTTTGACCATTAATCACCCATAGACCCCAAATAACACTACCCCTGAAGTCAAACAATTTTATTATCGGGGTTAAAGTGCTCAAATAACACCACCACTAAAGTTACACAATTTTATTGTACGAGCGGAGGTTCACCTTGACCCCAATGAGAGCTCCACACTAGATAGTTGGATCCGAAATTGTTTCCTCTACGTATGATTTCCCTAAGAACACTGATTGGATTTTTTATGCTTCCATATTTTCTTCTTCTTGTGTATTGGAGTGTTTTTTCTATATTTGAGAGTAAATGATTGTCTATAATAAATTCTTGCCGGAATAAATGTTGCATTTTTATACGAGGGAAAATATCGTCGGTGCTTAAATAGAGACTTCTGACCCAAATGTAGCAACATGTGAATGCTCGGATGGAATCATGTTCAGAACTTGAAATGTTGTTGGAATCTAATCATTAGCACCATACATACTCAAACTTTGACGAGTTATCACGTTACAAAAGAGAATGAGTAGTGTATAAGTCAGAGGTGTTCTTTGCAATGAGGAGGGAATATTAATGAGGGGAGTTCTTTGCAAGGAGAAAAAAATTCGCATGGATATTAGAGAACCAGGGGATACCATAGATCAACCCGGGATGCCCACTTATGCATGTGGGAATGTGTTTTTTCGTACCATCCCCCCTTTGTTGTCTTTCTTCAAATAGTTTCATGATGAAAAGTGAAGTGCATGTGTATTTGTTACTTTCAAAAGGACATACATTTCGATGATTTTATGAAATTTTCATTGTAAAACAAAGTTTGAAATTGTATTATATAGAGCAAAATCAACTTCACATAACCTTCGAAGAAATCTTTACATGTGGTGGTCACGGTCGAACCCTTCAACACCGGTGCCGCAAAGGACGGGGAGGGCTTCCGCTAACGGACAAGAGTGCGCACGAGAGGCGAGCTGTAAGAGGGAGGGGCTCAAGCTAGCGAGGCGTGCAGGAGGAGGAGGTGGCGCGCTAAGAGTGGCAGCGCGAGGCTAGGGATAGAGAAAGGGAAAGATCGAGTGGATAAGAAGAGAGAAGCCACACGGGGTAGGGACATGAGAGAATAAGAAAAATCGGAGCGAGGGACGACGACATAAACAAATTACTACCGCCAAACACGCTCCTGTTTACCAGGATATCTTTTAGCGCTAGCGAACACACTTATGTTCGCCAGAGGTGCATTTCTGCGCTGGGACGTCCAACCTCACATGTAGCGCTCGTCGTACGTTTCAAATTGTACGCTAGTGATACTGTAAATACTGCCAGCGTACAAAAAAGATTTGTCCGCCATCGAGAAAGTGGATAAGAACAAATCGGAGTAGGTGTCATGGTGAGAGCTCCGCACCTCCTCCCTCCATTTCAGTTTACAGGGCATACATGTACCCCTAACTTGTCAATTTGACAACCATACTTTAAAGTATATACTATAAAAATTATCCCATTACAAATTTCATATGTTATATTTTCAAAAGATATTTTTTATGTTATACGTAGAATTTACATTATATAGGTAAAATTAGCAATCTATGTGTACGTCATAAGACCGATCTGATGGAAAGTGATAGGCGGAGCTAGAAATCACGCCTTTGATCTCGAATGCCCTTCGGTGTATTTTTCTTTCGTTTGTACAGTCTTGTTTAATTTCTTAGATGTGATTTACATTGGTTAATCAACTAATAAAACACAGGTCATTTGCTATATGATTACCAGGTGCTGCACAGACAAACATGTAGAAGCCCAGAATTAATGACAACTTTTGGTATAATCTTGTCTAATCGTCTTTCCATTTTAGAGCGACGAAGTCAAAAGACACCGCCACATCATATCAATTGTAGTTCGAAATAGCGAGCGGAGATGCCGACTACTTGAAGACATTCGCCCCATACATCCTAGATAACACCAAGTCCACGAGTCACGCGGACAAAGCTAGCACACGCGCGCGATCTATGGCCCGACGCACTTCCGATCGGATGAATTACCAAGCACGTCCTAGGTAGCTTGACGGGATTGACACTCCCGCGCCGTACCGTCGGGCACCACCTCCGACGCCGCCGAACAGGGTGCCGCCACTGGAAATCCCATTGGACGGGATACCGTCAGCGTCACCGATGCGAGCGACGGTGAGGTTTCTCCTGACGCCATTGCCAACACCGCCATGTGGGTAGGTTACGTCGCTGAAGATGCGGGAGCTGTTGTGGCTGAAGGCCCCGCCGTATAGGCCTCCCACGGCCGGGATGCCTGGCAGTTTCCCCATGCCTCCCACGCCCAAGAAGAGGTTCTTCTCGTCCGCCGCTCCCGTGAATACGGCACCGGCGACGGCAGGACTCCAGCAGGCAGCAAGCACGATGGTCCCAGGCCGCAGTGCGCGGCTAGCCCTAGCTAGCATCTTGGCCACAACCCACAAGCCCGCAAGGCTCTAGCTAACTTCTCTAACTGTTGTGCTGTGCGCGACTGCCTGTAAGAGATTGATGCTACTATACTGCGCTTAGTGTGATGGAGTCCTTCGTTTATATAGGCCGCCAAAAAAGTAAAAAGGTTTAAATGAGCCGCGAAAAAAACAACAGGGAGGCCGGGGCAGGTGGGAGGGTGTAAAAATGACCTAGTTGGGACTTGGGAATTGGGATGCTGATGCTGCGTTACTGCAAAGTGAATGTTTTTTCAGCCGACTTGAGTTTTTAGTTTCTTTTTTCACAAAATTATATGCCTTGAAATTGCTGCTTTGTTTTATCGTACATCGTCTCAATAAAAACGGTTTTTTATGGAAAAAGTCCATTTTAAAGAGACCAGCCAGGACTAGCCCATGGCGGTTTTATATTAAGCTTTCAGCGCACAGAAGTGCCATCGGTGAGTACGCACCCGCCAGCGAGCGCTGGGGCTCGAACTCGTGCGGTCGGGCATCACAGGTATCAACACCTGGTAGCCATCCGGGCCAAGCCTCGGTTCTCAAATAAAAAAAAAGTCCATTTTAAACCTTGAACTCGTAGAGGTCTGGCGAAATGAATCCTGCAGCCAAAATCACGGTCGTTTGAACCCTGAACTTAGCAATCCCGGTCTAAAATGAACCTTCGACATGTTTTTCGGAGAAAAAATAAAATCATAAAATTGCTACGGTTACTGACAACAGGGGCCCACATGTCAGATTCGCCTTCGTCCCCAATCTCATGCTGGTTCTTGAGCGTGTGGCGATGGGGCCGGCAGCGCACACACGGCAGCGCGCACGCATGCCCACGACAGCAGTCGATCGGCGGAAGGCGCGACAGAATGATGCGCGACGGCCGTCAGCCCCGGATCTCGCCAGGCCGGGAACTGTATGTTGCCTCGCCGCCGGCCCCGGCCGGCAGCATCAGCATGCACGTTGTTCTCTGAATGCGTTGCTGCACAGCGCATGTCTACATGCGCGCATTGCATCTGGCTACCGTGGGTATCTAGCTAGCTAGGTTCATACTCGATCACTAGCTAGCTCAGTTGATTAATGATCTACCGCTGAGGTGCTTGTTTTGTTGTATCCGCCCAATTGCGTCTATTCACGTTGGGGGCTCCCGTCACGGCCGGATGTACCAGAGCATCTTCCGTAGGTTGCAGCCGCCACAGAGTCGGTCGGCCACCCCCGCGGTGCTCGCCCCTGCCCCGTGCTTGCTAGATGCAGCAATCGTGCTCACCCCTGCCCCGTGCTCGCCAGACGTGGCTGTTGTGCTCGCCGGAGAAACACGGTCGGGATAGAGGAGGATTGTCATTGACAAAGAAATGGGGAAAGAAGATAGATATGACATGTGGGTCCCACTGTCATTGAGAGTAGCCAGTTATACCGGTCGGGATGCTCTTTTCCCGGTCTGCCAAACATGTCCAACGTTCATTTAGGCCGGGATTGCTAAGTTCAGGGTTTAAACGACCGGGATTTCGATTTTGGGGTTCATTTCGCCGGACCTCTACGAGTTCAGGGTTTAAAATGGACTCTTTCCATTATTTTATAGTGCAGCTAGATCATACAAACAATTGTCTGTGATTGAATATCGAACCGGTGATATCCATCATTAATTAGTTTCTTACAAGCAACATATATGGCAATTAATTTCTTAGATTCTGCAAATTGCATTTTTTATAGATCAATCTATATATCGAAGGCGATAAATGGAGTTCGGACCAAAAATTTGTACATGGTACAAAATATCAGTAAAATGTTTTTTATAAGTTAGAACTTTTTCATGTGCAACTAATTGTATGTGCACAAAAAACTCAAGTAAATAGTTGCGATTTGTGAGCTTTACGTACGTGTCTAAGATCACGAACAAGAGGACACAAATTCAGTATTAATATTAGCATAACAACTTGGTGACATGCATGCTTGCACAATTTCAGATGTAGGTGAAACCATAATAGATTCTCCGAAATTGCCCATGTATCTATATGTTATATATTCCATATGGTCGCAATGTGAGTTCATTTACGAACTAAGGCAGATAATTTTTATAGGTTTAGTCATGTTTTGTATGGATTTTTGTTTTAAACATTGAGTTAGGGATCTGACTCAATGAAAAGATGAGTAAACACACAAACACGGATGGCAATAGGCAGGGTATGGGGCGGGTAGAGCAATACCATACCCATACCCATGTAGTCAATGGGTAGAAAACTCTACTCATACCCATACCCACGGGTATGAAACTTTACCCGTATCCATACCCGCCGGGTACCCATACCCGTTGGGTACCCAACGGTAGATCAAATAGTGCAAAGGCTATATGTAATTTTAGATTCATCAATAACACATTGATAAAAAAAATTATCTCAACTCATTATATATATTTGAGTATATGATAATTATCTCAACTCAAACTGATAATTGATGACAATTTTACCATAAGTTTATAAGCTCACGAGAATTAACATTATACTTTCATGGGTAGGATATATAAACGGTAGGGTATGGGTATACCCACGGGTACGAGATTATACCCGTGCCCTACCCGTGAATTAATGGGCAGGGTACGGTTACTACCCATGGGTATAAAATTGTACCCATACCTACCCATACGGGTATGATACCCGCAAATACCCGTACCCGTGGGTAAAATTGCCATCCTTACACACAAACTAAATCCAAGAAAACTAAAAATGTACAAATGATGTGACATGATTTACTGTGCGGTCTCGATCGTTCACATCTAAGTTAGAGAAATCTGGTACGGAGTAGAAGTTATAGACAATTAATACAGGACATCTTATTTATACCTATTAGGGATATTATAACTGAGCCAAAAACAAGCTCTCTCAGGCCATTAGCGATTTTAACCGTCCGATTGTGCGTCTTGAGCGTTTTCTGCCGTTGGATGGTCCTCTTATCCCGCGTGGGCCGCTCATGGGCTGAACGTCCCGAGGGACGCTACTCTGGAAGACGAATCGGAGGCCTCTCGTTTGATCGCGGATAGACGGTCAGGATGCGGTCACATCATACACAAAACGAGGGGGCTCTCTCCATGTCCCGTCTTGGGCGACCTGCTCTCTGCCGCCGGCGCGACGCTTGTGGCGGAGCTATTCTTCCTCGTCGGAGCCAATGCGCTTTCTGCACCTGCCCCACGTTCGAATCGGCGTCACGGAGCGGATCCGCATCATGGGCGGCGGAGGCACCCTCTCCACGGCTCTACTTCTCCGTCCGCTATTTCTCCCCTCTCGGTTCTGTGCCGCCCGCCTCGTGCGCGGCTCCCCACGGCTGTTGGGGGCGCACATCAGGGCAGAGGAGATGGCGGCTGCAGGGAGCGGCAGCGGACGGCGGCGGAAGCCGAGCGACCTGCCTCCTCTTCCGCGCGCTCCCTCTCCTATTCCGTCGCCGACGCCCTCCACTGAGCAACGGGCTCTTCCCTCCCGACCAGCCGGGCCACTTCGCTGACGCCTCCATGCCCACCGGTGCTGGAAGGAAGAGGAGCAAACAAAGAGCAAGCAGAAGTGGGGAAGAAGAGATGATTGAGGGAGGAGAAAGAGGAGACCCCGGTCGGCGTGCTACATATCCCGTTGGCCCTTGCAAGGGAAGAACCACATCCCAGGCGTTCTTCTCCATGCCCGCAGCTACTGCTCTCCAAGCAATTCCAAGTAACAGTCTACGATAGCAAGGTGAGCCCCCACTATGCAATTTTTTTCTTCACATATTTGCTGCGGCAATAATATTGTCCACCATTCTAATCTCTTGCAATGTTTGGTCAGTATAATCATTCTTTGTTGAGTATTTTCAACATTACCTAACTGTGTATCACTTCTGCTAATGATGGGCTGGTGTTATTTCTTTCATTAAGATTTGGAAAGCCTTTACTAACTAGAGCCTTGTATAGGCCAAAACATGATAGTTGCAGGTGGACAGTTTAATCTAACAAACAAATTGTTAGGCTTGATATACCTAAACTGATGTAACAAACTACATGCACATTTATCCTTATTTAATATATTACTTGCAGCTTTCAAATACCAACACAAGTTAATATTTGGAATTTGATTACAATCTGCAGTTGGTCTTATTGAGGATGGGCACCTCATCTGCAGTGCTTAGATCCTGGGCTCATTTCATCATCCAAATATGGTTTTGTTTCATGGTTTACTTCCTGATGATCCCAATGGAGGCTTCAACAACCAGTCGATTGATCTCTCCAAGCAGTATAGACGGAAAAAAAGATAGGTACTGCTTAGTATTCAAAGAAAAATTTAATTTCTCATTTCGCTCACTCGAGCAAACTAGGAGCGAACCAGTGTGAGAGCCTCCGCGTCTCCCTCATTGGAGCTAACCTTTTTGTGCCCCGATTCTCTGCTCCCTTCATATATTGGCCTGGAATACCTCTCTTTTCCCTTATATGCAGGGTAAAATCTTAACCCTAGCTCACGTAATTAACCCTACCTGACAATCCTGGGCATGGCCAGGCATCCGTTGCAGACTCTGGAGAATGGCAATGACCTGGTGGAGTTGAGCTCCAAACAAAGCTCATCGAGAAGGTTCTAGGATGATTGGATCAAGAAGGATGTTCACAAGCTGCCTGATGAGCACACTGAAATGGTGAGCTTTCTGTACCTGACATTGTGTTTAAGGAAAAAAATCTATAACGTGGTAGTGTCTACCCAATTTGGTAGCACAGTTTCTGACGGGTAAAAACAATTTTTGGCAGTTTCAGATGGTACACTAACGACACTTGATGCATCATCATATACTCCCTGAAGGAGATATGCCCTAGAGGCACTTAATAAAGAGTTTTATTTATCATATCTCATTTGTTCATAATGCGTTTTTGTGTCATGCTATAACTGTATTAAGCGGAAACATTAATACAGGTGTGATACGTAAAACAACCAGGTCCCCAGTAGCCTCTATTTGACTGGTTCATTGTGCAATCGATGATCGAGGTTTCCCGATCATGTGACATGGCGTCTATTTGACAATGAAGTCATGTCGTTGGTAGAACGGTGTGATGGACATACCCAATATTTGTAGGACGTAGTCATTACGGCTCCGACCGTGAGACCTACTCTTATTGCTATTCCTAGAAGACACTTTGATTACATCAAACGTCATATCTTACATAGTGTGACAATAAAGGTGTCCCTCTCGGGTGTCGGAAAGGAGTATGTTGAGACGGGGGGTCAAGAGCGGGATTTGCCAGTCCCATAGCAGGATAGATACTCTAGGGCCCACTCGGTGAGATTATGTCAAAAGAGCTTGCAAGCGTGTGACTAGGTCACCAGGACATAAGATCATGGACGAGTAGAAGTTAGCGGTGTCGGTAACGAGATCAAGCTAGGTATGGAGATATCTATGAACGAGTCTCGGACACGCTAAGTATCGCATGGCAAAAGGTTTAAGACTCGGACGTCCAGGTTCGATAGGAAAAGTATTCGTTATCTCGCAGGGATTAATTCTGGGTATCCAAGGTCCACGAATTAGTCATTGATCGGAGAGGAGTCTCGATCATGTCTGGTGAGATAATCGAACCGCTAGGGTAACACGCTTAAGGGGAGTCGACATTTTACCGGAAGAGAAAAATAGGAAAAGAGAGCACCGGGAACGTCCCGGGAAAGTTCCGATGGAGATCGGGCAGCAACGAAATAGTTTTCGGAGCCAGAATAAATTATGTAATATGTATTTAATATTAATTAGTGTAATTAATAGTTAAATATATTTTATTTTAATTTTTTCTGAATTTTTAAAGGCAGAATACCTTAAATGGGCCTTCTGGTGGAAAGAAGGCCCATGAGGGGGGGAAGCCCCCCTCCTTGGTGCGCATGGGGGAGGGGCCGGCCTAGGTGGGCCAAGTGGGGCCCACCTAGGGCCGACGCACCACCTTGGCCGGCTGGGGTGTGGGTTTAGTCCCACACCGCCAGCCTGGCAGGTTGGGCAGCCCCCCGGGCTCCTATATATACATGGGTACCCCTGGCCTTTAAAGACACACCAATTTCTCTCTCTCTCTCTCTCTCTCCTTGGATCCCGTGACTCCCCAGTTTGGAGTTGCGCCAAGGATAAGTTTTCTCCACC
Organism: Poa annua; assembly: GCA_026929855.1. Classification (NCBI taxonomy): domain Eukaryota; kingdom Viridiplantae; phylum Streptophyta; class Magnoliopsida; order Poales; family Poaceae; genus Poa; species Poa annua. The sequence continues at coordinate 13,643,643 of CM049434.1, read as the reverse complement.
ATACGCACGCCGCCGCGCTGCTGGTCTTCCGGTCCCAGTCTTCCGCTGCTTCGTCTTTGGATCGGAGCCCGGAGTTCGTCGGCTTCACCGTACGTGTGTGACGCCCTGCGAGGCACCACGCTAGTGGTGCTAGAGGTCTGCTTCCTCTACACGGCATCGAAGTCTTCATCGGCTTCATCGACAACGCTTGTGCGGGAGCGTAATCCCCGCTTTTCGGTCTACAAGGGTATGTGCACCGAACCCCCTGCGTAATACTATATCTGCATAGTATAGATTCTGGCTAGTTTAAGGCTATCGATGTTAGGAATTTTTTTGTTTTCTGCATGCGATCACCTTCAGTGGTATCAGAGCCGATCTATGCGTAGATATAGCTATGCGCTAGCTGCACCCGTGTTTTTCACGGGGGCAACGTTCTTATTATTTGCTACCCTCTCGCGTGCACTTGCACTGCCGGCAGCATCGAGTTGATGAAGCGGCCCGGACCGACCTTACGCGTACGCTTACGCGAGACTGGTTCCACAACTGACATGCGGCTGGTTCCGTATATATGGCTGGCGGGTGTCTGTCTTTCTCTCTTTAGTTGGCTTTGCATTTTCAATGGAGGGCCCGAAAGGGATGAATAAATATGCAATTATTTGATCGTTGTTGTGGTCATAGATTCGTAGGTATGAAGCGGTTCTATTTACGAAAGCCCCAAGCCACGTAAAATATGCAAAATATAAAGTAGAGGCGTCTAACTTTATTTTGCAGGGGCTGTGTGATATGGTCAAGGTAAGTTTATTAAATTGTTTATGAACTGTTGGCGCGAAGGAGACCACCGGCGCAAGGACCATATCACGTTGCATTACATTTGATGTTTTGAGTGCATCTTATATTGTGTGTGTATATATATATATATAGTATATATTAGTTACACGGCGGTAGTTATATAAGATGATCCCTCCAAAATACCATTTGTGTTCTCCCTTCAATGTGCACCACCAAGAAAGTTCTACGTTATGAGGCAGGCCGTGATGATCGGGTGTCAGACATATCGTCGTTCGCATACAGTGGGTGTAAGACACGTTGCACAAGCACTTTCGTTGAAGGTTATTATGGCGAGCCTAGCATGTACAGACATGGCCTCGGAACAAGGTGACCGAAAGGTCGAGCATGAGTCACAGAGTTGTTGTGATTGACATTCCGATGTCTACCTTTGAAGTTGTGTTGCCGGCTCTGATGATGAGGGGTTGCACAATGGATTAGGGTCGTGTAATCACTAAAACGATGAGAGGGATACTCGTTTTGAGTGGGAGTTCTTATAGTTATTTTCGAAAATACTTGAACTCAAAATATTATGAACAAAGTCTTATGTTTTGCAAATTCCATTGTAGATGTCTCGCCCCTCCTTTAACCTAGGCCTGTTCCTTGAGAAAGAAAAGCTTAAGACCAATGGGTCAAACTTCATGTCCTGGTTCCGCGATCTAAAGTCCATTCTGAATACCCACGGGGTGGCTTATCTCCTTGAAGCCCCCTTAGGTGATCAGCCAGCAAACACCGCCTCAGAATTCGTTAGGAGTGTCCACGAGTTGAAGGCGGAGATTTCCTCTTTTGTCCGGAGTGGCATGCTCTTTGCCATGGAGGCTGACCTGCAGAATCATTTTGAGAACAAGAGTGCTTATGAGATAATCACTGAACTCATGGTTATTTTTGCACGGCAAGTCAAGGATGAGAGGTTTGAAGCTACCAAGCTTTTCTTCTCAGCCCAGATGGAAGAGCACGGCAATATAAGTGAGCACTTGGCCAATATGTATGGCAGCGTTCAGCTCCTGAAAGATCTGGGATATGTGATCCCAGAAGAGCTGGTTATAGATAGGGTGCTGGTGTCGCTGCCCCCTAGCTATAAGGACGCCATCATGAACTACGACATGATTGGGACATCAAAATCCCTGTCGAAAATTCTTATGATGCTCAACATGGCCGAATTGGAAATCAAGATGGACAAGATGGTGGTGACCATCAGATCCCTGGAAACGCAACTGCCCAAGTGTCTAGAAGATAAGAAGGCCGGCAAGATTGTCGAGAAAGAGAAAGGTATATTTGATATACATGTTATTGATGTGTACCTTACCTGCGCCCGTAGCAACACCTGGGTATTTGATACTGGCTCTGTTGCTCATATATGTAACTCTCAGGAGGAGTTGCGGAATAAACGGCGCCTGGCAAAGGACGTGGTGACGATGCGCGTCGGCAACGGATCAAGAGTTGACGTGGTGGCTGTCGGCACACTCCCTCTACATCTACCATCGGGATTAGTTTTGGTTCTGAATAAGTGTTATTTTGTACCAACCTTGAGTGTAAACATTATCAGTGGGTCTTGCTTGTTGCAAGACGGATATTCATTCAAATCAGTATCAAGTGGTTGTGCTATTTCTATGAATGATATCTTTTATGTTAATGCTCCCGAGAGTAATGGTTTATTCTTGTTGAATCTCGATTGTAGTACTCACATCCATAGCATAGATGCCAAGAGGATTAAACTTAGTAGCGATACCGCCATGTATATATGGCATTGCCGTCTCGGTCATATTGGTATAAAGCGCATGAAGAAACTCCATGCCGATGGACTTCTGGACTCGTTGGATTTTGGATCCCTCGACACATGCGAACCATGCCTCATGGGCAAAATGACCAAGACACCGTTCAATGGGTTCATGGAACGGGCGTCGAACTTATTGGGAGTCATACATACAGATGTGTGTGGACCAATGAGCGTGTCGACACGCAATGGTTGTCGTTATTTTGTCACCTTCACCGATGACTTGAGTTGATATGGGTATATCTATTTGATGAAACACAAGTCTGAAACATTTGAAAAGTTCAAAGAATTTCAAAGTGAAGTTGAAAATCAACTCAACAAGAAAATCAAGCACCTTCGATCCGATCGTGGTGGCGAATATTTGAGTTTTGAGTTTGGCACACATCTGAAGGCCTGTGGCATCGTGCCGCAGCTTACGCCAGCTGGAACGCCGCAACGCAACGGTGTGTCCGAGCGACGTAATCGTACCCTATTAGATAGCGTCCGATCTATGATGTCTCTTACCGACTTGCCCGTGTCTTTCTGGGGGTATGCGTTAGAAACAGCCGCATTCATTTTAAATAGGGCTCCGTCCAAATCCGTAGCAACGACACCGTATGAGGTATGGCATGGCCAGAAACCTAAGCTGTCGTTCCTGAAGGTCTGGGGTTGTGAGGCGTATGTTAAGAAACTACATCTCGACAAACTCGAACCGAAGTCGGAGAAAGTCGTCTTTGTAGGGTATCCGCGGGAAACCATAGGATACACCTTCTACAACCAAGCTGAGGGCAAAACGTTTGTCGCGAAGAACGGTACCTTTCTGGAGAAAGAGTTTCTCGCCAAAGGAGTAAGTGGGAGGAAAATAGACCTCGACGAGATCGTTGACCCTGAACTCGAAATTCCGAGTGGCGCAACGGAAGCTGTTCCGGAAACGTCTTCCACAGATGGAGTGGGAGAAGATGTCGAGGGTGCTATTCTACCTCGTAGGTCAGGGAGATCTCGGATCGCCCCTGAATGGTATGGCAACATGGTTTGCACCGTCATGTTGATTGAACAAGACGAACCTACGAACTACAAAGAGGCTATGGCCAGTCTTGAGTCCGAGAAATGGCTTGAAGCCATGAAATCCGAAATAGGATCCATGTATGATAACAAAGTGTGGACTTTGATGGAGATTCCCGAAGGGCGCAAGGCCGTCGAGAATAAATGGATCTTTAAGAAGAAGACTGATGCTGATGGTAATGTGACCTTCTATAAAGCTCGGCTTGTCGCAAAGGGTTTCCGACAAGTTCATGTGATTGACTACGATGAAACGTTTTCACCGGTAGCGATGCTAAAGTCTATTCGGATTTTGCTAGCAGTTGCCGCATATTATGACTATGAGATATGGCAAATGGATGTCAAAACAGCGTTCCTAAATGGTAACATTGAGGAAGAGTTGTATATGGTACAACCTGAAGGTTTTGTCGATCCAGAAAATGCTGGCAAGGTATGCAAGCTTCAGCGTTCCATTTATGGACTGAAGGAAGCATCTCGGAGCTGGAATCTTCGCTTTGATGAGGTGATCAAAGATTTTGGATTTGTCCAAAATAGCGAAGAGATCTGCATTTACAAGAAAATGAGTGGGAGCTCAGTTGTGTTCCTAGTACTATATGTTGATGATATACTACTAATAGGGGACAATGTGGAACTTCTGAATAGCGTCAAGAAATATTTAAACAGTAAATTTTCGATGAAGGACTTAGGAGAAGCTGCATACGTTCTAGGCATTAAAATCTATCGTGATAGATCAAGACGCCTATTAGCGTTAAGTCAGAGTACTTATATTGACAAGATACTGAAACGGTTCGGTATGGAGACGGCAAAGAAGGGTTTTCTGCCGGTTGTCAAGAATAAGGTATTGAGCAAGGCACAGTGTACAGTGACGGAACATGATAAAGTCGAGATGACCAAACATCCCTATGCTTCAGCCATAGGATCGATCATGTATGCCATGTTAAGTACTCGACCTGATGTAGCATTGGCTCTTAGTTTGACGAGCCGGTTCCAAAGTAATCCTGGAAAGGATCATTGGGTAGCTGTTAAAAGCATTCTTAAGAATCTCAAGCATACAAAGGAAATGTTCCTTGTGTATGGGGACTGTGAGGAAGAACTTGGCGTAACAGGTTACGTTGATGCAAGTTTCTGCTCAGACCCAGATGACTCTAAGTCACAGACAGGATATGTGTTCAAGGTGAACGGAGGCGCTGTATGCTGGAGGAGTGGGAAGCAACCCATCGTGGCCCAATCTACAATGGAATCGGAGTACATTGCCGCTTCTGAAGCCGCGAATGAAGCTGTGTGGCTGAGGAAGTTTATCATCGAACTTGGAGTGTTCCCTAGCGCGTAAGACCCCGTGACCCTTTACTGCGACAATACGGGCGCCATTGCTAACGCGAAAGAACCGAGGTCTCACTCAACTGCCAAACACATACTCCGACGCTTCCATGTGATACGACAGTACGTACAAGGAGGTGAAGTGAAGATTTGCAAAATACATACGGATCTGAATGTGGCAGATCCGTTGACGAAGCCTCTCCTGCTTGACAAGCACGTGAAACACCAAGATGCTATGGGTGTCCGGCTTTTACCAAGTTGTAAACTAGATTAAGTTGTACTCTAGTGCAAGTGGGAGACTGAAGGAGATATGCCCTAAAGGCACTTAATAAAGAGTTTTATTTATCATATCTCATTTGTTCATAATGCGTTTTTGTGTCATGCTATAACTGTATTAAGCGGAAACATTAATACAGGTGTGATACGTAAAACAACCAGGTCCCCAGTAGCCTCTATTTGACTGGTTCATTGTGCAATTGATGATCGAGGTTTCCCGATCATGTGACATGACGTCTATTTGACAATGAAGTCATGTCATTGGTAGAACGGTGTGATGGACATACCCAATATTTGTAGGACGTAGTCATTACGCCTCCGACCGTGAGACCTACTCTTATTGCTATTCCTGGAAGACACTTTGATTGCATCAAACGTCATATCTTACATAGTGTGACAATAAAGGTGTCCCTCTCGGGTGTCGGAAAGGAGTATGTTGAGACGGGGGGTCAAGAGCGGGATTTGCCAGTCCCATAGCAGGATAGATACTCTAGGGCCCACTCGGTGAGATTATGTCAAAAGAGCTTGCAAGCGTGTGACTAGGTCACCAGGACATAAGATCATGGACGAGTAGAAGTTAGCGGTGTCGGTAACGAGATCAAGCTAGGTATGGAGATATCTATGAACGAGTCTCGGACACGCTAAGTATCGCATGGCAAAAGGTTTAAGACTCGGACGTCCAGGTTCGATAGGAAAAGTATTCGTTATCTCGCAGGGATTAATTCTGGGTATCCAAGGTCCACGAATTAGTCATTGATCGGAGAGGAGTCTCGATCATGTCTGGTGAGATAATCGAACCGCTAGGGTAACACGCTTAAGGGGAGTCGACATTTTACCGGAAGAGAAAAATAGGAAAAGAGAGCACCGGGAACGTCCCGGGAAAGTTCCGATGGAGATCGGGCAGCAACGAAATAGTTTTCGGAGCCAGAATAAATTATGTAATATGTATTTAATATTAATTAGTGTAATTAATAGTTAAATATATTTTATTTTAATTTTTTCTGAATTTTTAAAGGCAGAATACCTTAAATGGGCCTTCTGGTGGAAAGAAGGCCCATGAGGGGGGGAAGCCCCCCTCCTTGGTGCGCATGGGGGAGGGGCCGGCCTAGGTGGGCCAAGTGGGGCCCACCTAGGGCCGGCGCACCACCTTGGCCGGCTGGGGTGTGGGTTTAGTCCCACACCGCCAGCCTGGCAGGTTGGGCAGCCCCCCGGGCTCCTATATATACATGGGTACCCCTGGCCTTTAAAGACACACCAATTTCTCTCTCTCTCTCTCTCCTTGGATCCCGTGACTCCCCAGTTTGGAGTTGCGCCAAGGATAAGTTTTCTCCACCATACGCACGCCGCCGCGCTGCTGGTCTTCCGGTCCCAGTCTTCCGCTGCTTCGTCTTTGGATCGGAGCCCGGAGTTCGTCGGCTTCACCGTACGTGTGTGACGCCCTGCGAGGCACCACGCTAGTGGTGCTAGAGGTCCGCTTCCTCTACACGGCATCGAAGTCTTCATCGGCTTCATCGACAACGCTTGTGCGGGAGCGTAATCCCCGCTTTTCGGTCTACAAGGGTATGTGCACCGAACCCCCTGCGTAATACTATATCTGCATAGTATAGATTCTGACTAGTTTAAGGCTATCGATGTTAGGAATTTTTTTGTTTTCTGCTTGCGATCACCTTCACTCCCATATGTGGCATCATGCAATTTGTGATGTCGAAAAGCCACTGCTGATTGTGGGAGTGCAGAAGCATCTACTATCATGGACACATATTTCTAAAAGTTCCCCAAAAATCAGCCGAGCTTTGGAGAACAATTATTCCTAATGTGGGCTTGACGGTAAGAGATGATACGTAAACAAGAAATTCTTATGTTTGTCTTTCGGTTACCCTAAATAGTACAAATTATTTATCCAATACAGGTTCGCATCTCGATTGTGGTCATGATATTACTGCTCACATTGTCTAATGCTACAATTGCTTTAAATTGATATATGAGGTTTGCAGGAGAATGGTTTGGAATGTTAATTTCAATCCTGTTCACGCAAGAGGCTGCCAAAATATAGGATTTTCTGTTTATTCTATATGTCATGTGCTACAACCGTTGTCATTAAATATATGATATTTCTTTGTTTGGGTACTCTCGGTAAAACCGGAACAGTGGCAAGGGGGCTTAATTGCTGAAGTTGAGTATGGCGTTCCAGTTATGGTCATATTGTGGACATATGTAAGAATAATAAGTTACTGGATTTTGTGTGTTCTCTCCATTACTTTATGGACAGAGCTAGCAAATTCTTTGTGTTCCAAACAGGAGCAATTGGGCTGGGTTTAGTTCAATTCCGAGGAGTGATAGGACATGTCAAATGGAGCACATTATGCACTATAACATTTGCTTCCTTGTTAACTGCATGTGTGGTGTGTTTAGATATGAGTTCTTGTGTACATTTGCATATTTAGATTTAAAGGATTCTTGTGTAGATTAAAATCTGTGGAAGGTTGAAATTGATCACGTGGACTCCGCAACAAGATTATTTCACATTCTTAACATCACACATCACACAGTTGGAATACGCCCTTAAATTTTAATTACTCGTGCTAAAGTTGGGGAAATCATGAGGACATGTGATGATATTTGTGTGTTTTGCAGCTGTCGAGGACCATGAAGTCTGCAATTGTGTTCTATCTACATACTGTGAACAAGTCTGCAAAAACAAGGCATCTCACACCACCTCACGTTATGGGCATTTTCGGCCATCGGATCTGTTGGTTCTTACGATTCTGACCGTTAGATCTCCTTACACTAGCGCAATGAGCCAATTTTCCTTGAGGGACGTTGTTCTGTCTATCAAATTGGCGTTTTATGGTGCATTCAGGCCCGTTTAACGTTAAATCCCACAGGGAAGCTCGTGTAAAGAAAAACAATCCTTCCCCATCGAAGGAAGTAGAGCGGCACGCAAGGTCGACCAGCCGGCGCGCATGGTGGATCGATCCATCGCACCGCCCCGACGCTTTTGCTCATACCACAATTAACTGGGCCTCATCCGTACTTATGGAAAATCTATCTACACTTCGATAATATAAATATAGTCCAACAAATAAGTTACAGCTCTAGATACATAATCTTTTTCAAATTCTTTAGAAAACATTCTAATTTCTTATAAATCTATATTCATAATGGACGGGCGCGGCAACGCGCGCCTACATGATCTAGTATACACTAGAGCCGGAGAGAGGGGGAGAGAGAGAGTGTGGCAAAACTGGCCATGTCGGTGGTATAGGCATTTGGCTCGTTTGTATATTCACCTCTTTTAATAGGAACTAAGACATGTAGAACACGCAATACGAATTTAAATATTTTTAGTTCATTTTTTTTAACAAACAGGGAGTCCCCCGAAACATTCACAAAAATGAATAATGTCCGTTATTCATGCATATGAGACTTCATATACGATTAGAATCAACAATTATGCTGCTTCAGAAATATGCATATATATATTTATAGCGCTGAAGTTTAATATTAGTTTGTAAGTACTTTTTAATATAAACATAAATTTTATAATGCATAGCTTATGAGGAGGTTGGTGGTCGAACTACATTTCATAAGAAATTATAAATGAACCTACAGTGATATTATTAGCAACCATTTTTGTATAGCGTAGGAGGATGTTGGTGATCAAACTAGATTATAGTGATATTACAAGTTTAGCAACAATTTTTGTACATCCAAGGATGAAAGAGGATAGAAATTTAATTAAAATTATACATTATTTGGGATAAGAGGAGACGAGTAAAACTATATCAAAATAAAACTACTTTTATTTTGAAATATACACCATTCTAAAACAGGTGGCATGGTATTTTAGTAAATTCTGTAACTTGCAATAAATTAATCATGTATCAAAATCTATATCTTTTACGTAACAGTACATTACAATAGCCATAGGATCCTATATTTCGAATCTGCAAAAAAAAGTTCTATATTTGAAATCCCAATTTTCTGGAATCTTTAAAACCATAAAGTTATTTCATAAATATATTAGTGATGGTAAAGGTGAGATGCCCTCGCATTTGCGGGGGCCACCTTGCTAGTTCATAAAAAAAATGGTGTTTCAGAAATATTTTTCGGTACAAATCTGTACACGTGATTTGAATTTTCAATAGTTGAACTGATATTCATATTAAAATCTTCAAAGCTTGACCGAAGAAGCAAGTGTCTCAAACAAGGAGTAGTTCAGCCAGGAATGGTGGTTAAACGCCCTAAACAGCACTGAAGCCCAAAGACGCAATCATTTCTCTTCGATGGTGATGACTGTATGGTGGTTTATTTGGTGAGAATCTCTTAACGAAAGAATCTTCAACAACAGAGCTCTCACCTTCTTTGACATCTGCGACTAGATCAACGCCGAGCTGTTTTTTGGGCGAGAGCACGCCTGAAAGGTGCCATATGGATCGGCGCGATTTAAGCCTACATTGACCCTTTGACCATTTGTACAGTTTTTATTCTTTCTTTCCCTGTCTCTAATTTGATGTAATTCTGTTCTCTTCTCTTAATGGAAAAAGATCACAGCGCTCGCTGTGCTCGTAAAAAAAAAGTAGTTCAGCCAGGAATACACAGCGTGCACAAGAACAGAAACTGGACTTTGTCTGTTCGGGACAACAAACAGAAAGATTTGAGAACATGCATCACGAGATCTGTACATCATCACACAAGCATAGACAGACACAGTCACACAACCGCACCTAAATCACACTGACGTAGCCCAACTACTCTCGGTTCATTGTAAACAACATCCACTGCTGTGCGATCAGGACCAGCATGTATACTTACGACGGAGCTCGCGAGTACGTTCTTGATCCAAATCGGTATAAGAGGTTCGATCTTGTAGGACAATCACGTTGTGGCAGGGTTCGCCGCAGTACGCGCCCTCGAGCCCGCCGAATCGGAGCGCTGCCGGCAGGCCTCAGTGAAGGTGACACCGCCGTCACAGCTGACTATGTTGACTGCATCGACTCTCCACGCCGCCCTCGACCTTAGACGCTAAGGAAGGCGCCCGCGCCGTTGGTACCCATACCCCCGACAGTTCCACAGTGTCTCCCATGCCCAACGACAGGATTTCCCGGCCTCCGCTCCCTGCGCCGGCCGGGCCGTTCTCTGTTTGACGGGAGGCCATGTCTGTGCCTCGTCGCTAGCTGCAGCCGGCATGGTCTCCTGCTCGTACTTCTGGTCATGGAGCACTCTAGGTCTCTAGCTAGCCAGCTATCTGCTACGCATCGCTTCCACTCGCTCTGTCGCGCGTATGGCGTGCGCGTGAGATCGTTGCAACTGGAGCACTTGTGGCTTGTGGAGTTGTGATGTGGGGTTCACCGGAGTTTTTTTTTTTAAATATTGCAATTTTTAATACAAAATTCAACTAATAGCGCGCGGGTTTCAGAAATTTGGAATCTAACGCGCTGTCGGCAAGGCTCATGCCGAAAGGTGAGTTTCAAATTCGGCGAATTTTATCAAATTCGTACAATTATTCAACGAATTTTGTCAAACTCGTACAATTATTCGGCGAATTTTGTCAAATTCGTCGCACTCGGTTCACCGTTTGAAATTTCCTTTTACGAGTACAAATACCTCACCCTTATCCACAACTTTTATGTTGTAACTTTTTTTTTCTATTTATGTTTTCTCTCAAATACATTTTTTTCTATAGATGCTACCGGAAAAATAAATACGTTCATCGAAACAAAAAAGTTACAACGTAATAGTTGTGGAGAAGGATGAGGTACATGTATTCGTGAAAGGAAATTTAAAACGCTCAAACGAGTGCGACAAATTTGATAAAATTCATCAAATAATTATACAAATTGTGATTCAAAATTAATAAGTTAGAGGTGATCAAACTTGAAACCGATCACGGGAATGGAACCTACTCATCGATACGCATATATTTCATACATATTTTATTTCGAATCGAGACACGGTTAACCTAATTTTGTATTAATCAAAATAAATTAGAACTAAAGTGGAGTGCACAAGATCACTGTCCAACCTTTCAGTAAGATTGATGCCGATGGATGCTGTTGGTGGCCTTTCGGCATGGCCCATGCCGAAACTCACCTTTTGACATGGGCAGAAAGTGCGCTAAATTTCGAATTTCTGAATACCGCGCGCTATTACTCGAATTTCATATTAAAAATCGTAATATTTAAAAAAAACTCGGGTTCACCATTTGTAGGTCTTCAAATAGCAGCGGAGGAGTACGTTCATAATTAAGTAGCTCAGTTACTGTTCAATGGCCAGGATAGGTGGGGTGTTGATGTGGTGTGTTACTGTTGTTTCCATGCACTTTATAGTGAAAGCTATGGACTTATTATTTATCGCCTCAATGCTCAGTTTTGATGAAGGTCGTTGGCCATTTTCTGGGTGCAAGTGCAACTATCTAGGTTGATATGGATCAAGTGACGAAGAATAGAAACCCCAGGTACATAGAATGGGCAATCAAGTGAGATTGTGTTGAACGATAATCATCATCTACTCCACATAACGGTACCGTAACACTATGGATAAATATTGTCTGGATCACGGTGAGTGCTCCACACCTATCTAGTTGGATCAGAGTTGAACCATTCAACTTCGGGTCTACATCAAGAATCAATAGCATTTTTGAAATATGACCTAAACAAACCTTTTCATGGCAAGCACACTAAACATCAAACCCCAATTTATTTTAATGTAGGCTTTCTCGAAGTCTATGTTAAACAAAACCCCCAATTTCTCCTCCTATGTACATGGTACATCCAGGGGCGGAGCTGGAGCTCAAGGCACCCTGATGCACCGCTCCTAGCCAACCTGATGCCCGTGCCTATTTTTGATAGTAAGAAGTAACAATTTCTTTCTTGACCCGTATTCCTAGGCATCGGGGTAAGCCCATAGAGCTCCGCCCCTGGGTACATCGCCTCATGTAAAAGAACAACATTATCAAAATATACCTTCGAAGAATAAAGCAGAATCCAGGACTGAAATTACTTTATCAGCTACTACACTGGCCCTATTAATAATGACTTCAGAAAAACATTAAAGATGTCATTCAATAAACATATGGGTCTAAACATTTGTATTTGAGTGAATGCATTATCTTGTTGAATTACTCCAAAGTAAGTCATTTAATCAATTGACATGGCACTATGTATTAAAAAAAAATCTGCTCTTGCGGTTTATTAATATTTTAGATTCCAATGACTATTCTGGTTTGTTCTTTGGAACAAAAGTATTATGAGATATTTTTTCAAAAAGAAATGTGAACCCTAGGAGAGTGGTGTTTTGTAGCCCGGGTGACACATAGGTCATTGTTTCAATAAATATATTTTTTATTTTAAAGTTTCAGAAATATCTGGAAAAAATCCTAGCTGTAGATAGTAACGTTTTATATTCATCGTAAAATCCTAAAGTTTACCATCACATCAGTGTGCAGACCGCACCATCCTCATCTCAGGTGTCGCAAATCGAGTCAACTCTGTTGTAATTAGAATGCAAAACTTGTGCTTTATTGATCTCGTCGGATGTCTTTAGCAGTTTGGAATAAGTAAAACATGCATAAATATAGGTTGATTTGTGGAGGTGATTGACTTCCTTAGGGTGCGGTTTTATTCTCAACACTCCCCATTGCACAAAGCTTCTTCTTGTATGTCTTGTATTCCTTCTATAATCTTGAGAATACTTGTCTTGATCACAAGCATATATTGTTTTGCATAACTCCTCCAAAAAACCAGTGGGTAAAATATGAGGAGAGTATTGTGTAGGATATGTTGCTAAAAATCTTTTAAGCCCAGAGAAAATAAGGAGAAAATGGTGTAACATATAATGATTAGTGCCTCTTTCGTAACATGTAATAAAAACTTGGAACGAAAAAATCCTAAGCGAGTTTATAGATCAATAAATATGTCTTCTATACTCCCTTTAAAAAACCTAGTGGGGAAAATAGGAAGTACAACATATGGTATTAAAGTTAATTTGTTCTTCCCTAAAACCCTGTGGGAAAATGCGGGGAGATTTTTTTTGATATGTTGTTAAAAATTCTCAAAACCCAGTGGAAAAAAGAAAAAGAAAATGCAACAACATAGAATGTTAATTGACTCTTTGATAACTTAATTATATGAGAAAACCTTGAAGGGATAAAACTCATTGGCAAGTTTAGAGGACATTAATATGCCTTGTATAAATCTATCAAATACCCAGGTGGGGCAAATAAGACATATGACATATATTCTTGTGTTTATATTACCTCGTCCTTAAACACCTAGAGAGTAAACTCGTAGAGCGAATACAAGCTGCTTGCAATTTAGGGACAATATGGTTACTGATTTTGCTTTTGTATAGCCTATTTGCATATGAGCAACATAAGGATTATTATATTTGTAGATAATGGTTGGTGATTGAATCCCATACAACATGAGTGTCGAATGTGCACTACAACAAAACTGTGCGGTAGTGACATTTTTGTAGAGACACTGCCCCTTATGTCTCTTAAATCCTAATCAGATTTTTTGTACAGGCGTTAGCACAGGCACTTTAGAGAGTGACTTAGTGCTAGAGGCATCTATCTAGAGACGGTCTTCAAAATGTCTCTTAGTCTACATGCATGCATGTAAAGGCATCATAACAGACATTTTTGAGATTGCTTCAACAATAAAGACATCTCCTAGAGACACTACTCTTAATGTCAAAACTCAAAAGACGTATGCGCGCGCGCGTAGATGAAAATTTAGCCCCAAATTTGTTTCTAATCCCCACTACCGCACTACCCACTTCCACGTCTATCCTCTCCCGTTTCTCGGAAAAAAGGAAGGATCCTCTGATCCTCTCCCTTCTCTCAATCTCCAGACCCGAGGAACGTCAAGCTGGTGCCCTGCTCTCGCTTCTTGGTCGATCTCCTCCGGCCAACCGTCCTGCTCCTCCATCTTGTCGCCGGGACCCGGCCTCTCTCTGGCACGTTGAGGTGCGCGTCGGCGCCTCCCGTCGACTCCCAGGGCCCCAGCTGCTTCTCCGACGGCGCTGAAGGAGATTAGCCGGCGCCGGCGCAGTTCCAGGATGCAGAGCCTGTCGGGGAGTAGTAACCAGCGGCAAGCTGTGGAGGCCGAACCGATCGCTGCACTTTGGAATCAAGGCAAAAGCTAGCGATGTTTTTCTCTCACCTCATCCTATCCGCCTGAATCCCTCCTCCCTCGTGAACGGTCAACCCAAATTCTCTAATTAGCTCTATGTTTTTAGCTTTCAGATTGGGGTGCTGCTAAGGACTCGTCTACCATGGATCCAGTATGAGGTCGTCAGCCGCTGCAGGATCTGCTCCGGCTTCGACTACAGGTGTATTCTCTCGCTCTTACTCTCTTTGCTACTACTGAAATCCCTAGAATAGAACTCTAGAGGGACATATGGCTGTAAGCCTTGATTTAACATACTCAATAGTGAACATCTGTTGGTAGCGTGCAAGAACATGTGGTGATCAAGCCCTCGTGTCTAATCTTACCATTATAAAGTTAGGCACAAATTCCCCAAGTTATGGCCACCATTGGAGATTAGTGAACCAGTTTTAAATCCCAGAATTTTATCTGTATAACGTAACAATTTCTTGTTCTATGGTGGTGGTTCATAGATACAGTCCCAATGACCCGGATTAGTTTGTGCGTCAGGAAAGAAGGCACAAAATACACTTATTTTATGTAAAAACGCATGGAATTTTCATATTATCTTCTTTATGCAGCCTGCAGTTTGTTTACTTTTCTGTGTGATTTTCTGACACCGTGTGGTCTGTTTTTTTCTTGCAGGCTAGCCGATGCCCAGACCTCAATCCATTCCGTGGACGAAGCAGAGTTTGCTCCAGTTCTCGACCTCTCTCTGGCAGCTAAAGAGCTCATCATTCTCTCCTCCAACGAAGATCTGAGATCGATGGAGAAAACAACGCCTACCGATAGCCAAGTCAAGGCAACAAGGAAACACCCATCCAACTATGGCACTTTACTCTATCTATTACTAAGTTTTAATCGTTAGAAATGTCCTCCTATGAGTAAGCAGAATGTACGTTTTACCATATTGTTTATGTAACACAGTCATATGCTGTATGTAACTGAGTCTAAATATAAATGAGTATTACTACCTAATCCTTACTTTACGGATGGATTTGCCTTCCCACATCATCACTTACTGCTGCAATTACCCATACCTTGCAAACATTAACATCTCACGTGGAATCTAGGATCGAATAAAACGCGTTGCTTACACGTCTCACATGGCCACACCAAAATGTTTCTTTTAATGTTAGAGACAAGCTAAAATGCTGCACGGTAGTGCCTCTACAACTATACATACACATTCCAAGTGTATCTTCGAAGTGCCTCTAGGTGCGTAGATACACAACTAGATGTCTTTACGAAGTGACCTTACGTCAAATATAGACATTTCACAAAATGACTTTACAGTCTAAGAGACACTGCCCGTAGTGACACTTTTGAGACACTGTGGAAAATGTCTCTACAACTACATATAGACAATATTAGTGTCTCTACATGACCAAAATAGTGTCTCTATGGACCAGTTCTGCTGTAGTGGTGATTTATCATTCCGTAAAGCCCACATATCGATGTGAAGCCTTGTATTTCAGAATGATAGGTTGTTGTAACCCTTTGAATATGTTTGGAAGATATCAATGGAAGGGCAGGCCCACGCGCACCATGTAGGTGAATGAAGCCCTTATGTGATACAGCTTTGTCGGGATCGTATAAGTTGCTAGTGTCAGCACATCCGATGACATTGGTATTTAGATTTCTTTGAAGTAGCAAATTGGTCTAGATATTTGGTACCTTGAAGATATCAAAACTTGAATCATGTCACTAGTGTTAGGTCCAATTGCCCTGAGATTTGGAATATTATGTCCCAACATCTCTTCCCCAATTTCCATGGTATGAATCAATATGTTTTTGTACGTCTAGAGATTGAATAACCATAGAGTTTAGATGGATATGACTTGTCCATGATTTGATTTTCTCCAATAATTTCCTGAAATAGGAAAAATGATGTACCGTATTTCTTGACTGAAAGTGCTGGAGTTGTAGCTAAAGCAAAGTTTGAAAACTTTGTGTTTACATCTTTCATCTAAGATTTCGTCGCTAAATGATTACGTGATTCATCAATATCTCGTGTGTTGCGAGTGATGTTGTAATCATCAACATAAATATATTCGATGATACCCTATTGAGCATTTTTTGATGAACACGTGTGAGAAATCATCATTGTAAGAGTAATCCTTTTGTATAATGAACTCATTAAGTCAGATGTACCAGATTTGTTCCGACTATTGTAAATCGTGAGGTGGCTTATTGAGTTTACACTTTGCATGTTGCGAAAGGCTCCGGGACCGACCCTAGGGCTTGCGCTGGCAGGTGTGTTCACCATAGTGACTTATGTCGAAACAACGACGAGCACTTGCATTGTTGAGACGGCGGCGAAAACCGCCTACTCCACAACAACGGCGAGCGACACATCGACCGTGTTGATCATCATTGCGAAGGAGTCAAAGAACCATCGAGAGAAAAGCCCTAGACATCGTTTGTTTCTCACCTTTTTGCATGTAGAACTTCTTGTCAATCTTGTTTTGTTCCAGCGAGTTCGCCGGTTGGTTCCTACTCTATTGGAGAGCGACATGTGTGATAACTTGTAAAAAGAATGGAAACTTGTGTTTTATTGATCTGGCCGGAAGCCTTCTATGCAAGATGCATGTCGGTTACAAGGAAGTGAAAACTGCCACACTAGCTGCCATTGTGTTCTGCATACTGTAGAACACGCCGGCATCGTTGGTCCCAGTGGCCACGACTTAGCCGCTGCCGACAATCGGGAGGACCGGCAGTTCCACAATGCCTCCCATACCCACGAACAGATTTTTCTTCCCTTTGCTCTGTTCTAGGGACGCCATTCTCTATGACTGCATGAAGCAAGGTCTCCGCCGTAGCTGCAGCAACACGGTCTACTGCCCGCATTCTGGCCATGGATAGCCCTCTTTTTTTTTTTAGATAAAGGGATTTTATTACTTAAGAGTTTTAAGCATTACATCCGGCCTCTGCATAACAAGTATGCACACAGCCACCAGTTCATGAGCAACCAATTCAAAACCGAGAAAATAAAAAGGCGAATTACATATCATGATGAGAAATTGTAGATCCGCCTAAGAAACCGGAAGGTCTATCCGGAGTCTATGCTGCCAACCATGCCGGGATAGTAACTCCCTGGCCGCAATCTCCAGTCTCGACGCCACCTCCGAAAAAAATTCCCGGTGCTCCACACGCTGCAGGGTTTACCAAGCTCGTAGCATGGCAGTGCACCGATAGATAACCTGCATTACAGAAACATTTTTATCATTAAAAACCTTGTCATTTCTACATAGCCAAAGCGACCAAATAACGGCAATCGCTCCCATTCTACAAAATAGTTTGAACCTAGGATCCACGCCATTTAACCAGTTGCCAAAAATATTAGCAACAGTACGTGGTGGATGTAAGGAAGAACCTATCTGGATGGCTGACCATATAGACCTGACGAATTCGCACTGAAAGAATAAGTGTGTAATGGTCTCATCATGATGACAGAAGACACACTTTTTACTCCCGTGCCAATTACGCTTGTCAAGATTGTCTTTTGTAAGAATTACACCCCGACGAAGATACCACGCAAACACTTTGGTTTTCAGCGGGATCTTCATTTTCCAAATTTTGTTATTATCCTTAATATCGGCCGGAACATCGGGAATAATAAGTGCTCTATACATAGAATCAACCGAGAATTTACCATTCTTTGTAAGATTATAATGAAATTTATCTGGGCCTTCCGACAAATGGACTGAGTCCAGTCTAAGAAGTAAGGCATTCTAGGATGCCTGTCTCGCTTTCAGTAAACTTCTTCTGAACGAAACATTTGGTTGGTCTGAACCCAACACCTTTGCGAGCGTATCGCTTTTGTTTCGTATAATAGAGTACAGAGCTGGATATGGATAGCGGCAGCTATCTGCTATGGATGGATTGTGCACACTTGCACTAGCTCTATCGTGTGGTCTGATATGCGTGTGAGATCGTAGCTAACTGGTGCACTTGTGTCTTGTGGACTTGTTATGTAGAGTTTACCATTTGTCAGATTTTAATAGGCAGCGGCAGAGTACGTTCCGAGTTAAACCACTGCTCCGTCAAACCCCACGTTATCGTCTTGAAGTTGCCTGCATAATATCACACCCCTCACACAACGAGCATGCATTAGACACGGAACATACTACTAAAGAAGAGAGTCAACTTCAGCTTTACCCTCTAATTTGCGATTTGTGACTGTCTTGCCCCTTTTTAGATTCTTAGTGCAAATTTCTCATGATTGCTCCCAATTATTCAAACGTGTCCCTGTTTTTACCTCTTTATGGCTTTTGGTATATTCTGTCGGGTAGGGCGCGGTCATGCGGTCGCATGGTGTAATGACTAAGCATACATCTCTCAGACATAATTAGTCGTTCCCTATTCTCACATCTGACGTTGCGCCACTGAATTTATGCCTCATCGGTTTTAGCCTAAAACTATACTGTTTGTCTTGGGTCGCATACATGTAGATATAGAGCCACATTGGCTGAGTCTGTTACATGCCAAAATTACAGGGATGTGACTATCTCTCGTCATGATCTGAGACACAAGATAAGGAACCAAATATTTGCCGTATCTCCAGCATATTCAGTGTACAATATTGAGGGGTACAATATCCTAACATGCCTAGCCATCGTGCCACATCAAACTGACATAAACGAACAACGAGCCAAACACTTAAAAGAGGTAGTCTGGTGACCAATTTCACTAAATGTGGCAATTTCTATCGCAAATGTCCAACTTTTTTTTGAGGCGCAAAACAGTAGGGAAGGCCTTCTCCGTGAGCAAAACTGCACCGTTTTAGCTAGTTCGGATGCACGTTCGAGTACGAAGGAGGGGTACCCACATCTTGTTAAATGTTAACTACTTGTAGTCACCAGACATAGGGTCGTCTTTAGAAATTGGGGGGCCCTGTGAGTACTTGTTAAGTGGGGCCCTAAATTTGAAGAAAACATCATATAGCCAATAGTAATATACTAATATAAACTATATAATTTTTTATTTATTAAATAACTTCAATGTGCCATGTTTCGTATAATATTTTGTAATATACCAAATAGTAACGCTAAAAGATTAAATATAGCACTAAAATAGTAATCTAAGATCATGCTACACCATAATGCATCATCCGTCCGTCATAGTAGAACACAAGTAGAATTTTTCGTAAACAAGCAAAATGTAATCTGATAAATACAAACCCAACATGAATTTTAAGCTCATATAGTTATGTACTCGTTGATATATTCATTGGAGAAAAACAGCCTAACATAAAGCATCCGTACTTGAGGTCTCATAGAGTGAGCTCTGATGTGTGATCCTTGAAACGATGCCACTTCCTGATGGTCCGTTCATAGGCCATAGCGTGAGCCTGGGCGTTGGCGTTGCCATGCAAACATCGTGCCGAACGGAGCAGCGCCGTCAGCTGGCTCTATGAAGAGCGAACTGACTGCTCCGCGGACTGGTCCGACTATGAACATAGCCTCCGACTTTACTGAGCAGACAAAAGACATCGAAGAAGACGCCGGAGCCGTCGGTACCGAAGCCCCCGACGTAGCCGCCGACGACGACCGAAAGGTCCGGCAGTTCCAGAGTGCCTCCCATACCCGCGAACTGGTGTTTCTCCTCCTCGGCTCTTCCGCTCGCGGCGCCGTTCCACGCGCTGGTGTTTGCTGCGGGGCCAGCTGAAGCAGGCACGGTCCTTCCCACACGTCTGTTCATGGGGCCTATCTACCTTGTGTCTTGTGATCAGGTATCATCTATGGGTTCTACTCGATATGTCCTGTGGTGTGCACTTCAGCCTTCAGGAGTTGTGTGTTGTGGGCGTGTGGTGGACTTCACCGATTGTTGAACTGTATATAGGCAGTAGAGGATTAAGTACGTACCACGTCGGGGAGACCAGGGCATGTGGGGTGTTGATGTGTTGTGTGTGTTACGGCTGTTTGCTTGCACTTTTTAGTGGATTCAATGGACTTATATATTAAGCGCCTCAATGCTCAGTATTGAAGAAGGCTGATGGCCAATTTATTGGGGGTGCCACTATATATCTAGGTTGAAGTATCGAGTGATAAAGTTTAGAAAGTTCGAGGTACATAGAATGGGCAATCAAGTGGGATTGTGCTGAACCGTAATCATAATCTACTCCACATAACAATATTGTAACACTGTCGGTAAATTTCGTAGCGGTCAAGGTGAGAGCTCCACACCTAGCTAGCTAGTTTGATCAGTATACATGATGCATCACCTCGTGCAAAAGAACAACATTATCAAAATATACCTCCTAAGAACAAAAGCAGATTGCAGGACTGAAATTACTTTATCAGCTACTATAATGGCCTATTATAAATGACTATAGTGATAAAATTAAATATGAAACTCAATATTCAAAATGTGTAAACATCTGTATTTTGGTGAATGCATTATGTTTTGGAATTATTCCAAAATAAGTCATTTAATCAATTGACATGGCTATAGATAACAAATTGCTGCTGGCCTTGCGGTTTCTTAATACTTTAGATTTGATTGATGACTATTCTAGTTTGTTCCTTGGAACATGAGTATTATGAAATTTGTTTTCTAGAAGAAAGGACCCTAGGTGGGTGACGTTTTGAATCCTGGGCTACACATAGCGTTTTTCAAAAACGACCTGCATTTTTTAGTTTAAGAAAATTCTGAAAAATCCTAGCTGTAGATAGCAATACAATATATTCATAGTAAAATCCTCAAAAATCGACCGAAACCGAGTTTGAAATGTGACGTATTATGTTACCATCACGTCGACAGTGCACACACCCTATCGTCCATCTTATAATTAGGTCTCGCAAATCGAGTGAACTCGTGTAAAGTGAGATCTGCGATGCATGTACACGTACGACACATCAGATATATGTAAATCCTTGACCCAAATAAGTTCAACATGTTCGAGCTTGTAGTAGAACTCGCGTCGTGTCCAGCTTCTCTGCAGTATTGTGCTAGAGCCTGCCGAACTGCTGCTGGCAGGTTTCAATGAATGGGATACCGCCGACATTACCATGATGGACATCTCTCCAAGCTGCCATCGACTATACCGGCTGACTTCTTCACACTGAAGAAGACGCCGGCACCGTTGATACCAATGTACCCGACATAGCCGCTGCCGACGGCCAGGAGGCACGGCAGTTCCACAATGCCTCCCATGCCCACGAACAGGTTTTTCTCCCCTACGCTCATGCGCCGGCGGCGCCACTCTCTGTGATGGCATGGAACGATGTCTCTCTCAGCTCGGCACTCGATCTCACTCAGATGAACTCGTAAACTGGGAGAGACAATGGATTTTTGTACAGTGTTCAAGTTACTGCTTTTCTCCGTTTTCTGTTTATTTATACTGTCTGTTACAACCAACAGCTAAAACCCACATGAAAGCAATCAGCGCGGCTGTCCGTCCCGTGTGGTGACGGTTAGAGTTCTAGTCTGGCGATCGCGTTGGCGATTAGGGTTCGCCCGACGCCGCTCGTCTCCGGTGATCGCTCCGTGAGCACCCTCGCGTCCTCGCCGCCCGTGTTCTCTGCGCGCTGATCTCTCTAAATCCGCGCGGGGGACAGAAAACCTGGTTTGGTGTTCCGTTTACAATCCCATCCACAATAAGCCTTTCGTGTGATCTAGGCACACGATCGTAAGACACCGTTTCCTAGATCTCGGCTGTGTTTAGCGGGAAGATGATGGAAGGAGTTGAAGGGATGTTGAAGGGACTCAAGCTGTCGGAGGAGGAGAGGCGGGGGGTGAAGGTTAGATCGGGTGATGTGGGGAAGATGGTGAAGAAGGAACCACAAGCGGTGGGAAAGCTGTTCTCGGAGCGACCAGCAAATGCCACCTTCGTGGGTCAGACGCTGGGGAGAATATGGTGCCCGATCAAAGGAGTGGGATGTAAGGAGTTGAAGGAAAATGTATTCCTGTTCACGTTCAGACATGATTCTGGTTGGAGGAAGGCGACGGAGGAGGGGCCTTGGTGGTTTGAGAAAGAGCTGCTCGTAATCGAGGCGTTTGATCTGAGGAAAACAGTGGAAGATTACACGTTCAAGACTATCCCAATTTGGGTTAGGATCTTTGGGTTGCCTCTTGGGATGATGGATAAGAGGACCGGGGAGCAAATAGGAAGCAAGGTGGGAGACGAAGTGGAGGTGGACGTGGGAGATGATGAGTTAGCCCCTGGCAAGTATCTTCGGGCGAAGGTGAAGTTGGATATATCAAAACCTTTTATGAGGGGTACTGCATTGGAAGTGGAGGATGAACTGAGGGAGTTATGGTGTAGGTTCGAGTATGAGTTCCTACCTGACTTCTGCTATACTTGTGGAATAATAGGCCATGGAGAGAAGGAGTGTAGTATCCGGCTTAAAAAGGGAGAAAAATCACAGTTTGGCCCTTGGTTGCGAGCTGAGAAGGAAGGAAGGAGGATGGGGGATCAGGGTAGAAGCAGATGGGGAGAGATGAAGGGAAGTGGAAGCTCATCGCGTGGCTATGGTTTCGGCCGTACTGGACCTCGTTCTGGTAGCGACAGTCAATCATGGCGTAAAGATGGAGGTGATTCCAATGGTGGTAGAACTAAAAGACGAGAGGAGGAAGAGGAGGTTACAAGCCCAGGCAAGATGCCTGTACCACCGTCGGGTAAAGGCACTCAGAAACAACTGTGTTTTAAAGAACCATCATCAAGCAGCGACAAGGAGAAGAATGCTGTTGTGGAGGGTAGGAAGGAAGGGATGCAAGGTGGGGAGTTGGCTGTGGAACAAAGAAAACCGGGAGTAGTGATAGGAGATGGGAGTGGGAGTGTGCCGGCTAAGGAGGGTGCTCTAAAATCTGGGGCAGAGGAAGGGCAGGGGGGCGGCACAAAGCTGCGGAGATTTAAGAGGGTAGAGAGGGAGGGGGTAAAGATGAAGGGAGAAGAGGAGACGAGGAGGGTGGCGGTTGGAACGAAGAGAGGGCTAGAGAAGGAGGATGGCGAGCAGGAGAGTAAGAAGACAAGAAGGGATGCTATGGAGGTTGATGAGGAGTCCAACAACAAAATTACTGAGATATCGGCCGGGCTGCAGGAGCAGCCCCGCCGGACGCAATGAAACTCGGTGGATGGAACTGCCGGGGGCTCGGGAATGGCCCGGCAGTTCATGGCCTCTTGGAGCTCAAGAGGGAGGAGGATCCCGACGTGCTGTTCTTGGCGGAAACCAAGCTTGATGAGAAGGAGATGGAGGTGTTCAGGTGGAAGTTAGGGCTCCCTAACATGTGTGTGAGAAAGGCCGAAGGGAGGAGTAGGGGCACTGCTATGTTCTGGAAGAATGGGGTGGATGTCTCGCTTAGATCGTTTGGAAGGAGGCATATTGATGTTGATATTAAAGGAGAGGATGGAGTGGAGTGGAGATTTACCGGAGTCTATGGAGAATCCCAAATGGATAGAAAAGTGGAAACATGGACGCTGCTGAAAACATTAAAACAACAACACCAAGATGGGAGGGCATGGTTGTGCATTGGTGATTTCAATGAGATATTGACACCGGGAGAGAAGGTTGGCGGGGCGGCTCGGCCCCAAGGGTACATGGATAGATTTCGGGAAGCTTTGGATGTATGTGAACTAGAAGACCTCGGGTTTGAAGGTGACAAATTCACATGGAGAAATCATTGTAATAATGTGGCTGGGTACATTTGTGAAAGACTTGACCGAGCAGTGGCTAATATTGAGTGGGTGGAGAAGTTCCCTGGTTTCCAGGTGGTGAATGGTGACCCACGACATTCGGATCATAGGCCGGTGATTGTTTCTTTGGAATGAAATGAGCTTGTCCGTAGAGGGGAATATAAATTTCGTTTTGAAGCGAGCTGGTTGCTTGAAGAAAAATGCTCGAAAGTCATTGAGGATGAATGGGTGCGTAGTTCAGGTGAAGGAGGGCAGGGGGTGGCTGAAAAAATGAAGAGGGTAGCAGGAAAGTTGGAATGTTGGAGTAGAGAAGAAGTAGGGGAGTTGGAGGCAAAATTAAAAAAAACAAAAAAGGAGTTGGAGGTGACAGAAGAGAAGGTAGTGGAGGAGGGTAGACTGAGGGCGGCGGTGGAGCATTTGGAGGAGATGAGAAACACTAAATGGAAGCAAAGGTCTCATGTGTGGTGGTTAGAGAAGGGAGATAGGAACACTAAATATTTTCATACCTTTGCTTCCGAGAGAAAGAAGAGAAACAGAATAAAGGAGTTAAAAAAAGAGAATGGGGAGGTAGTGAAGGAGGATAGGGATCTTACTAACTATGTTATGTCTTACTTTCAGGACCTTTTCTTTTCTACCGCGGGAAACCGCCTTAATGAGATTCTTCGTGTGGTTCAACCAAGAGTGTCGGATGCCATGAATGAATGTATCATGGCTGAGTTCACGGAGGCTGAAGTTAAATCGGCGTTGGATAGTATTGGTGATCTCAAGGCGCCGGGTCCGGATGGAATGCCCTCCTTGGTCTATAAGAAACACTGGCATTTTATGGGCGATCAGGTGGTGCACGAGGTGCTGCAAGTATTGAGGGGTGGACCTATGCCGGAAGGTTGGAATGACACATTTGTGGTGCTGATTCCCAAGGTAAAAGATCCCACGAGAATTAAAGATCTCCGGCCGATCAGCTTGTGCAACGTTCTGTACAAACTAGTCTCTAAGGTTCTTGCAAACCGGCTGAAGCTCATCTTGCTGGAGATCGTCTCCCCAAACCAGAGTGCCTTCATTCCAGGGAGGTTGATAACAGATAATGTTCTGGTGGCTTACGAGATTTCTCACTTCTTACTGAATAAAAGGAAGGGAGCCAAGTATGCAGCCGTAAAAGCGGACATGAGTAAAGCATATGATAGAGTGGAATGGAGTTTTCTAAAGGCTCTGATGGAAAAATTGGGGTTCTGTCGAGCATGGACAGATCTGATCATGAAATGTGTTTCTTCGGTTCGGTATCAGATCCGAGTGAATGGTGCATATACGGAGCAATTTTCACCTACACGAGGGCTAAGGCAGGGGGATCCTTTGTCCCCCTGTCTGTTTGTGATATGCGCTGAGGGTTTATCCGCCTTGATTCAAGATGCTGAACGGAGAGGATGCCTTAGTGGTGTTAAAATATGCCAGGCTGCACCTAGTATTACCCACCTCTTCTTTGCAGACGACTCGGTGTTACTTATGAAGGCTGATAGGGAGGAGGCTGCGGAATTGAGGCGTATTCTAGCTCTCTATGAAAATGTTTCAGGGCAATGCATTAACCTTGAAAAATCAGCAATCATGCTTAGTGCTAATGCTCCGGCTACTATTAAGAATGCAGTGAAGAATGAGCTGTTGATTACTAATGAGGCGTGGAATGAGAAGTATTTGGGTCTGCCTGTGTATGTTGGGAGGTCGAAGAAGAAAACTTTTTAGTATATCCGGGACAAGATTTGGAGGAGGATCCAGGGATGGAAAGAGAAAATGCTTTCAAAGGCGGGCAAGGAAATTCTCGTTAAAGCGGTGGCGCAAGCAATACCAGCCTATGCAATGTCGTGTTTCTACCTCACCAAAAGCTTCTGCGATGAGCTGAGCGCGATGATTGGTAGGTATTGGTGGAGCCAGCAAGACAAAGAGAACAAGATGCATTGGATTGGATGGCCAAAGTTGGTCATGCCGAAAGGAGAGGGGGGCCTGGGCTTCCGTGACCTTCATAGTTTTAATATTGCTATGCTCTCCCGCCAAGCCTGGCGCCTCATACAGTATCCGGACAGTCTATGTGCGCAGGTTTTGAAAGCAAAATATTTTCCAAATGGAGATGTTCTTGAGGCCAAACCAGAACAGGGTATTTCCTACGCGTGGCGGAGTATTTTACATGGTATTGAGCTCCTTAACAAGGGGGTAATCTGGCGCATCGGTGACGGAAAGTCCGTGAACATTTGGGATGATCCGTGGGTACCAAAACTGTGGGAAAGGAAAATCAGTACGCCCCGCAATGGCAATTTAATGACAAAAGTGTGTGAGCTTATTAATCCAATAAATGGAAGATGGGATGAACAGCTTGTTTTGGATACCTTCCAACCGAGTGATGCAGAGATGATCCTTAATATTCCGCTTCGGGATGGAGTGGAAGATTTCCGTGCATGGCATTTTGACCCGAAAGGTATCCACTCGGTTAAACAGGCTTATAAATTGCATAGAGATATTGTGGCAAGAGATGATGGTCATACGGGACAAACTAGTACAAGCAGTCCAGGAGCTTTGGGTGGTACTGGCGACCGACGGTGGCTTCGCCTGTGGCAGCTTCCTTGTCCAAACAAGCTGAGAATGTTCATGTGGAGATTTGCCCATAATTCTCTAGCTTTGAGGGCTAATCTGGTTCGGAGAGGTATGAAGCTAGAGGACACTAAATGTGTTGTCTGCTGTAGCTCACATGAAGATGGCTGCCACCTGTTTCTTAAATGCAAAGAAGTGAAGGAAGTCTGGAAAGAAATGAGTATGCCTGAGATTAGAGAAGCCTTAACCAACTGCAATGGAGTCCAGGATGTGCTGGACAAGCTGTGGACAATTGATGAAGTGAAGCGTGTTGAAATTGTGGCCATGTGGTGGACATGGTGGAATTATAGAAACAACGTCAGAGAAGGAGGGAAAAGACTGAGTGCAGTTGAAATTGTGCATCGCTCACGGTCGTTGGCTGAAGATAGCCTGAACTTTTGCAAGACAGTTAGGCAAGGTGTGGTTGCAACTGAACCCAAATGGCTCCCTCCTGCACCTGATGTGCTCAAACTGAATATCGATGGCTCCTTTGTTGAGGGACAGAACCATGGAGGCTGGGGAGTTGTCGTTCGCGACGACGAAGGTCATGTCGTTTCAGCGGCGGCTGGGCGTGCTGAAGGAGTTACTGAACCTTTTATGGCTGAGCTTAAAGCGCTGGAGGCTGCAATCAACCTGGCAGCTAGCTTGGGTGCCATTCGGGTGCAATTTGAAACTGATGCTCAACTTCTGATGCATGCTATGAGCAACCCAGCACCTGACTTCTCTCCGGCTGCTGTGATCATTGATGATCTGAAGGTTCAGTGTCGTTCTTGGTTTTCTAAATGTTCTATCAGTGCTTGTAAGCGTGATGTAAATAAAGTAGCGCATGCTCTAGCTAAGTTAGGCGCTTCTAGCGAACCTGGTTTGATGTCTGTGTGGGAAACTGATATCCCAGCAAACATTGCTGTGATTGTAATGGGTGATTTGCCCAGTTCTGTGCCGTAATAAAGCTGTTGCTTTCCTTGTAAAAAAAAAACAGCTAAAACCCTGGATCACGACCGAGTAGTGGACGTTACCATCCCAACGCCCCTCGCCCGATTTGCTTCTAAATCGCCATGACCTGGTAATGCCGTGCCATCCCACGACGAGGTCCTAGCGACATCCTAAACTCTAGGAAAGTAAAACGTGCGTGCGTGCCAGATCGTGAACAGTCTCACGAGAGCTGGTCTCTTATGTCTGACGAAACTGAAACTTATGGCAGTGCAGGGTTTAACTAACAATCACTCCCTAAGCCCTGCACTTTCTACTGAACCTCAACAACTCCAATTTCTTCTCGCAGCTCCTGAAACTTCACACGCCCGACCGCCTTCGTCAGTATGTCTGCAAGTTGTCCATTAGTGTTGATGTACTCGACCTCCACGCGCCCGTCTTCCACGCACTCCCTGATGAAATGATACCTTGTATCAATGTGCTTGCTCCGGTCATGAAAAGCAGGATTCTTGCAGAGGGATATCGCGGACTTGTTGTCCACCTTCAGCGTGACCTTCTCTGCATTCTCATTCTTCAATTCGCCGAGAAGGCAAGATAGCCAGATGCCCTGGCATGCCGCCGTCGTCGCAGCGATGTACTCAGCTTCGCATGAGGAAAGAGCAACGGCCTTCTGCTTCATGGACTGCCAACTGATCAGGTTTGGCCCAAGGAAGAACATGATGCCGGTAGTGCTCTTGCGGGTGTCGATGTCGCCCGCCATGTCACTGTCACTGTATCCGCACAGCGCAGTTCGTCCGTCTCCTCGTGTGTACCGAGATCAGGTGCCGCGTTCCGGCGATGTACCGGAGAATGTGCTTGACGGCGGCCATGTGCTCGGTGGTAGGAGCCTCCATGAAGCGGCTCACATAGCCCACCGAGTAGGCAATGTCGGGGCGCGTGTGTACAAGATACCGCAAGCTGCCGACGACGCTGCGGTACTCCGTTGCGTCCGTCGCCGGTGCGGTGCTCACTTTACTAAGCTTGAACCGCGGCTCCATTGGCACATGGCACGGGTTGCACCTAACCATGCCGTTCGCGTCGAGGATCTTCGTGGCATACGCAGCCTGGCTCAGCGTGATGCCGTTCCTCGCCTGCCTCACCTCGATACCGAGATAGAAGCTGAGCAACCCGAGGTCGCTCATGCGGAAGAGCTTCTTCATCTCCTCCTTGAACCGCGTGATCTCCGTCTCGTCGTTGCCGGTGATGACGAGGTCGTCGACGTAGACGCCAACCAGCAGCCTTGCCGCTCCGGTGCCCCGTCCGTAGATGGCGTGCTCAGATATGCTCCTACTGAACCCGAGGGACAGCAGGCAGCCATCCAGCTTGGAGTACCATGCCCGCGGTGCTTGACGAAGGCCGTACAAAGCCTTGTCCAGGCAAAGCACCTTGCGTTCCTGCCCGGCGACGATGAAGCCGGGTGGCTGTGTCACGTACACCTCCTCCTGCAGGTCGCCGTTGAGGAAGGCGCTCTTCACGTCCATGTGATGAACAGGCCATCCTTCTTAGCTGCGAGAGCGAGGAGCAGTCGGACAGACTCGAGTCGTGCCACTGGCGCAAACACCTCCTCGAAGTCCACTCCCTGCCTCTGGACGTACCCCTTTGCGACGAGCCTTGCCTTGTATTTCTGCACGACGCCGCTGGCATCCTGTTTGAGCTTGTAAACCCACTTGAGTCCTATCGGCCTGAAACCTGCAGGTAAATCAACAAGACGCCATGTTTTGTTCTCAACGATGGATGCCATCTCTTCCTCCATCGCGCGCTTCCAGTTCTCGTTGTGCTCAGCCTCGGCGTAGGTGTGCGGTTCGTCAACGGCGCCGAGGTGGAGCTCTTCGTCCTCAACCATGTCGTAGTCGAGATCCCCTTCGTGAACCATGACGTAGTCGTCGAAGTTCTTGGGACACGCGATGCCGTTGCGCGATCGCGTCGTCATCGGATGTTGCGGCGGTGATGGTGATCGCTCCACTTCTGGCGACGGTGCGCGTGAAGCAGATGTGGAAGCCGGAGTTGCCGATGCCGATGCAGGGTCAGGTGTCGATGCAGCGCTCTGCGACGGACTCCTTGCTGGTCCTGGACTTGCCGGTCGCGGCGCTGGGCGCGCCACCGTGTGCGTGTAGTAGTCGACGGAAAATGATCCCGTGTCAACCACCACTCCCGGCTCCGTCCAGTTCCAGCTCGCCTGCTCATCGAACACCACGTCCCTCGTGACGTGGATGCGTTGCCGAGCTGGATCGTACACACGGTACGCGGCCGAGTCTTGCTCGTACCCGAAGAACACCATAGGTGTGCTCCGATCATCCAGCTTGGCGGGGTGCAGCTTCACAGTCTTCACATGAGCTACACAGCAAAACACACGCAGGTAACTCACATTCGGCTTGCGTCCGTGCCATAGCTCGTACGGTGTCTTGCCGTCGACACTCTTCGTTGGCGAGCGGTTGAGCAGGTACACCGCCTTGCTCACCGCCTCGCCCCAGAACCTCGCCGGCACGCCCTTTGCCTTCATGATGCTGCGCGCTGTCGCGACGATGGTCTGGTTGCGGCGTTCCACCACCCCGTTCTGCTGCGGCGAGTACGGCGCCGTGAGCTGGCGCCCCACTCCCTCATCGGCGCAGTAGGTGGCGAAGGTGATTGAGTTGAACTCGCCGCCGCTGTCCGTGCGAAGAAGACGAAGCTTGCGTCCCGTCTCGACCTCCGCATGCGCCTTGAAGTGCTTGATCGCGTTCGCCACCTCGTCCTTGGCCTTGAGCAAGGTGAGCCACATGTAGCGGCTCTGATCGTCGACGAGGAGCAAGAAGTAGTGCTTGCCGGCGGGCGTTGCCGGAGCGATCGGCCCGCAGAGATCTCCGTGTACAAGATCGAGCAGCCCTTCAGCGCGATACTTGGCTGCTTGCGGGAACGGCGATCGGCGTTGCTTCCCTGCCAGGCAGCTGGCGCACAGCTGCTCGACGTGCTCGATGGACGCCAGCCCGCACACCATGTCGCGGCTCGCAAGCCTGCGTAGTGCGTCGAAATTTAGGTGCCCGTACCTGGCATGCCATCTCCAGGTATCCTCGCCGTGGCGGGCGGCCAGGCACACCGGCTGCGTGACCTCCAGTGTCACTATGTACAGCCGGTTCCTTGTTCGTGCCACCCTGGCCAGGAGGCGATTCTGTCGATCTCATAGTCGTAGTAGACCACCTCGGATGCGGACGTCGCAGCCGTTCTCGTCCAGTTGTCCGAGACTGATGATGTTGGTGCGGAGGCGCGGGATGTAGTAGACATCGGTGAGCGCTCGATGTTCTCCGTCCTGGCAGGCGAACAGAATCGTTCCTCGCCCCTTGATCTCCACCGTGGATCCGTCGCCGAACTTCACCGTCCCCGTCACGCTGGCGTCGAGCTCGGAGAAGACAGACCTGTAGCCTGTCATGTGGTTGCTGGCTCCGGTGTCCAGGAACCACGTGTCGTCGCGTTGCGCGTCCTTCGCGAGGTAGACATACTCCTCGACCAGCTCGACGTGCTCTGGGAGACCGGCGACCACCGTGGTCGCGGCCTCTGTTCGTTCCGCCATGGGCTCGTGTATGTTGTCGACGATGTCCTGTCTCGCCATGAGGAGGGCTGGTCCGTCGTCGTCGTTGTGCAGAGTACACGCCCTGGCGAGGTGCAGAGCGGGCTTCTCTTCATCCTCCCGGGCCAGATTGGCCTGCTGGTTCTTGCGTTCGCGACGCGGCTCCGTGCAGTCCCTGGAGAAATGGCCTGCGTAATTGTTGCAGTTGAAGCATTTTACCTGCGACATATCGCGTTTGCCGCCGGAGTCGCGACGTTCGTTGTCGTGGCCGCGCCCTGGCTGCTTCCCCTTTTCCTTGCCCTTTGCACCGTTCGAGCCGGAGCCTTGCCCTTGCTCGCGTTGTTTTCCTCGTGCCGCACCGCTCGACTGACGAGCGCAGCCGCCCGATCAATTCCTCGACTGACAGATCGTTCAGATCGAGTAGTGTCTCAATGGAACACGCGATCTGGGTGTACTGGCTCGGCACCTCCCGGAGGATCTTCTGCACCACCTTGACCTCGTCGATGGTGTCCCCGAGTGAGCGCAGGTTGTTGACGAGCGTAGTGATGCGCAGGCCGAAGGCGTCGAGAGTTTCACCCTCCTTGAAGGCGATCTGCTCGAATTCCCGGCGGAGGCGCTGCGCGGTCGCCTCGCGAACGCGGTTCACGCCCATGCGCATCAGCCTGACAGCCTCCCACGCGTCTTGCGCGGTCTCCTTGACGGCGAGCACCGGAATCATCTCCGGTGGCACAGCTCGCAGCAGCGCCGACAACGCCGCCATGTCCTCGCGGTCGCCAGGCACTCCCATGCCTGACATGGCCTCCCATAGGCCTTGGGCGCGCAGATTGATCCTCATGATCAAGGACCACTCAACGTAGTTCGTGGCGGTGAGCGTGGGGTAGACGATCGTGCCGCTACCGCTGCCGTGCACGACGCGCTCATGGATGACGACCTCGGTGCCGTTGCCGTTGCGCCGAGATCTGCTGCGCCCCCGGCTCTTGTCTCGTGCCGGTGTCGTGCGCGTGCCTCCCGGCGTCCTGCTGCGGTGACCTCCACCATCGTCGGCCGCCCTAGCACCTCCTCCATCCTTGTTGCCGACCATCGTGCACAGATCCTCGATAGACGAGGCTCTGATACCAAATGTCAGCTCGGCACTCGATCTCACTCAGATGAACTCGTAAACTGAGAGAGACAATGGATTTTTGTGCAATGTTCAAGTTACTGCTTTTCTCCGTTTTCTGTTTATTTATACTGTCTGTTACAACCAACAGCTAAAACCCTGGATCACGACCGAGTAGTGGACGTTGCCATCCCAACGCCCCTCGCCCGCTTTCCTTCTAAATCGCCATGACCTGGTAATGCCGTGCCATCCCACGACGAGGTCCTAGCGACATCCTAAACTCTAGGAAAGTAAAACGTGCGTGCGTGCCAGATCGTGAACAGTCTCACGAGGGCTGGTCTCTTATTTCTGACGAAACTGAAACTTATATGACAGTGCAGGGTTTATCTAACAGTGTCTGTCATGTCGCTAGCTGCAGTAGGCACTCACTCGCAGTTCTTGCCATGAAGCCCTCTAGCTAGCCAACTACTCCCTCCGATCCGGAAAGGGTGTCGCACGAAAACAACTAAACACGTACAACTGACTGTATAACTTGAGACAAGTAATTCGGATCAGAGGGAGTATCATCTATCGATCGGTTCCACTCGCGCTGCCGCGTGGTACATGTGTGACCGTTGTTACCGGTGCAGTTGTATGTTGTGGAGTTGTGATGTGGAGTGCACCATTTATAGGACTTTGAATAGGCAACCGCGAGTTGTGGAGTTGTGATGTGGAGCACTGGAGTGCACCATTTATAGAACTTTGAATAGGCAACCGCGTGTTGTGGAGTTGTGATGTGGAGTGCACCATTTATAGGACTTTGAATAGGCAGCGGCAGAGTAGGTTTGGAGTTAAGACAACTACTTACGTCTTGTCAAATGCACCTCATTATCGTCTTGAAGTGCACCTCACGGCCAAGCGCCGATGACTTCCCCATGGCTGAGATTTTCAAGTATTTGCACATCGTTGAACCAAGTATTTTTTCCAATCCATGGAGGGCACAAACTCTTTAGCATAGTGAGAACAAAAAACATGGTGGTAACTCATGTCATGTCAAATGCCCCGTCAATCCAGGGAAGAGGAGGCCCCGCCGACGTGACTGTAAGGAACCACTCCCCATGCCCACAAAATGGTGAACGTACCGCTCTAGCTAGCCAGCTATCAGTTATGGATTGGTTCTTACTTCTATCTCTATGTGGAGTGGTGTTGCTACTGTTGCACTTGGGAAGCTGTGATGTGTTAGAGTTCACAATTTGTAGGACTTTAAATAGGCAGCGGATATGTTCGGACTTCGGAGTTAAGACTTAAGACCACTATACGATAAAACCCCATATTATCATCTTCAAGTTGAATGTCCTGTATCACACACATTCACACAACAAGCAAGCATTAGCCACCAATAACCTTAAAATAAGAGCGTGAACTTCAGCTTTACCCTCTGGTTTATATATTTGTAACTGTAATTAACCCTTTTAGATATTAGTGCAAATTTCTCCTGATTACCCATAATTATTCAAACTTGTCCCAAATTTTACCTCGTTTTGGCATGCATTTGGTATATTCTGTAGGGTGGGCAACAATCATCTCATACAACTCTCAGACATAATTATTCATTGCGTCTTCTCACATCCTAATGTCCCGCCACTCTATTTATTCTCTTTTTTTTGCATGAAGTGCTACCCTTTGTATTGGTTCACATACATGTTGATATAGAGCCACACCGGCTGAGCCTATTACGTGCCGAATACAGGGATGCGATAAAATCTGATCATGATCTTGACACACAAGATAAGGAACTGAATTTGCATTATCTTCGGCATATTCGGTGTACAATATGGAAGGCTACAAAATTCTGATCAGGTCTAGCCATCATACCACATGTATTCACAAAAAATTCTATCATGTATAAACATATATAAGTTTCAAGCCAAATGATCAAGTTATGACCATTCTCACGGCATAGTTTGTGATGAATTTCTCATATTCCACATGCCGAAGGTTTTTTCAAAAAAAAAATTGAAATATCATTTTCAATTGTTTAAGTGCAAAAATATGACTTTTTTGTGAACCAAGTACAAAAAATATGATGCAAAATGGCACCCATCTATTTTGCTTAGTTAAATGATTTTCTATGATGAAAAAGATGATATAGTTTTCATATTTGGATTCCTCTCATTTTTTAATTTATTTGTTAAATTTCGATTTATGAATTTAATGATATGAATTATTTAGTATTAAATTTAAGAACTATTTATGAATTTAATGATATAAAATATTGCTCAAATATTGAGTGGGCCTTTGGCCCATTTAGCAATTTTAGAAAATCCCTTAAGGCCCATTCTCAACACGGCGTAGCCCTATATGAGCTGTCGGCGTAGCCCACTACACCGACGGCTATTTTTTACCGATGGCCCAGTCGCTCGGCTGTCAGCCCAGCCATCTACGCCGACGGGCCTGTTTTTTACCATCGGCGTAGCTCCAGGCTGTCAGCTCGTATGACTTCTTTCTTGTAGTGTATGTCTTCGGGGTCACTCTCATGTACTCTATTTAGTTCATGAAAAAAGCGTCCATCTTGAAGAGCTTGCACAAACAGTGTAGTCGTTTTCCTAAAATATCATTCATTTGACAAAGACGTAAACATGAGAACATTTTATGATAACTTAGACCTAATTACATGCGAAGACGCTTACGATGCTTCTTTCTTTCTGTCTTCTTTGCTCTTCATTTTTTTCTATTCAGAATTCACCAGAGATGTAAACTCTAAACTACTGAAACGATGAAATAAAAGTTGTGTGCATAAATTGATGCAGAGGTAGGAGCTTCCCTATTTTATAGAAAAACCTAATTACATGCGAGACAGGTACAAGCTTGCTAAAACCGCGTCACTCCATTCCCGTACGGATGTAGGTACATATGTAAGTTCTACACCCAGCTCAGGTACTTGAGAAGATGCATCAGGCAATGCTATGTTATTAAGTGGGAGGACAACAAAGCTGCAACGCAGGCGCCGATTGGGGTGCGGCCCCTGTCGAACCATCTGAACTCTGAAGCAGATAGTGATACACCGGAGGCTGCGGCAGGCGCTGCAGATCTGAGAGTCTGAGACGGCCTGTGTCGTCGGCGAGAACATTTTTGCTGTTGTTACCAAAACACCCTCCCTAGTCGCCGCGTGCACGGCCGAGAGGCCCGACAGGTTCCCCATGCCACCCAAACCTACGAATAAATTCTTTTCCTCTCGCTCCTGCCACGGCGACGCCACTCTGTTTGGCGGTGGCCGGAAGTGGAACATCCACCGCTCTAGCAGCTGCAGGCACGGTTCTTGCCGCCACCATCCCGGGCGTGACAAGCGCGAGACATAACAACAGTATTCACTTTATGTAGATCAATATTTCAGCTAGCTCATGTGTGTGTGGTGTCTGTTGTGCGCGTGAGAGATGCTACGATTTCTTAATGGAGATTTTAAGTGCAATTGTGTACTCTAACGTACAATGTTTTCCAACTTTGTGTAAAAAAATTGCGTAACATATAGGTTGGTTTATTGAGAAGAGAAATTCGGAAATCTTAATACAGAGAAAAACCCACCTCCACAGACTTAAATAATTTAACTTTTGGTCTCAATTTAAATAATGCATTTTCTAAACTAATACAACACTGATAAGAGCCTATGTGTGGATTTACCTATAAGAGCCTCTCCAGTACACTAATGGTGTGTCCGGTTCGAGGGATATGATTCTAGGGATGAGGGCACCCCCAATCACCTGGCTAGAGATAGCCTTTTTTCTATGTAAAGATGCCAGTGTTAACGATTAAGCTTTTAGTTTGACATAAACTCTAGGTAAGGCGATCAAAGCCAATATGAACCATGGTTTGGAGGCGGCAGGGGGTGGTCGTGTGTGCATATAAACTAATGAATCTCACCAGTACACTAATAGCGTGTTTGGTTCGAGGGATATGATTCGGGGGATGAGGGCACCCCAATCACCTGGTTCGAGGGAAGAATGACGCTCACGGGCGTCATCGCCGCCAGCCCGAAGACGAGCACGACTTTCGTCGACCACCTCCCACAATACCCTTCAGGTTGGGTTAGGTGTCTTTGTCTCACACACCGCCGCTGCCGCAGCATCCCACCGTCGTAGCCAATCGTTGTGGTGGAGAAGGCGCAAATTTTTTTTGGACCCGGTTTCCCTGTAACCGAGCAGTGGATATCGACCACTTTGACTCACAAAAATTGGCCTGCCAATTGAGCATGATTTTCATTTTTTCAAATTTAGCAATTAAATTGATATTCACAGCTACATCCTAAAAGTTTGACAGAATTCTGCGCAAAAAAAAAAAGTTTGACAGAAGACATATTAGATTCTAGAACATCATGTTTGCATCCCGTCAGGGAAGCCACGCACACAGAACGTGGAGAAGCACGGAAACTGGAGTTTGTCAACTCTGGACAACAAACGTCCCCAAATAGCACGACATACCATTTTAGCTAGTCTCTGACGCACGATCGAGTCTGATACACACCGTTTCCTTGCACTTTTTAGTGGATGCTATGGACTGATTAAGTACTTAGTTTTAAAAAAGGCTGATTGCCAATTTTTGTGGTGGCACTATCTAGGGTTGATGTATCGATTGACATAGTTTAACAGTACTGTAACACTGTGGATAAATATCGTAGCGGTCAAGGTGAGAGCTACACACCTAGCTAGTTGGATTGGCAAATATACATGATGCATCACCTCGTGTAAGAGAATAACTTTTTTGAAATATGCCTCCTAAGAATAAAAGCAGATTGCAGGACTGAAATTACTTTATCAGCTACTTTACTGGCCCTATTGTGAATGACTTAAGTAAAAAAAATGAAATTCAATAAACAAATGGGTGTAAACATCTGTATTTTAGTGAATGCATTATGTTTGGAATTATTCCAAAATAAGTCATTTAGTCAATTGACATGGCTATAGATAACAGATTTTTGTTGGTCTTGCGGTTTCATAATATCTTAGACTCCATTGACTATTATTGTTTGTTCCTTGGAAGATAAGTATTATGAATTTTGTTTTCTAGAAGAAAGGTGAACCCTAGGAGGGTGACGTTCTGAATCCCGGGCTACACATAACGTTTTTTTCTTTTCAAAAACAACCTGTATTTTTAAGTTTAAGAAAATTCTGAAAAGTCCCAGCTGTAGATAGTAATATGAAATAGTCATAGTAAAATCCTCATAAATTGCCCGAAAACGAGTCTAAAATGTGATGTATTATGTTATCATCATGTCGGTGCGCATCGTACCGTCCTCATCTTATAATTAGGTCTCGCAAATCGAGTGAACTCATGTAAACTGAGATCCGGGATGCATGTGTATCGTACGACATGACAGACATATGTATATTCTTGACCCAAATAAGTTCAACATTTCGAGCTTGTAGTACAACTCGCGTCGTGTCCGGCTTCTCTGCGGTGCCGAACTGCTGCTGGCAGGTTTCAGTGAATGGGACCGCCAACATTCCCGTGATGTACATCTCTCCAAGTTGCCACTGACTATACCGGTTGAGTTCTTGAGATCGAAGAAGACGCCGGCGCTGTTGGTACCAATATACCCGACATAGCCGATGCCGACGGCCAGGAGGCACGGCAGTTCCACAATGCCTCCCATGCCCATGAACAAGTTTTTCTCCCCTGCGCTCTTGCGCCGGCGGTGCCACTCTCTGTGATGGCATGAAATGCTGTCTCCGTCGTGACACTAGCTGCAGTAGGCACGGTCTCACTCGCACTTCTTGCCATGAAGCCCTCTAGCTAGCCAACTATCAGCTATCGATCGGTTCCATCGCTCTGTCGCGTGGCACAAGTGCGACCGTTGTTACCGGTGTAGTTGTGTCTTGTGGTTGTGGAGTTGTCATGAGGAGTGCACCATTTGTAGGACTTTGAATAGGCGGTGGCAGAGTACGTTCGGAGTTAAGACAACTATTCGGCAAAGCCCACATTATCGTCTTGAAGTTTCCTGCCTAGTAATCCAAAAAACGGGGGAGCGTGTGCGGCATGACCCGTTCACCAACATGGAGGAGGCTTCACGCCTACGACTCCAAGCCACTCTGCTTCTTTGACCCCGGGAGAAGGTCAAGTACTACCTGGCACTACCGATCTCGCACATCCCGTTAGTTTCATCTCCGGGGCCGAGGAGAAGTAGTATTGCAATGCCAAAGCGCACCTCACGGCCGTGCTGATGCCTTTCCCATGGCTGAGAGTTTCAAGGATTTGCACATCGTTGAACCAAGCATTTTTTCAATCCATGGAGAACAAAAAACTTTTTAGCATAGTGAGACCTAAAAGCGTGGTGGTAGCTCATGTCTTGTCAAATTCCTCGTTAAATATTGAGTTTAGAACAAATGGCATTCTTGGTTACATTTGGTTGAACATCCTATGAGATGTTATTTAACGAACGAGAATGAAGTTGACACTTCTAATAGAAAATTTTCGGTTTAACTTACGTATCAAGATTTTTTTAATGAGCTTACACCGTATCTGCGTAAGTTCATTTGGAAAGTTAAAGTCCCATTGAAGATTTTCATTTTATGTGGTTCTACATTGCAAAGTTTTACTCAAGAAGGACAATTTAATTACAAGACGCTGGACTAGATCTAAACATGCGCTTTTTGTCAAGATGAAGTCTATTAAGCATTTGTTTATATCTTCTTCTTTTACGATAAATATTTGGAGGTTTATGCATTTCACTTTTAATAGCTCCCCACCCACAAGTGTGGCTAATATGTTTGGTAATTGACTTTCGGGGGCAGATAAGCAAAATAAAGCACATGTTCACATTGGCACATGTGATTTTCTTTAGGCAATTTCGAACTGTCAAAAGGACATTATTTTTAACAAGTATGGAAATGCTCATTTCTTGCGGGTGATACACAGGGCTGCCTATTGGATCCACTCATCCATGTTTGTTCTTTTCTTTCTTCACCGGGAAATTAAATGTTCACTTACACCTGGGTGGGTGGCAGAGTACGATATGTGTAAGCTAGGTTATTGTTTTATGCAGGGGCGGAGCCAGGATTGGACTATAGGGGGGCGAGGAAGATAAAGACCACTTAACGGTATTAAGATTTTTTTTAGAATAAGGGAGTAAACGACATACAAGATACTTTAACATGATATATGATGTCTTAAGTATAGCATCAATATCAAAATGTGAAAAAGGCTTTGTATCTTTCACTTAAATTTCGAACCATTAATTCCTTGAGAAAAGAAATTTTACTTTCAGTTCTTCGGTTGCTTTTGTCTTCAACTCTACTATGGCAGTGTACAAACCGATATACAAATTGTATTGATCTAACAAATAATAAAGAGTGGCATGTATGAAGAACTGTAACAGTAATACGCATCATACCTTGTGCATAGATACCTACCATGCGTGATTAACAAAGGCGTGAGGAAATAATCATAGATTTTACGCCTGCGCCATAGGAAATTGAACCAATCCGCTTGAAAAAGAACTCTACCTCCCTTTGGTCCCTTTCCTTTCTCTTCATCTTTGAGCACAACAAAATGATAAAAGACACAAATTAGCAAACTAATCTACGAGAAAAGAGGCGTAACTTCCGATCGATCGATCATTGATTGATCAGATTGATCGCTTGAGGGCTGAGGCTTGTCTGCCTACTCCACGGTAGGCCTAGCCTGCTAGATGGGCTGTTGTGTCTTGGGCCTGTATGGCATGCATGGATTAACGATTTTTGCCCCAATGGATTAGCTAATTAAGTGACCCCTGCTAGTACATATGCCTGGTATTACCTACTTAAAATTGTTGGGGGGGGGGGGGGGGGGGGGTGGGGACGAACGGTTGGGGGGGTCGGACCCCTGCTAGCCCCCCCTGCAGGTGGCTGATTCGTTTGGCCTCTCGAGCTAAGAATTGAAGATGTAACTTGTCTCAGTCAGGGCGAGCTTTTAATTAATTCAAAATATGTGTGGGGCCTATCCTCCCATTTAGAGGATCATGTTACCATTTAGAAAAACGTCAAAGTTAGCAGAAGACGTCTCTAATACTGAGAGGATCATGTTACCATCACGTCACTGCAGCAACAAATTAAAGACATCGACAAGCACAAAGAATACCAAATCGGGGCAACAATCACACGAGAGTTGAGAGAATCGCGAATCACACGACATACCATTTTATCTTGTCTGAAACATGATGATGGAGTACGAAGCATAGACAGACACAAGTCACACAACCACAATTAAATCACACACGGATGTGGCCCAACTTTTCGGTTCCTTGTGAGGAACTCCGCCGTCATCATCTTAGAAAGTGCAATGTGGCAAGCATGTACACGTACGACGATACTCACATGTACGATCTCGACCAGACTGGGCTCAACAAGGTCGAGCTTGTAGGACAACTCACGTCGTGGCTGGCTTTGCCATAGTACCCGAGCCCGAGCCTGCCGGACGGCGTGCTGCCGGCTGGCTCCAGGGAAGAGGATACCTCAGGCCCCGCTGACTAAACAGTAACCAGCCACTCTCCACGCCTCCACCGACTCTACCAGTTGGGTTCCGGACACTGAAGAAGAAGCATGCGCCGCTGGTACTGAAGCCCCCGACGTAGCCGTTGCCGACGGCCGTAAGGCCCGCCAGTTCCACAGTGCTTCTCATGCCCACAAACAGGGTCTTCTTCTACGCTGCTGGTGTAGTTCACTGTGGCAGCGGGAAGCAAGGTCTCCGCCGTGACCCTAACTGCAGGGCATGGTACTTCGTATCAGGCAGCGGGAAGCAAGGTTCCTACTGGCCATGGAATTGGAGCCGCTCTAGCTAGCCAGCTATCAATAATGGATTGTACCTATTACTTTGTCGTGTGGTTTGCGCGTGGACGTTGCTACTGTGGTGCACTTGTGGAGCTGTGATGTGGTGGAGTTCACCATTTGTAGGATTTAAATATAGTCCGCGGACGAGTATGTTCGGGCTTGGGAGTTAAAGACTTAAGACTACTATTCGATAAAACCTCAAATTAATTATCATCTCGAAGTTGCGTGTCCTATATCACACCCATTCAGACATCCAGCGAGCATGCATTGCCACCGAACATCTTAAAATAAGGGAGTGAACTTCAGCTTAATTTACCCTCTAGTTTATATATTTGTAACCGTTATTAACCTTTTTAGATTTTAGTGCAAATATCTCCTGATTACCCCCAATTATTCAAACATGTCCCAAATTTTACCTCGTTTTGCCATGCATTTGGTATATTCTGTAGGGTGGGCTACAATCATCTCATACAATTCTCAGACATAATAAATCATTACGTCTTCTCACATCTAATGTTGCACCACTCTATTTCTTCTCATATATTTTTGCATGAAGTGATTCCTATTGTATTGGGTCGCATACATGTTGATACAGAGCTACATTGGCTAAAGTTTGTTACATGCCGAAATTCCAGCGATGCGATCAAATCTGATCATGATCTTGACACACAAGATAAGGAACCGAATATGCCTTATCTTCAGTATATTCGGTGTACAATATCGAAGGCTACAAAATTCCGATCATGCCTAGCCATCGTGCGACACCGAACTGTGACCCACATGCATTGTGAAACCATATCTAAAACTCTCTTCTTAATAAATGAAAATGGCAAATCTTTTGGCTTGTTTAAAAAAGTGAGCAAATGGACAAGTTTCACTCAATGTGGCAACTCAAAATAATTTTCATTAATGGAGTAAATTTCTATCACAAATGTCCAACTACAAGGTAAAACTGAAATAATGTAGTAATATATAGTAATATGCCTTTCTTAGTGGTTGAAATGGACACACCATACATTAGAGTATGCTTATTAATTTTTTGCATGTCTGCTTTAAATGAACTAGTACTGTTCTCTCTCCACGTCACAAATACATTAATGATGTTTATATTTACACTGCCTTCAACTTTGACCACTAACTAGCAAGGTGGCCCTCGTAAATGCGAGGGACGTCTTCTTTACTTTGCTAAATGTGGGAGAGAAATAAATAAAATGTTTCAAGATCTTAATATTATATTACAAAAAATTTATAATACTTTATGACATAATAATATTAAATATGTGAAAAACATCAATCATCTTCAATCTTATGAATAGTTCTTATATGTAAACACACAATATTATTGACCATTTGTGTCTTTTGTACACTATAAAAGGCCAATGCATGTAACTAACACTACAATTGTGTGTTATCTGATAGTTATCGTGTGATGTTGATTTAATATGTGAGTCTCACATTTAGACTGTCGGCTGCTTCGGTATTTGATATCTAGTTGAACATTATATTATATTATATATGTGTCGCAATACATAGAGTTCATTTGAGAACTTTTTGGACGATGTTTAGATCATCTTTTGATCTGGTCGCGAAATATTATTTATAAATTTATACACAAATTCATTTATCTCCATAACATTTACGTTCTTAACTAAATAGTACACATTTTTATTCTGCTGCGTGCATCTTCTATACAAAGAATAAATATGCCATGTTGTTTTCTAACATGTCCTAGTTCTCGACTTGAATGTCTGAGTTGATCACAAATTGTTTTGATCGATTTGTAGTAATTAGCAATTAATGTCGAGTGTACCTATTCGGTAAATTACTCGTGTCTTCACTATCGATTGTAGGTGCGTGCTAAGAAGACCAGAATAGATAAGGCACATCTAGTACTTTACTTTGTGAGAAAAAAGATGCATATAGACATTCACAGAGTATGATAGAAATATACAGAAGCATAGAATATGAGAAACCTCAATTATATTAATCCGGCATTCATGGACATTCATGAACATTTCGACTATGTATCTTATCCAAATTATATTAACAGTTTGAAGTGTGCAGACTAAATTAATGAAAAGTAATTTTTTGTAAGTAATTAAATACTTGAAACTTAATCATACATAAAATATTATTATCTGACATATAATACCACTACTACAATCTTGAGAGTTTTGTATATGGGTTCGACAACCTTAAATTCAATGTCTAAATATTATTGATTGCCTCTTCGATAAAGTCAAAAGTGTTTGACTCCAAGAAAAAATTATCTCTATAAAAAAGTTTAAGTTGTTAATTTGCACTCTTTTGTCTAGCTTTTCTAAATAGAAATATGCAATCTATTTTTGGCCCTTGT
Organism: Poa annua; assembly: GCA_026929855.1. Taxonomy (NCBI): domain Eukaryota; kingdom Viridiplantae; phylum Streptophyta; class Magnoliopsida; order Poales; family Poaceae; genus Poa; species Poa annua. Next base: position 13,600,293 of record CM049434.1, on the reverse strand, counting down.
TGTTCTTTATATCCAGTATAGAGATATGTAGAACATACAAAAATATTTTAAAAAAGATGTGTAGGTGTACTTTTTCCTTGAGTGTATAAATTTTGACCTTTCAAATAAACTACTCTCTCCGATTCATATTAATTGTCGTTGAATTAGATATATCACCAAAACTTGTCAAAAGACATCTAATTTAGCGATGATTAATATGAATCTGAGGGAGTATGTATATGAGAACCACCGCACCTTTTAGCCGGTACAGGTGGTACCGTTTAATGACCCTGAAACCAAATTTAAATCTATCATCCATGTGTATGAAACAAAATCATATTTGAGATTTTTTTTGTTCTTTCATTTGTTTCGGAGTATAACACATCTTTTATTATTACAAAATCATATTGTTTTCTTATTTTGTTAATCAATACCTGTTTTATTATTGGAAAACCTTGAGTGAACTTCTAACTAATAGATAGTGTCTAAACTGGGGAAAATTGCTTGTGGCTCCCGAGCTCACTGGAACCTGTTTTTTATTTTTTTTAATCATTCTTACAGGTTTAAAAAATATCTGGAACTCGGTACACAAATACATATACCCATTATGTATAAATGGCAGAAGTTTCATTTTAAAAAGCCTTATATTTTAAGCTACACAAAAAGAGAAATTTCTGAGAAATTCAACACAATTTTCTCTTTTTTGCCCAGAATTTGTTATTTTTATATAGCTCGGAATACAAAAAAGCATTTCATCCAAAATTGGCATATACGTGCAAAACATGCATTTATATCACATGAATAATTTTTGCATTTTTTAAAACTTTAAAATCCAAAAAAAAAAAAAAATTGCAGCCGAGCACACGGTTGTTCGGTTGCACCAACTCCGGTCTTCTAATTTGGAAGATATACGTGATACTCTGCCCACCGTTTTACATCACATGCATGGTACGTAGAGGAAGCATCTAATTATTGGAGAGACATGTAGCTAGCTGAACATTTTCCGGTGGCCAGTGATTTAATTCACGGATATTAGAGTCCGACGTCCATACAACTTATGTTTGCTGAGAGTTTGTGTACCATACGGGTTAGCAAAAATCTCTACTTGCGTGGCTGTAAAAAATCATGTACCTACGTGACAAAGTATTCTTTGTACACATTTAATGTTGTACGTAACACTTCTTAACCCCTCAACTAAATCTTAACTGTTAATTTTTTATCTAACTGTTGAAAATAATTATGATGTTGTGGCTTAACGTGACGGCTCTATTTATACATCCGTATATTGCTTTTAGTATATAATAGATAGATTTCCATTGTATATATTCATAAAAAACAAAATATTATAATATGGTATTTCTCGAGAAGAATCTACTGCCATGTCAACTATTTAAGACACAACAACAATGAACCCCCAATTTTCACAGGCGTACCCTTAAAGAAATAGGCATAAAAAAGAACTATGTGCATGGTGTATATGTGGATATGCAGTAATGCGGGCCTTCACTAGACTAAAATAGGACACTTAAGCAAAGATGATACTTATAATTTATATGCAAACCCTAGGTAATAGGCGATAAGTACTGGTATGGACAAAACGTGCAAATCGTGGCTCCAAGGTACCCGGAAGCAAGGTAATAGATGGATTACATCGAACATATTTGTTCATGAATAATGATCAAGCAACACAACGTAGATACAACGTGCACAATCACAGAAACTGGAATTTGTCAGCTCGGGACAACAAACACACGAAACTGAGAACATCAAGAGATCACACAACTAACCAGTGTACATAGTGCACATAGACATATCCGCAACTAAACTCTCAGTTTTCACAGGCGTACCTCCAGCCACATGGATTCCTTGTCTGACGTCCAATGTGCACACACCCGGATAGACACATCGAGTCAACTACTCATATTCTTGGTAAAGGAGCCCGTCGAACAGAGCGCTGCGAGCTAGCTCTGAAGGGGAACACGCGGTGTTCTTGACTGACTCCCCATGCTGCCACCGACTCTACGGAGTGAACGTTAGAGGCTGAAACATATGCCGGAGCCGTCGGTACAGAAGCTTCCGGCGTAGCCGCCGGCAACGGTCGAAAGGCCCGACAGTTCCACGGTGCCTCCCATCCCCACGAATAGGTTTTTCTCCTCCTCAGCTCCTGCTCCCGCGATGGCGTTCTCTCCGATTGCAGGACGCGAGGTCTTTGCCCCGTGGCTAGCTGCAGAAGGCACGGTCATGACCGCACGTCTGGCTATGGAGCCGCTCGATCTAGCTAGCTATCAACTATATATAGATCGGTTCCACTCGCTCTGTCGTGTGGTGTGCCCGTGGCATCGTTGCTAATAGTGCACTTGTGGTGTGATGGAGTTGATCGTTTGTAGAACTTTAAATAGGCAACTGAGTAGTACGTACTTCAGGAAGAGGCATGTGGGGGCATTGATGATGTGTTAGTGGAAGCTATATATGTCTCTATTAAGCGTCTCCCAGCTCAGTTTTGTAGTAGAAGGCTTGAGACCCATTTTGTTTGATAGATCGATTGATAAAGTTAAGAAAACTAGGAAGGTAGCCCTCGCAATTGCAAGGGCATAGTCTTCAACATGTTGAATTTGTTCATGAAATAGAAATAGGGCGTCATGGATATTGGAAACACAAACTTTTAAGCCATAAGATTGTAGAATTGTCGCTGATAATTTGTTATCTAAAATGTCACTTGTTGAGGAAATAATATGAATCATTTTAACTCATGTAGAGTAGTTCATAGGAAATTTCTTTAAATAACTTTTCACATATAATGTACAATATATAGACACCCCGTTCAGCACCCACCCAGGTACATAATAACTTATTTTGCAGCCACGATTCTGTTTGTTGTTACATCCAAATAATTAGTCACATATGTAAATATCTTTTTTTTTTGAATTTACACATATGTTTACACATATGTAAATATCAATATATACATATGTAAATATATTTACACATATGTAAATATCAATATATACATTAATGTTTACCAATAAAAGAAAATGGACCAAAAATACAAATATGAGTATGAACAGAAAAACAACATAAATACTTGTATTTTAGTCGTATTTGTTTTGAATATTACGTCAATTAAAAATTATGACATATATATATATATATTTGTATTCTTCTTCCCTCCCGGTGTAATACAAAGATTACTTGACGCAAAAAATATACGTGCGTTAAGATACTCTGTGTAGAATAACTATTCTATTATGTGAAAGTCACATAGCGCGACTCTATTCAGCACCCGGGGTGTATATATTGAAATGTAGACGTGCCATTTTGATATAAAATTTAATATATTCCACTTATCTGTCGTATTTTGAGTCTAGGTGTTATACTCACCCACTACCACGTGTTTCTTGTGTCATGTAAGAGTAATGACATCCAAATGGATTGAAATTAATTTCATATATAATATTGATGTTAAAAACATACTTGGGTGGCACATAGCTTTAACATTTTACTCGCTAACAATTTACTCCTTGTCGTTTTACAAATAATCTTTTCTCCATCAAATTCTTCTCACGTGGTTATTAAACATCCTTAGTAGCATCTCGTACTTCCCAATAGTTTGTATGCTTGAGCTGCGTTGTAATCCTAGTAGTTGTTTTAATAGAATTTATAATGTAATAGAGTTCTATGAACAATCGTCCTTATGAGTGAAAATTTTAAATAATAACTTGGGGTCACATCGCATACATTTTATGACCAAAATTTTTGCGAGTAGTAAACATCGCCTCATGCTTTATTGCATTAATATTTTTCATTTATCTAAGTTCTGATACTCTCTGATCTTTTAGGAACAATTTACTTCTCAGTTTTGAAAATTCTAAATCGTCTGAGAAATAACTAAATCTTAGCCATTAGATTTGCACTCCAACCGACTCTCTCGATTGAAGAAAAAGTGGGTTCTACTTTTGCCACACGGTTTGGACGTAGAAACTGTTGGTGAAGATCAAAGCCACCGGTTAGCTACGCTAGATTATCCAGAGTACTTGGAACGAAATGGCAATCAGAAGACGTAGTTGAATTGGTTTTTTGATAGACTATCAAGTAATGACTATCGTCTATTGATCATGTTATTCTTCAAGAAGACATGTATAATTAGTTTTAAAATCTGGTACGATAAAATATCCTATGTATAAGTGTGTGTTCCTAGAAAATTATACATGGAGCGTATGGTATTTATCAATCGATCAGCTAGCCATACGTCCGGCCGTCCGACCGGATTGTATATATAAGAAATACGGAGTATTTATCAGTGATTAAGAGTAAAAGTGTAAGTAAGGATGCGTGTGCTAGCATGCGCTCACCGTTAGCGGCGGGCTGCGGGCATATCCCTTCATATAGAGCTTTTTTTCATTGCCTCCGTGCTGACAACGATCAGTGCAACGCCATGGCAGAGACGCTGGTTCTTTTTTTGTCGCTTAACGAATTACGGTGTAATATATTTCATCCTATACCGGCCAGCCTATCACATCCGATCACGTGGACTACAAATCATGTATACCAGAAAACGTACCAGATCCGATCTATTTATTTGCTCGGACCTACAAATCAGGCACGCAAGATATTTAATTTACGATCTACTTTTTACCGGGTGCAGTAAAAAAGTACATAGTAGTTGTCACGTGGACTACAAATCACCTATACCAGTTTTTTAAGAAAACTATTTACGTGCCTTGCATGAGATGTAACGTGGTGGGATTGTGTACGTGAATAGTTTGTTTCCACCTTTCTTTAAATCTTAGCCATTAATTATAGATCTAACTGTATAAAATAATTAAGATGATGTGGATTAACGTGGTGTCTCTATTTTAAACCTCCGTATTGTGCTTTTAGTATATAATAGATAGATAATAGATTCAAGGTATAACGAATGGACAATCAAGTAAGATTTATTTGAACTGTAACCATCATCTCTGCTCCACAATCCACATAACAACACCGTAACACAACTGGATAAATACTGTAGGTGCAAGGTGAGAGCTCCACAATTAGCTAGCTAGTTTGATCAGAGATTGAACCATTCAGTTATGGCTCTACAACAAGAATCAATTGCATTTGGTAAAGCGGCCCAAAACATTCGAACGGGTCATAATGAGTTCCGAACTTATAATTATTCAGTCCTATCACCCGCATGCTCAACATCCTCATTTTATTAGGGATTTTCTCAATCCGGAAACATGGGCCATATGCGGCATGGCCCGTTCACCAACACTGAGGAGGCGGCATGCCTACGACACTTCTTCGACCGCCGGGTAAATCACAACTACCCGGCACTACGGAACTCACACCTCCTATTAGGTTCGTCTCCCGAGCCTAGGACAGTGAGCATCACAAGGCCGATGCGCACCTCATAGCTGCGCGCCAATGCCTTCCTCATGCGTGAGGTTTCTCAAGGATTTGTACATCACCAAACCAAGATTTTTTTTCAATCCATGCAGAATACACCCGCCGTCGATCGCGAGCAAGCCCACCATGAGGCTGAGCATGAGAAGATGTTCTACATCCTTATGCTTTGTTTTCTCATCTTTATATTCCTGGACATACATAGAATACATGCGCCATTCGCTAGAAGAAGCGGCGCAAACTTTAATCTTATACCAAAACGAGTTCTTAATCCAATTTGATTCACACTAGTAGTTTTGCACGTGCACGCACGTCTCTACAGTACACATCATATTCAGTTGAATATGATTCGGTTGAATGACACATTTTTATAAGACACATTCTGGTGCCACCCGTCGAATATTGGCTTGTGTCATGGAAGCAGCGTTTACAAGACATATTACTTATTTATTTTCAACCAAAAAATTCATTAATAGCACCTTTTTACAAGACGCACTTCTTTGATAAGTTTGATAAGGTTGTGCTTAAGCAATGAAATCAGTTCCATAATCACTTCATTGCCAGATTCCAATACAACATTTTGCACGACATGGATTCAAAAGTATGTTGGCCATGGAGAAGCATGGTCAACTCCACCGCCGTCCTACATCACTTTTTTTTAAAGAACATGCCTGAATTACTAATCGTGTGACCGGACAGTGCCATCAATTTTGCTTCATGATTCATCACTACATGCAATTCATGACAAGAAACTCATTTAGGTAGGTGGCGAAGGTGATTGAGTTGAACTCGCCGCCGCGGTCCGTGCGAAGAAGACGAAGCTTGCGTCCCGTCTCGACCTCCGCATGCGCCTTGAAGTGCTTGATCGCGTTCGCCACCTCGTCCTTGGCCTTGAGCAAGGTGAGCCACATGTAGCGGCTCTGATCGTCGACGAGGAGCAAGAAGTAGTGCTTGCCGGCGGGCGTTGCCGGAGCGATCGGCCCGCAGAGATCTCCGTGTACAAGATCGAGCAGCCCTTCAGCGCGATACTTGGCTGCTTGCGGGAACGGCGATCGGCGTTGCTTCCCTGCCAGGCAGCTGGCGCACAGCTGCTCGACGTGCTCGATGGACGCCAGCCCGCACACCATGTCGCGGCTCGCAAGCCTGCGTAGTGCGTCGAAATTTAGGTGCCCGTACCTGGCATGCCATCTCCAGGTATCCTCGCCGTGGCGGGCGGCCAGGCACACCGGCTGCGTGACCTCCAGTGTCACTATGTACAGCCGGTTCCTTGTTCGTGCCACCCTGGCCAGGAGGCGATTCTGTCGATCTCATAGTCGTAGTAGACCACCTCGGATGCGGACGTCGCAGCCGTTCTCGTCCAGTTGTCCGAGACTGATGATGTTGGTGCGGAGGCGCGGGATGTAGTAGACATCGGTGAGCGCTCGATGTTCTCCGTCCTGGCAGGCGAACAGAATCGTTCCTCGCCCCTTGATCTCCACCGTGGATCCGTCGCCGAACTTCACCGTCCCCGTCACGCTGGCGTCGAGCTCGGAGAAGACAGACCTGTAGCCTGTCATGTGGTTGCTGGCTCCGGTGTCCAGGAACCACGTGTCGTCGTGTTGCGCGTCCTTCGCGAGGTAGACATACTCCTCGACCAGCTCGACGTGCTCTGGGAGACCGGCGACCACCGTGGTCGCGGCCTCTGTTCGTTCCGCCATGGGCTCGTGTATGTTGTCGACGATGTCCTGTCTCGCCATGAGGAGGGCTGGTCCGTCGTCGTCGTTGTGCAGAGTACACGCCCTGGCGAGGTGCAGAGCGGGCTTCTCTTCATCCTCCCGGGCCAGATTGGCCTGCTGGTTCTTGCGTTCGCGACGCGGCTCCGTGCAGTCCCTGGAGAAATGGCCTGCGTAATTGTTGCAGTTGAAGCATTTTACCTGCGACATATCGCGTTTGCCGCCGGAGTCGCGACGTTCGTTGTCGTGGCCGCGCCCTGGCTGCTTCCCCTTTTCCTTGCCCTTTGCACCGTTCGAGCCGGAGCCTTGCCCTTGCTCGCGTTGTTTTCCTCGTGCCGCACCGCTCGACTGACGAGCGCAGCCGCCCGATCAATTCCTCGACTGACAGATCGTTCAGATCGAGTAGTGTCTCAATGGAACACGCGATCTGGGTGTACTGGCTCGGCACCTCCCGGAGGATCTTCTGCACCACCTTGACCTCGTCGATGGTGTCCCCGAGTGAGCGCAGGTTGTTGACGAGCGTAGTGATGCGCAGGCCGAAGGCGTCGAGAGTTTCACCCTCCTTGAAGGCGATCTGCTCGAATTCCCGGCGGAGGCGCTGCGCGGTCGCCTCGCGAACGCGGTTCACGCCCATGCGCATCAGCCTGACAGCCTCCCACGCGTCTTGCGCGGTCTCCTTGACGGCGAGCACCGGAATCATCTCCGGTGGCACAGCTCGCAGCAGCGCCGACAACGCCGCCATGTCCTCGCGGTCGCCAGGCACTCCCATGCCTGACATGGCCTCCCATAGGCCTTGGGCGCGCAGATTGATCCTCATGATCAAGGACCACTCAACGTAGTTCGTGGCGGTGAGCGTGGGGTAGACGATCGTGCCGCTACCGCTGCCGTGCACGACGCGCTCATGGATGACGACCTCGGTGCCGTTGCCGTTGCGCCGAGATCTGCTGCGCCCCCGGCTCTTGTCTCGTGCCGGTGTCGTGCGCGTGCCTCCCGGCGTCCTGCTGCGGTGACCTCCACCATCGTCGGCCGCCCTAGCACCTCCTCCATCCTTGTTGCCGACCATCGTGCACAGATCCTCGATAGACGAGGCTCTGATACCAAATGTCAGCTCGGCACTCGATCTCACTCAGATGAACTCGTAAACTGAGAGAGACAATGGATTTTTGTGCAATGTTCAAGTTACTGCTTTTCTCCGTTTTCTGTTTATTTATACTGTCTGTTACAACCAACAGCTAAAACCCTGGATCACGACCGAGTAGTGGACGTTGCCATCCCAACGCCCCTCGCCCGCTTTCCTTCTAAATCGCCATGACCTGGTAATGCCGTGCCATCCCACGACGAGGTCCTAGCGACATCCTAAACTCTAGGAAAGTAAAACGTGCGTGCGTGCCAGATCGTGAACAGTCTCACGAGGGCTGGTCTCTTATTTCTGACGAAACTGAAACTTATATGACAGTGCAGGGTTTATCTAACAGTGTCTGTCATGTCGCTAGCTGCAGTAGGCACTCACTCGCAGTTCTTGCCATGAAGCCCTCTAGCTAGCCAACTACTCCCTCCGATCCGGAAAGGGTGTCGCACGAAAACAACTAAACACGTACAACTGACTGTATAACTTGAGACAAGTAATTCGGATCAGAGGGAGTATCATCTATCGATCGGTTCCACTCGCGCTGCCGCGTGGTACATGTGTGACCGTTGTTACCGGTGCAGTTGTATGTTGTGGAGTTGTGATGTGGAGTGCACCATTTATAGGACTTTGAATAGGCAACCGCGAGTTGTGGAGTTGTGATGTGGAGCACTGGAGTGCACCATTTATAGAACTTTGAATAGGCAACCGCGTGTTGTGGAGTTGTGATGTGGAGTGCACCATTTATAGGACTTTGAATAGGCAGCGGCAGAGTAGGTTTGGAGTTAAGACAACTACTTACGTCTTGTCAAATGCACCTCATTATCGTCTTGAAGTGCACCTCACGGCCAAGCGCCGATGACTTCCCCATGGCTGAGATTTTCAAGTATTTGCACATCGTTGAACCAAGTATTTTTTCCAATCCATGGAGGGCACAAACTCTTTAGCATAGTGAGAACAAAAAACATGGTGGTAACTCATGTCATGTCAAATGCCCCGTCAATCCAGGGAAGAGGAGGCCCCGCCGACGTGACTGTAAGGAACCACTCCCCATGCCCACAAAATGGTGAACGTACCGCTCTAGCTAGCCAGCTATCAGTTATGGATTGGTTCTTACTTCTATCTCTATGTGGAGTGGTGTTGCTACTGTTGCACTTGGGAAGCTGTGATGTGTTAGAGTTCACAATTTGTAGGACTTTAAATAGGCAGCGGATATGTTCGGACTTCGGAGTTAAGACTTAAGACCACTATACGATAAAACCCCATATTATCATCTTCAAGTTGAATGTCCTGTATCACACACATTCACACAACAAGCAAGCATTAGCCACCAATAACCTTAAAATAAGAGCGTGAACTTCAGCTTTACCCTCTGGTTTATATATTTGTAACTGTAATTAACCCTTTTAGATATTAGTGCAAATTTCTCCTGATTACCCATAATTATTCAAACTTGTCCCAAATTTTACCTCGTTTTGGCATGCATTTGGTATATTCTGTAGGGTGGGCAACAATCATCTCATACAACTCTCAGACATAATTATTCATTGCGTCTTCTCACATCCTAATGTCCCGCCACTCTATTTATTCTCTTTTTTTTGCATGAAGTGCTACCCTTTGTATTGGTTCACATACATGTTGATATAGAGCCACACCGGCTGAGCCTATTACGTGCCGAATACAGGGATGCGATAAAATCTGATCATGATCTTGACACACAAGATAAGGAACTGAATTTGCATTATCTTCGGCATATTCGGTGTACAATATGGAAGGCTACAAAATTCTGATCAGGTCTAGCCATCATACCACATGTATTCACAAAAAATTCTATCATGTATAAACATATATAAGTTTCAAGCCAAATGATCAAGTTATGACCATTCTCACGGCATAGTTTGTGATGAATTTCTCATATTCCACATGCCGAAGGTTTTTTCAAAAAAAAAATTGAAATATCATTTTCAATTGTTTAAGTGCAAAAATATGACTTTTTTGTGAACCAAGTACAAAAAATATGATGCAAAATGGCACCCATCTATTTTGCTTAGTTAAATGATTTTCTATGATGAAAAAGATGATATAGTTTTCATATTTGGATTCCTCTCATTTTTTAATTTATTTGTTAAATTTCGATTTATGAATTTAATGATATGAATTATTTAGTATTAAATTTAAGAACTATTTATGAATTTAATGATATAAAATATTGCTCAAATATTGAGTGGGCCTTTGGCCCATTTAGCAATTTTAGAAAATCCCTTAAGGCCCATTCTCAACACGGCGTAGCCCTATATGAGCTGTCGGCGTAGCCCACTACACCGACGGCTATTTTTTACCGATGGCCCAGTCGCTCGGCTGTCAGCCCAGCCATCTACGCCGACGGGCCTGTTTTTTACCATCGGCGTAGCTCCAGGCTGTCAGCTCGTATGACTTCTTTCTTGTAGTGTATGTCTTCGGGGTCACTCTCATGTACTCTATTTAGTTCATGAAAAAAGCGTCCATCTTGAAGAGCTTGCACAAACAGTGTAGTCGTTTTCCTAAAATATCATTCATTTGACAAAGACGTAAACATGAGAACATTTTATGATAACTTAGACCTAATTACATGCGAAGACGCTTACGATGCTTCTTTCTTTCTGTCTTCTTTGCTCTTCATTTTTTTCTATTCAGAATTCACCAGAGATGTAAACTCTAAACTACTGAAACGATGAAATAAAAGTTGTGTGCATAAATTGATGCAGAGGTAGGAGCTTCCCTATTTTATAGAAAAACCTAATTACATGCGAGACAGGTACAAGCTTGCTAAAACCGCGTCACTCCATTCCCGTACGGATGTAGGTACATATGTAAGTTCTACACCCAGCTCAGGTACTTGAGAAGATGCATCAGGCAATGCTATGTTATTAAGTGGGAGGACAACAAAGCTGCAACGCAGGCGCCGATTGGGGTGCGGCCCCTGTCGAACCATCTGAACTCTGAAGCAGATAGTGATACACCGGAGGCTGCGGCAGGCGCTGCAGATCTGAGAGTCTGAGACGGCCTGTGTCGTCGGCGAGAACATTTTTGCTGTTGTTACCAAAACACCCTCCCTAGTCGCCGCGTGCACGGCCGAGAGGCCCGACAGGTTCCCCATGCCACCCAAACCTACGAATAAATTCTTTTCCTCTCGCTCCTGCCACGGCGACGCCACTCTGTTTGGCGGTGGCCGGAAGTGGAACATCCACCGCTCTAGCAGCTGCAGGCACGGTTCTTGCCGCCACCATCCCGGGCGTGACAAGCGCGAGACATAACAACAGTATTCACTTTATGTAGATCAATATTTCAGCTAGCTCATGTGTGTGTGGTGTCTGTTGTGCGCGTAAGAGATGCTACGATTTCTTAATGGAGATTTTAAGTGCAATTGTGTACTCTAACGTACAATGTTTTCCAACTTTGTGTAAAAAAATTGCGTAACATATAGGTTGGTTTATTGAGAAGAGAAATTCGGAAATCTTAATACAGAGAAAAACCCACCTCCACAGACTTAAATAATTTAACTTTTGGTCTCAATTTAAATAATGCATTTTCTAAACTAATACAACACTGATAAGAGCCTATGTGTGGATTTACCTATAAGAGCCTCTCCAGTACACTAATGGTGTGTCCGGTTCGAGGGATATGATTCTAGGGATGAGGGCACCCCCAATCACCTGGCTAGAGATAGCCTTTTTTCTATGTAAAGATGCCAGTGTTAACGATTAAGCTTTTAGTTTGACATAAACTCTAGGTAAGGCGATCAAAGCCAATATGAACCATGGTTTGGAGGCGGCAGGGGGTGGTCGTGTGTGCATATAAACTAATGAATCTCACCAGTACACTAATAGCGTGTTTGGTTCGAGGGATATGATTCGGGGGATGAGGGCACCCCAATCACCTGGTTCGAGGGAAGAATGACGCTCACGGGCGTCATCGCCGCCAGCCCGAAGACGAGCACGACTTTCGTCGACCACCTCCCACAATACCCTTCAGGTTGGGTTAGGTGTCTTTGTCTCACACACCGCCGCTGCCGCAGCATCCCACCGTCGTAGCCAATCGTTGTGGTGGAGAAGGCGCAAATTTTTTTTGGACCCGGTTTCCCTGTAACCGAGCAGTGGATATCGACCACTTTGACTCACAAAAATTGGCCTGCCAATTGAGCATGATTTTCATTTTTTCAAATTTAGCAATTAAATTGATATTCACAGCTACATCCTAAAAGTTTGACAGAATTCTGCGCAAAAAAAAAAAGTTTGACAGAAGACATATTAGATTCTAGAACATCATGTTTGCATCCCGTCAGGGAAGCCACGCACACAGAACGTGGAGAAGCACGGAAACTGGAGTTTGTCAACTCTGGACAACAAACGTCCCCAAATAGCACGACATACCATTTTAGCTAGTCTCTGACGCACGATCGAGTCTGATACACACCGTTTCCTTGCACTTTTTAGTGGATGCTATGGACTGATTAAGTACTTAGTTTTAAAAAAGGCTGATTGCCAATTTTTGTGGTGGCACTATCTAGGGTTGATGTATCGATTGACATAGTTTAACAGTACTGTAACACTGTGGATAAATATCGTAGCGGTCAAGGTGAGAGCTACACACCTAGCTAGTTGGATTGGCAAATATACATGATGCATCACCTCGTGTAAGAGAATAACTTTTTTGAAATATGCCTCCTAAGAATAAAAGCAGATTGCAGGACTGAAATTACTTTATCAGCTACTTTACTGGCCCTATTGTGAATGACTTAAGTAAAAAAAATGAAATTCAATAAACAAATGGGTGTAAACATCTGTATTTTAGTGAATGCATTATGTTTGGAATTATTCCAAAATAAGTCATTTAGTCAATTGACATGGCTATAGATAACAGATTTTTGTTGGTCTTGCGGTTTCATAATATCTTAGACTCCATTGACTATTATTGTTTGTTCCTTGGAAGATAAGTATTATGAATTTTGTTTTCTAGAAGAAAGGTGAACCCTAGGAGGGTGACGTTCTGAATCCCGGGCTACACATAACGTTTTTTTCTTTTCAAAAACAACCTGTATTTTTAAGTTTAAGAAAATTCTGAAAAGTCCCAGCTGTAGATAGTAATATGAAATAGTCATAGTAAAATCCTCATAAATTGCCCGAAAACGAGTCTAAAATGTGATGTATTATGTTATCATCATGTCGGTGCGCATCGTACCGTCCTCATCTTATAATTAGGTCTCGCAAATCGAGTGAACTCATGTAAACTGAGATCCGGGATGCATGTGTATCGTACGACATGACAGACATATGTATATTCTTGACCCAAATAAGTTCAACATTTCGAGCTTGTAGTACAACTCGCGTCGTGTCCGGCTTCTCTGCGGTGCCGAACTGCTGCTGGCAGGTTTCAGTGAATGGGACCGCCAACATTCCCGTGATGTACATCTCTCCAAGTTGCCACTGACTATACCGGTTGAGTTCTTGAGATCGAAGAAGACGCCGGCGCTGTTGGTACCAATATACCCGACATAGCCGATGCCGACGGCCAGGAGGCACGGCAGTTCCACAATGCCTCCCATGCCCATGAACAAGTTTTTCTCCCCTGCGCTCTTGCGCCGGCGGTGCCACTCTCTGTGATGGCATGAAATGCTGTCTCCGTCGTGACACTAGCTGCAGTAGGCACGGTCTCACTCGCACTTCTTGCCATGAAGCCCTCTAGCTAGCCAACTATCAGCTATCGATCGGTTCCATCGCTCTGTCGCGTGGCACAAGTGCGACCGTTGTTACCGGTGTAGTTGTGTCTTGTGGTTGTGGAGTTGTCATGAGGAGTGCACCATTTGTAGGACTTTGAATAGGCGGTGGCAGAGTACGTTCGGAGTTAAGACAACTATTCGGCAAAGCCCACATTATCGTCTTGAAGTTTCCTGCCTAGTAATCCAAAAAACGGGGGAGCGTGTGCGGCATGACCCGTTCACCAACATGGAGGAGGCTTCACGCCTACGACTCCAAGCCACTCTGCTTCTTTGACCCCGGGAGAAGGTCAAGTACTACCTGGCACTACCGATCTCGCACATCCCGTTAGTTTCATCTCCGGGGCCGAGGAGAAGTAGTATTGCAATGCCAAAGCGCACCTCACGGCCGTGCTGATGCCTTTCCCATGGCTGAGAGTTTCAAGGATTTGCACATCGTTGAACCAAGCATTTTTTCAATCCATGGAGAACAAAAAACTTTTTAGCATAGTGAGACCTAAAAGCGTGGTGGTAGCTCATGTCTTGTCAAATTCCTCGTTAAATATTGAGTTTAGAACAAATGGCATTCTTGGTTACATTTGGTTGAACATCCTATGAGATGTTATTTAACGAACGAGAATGAAGTTGACACTTCTAATAGAAAATTTTCGGTTTAACTTACGTATCAAGATTTTTTTAATGAGCTTACACCGTATCTGCGTAAGTTCATTTGGAAAGTTAAAGTCCCATTGAAGATTTTCATTTTATGTGGTTCTACATTGCAAAGTTTTACTCAAGAAGGACAATTTAATTACAAGACGCTGGACTAGATCTAAACATGCGCTTTTTGTCAAGATGAAGTCTATTAAGCATTTGTTTATATCTTCTTCTTTTACGATAAATATTTGGAGGTTTATGCATTTCACTTTTAATAGCTCCCCACCCACAAGTGTGGCTAATATGTTTGGTAATTGACTTTCGGGGGCAGATAAGCAAAATAAAGCACATGTTCACATTGGCACATGTGATTTTCTTTAGGCAATTTCGAACTGTCAAAAGGACATTATTTTTAACAAGTATGGAAATGCTCATTTCTTGCGGGTGATACACAGGGCTGCCTATTGGATCCACTCATCCATGTTTGTTCTTTTCTTTCTTCACCGGGAAATTAAATGTTCACTTACACCTGGGTGGGTGGCAGAGTACGATATGTGTAAGCTAGGTTATTGTTTTATGCAGGGGCGGAGCCAGGATTGGACTATAGGGGGGCGAGGAAGATAAAGACCACTTAACGGTATTAAGATTTTTTTTAGAATAAGGGAGTAAACGACATACAAGATACTTTAACATGATATATGATGTCTTAAGTATAGCATCAATATCAAAATGTGAAAAAGGCTTTGTATCTTTCACTTAAATTTCGAACCATTAATTCCTTGAGAAAAGAAATTTTACTTTCAGTTCTTCGGTTGCTTTTGTCTTCAACTCTACTATGGCAGTGTACAAACCGATATACAAATTGTATTGATCTAACAAATAATAAAGAGTGGCATGTATGAAGAACTGTAACAGTAATACGCATCATACCTTGTGCATAGATACCTACCATGCGTGATTAACAAAGGCGTGAGGAAATAATCATAGATTTTACGCGTGCGCCATAGGAAATTGAACCAATCCGCTTGAAAAAGAACTCTACCTCCCTTTGGTCCCTTTCCTTTCTCTTCATCTTTGAGCACAACAAAATGATAAAAGACACAAATTAGCAAACTAATCTACGAGAAAAGAGGCGTAACTTCCGATCGATCGATCATTGATTGATCAGATTGATCGCTTGAGGGCTGAGGCTTGTCTGCCTACTCCACGGTAGGCCTAGCCTGCTAGATGGGCTGTTGTGTCTTGGGCCTGTATGGCATGCATGGATTAACGATTTTTGCCCCAATGGATTAGCTAATTAAGTGACCCCTGCTAGTACATATGCCTGGTATTACCTACTTAAAATTGTTGGGGGGGGGGGGGGGGGTGGGGACGAACGGTTGGGGGGGTCGGACCCCTGCTAGCCCCCCCTGCAGGTGGCTGATTCGTTTGGCCTCTCGAGCTAAGAATTGAAGATGTAACTTGTCTCAGTCAGGGCGAGCTTTTAATTAATTCAAAATATGTGTGGGGCCTATCCTCCCATTTAGAGGATCATGTTACCATTTAGAAAAACGTCAAAGTTAGCAGAAGACGTCTCTAATACTGAGAGGATCATGTTACCATCACGTCACTGCAGCAACAAATTAAAGACATCGACAAGCACAAAGAATACCAAATCGGGGCAACAATCACACGAGAGTTGAGAGAATCGCGAATCACACGACATACCATTTTATCTTGTCTGAAACATGATGATGGAGTACGAAGCATAGACAGACACAAGTCACACAACCACAATTAAATCACACACGGATGTGGCCCAACTTTTCGGTTCCTTGTGAGGAACTCCGCCGTCATCATCTTAGAAAGTGCAATGTGGCAAGCATGTACACGTACGACGATACTCACATGTACGATCTCGACCAGACTGGGCTCAACAAGGTCGAGCTTGTAGGACAACTCACGTCGTGGCTGGCTTTGCCATAGTACCCGAGCCCGAGCCTGCCGGACGGCGTGCTGCCGGCTGGCTCCAGGGAAGAGGATACCTCAGGCCCCGCTGACTAAACAGTAACCAGCCACTCTCCACGCCTCCACCGACTCTACCAGTTGGGTTCCGGACACTGAAGAAGAAGCATGCGCCGCTGGTACTGAAGCCCCCGACGTAGCCGTTGCCGACGGCCGTAAGGCCCGCCAGTTCCACAGTGCTTCTCATGCCCACAAACAGGGTCTTCTTCTACGCTGCTGGTGTAGTTCACTGTGGCAGCGGGAAGCAAGGTCTCCGCCGTGACCCTAACTGCAGGGCATGGTACTTCGTATCAGGCAGCGGGAAGCAAGGTTCCTACTGGCCATGGAATTGGAGCCGCTCTAGCTAGCCAGCTATCAATAATGGATTGTACCTATTACTTTGTCGTGTGGTTTGCGCGTGGACGTTGCTACTGTGGTGCACTTGTGGAGCTGTGATGTGGTGGAGTTCACCATTTGTAGGATTTAAATATAGTCCGCGGACGAGTATGTTCGGGCTTGGGAGTTAAAGACTTAAGACTACTATTCGATAAAACCTCAAATTAATTATCATCTCGAAGTTGCGTGTCCTATATCACACCCATTCAGACATCCAGCGAGCATGCATTGCCACCGAACATCTTAAAATAAGGGAGTGAACTTCAGCTTAATTTACCCTCTAGTTTATATATTTGTAACCGTTATTAACCTTTTTAGATTTTAGTGCAAATATCTCCTGATTACCCCCAATTATTCAAACATGTCCCAAATTTTACCTCGTTTTGCCATGCATTTGGTATATTCTGTAGGGTGGGCTACAATCATCTCATACAATTCTCAGACATAATAAATCATTACGTCTTCTCACATCTAATGTTGCACCACTCTATTTCTTCTCATATATTTTTGCATGAAGTGATTCCTATTGTATTGGGTCGCATACATGTTGATACAGAGCTACATTGGCTAAAGTTTGTTACATGCCGAAATTCCAGCGATGCGATCAAATCTGATCATGATCTTGACACACAAGATAAGGAACCGAATATGCCTTATCTTCAGTATATTCGGTGTACAATATCGAAGGCTACAAAATTCCGATCATGCCTAGCCATCGTGCGACACCGAACTGTGACCCACATGCATTGTGAAACCATATCTAAAACTCTCTTCTTAATAAATGAAAATGGCAAATCTTTTGGCTTGTTTAAAAAAGTGAGCAAATGGACAAGTTTCACTCAATGTGGCAACTCAAAATAATTTTCATTAATGGAGTAAATTTCTATCACAAATGTCCAACTACAAGGTAAAACTGAAATAATGTAGTAATATATAGTAATATGCCTTTCTTAGTGGTTGAAATGGACACACCATACATTAGAGTATGCTTATTAATTTTTTGCATGTCTGCTTTAAATGAACTAGTACTGTTCTCTCTCCACGTCACAAATACATTAATGATGTTTATATTTACACTGCCTTCAACTTTGACCACTAACTAGCAAGGTGGCCCTCGTAAATGCGAGGGACGTCTTCTTTACTTTGCTAAATGTGGGAGAGAAATAAATAAAATGTTTCAAGATCTTAATATTATATTACAAAAAATTTATAATACTTTATGACATAATAATATTAAATATGTGAAAAACATCAATCATCTTCAATCTTATGAATAGTTCTTATATGTAAACACACAATATTATTGACCATTTGTGTCTTTTGTACACTATAAAAGGCCAATGCATGTAACTAACACTACAATTGTGTGTTATCTGATAGTTATCGTGTGATGTTGATTTAATATGTGAGTCTCACATTTAGACTGTCGGCTGCTTCGGTATTTGATATCTAGTTGAACATTATATTATATTATATATGTGTCGCAATACATAGAGTTCATTTGAGAACTTTTTGGACGATGTTTAGATCATCTTTTGATCTGGTCGCGAAATATTATTTATAAATTTATACACAAATTCATTTATCTCCATAACATTTACGTTCTTAACTAAATAGTACACATTTTCATTCTGCTGCGTGCATCTTCTATACAAAGAATAAATATGCCATGTTGTTTTCTAACATGTCCTAGTTCTCGACTCGAATGTCTGAGTTGATCACAAATTGTTTTGATCGATTTGTAGTAATTAGCAATTAATGTCGAGTGTACCTATTCGGTAAATTACTCGTGTCTTCACTATCGATTGTAGGTGCGTGCTAAGAAGACCAGAATAGATAAGGCACATCTAGTACTTTACTTTGTGAGAAAAAAGATGCATATAGACATTCACAGAGTATGATAGAAATATACAGAAGCATAGAATATGAGAAACCTCAATTATATTAATCCGGCATTCATGGACATTCATGAACATTTCGACTATGTATCTTATCCAAATTATATTAACAGTTTGAAGTGTGCAGACTAAATTAATGAAAAGTAATTTTTTGTAAGTAATTAAATACTTGAAACTTAATCATACATAAAATATTATTATCTGACATATAATACCACTACTACAATCTTGAGAGTTTTGTATATGGGTTCGACAACCTTAAATTCAATGTCTAAATATTATTGATTGCCTCTTCGATAAAGTCAAAAGTGTTTGACTCCAAGAAAAAATTATCTCTATAAAAAAGTTTAAGTTGTTAATTTGCACTCTTTTGTCTAGCTTTTCTAAATAGAAATATGCAATCTATTTTTGGCCCTTGTTGTTCTTTATATCCAGTATAGAGATATGTAGAACATACAAAAATATTTTAAAAAAGATGTGTAGGTGTACTTTTTCCTTGAGTGTATAAATTTTGACCTTTCAAATAAACTACTCTCTCCGATTCATATTAATTGTCGTTGAATTAGATATATCACCAAAACTTGTCAAAAGACATCTAATTTAGCGATGATTAATATGAATCTGAGGGAGTATGTATATGAGAACCACCGCACCTTTTAGCCGGTACAGGTGGTACCGTTTAATGACCCTGAAACCAAATTTAAATCTATCATCCATGTGTATGAAACAAAATCATATTTGAGATTTTTTTTGTTCTTTCATTTGTTTCGGAGTATAACACATCTTTTATTATTACAAAATCATATTGTTTTCTTATTTTGTTAATCAATACCTGTTTTATTATTGGAAAACCTTGAGTGAACTTCTAACTAATAGATAGTGTCTAAACTGGGGAAAATTGCTTGTGGCTCCCGAGCTCACTGGAACCTGTTTTTTATTTTTTTTAATCATTCTTACAGGTTTAAAAAATATCTGGAACTCGGTACACAAATACATATACCCATTATGTATAAATGGCAGAAGTTTCATTTTAAAAAGCCTTATATTTTAAGCTACACAAAAAGAGAAATTTCTGAGAAATTCAACACAATTTTCTCTTTTTTGCCCAGAATTTGTTATTTTTATATAGCTCGGAATACAAAAAAGCATTTCATCCAAAATTGGCATATACGTGCAAAACATGCATTTATATCACATGAATAATTTTTGCATTTTTTAAAACTTTAAAATCCAAAAAAAAAAAAAAAATTGCAGCCGAGCACACGGTTGTTCGGTTGCACCAACTCCGGTCTTCTAATTTGGAAGATATACGTGATACTCTGCCCACCGTTTTACATCACATGCATGGTACGTAGAGGAAGCATCTAATTATTGGAGAGACATGTAGCTAGCTGAACATTTTCCGGTGGCCAGTGATTTAATTCACGGATATTAGAGTCCGACGTCCATACAACTTATGTTTGCTGAGAGTTTGTGTACCATACGGGTTAGCAAAAATCTCTACTTGCGTGGCTGTAAAAAATCATGTACCTACGTGACAAAGTATTCTTTGTACACATTTAATGTTGTACGTAACACTTCTTAACCCCTCAACTAAATCTTAACTGTTAATTTTTTATCTAACTGTTGAAAATAATTATGATGTTGTGGCTTAACGTGACGGCTCTATTTATACATCCGTATATTGCTTTTAGTATATAATAGATAGATTTCCATTGTATATATTCATAAAAAACAAAATATTATAATATGGTATTTCTCGAGAAGAATCTACTGCCATGTCAACTATTTAAGACACAACAACAATGAACCCCCAATTTTCACAGGCGTACCCTTAAAGAAATAGACATAAAAAAGAACTATGTGCATGGTGTATATGTGGATATGCAGTAATGCGGGCCTTCACTAGACTAAAATAGGACACTTAAGCAAAGATGATACTTATAATTTATATGCAAACCCTAGGTAATAGGCGATAAGTACTGGTATGGACAAAACGTGCAAATCGTGGCTCCAAGGTACCCGGAAGCAAGGTAATAGATGGATTACATCGAACATATTTGTTCATGAATAATGATCAAGCAACACAACGTAGATACAACGTGCACAATCACAGAAACTGGAATTTGTCAGCTCGGGACAACAAACACACGAAACTGAGAACATCAAGAGATCACACAACTAACCAGTGTACATAGTGCACATAGACATATCCGCAACTAAACTCTCAGTTTTCACAGGCGTACCTCCAGCCACATGGATTCCTTGTCTGACGTCCAATGTGCACACACCCGGATAGACACATCGAGTCAACTACTCATATTCTTGGTAAAGGAGCCCGTCGAACAGAGCGCTGCGAGCTAGCTCTGAAGGGGAACACGCGGTGTTCTTGACTGACTCCCCATGCTGCCACCGACTCTACGGAGTGAACGTTAGAGGCTGAAACATATGCCGGAGCCGTCGGTACAGAAGCTTCCGGCGTAGCCGCCGGCAACGGTCGAAAGGCCCGACAGTTCCACGGTGCCTCCCATCCCCACGAATAGGTTTTTCTCCTCCTCAGCTCCTGCTCCCGCGATGGCGTTCTCTCCGATTGCAGGACGCGAGGTCTTTGCCCCGTGGCTAGCTGCAGAAGGCACGGTCATGACCGCACGTCTGGCTATGGAGCCGCTCGATCTAGCTAGCTATCAACTATATATAGATCGGTTCCACTCGCTCTGTCGTGTGGTGTGCCCGTGGCATCGTTGCTAATAGTGCACTTGTGGTGTGATGGAGTTGATCGTTTGTAGAACTTTAAATAGGCAACTGAGTAGTACGTACTTCAGGAAGAGGCATGTGGGGGCATTGATGATGTGTTAGTGGAAGCTATATATGTCTCTATTAAGCGTCTCCCAGCTCAGTTTTGTAGTAGAAGGCTTGAGACCCATTTTGTTTGATAGATCGATTGATAAAGTTAAGAAAACTAGGAAGGTAGCCCTCGCAATTGCAAGGGCATAGTCTTCAACATGTTGAATTTGTTCATGAAATAGAAATAGGGCGTCATGGATATTGGAAACACAAACTTTTAAGCCATAAGATTGTAGAATTGTCGCTGATAATTTGTTATCTAAAATGTCACTTGTTGAGGAAATAATATGAATCATTTTAACTCATGTAGAGTAGTTCATAGGAAATTTCTTTAAATAACTTTTCACATATAATGTACAATATATAGACACCCCGTTCAGCACCCACCCAGGTACATAATAACTTATTTTGCAGCCACGATTCTGTTTGTTGTTACATCCAAATAATTAGTCACATATGTAAATATCTTTTTTTTTTGAATTTACACATATGTTTACACATATGTAAATATCAATATATACATATGTAAATATATTTACACATATGTAAATATCAATATATACATTAATGTTTACCAATAAAAGAAAATGGACCAAAAATACAAATATGAGTATGAACAGAAAAACAACATAAATACTTGTATTTTAGTCGTATTTGTTTTGAATATTACGTCAATTAAAAATTATGACATATATATATATATTTGTATTCTTCTTCCCTCCCGGTGTAATACAAAGATTACTTGACGCAAAAAATATACGTGCGTTAAGATACTCTGTGTAGAATAACTATTCTATTATGTGAAAGTCACATAGCGCGACTCTATTCAGCACCCGGGGTGTATATATTGAAATGTAGACGTGCCATTTTGATATAAAATTTAATATATTCCACTTATCTGTCGTATTTTGAGTCTAGGTGTTATACTCACCCACTACCACGTGTTTCTTGTGTCATGTAAGAGTAATGACATCCAAATGGATTGAAATTAATTTCATATATAATATTGATGTTAAAAACATACTTGGGTGGCACATAGCTTTAACATTTTACTCGCTAACAATTTACTCCTTGTCGTTTTACAAATAATCTTTTCTCCATCAAATTCTTCTCACGTGGTTATTAAACATCCTTAGTAGCATCTCGTACTTCCCAATAGTTTGTATGCTTGAGCTGCGTTGTAATCCTAGTAGTTGTTTTAATAGAATTTATAATGTAATAGAGTTCTATGAACAATCGTCCTTATGAGTGAAAATTTTAAATAATAACTTGGGGTCACATCGCATACATTTTATGACCAAAATAACATCGCCTCATGCTTTATTGCATTAATATTTTTCATTTATCTAAGTTCTGATACTCTCTGATCTTTTAGGAACAATTTACTTCTCAGTTTTGAAAATTCTAAATCGTCTGAGAAATAACTAAATCTTAGCCATTAGATTTGCACTCCAACCGACTCTCTCGATTGAAGAAAAAGTGGGTTCTACTTTTGCCACACGGTTTGGACGTAGAAACTGTTGGTGAAGATCAAAGCCACCGGTTAGCTACGCTAGATTATCCAGAGTACTTGGAACGAAATGGCAATCAGAAGACGTAGTTGAATTGGTTTTTTGATAGACTATCAAGTAATGACTATCGTCTATTGATCATGTTATTCTTCAAGAAGACATGTATAATTAGTTTTAAAATCTGGTACGATAAAATATCCTATGTATAAGTGTGTGTTCCTAGAAAATTATACATGGAGCGTATGGTATTTATCAATCGATCAGCTAGCCATACGTCCGGCCGTCCGACCGGATTGTATATATAAGAAATACGGAGTATTTATCAGTGATTAAGAGTAAAAGTGTAAGTAAGGATGCGTGTGCTAGCATGCGCTCACCGTTAGCGGCGGGCTGCGGGCATATCCCTTCATATAGAGCTTTTTTTCATTGCCTCCGTGCTGACAACGATCAGTGCAACGCCATGGCAGAGACGCTGGTTCTTTTTTTGTCGCTTAACGAATTACGGTGTAATATATTTCATCCTATACCGGCCAGCCTATCACATCCGATCACGTGGACTACAAATCATGTATACCAGAAAACGTACCAGATCCGATCTATTTATTTGCTCGGACCTACAAATCAGGCACGCAAGATATTTAATTTACGATCTACTTTTTACCGGGTGCAGTAAAAAAGTACATAGTAGTTGTCACGTGGACTACAAATCACCTATACCAGTTTTTTAAGAAAACTATTTACGTGCCTTGCATGAGATGTAACGTGGTGGGATTGTGTACGTGAATAGTTTGTTTCCACCTTTCTTTAAATCTTAGCCATTAATTATAGATCTAACTGTATAAAATAATTAAGATGATGTGGATTAACGTGGTGTCTCTATTTTAAACCTCCGTATTGTGCTTTTAGTATATAATAGATAGATAATAGATTCAAGGTATAACGAATGGACAATCAAGTAAGATTTATTTGAACTGTAACCATCATCTCTGCTCCACAATCCACATAACAACACCGTAACACAACTGGATAAATACTGTAGGTGCAAGGTGAGAGCTCCACAATTAGCTAGCTAGTTTGATCAGAGATTGAACCATTCAGTTATGGCTCTACAACAAGAATCAATTGCATTTGGTAAAGCGGCCCAAAACATTCGAACGGGTCATAATGAGTTCCGAACTTATAATTATTCAGTCCTATCACCCGCATGCTCAACATCCTCATTTTATTAGGGATTTTCTCAATCCGGAAACATGGGCCATATGCGGCATGGCCCGTTCACCAACACTGAGGAGGCGGCATGCCTACGACACTTCTTCGACCGCCGGGTAAATCACAACTACCCGGCACTACGGAACTCACACCTCCTATTAGGTTCGTCTCCCGAGCCTAGGACAGTGAGCATCACAAGGCCGATGCGCACCTCATAGCTGCGCGCCAATGCCTTCCTCATGCGTGAGGTTTCTCAAGGATTTGTACATCACCAAACCAAGATTTTTTTTCAATCCATGCAGAATACACCCGCCGTCGATCGCGAGCAAGCCCACCATGAGGCTGAGCATGAGAAGATGTTCTACATCCTTATGCTTTGTTTTCTCATCTTTATATTCCTGGACATACATAGAATACATGCGCCATTCGCTAGAAGAAGCGGCGCAAACTTTAATCTTATACCAAAACGAGTTCTTAATCCAATTTGATTCACACTAGTAGTTTTGCACGTGCACGCACGTCTCTACAGTACACATCATATTCAGTTGAATATGATTCGGTTGAATGACACATTTTTATAAGACACATTCTGGTGCCACCCGTCGAATATTGGCTTGTGTCATGGAAGCAGCGTTTACAAGACATATTACTTATTTATTTTCAACCAAAAAATTCATTAATAGCACCTTTTTACAAGACGCACTTCTTTGATAAGTTTGATAAGGTTGTGCTTAAGCAATGAAATCAGTTCCATAATCACTTCATTGCCAGATTCCAATACAACATTTTGCACGACATGGATTCAAAAGTATGTTGGCCATGGAGAAGCATGGTCAACTCCACCGCCGTCCTACATCACTTTTTTTTAAAGAACATGCCTGAATTACTAATCGTGTGACCGGACAGTGCCATCAATTTTGCTTCATGATTCATCACTACATGCAATTCATGACAAGAAACTCATTTAGGTATTTCACAAGCAGTTCCAAACGCGTAAAAAAGTGCATTTGAAGGACCCCCTCTGCGCATATTTTAAAAATAACGTTAACAGGCGATAGTAAGAAACAAAACTTGTACAGACCTTTTTCATAAAGAGCACCACTGACTATGAATCAAATATGAAAGAACTGTGCACATACATTATAATTTCCTCATAATATCTTGAATGCATTTCCTCCAACATCTTGTGAGCCACTTACAGCCATCCTTAGGGCCGCAAAGAGCAAACATATTGAATTTCAATGACGGAAGAATTTCCAACTTCAATCATACAAGCAAGAAAATATAGTGGGGAATGGGTTTGAGAGGATGAATTAATTTGTTACCTTTACCGAGGATCTCTGATTGATTGCCTTGACAGTGCACGACCGGCGGCCACCTCTCTCAGAGCCATATGGGCAACTGATAGTTGCCGCAGAACAACCACCGTCACCTCACAGCCGTCCCATTCCATCTTCCCCCAGCACACAAATTAGTCCGGGAGAAGATGATACAGAGGAATGAGGAACCATGTGATGTGAGGGACATGGTCAACGCCTGCAACACGTCCTCCTCTACTTGCATGCGGGGATCCTTGCTTCGATTAGCTTGATACTTGACTTGGACAATGCATCCTTGCCGGCGCGGGGAAACCATGGGTAAGATGAGGTAGGTGAAAGCCAGGCTGGGTGAGGGATCGCGAATCGTCCGACCAAGGAAGGGTCACAGGCCTGAACCATGACGCTGTGAAGTAGATCGCCATGTGGAGCCACTTACCGGCGATTTAACTTGGTCATATCCGGATGAACATGGTACACTGGTGGTGCTTGTGGCGGCGTCCAGGCGTGCATGTGCTCGTCGGCGCGGACGTCTCGGATGCGCAGCGCGGCTTCGACGCAGCTCGCCGCCCCTATAGCCGCCTAGCTCCGAGTTCCCACGCTGCCGTCCACGACGCCGCCAACGCCGCCATCCATGCTCCCCTTTGCCGCTCCTGCCCTGGTCGCGAGCACTTCTCCCCCACGTAGGCGTGCGCTTTCCTCCCCACCGCCGCGCTACTCCCAGCCGTGGCTGGATGGGAAGGATGAACAGCGACAAGATTTGATTCCATAAATTTAGCATATTTCTTTGGATTGTGCCCTTTAGTTTTTTCCGGTGCGTACGCGAGATGGCAGAGTTTTTGTCCGCCCCCTTAATTTGCTAACCGTACACAGCAGTCTGGGTTAGTTGTTATCTCGACGGTCAGATCCTAATTGGTGGGTTGAATCGTGAGGTTATGACACATCCGTTTTGCTCCGTGTATGAAAGGCTGGGTGGATTTAGGCATGAATATGTTCGCTTGTTTAATAGTAAGTATAGAAAATGTCGATGCGGGTGTTGCCTTGCGGCAGATGGAGTGCGCGTGGACCGATCCTATTCTCACTCACTTAGTCGATGATGATGATGATGATAGAAGAATTTTCCTTATAAACTATCCAACTCGCTCACTAATAACGTGAAACTAAATTAGTCTCTGCTGCGTCGCAAGCTGCAGCAGCCACTGTCCTGGTAATCGCCATGGCGTGCATCGGTAGCACGAGGGAGAGTAGAAGCTAGCTTTTTTTGACAAATAATACCACGATATATTTATAGCAGTGAATTGTACATGGTAGAGGTACATAAGTTTACTCCAACAATTACAAAATAAAGTCTAAAAGAAACTAGCAAATCTTCAAGGTCTTGAAACTCTTTCGTGTTCCATGACACAATTTTGTTTTTTTCTTAAGGTAGCCGAAAAAAAACATAGATAACGAACCATATACCTGATAATACCAACGAGGGTTCTCCCATAATTTTAATTAGAGCCGCGGTGCCAAGGCTACGTGCACGCATGCATGCAGCCATTAAAGTAATCATGCACATCGGCAAGAGTACCAACATCAGTATTCCAGGGAAAAGAAACCGAACAGCCTGATCGATGTCACCGGGGAGTCGAGAGTACGAATCACCATAGTCGAGCACGTAGCAGTCGGGACAAATTTTACGAGGAAAACCCTCCTCGCGGCAACCATGAGAAGAAATCCAAAACCGATCTGACGAAGCAAGATCTGGAAGACCGTACCTATAAAACTTGAATCTTACAGCACCACCATAGACACCGGGAAGGATATCTTGTTGTCGAACGAAGTGCCGAAGATTACTTATTATGGACGATACCATCTCCATTGATGTGGGCGAAATAGAAGATGACTATCAAAATCCTAACCTAATCCTTAAAAACACTATAATTATGGAAAGACTCCACCCATAGATCGGATTCCCCACCCCTCCTGACGCCGGCAAGGCCGGCCAGAGGAGGGGGAACCGATGATCTATGGAGGAGGTAAAATTGGAGGTGGCAGCTATGTCAGGGAGAGAGGCGGCGGCGGCTAGATGGTGCTCTAGAAGCCAGCTTGACACTAGTAGAAAAAGGGGCTCTAGTACCGGTTTGGGAGGCCCTCTAGTCCCGGTTTCTCCAACCGGGACTAGCAAAGTGGGACTAAAGCCTCCCACCCTTTAGTCCCGGTTGTCTACGAACCTGGATTAAA
This sequence comes from Poa annua, assembly GCA_026929855.1. Classification (NCBI taxonomy): domain Eukaryota; kingdom Viridiplantae; phylum Streptophyta; class Magnoliopsida; order Poales; family Poaceae; genus Poa; species Poa annua. The sequence goes on along the minus strand of CM049434.1, from coordinate 13,572,317 downwards.
GGCCCTCCCACATACCAACCGGGACTAAAGGTTTTTCGCAGAAATTCAAAAAAATTTAAAAAAAAATATTTTATTTAGATTTTTTTCAGGTGTTTTTATTTTGAATCTTCGAATAGTTTTTGAACTTTGAATCTTTGAATTATTTGACCAATTAATTTATATTTACCCCTATTCTCAAGTCAAAGTGCATACCTATGGTCAAACTTCCCGCTCGGTGACCCATCCTCACACTACTCCACCCCAAGCACGCTTAACTTATAGGTTCCTTTTAAATTAGATACTAAGAGAGAACTAAGAACTTACTGATATGATATTACTATCTTATCAATCATATTAACCACTCGGTCATGATGATACACTTTTTCATTGCTTGTATTAAAAAAAATTATTTGAATAAACAAAAATGATTATATAATAATAATATTGAAATAAATAATGATAAAATAAATATTACTTTATTTTTTTCCTTTTATTTAGTATGGAATAATTCGTATCTTTAAATCCTTAAATCGGAATTTAACAAATAAAATGTCTAAATTGATCAAAAAAATTAGAGGAATCCAAATATGACATCCAAATCATCTTTTGCATTACAGAAACATCGATAGCTATGGTGACCATTTTGATCTTTTTTACGAAAAATTGAAATAAAACGATAAACACCTCAAAAAAAGATATCCTTTGGCATGGGGTCCTTATATGTGTAGTAATTAATATGAAAAATAATAAACTTGATTTTTGACCAAAATTCCAAAAAAATCTTCACAAAAAGGTCTATCATCTATAAACATCTATAAGTTTCAATACAAATGATCAAGTTATGATCATTTTCACGGCATAGTTTGTGATAAAGATCTCATATTCTACAAATAGGTGAATCTTGGTATAGGAAACAATCATGCCGAAGGGATTCTTGAAATTATTTTCATAAATATCATTTTCCATTTTTTAAGTGCCAAAAATGACTTTTTTGTGAACAAATTACAAAAAATATGATGCAAAACGACACCCATTTAATTTTCATGGAAACTAGTACACATATGATGGATAATCCCCAAGTATTAGGGTTTTCCTTGATTTCTACCTAATTTCGCCTAGTTAAATGAGGTTATGTCGATTTTTCGAAAGTAATTTAAATTTGAACTACAACTATTTGATAGTTTGGTCTGAATCTTTTGGAAAAATCATTTTAAGGTATAAAACTATTGGTTATATCACAAAAACATTGATAATTCTTGAAAATCTTACCTCTTTCGATGAATAGTCATCGCGACCGTTTTGATCGTTTTTACGAAAAAATGGAATAAAGTGATAAACACCTCAAAAAAGAAAATCCTTTGACATGGGATCCTTATATGTGTACTAGTTGCCATGAAAACTGATAAACTTTATTTTTAACAAAATTTTCAAAAAAAATCTTCACAAAAAGGTCTATTATCTATAAACATTTATAAGTTTCAAGCCAAATGATAAAGATCTCATATTCCACAAATAGGTGAATCTTGGTATAGGAAACAATCATGCCAAAGGGATTCTTGAAATTATTTTACATAAATATCATTTTCCATTTTTTAAGTGCGAAAAATGATTTTTTTTTAACAATGTACATAAAATATTATGCAAAATGGCACCAATCTAATTTTCATGGAAACTAGTACACATATGATGGATAATCCCCAAGTATTAGGTTTTTTCTTGATTTCTACCTAATTTCGCCTAGTTAAATGAGTTTATGTCAATTTTTCGAAAGTAATTCAAATTTGAGCAACAACTATTTGATAGTTTTCTCTGAAACTTTAGAAAAATCATTTTAATGTACACAACTATTGGTTATATCACAGAAACATTGATAATTCTTGAAAATCTTACCTCTTTCGATGAATAGTCATCGTGACCGTTTTGATCGTTTTTACGAAAAAATGGAATAAAGTGATAAACACCTCAAAAAAGGAAATCCTTTGGCATGTTGTCCTTATATGTGTACTAGTTGCCATGAAAAATGATAAACTTGATTTTTCACAAGATTTGCCAAAAAAGTCTTCACAAAAAGTACTATGATCTATAAACGTCTACAAGTTTCAAGCCAAATGATCAAGAGTTATGGTCATTTCCACGCCATAGTTTGTGATAAAGATCTCATATTTCACAAATATGTGCATATTGATATAGGAAACAATCATGCCGAACGGATTCTTGAAATTATATTCATAAATATCATTTTTCATTTTTTAAGTGCGGAAAATGATTTTTTCTGAACAATATACAAAAAATATGATGCAAAATGGCACCCATTTAATTTTCATGTAAACTAGTACACATATGATGGATAATCCCCAAGTATTAGGTTTTTCCTTGATTTCTACCTAATTTCGCCTAGTTAAATGAGTTTATGTCGATTTTTCGAAAGTAATTCAAATTTGAACAACAACTATTTGATAGTTTGGTCTGAATCTTTTGAAAAAATCATTTTAAGGTACACAACTATTGGTTATATCACAGAAACATTGATAATTCTTGAAAATCTTACCTATTTCGATGAATAGTCATCACGACCGTTTTGATCGTTTTTACGGAAAAATGGAATAATGTGATAAACACCTCAAAAAAAGAAATCCTTTGGCATGGGGTCCTTATATGTGTACTAGTTGCCATGAAAAATGATAAAGTTGATTTTTAACATAATTTGCCAAAAAAAGTGTTCACAAAAAGGACTATCATCTATAAACATCTACTCCCTCCGTTCTAAATTAGATGACTTCTAATTGGATAAAAGTGGATGTATCTAGCTATGTTATAAGTCTAGATACATTGACTATTTGTCAAAAGAAAGCCATCTAATATGGAACGGAGGGAGTATAAGTTTCAAGCCAAATGATCAAGTTATGGTCATTTCCACGACATAGTTTGTGATAAAGATCTCATATTTCACAAATAGGTGCATATTGGTATAGGAAACCATCATGCCGAAGGGATTATTGAAATTATTTTCATAAATATCATTTTCCATTTTTTAAGTGCGAAAAATGACTTTTTTTGTGAACAAAGTACGAAAAATATGATTCAAAATGGCACCCATTTAATTTTCATGGAAACTAGTACACATATGATGGATAATCAACAAGTATTAGGTTTTTCATTGATTTCTACCTAATTTCGCCTAGTTAAATGAGTTCATGTCGATTTTTCGAAAGTAATTCAAATTTGAATTACAACTATTTGATAGTTTGGTCTACATCTTTTGGAAAAATAATTTTAAGGTACACAACTATTGGTTATATCACAAAAATATTGATTATTCTTGAAAATCTTACCTCTTTCCATGAATAGTCATCGCGACCGTTTTGATTGTTTTTACGAAAAAAATGGAATAAAGTGATAAACATCTCAAAAAAGAATATTCTTTGGCATGGGGTACTTATATGTGTACTAGTTGCTATAAAAAATAGTAAACTTGAGTTGTGACAAAATTTTCATAAAAAGATTCATTCCGGTTGACCCGCCATGCAAGTTTCGCATTCTATCATTCCATCCGAGACTAAACTTTGGCTACAATTAATAATAAAAAAGATTAAAATGGTAAATCATCACACAATGTCATTTTATGTGACCAAATTGTGTAGATAGTTTTTCATATATTACACAATTTTTTCCGAATTCGTACGCAAAAGTTATAGCTTTTTAAATTGAGATCACTTTTTTTGCAAAAAAATCAAAAATCGAAACTTAAAATTTTCCCTAATAGTAGGTTGCGATAGGTACCGGCACGTCAAAGGATTTTTAAATTTGAAGTTTTTATCATTTTTGTTTATTTATTTTAGACGTTGTTTTTTCGCGGTAAAAAAGTAGCCTGCCGCGGACCCTTTAGTCCAGGTTGGTGCCACCAACCGGGATAAGTCTTTAGTCCCGGTTCGTGCCACGAACCGGGACTAAAGGGTCACCACAGGCGGGGCCCAGCGTGTGAAACTTTAGTCCCGGTTCATGTTACCAACCGAACTAAAGGTCCTCACAAATTAAACCTGGTGGCTTGCACCAATTTAGTCCCGGTTCCTTTTTAATCACGGACTATCAAAGTCCCGTTTTCTACTAGTGTGATTGTTCGATTGCCATTTTTTCAGCCAAGATTGTGCTCTTGAACTATTGCATGAGTTGTGTGTGTGAAGCTGCTGCGGCTGCACTTATGATAGAGTCTGCAGTTTAAATATGCGTGCGGAGCGAGATATATAGCGAGGTGCAAAACAAACATGGGCAGGTGGAGTCGTGGAGATGGAGGATGTAAATGAGTCCGGGAAGCGCACGGGGTGGTGCTGAACAATACAGTCTCACACAAGCACATTGGACTAGTCAAGTTTAAATGGTGTATTGTCTGAACACCCGTTTCCTTCTCACATCCAACATACACACATCTAATTCGAAATTCCAGTTTGAGAAATATTTCAACAGCTACTGAAATTCACTGAATTTAATAAATTTCAATGATTATTTATTTTTAAATATTATTTGTCAAAATACATTTGAATCCAATGGTATTACTGAAATGCGTCAAATTAATAGGCTGATGTGTAAAATAATTTAGTGGCCAGCCGAACCAAAATTACTGAAATCTACCCGTGAATTTGGCTAAACTCTCACTCACTGAATTTGATTTCCAAAGTGGCGCTCGTGCTCTTAAGTCCAAACCAAGTTGATGCATCTGCGAGGTGTCAAGTAGGATCCCACAAATGTCCCACTTTTAGTTCATTTGTGAATTTCTAGTACAAATTTTGGTCCGAATTTTTGAACTAAAAATCCCCAAATGAACTAGAAGTGGGATATTGGTGGGATCCCACTTGACACCTTACTGTGTAGGGACAAACAGTAGAATGGTACATGTCGCAGGTGCATGCACCACCCAAGTCGACAAACATGAATACATCAACTAGTATGGCAGAGCCCTCTCCAGCGCGGCAATGTGGAGCTGCCACCAACGAACCCTCTGGATCAGATATCATCTAGGCCCCCATCACAAATTCAGGGACTCGGTCTCCTGAAGAGGATTCAGAATCCGCCAAAAGGGTTCGTAACTCTCGCGAATATGGTAGCGCCGATTTTCTTCAAGCCTCTTCCGTAGCCGTCGCCCACGGCCAGGAGGCAGGCCAGGTTCCCCATGCCTCTCAACCAGTCCTGGGCATGGGCAGCCCGGCCCGACCGGCCCGGCCCGACCCGAAAATACCGGGCTTGGGCCTTAAAATTAGGCCCGACGGTCGGGCCGGGCCGGGCCTGGGCTTTGGTTTTCGCACAAATCAGGAAGAAGCCTGGCCCGCGGCCCGAAGCCCGTCGGGCTTTTGGGCTTTTTGACCGGGCCGGCCCGGGCCCGGGCCTGGGTTTTTTGTGTCGGGCTTTTCCAGGCCCGGCCCGAAGCCCGGCCCGGCCCGAGACATGGCCAGGTATACTCTCAACCCTAGTAGCCCACGAATAGGTTCTTCACGTCAGCCGCGCCGTTCTCTGCAATTCGGGCCTCTGCTGCGTCGCAGGCTGCAGCACACACTGTCCTGGCAATCGCCATGGCATGCGTCGGGAGCACGAGGGACAGTAGAAGGCGGGCAATGCTCTTGGCCATGGCTCTAGCTCTAGAAGCTAGCTTGATTGTTCGATTGCCATTTTTTCAGGGAAGATTGTGCTCTTAAACTATTCCATGACTTGTGTGTGTGTGTGAAGCTGCTGCGGCTGCACTTGTGAAAGAGTCTGCAGTATAAATATGCGCGTGGAGCGAGCCAGCGAGGTGTAGAACAGACATGGGCAGGATGTCCCTCCGTTTTAAAAAATGTTAATTTTTTTTTTAGAAACAAAGTACAAATGCAGACGCTCACAACACGCGCGCACACTCACCCCTATAAACGCACACACGCACACCCTACCCTATGAGCACCTCCGAAATACTGAGCCGGATCGAGTCTTGAGATTGACGAAGTGATTGACGAAGTCACACCACGGGCGCCTCGCTGTCGACGGGAATTGTCCCCACTGTTTCTTCACGAAGAAGTTATTAATTTAAGATAACCGATGGTGACCGCGAATCATTTGTGTTTTTTTTAGATAATAGAATGTGGATCCCCGACCTCTGCATCAAAATGATGCACACAGCCACATTTGTGTTGTCGACATGTTTTTCCAATTTGTGTGGACTTCTCACTATGTGCATTGAACCGTAGAGCGGTTCAAAGAACGGGTTAAGAAAGGCTTGGGGCACAACATATTTGCTGCTAGTTTATCCGACTAGCTCCTCAATGCTATTCACCATGCTGGACGGTGAATGTACTAGCAGCGAGACGTACTTGGAAGAGGGAGACAGAGATGGAGGTTGTGTGTGTGTGTGGAGATGAGAGACACACCGAACGGCGTTTAAAGACGGGCGGTGATGCGGTCTTGATTTGCCCTTTACACAAATGACCCATAAGCAACGTCATACAGAAATAGTAAAAAATATGTCATGCGCATAACAACGCTCTTCTTGAGAAGCACATGCAGATCATAGACCCAAACAAAATAATTCAGTGGGGACAATTCAGATGACTGAGGTATTTTCAAGTATAAATTCGATCTTTTAAATCTTTTTCCTTCAAATATGAAAACGCACTACACTGACCTACCACGCTACCGAAGATCCACGGCTAATACGTACGTACCAACATCATGGCGTGACGACGCACGCGGCTCTCCTGCGGTCGTATCGGCCTCCGAACCTACCGAACCAGATGCTTCAGTGATACCACCAGCACCTCAGTCCCAAGTGTCCACTCTGATTCTAACGACACTGCATCCCATACCGCTGAAAGATGACAAGAAACTGATGAAGACGCTAGCGGCGTTGTCGCCTCAGCCCACACTGTAGATGCAGCCCATCGCAGGCTGGCCCGGCAAGTCCCGCATGCCTCTCACGCCCCCCCCCAAAAAAAAAACAGGTTCTTCTCCTTCGCCCCTCTCATGCGCCAGCATCACCGTTTGGTGTGTGGCGACCGGAAATAAGGCCTACATCCCCTCGTAAGCCACGGTTGGCGCTGCGACGACGTGGGGAAGCACAAGTCAGAGCACGAGGCGAGCAATGCTCTATCAGCTAGCTAGATTCTACTCTTGCTCTCATGTATGCGTTCTGCGCGTGTGAATTGATTGACTAGCTCTAGCAGATAGCTAGACTCCACTTTTGCTCTTATGTATGCGTTCTGCGCGTGTCATGCAGCTAACGACGCACTTGTGGTAAAGTCTCTGGTTTAAATAGGCGTCGAGAGCGAGCTAGACAGGTGGAGAAGAGCCCGTGCACGTGGATAGTGTAAATGTGGCCGGGTTCTGAACCGCCGAGTGTTGATGCTACTGTTAACAGCTCAAAAAACATAGACCCGTCAAGAATTCAAATACAACCCCTGGCAAGTTATGATTGTTAGTAGGCATGCCGCCATTGGTTTTCTAAAAACTGCACAACAAGTAGGGAAGGCCATGTGTTCTGAAATTAGTAACCATTTCAAAATATTTAGCCACTTTTAGTAATTAAACTTCTGAACCATCCAATAGTGCTATCAAACTAGTAGTTTATACGAGTACCAGGACTCTACAAATACATACTCCCTCCGTCCCAAAATAAGTGTCTCAACTTTGATTTTTTTTTTTTTTTAGAAAAGAGTCACCCCAGCCTCTGCATCAAAATGATGCATACGGCTACTTTATTACTTTTATTCAACAAAGCTGGCAAAAAGCCTTACAACGAACGAGTACAAGCTGAACCCACCAACACCGAACAACTAGCACAAACGACAGAGGGAACAGGGCCTTGTACCCCGTCCACAGCCGTCGCCGGCTCCTTGGCTAACGCAGAGATAGTGCCTTGTGCACACGCTCCGGAAGTCGCCTCCATCCTCTTCCTCCAACCCAACTTCAGCATGCCGATCGGAGCAAACCTCTCGCCAGTCCTGCCGCCGATGCCACCATGACACCAGGCAGCGCCTCCACCCTGTGCAAGTCACCAAACAAGGACCGACTACAAGTCCTCGCTGCACCACGCCGCCAAGAAAAGCCGTCTTCGTCATTGAAGGTGAAGCTCCACACCGCCGGTAGGCTACTCCAGGCACCCATGTTCCAAAACGATGCCCCCAAGAGGGATAAACGACACCGAAGGTGCCGCCATCGTCCGATCCGGTAACACCAGATCTGGGGTTTCCCCCGGAACATCCGGGCGGAAGGCAGCAGAGTCACAGCGACGACTCCTTCAACAAGGTAACGACGCCCACGGGCGCCGCCATCGTCGGCTCCAACGTCGGAGCCCGGCTCTCACCAGCCATCATCAACTCCTTCAGATCTCCGCGAGCCGAGGCAAGATCCAGGCATGACGCGGCCACCGGAGTGAGCGGCACACCCGAGATCACCAAGCCCCACTCACAAGGATCCGCTCCACGCCCCGCAGATCGGGCCGCCGGAAGCCACCGCGTTGCGCCCGAAGAGCCGGGAACCACGCCGTCCGCCGCGTCGTCGAGGTAGGGCACGACGTCGCCATGGCGCCTGGCGACGGCACCACGCCCGAGGATGACGGCACCCACCCGCGCCGGCCCATCCATCTTCGAGGGCGACAAGACCCCCCCGCCGCCGGCCGCGCCCAGGCTTTGCCTGGCCGTGCCCGTGGTGGCAGCGGGGGAGGAAGGGAGAAGGAGCTGCGGGGGGCTGGGGGCGGCGTCGGCGCTAGGGCTCCCCCTGCGGCCGCGCGGGGGCGGGAGGGGGAGGGAGGGGGAGGGAGGGAGAGCTTCCGGCGACGAGGAGAACGGTGGCGGCGGCGGCTAGGGTTGATGGCGGCGGCTAGGGTTGATGGCGACGAGCATGCACTGCTCTGTTGCTCAACGAGCATGCATGGCGTCTCGCAATTCGTGTCTCAACTTTGATAGAAAGTGGATGTATGTAGACATGTGTCATGTCTATATACATCCACTTTCTATTAAAATTGTGACACTTATTTTGGGACGGAGGGAGTATATAGTTTTAAAAATTGTTTGTGATGTGCCTCAAAACATATTAATCAATAACATAAAATCGTTCGCATGCTATCCTATGAATAACTGCATGTAAAATAATAGTAATGCTTCTAAATATCTAAGACATAATTTAAAAGTCATTGTTACCATCTTCACCATTTACCTCCATATCATTTGAATTATTTTGTATAATGTATGATCTCTGAGGAGAAGCCATCTCAGTGGCAAGCTACCAACATAAATGATGAGTCCTTCAGGTGTACCATCTAGCCCAGAAAAGTATGTAGAGTTAATCTAATGTTATCTCAGTTAAGATAAGATCTTGCTACCATCATAAAGGAACTTATTAGGGACCTAACACATCAATCTTGTTACAAACTAATAACTGAGAGCTGAGAGCACCCTATGGTTGTTGCTTCTCAAATATTAAGCTGACTTGATTCTCTCTTTTTTATATGAGCTTTTTATGTGTTATCTTTCCTATGTTGTTGTCATAAAGATGCATAACGTATCAGCTCCATTCTAAAACTATTTCCATCTATTGAATACAACTACACACAACTTTGTGTATTCTAAAAGCGTATACCACATGTTGGAATGTATAGCAATTGATGCCAAAATGAATGCATCTAACACTAAAATAGATCTTGATACATCCCATTCAGCATCAATTAATACATGACAAAACGAGTACCATCTGACAGACAATAACAAGTGAATTTAAAGTTGCCAAATTTTAAATAGCTTTAAATTACTATGAGACGCATTAATGATGAATTCAACAAATTATAGATTAATAATACTTCTATCACAGGCTCACTCTCCTTTGAACTGCATACTTCCTAATAATGTACTAGTGATATTGTATTATTGTTAGCCTTAGTATCATTTTTGTAAAAGATTTTCTTTTCTTTAGGCCAAAGTTATTAGATGAAATACGTCTAACCAATTTTTTGAAAGTTATTTCATATTGATATATTCCGTAATTCAATACAAGCCTGAGTCATGTTAGGTTTAGTTGTCAGATGTATGTGCTTCGTTCTAGGCTTCAATCACATGTACTATTGTATCGTCCTACACATGGCTCATTGAATAAATTGAATACAATAGGATCAATTTGTTAAGTTCCATTTTTTATAAATGTGAGTAGAAGGACAACGGAAAAAATATTTCATTCTATTTCGATGAGATGACAAAAGGATATCCCATATCCTCCCTCCATGTGCTCATATTTAGAACATATGGTTCCTCCCTGTACCCGTATTACCTATACATTTTCCTTTACCACACACTGTAATATCACTAATACATAATGGTTCACCATGAACATATGGGTGTGTGGTCATTGATTTAATCCTTCGGCTGACATAATGAGTACAATTTACACTCCAGAGCACTTCATAGGGGGCATATATATGCCCCCACATGTGCAAGCTACTTAATTTAGATTGTATAGTCTTCGGGTGAACTAGGAAGAGGAAGAAATTGTCTAAGAGCTGTGAGAATGGGAACATAGAGGCAACCCTAAGATATTTGTTTGTGCCTGTATACTAGAGGTGGATATTTGTCTCATCGTTTCCCTATGCATCCCATTCCTACTGTTCTTAGGTTCTCCATAAACTCACAAGTGTTTTCAGGTTGAAAGCTTAAAAAATTGCCACTTATATTATAAGTCCTTAAGGACATGACACCTTGAGAGTGAGTTGGGAAAAGGAAGCCATGAGTATCTTAGAGCAGTGGGCGTGGGAACATGGAGGAAAGCGTATACTTCTTTGCCTCTAAATTTAAGGGGCCAAGATGATTTGTGTTTTCCCAATGCCTCCCATGCCTATTGTTTTTAGATATTTCTTCATTTTCCTATTATCTTGCGCGATAATCTTAACAACAGGCACATATAGGTTTAGACAAAGGGGAATTTGAAGTGGTTCTCGAAGAGTAAGAAAAAGAGCATCTAATAGCATTGGGCATGTATGGAGGAATGTGTTAACTAGTGTTTCATTCTACAACTAGAGTTTAATATCTGTTTCGGAGTGTCCCGACGCCTCCCATGTCTATTGGTTTTAGGTTCTCCTTCCTCTTCCTTTTCGGTTTAATTTTTTTCCAAAGGGGAGAAGGAAGAGATTTTTCCTGAATTTTATTTCAGCTTTTGGTTTCTATTACTTTGTTCATTTCACCATTTATTTGGGTAGCCATGGATTTTACGTTCTAGATAGCACTTTTGGTATACTTTGTATCATGTTCATGCTTTCAACTAATACAAAACAACACTATGCTTGTACTTAGAGTTACTGATATGGAATAGATACCTCGATGCATAAGTCAAATGTTATGCGGTTCAATCATAACTTTGCCTACTCAAAGATGCAATTCGTTTTTGTGTGCCTGAATTTTGTTCCTAGTTTACTGATGAAATATTTTTATATAAAATTTCACCCTACTCGATGAACTCATGAGATATATATTGCTCCGATGAAATGTTATTTTCAAACTTAATTTTTCACCATCCCGTTAAATTTATGTCGGTCCTCCCAAAGGAATTTAATATTTAGAGGTTCACCAGAGTTCGCCCTCGTGACACTCATGAAAGGACACATTTCCACTCAAACTTTAAGTGCACGGTGCTCGGTGTGACTTGGTGCCAATCTTGATGGCGGATTGGATCGGATCGACGTCCCTCCATACGCTCATATATACGGCACATCGCGGTCCGTGTCCACCTGTTGATGCATGGATTGTGCATACGCTTGCAAAACTCGGCCGGCCTGTACACGATGACCAAGGCACTTGGCACCCATACAGCCACGCAAAGTCGCAAACAAACAACGCACAAAACTGTCGATCAGTTTATTAGTTCTTGATAACAGGCATACAATTTCAGAACATCATGAAAATCACATGACATTCAACCACTGCATAGTCATATATACATCCATGACTCAATTTGAATCGCACGAATCAAAACATAACTGCACAAACCCAAACTTCTACAAATTATATTAACGCAAGTCTCAAGCCAATCGGTTTCATTGTCATTCATTGTCAAGCCAACGTACACACACTGGAATACACCCTGCACATCTACAAAGAAATCATTTTGCATGGAGTTCTGTTATGTGTACTAGTTGATAGGATGTTAAAAACTTGAGTTTTGACAAAATGTTCCAAAAAAATCTTCACAAAAAGGTTTATGATCTATAAAACATGAATAGGTTTCAAATCAAATGACCAAGTTATGGTCATTCCCGTGCCATAGTTTATGACAAAATGCTAATATTAGACACATAGGTATATCTTGGTATGGGCAACAATGTTGCCACACTAGGTTTTCAGATTATTTTTGAAAATATCATTTTTCATTCTCTAAGTGCCAAAAAGGATTAGTTTTTGAAGCAAAAGTACAAAGAATATGGTGCCAAATTGGACCAATCCAATTTTGACACAAAATAATCCATAGTTGATGGATAATCCAATTTTTGCCTGATTTTGTCTATTTAAATGACTTGATGTCGGTTTTTACAAATTAATTCAAATTTGAACTACAAGTGTTTGATAGTTTGCCCTGATGTTTTCTTACAAAAAGTCATCTTAAGGTACATAAGTAGCAATTGTATCGCAGAAACATCGATAGTTTTAAAAAATTGGACCACATTCCACGAATAGCCATGGTGGCCATTTTGATTATTTAAAAAAAAGTAAAATAAGGTGAAAAAAATACTCAATAAATAAATATTTTGGCATAAAATTCACTCTCTGGCAATGGGCCCTTCCCTGAATATCCGTGTGAAATTCATCTATTAGGAGACGGGTATGGAAAAATTTCATCCCCATCATCTAAAATGGGGATGGGATAAAAAGCTCTCCCAACCCAGTTCCCCGTTATACCCAGTACGTACGTGTAGATATATAAATTTATTAAATTTATATTAAATATGTTGTAATATTGTGTTTAACATTTGATGCAATGTTTTCTTATTTTTACCGCAGTCGTGTTGCACAAGTTGTGTATTTTCCTGTATCAGAAGTGTAAGTTTATGAAATTGTGTCAAAATTATTTAAATTTATCATTTAGTGGGGAACCCTATCCCCGCCCCGATGGAGATGGGGCAAAACTCTCACTGATTGTGAAATGAGGATAAGGATGAGGATGAGAAAGCACTCCCCGATTGGAGAGCAAACCCGTTACCACCCCTATGCGTAAGGCTATGATTAGAAGTCGGACGACAATGTACCCGCAACTAAGGCGGCGAACGGGGTGCCGCCGCTGGAGAACCCTACAAACAATCCTGATGTATATCACTAGCGCTACCAACACCTCCGACCGTCACGACAGTCCTGACCCCACCAAGTCGACGAGTGACCCTAGTAAAGACGCCAACACTGTTGTTGCCGAAACACGCGCTTAGCCACCGCTCAAGGACGGGAGGCCCGGCAGATTCCCCATGCCTCCCATGCCCAGGAAAAAGTTATTTTCGTCCGGCGCCCCAGCCATGGTGGCGCCGCTCTCTGTGGCACGGTACTTTCCACCAACATGGCGTGCGCCGCCAGTGCGAGACAGAGAAGGAGTAGGCCACTGATGTAGATGGATTCTGCTAGCACCAGGGGCGGAGCTAAGTGCATTTTGTGGGGTCAAATGACCCCCATGACCTAATCAAATCCTTTGACAAATTAGGGACTGTATGGTTCATTAACAAAAAATGACCCCGGTGCAATAAAAATGACCCCAATGCTCTTTTAGTCTGGCTTCGCCCCTGGCTAGCACTATCGTGTGTGCTGTGCGCGTGAGGTGGTGCTGTTGCTCTACTGGTGGTGTGGTGCCTTGCCGTGGATTTCACGGTTTAAATAGGAAGCAATCATCCAACATATATATTTGGAACTAGATAAAAATGTGATTGGTGAGACATGTGCATGTCGACATCGGCAACCAAAAAAACGCTCACGTCACCTTTGAACTGAAATATTGTTGGCCCTGCTTCGTGCAAATAGACTGTCAGGTTAGGGTATCAATGGTAAAAGATACGATAGAACGTGATTGAGGTTTTCTTCTTATCAGGATAGCAATAGCTCCTCACTATAAAAAAGCTTTACGTTAAGGTTGAGACCGATATTCATTATAGACCAAGGACCTGGAAGGATGAAAGAGTATACTTTTAGAGGTTGGGGACTTCCTTTTTCTAAAAAAAATACTATCACGGATAATAGTTTTTTTTTGTACGTTAAACAACCAGCTATCAGGCTCCAAACTACAATAGTACTAGATGTCCCTTTCCGCATTGAAAAGGCACTATCGATCAACCTTTATCTTCTGGAAAATAGAATTTAGTTGTGACTATAGACAATTACATTGAGCTTGTTGGTTGTTGTTCAAACCCAGGAGTAGAAAATAAAGAGGGGATGCAATTTCTTAGTTAATCCATCAAGCATGGAAATTTCTTGGAGAAATCTTGCATGGTCCTGGATATGTTATAGGAGGACACAAATTCAGTGAATAGCAGGGTCAAGCTTAACATCCCGGTGGGTGATATTGGACTGACTTGTCGTAACTCCGTACCTTCAATAATCATCCACAATACTCCATGGCCATCTTTTTTAACTTACACGGTGCTACTCATATAATTGTAGCACCTAAGCAGTTCAATACCAACATAACTACATCCACGGAATTGAAATTTGTATCATCCGAGAGGATTGAACCAAACTCAACTAACTGCATGCAGGAGTGGTCTTCGAATTCTCTGCGGAGATGTCTTATTGCTCACACCAAAATAGAAATTAAGGAGAGAGAAACGACAACACCATGTACATTCGATAACTTGAAGATTATCTATGAAATACATTTGGATTCGCGTGTATTACTGAAATATGCTGAAATGTAATAATTTCGTCACCAACCGAACCAAAATTGAAATCTAGTGAGTCTCGAAATACTCTCCTTGAATGTGATTTCCGAAGTGTTGTAGCTGCTCTTAGGTCAAACCATGTCAGTGCAGCGCATGTATACGCACGGAAGTGATATACACAGACACAGTAGAACGATACAAGGCGTTGGTGCACGCACTACAAGAAAACCCCCCGTATAGCAATACATACTCCACAACGAATCTATTATGCGTTGCAAAAAAAATTCATAGATACGCATATATGTGTTGCAGATTGCATTTGTCTTTAGCGCGAAATATTGGTCTGCTCCGCACCTGTGTGGATTGGATTAACGGAAAAGCCCGCGTAAAGATTTTCGTTTACCGCCAAAAAATATTGTGAGACGTGGGATAATTTTGGAATTTTTCATACCTCTGACAAATAGGTCGATATATCGAGTTAGTTTTCCTTCCCGTCTCATCCCTCCAGATCCAATCTACTACCCATCACCTCGTTCATTCCCATCTTCCGATCTCCTCTTCTACCCCGCCGCCTCTCCGATCTCCAGCTATCGGCCAGCACCGCCGTTGACGCCCCCTCCGGATCCTACTTCATCTATGCTTCTTTGTTTGTTCCGACCGCAATATATTGTAACCACTCTAGAAGTCTAGATTTGTTAATGTGTTGTCTCTTTTTTCAGGGCCCTTGCCATCCAGAAGAATCCCCTGCCAGTATGTGTGATGGAGTGCTTCTATCCAAGCTGCATCGCCAAATTTGCCCAACATGCTTCAGGATGCTTGATGTGGAAGTCGCCTCTGGCGGTGGATTGGTGTGAACGAGTACCCTGACAAGAAAACACTTCGATGCGAAAGGTCTACTTCAACCTCGGCTTAGGGTTGGCAACTTGGCATCCAATGAAATATTTGATCCATGGAGGTGCTACTCCTTGGCGAGGAGGTGAGTAGCGCATTTATCTTGCCACCAGTTAGAGTTGCGTTCCCACATTTAATTATTACTCCACCCATCTCCTACTATCTAATTTTCTTTTCCTTGTTCTTTTTGTGTCCGAGAGATGTAGTTCAAGTTATCATTTTGTCAATCTCTAAATACTTCAGTAACCATGTTTATATTATTGATTTGAGCTCCTGATTTGAGCTCCACCCATCTCCTGATTTGAGCTCCTGATTTAAATACTTGCAGTAATCTCTAAATATGGTCCAAGAATTGATCAAGGCATCAGCTAGGTAGCTTGGCATCACCCTGACGCTGCACATCAAGCTAGCTTTGCACCGCGTGTATTCTGGACGAGTTGATCCCATACCAGAGTCGATTAGCCTCACGATTCGTGCTTGGCGTGCCTTCACCCAATGGTCAACCTCTACAACTCTCGGTAAAAATAAATCTGAGCCTGAGTTTAACATTTTCTGTTTTCCTGTCAGTTCCATTATAAACCGATATCTTCAGTCTTCTCTACTACTTCACACTTCCAGTGTCTTCCAAATTGCATATGAGCTATTATAACTGGTACTTTAATTTGGTAACTTATCATGATTTGTAATAGGTGTGCGGAGCTGCTCTCCATTATAAGAAAGCATCAGTGCCAGATGGCCATCGTATCAGCACAAACTCGTGAAATATTATCCCAAACCCATACTAGCTGAATAAATATCCAGACATATAAGACTGTTTTTTATTCCGTGAGTAATGTGCAAGGTCAGCCGAGCCTCATGTCTGAAAGCAGAGAATAAAGTTGAACTTTCAGGTATTTTGACATGTATATGTAATACTTCTACCTTGAGTTTTGTCATGCCATGCAAGATAAGTTGTTGCCCATCAGATTAACTGTTTAGCTTTGTGAAACCGTGATTGACCATTATGTGGACTAGTTAATTCGAATTTTAATATGTTGTTACATGGGCGATTTAGTAAATTACTTAGTTTGACCTTTTGTTTGATGAATTTGTTCAGATCTCCTTATGGCCATTTCTTTACCAGCTTTGCAATTTCATCTAGGTCGTAACCACTGTGCCCTGTAGGTCCGATAACTTATTCCAAATGATTTCAGATGCACATGATAACAAACATGTCTCGCCTGCTACTTAGCTTTGGCAACAGTGAGTATACCCATTTACAGATTCTTTTTTTTTAGATAATTATAGCATTATTGATCATCTAACATCATTACAAAGTTCTTCCCAGATCAGCTCCGGGATAACACCAACAGAAATCTTACAAACTAGATGCTCAGAAGAACGAGCTAATTTATGCGCAACCATATTCCATTTACAGATTCTTAAGTGAGTACATAGTAGAATTCACTCCTTTACAGTACCTTTTGCCACTTTTTCATTGAGAATGATTTTATATTGCAGGTTCCATAGATCAGCAGGACGTGCTATACATGGATATCAGCTCTGAAAAAGTTAGGCAAAATATTGCAAGGAGTATATGAAGGACTGGATAGAATACTTTAGATTGATGCAAGACTGTAAATTGTCTACTCTTCAAACAATTTTCATGTATGGAATGGCGATTCAAATAATATATTATTATTTTTCCTTGTCACAAAATGCATCGATATTCTATTTTATTATCTGTGTGATGTGGTATGTCTCATACGGAACATGCTCTTTTACCAACAAATAAATCTAACATTTCGCAGAGCAATCAAACAACCCTATCTAGAAACTAAGATTTTTTAAATAGGTAATTCGATGTGTATATAGGATGCCTCTACCAACACAAACAATCGTTGTTCACAATCCGTAGCTACTTTGCAACGCCTAGACCCATGGGTTACCAACGCACATCTATGTGTTGCACTATATGTTAGCAACGCCCGATAAGGCAACGCATTCTCATCCGTTGGTAAAGTCTCTAGCAACGCCTATTTTGACATTTAGATACGGATAAATGCGTTGCTGTAGGGGGTGTCCTCTTGTAGTGACGTCCCAAGTGTACCTCTACTAGTTTTGTTCAATCAGTAACCCACTTTTTAAAGAAAGAGTGGAGCGGCCTTATTTCGAACTCAAACCCTAGAGAGCATAAGGATCCCGATTTGAGATTCACGATCCAGCATACAGCACGCTAGTATCCCACCTCATGCAGTGACGACGAGGGCACCGGTTCTGCCACGTACAACGTGCTCCATTACGCAAAGTCCGGTTCAACACCAGAGCAGGTACAATTGCACTTCATGGCGTGACTCCGCTGTACCCGCATCGGACTGGGCCAAGCAGGGCGCCACGGCCGGCGCCACCGACGCCGTCCACTGCCCTTATACTACAAACAGTAACAAAGGAGCGGCGGAGCAGGCCCGTGACGTCAGTGAAGACGCCGGCGCAGCTGTTGCCGAAGCACGCGTCGTGGCCCCCGTCCACGGTTGTGAGGTCCGGCAGCTCCCACATGCCTCCCATGCCCAGCAGACATGATCCTACCCGCGGCCAAGACGTGCGCCGAAAGAGCGAGGCTGAGCAGGATGGCGCGGCAATGCTCTTTTGCTCTCTCGTATAGCGTCGTACCTTATGTGTGTGGGATGCTAGCTGCTGCCGCTGATGCTCTCGTGGTGGACTGCAGCTTATAAATAGGCGAAGGAGCCAGCCAGACAGGTAGAGGAGAGACAGGGAACGTGGAGAATGCTTCTGCAGTGAATGTATCCCGGGCCCCGGGCACCACTGGGCGCTAAACTGCCGAGTGCGTATATTTTTTTCTTACTAAACGGGCCTTAAGCTAACTCTGTGGTCCTTTGAAAAACTTTCAATCATGTGCGACCCTTGTATAAACAATACGGGGGAGAGCAGATCGTTGCCGTGTGCCGCCCACTTTATCGTGTCGATCACACGGTAAATTTGGTCTTTGCCGTTTGGCGCACACGGTAAAAAATAACACATGTTATTGCAGCAAAGAAAACACCAAATAAAGAGATGCACACGGCTAAGACAAACGTAGGCACATGGTAAGTACTCGACACGTTTCCACCCAAACAGCATAGCAAATGGCACGGTTACGGCAAGGCTTTAAGTACCTTTACCGTGTGCTTGCACACGACACGGCAATGACCTGCCAGACAATTTTTTTAGATAGCCCACTTTCATACTTTGCCGTGTGCTTACACATGGCAAATACAAGTTTTTCGCTCTCTCTCCGACTACTATACCTCCCAATTTGGTCAAACTAGAGGGAATCTGTTGAAGAGTTAGGATAGACATTGTTTCTCCACGTCCTTATGGTCTACCTTATTACAACCAAGTAAAAAGTTCCATTTATCTACCCTTTGACGTCGGTCAGGAGTAGACAGAAAGTTTGACTTCTCTCCGACACTGTCTGATTTAACTTAGGTACCAAGATACGAAATATTAGAGAATCCATTACGTACGCACAATGGTAGATGCCATGAAAAATTAGAGGGCGCACACAGTCTAAATTTTGAATAGTAAGCATTGATCTCTGCCTCATAATAAATGAAAAAAGTTTCCTTTTCGTCTATCATCTATGCATAGATCGCAGCGCGTCCGTTTTAATTTTCTTCCGCTCTCTTCGTTTTGTAACGTCACAAGTTTCCGTGGTTTCGTCGCCGCAGAGTCCATCGCCGCGGGCCGGAAGCCAGGAACCAATGGGGAGCTTTTGCGCTCCCTATTCGCCGTTGTGTGGAGACAGAATATCCGATTATTGTGTAGGAATTAGAAGTCCTAATTTTTTTGGAGGAATAGGAGCCATAATCTAACTAAATCAGTTAAAAATACGCCAATAATCGATACCAAGAAAATGGTTAAGCATTTTATATTGTGAAACTGAGAGAGTATATCGATAAAATGATGCTCTGCGGCCGTTTCGTATAAAAAATGATGGATAACCTTATTGCCTAGTCCGACGCCATTAACCCCCCTGTATTTCCTGACTCATTTCTTCTTGAGCTTGCGGAACAAAATTTCAACAGTGGTGATGGTCCAATTGCTTGTGCTCCAAGAGAAGTCTCAGATTGTCTGAGCTTGCTCAACCACGCCACCATGTACGCGGTCGAATTACAGACACCTGGCTGCACCACACCCGGCTACTATGCCAAAGCAAGCTCGAAAGGAAGCATTAGTACTGCAGATTTAGTTGCATCGGGTAGGGCTATGACCAAAATTGCGACGATAATGTAGCCGCTAAAGAGGCGGGGAACGGGGCACCGCCGCTGAAGAACCCTCCGAACCATCGCGCTGAGTATCACTAGGGCTGCCAACGCCACCGACCGTCGCGACATTACTGACGCCTCCTTGTCAAAGAGTGGACCTAGTAAAGACGACAACGTTGTTGTTGCCGAAACCCCCACCATAGCCACTGCGCAAGGCCGGGAGGTCCGGCACGTTCCCCATGCCTCCTACGCCCATGAAAAAGTTATTTTCGTGAAAGCGCTCCGACCATGGCGGCGCCACTCTCTGTAGCATGGACGACCGGGAGGACTCCGCTGCACTAGCAGCACGCGTTATTTGCCGCCAACGCTAGACGGAGAAGGAGTAGGCTACTGACACTCTCATGTGTGTTGTGCACGTGAGATGATGTTGTTGTTCTACTGGTGGTGTTGTGCCGGGCTGTGGATTTCACGGTTTAAATAGGGACCAATCATCCAACATATATATTTAGAACCAGATAAAGAGGTGATTGGTGAGAAATGTCCATGGCGACATACATCGGCAACCAAAAAAAAGGTTCACATTACCTTTGAAGTGAAAAATTGTTGGCTCTGCTTCGTGCAAATAGACTGTCAGGTGGTTAGGTTATCAATGGTGAAAGATACGATAAACATTGATTGAGGCATTCCTCTGATCAGGATAGTCATAGCTCCTAGCTATAAAAAAGGCTGAAGATGTAAATTATATGGTCGAGAAAGATATATATTCATGATAGCCCAAGGACCTGAGAGGCTGAACAGAGTTTACCTAAGTTTACAGTTTGAGGTCCTGTCTCTAAAAGTCACATATGGTACATGTATATATTTTGGGGAATACTACTATCAAAGACCATTCAAAAAATATCACAGATAATATTTTTTTAGGTTAAACAGCCAGCTATAAGGCTCCAAACTACAATAGTACTCGATGTCCTATTCCCCATTGAAAAGGCACCATCGACCTACCTTTATCTGCTGGAAAATATAATTTAATTGTGACTATACACAACTATACATTGAGCTTGTTGGCTGTTGTTCAAACCCAGGAGTACAAAATAACAAATTGCTTAGTTAATTCATCAAGCATGCATGGAATTTTCCTGGAGAAATCTTGCATGGTCCTGG
The DNA here is from genome assembly GCA_026929855.1 of Poa annua. Classification (NCBI taxonomy): domain Eukaryota; kingdom Viridiplantae; phylum Streptophyta; class Magnoliopsida; order Poales; family Poaceae; genus Poa; species Poa annua. The sequence goes on along the minus strand of CM049434.1, from coordinate 13,551,197 downwards.
ATATGCTACAGGAGGACACACATTCAGTAAATAGCAAGGTCAAGCTTCTCGTCCCTTGTCGCCCCCCGCGCGGGCGACGGGGACGAACCCCAGCCGCCGCCGCCGGCCAGCCCCAATCCCCCTCTCCGCCGCCACCGATGGCATCGCCAGGCAAAGCCTAGGTGCTGGCGGGGGGGGGGGGGGGGGGGGGGGGGGGGCTTCCCCGCGTATAGAGGTGACAACGCGGGCCTGGTGGCCATGGCGGGCGGCATGTTCTTCTGCTGTGCGGAGACCTTGCGCTGAAGTGTGGACGGCGGTGGTGACGGCCTGAGCTCTGCTAGGGTTTCGGGAGACGTTGTCGGGATGGCGGAGGCGGCGTCACGTCAGAATAAGGGTGCTAGAGCTCGATCCCCATCTCGGCAAGGCCACTTGTGGCGGCGCCGGCGAGCTGCTGGCCTGGTATCCTCTCAGATCTACGGATGGGGGGAGGGTGGTCTCTCCGGGCATGGTCGTTTTTCGACTCTGCCGTGGAGCTTCGGGAGTCAGAGGGCTGTTGTTGCTGTTGTCTTCCCCTCGGCCGGCCGTGGTGGCGAGGGAGTTGAACGGGATGTTACAATTGCCTTCCTCATTAGGGTTGTTTATGGTCTTTTTTTGAGATGCGACTGTCGCGACTTGAAGCTTCTTCCGGCGGGCCATGGTGGCGAGGGGAGGTGGCGGCTTGACGTGGCGTCGATGGTTGGGACCTTCTGCTCGGGAATCTGGGATTGGAGGTACTGCTTTCCCATCTCCTGCTTGCCCGATGGTCTGTAAAAGTATTTTAGCTCTCACTCCTCTGCTTGCCCGATGCTTTCCCATCTCCTGCGGTGTTCAAAGCCCAATGTGGCGAAGGTGGCGGCGGTGACTCGATGGTGTTTGAAGATGTGCTGCTTCTGGATCCGATCCCTGTACTTGGGTGGTGTCGATGAGGACGATGGGCTTGATCGTGAGTTGGAAGTACGGTGTGTGGTCTTCTGGGTCCATGTTGTATTTTCCTGTTTTTGTGGAGTCGTTTGTAATCGGTTTCGCCATTGCTGAAATTCCATCAGTTGTTATCTCAAAAAAAAAAAAAAACAAGGTCAAGCTTAACATCCCGGTAGGTGATGTTGGACTGATTTCTCGTAATTCCGTTCATTCAATAATCATCCACAATACTCCATGGCCATCTTTTTTTACTTATACGGTGCTATTCATATAACTATAGCATATAAGCAGTTCAAAACAAACATTACTACAACCACTGAATTGAAATTTGTATCATCCGAGAGGATTGAACCGAACTCAACTACCATCATTTAGGAGTGGTCTTTGAATTTCTGCTGAGATATCTTAGTGCTGACACCAAACTATAATTAAGGAGTGACAGGCAACACCATAACGTGTACATTAGATAACTTGAAGAATATGTTAGAAATACATTTCAATTCACGTGTATAAGTGTATTCCTGAAATATCTTAAATATGCTCGTCTGCAATAATTCCGTCGCCAACTGAACCGGCATTTGAAAATTAGTGAGTCTTGATAAACTCTCAATGAATGTGATTTGCGAAGTCGTAGCTACTCTTAGGTCAAACCATGTCAGTGCAACGCGCATGTGCAAAAGTGATGAACACATATACAGTAGAACGATCGATATAGGGTGTATGTAGACCTCTACTAGTTCTGTTCAATCAGTAGCCCACTTTTTAAGGAGCAGAGCGACCCTATTCCGAGCTCAAACCCTAGAGCATAAGGATCCCGATTTGAGAGACATGATCCAGCATCTAACACGCTAGCTTTCCATCTCACGCAGTGACGACGAAGGCGCCGATTCTACCGTCGACATACCCCCTTCCGAGCCTGCCGAAGGGGTTGCCTCCAACCGGTCCACCGTCATACGTTCTAGATGGGATATCACCGGCGCACGTTTCCATCGTGGTACTGGTGACTCCTGTCTGTTGAGAATTTTAACGCCGGGTCACCGCTGTACAACACACAACTGGATCGCTTTATCAGCGCAGTTCGGGACAACAAACTCATCCAAATGTTTCTTAGCACACATACTCTAACCCTCAGCAGCTTCCTTATCCCGTCCACACAAGTACGTAGTAGTACATTCGCAAAAAAATGTACTACGTACTAGTACATACAGAAGTAGTAGTAGATGTTCGCGACACCCCACCAGGTACAATTGCACTTCATGGCGTGACTCCGCTGTACCCGCATCTGAATGGGCCAAACAGGGCGCCACGGCCGGCGCCACCGACGCCATCCACTGGCCTTATACTACAAACAGTAACAAAGGAGCGGCGGAGCTGGCCTGTGACGTCAGTGAAGACGCCGGCGCAGCTGTTCCCGAAACCCCGTGTCGTAGCCGCCGTCCACGGTTGCGAGGTCGGGCGGAGATGATTCTACCCTCGGCCAAGACGTGCGCCAAAAGCGCGAGACAGAGCTGGATGGCGGCAATGCTCTTTGCCAGGACTCTCGGTTCCTACCATTGCTCTCTGGTATAGCGTCGTATTCCCGCTAGCTATATTAGCATCTACCATTGCTGATTGAGAGAATTTATGCAGATATAGAAGAAAACTGTAAAGACTAGTGTGGAGCAATATCAACATGACGAAGAAGAATGCAAGAAGGATTTATACTTGGTGGAATGAAATTTCTCTTACATTAAGTGATATGTGATCTCTAGAGTAATACAACACTGATGTAATCTCTAGAGTAATCTTACGTTTGTTTTCCGGAATCTAATCGGAGCCGGAAAATGACAGTATATTTCCAAGTCTTTTGCAGGCCTGCTAGAGTTGCTCTGATGCATAGGCGTGTGAAACTCGGTTGGCCATACAACATGACACCCATCACCCATGCACTAGCACATAACTAGATCGAGAAAATTCCAAAAAACCACCACAATTCAACGGGAAGTCTAAAAATCCGTCGGTTCCTACTAATTTATCAAAAATCCACCAACATTGTGCTGGTTCGTTCCAATGTGCTATGATTCGCAAATTTGGCCGCGCTAAGCTGATTTTTGGCATGTGGGGCCCATCGTCAGGTCCACATGGCATGAATGAAACAATTGAAGAAGACATATTTATATCAGGGTTGTTTTTGCAAATTTCTCTTCTGTAAAAAAAAATTAGTTGACGAACTCCCATCGTGTTGTCCGCTTCGTCGGAGATGGGCTGTTGTCGGCCTCGACGGCGAAAAGCGTCGGGAGGAGGGGTGAGCAGCGAGCTTGCGCCGCGCCGCATCGGAGTTTGTCCCAGCGAACTGCTTGTCGCCTGAAGCCCTCTTCCTCTAGCGTTTTACCCGTAGGGAAGGTCCCTGATGCCGGAGACGGTGACGAAGGAGAAGTCGTCGATCTCCAGGATGAACGGCGAGCGTTTCCTCATCGAGCTTGTGCCGCGCCGCACCGGAGCACCATCTTGCCGTGCGACCATGATGCAAGACCCCGCCGGCGGGGAAGCAGCGACAGCAACTGGCCGTGGCCGGCCACAGCGTCGCCGCAGGGAGCGACGGCAGCGTCGCCGGCCATGCTTGGGGACGCCACGGCCACACTTGGGGACGCCGACACGTCGTGCCCGAGCTCGAGCTCGCCGTCGCCGGGCAGGGGGATGAAGCGCACCTCAATGCGGGTGTCCCGCTCCTTGACGCTCTTCTTCATCGACCCGCCCCGCGTCCAAATGGTCGTGGCAAGCCACAGAGTCGCCGCGGTGAGCGACGGCTCCCGACCGCTCTGGCGGGCCCTTCAGGTCGGCGAGCTCCAGACAATACCTCGCCGGCTCCTTCCCCCATGGCGCTTGGAGACGCCTTCGACGCCCTGGCTCGCCGCACACGCCGCGCGCGCCGGCTCCTGCCTGCTCCGACGCTCGAGGACCTGCGGGATATGACGGGGAGGCGGACGAGGCCCTTGGGGTGGAGGCGAACGAGGCTGTGGCTGTGGTCGAAAGGACGAGACTATTGGGCGAGCAGCAGCCATGGCTGGTGGGGAGGGGCGGCACCGGCGGCCGGGAGGAAGGTGGGGAGTGGCGGCACCATAGGTAGGTGGGGAGCAGCAGCCATGGTGGTGGAGGATTTGCTGTAAGTGGTGAAATAAAATAAATATGAAAAAGATAAGAAAAAGAAGAAATGAGGGAATCGGACTAGAGGGTCCCTCGACAATTTACAAAAAACCCCTAGAATTAGGATCTTTCTATCGATTGTCGTCCCTGGCCGTCTTTGTCATGCCACGTCATCCCTGACAGTGGGTCCCGCATGTCAGAAATCGTGTTAGCGCTCTCAAATTTGCGAATTAGTGCACATCACAATGTTGGTAGATTTTTGACAAATTACTAGGAACCGGCGGATTTTTAGACTTCCCGTTGAATTGTGGTGGTTTTTTAGAATTTTCTCAACTAGATCGGATTATGACTAGTTCAGGACAACGAAAACACCAACTGGTGAAGATCACGACTTACAATTAGCTAGTCTATCGGAGCACGAATCGCACACAATCACAGATACAACCGGCATAACCCCAACTTTTACACACATATAATTATTGAACGCCGCTTTTCTAGCATGAACGGTATTTACCGTGCACGTTTCAGTTTTTGACTTGGTGCTTTGAGACTTATGCTGGAATGTTTCACCAAGTTTTAGTAAACTGCACAAAAACTGTACTAATTAACACGGAATAAAACACAGTGAAACCATGCATGCACACTATATACCACGTGAGAAAATTAATCATTGCTCCTCTCCAACCATTCGCTTCTTTCCCACGGCCAACCAACGTACACACACCCGGATACTTAAACACGACTGACGACTAGCTAGTCAACTACTCCTACTGTTTAAGTGTTCATCTATGTACGTACGTATGCAGGAGCGCATCACCGAGAATTCGAAGTGCTGGCTCAGCCGGTAAGGCCAAAACCCAAAGTCGGTCAAAACGCCCCACCAGCTAGACCTCCAACTCATTCTATGATGCCGCTGTACCCGCCCCGCAGCTCGCCGAACGACCGGCCACCGGCCACACTGCTGGCTGCGCAGTCCTTCCACACTACACAAGTGGTAGAAAAAGCGGCTGAGCCGTGCCGTGATGCCGATGAATACGTCAGCCCCTTCGTTACCGAAGCCCCAGCGGTGGCCGCCGCCCACGGCCGCAAGGCCCGGCAGCTCCCGAGTGCCTCCTACGCCCACGAAAAGGCTATTCTTGGCCACCGCTCCTGCGCCACCGGCGCCGTTTTTTGGGACGACCAGAAGCGCCGCGCAAACAGCTATAACAGGCACAGTTCAGGCCGCCGCTTAGGGCATGTGCCAAAAGCACGAGGCAGAGCAGGAGGGCGGGAATGTTCTTGGTCATGATTCTAGGTTTGAGCTCAACTAGCTAGCTAGACTCTACTGTTGGTCTCTATCTGGTATGTGTTCGGTGTTGTGCGCTTGAGAACGGTTGCTACTGCTGTGCTTTGTGGCGCGGTCGAGAGCTTGCGGTTTAAATAAGCGTCGGAAGCGTGGTCGAGGAGATAGAGACCAAGGTAGGTGCTGGGTGTAACGAGGCCGGTCAAGTCACCGTGCTACCGTGGAGCAGTAATGCTACACGTACGGAAACAACTCACATAAAAGGGTCTACGCGCTGACGTGGGGCGGTACGTGGAATCCCAGGTCGCTCGAGCTCGATTGTGTTATAAAAAAAAAATCTTCAATTCCCCACATCGCATTCTCTCCCTGGCGACGGGCCAACGGCGACGCCAGCGGCTGCAGCGGCGTCGGGCTCCTCCGAGACGGCGATGCGAGCTCCTTGTGCATGAAGCGCCAACTGCTCGATCGCCGGTAAGGGGAAAGAGCTCCTGCAGTCGTGTCGATCTCAGCATCCGATAGTTGCATCTCTCCAGCGTCCACTGGCTGCTCCTTGATCGATGTCCGGTGTCCTGATCAGGCGGAGACATACGCTTCGATCAGGTGCGCGTGTGCCATGCGCACATCACAAACTTGAAGATTTTGATTACAGGGAACTCACTAGTAGCAACGAAGCGGACAGAGCAGCGAACTGGGCGAGGCCAGCGGCCGGAGGCGGCGTTAGGCACGGGTGAAGATGAGGGGCCGACCTCGACAGCGACGGCGTGAATCGCCGGAAGTGGCACCGACAGTTGTCGTCCAGAAACTAGAGAGCCGTCGTGATGTTCTCTGTTTTTTCCCTAATAAATCGCTAGGCGTTCGGCTTCCACGTACTAACGACGTGATCGCGTAGACCTCTTTCCGTAAGTTCCATCCCGTAGGTCCAGCATTATTGCTAACGACGTGATCGCGTAGACCTCTTTCCGTAAGTTCCATCCCGTAGGTCCAACATTATTGTACCGTGGAGTACCGAACTGTTGTGTTTAATGTCAGGGTACCTGCGTCAATTAAGGCTCCGTTTGGTTTGGCTTCCAAACCAACTTCGCGGTGGCAAACGGAGAATCTGAACCGAACGATTTATTTACCGCATCAGATTTTCCAAACGCAGCTGCATTTGGCAGTAGTATTCTTGTAGCGCATGTGGACCAACTTCTATCGCGGTGAATACTTTCCTCTACATAAATTTACCCACGCTGTCATTGATAAGTCGTACCGGTTCGCTATTCTTTTCCATCGTTGGCCGAGTGAAGCTCGTTTCCTTGTATCGGGGACCAACAAACGGCTAGGGTTCCAGCCGCCGCCTCTCCGGCCCGAGCCCGCCTGCCGGCGGCGAGGCGCTCGGTCATCCGTCCCTCTCCTCTGTCTGTAGTTCCTCCGTCGCCACCCGTCGGCTCGGCCGGTAGTCAGCGCCTCGACCGTGGTGTTGGCCGCATAGAGTGTGGATAGGGTGTCCTCCAGCATACGTGCGTGCCTAATGCAACAATGAGGTGGATGGCATGGTGTACGTGCTGTTGCTTGAAGCCATGGATCGTCGTCGTCGTTACTACTACTTCAAGTTGTAATCAAGTGCAAGCAGATGACAGTGGCATACACAACAGATATGCCAAGGTGCTAAATAGAGATGAAGATCGATCTGATCACATATCAGACTGAACTGTATATTACAAGATGCGAATGAACTTGCACATACTACATGCCCGCTAGTACTAGTTTGACTAGATTGATCATCTAGCAGCCAGGCACGTACAAGCTAGCTAGCTTGCTAGATTGTTTAGAAAGGTTTCAGGGTGGTTCTGATAATCTCTGGTGAGGTTTGGGCCATCTCTGACAAGGTTTCAACAAGGTCCGGACAACTCCGACGAGGGTCTAGTGATAATCAAGGTGGCTAGAGGCGGTCCAGCAAGGCTCCGGCGAGGTACAACATGTGTCTTCGCCGATCTTCGATGAGGGTTCAGCCTGGGCCGGCCAACTCTGGCAAGTGTCCGACAATAACCAAAGTGGTTGAAGGCGGCTCCGTCAAGATACATCGTGTCCTTGCCGATTTCTGGTATTGTGTTCCGATAGGGGTGAAGGATTTGCGCGGTAGAGCTCCGACAAGGTGCTCCGGTGCGGTGGTCCTGCAAGGCGTGGCGAACTCTAGCGAGGTTCTGAACAACTCCACCGATGTTCCTGCTGAAGGCGCTCACATGGGTGTTACAGATGATTTCATAGAAAATCCACAGTTTCATCGTTGTTTCAGCCAAACAACTTTCAGCTTTACCACAGTTCTGACCTCATAACAGCTTTTTCACAGTTCACAGTTCACAGCAGCTTTTTTGAAATCCACAGCTGAACCAAACACACCCTAAGTCCTCGTTTCATCGTTCGGCGGTGGAGTTTTTACCAGCTTTCCCGTGTATTATCGAAGCCCACCTTGGAAACACCACAAAACACGGGTGGCCGTTTTAGACCGGCCGGGTTCGGCCATAGAAAATCTTGCACGACACGTTGGGTCGACGTGTTTTCGAGACTACCTTGCGTCTTTGGTCGTTTCTCCAAACATGTCCTTCTCCTCCCCGCCTTCATCCTGCTGGTTCTCACGCTAGCTCCGTTGATGGCCTTCTCCGCCGAGATAGTGCTCCAGATCGGTTGCATATAGCGACAGATCAGCTAGCTCCATTGATGGCCTTGTCCAAAACTCCAGATTCAGGCAAAACCCTCAATAGGACATGAAGTGTGTGATCCGTTCGTCTCCAGTTATGTGCTAGCTCAACATAGAGAATAGCCAAAATACCACTAGTGAGAACCGAACTTGCCAAAGTATCACTAGTGCAAACCAACTTGCCAAAATAACACTCAATTTAGTTTTTTTTAGCCAATATACCACTAGTTGTTAACCGAGTCTAACATCTCATCATCCAAGAAAGAAATATGTGCCCTTACCTCTTCTGCTCTTCACATGCTATAGTTACAACTTCAGCACACTTGAACAACATTTCAGCACACTTTAACCGCATATCAGCACATTCACAGCAAAACAACACATTTGGACAACATTTCAGTACACTGTAACAACATTTCAGTACATTGTAACATGTTGTAAGTTCAACCGTAGAATGGAAATAATCTACATTGTTTATAGGAAACGCACACAAACCGCTCTACGTACAATGTGTCTACAGGTTGTCAATAATTGGACAATCTACAATGTCTCTACAATCTTAATTTAAATTAATCTGCAATGTTTGTACAATATCCACCTGCGAAGGTCTTGTGGCAAATTGCAAACCTGCGAAGTGGTAGTCACTGGAGGCGCGCGTGAGCCTTGGTGGATGAGCACCTGCCGCCGGAGCTTTTGTTCCTGGTCGGAGCTGCTGCAGCTCGGGGCGCACCTGACTGCCACCGTGAGGGAGACGGGCAGACGGAGGAGGGGCGCGGAAGGGAGGCGCCGGTGTGAGCTGGTTCCAGGGAGGCGCCGCGTGGGATGATTCCAGGGAGGCGCCGGCATGGGCTAGGTGGAGGGAGATGGGCAGAGGGGCGAAGCAGGGGGCGCCGGCGTGGAGCTGCTTGCAAGGAGGCGTGGGCGGGGCTAAATCGGCGAGCGGCAGAGGGGCGCAGCAGGAGGCGTCGGCGTGGGCTGCTGTTTCGCGCCGCCATGGCCTGCGCTATACCTGGCCATCGGGTCGGCCCGGCACGGCACGGCCCGTTTCCCAGCCGGCACGGCACGATTAAGGCACGGCCCGTTAGGCACGATTAGCTAACGGGCCGTCCCGCGTGCCTCAGCTCGGCCTCCGGCACGGCACGGCCGGCACGGATAGAGCCCGACGGCCCGGCACGGCCCGTTAGGCACGGTAAATAAACAATAAAAAATTAAAAAATATGTATAAATAGCTATAAAAAATCAAAAAAAATAAGTAAAAAGTATAAAGCCTAAAAAAAATTAATCGGGCCGTGCCGGACCGGCCCGCGTGCTTCAACCTGAAGTTGGGCACGGGCCCGCAACAGGCCGGGCCGTCGCACGGCACGATTAGAATCGGGCCGGGCCGTGCTCGTGCCGGGCCAAAATGACCATGCTTCGGGCCGGCCCGTTAAGCACGGCCCGTATGGCCAGCTATAGCCTGCGCTCTTGTGTGCGTGCCTGTGCAGGAGAGATTGTGAGAGGAGAGATAGGTTTATAGGGGCAAAATAGGAATATTGAAAAAATTGACAAATAACTAACATGTTGATTCTCGTTATTTCTTTGACATCTAACGGCATTGCTATTGTGGCATGAAAAACTAAGTGAGGAGTGTTATTTTGACAAGTTAGTTTTCACTAGTGGTATTTTGACAGATTCAGTTCTCTCATTGATCTTTGTTTCTGGCCGGTGCTTTCGGCCGAGGGCAATAGATAGTACAAGCTGGGTTGCCATCCACACAGTGACTTGATCACTCGCCAGCACACGAACTCGGAAATCTGATTTTAATTGATTCACACTTCACACTACAACAGTCTGCTTCTTTTCTCTGAAATTATGTTGAAATGAAACCGAAACAAACATGTATGATTCAACCATCCAAAACTTGATTGATAGCAAGGGGATTAGGGTGGAGAAGACGATAAAGCTAGGACCAGTGTGCCAGAGGCGACAGAAGGAAATTCATGGTGCAGTCCCATTAGAGCGTACCGGCCCGTGTGAAATATTGGCAGAAATGTAGTTATATTTTGCCGTCAAATTCCTGAAAATACTTTGAATATCGATGAAATCGTATTGAATGTTATTTCCGAAGTGGCGCAGCCGCGCAGCTGCTCTTAGGAGCACGTACGTACGAAACTCAAAAACATACCTTCAGTAGAACGGTACAGGCCGCAGGTGCACCACCCAAGTCGACCGACACGACACGTCAACCAGTATGCCAGTGTCCCACCTCATACCATGACGCCGCCTGCGCTGGTTCCACTGTCTTACCGTCCCCCGTGCCCGGGGAACGTGGTGCCGCCACCAGCGAACCCTCTAGATGCGATACCTCCGGCGCCTCCGTTGTGACGAAGGGGACTGAATCTGTCGACACCCACTTGGATGCTGCCGGGAATTCCGATGACGCAGGCGAAGACGGTAACATCGTTGCTACATGAGCCAGTGCCATAGCCGCCACCGACGGCCAGGAGGCCCGCCAGGTTCCCCATGCCTCCGAAGCCCACGAAAAGGTTTTCTACGACTACCGAAACTGGTGCATCTGCTGCGTGGCGTGGGGCAGCAGCAACACTGTCCTGGTCGCTGTTACGACGTTCGTTCGAAGAAGACGAAGTAGCATGCTCTTGGTCATGACTTTAGCTCTAGTAGCTAGCTACATTCTATTCTTCTTTTATTAACTAGCAAGGTGGCCCTCGCAAATGCGAGGGCATCATCTGTAATTGGTTGGAAGTGTTCAAGAAATAAAATTATGGTTTCACTGATATCACAATATTTTCCATAATGTGACAATAAATAAAAAAAATCTACAACTATTGCAAATATTTTGGTAACCAAATATCACGGATCCGTGTACCATATTTGGTAATCTAAAATTTGTGGGAACATGATTGTCATACCATATTTTTAAACACCGATGTAAGCGTATTGGATCCGTAAAGTTAACAACTGCTTTTACATGATGTTATATCTTACATAATGTTATATCAGTAAGCAAAGTTAGATATCTTCTAAAAATAATAGTTGTATTAAGATAAAACGCTTTATCCTCCTTAATAGATATTCGCTTCGTTCTAAATTACTCCCTCCGTTCCATAATGTAAGATATTTTAGGCATTCATTTAATTTGAAACAGAGAGAGTATATCACAACGTGCAAAGTTTTACATGCTAAAACTTTATCTTTTATATGAATATACTGCTAAAGATAAGATAGTTTCTTGTGGGAATATTCATCAACATTTTTATACATCAATAATCAAAGTTGGAAAAGTACGAACTCTAAGTTTTCTGGACTCGTACATGTCCCTTATATTCATTCACTGGTTCTACACATCGTGGACACGTGTACTTTCTGAGTTATGCAAAATTACTATGTGGTCTGGATAGCATAGTTTAAGACGCCCTCCCATACGTGAGGGCATTATCTTTTTAGTGTATGGAGTCTTCTTATGATATTAATTGTAGTTCCAAATATAATAAAACATGTTAGGCTTTATCCTTGCAGTTTTTTAATTTGGCTAAGCTGTATGCCGCAGCATTTGTATTTGGCGAAGCTGTATGCCGCAGCATTGTAACAAACCTTGTCGAACCCTTGCTTTGTTAATTCAAAGCCGGGCCTGTGCCTTATTTCTAAAAAAAAAATCATCAATCGTTCTTGGAACTCCCTTTCGCCGCAGCGGCGACGGTAGTGGGACGCCTCTGGTTCTCGGAATCGGCAGCCCGGCCGGGCGCCTCCGGTTCTTCGATACGGCGACGGCGGCTCCCCGAAGCATTTTGGAACAACAACATATTTACCTTGCGTACATATAGTACCGCTCACCTTTTCTTGCAACTATTTTGAAGGGAATAGATGGAGAAAAAGATCAACATAAATTCATAATTTTCTCTAAATAATTTTGGTACTTGTAAAATACAACCTTGTATCATTATTGAAATACATAATTTATTCTTAATAATGTTGGCTTGGAAGCACGCTCAGTCGAAGAGACGAAATCTGAATCCTGACACTTAGCGCATGGTTCGTTACCGATGATATCGATATATGTAGTAGTATGGCCTTGCTTGGATTATTGAAGTCCGATTCACGGTTTTAGCGCCTAGTGTTGTTGCCGGTAAAAATCAATTGATTGTCCGACTGAGAGTCCACGACAAATTTCTTTTGATCGGAAATGATTGACACAAAGTTGTCTAAATAGTATGTAGACAAACTTGTCAATTGTTTTGATCGGAGAGAGTACTTTTTTACTTTAAGCGTTACTTATTTGTAAAAATATATCATTAATATTTTCTTTTTAAACTCCCAGACATAAGTTTAGACCGATCCGTCGCTTCTTGTACGTATATAATGTTCAGCTTTGTGTTAAAAAGTGTAACTTTGCATGTAGGTAGAACTGGTACGTGCTCCACATATTTTTCTCGTAGATGGTACGTGGGGGACTAATTAGATCTTAGCCTTAAATTAGAAATCCAGCACTTAATATTTTTTTTTAAAAAACTCAATCCGGTGGAAAAAAACTGCTGATGTCATCCATGACATCATCATGTGTAACGTTTGGTGCAGGACTTCATGTCGTGTTGGGTACCTACGTAACCTTGTATGTAACTAAATCTTAACCACACATTTTAGATCTAACCGTTAACATAATTTAAATGATGTGGCTTAACGTGGTGGCTTTATTCAACAAACTTATTTTGCTTTTAGTATATAATAGATTCTATGACTTGTGTGCGTGTGATGCTGCTGCAGCTTCACTTGTGGTGAAGTATGTGGTTTAAATAGGCGCCGGGAGCGAGCCAGGGAGGTGGGAGAGACCCGTGCAGGTGGTGGGTGTAAATGAGGCTGGCCAGGGCAAATTATGGTGCTGAACTACAGAGTGTCGCACTCTAGCAAGCTGAGCATGATCCGTCAATGAACCTTTTGGTCTCGTCTAAGGGCTAAGCATCATAACACAAAGCAAGAAGCTCACCTTCATTTACAAATATATATACAGTATGACAATCGAGGCTGAAACTTCTTTCCTAGAAGTGTCCAAACTAACTTTGTACTGGAAAACTATCTACCATCTAACAATTAGATACTCAATTGGTGTAAAACTGACTCATTGAAAAAAAATAGACCCATAGAATGTGTATTACATGAACAAACATATTAAATATGGTTCAAATCTCGTCTTGTTTTCACTACATCCGCGCTTAGTACTGCATGTTAGCCACCGCGGAGAAGGCGGTGCGTCACCATGACACTAAGCTTTTCGGCAAATGTTCCAAGCCTTCATGTTTGGATATCTCCCGGGCCAAGGAGAAGGAGCAGCGCAAGGCCGAGGCGCACCTTGAGGCCAAACACGCCGATGCCACCTCTTTTTTTTTGGGAGTAAAGGGATTCCGCCTCCGCCTCATAAAAAAACATGGTCAACGGGGGAATAATCCCTCCCTTGATTTTACCTTGTTAGGTAGGGTGAGATACCCGGTTTATTCGAGTATGCCTCGGTATAGTCATTTAGGCGCAGCTGAGACTCGAACCCGGTCCTATTAGGCGTGCACTCGCAGCCTCTGCCAGTGAGCTAGCACTCAGTTCTCTGACACACATGATCGAGCATAAACACCGCAGCACTGTGCATAATAAGATATTATAGTTTCTCCTTTTAAGTTCTCTCCTATAGATTATAGGACATGTATACAAAAAGCCGCCTCGCATTGGAAGAAACATGTGATGTTTCAAACGATTATTGACACTGTACATGCAGTCACATAGTCGGTGCACAAAGCAAGATTTAACATTTGACCAAAACAGGTTTTTACTCGAATTTTATTCTGTACAAATGACCCGTGGGTTGCTAGTTTGCACTTAGGGGAGGGTGCGTGAACTTATTAGTTAGTGGATGATAAAAGAGCTTCCTTTATAAACATGTCCAACTCCCTCGTTAACAATGTGAGACAAAACATAACCTAATTCTGAGTATTGTTGTTCTGCAAACAAACTAAATGGGGCTATATTTTGAGATTTTCAGGATTTTTGTTTTGAAAGGAACAACATTATTCATAGACAAATGTCCAAACTAAATGGGGCCATATTTTCAGGATTTCATAGACATAATGGACAAATGTCCGTAAAAGCCACTACGGGAATCACTGAGAACGCCGACGGCATTTACTACGCCGACGGCCATATGTCGGGGCCGTCGGCGTAGCGTATGTATGCCTACGGCAAAAAAAAAACCGTCGGCATAGTTTTCAGGGAGCTACGCTGACGGCATGTCAGAGCAAGTCCGACGGCAATGCCGTCGGTGTAGAAAAGCCGTAGGCATAGCTCTTATTTTTTATTTTCTTATAAATGACCAATCTATAGTCATTATCATATCATAATTTATGACAAAATGCTCATATTTGATACATATGTGTGCCATGGTATGGGAAACAACGTCGCCGAAGCGATTTTCAAAATTCTTGTTAAAAATATCATTTTCCATTTTTTAAGTGCTAAAAATGACTTTTTTTGTGAAGCAAGTACATAAAATATGGTCCAAAATGACACCCATTTAATTTTCACAAAGAGTAGTACATATTTGATGGATAATCCCTAAATATGAGGAATTTCCTTGCTTTCTATCTAAATTTCCCTTTTTAGTTGACTTTATGTAAATTTTCTGAAATTAATTCAAATTTGAACTACAACTATGTGATAGTTTGCTCTGAAATTCTTACAAAAATAATTTTAAGGTACACAAGTAGTGGTTACAACATAGAACCGTCGATAGTTTTTGAAAATTCGACCACTTTTGATGAATAGGCATGCTCTTCATTTTGACCGTTTTTTGAAAGAAATGAAAAAATATGAAAAAGTACTAAAAAAGAAACCCTTTGGAATGGAGTCCTTTTATGTGTACTAGTTATTAGGAAAAATGATAAACTTGAGTTTTGGCAAACTTTTCAAAACAATACTTCACAAAAATGTCAATCATCAACAAAAATGCATAAGTTTCAAGCCAAATGACCAATATATGGCCATTATCGTGTCGTAGTTTATGATAAAGTGCCCATATTCAACACATATGTGTGCCATAGTATGGGAAACAATGTCGTCGAAGCGATTTTCAAAATTCTTTTTAAAAATATCATTTTCCATTTTTTAAGTGCTAAAAATGACTTTTTTGTGAAGCAAGTACATAAAATATGGTCCAAAATGACACCCATTTAATTTTCACAAAGAGTAGTACATATTTGATGGATAATCCCTAAATATGAGGAATTTCCTTGCTTTATATCTAAATTCACCTCTTTAATTAGCTTTATGTAAATTTTCCGAAATTAATTCAAATTTGAACTACAACTATGTGATAGTTTGCTCTGAAATTCTTACAAAAATAATTTTAAGTTACACAAGTAGTGGTTACAACATAGAACCGTCGATAGTTTTTGAAAATTTGACCACTTTTGATAAATAGTCATGCTATTCATTTTGACCGTTTTTTGAAAGAAATGAAAAAATATGAAAAAATACTAAAAAAAAAGAAACCATTTGGCATGGAGTCCTTTTATGTGTACTAGTTTCTAGTAAAAATGATAAACTTGAGTTTTGGCAAACTTTTCAAAACAATACTTCACAAAAATGTCAATCATCTACAAACATGCATAAGTTTCAAGCCAAATTACCAATGTATGGCCATTATCGTGTCATAGTTTGTGATAAAGTGTCCATATTCAGCACATATGTGTGCCATGGTATGGAAAACAACGTCGCCGAAGTGATTTTCAAAATTATTTTTAGAAATATCATTTTCCATTTTTTAAGTGCTAAAAATGACTTTTTCTTTTAAGCAAGTACATAAAATATGGAACAAAATGATACCCATTTAATTTTCACAAAGAGTAGTACATATTTGATCGATAATCCCTAAATATGAGGAATTTCCTTACTTTCTATCTAAATTCCCCTCTTTAATTGACTTTATGTAAATTTTTCGAAATTAATTCAAATTTGAACTACATCTGTGTGATAGTTTGCTCTGAAATTTTTACAAAAATAATTTTAAGGTACACAAGAAGTGGTTACAACATAGAACCGTCGATAGTTTTTGAAAATTCGACTACTTTTGATGAATAGCCATGCTCTCCATTTTGACCGTTTTTTGAAATAAATGAAAAAATATGAAAAGGTACTAAAAAAAGAAACCCTTTGGCATGGAGTCATTTTATGTGTACTAGTTTCTAGTAAAAATGATAAACTTGAGTTTTGGCAAACTTTTCAAAACAATACTTCATAAAAATGTCAGTCATCTACAAACATGCATAAGTTTCAATCCAAATGACCAATGTATGGCCATTATCGTGTCATAGTTTGTGATAAAGTGCCCATATTCAGCACATATGTGTGCCATGGTATGGGAAACAACGTCGCCGAAGCGATTTTCAAAATTATTTTTAGAAATATCATTTTCCATTTTTTAAGTGCTAAAAATGACTTTTTTTTTGTGAAGCAAGTACATAAAATATGGTCCAAAATGACACCCATTTAATTTTCACAAAGAGTAGTATATATTTGATGGATAATCCCTAAATATGAGAAATTTACTTACTTTCTATCTAAATTCCCCTTTTTAATTGACTTGATTCTGATTTATGTTGGTTCTTGTTTGTTTTAAAATACATTATTCATTATGCAAATGATGACATGGATGTCATATTTGGATTCCTCACATTTTTATGATCGATATAGACATTTTATTTAGTAAATTCCGATATACAAATATGAAGATATGAATTATTTCTTATTAAATGGAAAAGACAAAACTAAAATAAAATAATTGATTATTATTATTATTATACAAGTATTATTAAACATAGTTATTTTGTTTATTCAAATCTAATTTTTTAAATTTTAAAGATTAAAAAGTGTAATATCATGAATGAGGGGTTAATATGATTGATATCATACTAATAGCAACAAGGTATGACATCTCAATTGGAATCTCATTAGAATAGAACTCAATAGTTAAGCGTGCTTCGCCTGTAGCAATCTGAGGATGGTTGACCGTCTGAGAAGTTTGACTAATGGTAGATAGTTTGACCTTAGATTTTAGTGTGTGATATGAGATTAATTATATGACTAAATCGGTATTGAAATGATAATGAAAAATGTTAAAAAAACTGGAAAAAAATTCAAAAAAAAATAATTTTTTTGAAAAATTGTTTTCAAAAACTATTTGGTAGACCTATGCCGACGGAACTAGGCGAGGGCAATGCCATCGGCGTAGCTATTAGCCCGACGGCAAAAACTACGCCGACGACAACTGCGCTACGCCGATGGATTATACGCCGACGAGCTGAGGCCGACGGTGGCCGTCGGCGTAGTGATACGCCGAAGGCAATGGAGCTGAGGCCGACGGCAAATGCCGTCGGCGTTCTCAGTGATTCCCGTAGTGAGCTAACATCAAGTCTCACCGGGTACTTGCAATGGCCATGGTTTTATGACCCAACACACGTGTCCTAGTTACCTTACCTAACTATATTAAGGACGCCGGAAATGGAGTCTCCTCGGTGATGCGCGTATTGTAGCTAACACTGTAGATAGCTACAGTGTTGAAGAGTGCCCCGTCGTCTGCAATCGACGGTATGAGTTGCATTTATGCAGAAAAGCCCATGAGTTCTCCAAAATTTGCGAATCCGTCCGGTATATAAAATGCCTAGTTGTAACCCTAGATTCTAATCCTCGCCATTTTTCCCCACGCGCCTCCTCCCCTACGCGCCCATGATAACCCACAAGTATAGGGGATCGCAACAGTATTCGAGGGAAGTAAAACCCAAATTTATTGATTCGACACAAGGGGAGAAAAAGAATACTTATAAGACTTAACAGCCGAGTTGTCAATTCCCTGGAAAAGCACTAGTAACAGGGGTGATGTGAAAGTAGCAGTAATATGAGAGCAATAGTGATAGTAACACAGTATCAGTAGCAGTAACACAGAGGCAATGGTACCAGAAAATATTCAAATGCCTAGTTAACTGTAGAGCAATGATGATAACAGAAGGACCGGGGTTCCCAGCTATCTACACTAGTGGTAACACTCAAATAACAAAGTGTTGGGTGAACAAATTACAGTTGGCCAATTGACAGGATTGAAATAGCATCAAGACAGAACATCAGTTTATTAAGCATGTAGGCATGTTTTCCATATATAGTCATACGTGCTCGCAATGAGAAACTTATATAACATCTTTTGTCCTACCAGCCCGTTTGCAGCGGGGCCTCAAGGGAATCTACCGGTAATTAAGATACTCCTTTTAATAGAGCACCGGAGCTAAGCATTAGCACTTAGTGAAAACATGTGATCCTCATATCTAAACCATCCCCTCCGGTTATCACAGTTGCTGTCACTCTTGTGCCTCGGGTTCCGGACAGAGATATGTGCAAACAACTTGTAGATACAATCTAATCAATAATTCTACAGCTTAAATCTAAGATCATGCCACTCGTGCACTAGTGACAAGCATTAAACACAGCAAGATTGCAGCAACAATAACTTCACAAATTTATAGATAGACTGATCATAATGTAACAATTCATCGGATTCCAACAAACACAACACCGAATACATCATATGGATCCCAATCATGTAAGGCAGCTCATGAGATCATTGTATTGAAGTTCATGGGAGAGAGAGTACCAACTAGTTACTGCCAAGAACCCGTAGTCCATGGGGGAACTACTCACAAACCATCATGGAGTCGAAGTGGAGGTGGTGGAGTCGATGGAGATGGCTCCGGGGGTCAATCCCCGTCCCGGCAGGGTGACGGAACAGGAACTTCTGACCCCCGAAACTTGTCTTCGATGACGGCGGCGCTGCGAGACTTTTCGTGGAAGATGATCGATTCCTTTAGGGTTTTCACGTCGGGGGAAATATATAGGCGAAATGGCGATGTCGGTGGGCGCCCGAGGGGCCCACACCACGTGGCCGCGCGGCCAGAGGGGGAGCCGCGCCACCACATGGTGTGGCCGCCTCGTGGTCCCCCTCCGTCTCCTATTCGGTCTTCTGGATCCTTACGAGAAAAATAGGAGTTTTGGCTTTTGTTTCGTCCAATTCCGATAATATTTCCAGAAAAACTTTTCTGAAACAAAAACAGCAGAAAACAGGGAACTGACATTGTGGCATCTTGTTAATAGGTTAGTTCCAGAAAATGCATAAAAACCATATAAAGTGTATATAAAACATGTAGCAATTGCTATAATATAAGCATGGAACGTAATAAATTATAGATACGTTGTAAACGTATTAGCCCATGCCACCCTGCCGCCGCCCCGAGCTCTCCTGCCACCTCCAGCCCGAGCCACCACTCCTCCGGCGACAGGGAGCCGCCTCGCCTTCCCTTCCGCCTTCGTCAATAAGCATACGGCCAGGTGACGGAGAAGAACAGCTCTAGCCTCTTTGTCAATAAGCTGTACTGGGTCTGCATGACGTACCAAAGTTCGATTGAATTTTGGTACCAAATGTCCGTATTGTACACCCCGAAATTTTCATTTGAGTATTTCAACATTTTAAAATATAGCTTTAGGGATCGTATGCTCCTACCACACCCGAAACTGATTTCTGATTCGTCGTGATCTTTTTTCTGCCTTGTTTATAACGCTCTCTAATTGTCCGGTTGGGCCAATGTACTTTCTAGTACAAGTTCGATTGAAAAAAAGATTCTTTCAGATATGGAAGCGTTACACTGTAATTCCCCAATCAGCTGTACTGGGTCTGCATGACGTACCAAAGTTATTGAACAGTACAGAGCATACGTGCAACACCTACCACCCGCAGCTAATACGTACCCACCTCACGGCGCGATGCCGCAAGCGCCTGTTCTGCCGTGGTACCCACCTCGGTGTCTTCTGAACGGGGTGCTACCAGCGGTGCACCCAGGGATACCACCGGCACGACAGTCACGACGATTTCACCTACTCCTACCGACACCTCCTCCTTTACGGCAAAGAGGACCAATGAAGCAGATGAAGATGTCAGCGTTGTCGGTGCCGAAACCCCCATCGTAGCCGCCGCCCACCGCAGGCTGGCCCGACAGGTCCCGCATGCCTCCCACGCCCACAAACAGGTTATTCTTGTTCGCCGCTCATGCACCAGCAACATCGTTCGGTGCGGCGACCGGGAAGTAAGGCCTATGTCGCGCCACCATTTGCAGCAGCCACGGCTGGCCTCTGCCACGACGTGCATGAGGCAGAGTAGAAGGCTGGCAATGCTCTTGGCCATGACTCTAGCTCTAGCAGCTAGCAAGACTCTACTCTTCTTTTGTCTTACGAATTGTGTTCGTGTGATGCTGCTGCAGCTTCACTTGTGGTAAATTTTGTGGTTTAAGTAGGCGACGGGAGCCAGGCAGTGAGTTGGAAGAGACACCACGTAGGTGGAGGGGTGTAAATGAGGCCGGTCAGGGCAAATTATGGTTCTGAACTGCTGACTTCCACTGTAAGGCGCAAGACCGGTTTTTGTTGCAATATATAGATGACCAAACGTACTTACAAAGTTACAAGTCTTCCATTTCAGTGCATTTACAAATGCTGGTGACTAGGGAACTTAGCTTCTTATAATTATTATTTTTCCACTGTTGAACTCGAGACCACATGTATGTGTATCACTACCGGAAATTTTTTCTTTGCCGTGTAGAAGAAAAACACGGCAAAGGAGCTGCAAAACACGGCAAAGCTTTTGCCGTGTCTATCCGCACGGCAAACTCTACTCGGCAAAACTCACGTCGGCAAAGAGCTTTGCCTTGTGCTTTGCACATTTACCACGGCGAACAGTTTGCCGTGTGCCAAAATCAGTGCTTGATGGTGGGACCAGTTCGTTCGGCTTTGCCGAGAGCCCACACTCAACACATGGCAAAGGCTACTGTCAAGAATTTTTAAAAAAGGCCGTCGTGTCGCTGTGGACGCCGGAATGACCATCCTGCCCATTTTGACCGGTTTTTTTTTTAAATTTCAAATAAAATGAAGAAAAGCTCAAAAAAAAAAAATCCTTTGGCAAGGAGTATTTTTATGTGTACTAGTAGCTAGGAAAAATGATAAACATAAGTTTCGACAAACTTTGCAAGAAAATCTTTCACAAACATGTGTATCATGTATAAACATGTATTAGTTTTAAACAAAATGACCAAATTATGGTCATTCCGGTGTCATAGCCTTATTTATGATAAAAGACCCATAAAAAAAAAGACCCATATATGACATGATACATCTATTTTCTATCAAAGTTGAGACACTTATTTTGGTACGGAGAGAGTAACTCATATACTATTTCAAACTTGCTTTAATTTGAAGCCATGCGCATCGTCTCGATTCAGAGTATAGGGTTGCTCTCCATTTCGAAAAAAAAAACTACCTGAATAACATGTGTCTCTAATCCAGACGCGCGGTCAACAAACAGGTAGAGCAACATAGCACAATTAAGTCAATAGATGAAGGCAGTGTAAATTGAAATTATTCAGCTAGGAACCATCACCTAGCGCATATCCTCCAATATATGCATGATGCATCACATTCACACACAGTATTTCGTCGAAGCAAGGATTTTGTAATAGCGTATGCGGAATTGCGGATTATCGACCAAAATTCAATTATCTGCATGCACACTAGTTGGGGAAGGGCTATCTGTGGCGCACCTATAAGGGCTTTCTGTGCCGCACCGCGGAAAATGGTGGGTGCGCCACAGAATTCTCGCCACTAAATTGTAATTCTGTGGCGCACCCCCCAGTGCGTCACAGAAACTTACCAGTGGCGCATCCTTGTCCCGTGCGCCACAGAATTGCATGCGGCACAAAAAACATGTGGCATGCGCCACAGAATAATTTACAGAAATTTTCGAAATTTTCTGCCACTGTACAAATTTAGGTATATATACAGGATTTATATAGATATATTACAAATAATGATATATTTGACACAGTAGATTAAAACAGAACAAATACACACAAATCGCACGAGTAGAGAAGTCGGTGTTATAATTAGTAGAGAAGTCTTATTATTACAAACTAGAACCTAAGCTAGAACAAAGTCGCATGAGTAAACTATACTCGTCGTCGAAGCCGGTGTTATAGAAGAAGTCAGACCAGATGTCATCATCGGTGTCCCAGTGTTCCTCGCTCTCCCTCTGGGCGGCCTCTCGACGGTGGCGCCGGTCTGCCCTCATTTGCTGCCTACTCGTCGGCGACGTCGCCCGGGAACCCCTCCCTCCACCGGCGAATCAGCTCCTCGTCGTGCTCGGCGGTGGCGATCCGGCGCTGCACCTGGCGGTGGCGGTGACGATCTTAGTCGGTGAGGACGGCTGGCCGTGGCGCGAGGAACTCCGCCTCCACGATGTCCGGGAAGTTTAGCCCGCTCCGCGGCCGCCTGAAACGCCACGCGACCGCGTCGTACGCGCGCGCTGCCTGCTCCGGTGTGGCGTACGTCCCGAGCGTCTGCCGAAATCCGCCGACGCGGATTTCGGCGTAGTAGGTGCGGTTGGGCCGCGCACGGACGCCTGTATTCGTTCTGTGGCGCATGTTTTGGGATGCGCCACAGATATAGGCCTTACTGTGGCGCAGAACGTTCTGCGTGTGCCACAAAAATGGCATCGGATTTTGAAATTGAAACGGACGTGGTGGGCCCCACAGGATTTCTATGGCGCATGAACCACAGTGCGTCACAAAAAATGATAATTCAATGGCACATATTCCTGTAATGCGCCACAGATATCTTGCCGCACTGTTATGGATGCGCCACTAAAATTATTTTGTGGCGCATGGGGTTGTAAGTGCGCCACAAAATGCCTTCCCACCTATAAGTCTTTTCATTCTAGTGGCATGAATTATCATCGATTTACCTGCTCGATGTCTTTGCTCACACCAAATTATTTTAGAAATTCTGGAGCTACAGCAACACTGCAACATGTGCGCACATACGTGCTCCTTAAACCATTGAGTTGTACACAATAATTTAAAGTGCAATAGTCGATTTATGTATGATCTAGTGTGGTAGGTAGGTATTGTGTGGCGTATGTAGGAAAAAAATTTAGAAGGTGGCCAATCTGGCCACTACCGCCACTTCCCACCTGTCATATGCATCCTACATACTCACATGCAGTGGCGTATGTAGGAAAAACAATTAGGAGGTGGCACACTCTAAAAAAATCATAAAACAAATTGCCGAACAAGATAAATAGAATTATATATCTATATATGTCTTAAATCTGCGTGATCTCGATACAAAATAGTTCCAATACACGAACAAAGTCTTACATGATGACATATAGCATAAATAGAAAATTACATCAATATCATTTGGGAATTCTACGACATCGCATTGCCTTGAAGGTTTCAACTATGTCATCTTCACTTACTTCCAAGAACACGTCTCGCTCAATACATGTCACTAACTATAGTTCAAGAGATGGCCACTCGTGCTATTTCTCACCTTTTTTTAGTGTAACTACAGTGGGCATGAGACAGCCTGAACTTTATTTTAGTCAGAGATGCCTATGAAGCTTTGCAGCTTCTATAAGATAGGTTCAAATGAACTAGAGTTTACAAGGGGTACATGAGAAGAGAAATAAAAGGAAAAACACTCCGAGAGAGGGGTTACTCCGAGAGAACTCAGAGACAATTGATTGATGAAAAATTCATCACTACCCAAGCACTGCGATCACAAAGAGGAAAGATCAAGACATGACAGCGGGGACCCAACCACAACACTGCACCGTCGACGTAATCAGAGCACGCGCATCCGAGGCCACATAGCACGCCGGCGTTTGTCCGGCGCCCGCCCCCGGGGACGGCGAGGGAGGGAGGATAGGGGGGGGGGGGGGGCGGTGGCGAGCGACGCGAGGAGGACGCTTGAAGCGTTTTCCCCCTTCTTGGACAACTTCTTCTCAACTTATTTTTCATGAAACTCATTGTAGAAAAGACCCTTTCAACACTCACCGTCACCACAGTAAGATCGATATTAATATGAGAAGTAAGTAGAACAAATCGTAAACAAGGTGCTTTTTTCAACAAGCATAGTAGAGAGCTCACCAAGATGACTTACACATTTAAACTTATCATCTTTCATATCATCAAGAAAAACAACGTGTGTAATCAATTAATTTGTTGTCAATTACAAACCGAAATTATCATTTTGATATAAATTGGGGCATTTTTGCTATTCGATTGTGACTTGAATACAGGTTTTGAAGAAAATCCATGATAAATTCATAATATTGAATCAAATCATGGGGCAGAGAATCTGAGATACACCTGCGATTGATTGAGCGGCGGTCGGCGGCGGTGGCCTGAAGCTGGCCCTAGCCGAGCGGCGGTGGTGGCCAGATTGGAGCGAGTCGACGAGGGGTGGGTCAGCGAGGTCCGCCGAGGGCCTGATCCCCGGTCAGCGAGGTCAGATGAGGGGGTGGGTCGGCGAGCTAGGTTGCCATGACAGCATGAGCCAGATCGAGCGACGCAGGCAGCGACCGAGAGGCCGAGGTTCGGTCGGGTTCACTACATGCTTTCGGTCGCGAAAGGAAAAAAAAAGTCTAGCAAGGTGCTGGCAGCAGCTAAGGCCAACAAGTATGCCTTCCTATATGCCGGCGTTAAAAAATGTCCCAAAATTCTGGATGGGCCAAAGCGATCAGCAGGTAGGTGACCCCAAACATCCGCTTCTTCATGCAAGACGCTTACACGTACGGCTTACTAGCCCCAAACATATATGGCACCGTTTTAACGGGACAGGCCAGCCGTTGAAGGGCTCCGGCGGAGGCGCCGACTCAGGCAAACGCAACGGAAGAACACCTCTCCGAGGGCCCTATACGCTGCCCTCGAGAGCCGACAGGCGTGCACAGTGATTCTATGGGACAGCGTGTCACAGGGTGATGCTCTTCACCATGAACGTGCTGTTGTTCACATCGGTGAAGATACTCGTCCTGCTGTTGCCGAAATCCCTGCCGAAGCCGCCGCCCACGAACGGAAGGGGCCCGGCAGGTTCCCCATGCCTCCCACACCCACGAACAAGTTGTTTTCGTCCGCCGCTCCTACCACGTTGCTCTCTGTGGCGGCGCCCAGAAGTGAGGCCTCCGGCCGCCGCGGTAGCAGCTGCAGGCACGCTTCTTGCCGCCACCATGCCGCTGGCGCGAGCAGAGCAAGACTAAGTCATTCATGTAGATCGATTATGGTAGCTGTGGCATGTATGGTGTGTGTTGTGCGCTTCTGGTGCTGCTGCTGCTCTACTTGTGGTGTGGTGCGGTGAATTTCTCGGTTTAAATAGGCCGACGGAGAGGCATGTGTAAAGGGTTTGATCGATTGTGTAAACCAGACAGTTAAATCCGAGTGCAGCTGTACTTAATGTTTTGTTCAGGAAACCACTACGAGGAGTAAATTTCAGAGGACAGTAGCGCTGAAGCTGTGTTGCTGGTGCTCGTAATTTATAAATGCATGCAGGGATTCTGAAATCCGAACTTGACATTCTCAAAGCCTAGCAATATTGAGAAACACCCCCAGCGCCAATAATCTTCTTGGTGCCACTATCACGAGTGTTGAATGTCCTAAGGAATCCAGATTGTTGGACATAGGGAGAGAGTTTTGAGTGGAAACCCAAAGCCTAAACTCGACAATTCGGTTGAAATGTTTTGATCCTTAACCACCAGTTTACTCGAAAGTACGCCTAGCTACCTCTGTTATAAATACCCGGCTATAGCCTTTTGATCATCATGGCGCTAAATAAATTCATGTATAATTACCGGCTATAGCCCCATTTAGCTCCGATTTAGCCCGGCTATAGCTCTTTTTAAGGGTCGGGGCTACTTTCTATAGCCGGCTATTTAAAACAGAGCTAGCTACTAGATACTCCCTCCGTCCGGGTTTATAACAATATATTTTTTATACTATATATATCGTATATTATGTTGCTCAAATTTACAATCTAGGCATACGTAGAGGACTTATAAATCCGGACGGAGGGAGTATTAAAAAAATATTGCAATAAGTAAGTTGTAATGATGTTTCAGCTCTGTAATTAATTCAGGAATTATGCTTTCTGTGGGCTTTCTACGTTTTACATTTCTCAAGAAACTTCATACTTAGTCTTGTGAGTGTGCCTATTGGCTCATGTTATGACTTATGTGTACCCAATCAAATATGTGTTTGCATAAAGTTAGCACACTCAAGGTTCAGTACTTCAGTTAATACATGATCATGCTATAGATCATCAGATATCCTACTTCTTAGTTGAAGAATATGTTTGGCTTTGCTTTATCAAGCCTGTTGGCTGTTGACCTGGAACAAAGTTAAGGACAATGATCAAAATTTGGCTGAACTGGTTTTACTCCGAAATCCAAATTTCATACACAGTTTCTTAGTTGTGTTGTCACATCTTATTATATTCATATACATTTGTCTGCATTTAGAAGTTCTTGAGTTAGTCTGAAGTATTTATTGTTGCATTCGCTGTCCTGGCAGCTGGGGCTATAATTCTAACGCTGGATCTTCTTCTTTTGTAATCTGAAGTGTTCGGCTATTATTCATTTGCTATGGATGTTGGAGCCCTAATTTGCTAGCTGAAGGACAATGTCATTCTAACTGTATTAACATCTGGAACACTGAGATTTTCCTCGTTGAACCACTGAAATGCATACATGGTTGAATAGATCTTTGGCTGTTTGCCTGTCGTTTTATTGACCTGTAGTTCAGCTAGCTAGCGAATTGATATGTTTGTTCAGCTAGCTAGCGAACTGCTACCTAGTAGCGGAGTAGCCTAGCGAGCGAGCGGCGCAGACGAACTGATTTCCTATAGCGAGCGGCGCGAGCAACATACACGGCGCGCGCGGCGCCGCAAATAATCGTGGCTCATACGCGAATTGTCCACAGCATATATCACGTATAAAATGCTGCCGTATGCCGTGCGTCAAGCTTGCAGCCTTGCACTCGAGAGAAGGCAGAGTCTAGGACCCCAAGTCGGGCGACATCGTACGCAACAATGAGCCGCCGAACGAAAAGCCTTTGAACTACCGGTGCTGCCAAATGCGTCGATCGCCGCGAGACCACCGACACCATTGACACATTTCGCGACGGCGATGAATACGCTGACGCTGGTGCTGCCGACACATCTGCCATAGCCGCCGCGCATGGCCGGGAGGCCCGGTAGGTTCCCCATGCCTCCCACGCCCACGAACAAGTTAGTTTTGCCCGGCGCTCTCTGTGGCGGCGGCCAGAAGTGAGGCTCCGCCGCGCTAGCAGCTGCAGGCACGCTTCTTGCCCCCACCATGCATGGTGCGGCAGAGCAAGAATAAGTCATTCATGTAGATCGATTATGCTAGCTCTATTGTTTGTGTTGTGCGCGTCAGATGCTGCTCCTGCTCTACTTGTGCTATGGTGCGGTGGATTTCTCGGTTTAAATAGGCTGCCATCAAGGAATACGTCCGACGAGAGTCCTGGGGCATGTCCGCATGTGGTGTCATGGTGTGGGTTCGAGTGTTTAAACCAGTGAGTGAAATAGCTGTACTTAATGGTTGTTCAGGAAACCACAAGGAGTAAATTTCAGAGGACAGAAGTGGCGAGAAGCTGATGCTGTGCTTGTAATTTATAAAGCATGCAGTGATATGCAGGGCTTTTCTGAAATCCGAACTTGACATTCTCAACGCCTAGTAATGAAAAACACCCCCAGCGTCAATCTTTTTGGTTGCACTATCAAGAGTGTAGAATGTCCTCCTAAGGAATCCAGATTGTTGAACATAGGGAGAGTTTGAAATGAAAAGAAAATCCAAAGCCTAAAGCCCTAAACTCGATAGTTCAGTTGAAATGTTATGAACCTTAAGCACATGTCTACTCGAAAATACGCCAAGCTACTATATTTTACAAAAATATTGTTAGGATCAAGGTGAAGAGCTCCGCACCTAGCTAGTTGTATCAAAGCTTAAACACATTGTGTTTAAGGCTTTGAACAACTAGCATCAATAGCATTGTGTGAGAAATCAAGACAAAATATTTCCTATCTAGAATTCCTGCAAATTATATGAGTTTCCAACTTCAGATTTCCACTCTTATAGTTATAGCCAGCATGCCCAACAGTCATTCTTTGAATAACTGTTCGATGGAAACTTGAACAGAATTCTCCAGTACACCAAAATATGACAGTACAATGCTTTGACCCTGTCTTTAAACTTGACGTAACATGACCAAAATTAGTTTGAAATAAGGCAAAATCTAACTTGTGTCTGACCACTTTCCGGTCTCTCGGCGCGGTCAGCTGTTGCACCACTCGACCCGTCCCGAACCACCCAAACGGAAAAAAATCTACTAGTACTACTTGTACTTATCTTCTCCCTTGGTTGAGCAAGCGGCCCCGCACAACCGCACATCCCACGATTCCCATCCCCACGATCCACACCAGCACGACCCTATGGCCGCATCTGCTCGCTGGTCGCCGCCCCTAGCTCCCAGGCTCACCGCCGGTAGATACCTGGCGTGCCGCCCTCTAGCTTCTCCGGCTCGCCTCGCCTCCGCCTTCGGCATGTCGCCCTCCACCACCCGCCAGCACCGACCTCCCCTGCTTCCCCTCCGTATAGCCACGTCACGGGCTTCCCCTCCCCTGCATCGCCACGCGCGGGCGGCGCTCCGGCCATCGGTTGCATGTCTGCATCCAGGGACGGAGCCAGGATCCAAACACAAGGGGGGCCAAATGCATATGAAACAGCTTGGAGGGGGCCAGATGAGTAATTTTAGCTAAATATGGGGTCAGATCTGCAAATTTATAGGGGGCTTTTTCAAAAAAAAATCCACCATGGGAGGGGCCATGGCCCCAGCGCGCCCCCCTGGCTCCGTTCCTGTCTGCATCGTCATGCGCGGGTGTCGGCTACATCCGGAGCTGTAGAGCCGTCTTGGCCGTATACCGAGGAGGAAGGCATGAGGGCGTTGAGGCACCTGCGCTCCGGGGCATGATTGTTGATTTCCCATGTAAGTGATCAATGCCACCACTCGTCGATTCCTTCTGCACGATCTGCTTTTGATAGATTTTCTCGTATGCCCTGTTCTCTCTACAGACTTCTACAGACTGCTGCATGTCGCTCTGGTGGTTAGCCACGAAGCTTACTTCTACTCCCTTCGTTCCTAAATATAAGATGTTTAAGCATTTGTCCACATTCACATGTATGCAAATGTATCTAGACATATTTTAGTTGGCATGTTCACTCATTTTAGTGTGTATGTAGACAATATGTTGAGTACCTAAAACGTCATATATTTGGGAACGGAGGGAGTACTAGTTGCACTTGCACTTATTTTGGATGATTGATAGCTTTTGTTGGATGTATTTCTTTGGTCTGCATAACTGACTTCGATGTAAGTTTTCAATTGTATAAGTGATGTTTTGGATGTAATTTTTTGGCATGTATCTAATATTGGATGTTACTTTTAGTTTTTTTTAGATAAAGAAGATGTAACTTTTATAACTAGACTTTTTTGTTATATCAAGAATGATGGCAAGATGTAAATTTTACATCAGGATGTAAGTTCTCTTTTTGGATGTAACTTTCTGTCAACTTTGGAGCTCAATATCAACGTCATGATCATGTAATCGTGTAGTCAAGCCACAGTGAACCGATAATTTGGAAATTTTCCGGAAAGGACAAAAATCATAGAGTGACCACTTTCCAAAAATGATGTCCTAAAGTGACCACTTTTTAAGCTAAAAAAATGGTTGACCACTGTGTAGTCAGGCCCTTGAAATAAACATATGTAACCCATGAGGGACTCGCAACTACCCATAATAAATACAATGAATTAACTGAATCCCGGTGATTTGGATGAGAAACCTAGACGTCCATGAATAACTATAACGACCGACCATCCACCAAATGAATATGGAAACTTGCTATAGAGGTAATTGAGCATGGATGGCCACATTAGCAGCAATACTCGGTAGATTTATAGGATGGTCATGTGAACTTGATGAACCACGAGGTTTTAAGCTTGGAAGTATGAGTTGATCACCTAGAAGCGACATCCACATACCAACTGCTTAGTAAGCTCCTTTTCTAAAAAAACTGGTTAGTGAGCTGCACAGAACTGGCCAATGAGATAGTGGAGAGAGGCGTGGGTTAATGATGGTGTGGCGAATTTTATTAGGGAGTCCGGAGGATTAAACTTTATATATGTGGAGATAGGAAAGGCAACAATAGTAGGAATATGACTGCGGGAATTAAGAAAATCAAAATCAGTCCAGGTTATCAAACGCACCATAGGGTTTTTTACGAAACACGGTACAAACATAGACACTCAAACACGTGCATACACTCGCCCCTATGAACGCACACACGACACTGTACTTTTATGAGCACCTCCGAATTACTGAGCCGTCTGATTGAGTCTTGAGATTGACGAATTAATCATGGACGCCTCGCTGTCGACGGGAACGTCGCCTCTCACTGAAGAATATTTCTCCAAAATGCAGCACACAGAAACCTGGGGCTTGAACTCTGGTGGGCCGAGGGTACCGTTGGACAATTAAGCAATAATCTCATGATTAATTCCAATATATTAAACATTATCACATCAGCTACTAACATGTGAAACACGAAGATACTAGATGTACTAATCAACATGAACGGCAACGAAACATCTACTAGCACAGCCATATCAAAACAGCACATCGGAACGTAACAAACGTACCGAACGGTAGTAGATAAATTAGTTGTTGCAGCAGCGACGGCAGCAGCTTCCTGAAGACGACGGCGTTGGAGACGAGTCGCCCGGACCTGGCGATCGTGCAGAAAGATGAGCCGTGATGAAGAATTTGAGCAGTCGCGCGGAACGCTTCCCAAAAACCCTATTCGCCCAGTCCCGTAGAGGATCACAAGGACGAGCGGTTCCGGAGACCTGTTGTCCCGTTTGCTGCACGCCGCCGCACGGAATGGGGTTGACTACGGTGGTGGCGCAAGGCACAACATTGAAAAAATGTAGATTTATTCGGTTGTTGTTTCGGCACACGCAGTGCAGAGCATTATATAGCGCAGCTTGAAAAACCCTAACGGGTACGGAGTGGGCCAAATCCACGCCGCACACGTTTAGGTCGGTTGGTAGCTCACGATCCGGAAGCGACCCGAACGGACTAACCACGACGCGTCCGTTGAAACCGTTTTCTGTATAAGACGGACGGGTGGTGCGTGTGTGCGTGCGAACGGCGGAGGAGGAGCGCGTGAGAGAGCTTCTTGTTCTCGTTTATCATGTAGCACAACACTCCACTATATAATTTGGTGATACTCCTCTCCAACTAGCGGTGTGAAACTAAACTTTAGCTCCCACTTCCATGTGAGCTGCCACGAATTTGGGGTTTTTGATTTCTGAAATTGCTTGTTGGGCTGCTGACTAATGGGCCCAATTCTAACAGGTACAACCACAACCATCTAACAACATGTTGGTTTGCATAGTACACGGTAGGTTTGATCTACTTTTGTGACCTCAGAGATAGTCCTTTGTGTTGATGTACTTCTGTGTTCATCGAATTACTTTGTGTTGATCTATCATCTACCTGCACGACCCAAGTCGACCGGCACGACATCTCAGCTAGTATGCGAGAGCACCACCATATGCCATCACGACACTGACGCCGGTTCCGCCGCCATACCCGCCTCTGCGTTAGGCGAACGCTGTACCAGCCGCCTCCGTCGCAACTCTCATGTCTGACGCTCTCGAAGTTGCCCTCGATGCCGCGAAGGTGCTCAGTGACGCCCCAGAAGACGCCTTCCCTTTGTTGCCGAAGCTCCCGCCATAGCTGCCGCTCATGGCCGGGAAGCCCGGCAGGTTCCCTATGCCTCCCAAGTCCATGAATATGTTCTTCACGTCAGCCAAGCCGTTCCCTGCGGCTACCGTAACTAGGGACTCTTCTGCCTCGACAGCTACAGCAGGCACGGTTTTGACCACCGCCATGGCGTGTGTGGGACAAACGTGGTTGATCTTGGCCGTGACTCTAGCTCTACCAGTACCAGCTAGATAGATTCGACTTCTGCCATATGAATTGTGCGCGTGTCACTGACGCTGCTTGTGGTAGAGTCTGCCGTTAAATAGGCAGGTGAGGTGCACGGTGTAAATGAGACCCGACGGGGCACCGTGGGCCGTGCGATGAGCTAGCTGCTGAGTGTTGATGAGCATGTACTGGTCACTGGATGTTTCTTCAAGAGGGGTAAATTTCAGTAACGTAGTCCTTGCCTTCTGTAGTCATCCACAATACTCCATGCCCATCTTTTCTAACTATAGGATGATAGTCATATAACTGTTAACACGGAGCACAGGAGTAGATCAACACAAAGGAGTTCAAAACCAACGTTCCATTTGCGGGATGAACTTCAATTTGATCATTCGAGGATTGAACCGAGCTCAACTAACTGAATGCAGTAGTGATCTGCGAATCTGCTGAGACATCTTAATTAGTACTCACAGTCACACAGCCACACCAAATTGTTGGAAATTAACGAGCCACAAACAACACGTAACACATACTTATTGCCAAAATCATTGTGTAGTACACAATAGATTAGAAGTGTGGACATCCGACTTATGTATGATCTAGTGGTAGTAATTGTACTCTACATAGTACCTTCTCTGAATTCAATTGGAAAATAACTTCCCGAAATTGAAACTGTTCGTTTCTACTTCCTCTGTCCTAAAATATATGACGTTTTAGATAGTATGTATGTTGGCTAGATACATACTTAAATGAATGTATATACACACTAAAACATGTCTACATGTATGGAGATACATGTGAATCTAGTCAAATGCTAAAACATCTTATATTAAAACACGGAGGGAGTAGTTAGCATCTCTACGGGTTATTCTTTTGATTTACCGAGTGCTAGAATTTTCTCCACTCCGATTTTTTCATTTCGTGGGCCGGGTACCATACATCACTGCAGCACGGGTGCGAGGTGCATAATGTCAATACAATCAGGCAAGCACATAGTTGGATTAGTTTTTATCGGAAGTTTGCACAGAGACAACACTGAGCCAAGAACATGCCGAACATATATAACAACTAAGGAGGTCATGCAACACGCAAGCAAA
Source organism: Poa annua (assembly GCA_026929855.1). Taxonomy (NCBI): domain Eukaryota; kingdom Viridiplantae; phylum Streptophyta; class Magnoliopsida; order Poales; family Poaceae; genus Poa; species Poa annua. The sequence continues at coordinate 13,518,118 of CM049434.1, read as the reverse complement.
TACAAACACCCTTCTTCCCTCTCACGTCCAATGTACACATATCTGGTTTTAAATTCCAGTTTCAAAAATATTTCAAAACTGGGGAAATTCACTAAATTTAGTAAAAAAAAGGTGATTTCATATTGCATTTGGTTAAAAGATCAAATTTGTTCTTTTAATTCCACCAATTATTTATTTTTGAAATAAATTGAATTCATGTGTATTTCTAAAATATCTGAAATAGGATTATATGTAATAAATTTCATGGACAACCGAATCGAAATTACTGAAATCCAATGGATTTGTATAAACTATCATTGAATGTGATTCCCAAGGTGGTGCAACTCCTCTTAGGTCAAACCATGTCAATGCATTTGAAGAATGTATGTACCCAAATGAACTAGACACAGTACGAACATAGAGGGCATAGGTGCATGTCCCAAGTCGACTGACACGATCCAGCAACTAACACGCTTGTATCCCCACAAAATGCAGTGACACCGAAGGCACCGGATCTACCGCTATTCCCGGTTCCGAGCCTGCTGAATGGGGTGTGTGTGTACTGGCACACCCTTTCCATGGGATAGCTAGCATTGACGCTTGCATTGTGTTGATTAGTCTTGACTCTCCCACCACCGCTTCTGATGCCACCAAGACGATCCATGGCGCTTGTGAAGACATCAGCGTCGTTGATGCTTAAGCTCCAACCATAGAGTGCACCCACCGTCAGTTGACCCAGCAGATCCCGCATGCCTCCTAGGCCCACAAACAGGTTCTTCTTGTCTGCCGATCCTACGCATGCGGCACCATCCTCTGTAGCGACCGGTAGCAAGAGCGGCGGAAGCACGAGGCAGAGAAGGAGGCGGGCAATGACCGATATTGGCCATGACTCTAGCTCTAACAGCTAGCTGGATTCTATTCTTACTCTGTCGTAGTAGAGGTGTGTGTGAAGCTGTTGCTGCTGCACTTGTGTGGTAGAGTCTCCGGTCTAAATAGCGTTTCTTTAGAAAGTAGGGGTAAATTTTTGGACAAGCGGAGGTGACACCCCAGTTGTGTTGCCGTGTTGTTTTTCTTATTCATCTGTTCTTCTCAGGCCGTGGTTTGAACCGTTGAGCGGCTTAAAGCACAGGTTAAGAGACGTAAGCACAACATGTGTGTTGCAAGTTTCTATGGTTAGGTGCAACAACCATTTTTCTCAGATTTTATTGATGACAGAAAGCTACAAGTCTTTCCTTTACGCCCTTTTTTATGTTGCCAAATATATTTTAAAATCGGATTACAAAAATTTCAGAAGCTACTTTTTGTTTAAATGTCTAACATAATTTGAGAGTCTTTGGTTGAAATAAGGAGACCTATAAGTTTCTAGAAACTCATCCTTGTATGTATGAACATTACCCTATATGTATCAAGTATGAATGCCCACCCCTAATGATCTTGGAAGTTGGTTTCTACATATTTCTAAAAGTTGACCCTGTTTTATAAACATGTCCTGATTTTTCAACCCGTACTTAAAATTTTCAAATGTTGCTTGTAAATTTTTAGAAGAGTATTCTCGGTTTACTAAAACCTTCTGAGAGCACTTTGGAGGCATGACCATTTCTCAGCCATTCCGGAATCCATCTTAGTTTTGAATGCATTTCAACAGCCCAATTTAACCAATGGAAACTAAATGCCAGGCTTTTTTTCGATGGTTGCCCAAAAATACCCTAGCCGGCGTCTTACCATTTTTTTTAAGAAACACAATACAGATACAAACATCACATATATGCACCTACACTCATCCGTATAATCACACGCATGCATACATTACCCCTTATTAGCACCTCCAAAAGGCTAAGCCGGTGAGTCATGTAGTCATCGTACAGACCCCTCGCTATTGACGGCAACCTCGCCTCCCACTAAAATAATTAATATTGTGGGTTTTTGCGACACATTGATATAGAAGTCAACTTAATCTAACATACTAACACTAAGTTCATGTCATGTACAGCTTTGAGTGATGTGCCGCAGGCTAGACATGTGAAAATGGTTTATGATTCAACTTTGTGTTTGCACACTATGTTGGAAACATTTTCGACAATGTTGACGCGTGCTTACGTTGTGCCCTAGCTGAAGCTGGCTTGAACCTCGTCCTTGGAGATGCAAATTGGACTCGTTATCAGTGACACACATGCGACTTTTTCTTCTTGAAAGTTTTGCTTAAAATTTGTGCATTTTCTCTTTATTTTTTGTCTTTTACCATAGAGATATGGTAGTCTGATGGAGGTTCTATCGTGGATCAAAACTCCTCTATAGGAATGAAAAATCCTAGGTCGGCCTAGGTTGGACTCGTGACCAGCGGTGCAAGTGTGAATTTTCCTTCTTACACGCTTTGCTTAAAAGTTTGTATTTTTTTGTATTTTACCATTTAGTTAGTGGTCATCTACTCATCTGTTGGATTTTTTGTCGCGAGGCATGTGGCATCAGTTGTGTTTATCTTTGTATCTTTCTAAATTTCCATTAAAATGGTTGCGTCCATCATTTTGATGCAGAGACGAGGCTTCGTTCCCCCATTGAGAATAAGAATTACATCTTTTTGATGCAGAAATGGTTGCGTACTATTATGGATTCTGGTCGTACTATAAGCTTACAATCATGTGGTGTGATTGTGAACATTGGGATTTTTGGATGAGAAAATATAGACTGGTATGTTGTCGCATCTTCCTATGCCTAGCTCTCATTAAATAAATTGAACGACGATGTGCTTTATTTTCTATTTTCCTTTTTTTCCAGTAAATGCGAGTATAAGGCCAGGGTCAAATATATATTTCTTTTTTTATTCGACGAGAATGATGAAAATATCTCCATATCCTCCCTCCATGTGCACATTATACAACAGATGTTCCTTCATGTGCACGTGTTGAAACATGTGTTCCTTACCCCCACTATAACTAAATGATACGCAATGGTCCAATCATGCACATGTGGGTATGCGGTCATTTATTTCATCCTGGCTACCGTTGATATGACGAGTGAAATTTACACTCTAGAGGACATTATTATGATGTACTCTCTTGAGCACTTCAGAAGGGGCCTATATATACACTAGTAGAAAACAAGCCTTTGGTGAGGCCACATTTGGCACCGGATTGACTGGAACCGGTACTAAAGGGGTGTTAGTACCGGTTCCAGAGGCGAGACAGCCCGGCAGCTATTAGCACCGGTTGCGTTGGACCCTTTAGTACCGGTTGGTAATACCAACCGGTACTAAAGGGTTGCCTCAGTCGGGTCAGACCCTTTAGTACCGGTTTGTACCGGTTGGTATTACCAACCAGTACTAAAGGTTCGGCCGGCAGACACGGCCAGACCCTTTAGTACCGGTTTGTAATACAAACCGGTACTAAAGGTTCGGCCTATATTGCCTTCTTCCACCCGAGGCACAGCTCCATTGCTCTCATTCAAGCTCCATTTTCTTCTCTCTTTGCTATCCCAAGATCTAGCACTCTTTGATCTCTACAACATTTGTTAAGATTGGTAGCACTTACTTATATAAGGGTTAGCAACTTCATCTTCTCTTCCGGCATTTCAAGTTTAGCTCATTTTGCTAGTTTAACTCATTTGTTTTTTCTAGTGCAATCAAGGTGTTTGATGAAATGCCTAAGTTAGGGATTTTATTTGTTTTATATGCATTTTGAGCTCAATTTAAAATAAGATTTGTGCCTTTTTATAGTGTCGTCCCCACTTCCTCACCGCCGCCGATCGCCCGCGGCGCCCCGTGACCGACACCACCTCGGTGAGCCACTGTTTTTTTCTTATATTTTTAAAAAATATTAGTTGTATGGTTTAGATGCATAGTTATTACTCGTATATTTTTCTTACTTGATAATTGTTTGTTATATACATAGTGTAATGGTTTTAGATATATTTATATAATGCAGATGAATCGACAATGGATGTACGTTGACCGACGGTCTCCGGAGTTCATTAGTGGCCTACAGGAATTTCTCCGTGCGGCTGAGTTAAACAAGAAGAATGGTTTTATGTTTTGTCCATGCGATGAGTGTCGGAATAAGACGAATTACCCTAGCGCAAGAACCCTAAACTTCCACCTGTTCCGTAAAGGCTTCATGCCCAATTATTTTTGTTGGACCAAGCACGGAGAAACAGGGGTTATAATGGAGGACAATGAAGAAGATGATGATGACAACTATCCTCTGTTCTCTGAACACGGTGATACTAAAATGGGGGAAGACGAAGCTGAGCATGAGGTCATTGTTGATGATCAGTCTGATGATGATCTTCGTCAGGTTATTCTTGATGAACAGATAATCTGCGGAACTGAAAACGAGTGGTTGAAGTTAGAGCGCATGTTGGAGGACCACAAAAAATTATTGTATCCAACTTGTGAAGATGGCCAGAAAAAGCTGGGTAGCACCCTGGAATTGCTTCAATGGAAGGCAAGGAATGGAGTATCTGACAAGGGATTTGAACAGTTGCTACAAATATTTAAAAAGATGCTTCCAAGGAAAAATGAATTGCCCTCCAGTACGTACGAAGCAAAGAAGATTGTCTGCCCACTAGGATTAGAGGTGCAGAAGATACATGCATGCATCAACGACTGCATCCTCTACCGCGGTGAGAAGTACGAGAATTTGAATGCATGCCCGATATGCGGTGCATTGCGGTATAAGATAAGGCAAGAAGACCCAGGTGATGTTGAGTGCGAGGCCAGCCCCAGGAAGAGGGTTCCTGCAAAGGTGATGTGGTATGCTCCTATAATACCACGGTTGAAACGTTTGTTCCGAAACAAAGAGAATGCCAAGTTGTTGCGATGGCACAAAGAAGACCGTAAGGAAGACGAGATGCTGAGACACCCGGCTGATGGGTCGCAGTGGAGAAAGATTGACAGTGAGTTTCGAGATTTTGCAGCTGACGCAAGGAACTTAAGGTTTGGTCTAAGTACAGATGGCTTGAATCCATTTGGGGAGCAGAGCAGCAGTCATAGCACCTGGCCTGTGTCGAGGAGTGACTCCCACGTAACAGGGGTAGTCTCGCCCTGAAGAGAGGTTCGAAGAGGGGACTGAACACGGAGGTCTAACAACACTCGAGGGGCTCGACGACGATGCTCGCCGAGCCTAAAGGAGGACAATCACGCCAGAGATGGACACCAGCCCGTACCCAGGTTCACGGCCCTCGAGAGGAGGTAAAACCGCTACTCCTGCTTGTCTGTATTGCACTGTGAAGGTTACAGGATAACGAGCTTGCCGAAGGTTCTCTTGAGGCAGCTTGGTGCCTGGGGAGGGACACAATGGTCGTCTTCCTCCTTCAGCAGTTGGCTATCCTATGCGTTCCGGGTGCCCGTGCGTGATTGGGCCCTTCGGTCCCTTTCTACGGGGGAGCTCCTGCTCCTTTTATAGGCGCCCCGGGCTCCGTCCTCGTGCTGGTGGGCTCCCACACGCCAGTCGCATGGAGGAGCGGGAGTCCACCGCAGCTCGTCCGTCCATGGACGCGGTCCATCCGTGCTAAAGTAGCGCGCCGTGGCCGACAGGTTGCAGGCGGTGCAGGGCGGCTCGCTGGCGCAGCAGAGGCCGTGGTGGAGCCCACGGTGACGATCCTCTTGGAGCGTTGCGCCGTCCAGCCTCTTTATCACCAAAGGGGAAAGTTCTGGCTGTCCTGCCGCAGGCGGCGCGGCTTTGTTGACTCCTTTATCACCAGAATGGCAACTGGGGTGCTCGCGTCACCCTGCGGCTGCTGCAGGGGCCATGTGCGCCCTGCAGCGCTTGCTTAGCCGCGAAGTGTCTCCACAGGGCCGTGGTCGCCTGTGGAGGGGTTTTCTGCTGACTCCTCTCCAGGCGGGCTGTGCCTGGGGAGTCTCTTGAAGCGCAGGGTCCTCTTCAGGCCCTGGCGTCCTCTTCAGGCCTCGAGAGGGGATGCCTCTTGAGGATCCCTCCAAGCGGTAGCCTAGTCCTCAGCCGTTCTGCCGAAGTTACCCGCGGGCGAGGCCTGTAGGGAGTGGGCCGTGTGTACCCCGGTCCTGACTGGGCCGACAGTAGCCCCCAGGCCCACGATGGGCACGACGAGGCCCGTTGGGTCTAGGCGAAGCGTCGTGGGGCAACATCTGCAGGCCGGGCCGAGCCACGCGTCACGCCGGCGAGCAACGGTTGCGCACGATACGGGACGTGCGTCGTGGGGGGTCCCACCACGCCCCGGTAACTGCTCCTTGACGAGACATAAAAACCCCGGCGCCGGAGCAGGGAGCCGTTACTACTCCCACTCCTTCTCGCAGACGCCAACCGCACAGAGCTCTCCGCTCCTGCAATCCGGCGCCCTTTTCTCCGATTCCTCCAACTTCCCCTCGCGCCGCTCCCTTCTTCCCTCCGACGATGACTCCGCCGAAGAACAAGGGCAAGGCGGCCGCGGGGTCTTCATCGCAAGCAGCGCCCGCCGAGGCCGCGTACGGCGCGGCACTGTTGGGCGTGCGCGTCAACGACAAGGCGCTCGAGAAGGTCCGCTTCCTGGTGGCGGACCGGACCAACGAGCACGGCGCCACCGCACTCAAGCCTGCGGCGCACGGGAAACGCCCGCGAGGGTTTTTCCCCGTCTTCCAGCACTGCGTCTCGGCGGGCCTGGTGCCGCCCTTCTCTCCGTTCCTGGAGGCGGTGCTGGCCTTCTACCAGATCCAACTGCTGCACCTCCACCCCAACTCGGTGCTGATCCTCGCCGTCTTCGCTTACCTCTGCGAGGCGTACCTAGGCGTGGAGCCCACGGTGACGCTCTTCCGGTGCTTCTACGCGCTCCGGAGCACGGCGAAGAACGAGCGCTCAGGATGCGTCTCCTTCCGCATCGTGGACGGCATGGGGAGCGTCTACATCCCCATGTCGTGGAGCGAGGGCAAGGCCATCACCTCCGTGACGAAGAAAGTGGACGACTTCCGCCAGCGGTGGTTCTTCGTTGGCGTGGAGCAGCCAAGCGCCTTCCTTGAGGTCCCTGACGCGCCGCCCGTGAAGAACTCGCACTGGGGCAAGGCCACCTTCTGCGGCGCGCAGAACGTGATGCTGTCGGGCCGCCTGAGCTACCTCCGGGAGGAAGGCCTCACGGGGCAAATCGTCGTGGCGGACTTCGTGACGCGCCGCCTCGCCCCACTCCAGGCGCACGCGATGCCGATGTGGATGTATTCCGGCCCCAATGACAAGATGCGGCTTCATCGCGAGGACAACGACAAGGACGCCGTCGACAACGTCCTGTCCGCGCTCTTCATCAACCCCGCGGTGCCCGCCATGGAGGAACTCCCGATCTCCCTCAGGCCTCTGCACCAGTACAACATGACCGAGCGTTTGGCCGTTCTGGAGGGGGTTCCTCCGTACACTCCGGCGGGCCCGGCGCGGAAGGTGGTGCCCGTGCCTGTGGTGCATGATGCGGAGGAGGCAGAGACGCCCTCCGCCTCAGGAGCCGGACAAGGCGAGGAGGAAGCCGCGGCTGGCGGGGAGGAGGACGCGGCGGGCGAGGAGGAGGACGCGGGGGGCGAGGAGGCCTCTTCGAGGGCCAGGCCCCACGCGGGCGAGATTTGCGACATCTCGTCGGGTGACGACGAAGGCGCCTTCGCGGGGGCGCCCACGCGCCGCGCGGAGGAGGAGGAGTCTGCAGGGGAGGCCTCTGACGAGGAGTCCTTGCTGGGGCGTCGCGAGCCCCGGTCCAAGGCGGCCTGCGACGGGCCTGGAGCGAGGCCCTCCGACGTTCCTTCTAAGAGGAAAGCCGAGGCGCCTCTGGAGAGGCCAGACGCCAGGCCCAAGCCCTCCTGGCGCTCGCCAGGCTTGGCGTGGGTTGACACCGGGGCCAAGCGGTCCAGGTAAGTTCCTTTAATTACTAAACGCTTGATTATTGCACTCTTCTTCTCATATTTCTGACACTCGCCCCCCGGTTCTTTCAGCGACCTAGTGCCTGCGAAACGCCGTAGGCTTCGCAAGGCAGCGGAGGTGAAGGGAGCCGCGGCTGAGGCCGCGGCTGGAGAGGCCGCGAGGCCTGGGAAGATGGCCACGGCAGGCCCAGCCGAAGAGGCGCCTCAGTCGGAGGCAACTGAGCTCCTGGCGGAGGCAGCAGCGCCTCAGGCGGAGGCCGCTGCACCGTCCCCCGTGCCCTTAGAGGTGGAGGTGCAGGAAGAGCGGTCGGCCACCCCTCCTTGAGCTCCCGCACCGCCTCACGCGGCTACGCCGCCGCGCGAGCCGACTCCGGCACGCGTGACCACCCCACCTCGCACGGCTACGCCTCCCGCGCAACCAGAGGCCGAGGCAGATCAGGGCCCGCCAAGCGCGGGCGCCTCCGCAGGGGAAGCTCCCCCTTCTCCGCCACGCCCCACAGCGGGGGGCGAGGCGCAAGAGGCGACGCGACCAGGCGACGAGGGCGGCGAGACCATCCTGGGTGCGGCGGAGGACCGGGAGCAGCCTAGCCCCCAGGCACGCCCAGAGGCCTCATCCTCAAGGTTCGACGCCGGGGCCGGGCCCTCCTCGCAACGCGGCCTGGTCCTGAGCGGCTGGGACTGGAGCAAGGGACACCGCGCGGTGGCCTTCCGCGTGGTGAGGGAGTCTCTGGAGGGCCTGGAGGCGCAGCTCGCCTTTGAGGACGCCCAACTTGCTCAGCAACGCGACGAGCTCGCGGAGGCCTGGAGGCGCTTCCATGCCGCGGTTGAGACCCGGCGCCAGGAGGATCAGGCGCTCCAGGCCGCCCGCGAGGAGGCCATTCGCTTTGCCAAGGAGGTCCGAGAGGGAGCCGCCCGCGACGCAGACGAGCTCCTTGCCCCCCTCCAGGACGCGCGCGATGCGGTCGCCGATCTCCTCGCGAAGGTGAAGGCTGAGCGCGCGGCTATGGAGGGCTCGCTGGAGCAGAAGCGCTGCGAGGTCTCCCAGCTGGAGTCACAGCTCCTCTCCGCCCACCGGGCTGCGCAGGAGACCCTGGAGGAGGACCGCAAGAGCTTAGCCGAGCGAGAGCGGCAGCTGGCCTTCAGGGAGAAAGACGTGGAGCAGCGCGACGAGCAGCGGCTCCAGGCGGAGGGCGAGCTGGCCACCAAGCGGGTAGAGCTCGAGGCGCGTGAGGGGGACCTGGCCCAAGCGCTCCAGCGGCACGATGATAACGTCACCGCCCAGAGGCAAACCCTGGAGCGCTTCCAGCTGCGGTTCGCTGAGAAGAAAAAGGAGGCGGAGGCCGCCCTCGCGGAGCGCGAGAAAGACTTCAGGCGGACCATCTCCCAGGAGTTCCGCGACAAGGCCAAGAAGCAAGAGGACCGCTTCAAGGCCAAGCACACTGCTGACGCCAAGCGGATCGCGGAGCTTGAGAAGGCCAACTCCAAGCTTGAGGTCCGCCTCCAGCGCGCCAAGGATGCCTACCGCCAGGCTGAAGAGGGCCGCCGGGCTGCTGCCCTGGAGCTGGACGCCCTCGTCAAGGACGTGGAGGGGCAGGCGGGCTCTGCAGCCAAGCAGGTGACGGAGGCCGTGGACACCGCGCAGGCGGCTCTCGTACTCGCGAAGCAGCGGGACCGCATGTTCCAGGCGCTGGTAGCGAGAGGCAACGAGCTCGCGGCCCAGCTCGGCGCAGAAGCGCCGCTTACCGAGGCTCGCGGTCGCGGTGATGCTGCGATGTACCTGGTCTACTTCGACCAGCTCTTCACGGCCCTCGAGGGCCCCGCCGGCGACCTCCGCGAGGTGATAGAGCTCGAGAGCCGCCAGCTTCTGGAGGTGGTGGTCGACCGCATCTTCACCAACCTCAAGCTCCTTACGCCCAGCTTCGACCTCTCCACGGTGACCGAGGCGCGCCCGGCCGGAGAGGTCCTGCACGTCTCCAACGCCCTCCGCGAGCAAGTGGAGGCCTTCTGCAACCGCTTCAAGCGTGCGGAGGTGGCTGTGGAGGACAGCGAGGAGGAGGACGCCCCTGCCGAGGAGGAAGACGCTGAAGAGGAGCGTGCTGGCGCGGACTCCGCCTGAGCCTTGCTTGTCGCGCCTTTGTGCGCTTGTATCTGAGACAATTTCTTATATTCAGACTTTGCATGTTTTGGGCCTGTAATATACCTCTTTAAGTTCATTTATGCTAGCTTGTTTGTCCCTCGAGAGGCCTTTTCTGCTTTACTTTCATGTCTATGTTTTCTCTGCGTCGCTAGGACCCGTCTCTTCGCACTATGACTCCGCCGCTGCGGTATGCTAGAGCAATGACTCAGCAAGTCCGGGGGGAGTTTAAGGCTTGGAGAGGTAAGAGCCCTGAGTCGCGATGCCCAAGTGCTCCCCCTTGACGTGCGAGTAGTCCATGAATCGTAAGGGAGAACGAAATCGCTCGAGGGACAAACGTTCGTTTGGAGAGAAAAGGCTCTCGAGTTGCAGAAGCGGGACTTAGCTTCTCGAGGCTTTTGCCCTGTAGAGGCTTTTTAGCCTGGCGAGGAGGTCCTCTTCAAGGGTTTTTCCCTGCTGCCTCCTCAGGCTTGTAGAGACGCTTGTTCTCTGTAGATGTCAGAGGGGAGAACCCAAACGCTTGTGCACGGTACAAGGGACTAATGCGCGCTTATAGGTCCCCTCAGGCGTTCCTTGCGAGGAGAGAGAGTACCAAGGTCCTTTGTAGAGATGGCGTGTTTGTGAGGGCCTGCCCTCCAGCCAGAGCTCGGAGCCTTGGGTTTTGCGGTGCTGCTGGTGTGTCATTTGAGGCACTGGCACCGTACTCAGCCCCCGCTCGCGAGGTGCGCATGTGGAGAGATATAAGTGCCCATTTTCAACAAAGGAAATAAAGCTGGAATAAAACTCACCACCAAAATATTACATAGCGGCGCCGTAGCGCATAGTTCACTTAGGAACGAAAATGGCGCCTGAGCGCAAAGTTCACTTGGAACGAAAATGGGTTCATTACACTTGGGTTTGCCAAGCTAACGTTCCTTCCATGTCGAGGCATGGGGACCACCCATTAGTGGCAGAGGTTCACTGCGGCCTGCGGGGGCTCATTTGCAGGAGAGCTCGGAGGACTGGGCCTCGGGAAAAGCTTTGAGAAGCTTGGAGGTGAAGCCGTGAGCTTCCCTCTAGAGACAAAAATTGCCTGGCGTGAATGTGATCACGGGTAGAACTTGCGCAGGTGCGCGATGTTCCACGGGTTCTTGACGGGGATGCCGTCTTCGGTCTCGAGGCGTACTGCGCCAGGCCTGGCGACATGGGAGACCCTGTAGGGGCCTTCCCACATCGGCGAGAGCTTGTGGAGACCCTCCCTGGAGAGGATTCGCCTGAGGACGAGGTCGCCCGCCTCAAGGGTGCGTGAGCGCACATGGCGGCTGTGGTAGCGTCGCAAGTCTTGCTGGTACCCCGCCGCCCTGAGGGCGGCCTGACGGCGCAGTCCCTCGAGGAACAGCAGGTCATCGTTGTGGAGGCCCTCTTGGGTGTCCTCGTTGAAGGCAAGGACCCGTGGCGATCCATGCTTGATTTCCGCAGGAAGGACTGCCTCAGCCCCGTAGACCAGGGCGAATGGCGTTTCGCCTGTAGGCCTTGAGGAAGTTGTGCGTATGGTCCAGAGCACGGAGGGGAGCTCGTCGATCCAGCCCTTGCCGTGGCCCTTGAGGATGTTGAAGCTCCTGGTCTTGAGGCCCTTGAGGACTTCTGCGTTTGCTCGCTCGGCCTGACCGTTGCTGCGTGGGTGAGCTACCGAGGCGAAGCAGACCTTGATGCCAAGCTTGTCGCAGTAGGCTCGGAAGACACCACTGGTGAATTGCGAGCCGTTGTCGGTGATGATGCGGTTGGGCACGCCGAAGCGGCAGACCAAGCTTCTGATGAATTTCACCGCGGCCCCCGCTGGTATGGTGCGCACTGGCTCAGCTTCGGTCCATTTGGTGAACTTGTCGATGGCCACGAAGAGGAAACGGTAGCCCCCTTGCGACCTCGGGAAGGGGCCCAGGATGTCCAGCCCCCAGACCGCGAACGGCCAGGAGAGCGGGATGGTCTGGAGCTCCAGGGCCGGCTGATGGATTTGCTTGGCGTGGAATTGGCAGGCGTCACAGGTTTGCACGATGGCGACCGCATCCTGAAGCACCTGAGGCCAGTAGAAGCCGCTCCTGAAGACCTTGCCTGTGAGGGTGCGCGCACATGAGTGGTGGCCGCATTCCCCGCTGTGGATGTCCTCGATCAGCTCTCGGCCTTCTTCAGGAGGGACGCATTTGAGGGCGACACCATTTGGGCGCTTGCGGTAGAGGTTCTCCTCGAGGATGCAGTATGATTTTGCTTGTCGTGCGACCCGCTCTGCGTCAGCATCTTCTTCAGGGAGGATTCCTTTCACCAAGTAGTCCTTGAGCTCGTCAATCCAGCCTGAGGCCTGGTGGGTTGCCGTCAGCAGCAGACGCTCCCCTGTGCTGGGACCGCAATCAGGCGCCCCAGACTCAGGAGGTGGTGGGAGCGCTTCGCCTGTGCTTGCGGCTGCGGCCTCGCGAGGCTGCTTGATGGATGCCTTGGCGAGCCTTTCTTCGAAGACACCGGCCTGCTGGGGTTGCCGCCGCGAGGCTCGCTTGGCGATGTCGTCAGCCTCCTGGTTTTCTTTTCTCGGGATGTGCATGAGCTCCATGCCCCTGAAGTGCTTCTCGAGCTTGCGGACCTCTTCGAGGTATGCGGCCATGTGGTCGTCTTTCGGCGTGTAGCTCTTGTTGGAGAAGTTGACGAGCAGCTGTGAGTCTCCCTTGACGAGTAGGTGCTTGACGCCTAGAGCGATGGCGGCCCTTAAGCCGGCGAGGAGGCCCTCGTATTCGGCGATGTTGTTGGAGATCTTGTCGATAGTGAAGCACAGCTGGACGGCGTAATATAGCTTGTCACCTTTGGGCGAGGTCAGGACGACGCCTGCTCCGCCATTGCGGCAAGCGAAGGCTCCATCGAAGTGCATGGTCCAGTGGCTGGGCGCCGCGTCTCCCGAGGGCTCGGCCTCTGCCTCTCGAGGCTCCTCGGGGCTTGGGTCAGTCCATTCGGCGACGAAATCAGCCAACGCTCTTCCTTTTATGACCCTCGTGGTATCGAAGCGCAAGTTGAACGGCTGCAGCTCGATGTTCCATCCCGCGACACGATCTGTGGCGTTGGGATTGCGCAGGATCTGCTCCAGGGGGAAAGCAGTGACCACCGTGATGGGGTGGCCCTGGAAGTAGTGTCTCAACTTCCTGGAGGCGATGAGGAGCGCGACGAGGAGCTTTTGCTGCATTGGATACCGCTCGCGAGCGTCCCGCAGTACTGTGCTGACGAAGTAGACGGGGTGCTCGACGAGGGTTACTTGAGGTGGCGCAGCGCCAGCCCCGTGCGGAGGCTCTTCAGGGCCCTTGTCGAGATCTGCCTGTAGAGGCATTTCGACAGGGGTGAGAGGGGCAGACTCGACTTGAGGCGGTGGGCCTGGCAGTGGGTCTGTGGAGGCTGCTCCCTTGACGGGGCCTTTGTCGGGGGGTTCTGGGCTTGGAGTTGCAGTGCTCCTCTTGGGGAGGACAGGCTCTTCCCTCTCGACCACCAAGACGGCGCTTGCGGTCTGAGGGGTGGCTGAGAGGTACAGCTTCAGGTGCTCGCCTGCCCTGGGGGCCACCAAGACTGGAGGGCTAGCCAGATACTTCTTTAAGTCCTCGAAGGCTTTATCCGCCTCAAGGGTCCACTTGAACGTGCCCGATCTCTTCATGATCTTGAAAAATGGCAGGGCTCTCTCGCCGAATTTGGAGATAAAACGGCCAAGGCTGGCCATGCAGCCCGCCAAGCGCTGCATATCCTTGAGTCGGCGGGGAGGCTGCATTTGCTCTATAGCCTTGATCTTGTCAGGATTTGCCTCTATGCCACGGTGGGACACGAGGAATCCGAGGAGTTTGCCTGAAGGGACCCCGAAGACGCACTTGGCGGGGTTGAGCTTGATGTTCACCTTTCTTAGGCTGGCGAAGGTTTCCTCGAGATCCCTCAAGAGGGTGTCCCCCTCTCGAGACTTGACCACGATGTCGTCGACATAGGCCTCAGCATTTCTGCCCATCTGAGCCCCCAAGGCTATCCTCATGAGCCTCTGGAAGGTGGCTCCAGCGTTCTTCAGGCCAAAGGGCATGCATGTGTAACAGTACACACCACAAGGGGTGAGGAATGCCGTCTTCTCCTCGTCCTCCTTAGCCATCTTGATCTGGTGATACCCAGAGAAGGCATCCAGAAAACAGAGGAGGTCACAGCCAGCGGTGGAGTCCACGATCTGGTCTATCCTTGGCATGGGGTATGGGTCCTTGGGGCAGGCCTTGTTGACATCTGTGTAGTCGATGCAGAGTCGGCCTCCTCCAGCGGGCTTAGGAACAACCACGCCGTTGGAGAGCCAAGTGGGGTGCGCGACTTCGCGGACGACATTCGCCGCCTTGAGTTTCTCTACTTCCTTGACGATGAAAACTTGCTTCTCGGGGGCTTGCTTACGTGCTTTTTGCTTGACGGGGCGTGCGTCTGGACACACGGCTAAGTGGTGCTCGATCACCTCCCTTGGTACACCGGACATATCTGACGGAGTCCACGCGAACATGTCAGAGTTTGCCCGAAGGAAGGCGACGAGCGCGCTTTCCTATTTGGGAGGCAGGGCGGCGCCTATGGTGACGCTAGCCCCCGAGCCTTCAGCCCCCAAGCTGGTGGTGTCTAGCGGCACCTTCTTCGTGGCGGCTTGCTCCTGAGAGAACACCTGCTTCTTTTTCTTGGGCCTCTCGAGAGGCTCCATGTCCTCGTCAGCCGGGAAAGCCATGGCGGCTGCCTTGTAGGCGCTCTCGACGGCGCGCGTAGCGTCCTGGATATGACCATGGATGGCAATGGTGCCAGCGCTGCCGGGGATCTTGACCATGTTGTAGGCGTGATGCGTGACGGCCATGAACTTTGCGAGGGCGGGGTAGCCGAGGATGGCATTGTACGGCAAGCCGATGTGGGCGACATCGAAGTCGATCAGCTCCGTGCGATAGTTCTTCTGCGTGCCAAAAGTGACCGCGAGGCGGACCTGCCCCAGAGGCTCGATAGAGCCACTGGTGACGCCCGTGAACGGCCTGGAGGGCATAAGCCACTCGTAGGGCACTTGAAGCGTCTCGAAGGTCTCGACAGAGATGACGTTCAGGCCTGCTCCCCCATCGATGAGCGTCTTGGAGACGGTGATGTTGTTGATGGTGGGGGAGCAGACCAGGGGGAGAGTTCCAACAGTCTTGGTCGACTTGGGGTGGTCCTTGGCGTCGAAGGCGATGGTGTACTGGGACCACTTGAGGGGTCTGGAGGTCTCGGTGCTCGGGAGCGCAGCGTTGAGTTCGCGGGCGAACTGCTTGAACTGATTGTTCGACTTGGGCGCTTGAGCCCCGCCGAGGATGCAGGCCATGGCGCCTCTCGGGGCCTGGTAGCCTCCATCTTCCTCGTCAGGGAGGTTGTTGTTCTTCTCGGCGGCGTTGGCTTGAGTGCCCGACGGCTTCTGGTAGCCGCCATCACGCCTACCCCTGCCGTCTCTGCGGTAGCCGCGACCTCTGCCGCGGCTTCCACTGCCTTCTCCTCGCTCGCGTTCCCTGCTCAGCCTCTTGAGGTCGAAGCAGTCGTCTGTAGCGTGCCCACGCCTGTTGTGGTAGACGCAGAACGGGCGGTGGTCCACCTCTTTGTCGCCGCGCTCGGGGGAGCCCCTGCGGGAGCCCTTCGCGTCAGGCTCTGCCGCGAGGACCGCGGTGGCCTTGCGCTTGGGCTCTTCCTTCTTCTTGTGGCTCTTGGACCCCTCGCCAGGGTCGTCCCCCCGAGCGCTCATCTTGACGAAAAGGAGTCCCTCTTCAGCCTTGGCGCACTTGTCCGCCAGATCGAACAGCTTCACCACAGAGGTGAGCTTGTCGTGGATGCCGAGCTTCTCGAGCATCCTGCGGTTTGTGACGCCCTCGCGGAAGGCAGCGATCACCTGGGTGTCGGGGATGTTCGGAATCTTGTTCCGCACCTGGCTGAAGCGCTGGATGTACTTGCGAAGAGTCTCATCCTTCTTCTGCACCACAGCGCGCAAGTCGTTGTGGGTGAGTGCGCGCTCGTACGTGCCCTTGAAGTTGGCGACGAACTGCCTGCAGAGCTCCTCCCAGGAGTCGATGGAGTCCTCAGGCAGGTTGAGTAGCCAGGACAGCGCGGAGTCCCTGAGGGCGTGGGAGAACCAGTTGGCCATGACCTTATCGTCGCCCCCTGCAGCCTGGATGGAAGTGGTGTAGAGCTGCAGGAACTCGAGAGGGTTGGTGGACCCGTCGAAACCCTTGGGGAGCGCCGGCCTGAACTTCTGCGGCCAGACCACACGACGCAGGGCGCGCGTGAAGGCCATGCAGCCAGAGGCGTAGGTGGCCGTTCCTCCTTGGAGGGCCCTGCGGTTTTGCTGCCCCGCCTGACCGAGCTCCTCGACGAGGCGGTTCTGGAGGTCCCGACGTCGCTCCATGCCCACGCGCGCGTCAGGCGCTGTGCGCTGCACGATTTGGCAGTCGTGCGGCGAGGAAGCATGGGAGGGAGCCCGCTGCGCCGCGGCCGGAGGCGGCCCTGGAGGCGGTGGAGGCGCACCTGGCGCTGCCGTCCCTGCAGGGCCGGAGGGCACGATGGAGCGCGACGGAGCAGGGCGTGTGGTTGCGATGTCGACGCGGTGGTGGAGGCGGTCCAACCACTGGTCGTGTGCCTCGGCACTTGGCCGGTAGCGGAGGAGCTCCTGGGCCATGAGCAGCGCTGTGTGCGGGGCGGGCTCGTGGTGCTCCTGCGTGGACACGCTCTGGCGCCGGGACGGGTGCGGGGACTCGGCATCACCGCGGCGCTCGGAGAGGTCCGCGTCGTCGCGCTGGTCTCCTGCGTGGTGCTCTTCGCTCTCCGGCTCCTCCACGCGCGGGCCGGTGCCGGCGCGCTCGGTCGTGCGGGGGCGGCCACGGCGGCCGCGGGTGGGAGCAGTGCCAGGCTCGGTGTGAGCTCTCTCAGAGGTACGCCGGTTGGCGCGCGTCGCGCGGGTGTCCATCATGGCGCGGAGGCTGGAGGTCGAAGACGCGCCTCAGTCCCCTACCTGGCGCGCCAAATGTCGAGGAGTGACTCCCACGTAACAGGGGTAGTCTCGCCCTGAAGAGAGGTTCGAAGAGGGGACTGAACACGGAGGTCTAACAACACTCGAGGGGCTCGACGACGATGCTCGCCGAGCCTAAAGGAGGACAATCACGCCAGAGATGGACACCAGCCCGTACCCAGGTTCACGGCCCTCGAGAGGAGGTAAAACCGCTACTCCTGCTTGTCTGTATTGCACTGTGAAGGTTACAGGATAACGAGCTTGCCGAAGGTTCTCTTGAGGCAGCTTGGTGCCTGGGGAGGGACACAATGGTCGTCTTCCTCCTTCAGCAGTTGGCTATCCTATGCGTTCCGGGTGCCCGTGCGTGATTGGGCCCTTCGGTCCCTTTCTACGGGGGAGCTCCTGCTCCTTTTATAGGCGCCCCGGGCTCCGTCCTCGTGCTGGTGGGCTCCCACACGCCAGTCGCATGGAGGAGCGGGAGTCCACCGCAGCTCGTCCGTCCATGGACGCGGTCCATCCGTGCTAAAGTAGCGCGCCGTGGCCGACAGGTTGCAGGCGGTGCAGGGCGGCTCGCTGGCGCAGCAGAGGCCGTGGTGGAGCCCACGGTGACGATCCTCTTGGAGCGTTGCGCCGTCCAGCCTCTTTATCACCAAAGGGGAAAGTTCTGGCTGTCCTGCCGCAGGCGGCGCGGCTTTGTTGACTCCTTTATCACCAGAATGGCAACTGGGGTGCTCGCGTCACCCTGCGGCTGCTGCAGGGGCCATGTGCGCCCTGCAGCGCTTGCTTAGCCGCGAAGTGTCTCCACAGGGCCGTGGTCGCCTGTGGAGGGGTTTTCTGCTGACTCCTCTCCAGGCGGGCTGTGCCTGGGGAGTCTCTTGAAGCGCAGGGTCCTCTTCAGGCCCTGGCGTCCTCTTCAGGCCTCGAGAGGGGATGCCTCTTGAGGATCCCTCCAAGCGGTAGCCTAGTCCTCAGCCGTTCTGCCGAAGTTACCCGCGGGCGAGGCCTGTAGGGAGTGGGCCGTGTGTACCCCGGTCCTGACTGGGCCGACAGCCTGTGACTCTATGTATCTATAATCTTCCTCCTTGGTTGTGCATGAAGAAAAAGTATATCATGATGCCAGTGCTTATCCAAGGCCCGAAGCAACCCGGCAACGACATTGATGTGTATCTGAGGCCATTAGTTGACGAACTTTTACAGTTGTGGTCTGACGAAGGTGTGCGTGTGTGGGATGAGTATAAACAGGAGGAATTTAACCTACGAGCGTTGCTGTTTGTAACCATCAATGATTGGCCTGCTCTTAGTAACATTTCAGGACAATCAAACAAGGGATACAATGCATGCACGCATTGTTTAGATAAGACTGACAGTATATATTTGTGTAACAAGATTGTGTACATGGGGCATCGTCGATTTCTTGGACCCAAGCATCCCTTAAGGAAGAAAGGCAAACATTACAAAGGTGAGGCAGATCATCGGCTGAGGCCTACCCGCCCTTGTAGTTCTGTTATATATGATATGGTTAAGGATTTAAAAGTAATCTTTGGAAAGGGTCCTGGGGGACTACAAGTTCCGAATGACGCAAACAACCACGTACCCATGTGGAAAAAGACATCTATATTTTGGGAGCTGCCCTATTGGATACTGCTAGAAGTTCAATCTGCAATCGACGTGATGCACGTGACAAAGAATATTTGCTGCAACCTGCTTAACTTCTTGGGCGTGTATGGGAAGTCGAAAGAAGGGAAGTCAAAAAAAGGGAAGTCCAAAAAGGGGATGTCAAAAAAAGGGAAGTCAAAAGATACACCGAAAGTAAGGCAGGCCCATCAACGTATGAGCGAAGAGATGCATCGAGACGACAATGGGACAGAGAATGAACCAGCTCCTGCCAGCTACGCTCTTACGAAAGAAGAGAAGAAAATATTTTTTGAATGTCTTCACAGTATGAAGGTTCCATCTGGGTTCTCGTCGAATATAAAGGGAATAATAAACATGACAGAGCTAAAGTTTCAAAATCTGAAGTCTCATGACTGTCACGTGATTATGACACAATTACTTCCTGTTGCATTGAGGGGGCTATTACCGGAAAACGTTCGAGAACCCATTGTGAAGCTATGTGCATTTCTCAATGCAATATCTCAGAAGGTAATCGATCCAGCTAGTCTACCAAGTTTACAGAAGGATGTGGTGCAATGTCTTGTCAGCTTCGAGTTAGTGTTTCCACCATCCTTCTTCAACATTATGACGCACCTCATAGTTCACCTAGTCGAAGAGATTTCCATTCTCGGTCCTGTATTTCTACACAACATGTTCCCCTTTGAGAGGTTCATGGGAGTCTTAAAGAAATACGTTCATAATCGTGCTAGGCCAGAAGGAAGCATGTCCAAGGGCTATGGAACAGAGGAGGTCATTGAGTTTTGTGTGGACTTTATTCCTGATCTTATGCCGATTGGTGTTCCTCAATCGCGCCATGAGGGGAGACTGCGTGGAAAAGGAACGCTAGGAAAGAAAGCAACAACAAGTATGGATGGACATTCTTTCACCCAAGCACACTACACAGTTTTAGCAAATTCCAGATTGGTGGCTCCGTATATCGTGGAACACATGGATATTTTACGCTCCGAATATCCGGAGCAGACTGACTACTGGATTAAAGGAAAACACGTGGATACTTTTGGCAGTTGGTTGCGTACACATCTCATTAATAACAAAGATGTTGGAGTAGAGCTATACTTGTTGGCCAATTCACCATCTTCGACTATATTGACTTTCGAAGGGTACGAGATAAATGGAAAAACATTTTACACGGAAACCCAAGACAAAAAGAGCACTAACCAAAACAGTGGTGTCCGCTTTGATGCAACAAACGACAATGGGACAAAGGACACATATTATGGTTGCATACAGCAGATATTGGAACTTGACTATGGACCTTCTTTTAAGATCCCTTTGTTTAATTGCAAATGGGTCAACCTGTCAGGCGGGGTAGAGATAGACCGACGGTACGGAATGACTACCGTGGATCTCAACAATCTTGGGTACTACACCGAGCCATTCGTCCTAGCCAATGATGTGGCTCAGGTTTTCTATGTCAAGGACATGTCTTCCAGACCGAAAAAAAGAAAAGATAAGCAAGCTGATACATCATACGATGAGCCAAGGCGCCACATAGTTCTTTCAGGGAAAAGAAACATCGTGGGAGTGGAGGACAAGACAGACATGTCAGAAGATTACAATAAGTTTGATAAAATTCCGCCCTTCAAAGTGAGAACTGACCCAACCATCGCTTTAAATGATGAAGATTGTCCATGGCTACGGCGCAGTGAGAAGAAAGGGACACACACGAAGAAAAAATGAACACTAGATAGGGTGGTTGTTCGTGATGTGTAACAATGTATTAAACCTGCATATCAAATGCAATGTTGGGTCCGAATGCTTTGTATTCGGTCGATGTGATTTCACCTGCATACAGCCCAAGTGAACTGAATTATTTTGTTGATGTGTAATATCCGAATGCTTTGTATCAGAAGAACAAGTGAACTGAAGTATTTTGTAGATGCATGGAACAAAACACACGATTTCACCTGCATACAGCCCAACGGTGACTCCTGAGTGCCTGCATATCAAATGCACCGTTGGGCGTATGCAGGGAATCCGAATGCTTTGTATTCGGTCGATGAACTGAAGTATTATGTATAGATAGAACCGTCCGGTGGCAAGACATCTCTGAAGATCTACAACCGTCCGGCAAGACATCTCTGATGATCTGCAACCGTTTGGAACGGTCGCAGATCATCAGAGACGTCTTGCCGCTGGTTGCCCAAAGATGCCTCCGCCGAGGGGAGGGTTCACCTTCAGCCTTCACTGAGTGCTGAACATGTCCGGGAGGGGGGCTATATATAGGGTACGTGTGCTTCTTTAGTCCCGGTTGGTAACAACAACCGGGATCTAACGGCTCACAAGTGCTTGAAAGAAACACACTCCTGATCTAACGGCTCACAAGTGCTTGAAAGAAACACACGATCCGTGTGCTTCTTTAGTCCCGGTTGGTAACAACAACCGGGATCTAACGGCTCACAAGTGCTTGAAAGAAACACGCTCCTGATCTAACGGCTCACAAGTGCTTGAAAGAAACTCACGATCCGTGTGCTTCTTTAGTCCCGGTTGGTGGCTCAAAACGGTCGCGTTGACTATTCATCGAAAGAGGTAATATTTTCTATAATTATCAGTGTTTCTGTGATATAACCACTAGTTGTGTAACTCAAAATGATTTTTCCAAAAATTTCAGAACAAACTATCAAACAGTTGTAGTTCAAATTTGAATTACTTTCGATAAATCAACATAAACTCATTAAACTATGGGAAATTAGTTAGAAATTAAGGAAAAACCTAATACTTGGGAATTATCCATCATATGTGTACTAGTTTCCATGAAAATTAAATGGGTCCCATTTTGCATCATATTTTTGGTACTTTGTTCACAAAAAAAGTCATTTTTTGCACTTAAAAAATGGAAAATAATACTTATGGAATTAATTTTAAGATTTCCTTTGGCAAGGTTGTTTCTTATACCAAGATACATCTATTTGTGGGATATGAGATATTTATCACAAACTATGCCGTGGAAATGACCATAACTTGGTCATTTGTCTTGAAACTTCTAGATGTTCATACATGATAGACCTTTTTGTGAAGACTTTTTTTGCAAATTTTGTCAAAAATCAAGTTTATCATTTTTCATAGCAACTAGTACACATATAAGGAGCCCATGCCAAAGGAACTCATTTTTTGAGATGTTTATCAATTTATTTCATTTTTTCCTTAAAAGCGATCAAAACGGTCGCGATGACTATTCGTCGAAAGAGGTAATATTTTCTATAATTATCAGTGTTTCTGTGATATAACCACTAGTTGTGTAACTCAAAATGATTTTTCCAAAAATTTCAGAACAAACTATCAAACAGTTGTAGTTCAAATTTGAATTACTTTCGATAAATCAACATAAACTCATTAAACTATGGGAAATTAGTTAGAAATTAAGGAAAAACCTAATACTTGGGAATTATCCATCATATGTGTACTAGTTTCCATGAAAATTAAATGGGTCCCATTTTGCATCATATTTTTGGTACTTTGTTCACAAAAAAAGTCATTTTTTGCACTTAAAAAATGGAAAATAATACTTATGGAATTAATTTTAAGATTTCCTTTGGCAAGGTTGTTTCTTATACCAAGATACATCTATTTGTGGGATATGAGATATTTATCACAAACTATGCCATGGAAATGACCATAACTTGGTCATTTGTCTTGAAACTTCTAGATGTTCATACATGATAGACCTTTTTGTGAAGACTTTTTTTGCAAATTTTGTCAAAAATCAAGTTTATCATTTTTCATAGCAACTAGTACACATATAAGGAGCCCATGCCAAAGGAACTCATTTTTTGAGATGTTTATCAATTTATTTCATTTTTTCCTTAAAAGCGATCAAAACGGTCGCGATGACTATTCGTCGAAAGAGGTAATATTTTCTAGAATTATCAGTGTTTCTGTGATATAACCACTAGTTGTGTAACTCAAAATGATTTTTCCAAAAATTTCAGAACAAACTATCAAACAGTTGTAGTTCAAATTTGAATTACTTTCGATAAATCAACATAAACTCATTAAACTATGGGAAATTAGTTAGAAATTAAGGAAAAACCTAATACTTGGGAATTATCCATCATATGTGTACTAGTTTCCATGAAAATTAAATGGGTCCCATTTTGCATCATATTTTTGGTACTTTGTTCACAAAAAAAGTCATTTTTTGCACTTAAAAAATGGAAAATAATACTTATGGAATTAATTTTAAGATTTCCTTTGGCAAGGTTGTTTCTTATACCAAGATACATCTATTTGTGGGATATGAGATATTTATCACAAACTATGCCGTGGAAATGACCATAACTTGGTCATTTGTCTTGAAACTTCTAGATGTTCATACATGATAGACCTTTTTGGGAAGACTTTTTTTGCAAATTTTGTCAAAAATCAAGTTTATCATTTTTCATAGCAACTAGTACACATATAAGGAGCCCATGCCAAAGGAACTCATTTTTTGAGATGTTTATCAATTTATTTCATTTTTTCCTTAAAAGCGATCAAAACGGTCGCGATGACTATTCGTCGAAAGAGGTAATATTTTCTAGAATTATCAGTGTTTCTGTGATATAACCACTAGTTGTGTAACTCAAAATGATTTTTCCAAAAATTTCAGAACAAACTATCAAACAGTTGTAGTTCAAATTTGAATTACTTTCGATAAATCAACATAAACTCATTAAACTATGGGAAATTAGTTAGAAATTAAGGAAAAACCTAATACTTGGGAATTATCCATCATATGTGTACTAGTTTCCATGAAAATTAAATGGGTCCCATTTTGCATCATATTTTTGGTACTTTGTTCACAAAACAAGTCATTTTTTGCACTTAAAAAATGGAAAATAATACTTATGGAATTAATTTTAAGATTTCCTTTGGCAAGGTTGTTTCTTATACATAGAAATAAAAGAAACAGAAACTAGAGAAAAAACAAAATTGAAAACAAATAGATATAAAGGCAAACAGAAAACATAAGAAAATATAAGAAAACAGAACAAAAAACAAACAAAATTCAATTCAAAACCCTTTAGTACCGGTTTGTAACTGCAACCGGTACTAAAGGGGTTGGCTTGGCGCGCAAACGTTTTGTGTGTCCGAAAACCAACCTTTAGCACCGGTTGCTGTTACCAACCGGTGCTAAAGGGTCTTTAGCACCGGTTGGTAACAACAACCGGTGCTAAAGGTTGGTTTCGGACAGTTAATACAGGGAACTCGCCCCAAATCGGCTAAGTCTCATCGTCTTCGTCTTCGCGCGAACCTCTCCGGCGAAGCCCTGCCCACCGCCACCGTCGCCGCTTCGGCCTGCCCGCCGCCACCGTCGCCGCTCCGGCCCCGCTCCGGACCGCCGCCACCGTCGCCGCTCCCGCTTCCGCCATCGTCGGCCTCCTGCGCGACCTCGCGGCCTCCCGAGCTCCGGCCATCGTCGGCCATCGCCGGCAACGCGCACCTCCACCTCCTCCGGCACCGCCATCGCCTCCGGCACCGTCACCGCGCCGCCTCGCTGCTCCGGCCACCGCTACGGCCGCCTCCCCGCTCCGGCCACCCCACCTCCACCTCCCCGCTCCGGCCACAAGGTATTTTTTTTCTTCTTTTTTGATTATTGCTAGCTTTAATTAGGATATGTTTAGTATTGTTTTTTTTGTTTTTGAATTTATGTTTAGTACTGTTTAGGCAATGTGTAGCAAATTTAGATATTTAGGAACTTTAAAAATATGTAGCAAATTTCAAAATTTAAGAACTTTAAAAATATAGCAAAGTTGGAAAATTTAGTTGCAATATTTTTGTGTTAAATTTAGTTGCAATATTGTTAATACTTCATATTTTGTATCAATTTTTGGAAAGTTAGCAAATTTTGTATCATATTTTGTGTCAAATTTGTGTATCAAGTTTTGCAAAGTAAGAATTTTTTTGTTAAATTTAGTTGCAGTGTTAGAATTTAGCACTATGTTGGAATTTTATACAATGTCTTTGAATTTTATAATGTTTTATACAATGTCTTGGAATTTTAAGAGTTAATGTAAAGATTCATAGTTTCGAGATGGACGGGACTATGGATGTCTGGGACTGGGCTCCGCCGGGTTGGCACTGGGAGGTGCCACCTTCCGGTGTGCGCAGATTGGTGAGGAATGAGGGAACCATCGTCGACCCGGAGCTTCTTTGGTGGCGGTCACGTGGGCCACGACGGGTACAGAGGGTGCCGGCCCCCGAGGAGTTGGTACGTCGTCGTGTCAGGGCGGAGGACGAGCACGTCCGTCGGTACATGGTCGCGTTGGACGTCTTTCCGTCCAACACTTGGCAGCATCTTCAGGGATCTCACATTAGTTATGATCCTGTTTGGGTTCCTTCACTTTGGGTTTTCACCGCCCGCGGCATGTTTCCGGAAGTTCGACGTCCATTTTGATTAGCGTGATGTATTATTGATGCGATATATATTATTATGACTTGTAACGCCCCAAATCGGCTAAGTCCTTCACTAAGAAATATTTGTATCAACTTTAATTGTAACCTTGATTCAAATTTAAATTTGAAGTGACATTGAGCTATGGACAACAACCCCTTCATCCGAAACGAGGACATTGAAGAGCAAATGGCAGCAATAATATATGAGAAGAGTCTTGGAGTAAATTCCGATGGAGAAGATTCTGATGATGAACAAGAGGATGATTTCAGCTCAAGATGTCTGAACGACTCCGGTGAGGGACTTGAGCTAGAAATAATAGACGACGATCAAGTGCCCGCGGAAAACTCCGGCCAGGTATATGTATATATTAAGTCTTGTTGATGCATAAATTGATTTATATTGCACGTACTAACAAAACATTTTTCTTTTAGGCCTCCGGATCTAAAAAGAAGCCGACAAACCCTACACGAGGCCCGGCCAAAAGGTTGAAGCTAGAAGATGGTGCAAAGCTGTCGATTGTTGAAGTAGGCGATGATGGCAAACCGCTGAAACCAGAAAACACCTGCCGCAAATATGTAGCTCAATGCGGAGCGATTGTTAGGGACATTATCCCGATCACCCTTGCAGAATGGAATGAGCCAAAGAAAGCGAACGTTGGCGCAAGTTATGTCGACGACAGACTTAAGGAAACTCTTTGGGACTCAATCTTGAGTGATTTCAGCCTACCGGAAGGTCTCCCAGAGAAGAAGCTGCAGAAAGTCAGGGAGTGGACTCTTAAGAAGATGGCCACACAATTCAACAGCTGGAAGAAAAAATTGTGGAAAAAATATGAGAAAAAGGCTCCAGAATTCAAGGGCCCTCTAAAGAAGATAAAAGATGATTGGCCTGCATTTGTAGCTTATAAGAAATCAGCCGTCGCTCTGGCCCGATCCGAGAGAAATAAGGAGAATGCTAGGAAGAAGAAATACCACCATACTTTGGGGTCAGGTGGCTACAAGACTGCCTTGCCTAAGTGGGAATCCTTTGAAAACGAACTGCGTCTAAAAGGGATCACTCCACAGACAGATGACTGGCCCGAGAGGTCCAAGTACTGGTTGTTCGCGCATGGAGCAGTGTTGGACCCAGAGACAGGGCGAATTGTTGCAAAAGGAAAATGGAAGAAAAGAATTACACGAGTTGTAAAAAAGCTAGAGAAGGCAATAGCGGCCGTCCGAGAGGGAACATTTGTTCCCAATAGAGAGGACGACGAGCTGACACTCGCCCTCGGGAATCCTGAACACTGGGGACGATGTCGAGGTAGAGGAGGCGACGTTGGTTTCCTTCACGGGTTTCCCGCGGACGTTGCATCTTATAAAAGCCGTTCCAGAAGTAAGAAGAAGGAGGCGGACCGGTTATCACAATTAGAACGCCAGGTCCAAACATGGGAGGCCCAGGTGAAGCGGCAGCAGGAGCAACTGGACTCAATTACCCAGCAAAGGGAATCTCAGATGGTGCTACAAGATCCTCCAATCGATGTCACCCTATCTCAGCGGAAAAGCAGCGTGGGTTCCACGCAGCTAGAAAATCCTGCAGTTGATGAACCGGCGGCTCACTACCCCGTGGATGATATCACGGAGAAGACAAATTGTGAGTTACATGTGCCAATGAAGAACATCAGTTATCCGGTGGCGAAAGGATATGCTTTACAACATCAACCTGGAGCAACCTTCCATTTTGGTCAGATTCCAGCTGGATATGCTCGTGTCGGGGTCACAAAAGTTATGCCGGGATTCCACTCAATGGAACTTGACATTCCGGGAAATGATGACGAGAAGACTTTGGGAGAAGTCGAGCATGGTATCGTCCTATGGAAGAAGAAATACATCATCTTTACAGACTCTACGCCAAGGCCACCGACTCCTCCGGGTAGAAATTTATCACCTAAAAGTCCACCCGCCTTCCGCGATGATTGGGTGCCCACCGCAAGTCCATCGCCCGCGCCGTCCCGTCAGCCGACTGATGCGCCCACTAGTCTTGTGACAAAGCGGAGTTTGTTCAGGAAAGACAGGTCCCCTGTCATTAAACGTGCAAAGAAAACGCAAAAATTAAAGTCTCCTGAGAAGTTAGCTCCTGAGAAACCGGCTTGCGAGATGACAATGGAGGAAATAACGGTGAGCTTAAATGCCGATGCGGCAACCTTTTTTGAACGGCGAAAAGAGGAAAAACATGCCGCATCACAGGATCCCTTAAAGGAACTTCTGAAGACTATACCAATTGAGGTAAAAGATCGCACCATTGACAACTTATATAACCCTCCACCGGCGCCGTTTACAGACTATGAGCGAGGTATTAACAAGGTACATAGCTCGCAGATGGAGGAAGAGGAGGAGCGACGGAAACAAAAGAAATGCGGGAAACAAGTTGCCCAGCTCGGGGAACAAGAAGTACAATCGATGGCCCC
This sequence comes from Poa annua, assembly GCA_026929855.1. Lineage (NCBI taxonomy): Eukaryota > Viridiplantae > Streptophyta > Magnoliopsida > Poales > Poaceae > Poa > Poa annua. The sequence continues at coordinate 13,490,669 of CM049434.1, read as the reverse complement.
GCTCATTGTGTCGTCTCGGGCTCCTCAGGAAATCGAGCCTGGAGAAGTTGTATACCGTGCAGACAGAGAGTACGAGACTCTTGAGATAGCATATCAATATACTCTCGGGCTGCCTCTGGTGACAAACCCCAGTGCTCTAACAACACAGTTATGGAGATTGCATAACTGGTACATGGACATCTCAAAAGATGGGACTTTCTATTTCATGGCGGGAGTTAAGGATGAGCACTACTTCCAAGAATATGCTGTACAGGTTGAGTTCTCTGAACTTTTTCAGATGTACAATCAACGTGCTCTCGACAAATCTATCCTCAGCTGCTATTGTCTGTAAGTAATTTATTTGTGTATTTTCGTTATTTAGTTAAGCTCGTTCATTGCCAGTAATTATCCTCACATCATTCTTTTGTACGCTATTATATATGCAGAATGAAGATTCGTGAATGTAGACAGCTCAAAATCTGGGACATTGGGTTCATTGACCCGGATAAAGTTCATGTCCAGACTTTAGAAAATCAACCCGACGCCATAGAGGACGTTCTACTGAATTTCTTTAAGCGACAAAGTACCAAGAAAGAAATACTTTTTCCCTACAATTTCAAGTGAGTGTTAATGTCTTGTACACATTATTTTTTCCTTTCCCGATATTAAGTGCAATTGATGAGTTCTGAATTACGTGCGCAGTTACCACTTCATTCTCCTGATCATTAAACTCGACGATGGAGAAGTTGAAATCTGGGACTCAAAAAAAACAAATCCAGATGCATACAAAAGCGTGCGTATAATGCTCAAGAGGTAATTTCAATCGCACTACGCCTCTATTTCGTTCATTTACTTGATATCAAAAGTAAGTAATAACTCCTCAATTCATATTCTTTTTGGGCAGGGTTTGGAAAAAGTTCACCGAGCAAGAACCCGGTGAATGGAAAGATAAGCTGGAGTTCAAAGCTAACAAAGTAAGTAATACTACTTAACTAGGTCCGTGTATCGTTCTAATTCTCTTTATTATTATTTGATTAAATCATATTGTTGTATAGTGGTGTCTGCAACAACCAGATGGGACAGATTTATGTGGATACTACGTTTGTGAGTTCATTCACATGAAAGTCAATGAGAGAGTCAATAGTCAAAGAAACATAGAGGTACGCAAAAATCATTCACAACTTTATTTTTCTACTATCACTTGTGTTTAGTTTCAATCATAACTAATTTGATCTCCTCCTTTTAAAGATCGCAAGGAAGCGGAACCAACTCCTACCAACGAACCGCGTTAAAGCAATTGCGGAGGAATTGGCGGGATTTTTCCTTACGCATGTCATAAATCCATCCGGTGAATTTCACTATGTGGAAAAATAGACTCCCTCCATGTAATAGCAGTGATATCTCCGTGAAAAAAGTACTTTAATTATATGTAATTATGGGTACTTCATTTATATGTGTAGTGAGTACAATTATATGTGTACGTAGTGAGTACAATTTATATGTGTAATGGGTACTTCATACGTGATCTCCTCCGAAACCCTGAAAAATAAGCGAAAAGGAAAAAAACAGAAACCCTAAACCCCTAAAAATAAGCGCAAAAGAAAAAACAGAAACACTGAAAAATAAGCGGAAGAAAAAAGACAGTAACTATTAATACCGGTTGGTATTACCAACCGGTACAAAAGGTCCTCCGCCTGCGCGTGCTCAGCAGTGCCCACGTGGAGGCCTTTAGCACCGGTTGGTATTACCAACCGGTACAAAAGGTCCTCCGCCTGCGCGTGCTCAGCAGTGCCCACGTGGAGGCCTTTAGCACCGGTTTCAGAGGGTTCCGGTGCTAAAGGGGGTACCCCTTTAGTCCCGACCTTTTAGCACCGGTTGCACAACCGGTGCTAAAAGCCCTTTAAAACCGGTGACAATGCCCCTTTCTCTACTAGTGATACCACACAAGTGCAAGCTACTTAATCTAGAATTTAAAATCTTCTAATGAGCTAGAAAGGGGAAGAAAATGTCTAACAGTAGTGAGAATGGGAGCACGGAGGAAATCCCGAGCTATCTATTTATGCCTCTAGACTAGCGGTGGATATTTGTATGGGTGTTTCCCTATGCATCCCATTCCTATTGTTTTTAGGTTCTCCTTCCTCTTGCTTTTACTCACAGATTTTTCCATGTTGTAAGCTTAAGAATTTCCATTTTATATGCAGATTCTTTGGGACATGAGGCTTTGAGAGTGAGTTGGGAAAAGGAAGCCATGAGTATCTAAGAGTGGTGGGCATGGGAACATGGAGGAAAGCCTAGACTTCTTTGCCTCTAACTTTAATTAGGGGCCAAGATATTTTGTGTTTTCCTGATGCCTCCCATGCCTATTGTTCTTAGGTATTCCTTCCTTTTTTCTGGTAGCTTGGATGATTTTCTTAGCAAATGGCTCAATAGGATTATACAACAGGGTAAACCCTAAACCCTAAAGCGAGTCAAGAAGAGCAAGAAAAATAGCATCTAATAGGGGCATGGGGTCATGAAGAAAAGCCTAAACTAGTGTTGTCTCAGTCTACAACTAGGGTCTAATATTTGTTTCGGAGTTTTCTCGATGCCTTGAATGTCTATTGTTGTTAGGTGATCATGTCTCTTGCTTTTTGTTATAAAATTATTTCCAAAGGGCAGAAAGTTGACATCTTCGTGATGTTAATTTTAGCTTCTGGTTTCTATCCCATTTATATTACTATTACTTTGTTCCTTTCGTTGTTAATTTTGATACCCTTGAACTTTAAAGTTTAGGGTGGAGCTTCTAATACAAAATACACTATGTCAGAAGTCAAAGTTGGACATGTGGATTAGATAACTTGATACACATTGTAACATTGGCATCTAACTAGGTCATATGATTTCTGAACGATAATCTGACCTGTGATGATTACACAGAATTAATCTAGGACTGGACTACGCGACGGCGCCACATTTTTCTCTTATGTGCGGCGGCTTCTTGCCATGCATGCATGCAGTGACGTCACAGATGACATGGTTTAGATTTTAGATTAAAAATGTTTTATCTTTTAAATGGTTAATCTGATTGAAAATCCGTTTTCGCCGTTGGCTTAGTCGTGATAAATATTCAAAACTAGATCTCATGTTACCATGTTTTGAAAACTTGTTTTTCTTCAGTACTGATCAAATTATCATAAATAGCTTATCACATCATAATAATTTGGCTATCAGGTTTCTGTACGCCATTCTACACCAATATAAGAATGATACTACTTTATATGAAACGGTATTATTTCTTGGGTCTTGGTAACTGATGTGACGGGAAAAGTTCGTCACACCTGATTGTGGAGGTGTCACACGTGTTACAAAACATTTAGAATTTCATATAGTAACGATGTATACTTATCTTGATAATTTTTTGTGTTAATGTGATAGACATGGTACCGTAATCTGGTAACTGGTGTAAAAAAAATTATTTTCATCTAAACATATTAACAATGGATTTTGTTAAGCTCTCGTCGAGACAAATCTAACGGTATAAACGGACGTCTAATCAGAATGACGGTTTAAAAGATAAATCATTTTAAATTTTGAATTTGGTATAATCTAAGATTGGTACATTAACAATTGTGCTATGTTAGTTTAGGAAGAAAAATGCATCATGTATAGAAAGCTATCACGGGAACAGGGAATCAAATGTATATTGTAGATGTAGAACATGAAGAAGAAGGGATGAAGAAAGGCAGTCATAACACAGAGATGGTCCGACACCTCCTACAGTCCCGAAGAACATAGATGGTGCCCGATTGGTCCTTGGTCCATAACCCAAGCATCCATTTTTATGCCCTCCCACCCCCTGTTGCTCCTTGTGCTTTTTTTTTTTTTTTTTTTTTGAGAATATGTTGCTCCTTGTGCATGGAATCGGCAGAGATGATTGATCACGGGTCTGCTCACCCCGACGTGGGCCGTCAGGTGTCTGAAGGGTGGTCGGCTCACCCTGATGTGGGCCTTGCAGCCGATCAATTGATCTGACGTAGCGGTCCTGGTCTGGAACCTTGGAAAGCCCGCAAAAAATATGGTATTAAATGTCGTCACCTGTTCTCCCTCAGACGTTCTCCGGCAATCGGCGGTGGACCTGCCAGATATTGGTGAGCTCAGTTAGATCATGACAGAAGGTTCATGACCTGCGTTCTTTTTTCACCTATAATAGATGAACATGTTGTATTCTCACGTACTTTCCTCTTGTAACCTATGTAAAGAACTTGGCACAAACGGTGGGGATTGGTAAGACCCATGTCATTCCTTCTATGTCACAACATCTAGGTCTCAAGTCCCATGTATGTCTCTCTTTTTAGTTGCAAAATATTATGAAATAGACCGATTAACTTCACACACAGGGGGACATTAACATGAAGCAATCTGATGGATTCGCATCCATTCGGAACAGATGGATTTCACTTGAGGAAGCAAGCTGACATGTAATCACACCCACTAATTTTTTTCACACGAGCACCGCATTGTAATCTGAGCCACTAACTAAAAAAAGGATAGTGATACATCAGCCGAAAAATAGTTGTTATCTTTTCAGAGTGTTTTTCACTTTACAGCTGCTTTTGGACTCACTTTTACCATGGCAAATATCGACTCTCGCATCTGCCACGCACGCCCCTCTCATATAGTTACTAAAATATGAAATTCGTTTATGTTTCTTGTGTTTTTTCCAACCGGTCTTACAAAGCCCTTTCCATTACCAACAATTGAAAGAACAAAGTTTTACAAATAAAGATGGTAAATGAGAAGCAAATTAACTGGGAAACCGGGTTGGTGCAGTAACAGGAAACCCACTACGAGAAGTCGTCGTCGAGATCTCACTTGGGACAAAAACCTGTTACCACAAACTAACATAGTCTAGATATCAAACTTATTACAAACTGAATTTTCCAGCACCACCCGAAGTGAAATGATACCAGCAGCACAACCTGACATTCCAACAGACAACACATAACTAGGGCAGATTCAGCACCCAGGAGACAACACGCTCCCGCCCCACTTCATTCATATCCTGGACGAAACTGTAACAGCTTGAGCTGGGAAAGCCCCGCTCCTTGCATCAGCTCGCAGCAGATTTGTCGCCATATTTTCACCATCTTGCCGGCCCCCAGCTTCAGCAAACCTTGATCGTTCTTCTTATGTAGACCTGAGACCTGACCAGTAAGTAAGCAACGAGGATATACGAAAAATCACTTCACACTTAACTAAAGTAGCGTTGTTTCTCGCTTTCCAAATCACCCAGCAAAGAGCTGAAATAGCAATCATGAACAAGTTTTTTTAACTAGGCAAAATACTTGCCATTTTCATTAAATAAGAAGAAGGTATTATAGGGTTTTTTTTACGCCTAGGACACGCCCTAAGACATTCAAAATCCCATTCTCCCAAAATTACATTGCCCAAAAAAGAAGCCCGGGCCATTTTCCAAAGTTTGGCCTCTTCTTTAAGTATAGTGATGACTAGCAAATTTCTCGTGCGTTGCACCGGTATAAATAAATAAAAAATAATCTTATGTTTGAAGTAAATTTTGATTTGTATATCATTATTTTAGAAGTATGTTTGCTTTCTCCCAGATTTCAATTCTCCATTATACAACAATCCTCACAAAAGTAAGAAAAGGTGACCGCTTTCCTTCCAATTTTCTATGTATACATCATGGGAATCCAAAAGTATGAAATCATCGTGCAAGGAATCCCTTGTTACGTTACATGTGAAAAATACTACTCATTTGGTATCAACTTATTTAGGAACCCATTATTTTATCTTATCCACGGTCAAATTAATCTCAGAGTAATAAAATATAAGTGTAACTTGGAGCAACCTCAAGCAATTCAAAATATTCTTCAAAATAAAGGAACGGGTCAGAGGGGGAGGGGGCAAAGAGGTTATTACGTACATATAGGCACTCCAAGTTTAAACAAGAGACATATCTTATATTAAGCATGCCATAAAAAGGAATGCAGCGGCTCTATATTAAGCATGCCAAAATAAATAAATTAATACATGCATTTACAGTGCAGGCAATAAGCATGTACAGAAACTTGGACCAGTAGACGACACATTGTACTATTGTACGTTGCAACGAGAGGCAGATTATGATTTTAGTCAAATAGAATGAAGGTTATATGGAACTTTACAGTGTACGAAATCATGTTTCTGATAATACAAAACTTTCCATTTTTGCTATGCAGTGTTTTCTAAATCTAGTTGTCCCAGTACTTTTAGTGTAAACATTTCGGCACAATCTAAAATATGAATACGAAAAATAAATTTATCTAAAGAGATCATGTTTAGCTCATATGTTCTCGCATATCATTTCCCTCTTAAGTCGTTTCTAGTTCGACATTTCAATGTTGCACTAGTATTAGGGACGATAGTTGGTATTTTTTTAATGCTGTCAAAGTTGGAAACTTATGCATTATATTATCACGACCTCTTATGATATTTTATTTCATCTTAGAAACATGTCAAGTTTGCTGGCTTGATTGATTTTATTGTATTATTCTACGGGTCTCTTGGTTCCGGCAGACAACAATTTTATATTTCTGACAATATTTATTTTCATATTTGTTTTTCGGTGTTTTTGTATTCATTTCTGTTACCGTAAAAGAATATGAAAATAAATATGTCACCACTCAGTTTCGTCCGTATACTATACGGTTAATCCGTAGGTAAGATTATGACGCAAACTCCGGTTACTACCTTGTACCGCTCTACTCCTGCTCGGATGACACCGACACACCGTACCGGTCACCGAGGCGCCGAAACAGGACGCGGCCGCTGGCAAACCTTGGGAACCAGATTCTGATATACAACCGGTTCTGCCGACGCCACCGACCACACTGAGTCTCCCGACGCCATGGAGCTGGCATGTCAAGCCAGCGAAGATGGCCATGCTGTTGTCGCCGAACCCTCGCCGCAGGCCCGCAGCCGCTGCCCACGGCCAGGAGGCCCGGCGGAAGGTTCCCCATGCCTCACACGCCCACGAATAAGTTGTTTTTGTCTGGCCATGGTTCTGGCCGGAAGTGAGGCCTCCGCCACCCTACCAGCTGAAGGCACGGTTCTCACTGCCACCATGGTGTGCGTCGCCAGCTAACGTGAGGCAGAGTAGTATGCCATTGACCTGGATCGATTCAGCTAGCTGTCTTGTATGTGTTGTGCGCGTCAGATACTTCTCTTGATGCACTTGTGGTGTGGTGCGGTGGATTTCACGGTTTAAATAGGCCAACGAAGAGGGTGTAAACTATGGACGATCGAGTGTGGTTGTAGTGAATGTTTGTTCAAGAAACCAGGAGGAGGAGTAAATAAATTTCGGAAGGACAATTGTAGTGAAGTTGTTGCGGTGCTTGTAAATTATAAAGGCAGGGCTTGTGAATTCCAAACTGAGCTCCTCAAAGCCTAATTTCCTTATGAAAAAAACTCCCAGGGCAAATCATTTTGGTTCCCGAACAAGACTGCTGGATGTCCTACAAGATCCAGATTGCTTAATTTTGTGAGAGAGTTTGGAGTGAGACCAAGGTATAAATTCGATGGTTCAATTGAAATGTTTTAAACCATAACCACTCGTTTACTCTGAATATCACTCTTAGAAATTAGGCAAATATTGTAGAGATCAAGGTGAGAGCTTCGCACCTAGCTAGTGGATCTAAACCTGAACAAGTTTTGCTTGAGCAATTAGCATCTATATAGTATTTGGACAAAATATACCGAAAGTATTTCCTATGAGAAATTCCTGCGAATAGTAGTGCGTTTTCAACTTATGATTTCCACTTTTATTGTCAGCATGCGCATGCATGCCCAACATCTTTGCCAAATTATCTTCTTCGAACGATTTCTTGATTGAGATTTCAAGTGCATGCCTTTTTGTCTACTCCTAAAGTACAAATGGTGTCTTAAGGGGGTGACATGCAAATGAACTAAGGAATTCCTCCTGTATACTAAAATATGTGACTATGTGAGGGTTAATAATGAAGCTTTGAATTTGAACATAAGCTCTAGATAATAGGAAATCAAAACTAATATTAAGAACTAAACGAGAAAGTCATGGATCCAAGCTACCAAGAAGCATTGCGATGAATAGACAACATCCATGGGAACTGGATGCATATGAATGCGGTCGCGAATGGACTGCATCCATGTGAACATGATGTATTTGCACCACACAGAATTGTTCGTGCAAAATGATAACACTAGATATGATCCAACAAATAAAATTGAAACTAGATAATTGAAGAGTTGATTGATCAAACATGTGCATGTGAATTTGGTAAACACTGACTGAATGCCATTTCCGAAGTGGCGAGGCTGCTCTTAGGTAAAACCATGCCAATGCACCTGGCCGACATAGGTATGCAAGTGCCCGTCACAAATACAGTACAACGATACTACGGGGCGTGACAATTGTGTCTATTGTGGATGGTCGGTTCGTTTTCTGTGGAGGGAACTTAAGCATCATGTCTATCTCATCTAAAGCACAAAAGCTTTGCCTCCGACAACCATGTGATTTTTCGACATTGATATGGGATCGAGCCAATTATCTACAAGCTTAACGTGTTGGCGGTAACCTACTAGCATAGTAGCATATCTGGGAGGCGCAAAACCAAGCTCGAAACTCAGTTGAGAGACCCAATCAAAAGCTTTCATGTGCGAAGATGTTCGCGTATGCTCACCTGATAAGATCTCAACCTATTACTCATTCCTCGGCTCCAAGGTGTGATTCTAAGTTCCTAGATTCTCGTTGGACTGCAGCACCGCCGCGCCCTCGTCTCCCTCACCCTAGCCCCCTACCAGTCTCCTCCCTTCTCGCCGCCGTCGCCCTTGGCGTTGCAGGGCAAAGCCCCTGTGGCGTGGCGGCGGCGGCGGATTTCCTCGACTGTAGATCGTTCGGGGCGGCGGCGCACCGCCTCGGATGATTTTTCGGTGGTGCCGCGAGCCAGCGGCGGCCGTGGGTGGCGTGTAGGCGGCGGCGACGGCGGCTATGCAGGGGAGGCGGAGGCGCCCGTGGCCCGGATGGGTTTCTACGAGCCAAAGCTCGATCTGCATCTTCTCCAACGCCGGCGACGACACTTGACCTCCGGGCTTGGAACGCGACACGAGGACTTGGCGTTGGTGGTCTTCCCTTTCGCCGGAGGAGATCGGCCAGGGCGCGGACGTCATGGACTTTTCTTCGGCTAGATCGACGGCATGTGGGGCGGGCTGGCCGGTGAGAACCGGGCTCCGGATTTGGAGCCGGCGATGGTGGCGTCCTCGGACGTCAATCACCTTGTTGAAGGCATCGTTGCTCCGCCCTCAACCGTTTCGTTCCGGGGGAAACCCCAGATCTGGTTTTCCAGATCGGACGATGGCGTCACCTACGGTGTCGTTCACCCTCTCGAGGGCATCGTTTTGGAACACGAACTACCTGGAGGGGGTCAGCTGGCGGAGCGGATGTCATCAACCATGTCGATTTCGGTGTGTCTTGGCGGCGTGGCGCTGCGGGGTCTCGATTTCGGGTCGATGGACTCATGCTTGGTGGCGCTGTCTGGCATCGTGGCGACGCCGACGGCAGACCGGATTTGTGAGGTCATGGTGTTGATCCTTTCTGAAGATGGGTTCGTGGATGACGGCTGCAGCAACTTTAGCGTACATGACGGTGTGCGTTGAGTGTTTTGCTGAACTGGTACGCCAGTTTTAGATGATGTGCGTTGGTGTTAGTCACCCCCATCATAGTGATACCGGTCGAGAGGTTGACTTCAGTTTGTTTCATCATTGTACTTTGTAAATCTGGTTGGAATTAATAAGTGCGTATGGCTGTGTGCATCTCTCGATGCAGAGGCCGGGGAATCGCACCCTCCTTTTCTAAAAAAAAAACCGCCGCGAGTGGTTCTCATCAACTCCGATGCTGCGATATTTGACATCAGCGGGTACCTGTTTGGGGGGCCGGCCGACATCAAATTCCGGGGTCTCGTGCCCCACAAGATGCTAAAGCCTTGTTCTCTAGGTCATGCTGGCTCGGGAGGAAGGATTCAACAAGGTAACCTTTGTAACATACCGTTTATCCTTTGTCCAGGGCCTCAACTCTTCAATGATGGTTGGGTCATATGTTGATATTTCGGTCAGTGTTATCAAGGCCATGACCAGCTCCTTCACATCGGTGTCATTCATCCATGTGAAGTGTAATCTGAATGGAACAACGCATACTCTTGTTAAGTCGTGTGGTAGTGTTCCCTATAGTGAGGTTTTTTGTTCTGTCTCGGACTGTATCCTGATATCTCTCCGTATTGATGTTTTCTGATCAATAAAGCGTTGTTTTCTGTCAAAACAAATTGCAAAACATTGTGTCAGTTTGGCACAGCGCACACACACCGAATTGGGAACATGACGAAGAAAACATCGAGTATGTAATAACGTAGTGCACACAAGCCAAATACAACCATACTTAGCCTGCACATACCACACAACTTTGATAGACGTATACTCAAACCACTTGGTTCGTTCTCCGGTCCAATTTACACACAAGAGTTAGTTTCAAATTCCATTTTTGTAAATAGTTTGGTCAAAATTCATTGAGTTTGAATTTCGGTCAAATGGCTGGAATTATATATAGTTTGAAATTATGCGAAAACATTAACATATTTTTTGAATTCATGTGTGTTACGGAAATATCTCAATTATTTTGGCTGAAATGTAATTATTTTGGGATCAAATTACTTAAATTCATTGAATGGTGATTTCCAAAGTAGGGTGCGGGCTCGCGGCAGCTCTTCCCTCTTACATTAGGTCCAAACCAAGTGCCGAAGTGACCTCAGAGATGTTGTACTGGTACAAGAATACAGACCGAACCTGCACAATCCAAGTCGGCCAGCACGACACCTCAGCTAGTATATGCTACTGCACAGTCTTATATCATCACGCCGCCGACGCCGGTTCCGCCGCCGTACCTGCATCTGAGTCAGCCGAACGCTGTGCTGCTACTGGTAAAACGTTTGGTCCGGATACAGCAGGCGCCTCCGTCGCAACTCTCGTGTCTGACGATCCCGACGTTGCCCCAAATGCCGCGGGGGTGCGTATTGACGCCCGAGAAGACACCAGCACCCTTGCTGCCGAAGCTCCCGCCATAGCTGCCGCTCACAGACGGGAAGCCCGGCAGGTTCCCTATGCCTCCCAAGCCCAGGATTATGTTCTTCACGTCAGCCCGGCCGTTCTCTGCGGCTACCGGAACTAGGGCCATGACTCTAGCTCTACGTACCAGTACAAGCTAGCTAGATTAATTCAGTCTTCAGCTCTACCATATGAGTTGTGCGCGTGTGACCAACGCTGCTGCCGATGCACTTGTGGTAGAATCTGCCGTTTAAATAGGCGTCGGGGGTGCAGGGTGTAAATAAGACCCGGCGGGGCACCGTGGGGCGCTGAACTGCTGAGTGTTGATGATCATGTACTGGTGTCACTGGATGTTTCTTCAAGAAGCGTAAATTTCAGAAATGTGGTCCATGCCTTCTTTAATCGTCCACAGTACTCCATGCATGCCCATCATTTTTTATACAGAAGTAAATCAACACAAAGGAGTTCAAAACCAACGTCGGAAATGAACTTTAATTTGATCATTCGAGGATTGAACCGAGCTCAACTAACTGAATGCAGGAGTGATCATCGAGTTCTCTGCTGAGACATCTCAGTACTCAAACCAAATTGTTGGAAATTAACGAGCCACAAACATCACCGTAACACGTACATACTACTAAAAATCATTGTGTAGTACACAATCGATTAGAAGTGTGAATTAGAAGTGTGAACATCCGACTTATGTATGATCTAGTGGTAGTAATTGTACTCTACATAATACCTTCTCTGAATTCAATTTGAGAATAACTTCCCGAAATTGAACTGTTTGTTTCATGCAACCGTCTCTACGGGTTATTCTTTTGATTTGCCTGAGTGCCAGAATTTTCGCCACTCCGATTTCTCATCTGGTGGGTACCATACATCACTGCCGCACGGGTGCGGGGTGCTTAATGTCTATGCTCGTGAAACCCAGTTGGCTCATACCAATACAATCACGCAAGCATACAGTTGGGTTAGTTTTTATCATAAGTTCAACACAAAGAACACACTGAGCCGAGAACAAGGCGAAGACAACAATTATGGAGGGCATGCAACACACAAGCAAATACAAACACCATGTTTCCTTCTCGCATTCAACACAGTGAAAAATATTTCATCGAAATTTCGTACGAGTTTTGTGAAATTAACAATTCTCGGAGAAAAGCTAATGCCGGTCTAAATTGTTGGCTAAATTTGGAAAATTCGAAGACGCAATAGATATATTACATGAAAATCAAGATTTCATCAAAATTCAGGCTTTACTCTGCTGGTGGAGCATCCTGTCAACAATCTGCAGTCGTTTGAGTTCGAATCTCAACTTTTCCATTTATTTTGAAAATATTTAAAACGCTAAAATTTGAATCTGGCCGAAATATTTAAAGATATTCTTCGAAATTCCGTTAATTTCTGAAATTTGTGATTCTTGATTAGTGGTGGAAGAAAAACTAAAAACAAAATGTTAAACCCTGGTCCAACGGACACACATCTAATTTTGAATTCCAATTTCAGAAATATTTCAACACTAGTGAAATTCACTAAATTTAGTAAAAAAAAGGATGATTTCACATTGCATTTTGGTCACGAGTTTGTTCTTTTAAATTCTGCCAATTATTTATTTTTGAAATAAATTTGAATTCATGTGTATTTCTAAAATATTTAAAATAGGCTGATATGTAATAATTTCATGGCCAACCGAACCGAAATCACTGATATCCAGTGGATTTGGATAAACTCTCATTGAATGTGATTCCCAAGGTGGCGCAACTCCGATTAGGTCAAACCATGTCAATGCATTTAAAAAACGTATGTATGCAAATGAACTACCATGTCAATGCATTTAAAAAAACGTATGTATGCAAATGAACTAGATATCGTACGAACATATAGGGCATAGGTGCATGTTCCAAGTCGACTGACACGATCCAGCAACTTACACGCTAGTACCCCACCAAATGCAGTGACGCCCAAGGCACCGGATCTACCGCATCCGAGCCAGGGTGCGTCCAACTGCATACTCTATCCAAGTGATAGCAATGGTGCTTCCGTCCCGATGATGAGCCTTGACTCTCTCGCCACCGCCTCTGATGACACCAACACCATCCATGACGTTAGACAAGACAGCAGCGCCGTTGTTGCCAAAGCTCCAACCGTACCACCCACCGCCAGCTGACCCAGCTGATCCCGCATGCCTCCCACGCCCACAAACAGGTTCTTCTTGTCTGCCCGCTCCTCCGCCTGCGGCACCGTTCTCTATAGCGACCGGTAGCAAGAGCGGCCAAGGTCATGGCCGCTGCTACAACGCGTGTCGGAATCACTACAAGGCAGAGCAGGAGGGTGGGCAATGATATTGGCCATGAATCTAGCTCTAGTACGTAGCTAGCTGGATTCTTTTCTTACTTTGTCGTACGAGATGTGTGTGTGTGAAGTTGTTGATGCTGCACTCGTGGTAGAGTCTGTGGTTTAAATAGGGGTTTCTTCAAAAAGGAGGGGTAAAATATTTCGTACAAGCAGAAGTGACGGCCCAGATGGTGTTGTCGTTTTGTTTTTCTTATTCGACTGTGCTTCTCAGACCGTGGCTCACTGGCTTGAACCATTGAACGGCCTCAAGCACAGGTTAAGAAGGCTCTCTAGCACAACATGCGTGCTGCAAGTTTCCATGGTTAGGTGGGAGACCGATTTTTTCTCAGAATTTATTGATGACCGAACGGACATGTCTTCCTTCCTTCTACGCCCTTTTTTATCTTGCCAAATATATCTTAAAATCTGATTACAAAATTGTAGGAGCCATCCTTTTATTTTAAATGTCTACAATACTTTGAGAATCTTTGGTTGAAATAAGGAGACCTCTAAGTTTCTAGAAACTCATCCTTGTACGTATGAATATTACCCTATATGTATCCTGTTTTTTTTTAAGGCCATTACCGTAGGGAAAAAACCCTACGGTGTAAATTTTATATTAATGAAGGTGCAAGAGAAATGCACCAACTGTCAACCGAGTACAAAAATTCAGGGGGGGGGGGGGGGGGGGGGGAATAGAAGAGAACAATACATTGCCTTCAAAAAGTTAGTCTAATCCACTCAAGAAGTGGTGTTAGTAAAGCGGGCTTAACCCTAAATTGGTGAAGCAACAAATCGTGTTGGCAGCCAACTCTCCATCTACCCATGGAGCTAGGGACATCCTTGAAGATAAGGTCATTACGACACTTCCATATATTCCATGCCACAGAGCTGCAACAACCTCCATAAAACAGGGACCAACAAACACAGATTTAGCATCAAGCATGCGTGGAGAGATCTGTAAATTCATATGCCAATCAATAGCCACGGCAGTCCAGCAATTCACCGCAAAGGGACAAGTGAAGAACAGATGATCCCGATATTCAAGAGCTTGAGAGTTACAAAGAACGCACTGAGGACCACCATCGAATTGCCAATGTTTGCGAGTCATCAGATCTTTAGTGTTTAAGCGGTCAAACATTTATAAAGGTTGAAAGTTGGTTTCTACATTTACAAAGGTTGGCCCGGTACTTAAAGTACATGTCCTGATTTTTCACCCCGTACTTAAAGTTTTCAAATATGTCTTGTAAATTTTAAGACGAGTATTCTCGGTTTATTGAAACCTTCTGAGCACTTTGGAGTTGGAGCCTTGGAGGCATGACCATTTCTCAGTCATTCTGGAATCCATCTTAGTTTTGAATGCATTTCAATAGCCAATTTAACTACTGGAAAGTAAATGCCGGGCTTTTTTTTCGCTGGGTGCAAAAATATACTCTAGCCGGCGTCTTACCATTTTTTTTAGGAACACGGTACAAATACAGACTTGACATATATGCACATGCACTCATCATTATGATAACACACGCGCATACAATATCCCTTGTTAGGACCTCCAAAAGACTGAGCCGATGAGTCATGTATTGAGACTGAGAGGAAGTCATCGTACAGACGTCTGGCTATTGACGGTAGCATCGTCTCCCACTAAAATAATATTGCGGTTTTTTGCGACCCACTGATATAGAAGTTAATTTAATCTAATATACTAACACTAAGTGCATGTCATGTACAACTTTGAGTGATGTGTTGCTGGCTAGACATGTGATAATGATTGATGATTCAACTTTGTGTTTGAAACATTTTTCGACAATTTTGGCACGTGCTTTCGTCGTGCCCTTGCTGAAGTTGGCTCGAACCTCGTCCTTGAGGATGCAAATCTCATGTCGACATTACATTGGACTCGTTATCAATGGCGCACATGTTATTTTTTTTCTTCTTGAAAGTTTTGCTTAAGATTTGTGTATTTTCTCTTTATTTTTTGTCTTCTACCATAGAGTTATGGTAGTCTGATGGAGGTTCTATCATGGATCAAAACTTCTCTTTGGGAATGAAAAACCTAGGTCGACCTTAGGTTCATGTATAGCACGCTATCACGGGAACAGGGAACCAAATGTATATTGTAGATGTATAAGAACATGAAAAGGAAGGGCTGAAGAAGGGCACTCATAAAACGGAGATGGTCCAAGCAGGGCCATCGACGAGGGTGTGCGAGCTGTGCGACGGAACAGGGCCCCAAAAATTTGGGGCCCCCAAATCGGCAGCCACAGCCGAGCCAACAGATGTGAAGCGGCGGTCACCCCAGGTATCCGCTGACAGAATAGGGTATTCCGCCTGAATTCCTACCTTGCCTTTAGCGGCAGAGCCGATTCGCCATGGATGTATGGATCGAACCGCCATGGATGTAAGGTCGGAGCTTTCTTCTAGGTCGTAGGTGTAGGCGTGCTGGGTTGTGCTGTACGCATGGGCTTAAGTGGTTAGGCCCATTAGACTTGTTTGAGCAAAACTACACTGATTTTTTTTGCTAAGCACAACCGGCCTACTGCCGTTAACTATAAATACCCACGTGTAGCTTCTAAGCTTGTTATAGTGCAGGAGGAGTCTCATGTTAGTACTTCCTAAGTTTTCTTTATACTATATCTTTCACATTTTGAAGATTGACTCTTTTGTGGATTATTTATTTTGTTTCTGAATTTATGTATTTTTTTTAGGAATCATGCATTTATGTCATATATAGTGCTTTAATTATATATTTTGAAAAATAAAAGGCCTCATTTTACATCCCACACCGGGCTCCGAAATTCTGGAGACGGTCTGGGTCCAAAGGCGCATGCTTTTTATGCCCTCGCAGCCCCCATCGTTCCTCCTTGTGCATGGAATAGCACTATAGCAGAGAGGATTGATCACGGGAGGAATCCAAGTCACCGCTGGTGCCGAGTTCATCGCGGAGTGCGAGCAGCAAGCGTCGGGATGTGGATGACCAGCAATTGGAGCGTGTGTCAGGACCATTCTTAGATCCTCTTTTGTTTTTTAGGAGAACAAGCAACCACATTTCTCAATATCTCGAATATCTTAGGCTTCACCGGGCTGGCCCAATCGTTCGTTGTAGCACTTGGAGCATCTCTAGCAGAACTCGCAAATTGCTAACCCGCAAACCCCGGATGCAGGTCGTCTGAAACCTGTTTGTAGTGCCAGTTTGGTCGCGCGCAGAATATACACGGCAATTGAAACTGCAAATTTAAAATTAAAACTTCGCGGGAAATTTGCAGACAGACATACGGGATTACATACAAAATGCACCTAGACTACGCGGTCCTAGCCCTACGCTGGCCAAAATTAACTCACCGGAGCTCGCAGGGTGCGGGCCGCGCAGTCGCCAGAGTGTCTTTCACTCCGAGTCGTCGTCGTCGATGTAGATGACGACGACCTTGCCCTTGTCGCGCGCGGCGGAGGCGGAAGCGGTCTTGCTCGCGGCGCCGCTGGTCCTGCTCCTCCTCGGACCGCGCTTGCACCGCGCCGGTCACCGTCTCGAGGAAGTCATCGGGGACAAAATCCTCGCGTGTCACCGAGCCCTTGAAAGCGGCTGGGTCGTAGAGCTCGAATCCGTCGTCCTCGACGGCGATCTCGCACGCCTGCGATCCCGGAGTTCGCGGCAACGAGGCTCCCGCGGATATCCAGCTGCCAGAGGAGAACAACGTCCAGCTGGCGAAGGGTGCGGGCGGCGCGGGTGGCGCAGGTGGCGCTGGCGGCGGCGGGAGGGCGTGGTGCCCATGGAGGCCGTGGAGGAGGTCGAACTCCTCCATCTCCCGCCGCCACAGCGACGGCGGCACCGGGAGATTACGGTAGATCCATTTCCGGGCCGAGTGCTTCCGCGCGGCGTCGGAGGCGACGCAGCAGCGTCGCTCGGCCTGCAGGTGCGGCGGGAGGTGGTCCATGGTGGCGGGGATTTGCGACTGGAAAGAGAGGGGGAAGTTGCCGGCGGCGAGAAATGTGGGGATTTCCGGCTAGGGTTCGGCGGCGGGGGGAGGGTTTCGGCCTGCATTTCGGCGACCGAACGGCTTAAATAACGTGTCTACTCTGCGCATTGCGGTGTCTACTCTGCGCAGCAAACTGGACCCGGCCCCCAAAGTCGCCGGGATTTTACAGTTTTCATGGATTTGCGTAGTCCGTTAGAGATGCTCTTACCTTTGCTCCACCGAGTCTCTGTATTAGGCTAATACGATAAAGCAAACCCAAGGCCGGGGTGTCGGGATTGTCTTATATATTTATGATCAATACAAGGTGATGCACTGTATCTTTTTAAGAGGGGAGTATTGAATAAATATAAAATATAAAAGAATATTTTTCAAGCTTTGGGAAGAAAACAGAGGTCCGAGCTCAGTCGAGATGCTGGGTTTAGGTCGGGCCCGGTGGGCTGGGCTGTCCATGCCAGGCCTTTGGTCCATTACCCTGACTTCAAGCTTGCTCCATAAAGAAATGTTGATATTGAAAACAAAGATTTGCTATGTTTTTTTCGTATGCACAAAAACATAGATGATTTAGCCACAGCACTGAGGTCCTGAATACACAGACTCTCTTTTTTACCAAAATATTCTGAAATCACTAAGTTGATTTCACATGTAGGGGCGTCAGCATGAAGGAATCCAACAAATCCGATTACGGTTCGAAACGGACAGACTTCATTTGAAGAAGCAAGCTCACATCATCACATATCAATATGTCATTTCAAACGGCCGAGAGCTTGGCAAAGAATCAGAATCACACCACAGCGATTTTTTTAGGAGATCACCGCCTTGTAATCTGAACCCCCAAAATAAAAAGGGTCGTCACACAACACCTGAAAGTAGTGTTTATTTCTTCAGGGTGCTGTTCACTTTGGAGCTGCTTTTGGACCTCACTTTTACCACGGCAATGCATGGCCCTCTCCTAGAGTTACCCAAAGATGAAATTCTTTCCCGTTTCTTTTGTTACACCACGCACGCGGCCTGAGAATTTTACCTCCCAAGAGGAATCTACGTACTCGATGGAGTCGACAGCAGCAAGCTCAAGTTCAAAAAAAAAAAGATGGAGAACCAAGTACAGCCTTACGGATCAGGATTCAGAGCTTGAGACAGCAATGGCTCCTAAAACTTTACTTTCTCTCAGTCTCAGCAAGAGATTGGAAAGAAAAAGAAAACAACCCAATTCAAAGAAGAAAGCAGAGTGCATCATCGGCAAAAGAAAAGCAAGCATGGCATGGCTGGCTCCATTGCTTTGCTTCTCCTCTGCATTATAGTCCTTGGAAAGCAAGGCAGAATGAGGCAAAAGCAAAAGAAGCACAGAAGAAAACAAGAAGCTGGAATGCTACCGCCGGCAACAGCGACTGACACAAATCCCTGCCCCTCCTGTGCTGCTCCTTCTACTCCCCTCCCCGCTTCGCCCCACATTATAATATGCGGCCACATCGCAGCAGCAGCAGCAGCCAGCATCGTCATCCCAGCTGCACCACCATCTGTCCGCCTCCATTAGAGCATTAGGAGAAGCAGAGGAGAGGGAGGAGGAGTGCGGCCGCGAAGAGAGCATCGTACTACCGGGTTGGCGCTATGAGAAGGCCGGCCGGGTCCGGGAGGCGGGCGGCGGCGGCGGCAGCCATCTTGTTCGGAGTTCTTGTTTTGATGTCGTTGGTGGTGCTGGCGGAGAAGCTGTCTCCGCCGGCCATCGGCGGCGCCGCGATCGGAGGGCGGAGGATGCTGTTGGGAGGTGACGGAGGCGAGACGAGGAGGACTCTGGAAGATTTCAAGTCTGATGATCCTTTCCAGGACAGCGAGCGGAAGGTGCCCAATGGCCCTGATCCTATTCACAACAAGTTCGTCGACTCACTCCCTTTATTTTTCTTTTGTGTTGCATTGCAAGATTGGCTCTGAATTTTCTTAATACTTGGTTTCTTCATTTCCTCAGTCTCTTCTTGTTCATGCAACATGAGTTCGAATGTTAGTTTCTGGGTCATAGTTTTGCAAATGATTTGGCAAATAAGAAAAGTTCCCATATTTGTTTTGGGCCACGCATACATAGGTCTCTTGAAGCTTGGAACTGTTGGCGTGAAATGTTACAGTGGCACCCACTTAGTTGGTATGATATGTGCCAATGATACAGAGCTTTTTTGCATATGGGGTGGCAGACAGTAGACTGAAGTTTCTAACCAGATTTCAAATAATGAAATGTGCCAATGATACAGAGCATTTTTGTATCCGGGGACAAACATTCTAAAGATTGTGGCCACATTTCAGATAATTAACCATGGTTGTGATGATCCTTTAACACGAAGTTCTTTGTTTCTTCCATGTTTAATTTGTCATGCAATAGGCTATATCCCATTTGATAGGCCATTAGTTCACTCTAACATTCAACATGCTTTATTTCCCTGAAATCTACTTATGCCGGGCAAAAGTTTCTTAGGCACTCAAAATGTTTTAAGGCATAATTTTGTTTGAGAATAAAAGCATAAGAAGAACACAGATATAATAATGTAAACAAAGGTGACACGCCCTTTATCCTCTTCATACCCACAGCCACAGCCCCCGATGATGATATGCTATTCTTTCAGCAAACGCAAGTAAAACTAGTCTTATTCTCCCTTTCTTTTGAAGTAAAAATATTCCAAACATGAGTAACAAGTTATGATACTTGAAATGATTAGTCTACATGCATCGAAGCAGTCAAACAAAGCACACAACCATGATTAAATTATCTACACAACAAACAGATGGTCTAACGGTTCAGTGTAGGGTCACCTGAAACAAAAGACTGACATGCTGTTCCTACAATGCACTTCTCTCTCTAATCTGATGAATCTTCTTCAGGGGTGCTGGCAAGTCAGGAAGATCGCCGGGCAGAGCATAGCGGTGGCGCATCCCGAGGCGCGGAAGCTTCCGACCGGAGAGAGACCGAATATGGTGGACAGAGAGATGGTGCATTGCATTGCATTGCAAGAAGGAGCAAAACAAGGGCTACATTGTCATGGTGGGTCTGGCTGGATGTTGTGGTTTAAACTAGGGGGGAGGTGGCATGGCATATCACCTTCTAAGCACTGCTATTTAAGAGGGGTTTAAGCATATAAACTTTAGCTTTTTCACGAAAACAGAGGTTGTTTTAGTGGTGGGGGGTTTCAATTTTGTAAAGTAACCAAGCTTCCCTCTCACAAGAAACAAGCAGCAGAGATTCTTGGCAAAGGGTGTGTGGGCAAGAGCTGAGCTTTCGTTTCTGGCAGAAGTGACTTTAGTAGTAGTACAGTACTACTGCAACCACTAGCACATTGTTTGGTTCTGAGGCATCTTTATCACTTGTCACTCTATGAGTTTGAACACCATATAAATAAGTTTTGGTACAGAGGAAGCAAACTGGTCAGGCAAAGAAACAAGGCCAACACTTGTCTAGGCTTTGCAGGTTCTCTTTATCTTCATATGAGATGTGGAAAATCCATTGCCGTTTCAGCCCTAGTAGCACCTACTGTTCAAGAGGCTTTTGCTAGTTTCTCATCTTGCTTTGCCTATTAGGCATGTTCAATTTTTTACTCTCCCTAATTATTTGTGCGGTTTGTTCTCAGACATAAATTTTGGGCCAGATAGAACATGTTTGCATTCAACATGGCACCAAAAAAAGAAAACAATTCCTCGTAATGAAAAGAAGAAGAAACAAGGGAAGATTAAAGTATCAAAGAGAAAGCAGAGGAGCATCAACCCTGCCAAAGCAGCAAGCAAGCAATGCTTTTTGCTCCACCCTTCCGATTCCCCCTCCCTCCCTCCGTTGCCTCTCCATCCTCCTCTCTTTACCTTCTTTTCTTGTAGCTTAGTAGCTTTGAACAGCAGCTAAAGCGAGCTCCAAAGCAAGGCTGTATCTGTGGGGACTAAAAATCTGGTTTCTTCTTGACCAGTCATTGCTGTGCCCTGGAGACGAGATGTACTAGAATGGCTATGCGGATCACTGTATGGTGGCTGGATGGATGGGCTGCTTTGTTCAGTGCAAGAGGGTGCAGACCAGAGTGGGCACAGATAATGTGTCCTATTTGTACATATATACATATATGCATCAGTGATCAGTGTGTCTCTCTCCCTTCCGGGTCCCGGCATGCACCCAGCGCTTGTACTCTTGTTCCTGGTCCCAAGAGCAGGACTCGGAGCTGCTGCCCCCATGTACTTGCAGCTCTAGTTACACGTTACCACATCTCACCTTTTTTCAAAGCAACAAGTGAATTGAAGAAATTACTGTGGTTTTTCCGCTAGCAAGTCCAAATAATACGCATGTTTGGAAAACACACCGAGCAGGAGTATATAAGAAGATTGGTGCACATTCAGTTTTGGGGTTGATGGCTAACAAAGGCTGGAAACAACTATAACTTCAGGTACCATGTGTGTTACTTCACAGTTTCCAGTTTATGTTGGTAGATTTAGTAATGTAGGAATACCTTGAGACATGGAGTAGGAAGTACCAGACTTTGCAGTGTGGAATTTGTAAGATGGATCACGAACATTTTCCTCCGGGATATCAGAGCTGCATGCAATTTACACAGAACATTGCTGGGGCAATACTTGATACCATCAGGTCATATCCAAATAATTTTTTAGATAAAAAAGATGTTTTTTCGCTTAATATTAAGATTCTCTGAGGTCAAATTACAGGCTACAAAGAGTAAACCTTTAGTAACGTGCTACTAAAAACCTACTTGGTTTTGTAATATACATCTCAGTAACTGTAAAACAGAATGGGTGGGCAAAAACAGCAAACAGCCTAACACTATACTACAAATTCAGTTCAGTTTGGTGGAGGTTTCAAGCCTCGCAAATCCCACAGCTTTTGCGGCATGATCCGAGGGTATCCTTTGTGCCGACCATGTATCTTGCGTTCTTATAACACTCCCCAATAGCAGCCCACTTGGGGCAGAGCTCATTGTCATCAGAACACGGCGCGTCTGTCATTACATCTGGAGGATTGTCGAATGACCGGACGTGGATCCATTTTGTGGCAGACCACTTCTCGCCCTCAACTACTGGGCAGCTCGCATGGAGACTTCTTTGATCTGTTGTCGCGTTAACGTGGAGACTGAAGAACAGTAGTGCATCACCTTTTCTCGGCTTAACTGAAAGAGAACAGGCACACCCTTGTTTTAGGATAAGCTTCTAGTAAAACAGCAGTGGCAAGTATTACAATAAACAACCACTGCTGATAAAGTCATGTCACAAAGGAAAACATTCCTTTGACATGCAAGAGGCCGAAGGCTACCTGCTAGGCCAGACCTTGCACACTCGGACCACGTTTCATCCTTGTGTTGTAAATGGCTTCCCTGAAAGAATGCATCAGATGAGCATAACTTGCTATCATAGAAAAGTCTAAGTAATCTCAGAAATAATGGCATACCTCAGCATTTGGAAACACAGTCTCACCACCCTTCTTCACATCTGTCAGGTACATAAGAACAGTGGCAACTCGGTGACCACCACGTTTCAGGTTGATTTTGTCATTAAAATAATCAAAGTGGGCATCATACTTCTGACCAACTTCATAATGCAGAACCTGAAGTGACTCCGCATTTTCTGATTCAGAAACAGACTAGCCAGTTAAAGAATGCCCTCTAGCCCTGAACCAATTGAAAGACAAGTAAGGTAGCACGAAATACCTTCAGGAAGAAATGTCCAAGCAGCTACACGCTTTTCAATTCCAGAAATAATTTCATCCTTGAATTGATCAAAGAAAATAAAACAAATTAGTGATCTTGAAACATTTCTAGTTGTTCCATGCATACTGTATAGAAGGAAAAGCAGAAACATATTTTAAAATGGGTCATTTCATTGACTGCACTAGACGAATGTGCAGTTGCCAAATGGTCAATTGTTCAAGATTGATTTTCACAAATAAAAAGAACCATTAGCTATTTTATTCGGCCAGATATTTTCAAGGGGAGGCCTTACTCAGGGTTGTAATAATTCGCCGGTTTTATAGTGAATTACAACTCTATTGTACTGCAGTTGGTGCATTGATTTTTGCAGCGTTAACTTCCATTCATCCCAGGAAAGAAGGTACAGAACTACAATCATTCAAAAATCTGATAGATTTATTTCCTATTGCTATAGCGTGACCTGATCTACCAAAATATTCTCCATATTGTCTGCTCGAGCAGTACGGCAGATAGGTTTCGCAAAGCGATTTGTCGTAAAGAACCTACGTAATCTCAAAGGCATGTGATCAAATGAAGGAACAGCATTGCGCGCATTTGCACGAGCGAACAAGGGTGATTCCAATTTCATACCTCGCGTTTCGCCAAGAATGTGCCGGAGCTTGTGCGCACCTGGCTCATGACGCTCTTCCCGGAGTCGTTGTCCGCCACCATCGACTTCTCCAGCCTCCCCTTGGCCTACACCCCACACAACAACCCGACAAAAGCATAAGGATCACAGCTCACAACACAACGACCTCTGCGTTGCCACTCACTAGTAAGCCGTGAGAAGAGCGGGAACTCACCAGCTTGACGAGGTGGTCGCACTCGCCGTGCGAGAGGAAGCCGCTGTACAGGAACGCCCTGCACGCACAGACAAAAAAAAAACCGTGGCACTGTCAAAGACGCAAATCGGCAAACAGGCGGCGGGCGGGCGCGGACGGCACACCCGGAGAATGGACAGGGAGGGACCAAGAGCCTGAGCTGACCTGGGACGCCAGGAGATCTGAGTGACCCGATTCGGGTCGTAGAACCCGCCGCCGGTGGCAGCGCCGCCGTAGGACTGGGCGAGCACGAGGGCGACGAGGAGCAGGAGGAGCGGCGGCATGATGATGATGGGTCGAGACGGGGCAGCGGCGGCGGTGGGGTCATGGCTCCCTCCCGGGGCGTCGGTGCGTTGCTTATAGTGCGGTGACGGAGGGAGAGGGAAGGTGGCGAGGTCTCCGGTCTCTGGGCTGGGATTCCGCCGCAGCGCCCACCGGAACGGCGGAAACGGGGACGAGCCGCTGGTGTTTCTGCTTCCGTTTCCGTGGGCGCGCGTGGTCCGTGTCAACTAAAAACTAGTGTAGCATTAAAAAAAGAGTAAAGAATTCTTGCTCCAGGCTCCAGTTATCCCTTTATTTGAAATTTAAAAAAAAACATATTTAATGTTTCAAAAATGCGAAAAAAATCTGCATGTTATCAATAGTGTATCTCGCAAACATGTAAAATGTCAATTTGAAATACTTTCTATTCGGTATATAAATTGTTTCAAATCAAGATTTAGGATACATCATTGCTAACACGTAAAAAAATCATACTTTTTGAAACTTAGACATATGATTTTTTGAATTTCTTTAAACAGAGAAAGGTACCAGAACTCGAGAGGTAAAATGATTTTCCCAATATAAACTTACTAATGTGTGGATTCCCCTAATGTAGAATATTGTGTGGATGGATTACGAATGCAATGGCACAAATTCAATGTACGACTAATTTATAAAATACCTACATTACAATTATTTTGTACACCGTGTACTTTGTAGCTTCATCGAGTAGACACGTACACAAATCTTGTTCTAGTATTACTAAGCTCTATGTTTTGTGTATTTTTAGATACTTGACTTATGCTTAGGGTTGAAAACGGAAACGGACGGAAACATGCATTAACGTTTTCGTTTCCATTTGTCTTGTCGGAATCGAAAACGAAATCGGAAATTCCGGAAACGAATACGGAGTCGGAAATCTTCGAAAATGAATATGGAACGGATACGGGACGGATATGATACGAAATCGGATATTTGTCGGAACAGAATAGCAGTATAATATGTTGATCCATACCCCCAACATATAAATAAACAACTAAAAAGAAAAGAATTGTTCACAATCTCAACCAATGACAGTTTAACGTAAAGTACGACGTCATAGTTTAATACTAGGGTTTAGTATTAATAGCCTAATTCCTAATGTACCTTTAGCGATACAGCCAGACCTTGTTTGTATTTGGGCCCTGGTTGCCATGTCATCCATATAATATGGTCTTACGGAAAGTTTTCATATTCGTATTTATTTTGTATAATCAAATTTTCATATTCATATTCGCTATACATAGTACCACCTAATTATTATTGTTTCTCGCTATAGAAGGCTAGTATTTCTGGCACTTTGTATGTCATTCGTTGAGATGTTACATATATTCAACACTACTATGTCATTTGCACTCTCATCGTGACTCTGCTTTGCAACATAATGATGGATTAATTGGAACGAGGTGGCGTAGGCGATGTTACTTAAGGCCAACAGAAATATATTTCCTTGGGGATGATAGCATATGTTTCACTATGCCGAGATAAATCAAGATGATATGCAGATTATTTATTGCCATAAATTAATAATTTGCATCATTTATCTTATGTACAATAGTGTATGAAAAATGGCATGTATTAATTATGTCTGAGAATCGACGTTGTGTGTTCCATATAGTTGAGGGCCTTTTTGGATTCTAAAAATTTCATATTTTTTTTTGTAGAATTCCAATCATTAGGACTATGTATTACCTTTGGACCAATGGGATGCTACCACCCAAATTCCTATGATTGGATTCATATAACTCAATTTCATAGGAATTAGATCATCCACTCCAACCTCTTTTTTTTTAAATGGAGGCAAAATATTTGCCTCAATCTATTAATTAAGAAGAAGAGAGTTGCCCAGTTAATTAACGGAAAACCGGGCGAAAACTGTTACAACAAGATACAACCACAAGCAAACAACTACAACCACCTGTCCGCCACAAACTCATCCACCTACTACAACAAGGAACATATGCCACAAAGAAACCCCACAACTCGGACTCGACAACCCGCAATGAGCCCATCTATCAAGCAATCGTAGAAGTCCTAATGACCCTATCTTTCTTGTCCTCTTGAGCGACTTCTCCATCTTCTTGATTACACTCTCTAAAGCCATGCACGTCAAGATACAAGCAATATCATTGCCATATTCAGGACAAACCGCTTCCAAATCGACGAGTAAGTCACAAATCTCTTTTCCAAAGAGAGTCTCGGAGTTACGCGTCAACACACTTGTCGTATCAACCTCATCACTCAAAGATGACTCTGATGTATCAACCAGACCACCTACACTTGCACCTACTGGAACCGGTTATGCCTCTTTCTGTCGACGAACCTCTTTTTTTAGACTCAAGTGTGTATGACCCTTTTCCTGTGATTTTTCTGCTTTTCATCCATACAACTATTTCTGTAATTTTACTGCACTTTACAATACTCTGTTTTGCACGGATAAACTTATGAGATTCCCATGTTTTCTTATTGCTATGTTTTCAGCCCTGCGACGGCCCAGTCACGTACAAAAATGTGTTTTAGAACAAGTCCAAAAGGCACGGTGGTCTGGCTCTCACTGCTCCCCGGGCCCAACTAGCAGAACCTCTACTGTTTCTTCTTCCATCAGTAGCTCTAGCTGGTTGAACCGAACCATGTACAGTAGCAGCCACTCATCAAAGCACACATCAAGCCGCACCTGCTTCCTACGCACTCGATCTTTCCATTCGTCCCCCACCCGAAACCCTCGCCGCCGCATCATGCCGCCGCGGCCAGCGCTCGACGAGCTCGTCGAGGAGTTCCTCTTCCGCCTCCCTCCGGAAGATCCCGCCTGTCTCGTCCGCGCCTCGGCCGTCTGCAAGCCATGGCGCCGCATCCTCGCCGACCCGGGCTATCGCCGCCGCTACCGCGAGTTCCACGGAACACCTCCCATCCTGGGGTTCTTCGACGATGACTTCACCTTCGTCCCCACCTTGGCCTTCCTCCCTTCCCTGCCCGACAGTCCCCGGCCTCCCTGCTGCGCCTGCATTTCATTGGACTGCCGCCACGGTCGCGTCCTCTTCGCCGTCAAGGGTAAGGACCATTCGAACTGCGACCTCACCGTCTTGGACCCTCTGACGGGCGACCAGTGCCGCGTGCCCTTCCCCGTGGAAGACAGGATCAATGTCTTCAGTGCCGCGGTGCTCTGTGGCACACAAGGCTGCGACCACCAGGGTTGCCAAGGAGGGTGTTTCCATGTGGTCTTGGTGAAGACCTCTTGGTTGGACAGAGTCACATCTGGCAGTCTCTACTCATCGGAGACTCGCGCCTGGACCGACCTTACCTCTGTTCATCACCCCAATCTCCATGGTGGCTCTCACTTTGCTCAGACCAGCATCCTTGTAGGTGACGCGCTCTACTTCAACGGAAATCACATCATCCAGTGCCAACTGGGTACGCGCCGTCTGTCAATGTTGGAAAAGCCGGTACCGCTTGATGGGCGTCTCATGAAGACCCAAGACGACGGTGGGCTGACATTCGCCACTGTGGTGCATTCCACAAATCTAGTCATGTGGTCAGCTCAGACCGGACCCGAGGGAGCCGTGGGATGGGAAAAAATCAGGGTAATCGATCTTAAGACGCTCCTCCTCGATGCCGTCTTCTCGACCCCAACATCGAGGTGGAATGAGCCATATTTGAGTGGCTTTGCGGAGGGTACGCAAGTCATTTTTGTGAGCACACAAGCTGCTGGAGTCTACATGGTTTGACCTTAAGTCAGGGCGGGTCAGGAAAGTGTCTCCGGACTCCGGTCATGACCAAACATGCTATCCCTACATGAACTTCTACATACCAGGTATTACCTACTTATGTGCACATATACAATCCTTTGTTACAAACTTACAATGTGTCTGTAGCACTTAGCAAACATGAAATGAAAATATCAGACTTAGCAAGTAAACTTACGCATCATGATTTGTGTGCACAAGATACAGAGTTGTCCCTCTAGAGTAAAGTCCACCTTCTCTTAATGATTCTATGCACATGTGGATTTAGGAGTGTAGCTGGTTCCGTACGACTAGTCAGTCCTTGCGATTCGTGAGTAAGCAAAATGTACAATTAAGTCAAATCCATTGATTGATCAATCAGCTGTTTTTATTTTCTAATATATTGAATTTCTACAGCAATGGAAGCACCTTCTACGAGCCAGGGGCAGTGAGCTGGTGTTTCAAGTTTTTGTCAGGATCAAGTTGCTGGAACCAGGGCTTCTGGATCAAGGGAGAGGTGCTAGCAGTGATATTACATATGCCAAAGTGTAGTTTGGATTTGTGAAATTGCTGCTTGTCCCAGTCTTTCTGAAATTGCTGGTTGTCCCGGTCTTGGTTTATGGAAAAATTTAAGAAGTTGTTGCGTTCATGCTTGCAATCTGTATATAGTATTAAATCATTTTGTGATCTTTAGAAGTATGGTAGCACCTGCATGATAATTTGAATGAAAACCGACGGCCCATGATGAAAAAATTCCTGAATATCATGTAGACTTTGAACCTTCCTGGTGTGGACAGTTGGGTACTTTCTAAGCATGATCTAGCCCCAATCTTGTAAGAATTTTAGATAAAATCTCTTGTGAAGTGTCAAAATGCAAAACCGCATACCTTATTATGTCACAATATTGTTACGACATGTTCATGGATTGCTTCAGTTTTGGTAATAGTTTGCCATAACCAGTGAGGGTACATGGGTCATTCATTTGCTATATTTTTGTGAAGCTTTGAGGTGTTTGATTTTGAGTTGGGTTTTTTAACTAAGTATACATCCGAGTCATCTTTGTCAATAGCATGCGAATTGTTTTCTGAATTCCGACATTTATATATATGGTTTATGGTTCTGCTCAGATTTAGTCTTGTTTGAGATGATGTTCATGTCTTGATTGGCAAGGCAATTTGGAGGTAAATATATTACCGATTGGAACTGAAACTTTGTAAGTTGTGCTCATGTTTTGCACGCGCATGGTTCGTAGGTAGTGGAAAATTTGAAACAGTTCTTAGCATGGTTACGTCAAATTATAATTTCAAGTGCTCACGGCTCAACATTAAAGTATGTCGCATAGCGAGGTTTTGTTTCTCTCTGTCTTGGGAACAATATTAAACATTTCAGCTTGTGTCGTGCAGTTTATGCATCGTATACTTGAGCTTCTTTCAGATACAAAGTATAGAACTAAAGATTTTTTTTCAATTCTCTGGTATCTTTCAGAAACAAGTATTGAACTCATGAGTAACACCAGAATTTGTGAAATCATGAATTCTGGTGTTACTCATGAAAAAAAATACTTTTGTTTTAAAAACACTTCGTCAAACAGAGCCTAAACAAAAAAAAAACTAAAGTATTGGTTGAGTTTGGGGTTTTGATCTGCGGGCACTCCTTAATTCCATATGTAGCTTCACTTGAAGATTTAGCTGTTGATGCTTACAGTAGCTAGATAGAGGTTGCCAATTGTCTATGTATACTGTAAAAAATAATTGACCTAGGAACTGACCACTAGTTGACTTTACATGTATACAGACTGTTCTAATAGATGTATGAGTCGGTCATTTGTGCGTTCAGATAGTTCAAATACAGAGAAGTGCACACTGCACAAGCACAAAATGCCAATGTTCAACAGAATAGGTGATAAGTGCTGGCAATCCTGTGTATTGTCGATTCCACACTTCATCTGATATCAAAATGCTTCTTGGATGAAATCGTACCACTCTCCAGTCTCCAGCAGAAAAAGAGACAAATGGACAAAAAAATGTAAGGATGAGAGGAAACCATCGAAGACCTGACATTTTTCCTGATCAAGCTAGACCCTACTTAGAACGTACCAAGTTGAACACCAGCGAAGATGATTCGACTGAATTCAACAACACATTCAGGTCTTCTTTTTTCCATATTAGGTATGACACAAAATGACTGAATAAGTCATTACATACTGCAATCACAGACGTACGCAACAACTTCCTAATCGAAGTTCCAAAAACAAGCTTGTGCTATGTCTAACGTCGGCTGCTACCGCCTCTGCCTTGATTAAACAGCCCCTGCTCCAGCAACTTGAGCTTCACAAACACTTGAAATACCAGCTCATCGCCCTTAGCTAACAGAAGCTGCTTCTATTGCTGCCAAAATTCAAGAACGTAGAAAAATAAAATCAATTGATCGATGAAGTGGTTTCGCTAAATTTACATTTTACTTGGCCATCGAACACAAGGACCGATAAGTCTCACACACACACTAGGTAAATCTGCAGGGCCATAGAATTATCAAAAGATGACGGACATGTACTCCATAGGAATTCCGCTTTCTTGATCATATATATTATGATGCATAAGGTGACTTTGCTAAGAAACATATTTTCATTTCATGCTGCTAAGTGCCAACGACAGATTGTAAGAAAGGATTGAATAGGGTTATATGTGTGGTCATAAGTAATACCTGGCATGTAGAAGCTCATGTAAGGAAAGAACTTTCTGCCAGGAGGAGACACCTTCCTGACCCGCCCTGACTTGAGATTAACCATGTAACCAACACATGATGTACTTATGAAGAAGACTTGGCTACCCTCCACGATGCAACTAATCACATATTCAGATTCAGGTGTTGGGATCGAGAGGGCACCATCAGGGAGGACCGTGTTAAGATCAATGACCCTGAGTTTTGTCATCCAGTGGCCCCCTCGGCAGCAGAAAAGGAGAGAAATAGACGAATAAATGTAAGAATGAGAAGAAACCATTGAAGATCTGGCATTTTTCCTGATCAAGCTAAACCCTGCGGGTGTAGAATTCAAAACAGAAAAGTGACTGATGTCGATGATTTGAACACCAGCGAAGATGATTCGACTGAATTCTACAACACATTCAGGTTTTTTTTCCTTCATATTAGGCATGACACAAAATGACTGAAAACAGCATTACATACTGTAAGCACACACGCAACAACTTCCTAAAAATGTTCCCAAAACAAGCTTGTGCTATGTCTAATGTCACTGCTACCGCCTCCACATTGATCAAACAGCCCCTGCTCCAGCAACTTGAGCTTCACAAACACTTGCAATACCAGCTCATCGCCCTTAGCTCACAGAAGCTGCTTCTATTGCTGCCAAAATTCAAGAATGTGGAAAAATAAAATACATTTATTCATGAAGTGGTTTGGCCTAAATGTACATTTTACTTGGCCATCGAACACAAGGACCGATAAGTCGCACACACACACTAGGTAAACCCGCAGGGCCATAGAATCATTAAAAGATGATGGACTTGTACTCCATAGGAACTCCTCTTTCTTGATCATATACACTATGATGCCTAAGATGACTTGCTAAGAAACAAATTTTCATTTCATGCTGCTTAGTTCCACCGACAGATTGTAAGAAAGGATTGTATAGGGTGGGCATAAGTAATACCTGGCATGTAGAAGGTCATGTAAGGAAAGAACTTTCTGCCAGGAGGAGACACCTTCCTGACTCGCCCTGACTTGAGATTAACCATGTAACAAGCACGTGATATGCTTATGAAGAAGACTTTGCTACCCTCCGCGATGCAACTAATCACATATTCAGATGTTGGGATGGTGACGGCGCCATCAGGGAGGAGCGTGTTAAGATCAATGACCCTGACTTTTGCCCATCCCATGCCACCCTCCGGTCCGTTCCCCATCGACCACAGGGTTAGATTGTTGGCATCCATCACCGCAGCGAATCCCAGCCTACCGTCTTCTGCAATCATTGGTCGGCCTCTCGAACATTGACAAGCAGAGTGTTCCAAGTTCGAACTTGACCACTCCATCGATGTTGAAATAGATAGCATCGCCCACAAGGACGCTAGGCACATTCTGGCTATAGGTATACTTGGTGACATCGGGGTAGGTGAGCTCGCTCCACGTACGAGTCTCGGATGAGTACAGCGCCAGCCCGATGTGACACACTTCTGCTGGTCGGTGGTGACCATGGCCACACGGAAATGCCCTTCTTGGCAACCGTGGTGGTCGCAGCCTTGTGCGGCGCAGAGCACCGCCGCACTGAACCAGAGCATGTCGTTGTCCGCGGAGGGCACCTCGCGCTGATGGCCCGTCAGAGGGTCCAACACGGTGAGATCAAAGGGTTCCCCCTCACCGAAATCCCCGAAGTAGCGGCTATAAGGGGTGAACAGAACGCGGCCCTCACGCGTGTCCAGCGGGGGCGGTGGTCCGGTAGGGCGGGGAGGAGTGTGGAGGTGGGGACGAAGCTGGTGTCTTCTTGGAAGAGCCCCACGACGGGAGCTGTTCCGTGGAACTCGCGGTAGCGGCGGTGAAAGCCCGCGTCGGCGAGGATTCGCCGCCAGTTCTTGCGGACGGCGGAGGAGCGGACGAGGTAGGCGGGCTCGTCCGGCGGGAGGCGTAAGAAGACCTCTTCGACGAGCTCGTCCGTGAGGCGGAGGAAGCCATCCTTGATGAGCTCGTCCATCAGCGGCGTCGGCGGCATGGAGCGGCGGTGGAGAGGGTTTGGGTCTGGAAGAGTGTAGACGTGGCTTCCTGTGCGTGCAACAGCGGCGGCGGTTCAGTTTCATCAGGCTGGGCTCAAGAAATGACGCGTCCAAACTGTGGCAGGTCGAACAGACCGCTGTGGGCTTGTGGCCCATAACAATGGTCAAAATTGATAATAATATAATCTTTTTTACGTGAATATTATAATCTCTTAAATCATGGTAAAAATAAATTTAGAAATATGAGTCTCTTAAATCAAGATAAAAATAAATTTAAATCAACTCTCAATACAATGGTCAAATTGGTAATAATATAATCTATATCAATATAAAAGACGTCCACACTATAAAAATAATCCATAGTGACCCATTGAAAGTCATTTTATATGCAAATTGAAATCTTCGAAAAAGGGTTCTCAGCAATAATTTTTTCTCCAATTGAGAAAATATTTCCTCACATTCTCAATCAAAAATTTGACTAGACTAATACGATATAAATTTGGATCAATATATACAAATGCAAAGTAGAACCTTAAAACATAATCCATTGCATATATAAAGTTGGTTTCGGCAACCCCAAATCTTAAAAAACACTCTAATTCTAGTTAAATACCCCCACACAAGACATTGTTTAGAGTCGGGTTTTGTAGTTTGAGAATTAGCTATTTCACAAAAGAAGAGTTGGTTTCCAACTAGAGAAAACCTAGCCCATGTTTTTTTTTGGTTCAAATCGGTTTTTCCGTAGTTTTTACTGAAATAAGCCCGTTTGTGCCGTACGGCCAATCAAATTGTTCAGAGAAAACATGTGCATTCAGAACTTTTCACCAAAAAACAATATACGACGGGCTGCCCTACCCTTTCCTGCTAGGAGCTTCGGCCATGAGACAGCTCTTGACTGAAAACGGGTAACTTAAGAGCATCTCCACTCAGGGCGTCCAGCCCAAGGCTCTTTGGGGCGTGCCCGACAAATTTTCGCTCCCACTCGCGGAGTCCAAATTCATTTTATGTCCGTCGCGTCCCATTTTTCTCGACACGCCCAGCCCACAGCCTCCGCTTGGGTTGTCGATGGGTTGCGTCAAACGGAAATAAGCACGACGCCACGTCTGATGCGCGGGCCATGCCTGTCATTGGGACCAGTCGTCGTTTCTCGGACAAATTTATTCTAGCAATCTTTCACCGCCACGATTTGGAACGTCACTGCCTCCTCCCTTCTTCCCCCGCCTCAAAATGTTTGGGCGCCCGCGACGCCGCCCTCGCAGCTCGCCGTGACTTTGCCTTCCGATAGGCCGGTCGTCGACGACTCCGACACAAACCGTTTCAGCGACTTCCCGCGACCTACCTTGCATGTAAGGTGTTCGATGGAATTGCTGGTACGCCTGTAATTCGGTGATTGACCTATCCTCTTTGCATTGCAGATGGATAGTGACAACGATTTGATGGCTTCGACGTGCGATGTTGTTGGAAGAAGATTCATGTATGTTTAATTTATATTTATCAAAAAAATTAAATTTAGATTAAAAAACACTCGGCGGGTTTTGGGCGGCCGTTTGGGCACCGACAGTGAAGATGCTCTAAGCCTATCTCTTGTAGGGGAAATCCGTCGTAACAAAGCTTAGATCAGTGAAAAAAATATCCTGCCGAAGCTCAAAAGAACTGGGCCTAACCCGCTCATTGCTCCTGCCGTAGCAAAGCTGAGATCAATGAACAAATTGTCCGGATGCATGTCCATTTTTTTTTTGAAAATATTTTTAAGTTATATTTTTTATAATTGGAGCATCTAGTCCTATAAGTCAAAACATCACCAGCTATTTTCATGGAGAAGGAATTTCTCAGCATCGAACCAATTCATTTGATTTATTTTCTAATCTCAATTAAAATAGTAAGAATTGGGGAACGATCTGTTAAGTGGGAATTAACTTACTTCTGAATGAGATAACGTCACCCAAATTTAGTCCCCGGTTACAACTTATATACAACTCACATACTGCCATGAATCACGATGCAAATCCAACGATCTTGGAATCGACTACTAACATGATTTTAAGTCAAGCAAACTCTAAGAATTAACATTTTCTAAATAGCTCCTTAAATAATATAGCCGTCGAATCTTCACATGTCTCCGCTTTCGAGGAGCAACACAAAAATGGTGGATTGGTCCAATGTGGTGGGGTGGGGGGGAAACAGTTGCTACAGTAGCTGAACGCCTGAACCGATGTACGCACGTAGCCACACCTACTCAGCTCCGCGTTCGCGCTCCCACTCTTCCCACCCTGAACACTCGCCGCGACCGCCGGCGGTCCTGGTCAACCACTCTTCCCCACCCAAACCCTCGAATCCGCCGCCCGATGTCGTCCTCGTCACCGCCGCCGGTCCTGGTGAACGATCTCGTCGAGGAGGTCCTCCTCCGCCTTCCGCCGGAGAAGCCCGCGTGGCTCGTCCGCTCCTCGGTCGTCTGCAAACCCTGGCGCCACATCCTCGCCGCCCCGCGCTTCCGCCGACGCTACCGCGAGTTCCACGGAACTCCTCCCGTGCTGGGACTATTTGAAAAGAAGGACCGCTTCATCCCCACCTCTTCCCTCATCCTCGCTGCCGAGCCCGACCGTACCGGCTGGGTTACCTTGGACTGCCGCCACGGCCGCGCCCTCTTCTCCACCTCTGTTCGGTACGGGCAGCCTTTGGATCTCATCGTCTTGGACCCTGCGACGGGCCGCCAGCGCCCCGTGCCCTTCCCGGTGGAACGCAGGATCAAGTTCAGTGCGGCGGTGCTCTGCGCCGCACAAGACTGCGACCACCTCGATTGCCAAGAAGGGCATTTCCTTGTGGCCGTGGTGACCACAGACAAGTTTGAAGGAACCGCATCGGGCTGGCTCTACTCATCGGAGACGCTCTGCTGGAGTGAGCTCACGTCCGTTCATCACCCCACAGATGTCGAAGGTACCTCACACTCTGCTCAGCCCAGCCTCCTTGTCGGCGATGCGCTACTTCAACACAGATGGAATCATCGAGTGCCAAGTAGCTACACGCCGCCTGTCAATGTTCGAGAAGCCAATCAATGGCAGCAAAGGACGCCTCATCACGGCGGAAGACGGTGGGCTGGGGTTCGCTGCCGTGGCGGATCTCTCAAATCTAACCCTGTGGTCCAGGGAGATCATCGGACCGGAGGGATCCATGGGATCATGGGCAAAAACCCGGGTAATCGATCTCAAGATGCTGCTCTCTGGTGTGTTAAAGATCCCGGATAAGATTATTAAGCTGCTTACATGGGAGATCAGTGGATTCGCGGAGGGCACCCAAGTCATTTTTGTCACGACATATTTTGGTTCCTGCATGGTCGACCTCAAGTCAGGGCGAGCAAAGACGCTGTCTTGTTATGAGAAAAGTCTGCTCCCCTACATGAGATTCTACTTCCCGGGTAATAATACTTACTTGTGTAATAAACCTGAACAAGTTCCCTTCTTACAATCTGTCGGTGGCACTTAGCAAGTAGCGATGTAAGATGGAAACATGTCAATTAGCATGCCATTATGTTTAACAATTCATTGCATTTCTACAGCAATGGAAGCAGCTTCTACGGACCAGGTGCAATCAGCTGGTACTAATTGAGGTGTTTGGATCAAGTGCTCGAGTTGCTGGTGCAACTGCTTCTGGATCAACTGGGAGGTGGTGGTTGTGATGTTTGGATCCGTGAGATTACTGGTGGTCTTGGTCAGTTGTTCTTTGTTTAGGGAACATCCATGCTTGCAAAGTCTCCATAAATAAATAAGTTGATCCGTGAGCACTTGTTTAAGACATTGTTGCTTCCATGCTTGCAGTTTGTAGAAACTTTGTTCACCAAGTTGTTGCCTTTGTGCTTGCTGTTTGTAGAAACTTGGCTTAAGAAGTTGTTGCTTCAGTGCTTGCAATCCGTAAAGATTTTTCAGCCACAAACCATAGCTTATTTGAGTACGGACCGGAAGTTTGCTTTTCAGGTCAAACGGACCTGCTACCGGTACAGGGAGTCACGGAGCCGACATACAGTAGCTCGGCAACAGCAGCGGTGAGGCGAAAAAGTGCAGACAATGTCGAGAAAATGATCATGGTCATGGATGCTACGACTGAAGACGTGTGAGGTGATCGGGTTGTTTTTTGTGGGGAACAATGATTGAATCTGCGTTTACGCTGCATAGGCATTGGTTAGCAGAGTAAGCAAGTTTGGAATGGGCAATACCCCTGGAGCAGCAACAGTTATCACCTACTCTGCTGGACAGAATACCCTTCTGGATAGAAGATGCGGTCTCCACACTGTATAGTGTATACAACTGAGATCAACAAGCTATTTATTCCTTGGTAAAAAAACAATTTACATCTCTCATATACAAAGACAATTAACAACGAGCCTCTTAGCTTTGGTGTTATCATCAGCAGCCGAATCAGTCACTGACCAGAACGAAATGTCCAAGCTATACCTGGGTCCAAAACGAAACAGCGCCTCCAGGTAAGCAGCTGGCTTCTGGTGTTGGAGTGTTGAGCGCTCTGGAAAACGTTACGTTGAGGTCAAACTATAGGATAAGAGGAGTAAAATTACTGCAATGACTGAAAATCTTCCTGATATTGTGTACACCCGAGTAACTGTACAAAAGAAAGGGGAACAAAAATTGCTTACCGTTTGATTGATAATCTTCCTCATATTGTTTTGCATAAAACAGTGGTTTATCAGCCACTGTCCCAATGAATGAGTGAATTGTGCAAGCTACATGGGGCCAGAATGAAGGAGCGGCTCCAAATCAAGCCCAGACTCATCCTTGCCGTTTGATTCCAAATAGCAAGTTGCTTCTGGCAAGCTGGTTATGGCATTGAGCTCCGAGGTCAAAGTACAGTTTAAGGAAAAGGAGTAGCTAGCCAAGCTACCGTGAACATACCGGGCTTTATGCAAAATTGCAGTAAACCACCGACGCTGATCAACTCATGTCACAGAGGAAAAATATTCCTTTTGGCATGAAAGCACACTCACACTTTGTTTCATCCATGTGTTATAATTTGTAACTGTCAACCTGGGAAAAAGCATCAGGTTAGTGCAACTTGTCGTTGCAGACAATTCTAAGCAATCTCAGAGACAAATGATCCACCTCAGCATTTGGAAACTCC
Source organism: Poa annua (assembly GCA_026929855.1). Lineage (NCBI taxonomy): Eukaryota > Viridiplantae > Streptophyta > Magnoliopsida > Poales > Poaceae > Poa > Poa annua. The sequence continues at coordinate 13,452,874 of CM049434.1, read as the reverse complement.
ACCCTTCTTCACATATGTCAGATATTACATAAGAACAGTGGCAACTCGGTGACCATACTTTAGAGAGAAATGATCCTTTTTAATGGAAATAATCAAAGTGGTCATCCTACTTGTGGGGGATGTAATAAAAAAAGCACACGGGAAGCCGCACCTGCTTGCTACGCACTCGATCTTTCCATTCGTCCCCCACCCGAAACCGGTACCGTTTGATGGGCGTCTCATGAAGACCCAAGATGATGGTGGGCTGACATTCGCCACTGTGGTGGACGGCACAAAGCTAGCCATGTGGTCAGCTGAGACCGGACCCGAGGGAGCCATGGGATGGGCAAACCCTAGGGTAATCGATCTTGAGACGCTCCTCCTTGATGCCGGCTTCTCGACCCCAACACATGCATATTTGAGTGGCGTCGCGGAGGGTACGCAAGTCATTTTTGTGAGCACACATGCTGCTGGAGTCTACATGGTTGACCTTAAGTCAGGGCGGGTCAGGAAGGTGTCTCCGGACTTCGCTCATGACCAAACATGTTATCCCTACATGAACTTCTACATACCAGGTATTACCTACTTATGTGCACATATACAATCATTTGTTACAATGTGTCGACTGTAGCACTTAGCAAACATAAAGGAAAGTATCACACTAAGCAAGTAAACTCTTACGCATCATGATTTATGTGCTCTAAGATACAGAGTTGTTCCTCTAGAGTACAAGACCTCCTTCTCTTGATGATTCTATGCACATGTGGCGGATTTAGTAGTGTAGCCGGTTCCGTATGACTAGTCAGTCCTTGTGATTGGTGAGTAAGCAAAATGTACAATTAAGTGAAACCCATTGATTGATCAATCAGCTGTTTTTATTTTCTAATATATTGCATTTCTACAGCAATGGAAGCAGCTTCTACGAGCCAGGGGAAATGAGCTGGTGTTTCAGGTGTTCGTCAAGCTCAAGTTGCTGAAACCAGGGTTTCCTGATCAAGGGAGAGGTGCTAGCAGTGATATTACATATGGCAGAGTGTAGTTTGGATTTGTGAAATTGCTGCTTGTCCCAGTCTTAGTTTATGGAAAAAAATTAAGAAGTTGTTGCGTTCATGCTTGCAATTTTTATATAGTGTTAAATCATTTTGTGATCTTTAGAAGTATGGTAGCACCTGCACGATAATTTGAATGGAAACCGACAGCCCATGATGGAAAAATTCCTGAATATCATGTACAATTTGAACCTTCCCAGTGTGGATAGTCGGGTACTTCGTAAGTAGGATCTAGCCCCAATCTTGTGATTTTTTAGATCAAATCTCTTGTGAAGTGTGAGCATGCAAAACCAGATACCTTGTTTATGCTTGAATGTTGTTACAGCATGTTCATGAGATCTTTTGTATCTTTACGGACTGCTGTAGTTTTGGTGATAGTTTGCCATAACCTGTAAGGGTACAGGGACCTTTGCTTTTTTTTTTTTTGAAGCTTTGAGGTGTTTGATTTAAAGTTAGTATGTTTAACTAAGTATACATCAAGTCTTCTTGGTCAATAGCATGTTCTTGTGAATTGTTTGGAACGAGGGCAGTTTGGATTTGTGAAATTGCTACTTGTCCCAGTCTTGGTTTATGGGAAAAATAATTAAGAAGTTGTTGCGTTCATGCTTGCAATTTGTATATAGTGTTAAATCATTTTATGATCTTTAGAAGTATGGCAGCACCTGCACGATGCGAAGATGATTTGAATGGAAACCGACAGCACATGATGGAAAAATTCCTGAATATCAGGTAGAATTCGAACCTTCCTGGTGTGGACAGTTGGGTACTTTCTAAGCAGGATCTAGCCCCAATCTTGTAAGCATTTTTAGAAAAAATCTCTTGTGAAGTGTCAACATGCAAAACTAGATACCTTATTATGTCAGAATATTGTTACGACATGTTCATGAGATCTTTTATATTTTTTTTGGATTGCTTCAGTTTTGGTAATAGTTTACCATTGCCAGTGAGGGTACATGGATCATTCATTTGCTATCTTTTAGTGAAGCTTTGAGGTGTTTGATTTTGAGTTGGGTTGTTTAACTAGGTATACATCTGAGTCATCTTTGTCAATAGCATGTTCTTGTGAATTGTTTTCTGATTTCCGATCTTTATATATATATATATATGTTTACGGTTCTGCTCAGATTTAGTCTTGTTTGAGATGATGTTCATGTCTTGATTGGCAAGGCAATTTGGAGGTAAATATATTACCGTTTGGAATTGAAAGTTGTGCTCATGTTTTGCACATGCATAGTTCGTAGGTAGTGGAACATCTGGACAGTTCTTAGCATGGTTACATCAAGTTTATAATTTCAAGTGCTCACAGCTCAACATTAAAGTATGTCGCATAGCGAAGTTTTTGTTTCTCTGTCTTGGGAACAAGATTAAGCATTTCAGCCTTGTGCCGTGCAGTTTATGCATCGTATACTTGAGCTTCTTCCATAAACAAAATATAGAACTGAAGATTTTTTCAATTCTCTGGTATCTTTCAGAAACAAGTATTGAACTCATGAGTAACACCAGAATTTGTGAAGTGAATTCTGGTGTTACTCGTGAAAAAAAATACTTTTGTTTTATAAACACTTCGCCAAACAGAGCCTTAACAAAAACTGAAATATTGGTTGAGTTTGGGGTTTTGATCTGCGGGCACTCCCTTCGATATGTAGCTTGCACAATTCGTTCATTCTTTTTGTCACTTAAGATTTAGCTGTTGATGCTTACAGTAGCTAGATAGAGGTTGTTGCCAATTGTCTATGTATACTGTAAAAAATATTAACCTAGGAACTGACCACTAGTTGAGTTTACATGTATACAGACTGTTCTAATATTATATGAGATGTATGAGTTGATCATTTGTGCGTTCAGATACAGAGATAGTGCACAAGCACAAAATGCCAATGTTCAGCAGAACAGGTGATAAGTGCTGGCTATCCTGTGTATTGTCGATTCCACACTTCATCTGCTATCAAAATGATTGTACTTGCCAAGGTTAATGCTGTAACTACTTGCTTAGACCTCGGATGAAATCGTACCACTCCAGTCTCCAGCAGAAAAAGAGAGAAATGGACAAAGAAATGTAAGAATGAGAAGAAACCATTGAAGACCTGGCATTTTTCCTGATCAAGCTAGACCCTACTTAGAACGTACCAAATGATTTGAACACCAGCGAAGATGATTCGACTGAATTCTACAACACATTCAGTTCTCTTTTTTCCATATTAGGCATGACACAAAATGACTGAAATGGTCATTACAGACCGCAAGCACAGATGCAACAACTTCCTAAACAAAGTTCCAAAAACAAGCTTGTGCTATGTCTAACGTCGCTGCTACTGCCTCCGCCTTGATCAAACAGCCCCTGCTCCAGCAACTTGAGCTTCACAAACACTTGAAATACCAGCTCATTGCCCCTGGCTCATAGAAGCTGCTTCCATTGCTGCCAAAATTAAAGAACGTGGAAAAATAAAATACATTTATTGATGAAGTGGTTTCGCCTAAATGTACATTTTACATCAAACACAAGGACCGATAAGTCGCACACACACACACACGCACACACACACACACACACACACACACACACACACACTAGGGTAAACCCGCAGGGCCATAGAATCATTAAGAGATGATGGACTTGTACTCCATAGGAACTGCTCTTTTTTTATCATATATATTATGATGCCTAAGGTGACTTGCTAAGAAACATATTTTCATTTCATGTTGCTAAGTGCCACCGACAGATTGTAAGAAAGGATTGTTTATAGGTTATATATATGGGCATAAGTAATACCTGGCATGTAGAAGGTCATGTAAGGAAAGAACTTTCTGCCAGGAGGAGACACCTTCCCTTCTCGCCTTGACTTGAGATTAACCATGTAACAAGCCCGTGATGTGCTTACGAAGAAGACTTTGCTACCCTCCGCGATGCAACTAATCACATATTCAGATTCAGATGCTGGGATGGTGACGGCGCCATCAGGGAGGAGCGTGTTAAGATCAATGACCCTGAGTTTTTTCCATCCAATGCCCCCCTCGGGTCGATTCTCCATCGACCACAGTGTTAGATTTGTGATATCCATCACCGCGGTGAATCCCAGCCCGCCGTCTTCAGCAGTCATGAGACACCCTGTGACGTTGGTTGGTCTCTCGAACATTGACAAGGGAGTGTTCCTGGTTCGAACTTGATCACTCCATCGATGTTGAAGTAGAGTGCATCGCCCACAAGGACGCTAGGCGCCTAGGCACATGCTGGTTAAAGGTATACTTGGTGACATGGGGGTGGTGAAGAGAGGTGAGCTCGCTCCACGTACGAGTCTTGGATGAGTACAGCCAGCCCGAAGTGACACACTTCTGCTGATCGGTGGTGACTGTAGAAATCTTAGGGAACGGTTGTACCCTTTGGGGTAGCCGGGTACGTGTTAATATACACAGGAAAAGCCCCTGTGATGGCAAATACAGAAGGTATCCGTATTGGGTTAGAGTACTACTCTATACCCAACACGGATGTACATTATAACTCTAATACCCCCCTTAATCTAGACCTGGGAGAGGTTTAGATTACGCTTAAACTCATCTAATTTTCTTACACATAAAGTTTTCGTGAATCCATCGGCAATCTGATCCTTGCTTGATATGAACCTGACATCAAGTTGCTTGCGGGCAACCCGTTCTCGAACAAAAAAGAAGTCTATCTCAATGTGTTTGGTACGTGCATGAAAGACTGGATTTGCAGACAGGTAGGTAGCACCAAGGTTATCACACCATAGACATGGTTTTTCCTGAAGTGAGACACCAAGCTCACGAACAAGAGCTTCAACCCAAATAAGCTCAGCAGTGGCATTTGCAAGAGCTTTATATTCAGCCTCTGTACTTGACCTGGACACAGTAGGCTGTTTTCGGGCACTCCAAGAAATAAGATTGGGGCCAAAAAATATAGCAAATCCACCAGTAGAGCGTCTGTCATCTAAATCACCTGCCCAGTCTGCATCTGAATAGGCACTAAGAAGGGTAGAATTTGACTTCTGAAAAGTAAGACCAACCTTTCGTGTGCCATGAATATATCTCAAAATGCGTTTTACAGCAGTCCAATGTGTAGTAGTAGGAGCATGAAGATACTGACAGACCTTGTTAACTGAAAAGGAAAGATCCGGCCGAGTCAGTGTCAAATATTGAAGTCCCCCAACAATACTCCTGTAGTGTGTAATATCCTCAGGACCAAGAGGAGAACCATCTGTCAAGTTCAATGTATCTTTAGTAGAGAGGGGTGTTGGACATGGCGTACAAGAAGTCATACCAACACGACTCAATAAATCAGTAGCATATTTCTCTTGATTTAGGAGCAACCCATTGGACTGTTTGTGAACCTGAATTCCCAGAAAATAATGAAGATCTCCAAGATCCTTAAGAGCAAAATCTGAACTCAAATGATGGAGGAGAGCTGTGATAGCCGAATCTGACGAGCTTGTAACAATGATATCATCAACATAAATTAGGATAAACATTTGGAGACCAGACTTATTATAAAGAAACAATGAAGTGTCAGCCTTTGAAGGAAGAAAACCAAGAGTATGTAACTTGGAACTGAGACGAGAATACCAATCACGAGGAGCTTGTTTTAACCCATATAAAGCTTTGTCAAGTCGGCAAATATAATTTGGAGTAGCGGAAGACTCAAAACCAGGTGGCTGTTTCATATAAACCTCCTCTTCCAGAACACCATGTAAAAACGCGTTCTTGACATCTAGCTGCCGTAAACTCCATCCTCTAGAAACAAATATAGCTAAAACAAGTCTGATAGTAGCAGCCTTAACCACGGGGCTGAAGGTGTCCTCATAGTCAATACCATACCTTTGTTTGAATCCTTTAGCAACCAGACGAGCTTTGTATCGGTCAATAGTACCATCAGAATTTTTCTTGATGCGATAAACCCATTTACAATCAATAATATTTTTGTTGGAACTGGGAGGCACAAGGTGCCAGGTGCGATTGACCATAAGAGCATCATACTCTTCTTGCATTGCATTTTTCCAGTTTGCATCAGTGAGAGCCTCAGTAATATTCTTAGGTTCGCCTATAGATGTCAACAGTGCATATCTAACAGTGCCATCTTTATATATTCTGGGTTGACGTATACCTTTTTGAAGACGGGTGGTCACACCTGATTTAACCACAGGAGGAGCTGTAGCAGTGGGCGGAACAGAAAATCCTGAAGAATCAGCTGCATGGGACTCATCATTGCTGGTGCTGGCGTTGGTGCAGTTTGCATCAATGTCCAAATCATGAGCTGAATCATTAGTGTCATTATTTGCTGCATGCAAGCCACTGGTTGCAGCGTCGGGAGGGAAGAGACAGCGACGCGCCGGAGGCGTCGTGGCGTCCACGGACGGGCTGAGCTGAGGACCAGGGGACACATGCAATAGCGACGCGGGGGACAGCGACGAGTCGCGCTGCGACGTGGCAGCAGCTGGCTGGTGCGGTCCCGACGACTCGCATGCGGAGAACGCCGCGCCATCAGAGGCGGTCGGTGACTGATCCGAGGCAAATTTCTGTCCAGAATCCAGCTCGAGATCGCTACCTCGGCTGGTTGTTTCTTGAGTCCTGTTCTCCTGAGCTGAAGCTGTATTTGAGGTGCTGTTTTCTGCATGTTCGTCAGAATTTTGACCAGTTTGATTATCTGAATGTGGAGTCTCTTCAGCAACAACAACCTGGGGAGGAGCAACACTAGGAGAAATATGCAAATAGTGATCATTAGTATGCACACCCCTATCAGTAGATGCCGAAGATGAGTTGTCTTGTGGAAGGAGAAGTATTTCGTCACGTAGGCGACGACCGGCATTAGGATGAAGGGATGCAAACGGAAAAATATTCTCATCAAAGACAACATCACGAGAAATATAGACACGACCAGTGGTCACATCAAGACATTTAACTCCTTTATGGCGAGGACTATATCCAAGAAAAACACACTGTTTAGAGCGAAAAGAGAGTTTATGTTTGTTATATGGACGAAGGTTGGGCCAGCAAGCACAACCAAAAACTCGGAGAGGCTCATAGTTTGGTGGAACGTTGAGAAGTTTTTCGGTGGGGGTCTCAAAATTTAGGACTTTTGTAGGAAGCATGTTGATAAGAAAGGTGGCAGTGATAAAGGCATCATCCCAATACTTGAGAGGCATGGAAGCATTAGCAAGTAGGGCAAGGCCTACTTCAACGATATGGCGGTGTTTGCGTTCAGCAGACCCGTTTTGTTGATGAGCATGAGGACATGACACATGATGAACAATGCCTACACGTTGAAAGAAACTATTCAATTTCTCATATTCACCACCCCAATCAGTTTGCATGGTGAGAATTTTGCGACCAAATTGGCGCTCAACATATTGCTGAAAATCAAGAAAGACTTGATACACTTCAGAACGCTTCTTAAGCAAATAAATCCATGTAAACTTGCTAAAATCATCAATAAAGCTTACATAATATGAATGTTTGCCTACAGAAAGAGGAGCGGGACCCCATACATCCGAAAACATTTGTTCCAAAGGAACTGTAGACACACTAGTGGAAATAGGATAGGGTAGCTGGTGACTCTTGGCCTGTTGGCATGGATCACATATGTAAGGATTTATTTCTGGGGAATATAAAAGTTTATGTTTCCTAAGAATTTTCTGAACAATAAACGAAGATGGATGGCCTAGACGACGATGCCACGTGGAAGAGGAAGGCTTGATGGTGACGAGGGCATGCTTGGAGGACTCCGAAGACACTGGAACTAGAGGATATAAGCCACCATGACACGGACCTCTAAATATGACGCGCTTCGTTGCCTGATCCTTAATCAAGAAAAAGAATGGGTGAATCTCCATAAAATAATTGTTGTCTAGGCCAAGTTTATGAGCCGAAAGTAAACTCATGGATGCATCAGGAACATGTAAAATATCACGAAGTTGTATAGAACTATGAGGGGTGTGCAAAACAGAATGACCAACATGTGCAATATCCATACCTTGACCACTAGCATTGTGGACTTGATCACGGCCCTGATATTGTTCATGAACATGGAGCTTGTTGAGTTGACCAGTCACATGATTTGTGGCACCTGTATCAATGTACCAATTTGTATCAACACCATAAGCAGCCTTAGTTTCCTTCGGGGGTTTGTCCTCATCATCATCATCACCATAGCGCCACCAACACTCATCAGCCGGATGACCTTCCTTTTTGCAGATTTGACAAAAAACACCGTCTTGCCAAGGAGTGGCACGCCGATCCTTCTTTCCTTTCGGACGGCGATCCGAACGAGGTGGTCGATGCTGCGGAGGAAACTGCTGAGGAGGGCGTGGAGGACGCTGCTGCTGCTGAGGTGGCATATATGGCGCCATGTAAGGAGGAGGCGGAGCATACTGCTGCTGGTATGCCGGCATATAGGGAACCGGAGGAGGATACTGAGGTGTTGGCTGAAACTGCATGTACTGCGGCGGCCCTGGAGGATATTGCTGGAAGTGGTGAGGGGGCAAATATGGCGCTGGAGCTGGTGATCTCGGCAGCCCTCCCCCATAGACAGGGTTTGGGAAACGTGGAGCAGCATTAACCGACGACATAAAAGGTCCAGGAGCTTGGCCGGTTGTGGAGAGCATGGCATCACGAGTCTCAAAAGACAGCAATTGAGAGCACATATCATTAAGTGATGTGGAGGGAACAACCTTAAGAGCAGCAACAAAACCATTGTAGGAACTATCAAGACCATTCATGATATAATCCTTAAGTTCGTCATCATCAACAGTTTTTCCTGCCATGGCAAGTTCAGAAGCATAGCCTTTCATCTTGGTGATGTACTGCTGAGCGGTCAGATCGAGTTTCTTGGTGTTGGTGAGAGCACCACGGATATTGGAGACCCCTGATTTCGATTGAGAAGAAAACAGCTCATGAATAGCACTCCAGACTTCAGCAGCATGAACAAGGTTGTAAACATGGGGAAGGATATCATCCGAGAGAGAGTTGACAATATAGCTTACAACGTTCTGATCCCGGGTGATCCAGACATCATATGCAGGGTTGGGAACCTGAACAGGCTTCTTGTCAGCGTCTTCTCCAGCAAGAAACTCGGGCGGCGGCTGATCAGATCCATCCAGCAGGCGCATGACACGAGCCCCACGAAGGGTGGGCAGGACTTGAGCTTGCCAAGAGAGAAAGTTGTCCCGCGTGAGCTTGGTGGCAGGGGGAGCGCCGATGGAGGACGCCCCAGCAGATGTAGATGAAGAGGCCATTGGAGACGAGCGTTCTGGACGATCGGAAACTAGCGATCTTGGTGTGTAGTTGTCGAACGGAAAAAAAAAGTCCTGTAGGCTGTAGCGATCTAGGTTGTTTGGTTTTGGGAGCTGATCACCGAAAACAATGGGAATCAGCAAAGGAGCGTTGGTTGTGGCGATCGGGAGAGAAGCTCCGACGATCGAAGGTCCTGTGGGCGGCGACGGGAGAGGCTCCCGCGGCGGCGGCGACGGCTAGTTGTCGAGAGGAAGGGAGGGGCCTGATACCATGTAGAAATCTTAGGGAACGGTTGTACCCTTTGGGGTAGCCGGGTACGTGTTAATATACACAGGAAAAGCCCCTGTGATGGCAAATACAGAAGGTATCCGTATTGGGTTAGAGTACTACTCTATACCCAACACGGATGTACATTATAACTCTAATAGTGACCATGGCCACACGGAAAGGCCCTTCTTGGCAACCATGGTGGTCACAGCCTTGTGCGGCGCAGAGCACCGCCGCACTGAAGCGGAGCACGTCGTTGTCCGTGGAGGGCACGCTGCGCTGATGGCCCGTCAGAGGGTCCAACACGGTGAGGTCACCGAAATCCCCGAAGCCGTTATGGGGGGGCGAAGAGAACGCGGCCGTGGCGGCAGTCCACGGCCCTCACGGGTGTCCAGTACGAACGGTGGTCAGGCAGGGCGGGGAGGAGCGCGGAGGTGGGGACGAAGCTGGTGTCCTGTTGGAAGAGCCCCACGATGGGAGTTGTTCCGTGGAACTTGCGGTAGCGGCGGCGAAAGCCCGCGTCGGCGAGGATTCGCCGCCAGTTCTTGCGGACGGCGGAGGCGCGGACGAGATAGGCGAAGGGTTTAACATTTCGTTTTTATAACTTCTTTCGCACCTCACAGAGATTCGCGAATTTCGAGAAAAGAACGAAATTTCGAAGAAAGATTTTGAAAATTTCGGCCAGATTTATAGTCTCGGGTTCAAATTAATTTTAAAAAATAAAACAAAACCAGGAGGAATCAAACACAAGACCTGAAAGTTCACTATAAGAGTGTTCAACCACTAGAGTTGGTGGAAGTATTTGTTAATACAATGATCTAATTCTTCTTGTAGTGTAAACAATTGGACTTATTCAAATTTTGACGAAAATTTCGTTCGATATTATATTTTCTCGTCCCTTAGATAGATTCGTTAGTTTCGCGAATTTCGGTCGAAATTTCGACGAAATTTCGGGCTCGTCCGGAGGGAGGCGGAAGAAGACCTCCTCTACGAGCTCTTCCGTGAGGAAGAGGAAGCGATCCTTGATGAGCTTGTCCATCAGCGGCGTCGGCGGCATGGAGCGGCGGTGGCGAGGGTTTGGGTTTCGAAGAGTGTAGCCGGACTCTACGGAGCAGACGTTGTTTCCTCTGCGTTAGACCCGGTGGGGCTGGGAGATATAGGATTCTTTTGTATTGTTGGGTATGCGGGTACATGGGTACGGGTTTGACACCCCATACCCGCCTCCGTTAGACCCGTCGGGTCTGAAGTTTACCCGATAAGCAGACCCGCGGGTATTTTTTTTCACCATACCCTCCCATTTAACGCGGGTACCCGTTGCCATCCGTATCTGCGTGCAACCGCGCCGGTTCAGTTTCGTCAGGCTGGGCTCAAGAAGTGACCAGAAAGGAGACGCGTCCAAACGGTGGCAGGTCCAACAGAGCGTTGTGGGCTTGTGGCCCATAACAATGGTCAAAATCACTAATAATATAATATTTTTACGTGAATATTATAATCTTAAGTCATGATAAAAATAAATTTAGAAATATGAGTCTCTTATATCAAGATAAAAATAAATTTAAATCAACTCGCAATACAATGGCCAACCGGTAATAATATAATCTATATCAATATAAAAGACGTTCACAGTATAAAAATAATCCATAGTGACCCAATGAAAGCCATTTTCTATGCAAATTGAAATATTCGAAAAAGGGTTCTTAACAATCATTTTTTCTCCAATTGAGAAAATATGTCCTCACATTCTCAATCAAAAATTTGACCAGACCAAGACAAATATAAATTTGGGTCAATATATACAAAGGCAAAGTATAACCAAAAAACACAATCCATTGCATATATAAAGTTGGTTTCGGCAACCCCAAATCTTGAAAAACACTCTAATTCTTGTTAAATACCCCCCACACAAAACAGTGTTTAGAGTCGGGTTTTGTTAGTTCGAGAATTAGCTATTGCACAAAAGAAGAGTTGGTTTCCAACTAGAGAAAACCCGGTCCATGTTTTTGGTTTGGAATCGTTTTCCGTAGTTTTTACTAAAATAAGCATAACATTCTTATACCAAATCCGTTTATGACGTATGGCCAATCAAATTGTTCAGAGAAAACACGTGCATTTAAAAAAAAATCACCAAAAATCAAGATACGACGGGTTGCCCTACCCTTTCCTGCTGGGAGCTCCGGGCACAGAACATTTAAAATGTTTTTAATGCCATGAAAATGTTGAGTGATACTGGAGATCGTTAGTAATTTTTCATACAAATACTTTTGTCACGGTGTTCTGATAAGAGAAAATCGGAAAAAGGTTTATTTTAAACCCTGAACTCGTAGACGTTCGGCGAAATGAACCTTGAACTCCAAATCCCTGTCGTTTGAAGCCTGAACTTGCGAATTCCCGTCTAAACCAAACCCTGGACATTTGTGTCAGAGAAAAAATAAAATTATAAATTTGCTCCTGTGGTTGACAACATTGGCCCACATGTCATATCCATATTCCCCGGTCTATTTTTCTGGGCAACTGGGAGCTAGACTCGAATTCCTCTCCTCAGATGCACCAGAGGTACGCGATGTCTAGATGAGGGAGCACGGGAACGACAACGGCGGCGACGTGCATGAGAGGTGGGAGACAGGGTCGACGTTGCTGCTCAGGCGGGGTCGTGGAAGAACGGCCGGCCAGCCGCTGCTCGGGCTGGGAGATGGGGTCGAGGTGCTTGTCACGCGGGCAACTGCTAGGGAGGGAGGCGGCCGACGTTGGAGCTCATCCTACATGTCAGATACTTCCTCTGTAACTAAATATAAGATGTTTTGGTAGTTCAATTTGAACTACCAAAACGTCTTATATTAAGATACGGAGGGAGTATTACATAAGAACAGTGGCTGATCCTTTGTAATGGAAATAATCAAAGTGGGCATCGTACTCCAGATCAACTTCATATGTCTCTGCCTTCGGGTCGCAACACGACAATGGTGGATTGGTCCAACACAGCGTATGAGGGATCCATCATCGTGCAAAAACATTCCACCGGATTTATGTTTTCTTGTTATATGCAAAGAAGTTTACATTGAATCAGGAATATTTTTATTTATGCAGGAAAATTAGTATTTCATATCATGGAAAGTTGTTTATGCAGCATGGAGACAATATTTTGTAGGCCGAAGAAATGTTCCATCATATGAAAAATTATCAATCAAATTTACAGATGATGCTCCTATCGCACATATAAAAATGTTTATACTGCCCATCAAAATATCGAGTGATATTGTAGATCAATAGTTGGAAACAATTCACTTTATTTATATGTTTTTTCTACACCTTTTTTTTGTAGAAATACTCTATCATCCCATATTCCCACTCCGAAACTTATTTTTTTCGTTGGACAAGCTGGCTGAACCCAACCATTCCCCTCCGAAGCCTGACCACTCTTCTCACCCCAAACCCTCGCCGCCGACGCCGCCGGTCCTGGTCACCACAGTCCGTACTCCAGTCTTCCCTCACCCAAACCCTTGCCTCAACCGCACCGCATAATGCCGCCGCCGGTCCTGGTGGACGATGTCGTCGAGGAGGTCCTGCTACGCCTTCCCCCGGAGGAGCCCGCCTGCCTCGTCCGCTCCTCAGCCGTCTGCAAACCATGGCGCCAGATCCTCGCCGCCCCGCGCTTTCGCCGCCGCTACTGCGAGTTCCACGGAACTCCTCCCGTGCTGGGCCTATTTCAAAATGACGGCCGCTTCATTCGCACCTCCTCCCTCCTCCCTGCCCAGCCCGACCCTGCCGGCTGGGTTACCTTGGACTGCCGCCACGGCCGCGCCCTCTTTGCCACCTCTATCGGGCGCGGGGAGCTCTTAGAGCATCTCTAACAGCTGCCCTATTTTAGCCTCCGTGCCCTAAAAAACCGTTTTTAGGGCACGAGAGGGCAAAAAACGCTCTCCAACAGCTGCCCTATCAGCTGCCCTATTTTGGGGCAGCCCTAAATTTTGCTCCTCTCTGCCCCATATTTGGGGCAGAGAGGACCCCCGCGCGAGCTGCCCTATCCTTTCCATTTCCGCGCGCGCGACTCCAACCGCCACGCTGAAACATTCCCTCCCCCGACCCGAAACTCCGATCCGCCGCCGCCGATTCGCGCCGCCCGCCACCGCCCCAACTCCCGCCCTTGCTCCAGCGGGCTGCCCCGCCGCTCCGCCGCCGTTTCCCGCCGGGAAATGGCCGTGGCCGAGCTCGATTCGTCCCCGCTGTGTTGAATCCGCCCCGCCGTCGCCGGGCGCCGCCGAGCTCGATTCGGCCGTCTCCCGCGGCCGCGAAGCTCTGGGCGGGTGGATCCCGAGCGCCGCCGTCCGTCTGCCGCCCTCCTCGCTCTCACGCGAGCAGCCGCCGACGATTTGACGCCGCCCCGCCGCGGCCGGGGTGAGCTTTTTTTCCTTCACAAAGTAGATGATATTTTTTTTGCTTTTTTGATCTAGATGATTAGATAGCTAATTGTAGTGCTTGTTTGTAGATGGTGGTGTTCGATTACACCACGTCCGACGAGGAGTTCGACATGGACGAGGACGAGGATGTTGCCATGCTCCTCATGATGCATCACGAGGCGAACAAGAGGCCGAAGCACGGCGGTTCGGTGATGGGGCGAGAGCACATCCGGAGGCAGCGGCAAGAAGCACATGCCAAGCTCATGGCCAACTACTTCGTGGAGAGACCGGTGTTTCCGGAGAGGTACTTTCGACGCCGGTTTCGGATGAGTCGTGATTTGTTCCGGCATATTACCGAGTGTGTGCAGTTGCACGACAAGTTCTTTGAGCAGCGGAGGAATTGTACCGGAGAGCTTGGACATAGCCTCTACCAGAAGGTCACCTCCGCATTGCGCCAGATGGCTTATGGTGTTCCTGCAGATCTTGTGGATGATCACTTGGCCATGAGTGAGAGCCAGAGCATCAAGTGCCTTCGGCGCTTTGCGGTTGCCATTGTTGAGGTTTTCGGGCCCGAGTATTTGAGAGCACCCAATGCTCAAGACACGGCTCGGCTGCTACAGGCTTTCAAGGTATGCTTGGATCTATTGATTGCATGCACTAGAGGTGGAAGAATTGTCCTGCGGCGTGGCATGGACAATTCAGAGGACACAAGCAAGGTTCCACCATCATTCTTGAGGCCATGGCTGACCAAGAGACTTGGATATGGCATGCATTCTTTGGCATGCCCGGTTCTTGCAATGATATTAATGTTCTCCATCGTTCACCTCTATTCACAAAATTGGCTAGCGGAGAGATGCCTGAGGTGGAGTTTCAGGCCAATGGCAAGACATACAACATGGGCTACTATCTTGCAGATGGGATTTATCCCAAGTGGTCGACATTTGTGAAGCCATTGATTCTCCCCCACGGCAGGAAGGAGCTTGATTTCCACAATGCTCAAGCGGCGGCAAGGAAAGATGTGGAGAGAGCTTTTGGGATTTTGCAAGCCCAATTTGCTATTGTCAGAGGACCGGCGAGGTTTTGGGATCAGGAGACTCTTTGATACATCATGACGGCATGCGTGATCATGCATAACATGATCGTGGAGAATGAGCGTGGGCAAAATGCCATCTATGGCACCTACGAGTTGATGGGGCGTCCGGTCCGGCCGAGGCGAGGTGGAGACCGAGTCCAGCGCTTACTTGACGTCTACCACGAGATATGGGACTCCGATGTGCACAACGATATTCAGAAGGATCTCATGGAGGAGTGGTGGACATGGAATGGAAGGCAAAGAGCAAGGCCGTGCACTTGATTCTATTCCATTTGATGTTGTTGTATGTGATGAACAATTTGGTGTTGTGTGCCCATTTGTGTTTTATTTGATAAACCATTTGATGAACTAGACATATTGTGTTGTAATAAAGCCAGTACTATTTAATTTTCATTTGTTAGAAATTTATTTAGATCATATAGCATATCATTTGTTCGTCATATGTATGAAATATGTGCAAAAAAGAGCCATTTGGTATAGGATAGGGCACCTAAAATAGGGCAGCTGTTGGAGAGGTAGTGCCCTAAAATAGGGCAGCTGGAAAAGTGGAAAACTGCTCGGTGCACTATATGTGCTAAAACAGGTGCCATATATGTGCTAAAACGGGATAGGACATGCTCTTAGATCTCATTGTCTTGGACCCCGCGACGGGCCACCAGCGCCGCGTGCCCTTGCCCTGTGACGAATTGGCGAGTGACAGCTTGGCGAGATTCAGTGCAGCGGTGTTCTGCCGTTCTGCGCAGCACGAGGCTGCGTCCACCACGATTGCCAAGGAGGACATTTCCTTCTGGTCTTGGTGACCACAGATCAGTATGCTGGAATCACATCGGGCTGGCTGTACTCATCGGAGACTCACGTCTGGAGCAAGCTCAACCCTCTTCATCACCCCAATGTCAACGTCTCTGTACATCACCCGCGTGTCAGGTTTTCCTCTCGCATCGATCGGGGAAGCGTCCTTGTTGGCGATGCACTCTACTTATACGTAGGTGACATCATCGAGTGCCTAGTTTGGTACACTTCGCCTGTCAGTGTTCGAGAAGCCGATCGATGGCGCTGGGACTCTCATGACGGCAGAAGGCGGTGGGCTGGGATTCGCCGCCGTTGATTTAACCCTTTGGTCAAGGGAGATGGGACCTAACGGATCCATGAGATGGGCAAGATTCAGGGTAATCGATCTTAAAGCGTTTTTTTGACGGAAACCCGCGAGCGCGGTTTCAATATATTAAGAGGAATCCGGAACAAATGCCGGTTTGGATTACAGGGAGTTACACATAGAAATAAGAAAGAAAAGTAAGAGATATAACAAAGGAAGAAGAACAACATAGCACTAAGCAACAACCCCGTAGGGAAGGCCTTCAACTCTCTTCATCTTCCGGTTACCGTTGGACGCCAGTGCACCAGAAACTTCACCGCCGTAGACGAAAAGCTTCAATCCGCCGAGATCAGCCACGATGGTGTTGGAGCAGCCGAAGGGCAGCACATTGCCGAGTCCACTCCGGACGAAGGGCCATGTGTCACCGAGGCTTTTACACAACAACCAACAGCATAATCGAAGGGCCTCGCGCAGCCGAGTCGACACCCGGGGAAACTTCACCGGCACTAGCCCGGCCGTTAACCGGCATCAGAGGAGAGACTCTAGCCCCTCCGTAGAAGCTCGAGCATTGTGACCATGGGGAGACGTCACCGAGAGGCAAACAACAAGAAACACAAGGAGAGAGATCACCAACAGCACCACTGCACCCAGCCGCCACGAACCACCACCAACCAGCCCAAAGGGAACAGAGCTCCAAGAAGACGCCTCCAAGGAGGGAGCGACATCGGAGATGCCGTCGTCAACCGATCCAGGCAATGGATCAAGGCTTTCGCCCGGAGCAAACAGGGCGGTGTGCAGGCCTCCTAAACGACCCTCCAAGGAGGTGACCGGCGCCCGCAGGCGTCGACGTCGTCCGTGCCAACAGAAGATGGCACGGGGCTCTCGCCCGCCGCCACACACACCCACCCTCTGCACCTTGCCGGCCTCCAAGCTGCCGACGAGCAGGGCAGGGTGACCGAAGCCAACCGGCACCTACAGCCAAGCAGAGCCGAAGGGGAGGCCAACCAGCATGTTGAGCCCGAGAGACAGACCACGCCGCCGGCCGGAGAAGTGGATCGAGGAAGCGCCGCCACCGCAACACCACCTCCACCGCACGCCAGCCCGAGCAGCTCGACGCCCCCCACCGCGCCGCCAACAGCCAACACTGACCAGGCGGCGGATCTGGGCGGGATCCCAGATCCACGGCCTCAGCACCTCCACCCACCCAAGAGCTGTTGGGCAGGCACCCTTCAGCGCGCTCGAAGGAGAGGAGGAGGCAGGCGCCGTCGCTCGACCAGGGACGCCGCCCCGGCCGCCGTGCGCAGACGAGCTTCCAGCAGCCGCCCCAGCCGCCGCAGGAGGTCACCGCCACTAGCCACCACGCCCTGGCGCCTTTGGCGCGTCGGGCCCGCCACCACCGAGGTCCTCGCCAGCGGTAGCGGCGGCAGGGGAGCCGCCGGAGTTGGAGCTTTTGTGGCTGAGCTAGGGTTCGCCCCGGTGCCGTCCTGGGGGACGACACGGGAGCGGGAGGCTGGGGGGAGATGGTTAAAAATTTATCTTAAAGCGTTGCTCTCTGGTCATCTGGTGTGTTCAAGATCCCAGATAAGATTATTAGCTTGGTTGCATGGGGGGTCTGTGGCTTTGTGGAGGGCACCCAAGCAGTTTTAGTGCGAACATGTCATGGTTCCTGCATTCTGGACCTCAAGTCAGGCCGAGTGAAGACGGTGAAATGTTACGAGACAAAATTGTTTCCCTACATGAGGTTCTACTTCCCGGGTAATACTTACTTGCATATATAAACCTGAACGCAATCCCTTCCTACAATTTGCTAGTCGCACTTAGCAGCATGGAATGAAAATTTGGCACTTCACATGCTATTGTATCTAATAAATCTTTGCATTTCTGCAGCAATGGAAGCGGCTTGTACGGTCCAGGAGCAATGAGGTTTTGTTCGAGGTGTTTGGATCAAGTGCTCGAGTTTCTATGGATCAATTGTGATCTAGCGGTATAGAAATACTTCTAGTTATTATTTTGCGTAAAAGGAGCAGAAAAACATGTTTTATTGAACGAGACAAATATGAATGTGCTATTGCCAAAATATCAATCAGTCAAGCTTTATTTTAACAAATATGTCAATAAGTCAAATTTATTTTCAAGGGGACGGCCTTTCTGAGCACTGAACCAATTAATTTGATTTGTTTTCTGATCCTAATCAAAATAATGAGAAATAAATTTCATAAATAGCTTCTTAAATAATATAGCGGTCCAAACTTCACCATATTTCTCTGCCTTCCGGTCGCAACACGACAATGGTGGATTGGTCCAACACGGCGTATGACGGATCCTTTATTGTGCGAAAACAATTCCATCGTATTAATGTTTTCTTGTTATATGCAAAGAAGTTTCCATTGAATCGGGAATATTTTTATTTATGCCGTATCATGGAAAGTTGTTTATGTAGCTTGGAGACAATGTTTTGTAGGCCAAAAAGATGTTCCATCATATGGAAAATTATCTATTAAATGGACAGATGATGCTCCCAACGCACATATAAAACTGTTTCCACTGCCAAAAAAAATGTTGAGTGATACTGTAGATCATTTAGATGGAAATAATTCATTTATTTATATGTTTTTTCTACATTTATTTTGTACAAATACTCTATGCAAGACAACCAGTACTGCATGGGCTTTACATATTTGTTTCATACTTTTAACCAAAATATTTGTCAAGCCTGAAAATATGTCTTTTAACCAAAGACGCACAGTGGTCTAAGAGAAATACACTGGTAGAAAACGGACCTTTGGTCCAGACTTTTAGTCCCGCACCAATTTGCGGCCGGTACTAATATAACATTAGTACCGGTCCCAGCGGCCGGACAGGCGAACGGCAGCAGTACCGGTCGGTAAGCAACCTTCAGTACCGGTTGGTGTAACCAACCGGAACTAAAGGATTTGGGGCTGGCGCTGCAGCGGCGGGTCCCACGGCGAGAACCTTTAGTACCGGTCTGTGTTACAAACCGGTACTAAAGATGGACATGTAGTACCGGTTTGTGTTACAAACCGGTACTAAAACATTTCGCTATAAATTCCATCTACTTCCTCCAGCCCGAGCTCACTTCACTCTCTGCCTCCTCATTTATTTCTCTCTGTTGTTGCTCGAGCTCGGTGGTGATCCGGCGATTTGTCCAATTTGGTGGCACCATTTTTGGTCAAAAAGGTTAGAAATTTGTTTCTCTTACATTTAATTGGAAACTTCAGTTCATTTAGTGCTAGTTTGAGCTCATTTAGTGTTAGTTTGACCTAGATAGAAAAATGTAGGAAAATCTAGAAATGTATTGTTAGTTTGACCTAGATAGAAAAATTTAGAAAAATCTACAAATGTAGCTTATTTAGTGCTAGTTTCTTCATTTACTTTGTGCTAGTTTAGCTAATTTTGTCCAAGTTTAGCTCATTTAGTCCTAGTTTAGCTCATTTTATGCTATAATTACGTAATTAATTGTTTATAGAATTATTACTTGTATAATTTTCTTAATTGTGTAACTTTTTGTTATATATAGTGTCATGGTTTTGACATCTGTCCACACTGGCTCTCGCCCGCTCTATTATTCGGATGTGGTACGATTGTTTGTTATAAGTATATGTTTGTTTAATTTCGTGTTTACAAAAATTATACCGACCAACTTAACGTAGATATATTTTTATCTAGGAGGTAGTTGAACCGGAAAATGAGCCCGACCCTATTTTCGAGTTTTTAGTAGAAGAAAACAATGATTTGAAAGCTAAATTGAAAAGAAGTGAAGATCTTCGTCTCGAAGAGAAGATGAAATGGGAGTTGAAGATTGCCGACGTCGTCGATGATAACGAGATCAAGATGGAGGCAATGCGCTTGGATCACAAGATCAAGATGAATGCAATGCGCTTGAAGCTTAAAAAGTTTAGAAAATATGTCATTAGTCAAGAGGCTTGGTATCATTATGCTGTTGGTTCAATAATTACCTTAGTTGTGATTTTGATCGCATTTGTCGTTGGATTGAAATTCTTTAGCTAGTTCTATGTTAGTTTCAATTAATGAATATTTTATGAGAACTATGTATTAGATTTGTTTAAATATGGTGAACTTGTATTAATGAATTGGTCACGTATCTATCTATTCATGGTAGATATATATATATATAACTATTGTGTAATGGTTTTGTATATATTTACATAATGCAGATGAATCGACAATGGATGTACGTTGACCGACGCACTCCGGAGTTCATGACCGGCGTGCTGGATTTTATCCGTGTTGCTGAGGCAAATAAGCGGGATGGTTTTATGTATTGTCCATGTTGTGCTTGTACGAATATCAGGAGTTACTCCAACTCAAAAACCATTCACATCCACCTGTTTCAGTCCGGTTTCATGTCCGGCTATAATTGTTGGACCAAACACGGGGAAACAGGGGTCATAATGGAAGACAATGAAGAAGAAGAGGACGATGACAACTATCATGAGTTTCCTGAATACGACGGTACTACAATGGAGGAAACTGGAGAAGACGCGCCTGACGAAGAGGCGCCGGATGAGCCCGCTGATGATCTTTCTCGGGCCATTGCTGATGCACAGAGAAACAGCGTAAATCAGAGGGAGTGGGTCAAGTTGGAGCGCATGTTGGAGGATCACAAAAAAAAATTGTACCCAGGTGTCGAAGATGACCAGAAAAAGCTGGGTACGACGCTGGATTTGCTGCAATGGAAGGCTGAGAATGGTGTATCGGACAAGGGGTTTGAAAAGTTGTTGAAAAAGATAAAGAAGATGCTTCCAAAGGATAACGAATTGCCCGACAGTACGTACGAGGCAAAGAAGATCGTCTGTCCTCTAGGATTAGAGGTGCAAAAGATACATGCATGCATTAATGACTGCATACTCTACCGCGGTGAGGAGTACGAGAATCTGAATGCATGCCCGGTATGCGGTGCATTGCGGTATAAGATCAGGCGAGATGACCCTGGTGAAGTTGAGGGCGAGCGCCCCAGAAAGAGGGTTCCTGCCAAGGTGATGTGGTATGCTCCTATAATACCACGGTTGAAACGTTTGTTCAGCAACAGAGAGCATGCCAAGATGTTGCGATGGCACAAAGAGGACCGGAAGAAAGACGCGATGTTCAGACACCCCGCTGATGGATCCCAGTGGAGAAAAATCGAGAGAGAGTTCCCGGACTTTGCAGATGACGCAAGAAACTTAAGATTTGGTCTAAGTACGGACGGCTTCAATCCTTTTGGAGAGCAAAGCAGCAGTCATAGCACCTGGCCTGTTACTCTATGTATTTACAACCTTCCTCCTTGGTTGTGCATGAAGCGAAAGTTCATTATGATGCCAGTGCTCATCCAAGGACCGAAGCAACCAGGGAGCGAGCTTGATGTGTACCTCAGGCCATTAGTTGACGAACTTTTAGAGTTGTGGCGGGAAGAAGGTGTACGTGTGTGGGATGAGCACAAACAGGAGGATTTTGACCTTCGAGGGTTGCTTTTCGTAACGATCAATGATTGGCCTGCTCTTAGTAACATCTCAGGACAGACAACTAAGGGATACCATGCATGCACACACTGTTTGGATGATACTGAATGTATATACTTGGATAATTGTAAGAAGTGTGTGTACCTGGGGCATCGTCGATTTCTTCCGGTCAGGCATAACGTCCGGAAGCAAGGAAAGCATTTCAAAGGTGAGGCAGATCACCGTAGGAGGCCTATGGACCGTACTGGTGAACAAATATTTGATATGGTCAAGGATCTAAAAGTAATCTTTGGAAAGGGTCCTGGAGGACTAAAGGTTCCAGATGACGCAAACGGGCACGCACCCATGTGGAAGAAGAAATCTATATTTTGGGAGCTACCATATTGGAAAGTCCTAGAGGTCCGATCTGCAATCGACGTGATGCACGTGACGAAGAATATTTGTGTGAACCTGCTAGGCCATTTGGGCGTGTATGGGAAGAAAAAAAACACAACTGCAGCACGGGAGGACCAGAAACGTTTGAAAGAACGAGACGGCCTGCTTCCAGAACATTATGACGGTCCGGCCAGCTATGCTCTAACCAAACAAGAGAAAGTGATATTTTTTGAATGTCTGAGCAGTATCAAGGTCCCGTCTGGCTTCTCGTCGAATATAAAGGGAATAATAAATGTGGCACAACAAAAATTTCAAAACCTAAAGTCTCATGACTGCCATGTGATTATGACGCAATTGCTTCCGATTGCATTGAGGGGGCTTCTACCGGAAAATGTTCGAGTACCCATTGTGAAGCTTTGTGCATTTCTCAATGCAATATCTCAGAAGGTAATCGATCCAATGATCCTACCAAGACTACAGAACGATGTGGTCCAGTGTCTTGTCAGTTTTGAGTTGGTGTTCCCCCCATCCTTTTTCGATGTTATGACGCATGTCTTGGTTCACCTAGTCGAAGAGATTCAAATTCTCGGTCCCGTATTTCTACACAATATGTTCCCATTTGAGAGGTTCATGGGAGTCTTAAAGAAATATGTTCATAACCGTGCTAGGCCAGAAGGAAGCATCTCCAAGGGCTATGGAACCGAGGAGGTCATTGAGTTCTGTGTTGACTTTATTCCTGACATTAATCCGATTGGTGTTCCACAGTCGCGACATGAGGGGAGACTGAGTGGAAAATGCACTCTAGGGAAAAAAGTATTTGTATGTAGGGACGGACCTTCTTTCAGTCAAGCGCACTACACAGTTCTACAAAATTCCTCATTGGCAGCTCCGTATATCGAGGAACACATGAATATTTTACGATCTGAGAACCCGGTGGAGGATGAGTTCTGGATTAAAGATCAACACACGGCGAAATTCAGCGGTTGGTTGCAAACACATCTCATGAGTAACACCGAAGTTGATGTTGAGCTGTACTTGTTGGCCAGGACACCATCTTCGACTATAGTCACTTTCGAAGGGTACGAGATAAATGGGAATACATTTTACACGATCGCTCAAGATAAAAAGAGCACCAACCAAAACAGTGGTGTCCGCTTTGACGCAACAAACAGCAATGGGCAAAAGGACACATATTATGGTTACGTAGAGGAGATATGGGAACTTGAGTATGGACCTTCTTTTAAGGTCCCTTTGTTTCGGTGCAAATGGGTCAAGCTGAATGCAGGCGGGGTAAAGGTAGACCCGATGTACGGAATGACAACGGTGGATCTGAACAATCTTGATTACAAAGACGAACCGTTCGTCCTAGCAAATGATGTAGCTCAAGTTTTCTACGTGAAAGACATGTCTACCAAACCGAAGAAAAGAAAAAATATGGAAGCGAATACATCAGACGAGGCAAAACGCCACATAGTTCTTTCAGGGAAAAGAAACATCGTGGGAGTGGAGGACAAGACAGACATGTCAGAAGATTATGATAAGTTTGATGAAATTCCGCCCTTCAAAGTCAACACTGACCCAAGCATCACGTTAAGTAATGAAGATTCTCCATGGTTCCGGCGCAAAGTTAAGCAATCGAAGAAAAGGAGGAATAATACAACAGATGGGAATATTGGTGATGTGTAATCCAGGAATGATATTTATGAAATATGAAATATTGTCATAAATCAAGTTTCTAGAACTATCAATGTTTCTGTGATATAACCACTAGTTGTGTACCTTAAAATGATTTTTCCAAAAACTTAAGACCAAACTATCAAATAGTTGTAGTTCAAAGTTGAATTACTTTCGAAAAATCGACATAAACTCAATTAACTAGGGAAAATTAGGTAGAAATCAAAGAAAACCTTCTACTTGGCGATTATCCATCATATGTGGACTAGTTTCCATGAAAATTAAATGGGTGCCATTTTGCATCATATTTTTGGTACTTTGTTCACAAAAAAAGTCATGATTTAAAATGGGGATTATCAATTCCCTTTATTTTAAATGTTACATTTTTTAATATCTAATTTTTGTAATTTATTGAAAACATGTTCTTCAATATAGACATGATTTTTAGTAATTATTACAAACTAATTAAACAATTACATCAGTAGATATAAAAAAACAGAAAGGAGAAAAGAAGAAAAGAGAAATAAAATGAAAAAGATCTTTAGTACCGGTCCGTTCTACCAGCCGGTACTAAAGGTTTTCGTTTCGCGCCAGTTTTCTGGGCGCCCAAACGACAGACCTTTAGTACCGGGCCGTGCTACCAGCCGGTACTGAAGTAGATTTAGTACCGGTCCGTGCTAGAGACCGGGACTAAAGGTCCATGCATTAAATGCGCTCGCCCAGATCGGGCAGTTCTCATTCTCACACACAGACGAACCCCCGAGCCCCTCGACGACGAAGACGACGCAGACGCCTCGCCTCCCTCGACGCCATCGCCGGAGACGCTGCCGTGCCGCGCCGCTGCCCGCTGCTCGTCTCCCCCGACTCCGGCCGAATCTCCGCGCGGCGATAGGTAAGCTCTTCTCCTCCTTCTTCTCTCCATTGCCACGCCGGAGCTAGGGTTTCTAGAACGCCGGAGTAGGCTTCCTGCGCCGGAGACGCTGCCGTGCTGTGCCGCTGACCGCTGCTCGAAGCCGTCCCCGACGCCGCCCATACCCAACGCGACGTGCAGGAAGCCTTCCTCGACGCGCCCGATTCCGGCGGCGGCGGTTGCGTGGCTATGGCCCTATTTCGGTGACAAAATTAGGGCGGCGCCGCCACCAATAGGTTGCGCCCGTCGGTGTGCAACTCGCCGCGGTGTCGGGCTCCTCCTCTCGTCTGCAATGGAGGGGCAGGAACTTGAATCTCCATTGGCGACGTCATGGTGACGTCATCACCTTGTTTTTCTAGAATATTTAGTTAGACTTGAAAATTCTACTGTTTTAGGTGTTGTTAGGAAAATTTAGTTATACTTGCTAGTTAGACTTGCTAGTGTTAGAATTTAAAGTGTAATAGTGTTAGAATATTTATGTGAATGCTATTGTTGGATTTTTAGGATTTTTAGTATTGTTTTACGGTTTGTAGGATTTGTGCAATTTTTTGATTTGTCAATGTGACAAAGTGAATTGTTCTTTATAATGCTACAATTGTTCTAAAGTGTTATTTATATGCTATTCTTAGAATTTAAAATGTTATTTATATGAATGCTATTGTTAGATTTTGATGTGTTATTTATATGAATTTAAAGTACTTATGCAATTTTATTTGATGCAAATAACTTGTGTAATTTTATAAGTGTGGATTAATAGTTTGTAATGGTACTGTTTTTTAAATTGCTATAGGAAATGCTACTGTTTTAGATGAATTGCTAGGAAATGCTATTGTTTTTAATGATAGTTTGTAAATGTTAAGTGAATTGGTACTGTTTTGCAGTGTAAGGAAGTTTATAAATTTTGGCCGATGATTAGATGGTTGCACGTTGCATCTTCAGGGAGGTGTGAGTGAACCATGTTGTCTGAACATATATGCAATGTTCATTCCACGTTGTTCGCTGACACCATCCCTGAAGCAATTCTATATGAGGCCTTGCTGTCTGTTTTGCAATGTTAGGAAGTTTGTAAAATTGGATTAATAGTGTGGATGCAAAGTAGTTGTGCAAAGTACTTGTGTAATTTAGGGTAATTTTATGGATGCTACTATGTAATTTTATTTGATGCAAAGATTAAAATGCTACAATGTAATAAATAGTGTGGATTCAAGTGTTGAAATTTGTGAATGAAAGTGTTAGAATTTGTGAAATAGTATTGTGAAAATGCAACCACAATTTTCCGCGGCAACGCGCGGGGAATGCAATCACAATTTCCCCAATGCAAAGTACTTGATTTCGTCGATCCCTCGCCTCACCGTTATAACTTGACATCATGTAGGAATCTCGCCGTCTATCCCTCGCCTCACCGTCGTCCTGTCTGTGACCGTACTTGATTTCGTTGATCCCGCGCCTCACCGTCGTTCCCGAGCATCCCCTCGTGCCCTCCCCCGCGGTGAGCCTCTACCGTGCGCACATGTTATTTCTTTACAATAATGCCGCCGCCCGATTTGGCACTAAATAGTTCTATCTTTTTTTTTTGTATTAGTTAAGCTATGGACGGCAGAGCAGGGGAAGATCAATTGTTCGACATCATCAGAGATGGTGAAGATGATGGATCGCAATATCTTAACATGTCCGGTGGTGAAATGGAGGACGAGGAGATTTATAACTTAGAAGCTCCTCCATCCGCCTCGAACAATAATGCCGATGAGAATGTAGCGCAGAATACCGACGAGGTATACATAGCTTCTGGTGATAAATTAATGATTTGATATGTGTACATATACATGTTTTAACATAATATTTCTTCTTTTAGCCCTCCGGATCGGGATCGAGCAAGTCTGTTAAAAGAAAACGAGGCCCGGCCAAAAAGTTAAAAGAAGAAAGATTTGATATCGAAGAAATCTCTGAAATTGGCGAACCGATTGCTCCGAAAGAGCACGCACGTAAATTTGTGAGTCAGTGCGGAGTTATTGTTCGGGACAACATTCCGATCACCATCCGAGAATGGCACAAGCCGAAGGGTGGAGGAGAGAGTTTTGTGTCAGATATTTGCAAGAGGGAACTTCTGAAGTCCGTTTTCCACAATTTCGCCCTACCGACAGGACTCGGAGATGCCGAGAAAAAGAAAGTCTTCCAGTGGACTCTAAAGAAAATGGCCGAACAATTCATGAACTACAAGAAAAGGTTATACCAGCAATTCATCAAGACAAAGAAAACCCCTAATTTTGAAGACGTACAGTACAGGAGGATAAGAGATCAGTGGCAAGAATTCAAGGACTACAAGGAATCAGAAGAAGCTCTGGAAAAGTCGGCGAAAAATAAGTTGAATGCCGACAAAAAGCAATATTTCCAACGTTTGGGGCCAGGTGGCTATAAGACCGCCATTCCTAAGTGGCAAGAAAGGGACGCCAAGTTAATTGCTGCCGGGGTCACTCCAAGTACATCAAGCTATCCCGCAAGGGCGAGACATTGGGCGTACAGCGTCGGGCTGGAGCCCGACCCACAGACAGGGAATCTTGTGTTGAAGGAAAAGGTTAAACCAGGCCCCGAGGGAGAGCCCGAAAGAGAAAAAATTCGGAATAAAGCCAAAGAACTTGATGATGCAGTAGTTGCCGCTCGGGAGGGAAGGTTCGCGCCCAATAGAGAGAAGGACGAGCTGTCACTCGCCCTCGGGAATCCTGAACACACTGGGCGAGTACGAGGCGTGGGCGTCGTCCCTTGGAAGGTTGGGTTCCCCGAGCATAGGGACACCTACAGGAGTCGCGACAGGAAGAAGAAACAGGAGGCAGAGAAATATCAGCGGTTGGAAGACATGATAATAGACCTGCAACATGAAATGAGGCAGAAAAAGGTATCTGAGCCGCAGGAGGACCAACTTGATATGGCATCTCAGCGGAAAAGCAGCGTGGCTTCCACACAAAATGTCCAGCCTGATGACGCAACATACCCCGTGGATCAGATTCAGGGGCGAACAAACTGTGAGCTGCACATCAAGATGAGGAACCTATCCATAAAGGTGGCGGTCGGCTTTGCTTTAGAGAATATACCCGGAGCAACCCTTCATGGCGGTCAGATTCCAGCTGGCTACGCGCGAGTCGGGGTGGACGAAATTATGAACGGATTCGAGGACCTAGAGCTTGACTTTCCTGGAGCTGAAGGGGAGACGACACTGGGAGAAGTGTTGCGCGGAATCATTCTATGGAGAAAGGAACACATCGTGTTTCCTGGAGAATCGACGCGTAGGCCACCAACCCCTCCGAGTAGCAATCAACCTCCAAGTCCACCCCGCATTGAAAATATGGACACCGAGAGGGAACCCAGCGCGACTCCATCTCCCCGGTGCGCGAGTCCAACCCAGCGGGAGTCCACCCCGGAGCGTGCAAAGAGTCCACTCCAGCGGGAGTCCACCCCGGAGCGTGCAAAGAGTCCACTCCAGCGGGAGTCCACCCCGGAACTTGCAAAGAGTCCACTCCAGCGGGAGTCCACCCCGGAGCTTGCAAAGAGTCCGCCCACCGGCAATAGGACCTTCTCAATGAGGCAGAAGATGCTTGCCGGTGCGTCGAGTGGTGCTCCAAAGGACACCTACAAGTACGGGCCGTCGTTGAAGGATCTTCCGGTGTTAACTTACCACCGGACCGTTGAGGAGAATGCTCCCTTGGTCAAAGCTCACAATGCCGCACACTTTGCGAAGAAAGTGCCCGAGCCAAAACAGGTACTAAACCCTAAGGGTGTTAAACACTTTTTAGACATCGTCTGTGATCCTGACCGTAGAACTTTGCCTGATAACTATGAACGCTCTATCTCGAAGAGTTTTGACACGCAAGAGGAGAATAAAAAGAAAAGGGTCGCTGCACAGAAGAAGAAGAAGGGGAAAAAGGTTCCCCAGCTCGGAGAACAGAAAGTACAGTCGGTCGCCCCGCTGAAGGTTCAGACAGACAAGAGTCCCAACGTTGGGACAAATGTTCCTGTTACTGACTACATGGACGATGATGCATTTGACGCAATTTTCCCCAAGTCGACTGAGATAGCACGGACGTTTGTCTACGGGAAAGATCTTCTCCCTAGTGATGAGATGGTGCGTCTAGCTTTTCAAATGCGGAGATTGCATGACTGGTACATGAAGGTTGCAAAGGACAAGCAACTCGTGTTTTACGTGACATACCGAGAAGACCAATTCTTCGTCAACCACGAGATATGTATCGAATTTGATGAATTATGGCAGTTATACAACCGGCGTGCTCTCGACGCAACTATCATGAGTTGCTATGTTCTGTAAGTGTTTTTTCTAAATGTCTAGCTGAGCATGTAATTATCCTCACTAATTGAGCCTGTAATTATCTGCACTATATTCTTTCGTATGCTATTATATATGCAGGTGGATGCTTATCGAGTGCAAAAGGAAAAGACTCTGGGAAGTTGGGTTCATTGACCCATCTATCGTTAACTGCAAAAACTTAGAGCGGAAGCCCGGGGACTGCGAGGAGGCATTGTTGAGGTCGCTATTGAGCCAAACACATGCGGCAGATATACTTCTTCCTTACAACTTCAAGTGAGTGTGACTGTCTTCAACACATTTCTATATTGCTAATGACTAGATGTTAAGTTTAATTGATGAGTTATATTCATGCCTCACTATATAAACGTGTGCAGCTTCCATTGGATTCTACTGGACATTATCATTGACAAGGGATTAGTTGAAGTATTTGACTCATTACGCAAACCACAATCATACTACCAGGACTTGATTGACATGCTTCAGAGGTAATTTCAACCATTAACCCCATTTCATGATATCAAGTAATCATAACACATTTATTCATTTGCTTTTGTGAGTAGGGTTTGGAAAATATTCATCAAGAGAGAGAGGGGTGAATGGAAACCAGAGCTGACTATTAAACATATTGATGTAAGTGTGCTACTATTAAACATAGTCTCTTTAATTCATCATCATTTTGAATTATTATTTAATTAAGTTATATTCTCGTAAAGACCATGAAGCAGCCTCCGGGAAATGAATTATGTGGATTCTACGTCTGCGAGTTCATGAGGACCTTGAGCGTTGAGCAGGCGTCGCGTGAAAAAAGAATGGATGTGAGTGTGACTGGCTTGTACTATATTTCAATCTTATTATGATTTGATATATATATATACACACACAACTAATATATTCATATTGATCTCGTTTAAAGCTTAACGACAAGCGGAACGCCATCCTACCACATCAGCGCGTAGAAGCAATTCAAGAGGAGATAGCGGGATTTATCCTTGAGGAGGTCATGAATCCAAAGGGAGAATATCATAATCCTAAATATAGCTATGACATATGAAAGAGGAGGATGTATGACATTATTGCGATCTCTATACACCGGATTGTATATATGTATATATGTATGTAATAACGTAGTATGAATATGTCCTATATCTAAATTATATTATATATCAACGTTTACCGTATGTAGTAGCGTAGAATACATATACGGAAGTATATTACGTATGCATCAACGTGTACCGTGTATATATATAATACCGTATGAATGTATAACAGTAGATGAAAAAGAAAACATAAAATAAAATTGCAGTGAAGAAAAGAAAACAGATAACAGAAAAAAAAGGAAACGAAAAATAAATTGCAAAACCCTTAAAACCTAAACCCTTTAGTACCGGCCGGTGTTACCGACCGGTACTAAAAGTTCTCCGCACGAGCTCGAGCCCCACGCCCACGTGGGGGCCCTTTTAGTACCGGACGATAAGAAACCGGTACTGATGCTGGGGGGGCATCAGTACCGATTGCGCAGTACCGGTTGCGAAACCGGTACTGATGCTCCTCCCCGACCGGTACTAAAGAGCCGTTTTCCACTAGTGATATACTCCGAGTTGGATCGTGGATTTTAACCAAAGCTGCATCGTCTATTAAATACTGCTCTCACTGCTTTCCGGCCCACCTCCCCTGTGAGTTGGATCGCGAATTGGGAAAGAACTAATTTTTTTGTCAAGAAAGAACCAACTTAATTCTCCATGAGATAACGTCATTTCTAACTCATGTGCAACCCATGTCAGTCATAAAACCTCAGTTGCAACTTATGTACAACTCACATACTAACACGAATCACGATGCAAATCCAACAATCTTGGAGTCGACTAAGATATAACATATTTTTTCAGCTGACTAGGGATTAGCAAACTCTAAGAATTAACATTTCCTAAATAGCTTCTTAAATAATATAGCCGTCGAACCTTCACATGTCTCTGCCTTCGAGTGGCTACGCAACAATGGTGGATTGGTTTCACAAGGCGTATGAGGGATCTGCTCCCAGCCTTGGTTTATGGAGGCTTTTTCCGGAAGTTGTTGCATTCATGCTTGCAAATTGTATAGTGTTAAATCATTTTATGATCTTTAGAAGTATGGTAGCACCTGCACGGCGTGAAGATAATTTGAATGGAAACAGACAACCCATGATGGAAAAATTCCTGAATATCATTTAGAATTTGAACCTTCTTAGTGTGGACAGTTGGGTACTTTCTAAGTAGGATCTAACCCCAACCTTGTAAACATTTTTTGATACCAGGTATTACCTATGTGCACATACACAACCATATACAATCCTTTGTTACAATGTGTCTGTAGCACTTAGCTAACATGAAATTAAAAAAATCACACTTGGCAAGTAAACTTACGCATGATGATTTATGTGCTCAAGGTCGCAACATGAAATTTAAATATGGCACTTAGCTAATAACCTTAGGCATGATGATAAATGTGCGCAAGATAGAGAGGCGGATTTACCTAGTGTACTTTGGTTTGTGTAGTAAGCAAACTGTAGATTGAAGCAAACCAATTCATCAATAGGTCATTCTCATATTCTTCATTCGTGCATTTGTGCAGCAATGGAAGCAGGTTCTACGAGCCACGGGCAATGTGTTGGTGTTTCAAGTGTTTGTAAAGCTCAAGTTGCTGCAGCAAGGGCTTCTGTATCAAGGGGAGGTGGTAGTAGTAATGTTAGTTATGGCACAAGTGTAGCTTTGGGTTAGTGATGGTTTTAGTGTTTGGTTTATGAAACATTATGTTAGGCGTTATTGCGTTTATGCTTGCAGTTTCTAAAACATTGTTCAGTCATTTTGGGATCTTCAGAAGTATCATGAGAAGTGCAAGACATGAAAATGATTTGATGAAAACCAGCAGCCGTTGATGGAAAAGGTCCTCAATATATATCATGTATGTTTTGAATCTCAATCGTGTGTATATTCTAAACACGGTCTAACTTGATCGGAAATTGCAAGGTCTTCATTGATTATGCGATGGTTTATGGAACTTATTAGGAGGTATTGTCATATTGTGTCATGTAGTATTCGAACCTGACTGGTGTGCACACTCTAAATAGGGTCTGATTTTTTCAGGAAATAGCAGCTCTTCAAGGTTTCATGACATGTGTTACTTTCCGTTCATCGCATGTCTTCACTGAGGTCTAAGAAGAAATATTCTTATTAACCCGCAACCCAGCTGAGCACGACATATACTTAGTAGTTGTAGGAATTGTGGGATCGACAATACACAGGAGCGGCAGAATGTGCGATCTCTGATAGCACAAAGTAATTGACTCATAACATGTAGTACATAGAATTGATCAGCAAACATTTATAGTTCATCTTTAACAATAATCAACACATATATAATGACTGTTAGCGAGAGCCTCTTTAGACCCAGAATCATCAGGTTTATAAGGCACCAACCAAAAGAATGAGCGAATTGTGCAAGCTACATGGGTCCAGGATGAAGGAGCGACTCCAACTCAAGAGCAGACTCATCCTTGTCGTTTGATTCCAAATGGTGAACTGCTGCTTGCAAGCTCATTGTCATCTGGTGCTATGGCATTAAGCTCATGTCATGCGAATACTCCGCCATCGAGCAGTTCTCTTAAAATTTCCGACATTGCTGAAGAAATAGTTGAAATCATAATTATTTTCTTCATATCAATGATCCTCTGAGGTCAAACTACAGTTCAAGAAAAGGATCAGCCAAGCTACTGTGAACATACTCATGCCACAGAGGAAATACATTTCTTTTGACATGAAAGAAGTTGATGGCCACTTTTGCCAGGCTAGATCTTGCACACTCATACCTCGTTTCATCCATATGCTGTAAATGTCTTCCCTGAGAGGATTCATCTGGTTAGTGTGACTCGCCGTTGTAGACAATTCTAAGCAATCTCAGAGATAATGGCACTCCTCTGTATTTTGAAATATTGTAACCCCACCCTTCACATTAGAACAGTGGCAACTCGATGACTATACTTTTGATTTGTTCCTTTGTAATGGAAATAATCAAAGTTATCGTACTCCTGACCAACTTCATAATGCAGTGCCATAAAAAAAACTTCATAATGCAGTGCCATAAAAAAAACTTCATTTCTGAAAAAAACCCTCTCGTTTAGGGTTCTCTGCTCCAGCGACGGCGACTCCGCCGCCCCTGTGAGATCTCTTCGAGTCGGAGCCGGATTCCGCCCTGGGATCGCTCTCCGTTTCAGGTTTTTATCGCTAGGTGCTGGACTCGGGTCTCTCGTGTCGCGCTTAGGAGGTTCTTCGGGTCTCTCGTGTCGCGCTTGGGAGGTTTCCGCCGGCCGGAAGTGTCCCGGGTTCTGCGATCGATAGGGTTTGCACCATGGCGGCTGTGGATGAATCTTCTGCCGCAGCGGGCGGCGAGGATCAAGGCTTGGGCGACATGCTCGCTCATCTGGAACTCAATGACGACGAGCTGGAAGACGTTGTGATCGGGGTGGAGGAAGCAAAGGTGTATCAGGAGGAGGCGCGGTGGCTCGCGATCGGCAAGGTTCTCACGAACCGAAACTTCAGTGCGGAGGCGCTGTTTGAAAAGATGAGAAGCGTCTGGAACTTGTCGCGTGATCCGATCTTCCGTGAAGCTGGCGAAAACTTGTTCATATTCCAAATGCATTGCCTCGGCGATTGGAAGAAGGTTGTCCACTCTGGACCCTGGATCTTTCGAGGCTTCGGCCTCCTGGTGGAGGACTACGATGGCCTCAGTGCCCCTGAGGAGTTTGTCTTCAATGGATTATTTGTGTGGGCTCAAATCCATGGCATTCCCGAGCTGTACCGGAAAACTGAGGTGGTAGATGGTCTCGCCCGCAGAATTGGTAAAGTGAAAGAAGTCCAGCTAGCCCCAAAGCTGTTTTTTGAAGGTAACTACGTGCGCATCCGAGTGCGGATTGATACGAGCAAAGCCCTTATGAGGTTTGTCACTCTTACGGTTCCGGAGGGGAAAAAGAGACTTATGATCAAATATGAAAAAGTTCCGTTCTTTTGTAAGAGATGCGGTCTGCTTGGGCATGACCACGAGGAGTGTGGCAACGGTGTGTGGGAGGACAAGCAGTTGCAATTTGGTACCTGGATGTTGGCTGTACGCAGGGCAAGCTTACCGGTGGTCGCTCCTCGCCGGTTTAATCCTAGAACCCCAACCCGGGGTGGTTTTGCGGGAAGAGGGGGGTCTTATTCTGGATCGAGGAAACGCTCGTCGGAGGAAGCCTCGTTGGGCGATGACGCTGATCTGGGTGATACGGGTACTAGTCCTATGAAAATTACGCCCCCTGGATTGCTGTCTGAAGGTGCCGATCATGGTACGAACGGTGTTTCAATGGTACAGAGGAAGCTTGATTTGGAGGGTACAGCAAAAGGAAACATGGATATTTGTGTGGGAGACGATGAACTGCAGGTGGACGGTTCGGACCACCTCATGGTTCCGCCTCAGCCTCCTGTATACTTGGATCCGCGAGATCGTTCGAAACTACGGAAAACGGGTGACATTTCTAATGACTTGGCAACATCGGCGGCCTCCGAGGTGGAGGACCGCCGGGCCCAATGACGACATTAGGATGGAACAGTCGTGGGGTGGGGCTACCGGCGACTGTTCACGAACTTGTCTGTCTTGTACAGACTCATAAGCCCAGTCTAGTCTTCATTTGTGAGACTAGGCAAAGCAAGGAGCGTGTGGAGAATCTTCGTTTCAGACTTGGTATGAAGGAGTGTTTTCACGTCAAGGGAGATGGCAAGGGAGGGGGTTTAGCTCTCTATTGGACGGAGGATGTTACAGTTGATCTTCTTTCGTTTAGCAAACGGCATATTGATGTCCATATCAGTGGTGGTCCGTATGATCACATGTGGAGGGGGACCTTTGTCTATGGCGAGCCAAAAGCAAATGACCGCCATTTCATGTGGACTAAACTGCGTCAAATAAAGGACCGATCGGATAAACCTTGGCTTATGTTGGGTGATTTTAATGAAGCAATGTGGCAGGAGGAGCACTTCTCAAAGACTGCCAGATCGGAGAGGCTTATGATGGATTTTCGGGAGGTTTTGTCACACTGTGATCTTCATGATATTGGTTTTAGCGGTACTCCCTGGACATTTGATAATAAGCAACGTGGGGATCGTAATGTTAAAGTTCGGCTGGACCGTGCCGTCGCTTCCCCGGCCTGGTCTGCACTGTACCCGGATATGCGGCTACAGCATGTGGCCTCCTCTCGCTCGGACCATTGCCCTATTTTGCTTTCAGTGGATGCCCCCCACACCAGACATGGTTCTTCGATAAGAAGATATGAGGTTGTTTGGGAGTGCGAACCGTCACTACCTGCTGCGGTGGAGGAAGCTTGGTCGCGGCGTATTCCTGGTCAGGATCTCGGTGATGTAGCCACCTCGCTGCGTTCGGTGATGGAAAATCTCCAAAACTGGAAAAAGGTACGGAGTACACTTTAAATACGTTCCTAAGGAGATAGAGAAAAAGCGTGTGGAATTAGAAAGACTTCGGCTCTTAACAGATGAGGAAAGCAATACTGTGCGGCTGGGGCTAGAAAAAGAGTTGGATGAACTTTTGTACAGGGAGGAGATTATGTGGATGCAGAGATCACGGATTGCCTGGCTGCGAGAGGGTGATCGAAACACTAAGTTTTTCCACCGTCGTGCATCGGCTAGGCGGCGAAAAAATAGAGTTCGGCGTTTGAAAAGAGATGATGGTTCATGGACCTCAAACATTGAGGAGATGGGCGAGATGGCCACGGATTTCTTCCGATCACTATATTCTAGAGAGGAGGAAGTTAATCCAAGCATTATTACTGACTGTATGCGTTCTTGTGTTGATGATGACATGAATAACAAGCTCTGTGCCCCATTTACTGAAAAAGAAATTAGCGATGGTCTCTTTCAAATTGGGCCCCTAAAAGCTCCTGGACCGGATGGATTTCCAGCACGTTTCTTGCAGCGTAATTGGGATTTACTTAAAGAGGAAGTGGTACGTGCTGTTCAATGTTTTTTCGAATCAGGGGCTATGCCGGAGGGGGTAAATGATACTACTATTGTGCTGATTCCGAAAAATAATGAGCCTGAAGTTCTGAAGGACTTTCGCCCAATTAGCTTGTGCAACGTTATCTTCAAAGTGGTCTCCAAGTGCCTGGTCAATCGACTCAGGCCACTTCTTCAGGATATTATCTCTCCGACTCAAAGTGCGTTTATTCCGGGACGTCTTATCACTGACAACGCACTTATGGCGTTTGAGTGTATTCATGCTATTCAGACTGGCTCAGCAGGGCGTAGGAATTTCTGTGCGTATAAATTGGATATGGCCAAAGCTTATGATCGTGTGGATTGGAGGTTCTTAGAAGGGGTTTTAGCGAAGTTGGGCTTTCATCGCCAATGGATACGGTGGGTTATGCAGTGTGTTACCACCGTGCGATATACAATTCGCTTTAACGGTCAAATGTTGGACTCCTTTTCTCCTACACGCGGCATCCGCCAAGGTGATCCTCTCTCTCCGTACCTGTTCTTATTTGTTGCTGATGGGCTTTCTTGTCTAATTCGCAAGGAAATTGAGGCGAGGTCTTTGCGGGAATTGCATATTTGCCGCTATGCTCCTGGTATATCACATTTATTATTTGCGGACGATAGCCTGATGTTTTTTGAAGGATCGGTTGATCAAGCCAATATTGTCAAAAGTATCCTGGACAGGTATGAAATTGGTACAGGCCAACTTGTCAGCTTGGGCAAGTGTTCTATTATGTTCGGTGATCAGTGCTCTACCGAGGTACAGGAGGAAATCAAGTCTATACTGCGTTATGAAACTAGCTGCTTTGAAGAAAAGTACCTCGGTCTCCCAGTTCCAGAGGGAAGGATGAAAAAAGGCAAGTTTGTCACAATTAAAGGAAAATTTGCAAAACATGCTAGCGATTGGTGTGAAAAATATATGTCTTCTGGAGCAAAAGAAGTGTTGATCAAATCTATCTTACAATCCATTGCGACGTATGCCATGGGCGTTTTCAAGTTTCCGATGGGCATTTTAGATGATCTAGAACAAATCATCCGCAACTTCTGGTGGGGTGATGAGGAGAATAAGCGGAAAATGCACTGGTTATCCTGGGACAAGATTACACGGCCTAAATCACATGGTGGCATCGGTTTTCGTGACCTGCGGGTGTTTAATCAGGCATTGCTTGCACGTCAAGCCTGGCGTCTAATTGTTTGCCCGGACAGTTTATGTGCTAGGCTTTTGAAGGCTCGGTACTACCCATCTGGTGATCTAATCGATACTGCTTTTATACAAAATCAGTCCCAAACGTGGAAGGGCATTGTGCATGGTCTTGAGTTACTTAAAAAGGTATTGTTTGGAGGATTGGTGATGGAGCTAAAGTGAAAATCTTTCGTGATAATTGGCTACAACGGCCAGGAGCTCTAAAGCTGGATGGGAAACGTGGATCTTCTAGGCGAAAATGGGTTTCTGAACTCATTGATCACACGTCTCGTACATGGGACGAAGGGGCTGTTCGTGATTGTTGCTGGCCGCATGATGCTAAGGAGATTTTGAACATCAAATTAAGCTCCCGGGCGACAGAAGATTTTATTGCCTGGAGTGGTGAGAGCAACGGGCTATTTAGTGTTCGTTCGGCCTATCGTATTGGTATGCAGGATTCTGTGCAAAAACTTAGCCGCGGACAATCTAGTTCGGAGCCATTAGGTGATCGGAAAATCTGGGAGTTAGTCTGGAAAGTAAAGGTACCCCAAAAGATGCGTGTCTTTGCCTGGCGGGTTGCTTCAGACTCTCTAGGGGTGTTGGCATCGGTGCATCAACGAATTACCAAGGTCTCACCCATTTGCTCCATCTGCGGCCGAGAAGACGAGGACTCCCATCATGCTCTTGTGCGGTGTACTCTAGCACGGGCGTTGAGAGAGGAACTACGAGATCATTGGTGCCTCCCACCGGAGGAGAGTTTTTTTACTGTACAACCGCGACTGGTTCCTACACCTTTTGAGTAATGCAAGTTCTGAAGATCGGCCACGAGTGATCTACTTGCTTTGGCGAGTGTGGCACCACAGGAACAATATTGTTCATGGAGACGGCAAGGCATCTGTCACTGCTTCTGTCCATTATTTGATTAATTATCAAGCTTCTTTTGCTGCTGCCACGGGTGGTGCTCCGTCCTATCCCATTGACCCTCCGACGTGGCAACCCCCTGCTGAAGGTACAATTAAAGCTAATGTGGACGCTGGTTGGGATCCCACTTCTAAACAGGGAGGCATTGGCATTATAGTTCGTGACCATCTTGGGAAGGTGGTGCTCTCGGAGTGGAAATTCGTACCGTCATGTGCTAGTGCGGAGGAGGCTGAAATCCTAGCATGCCTAGAGGGCCTCCGCCATCTTGTCGGACTCAGAAGGTGGCCGGCGTATTTGGAGTCTGATTGCCTGCGTGCGGTGCAAGCGTTCTCGGGGGTTGAGGCTGAGCAATCCCCGAGCTGGGCACTAGTTCTCGAAGGCCGTGAATTGCTGAAAATGCACCCAGAGATTGGTATCATTAAGGTGGACCGGGTGGCCAATGGGGCTGCTCATGTTCTAGCTCAATTAGGGAAGTCTGGGTGTAGTAATATTTTATGTGATGCAGCTCCTTCCTGCGTGTTGGATCTCATCACATCTGATTGTAATTGAACTAGCAGCAAGTTTCTGGACGCACTCTTTTCCTTACCAGGGTACCTAAGGGGACTGAAAGGTTTTTAATGAGGCGGCTTGCTTGCTTTTTATCCCATCAAATAAAAAAATAAAAAAAACTTCATAATGCAGAACCTGAACTGACTTGTATTGCCTGATCTGGAAATAAACTAGCAAGTTATTAATGGAATTTAGCCCTGAACCGGCTGAAGACGAATACAGTTGAGTGAAGAGCCTTTGGGGAAAAAAGGTCCAGTCAACTATGATGATGCCAATATTCGTTTTATGACATCGTGTTTTGCTGTGGAGAAGGCATTTGCCCCTCTTAGTGCTGCAAAGTGCTCTTGTCTTTAAAACTGATGATACTTCTGACTTTATGAGTTCATGTCACCTTTTTCTAACACAACAAAGTACTGGAGGTCTGACTATTCAAGCATGGCACCAACACTAGCTCTTTTAGGCTAAACTGCAATCCCTGAAACATACGAGCTCAGGTACAAGATACATAAAGGGTAAAAGACAGGACTGAATCCTTCAGGTTTTGCAGCCATGTTAAATATAAATTTCTTCAGGTTTTGCAGTTACTGATCAACCATGAGCAAGTGTATGCCTTAAAAATGCCGAAACTACTATTTATTAAGATATGAAACTAAGCCAGCCAATATGATCTTTAATCATTTCTTTTTCTTCAAGTTTTGCAGTTACTGATCAACCATGACCAAGTCCAAGTGTATGCCTTGAAAATGCTGAAACTACTATTTAGCAAGATATGAAACTAAGCCAGACAAGATAATCTTTAAACCAAAAAGAGGAGAGTAGAATCAGAATCTTTCACCTCCAATTTCTTTGACTAACATGAAATGAGTAGCAGATAAAAAATACGAAACTAAACCAGAACCATAGCTATATTAAGATCACAAAACAATTCAAAAGAACATGGGCTGGAAGATAATGAATTAGTACAGTGGTGAAGTAGGCCCTTCCATTTGAATTACCTGAACAAATAAAGTAGGTAATGTTCTTATTATTTGTGAAGATAAAGGTAGCCAATTTATCATTTGGCAACTTGCATCTTCATATTTGTCCACGTTAAAGTGAAACATATCCAAGTATTCTTCATGGGAGAAGTGGTTTGAGACAAAATGGATCCATGAGCACATAAATAAAAAGGGTGTTCTAGTTACAACTAATAATTTGCTGAACTGGCTGTTTTATACATATCAGATGCTACAAGTCGATCACTTTGTGTGTTCTGAGACTGAATATTCTGCTCTGGTATGTATATGCGGCAGGATATATATGATTAACTGTTGCTACTCTCGACATGCTCGTATCACCATTCCCAAGAATGAACATCACAAACTGACTTAAAAGTATTTAAAAATTGCAAGCACGGAAGAAACAATTTCTTAAACAAAGTTCCATAAACTAAAACCAAACAGTGGTCTCGCAGATCCAGAGCCACGCTTGTGCCATGTCGAACAGCACTGCTACGGTGCTACCGCCTCCCCTTTGATCCAAGCACTTCAACCACCAAGCTCACTGCACCTAACCCGTAGAAGCTGCTTCCATTGCTGCAGAAGTGCAAGGATTTATACAATAATCTTGCTCAGGTATTTCCTACTTTCTTGCTGCAGAAAGTCTCATATTTTCATTCTTGTTGTGAAGTGCCAACTGACAGGTGGCAACAAATGACCATGATTATATATACAAGTAAGTCATACCTGGTATGTAGAATCTCATGTAGGGAAATATATTTTGACCATCGATACTAGACACCTTCCTGGCTCGTCCTGACTTGAGGTCAACCATGTAGAAACCACCACCCGTCTCCACGAAAATGATTTGGGTGTCCTCAGCGGCGCCACCCACCAATGTGCACTGAAACCGGCTAATCTCAGATTCAAATGTTGGGATAACAAGGGCACCATCAGTGAGCAGCCTCTTAAGATCAATTACCCTGAGTTTCATCCATCCCACGTCGTCCCCCTCAGGCCCGGTCTCTCTCGACCAGGTGGATAGATTTGTGTTATCAACAACAGCAGCAAATCCCAGCCCGCCATCCTCCGCCGTCATGAGAGTTCCGTATCAACAGGTTAGCTTATAGGCTGGCTTCTCGAACATTGACAACCGGCGTGTACCTAGCTGGTACTTCACAATGTCTTGGCTGTTGAAGTAGAGTGCGTCGCCCACAAGTATGCTAGGCACCTGTATGTTACAGTCATACATGGCATTGGGTTCAGCAATAGCGATGGGCTCGCTCCATGTGCCGGTCTCCGATGAGTAAATCCGGGCAGATGTCGACCTGTCTAGCTCGACGTCGGCTGATATGAAGACCACAAGGAAGTGCCCGTGTTCACAGCCGTGGTGGTCGCAGCCTTGTGCCGTGCAGAGCACCGCCGCACTGAACCAGAGTCCGCCGTCCACCGGGAAGGGCACTCGGCGCTGGAGGCCCGTCAGAGGTTCCAGGACGGTGAAGTCCGAGGGCGCCTGGTAGTACTCGGTAGTGGGATAGGTGGCGAAAAGGGCGCGGCCGTGGCGGCAGTCCAAGGAGATCCAGCGGGAACGGTCGGGCTCGGGCAGGGCAGGGAAGCGGGCGGAGGTGGGAACGAAGATGGCGCGCTCTTGGAGTAGATGCGGCGAAAGCGCGGGGCGGCCAGGATGCGGCGCCACGGCTTGCAGACAGCGGAGGCGCGGACGAGCCAGGCGGGCTCGTCCGGTGGAAGGCGGAGGAGGACCTCCTCGATGAGCTCGTCCATCAGGACCGGCGGCGGCAGCGGCGACGACATTGTACGGCGGAGGCGGAGGCGGAGGCGAGGGTTTGGGTTGGGGAAGAAGTGGAGCACGGACTGGATGGGGCTTCCTGTGAGTAGTTGAGTTGAGCTGCCTTTATTAAGAAGAAAAAATGATATAGGTTCTGCTAGGTGGGACCGGGTGGCAGTGACAGCGGTATCCTTCTGTTAGTGGAAGCATTTTTTGGGTGCAAAACATATGTTTTCTTCCCAAGACAGAAACATCATTTTTAGTATTTGGTTCAAATAATTTTCTGCGTGATAGAAAATTTTCCTACAAAACATATGTGTGAAGGATGTTTTCCTCTGTATACAATGTCTTTTCCATTCGAGGAAAACGTTTTTACATACGTTTCATTTGAGGATAAACAAAAAATTGCAGTCATGGATCCCTCTTGCGCCATGTCAAGCCATTCCATGACTGCCATGCTGTGATCCAAACATGAGTGCACGATGATGAGAGCACGGACAACGGAGTAGAGCTTCTTCGACGAATACAACACCATACTCCGCAACCGCATGGGCCGGGCCGGGTGGGCTTTGTCGGGCTTTTTCGGTCAATTTGCAGCCCGGGCCCGGCCCGAGAAATGGCCAGGTATGCCCCAAGCTGCTGGCCTTCCACGGTGAAGATGAAGAATAATCTAGTGCTTCAATTCTAGGGGTTGAAATATGCCCTGAGCTCAAATCTACGTGATGCCAACATTTTTTTAATCTCGTTGCATTTGGCCTGTGGAGAAGAAGACCTCTGTCTCTCTTGGTGCTTTAAAGTGTTCTTGTTTCCAAAATTACTTCTGGTGCTACTTATGAGTTCAAGCCTTGTTTCTAAAAGACAACAAAGAATCAGAGACATCTTCAGTTCAGGCCGTGTTCAGTTCTATTGTTTGTTTTAAGTCCTTGATTCTTTGGGGAATCAAACAACAAGGATAATGAGTGTGGGCTTGATCTGGGGGACCTATGTAGCTTGCATAATTCAATCTTCTTGTTGTCAGTGGCCGATTCAGCTGCAGACGCTGACACTAGATAGATGCCCATGCTAATTGTTTTTGTGGTGTATGCCGTGCTGGCAAGGGTGAAGGACGTGACTGATTGGACCTCAAGTGTCATCTCGAGACACGTTATATACTGCAAACAGAAAGAAATCGTTGAAAACCTAGTGTTTTAACTGATCAAATTAGACCCTGCTTACAAAGTACCCAAGTGCCTACGCCTGTCAGGTTAAGTCTACATAATATTCAGGTATTTTTCCATACAAGGTTACCGGTCTCCATAAAATCATCATAATTTACAAATTACAATAGGACTTAACCAAGACTAACACCAACAGCAACCCGACATGTCATACCAAACATCAGTACTACCACCTCCCCATTGATCCTAAGCCCTGCTCCAGCAACTCTAGCATGCTTGCAAAACACTTGAAACACTCGATTCATTGCACCTGGCTCGTAGAAGCTGCTTCCATTGCTGCAGAAATGCAAGAATGTAGGAAATAAACTCAACTGATTGATGAATTGGTTTGGCTGCCTCAATGAACATCTTACTTATCCATCGATCACAATTAGGACCGACAAGCCGCACTAACCTTAACACACACTAGGTAAATCCACAAACGCACAAAATCATTGAGAGAAGATGGACTTGTATTCCATACAAACTCCTCATTCTTGGTCATAAATATCATGATGCGTACGTTTGCTTGCTACTAAACCTATTTCTATATATTTCACGTTGCTAAGTGCCACCGAGAGATTGTACGGAATGAATGTTCAGGGTTATATGTATGGGCGTAAGTAATACCTGGCATATAGAAGCTCATGTAGGGAAAGACCTTTGTGCCCAGAGGAGGAGGCACCTTCCTGGCTCGCTTTG
This sequence comes from Poa annua, assembly GCA_026929855.1. Classification (NCBI taxonomy): domain Eukaryota; kingdom Viridiplantae; phylum Streptophyta; class Magnoliopsida; order Poales; family Poaceae; genus Poa; species Poa annua. The sequence goes on along the minus strand of CM049434.1, from coordinate 13,409,647 downwards.
ACTTGAGATCGACCATGAAACAACCACATGCCTCCACAAAAATGACTTGGGTGCCTTCGGCAACACCCCTAATCTCATATCCATTATTAGGATGGAACAAATTAAGACGAATGACCCTGAGTTTTGCCCATCCAATGGCGCCGCCCTCTGGTCCGGCCTCCATCGACCACAAGGTCAGATTTTTGAAATTCTCAACGGCAACGAACCCTAGCCCGCCGTCTTGAGCGGTCATGAGACGGCCTTTGGCATCGGTCGGCCTCTCGAACATTGACAAGCAGCGTGTACCTAGGTCGCACTTAACGACGCCGTCCATGTTGAAGTAGAGCGCATCACCCACAAGTATGCTAGGCACATGCTGCAGGTTATCGGTGTACTTGGTGACATTGGGATGATGGACAGAGGTGAGCTTGCTCCACGTGCGGCAGTTCTCCGATGAGTACAGCCAGCCCGACGTGACTCTGCTGTACTGGTCGGTGGTCACCATGGCCACACGAAAATGGCCTCGTTGGCAGCCATGGTGATCGCAGCAGCCGTGCGCGGCGCAGAGCACCGCCGCGCTGAACGAGACCACGCCGTTGTCCGGGGAGGGGATGCGGGGCTTGTGGCCCGTCAGAGGGTTGAACACGGTGAGGTAAAAGGCAACCCCGCCGCCCTCCCCGAAATCGAAATCCTCACCGAAGTCGCGTTTGAAGGGGGTGAGGAGGACGCGGCCGTGGCGGCAGTCCACGGCCACCGTGGCTCCCCCCCAGCGGGGACGGTAGTCACGCAGGTCGGGGAGGTCGTCGGAGCCGGAGGTGGTGGGGACGAAGCTGGCGTCCTCTCGGAAGAGCCCCAGGACGAGCGGCGTCGCGTGGAACTCACGGTAGCGGCGGCGGAAGCCCGCGTCGGCGAGGATCCGGCGCCAGCTCTTGCGGACGGCGGAGGCGCGGACGAGGTAGGCGGGCGAGGATGGCGGGAGGCGGAGGAAGATCTCCTCGAGGAGGTCGTCCGAGAGGCTGAGAAAGCCATCCTGCTTGACGGGTTTGCGGCGTTTGCCCATCGTCGGCGTCGCCGTCGGCAGCAGGAGCGGCGGAGGCGAGGGTTTGGCGGTGGGAAGAGTGGAGCCGGACTCTATGGAACAGGGTGGCTTCTTCTTGTGCCGGGCGGACTCCTGCGTGCAAGTGCAACCGCGCCGGTTTGGTTTCGTATACAGCACGCTTGATAGTATCAAAAAAGAAGGGGCCACAATGGAAACGCGTCCAAACACATTACACAAGTACAGTACTAATTATTTTGTTGAACTCTGCAAGCATATTTCTTCTGTTGATTCATACAATTTTGAAGGCAGTGTGTCCAAGAAGAGAGAAAAGGATTGGATCAGATTACTGTCGGTTTTGCATGATGGCTTCGTTGTTATGATACTCAATTTAGAAGTTGTAACTGCGAAAAAGTCTTGTAAGTCGTTGGATACATGATGAACAGATGCTTGAAACCCCACCAATCTGAACTGAATTTGTAAAACACGGTGTTGGGCTGTGAGCTATTTTTGCTCCTTTTCTGTTTTGGCATGTTACTAATTTTACGCTTGGCAAAATGTATGTGCAGTGTGTGTTGTTCTCGGCACAGTTAAGGATGTGATTGCTCAAACCTCAAGATGAAGTCGTGCAACCTCTCGCAAAGAAAAAAAGACATATCAACAATGGAAATCCGGCATAGAGGCGATAGGCGATAGCCTTCGAAATCGGGAGCTATGCTCCTTAATTCGAAAAATAACATTGGAAATAAATATTTCAAGACCTGGTGCTTTCCTGATCAATTTAGACCTTGCTTATATACCAAATGTACACAGCACAACTGAGATTTTAATTCTACATCCCCAGGTTGCCGGTTGTCATTCAAATTAACCATCTTCGTCACTGCTGGTGTCACCATATATCTCAACATCAAAAAAATGAGTAAAAAGGGTCTTTGCAAGTTCCAAGCAGGAAAGCGGCAACTTCCTAAACAGAAATCCGCAAATTATACTAACACCTGAATCCCCACTTGCGCGATCAGTGGTACCAGTACCACCACCCCGCTTGATCTGCTTCCGTTTCTGCAAAAATGCAGGAACTTAGGAAAAAAATTGAAATGATTGATGAAGTCAGTTGCTCAGCTATCACTAGCTCATTACCTCTGGTCCATCGAGCTGTTTTTCATATCTGGACTGTCACCGAGACATTCTCAAATGGAAGAGGTCAAATGGGTGGAGAGAGACCAACACTGAATACCATGGTGCTTCGTCCACATCCAAGTATTTAGACACTTCGTAAAAAAAGAAATGAGATTAAAGAAAAATTAGGATTCACCCTGCTTGGAGTTGCCCTAATACGCGAGACAGAGTCTCTGTTCGAGAGTCAGTCAACTGAGTCAGCACATAAACCAAGAGCGTGATGGGTCAAAGAAGAATTTTCATCGTTCTTCGTTGTTTCCCGGTGTTTTCCCTTGATCCCGCGACTTCTGCACTCTGTGCTGCCATATAAACAGGCTCAGCCATGTCATACCAAACGCTGACGCCGCATCGAAGTCAAGTCAATTAATTACTGAATACTGACTCCATGCCAGAATAATACGTCTCAACGCGGCACCTCAGAGATCCACCCCTCAACCGAAGTCGCATTTCGTTGGCATATATAAAGGCCGTCTAGACGCGGTGCGATAGCTCAAGCACTCACGTTCCTGAGCTTAGTACAATTGGTCGATCGATCTTGCGGTGGGCTGCTAGCTGAGCCTGTACTTGCCGTGAGAGACCGAGATGGCGAGGCGCCCGGTCGGTTCTTTCTTCGTCCTCTGCTTCCATCTGCTTTCGCTGGTTCTGCTGCACCATGACGGCCTGGTGGCCACCGCGCAGAGCGCGCCAGTAAAGGTCCGCGTCGGCGTCATTCTGGACTTGATGTCGCCGGTCGGGCACAGGCGGCGGACGGGCGTTCAGATGGCGGTGGAGGACTACTACGCTGCGCATCCTGGTTCGGCTACGAGGGTGGAGCTCCATTTCAGGGACTCCGCGGGGGACGTTCTTGACGCCGCGTCTGCCGGTAAGCCCCAGGCGTCGTTAAATTCATGTGTGTTTCAGTTTCAGTAGTCAGTACTATATACGGTTCCCAGTTCACTTGGTAGTTAACGTAATTGAATATGTGCTTCTGAGCTCGCTTAAAGCTTTTATTTTCGAAAGATCAAACATACGGTTCCTTACTATATACATGTAAATTAGTGTAAGAAATCATGCTTGTTAGTGTTCATGAAATAAAGAAGAGATTGGGTAGCTTTTTTTAATCAAAAGGGATAAACCTGTGTTTATAGCATTCCTCGTCGCTTTTACATTCATCAGAACACCACATCAGCGACAGTATATCACGCAAATATCCATAGCACATAAAAGAAGAACTTCCGTGTATGGGGGCAAATAGATGCTAAGCGCAAACAGTGGCTCCAAACAAAGGCTATCCACTGCAAATAGACGCTGAGAGATTGAGCAGCTAGAATGGCAACTTTTTTTTTGAGAAACACAGTACAGACGCAGACGCTCATAAACACGCACGTACAGACACCCCTATGAACGCACGCACGCAAACCCTACCCCTATGAGCACCTCCGAGAGACTGGTTCGACAGATCTTGAGGTTGACGAAGTCACCACAGACGCCTGGCTGTTGACGGGCACGTCTTGAATTTGTTCTCTTTTCACGTTTTTTAGAAAAGGGTCATTCAGCCTCTGCATCGAGTGATGCATGCGGCTTTTATTTTATTGAACAAAGAAGTCTTATAGAAATATTACATCATGGGTCACACAAAGTCTCGACATGAATGAGCCAACGAAAAAACAAGGACAACAAAAGTGATTCTGCATTAACATATTATCCTAGGGTAAGAACGCCAGCTGAACTGGGCATCTTTTCACGGGTCAACTGGATTATGTTTTCCCACCAAAATTGAATTCTATCTAATATAGTACTCCCTCTTTCACCGTTTATCGGGCGCCTTTCCAATATCATGCAATTTCACAACCAAGCATGTTTTAGACGCCTTTGCATTGATTACTAACTTAATTACCGCGTAGTAAAGGAAAATTGCCCAGTACTCTTCTCTCCTTTCTTTTCTCTTGTACTGTGTAATGGGGATAGAAACCGTCTCCACCAATGCATGTAGAAAAACTGCTCATTTATTGGCCAGGAAAGTAAATAAGACTAGTCATAGTGTGAGTAACATAGCTAGCACTAGTAGAAAACAGCCTAACAGTCCCGGTTTGTAAGGGCCTTTTGTCCCGGTTTAAAAACCGGGACTGCGGAATCGGGACTAAAGGCCAGCCCCTTTAGTCGCGGTCCCGCCTGCAACCGGGACAAATAGCATCGACGTGAGCTCGCAGGCGAGCTGCTCAGGCCACAACCTTTTGTCCCGGTCTGTATTACAAACCGGGACTAAAAGTGCGAGAGGTTTTAGGTTTTTTTATTTTGTTTTCTGTTTTCTGTTTTATTTATGATTTAAGCTATTATTCGTACGGTACAATTACACACTTCGATGCATATATTGTATGACGAGTCTAAATTAAGCATACATGCATATATAATATAACGAGTCAGTCGTACAAACATATATATACATTCGATCATATGTACACACGAGTGTCTTCCGAACACGAGAATTACATGAATATCACTTATGAGTTTTCATGGTATTCTCCTATTGGGGCTATGACCTCGTCAAGCAAAAAATCAGCAATTTCCTCTTGAATTTCTCTTATGCGTTGCTTTGCTGGGAGTTGCGACCGTGAAGCCACATTCTGTATCAAATAGAACGTCGATATGAATATATAAATTGTTATTAACAAAAGTAAAACTCTGAATATATATATTAATGTTGAACGTACATGTGGAGAAGTCCGCGCACTGACACACGTGCGCACGTACTCGCAAACGAAGTATCCACATATATTAGTCGCCGGTGTCTGTTTCTCGCACTTTACGAAAATAGAGTTGAATCAAATAATAATGAAACAGGACAATCCGATATTAAAACTTTAATTAAAATGAGTACTATACTTACGGGGATTTATTTAAAGGTCAGCTCTGATTTAAAATGACCACCCTCAGATCTTGTGAACCGCTTCCATACCCTACAAATAAAATGAATAAAGAAGATATTAATAACTAGAACACTGGAAAATAAAGAGGCCGATATAGTGTAATAACGATTGAAATTACTTTTGGAGCATATCAGTAATGCTTGCGTAATACTTCAAGGTATGCGCTATTGAGTACTCGATCTCAACTATCCCACGGTCAATTTGAATGTTAAAGAGAATCCAGTGATAGCTGCACACGTTCATCAACATTTAGTCAGAGCGAAAAGTTAATGTGTACAAGACAGTAAGAACACTCTCACCTGAAGTTGTAAGGAAACAAAATCACATATTTATAATTTTGTTGCTTCAATGCATTGAACAAGTTGTTCTCCGTTTCCTCCGGAAATTGTTCTAGGTTATGTACATGAACTCGATCCGGGTCAACGAACCCAACTTGATAATTAGGCATCCTCTTACATTCGAGAATCTTCTTTCTGCATAATAGCATATGAACGAATGTATGTAGTGAGATTTAATTAGCTAGAGACTTAATTAATAACAGAAATAAAAATTAATCACTTACAGACAATAGCAGCTCATGATACATTTGCCGAGGGCTTCCATATTGAATAACTGCCATAATTCATCAAAATCAATATGGATTGTCTGTTCTCCGATAAAGTAATGTTCATCTTTATATGTAAGAGACATCATTGTTTGGCCGTCTTTTGTGCGCTCCATGTACCACTGATGTAATTCTCGCATCCTTGGAGGTACAATGCCAACTCCGCCTCTGTGACCAGTTCCTTCCCCATGACAAATTGCCTTGCCAGGGGAGCCATGCCGGTTTCAACTATGCCTAGCATTTCATCAATCGTCAGACCAGGAATTTCTTCAAACTTTTCTGGTAATACAATTGGGGATGCCACCTTCAACGGAACGATCGATTGTTTTTTCTGTTGTCCAAGCTGGGCAACGTCGGCTCTCTGCTGCCTCTTATTCTCCGTGGGACGACCCTTGGGGAGCGGTGACACTTTCTCCTTAGTAGGCGGAGTCGGGCACTTCCGCTTTACTCCAATGTACTGAGTGGGCGGCGCCGAAGATCGAGTCCGCTGATGCAGCGTGGAAGATGTGGGAGCCTTAAGCGCAGATGAGGAAGCCTTAGTCGCAGATGAGGGAGCCTTAAGCGTAGATGATGGAGCCTTAGGCGTAGATGAGGGAGCCTTTGGCGTAGATGAGGGAGCCTTAGGCGCAGATGAGGGAGCCTTAGGCGTACATGAGGGAGCCTTAGGCGCAGATGAGGGAGCCTTAGGCGTAGATGAGGGAGCCTTAGGCGCAGAAAGAGGCGGCGATGGTTGAGTCGGAGGTGAGGGAGCCTTAGGCGGCGATGATCGAGGTGAAGGTGAGGGAGCCTTAGGCGGCGATGATCGACGTGGAGGTGAGGGAGCCTTAGGCGGCGATGGTCGAGGTGAAGGTGAGGGAGCCTTAGGCGGCGATGATCGACGTGGAGGTGAGGGAGGCTTAGGCGGCGATGATCGACGTGGAGGTGAGGGAGCCTTAGGCGGCGATGATCGAGGTGGAGGTGATGGAGCATCAGGCCGCGATGATCGACGTGGAGCTGAGGGAGACTTAGTCCTTTGCAAGTTGCCTGGAAATATGATGTATTTTTTTTTCCATAAAATAACTCCATGCAAGACTTCTCCCAGGGTCGACTCCCCTTCAGGGCCAGCGAAGTCAATCTCCAATGTCTCACATCCGGATAGAATTTCATCCACCCCGACACGAGCATACCCAGCTGGAATCTCGCGGCCATGCCAACGCGCTGCAGGATCAACTTTCAAAGCAAAGCCGACGGCCACCTTCATGGATATATTCTTCAATGGCTGATGTAGCTCACAATCAGTCTTCTCTTCGATATTGTCCACGGGGTAGCGCTCCATCGGTGACACATCAACCTGTGCATCATCAACGCTGACATGCAACGACGTGGAAGCCTTGCTGCTTCTCCGGCAGTCGGGTGCGGGATCTATGTACATGTGTTCTCCCTCTGGACGGCTTGATATTTGCTCCTGCATCTGAGAATACAGCGCAAAGAGCTGCTCGTTCTTTTCTTCCACATTCTTCAGCCGGTCTGCCGCCTGCTGCTCCCTCCTCTTCTGTGCTCTCGCTCGGCTTCTATAAGTGTTTATGTCCTCATGAAACCCTATCTTCCAAGTAACACATCCATAGCCTCGTACGCGTCCTCCGTGCTCAGGATTTTTGAGTGCCTTTGTCAGTTCGTCGTTATCTCTATCAGGAACAAAAGTTCCCGCCTCCACCTCGGCTATTGCTGTTTCAAGATCCTTGAGGGGAGTCAACACTGCTTTCTTCGTCGGATCACGAAGAACCAACTCCCCTGTTTCCATATCCAACGTCATACCATGCGCCATTAGGAAATTTCCTGCTCTTTCGGGCACCTTCTCTGTACCTGGAGATAGCCCTTTTGCCTTAATTTCAGCCTTAAGTTTATCCCACTTAGGCCTGGCAGTCCTGTAGCCACCTGTCCCCAGATTATGATGATATATCTTCAGCGCGGCATTATCCGCGTTCTTTTTCGACCGTGCTATAGCTTCTTCCGATTCCTTGTACGTCTTGAAATCATCCCATTGAGCACGTAACCTCTCTTGAGTTCCCTTGAACTCCGGAGTAATTTTCCCGCTCTTGACATAAGTCGCCCACAATCTTTTCTTGTGGTTACAGAATTGTGTGGCCATCTTCTTAAGGATCCACGCCTTCACTTTGTCCATCATGGCCTTTGTTTGCTCCGGGGTGTCCATCTTCGGCAGAGTGAAGTGTGATATTAGCTTCTCCCAAATAGATTTCTTTAATTCGTCAGAGACAAAACTTATATTGTCGGCTCTTGCTGGCTTATTCCATTCTCGACAGGTGATCGGGATCATATCCCTAACAAGAACTCCTGCTTGATTTGTAAATGCTGTCACGCTCTTTTTGGGCTCCAAAGGGATCCCATCGGCACTGACTACATCAATCCTCATGTGCATGTTCTCGTCCCACTTTTTGGTCGGGCCCCTTGAAGTGGAGGATTTGTTCGATTTGGAGGTCTACAAAAAACATTCGTTTAATATATGCTCAATGTGTGAAGGTCTAACTATAGTGATATATATCATGAGCAAAGACTTAAATATTTACATCGGAGGACTTGCAGGTTGAGGGCCCAGCGCTAGTATCGACATCAATACTTGTTTGCGGGTTGTCTCCTTGTAACAAATCTTCCAACAAGCAATACCCATCATCATTCAGATATTGTGAGCCGTCATCCACAAAGTTCTCTACATCTTCTGGTCGGCTTTCCCCTATCATGTTCAACAATGCATCTTCCCGAGGATCTCTACCGTTACCGTTGTGGTCCATAGCTTTAACTATAAAGAAAAATGATTAAATAAAGATTAAAAGTAATAGCAATAACAACAAAGAGGGACATTGAAAGTAGTAGTAGCAATAACATCAATTAGTTACAAGTCATAATAATATATATCGCATCCATAATACATCACGCTAATCAAAATGGACATCGAACCGCCGGAAACATGCCGCGTGCGGTGAAAACCCAATGTGAAGGAACCCAAACAGGATCATAACTAATGTGAGATCCCTGAAGATGCTGCCAAGTGTTGGACGGACGGACATCCAACGCGACCATGTACCGACGGACGTGCTCGTCCTCCTCCCTGACACGACGACGTACCAACTCCTCGGGGGCCGGCACCCTCTGTACCCGTCGAGGCCCACGTGACCGCCACCAAAGAAGCTCCGGGTCGACGATGGTTCCCTCATTCCTCACCAATCTGCGCACACCGGAAGGTAGCACCTCCCAGTGCCAACCCGGCGGAGCCCAGTCCCGGACATCCATAGTCCCGTCCATCTTGAAACTATGAATCTTTACATTAACTCTTAAAATCCAAGACATTGTATAAAACATTGTAAAATTCAAAGACATTGTATTAAATTCCAACATATTGCTAAATTCTAAATTCAACTACTAAGTCCTAAAACAATAGTTCTAAATTTTAAATTGAAGACACTAAAATACTATAACAATTTGCTAACACACTAATTTACAAACTTGCTAACATTGCAAAACAGACAGCAAGACCTCATATAGAATTGCTTCAGGGATGGTGTCAGCGAACAATCGTGGAATGAACATTGCATATATGTTCAGACAACATGGTTCACTCACACCTCCCTGAAGATGCAACCATCTAATCATCGGCCAAAAGTAGTCATGCTGACGTCAGCATGACAATGGAGCTTAACAGTAGCAATTCACTTAACATTGCATCAGAAATTAATCAACACATTGCATAAAAACACATTGTCACAAATATTAATCAACACATTGCACAAATATTAATCAACACATTGCACATAACTCTAGCAACTAAAGAACAATAGCATTTTCCTAACAATAATTCTAAGACACTACCCTTTGCAAATTTCACAAATATTAATCAACACATTGCACAAATATTAATCAACTAAATAGTACTAAAGCAATAGCAATTCGTCTAAAACAGTAGCATTTCCTATAGCAATTTAAAAAACAGTAGCATTTCTATCAATTTCCTACCAATTCCTACCAATTCCAAAATGATTAACTAAAACACAAGATGAACACCTAAACTAATTCAGTTTCTAGCAATTCCTAGCATTTCTATCAATTTCCTACCAATTTAAAGTCTTAATTCATTTTCTGGAAAAAATAAACCGATGACATCACCATGACGTCACCAATACTAAGTGATCGAGGGGAGAGGCCGGAGTGCTCACCGGCTGCGACGACGACGACGAGCTCGGCGGGGACGGGGACGACGAGCTCGGCGGAGACGGGGCTGACGAGCTCGGCGGCGCGGCGTTGAGGGAGAAGAAGAGGAAGCGGGGACGGCGAGCTCGGCAGTGGCGGCGTTGACGGACGGCGGCGCAGCGGACGGCGGCGCTCGGCAGCGGATGGCGGCGCGCTCGATTTGGGCAGCCTGCCGGCGTCCTGGGGTGGTTCCTTAGCGCTGTCCCGGTTCGTGGCTTGAACCGGGATAGTGCAGAAGAAGCATTTATACCACTGACCTTTAGTCGCGGTTCGTGGCTCCAACCGCGACTAAAGGTAAAGGTACCCCTTTAGTCCCGGTTGGAGCCACGAACCGCGACCCACTGTGTTTTCGGCCGATTAGTTTTCGCGCGCGGTGCCACTCCTTTAGTCGCGGTTCGTAAAACCAACCGCGACTAAAGGTGTGTTTTTGCGCCAAAACTCAAATATTTTTTATTTTGCAATTTCAAAAGAGGTTGAACATACATTTGAATAACTTCTGACTACATATTTGGATTCTGACAAAACTTTGAACATGAAGAGTGTTTCAATTTGAATAACTAATATAATACAATTTTCCGATTCTTAAAATAATGATTTTAGCTATTAAAATAATAACCATTTTGCCATTTTCAATTAAATATGGGGTAAACTCAGATCTTTTGCATTATATTTTATAAATAAACTAATAATAACTTGAAGCCACGAACCGTGACCTGCTGAGATTTCGCCGCTCAGTTTTCGCGCGCGGTGCCACACCTTTAGTCGCGATTTTTTATTTTGTGATTTCAAAAGAGGTTGAACATACATTTGAATAAGTTCTAACTACAAATTTGGATTCTGGCAATTTTTTTAACATGAATAGTGTTTCAATTTGAATAACTAATATTAAATCATTTTTTGATTCTTAAAATAATTTTATAATAATAACCATTTTGCCATTTTCAATTAAATATGAGGTAAACTCAGATCTTTTGCATTATAATTTATAATTAAACTAATAATAACTTGAAATAAGGCGGCGTGATGGCGCGGAATACATTATTACAGCTTCTGACACATAGAGTTACATAAAATGTTTAACATTATTACACATCAACTAGTGTTTCGCTTTCTTATATGCGCTGTGTAACCATGGAGTATCTTCATTGTTTAACCTGATAGTTGGGTCAATGTTGACTTTGAAGGGTGGGATTTCATCAAACTTATTGTAATCTTCTGACATGTCTGTCTTGTCCTCCACTCCCACGATATTTCTTTTCCCTGAAAGAACTATGTGGCGCTTGGTATCACCGGATAATGTTTTGTCTTGCTTTTCTTTTCTTTTATTCAGTCTAGTAGACATATCCTTCACATAAAAAACTTGAGCCACATCATTGGCTAGGACGAATGGTTCGTTTAGGTACCCAAGATTCTGGAGATCCACCGTTGTCATTCCGTACTGGGTATCTACATGTACCCCTGTCATCTTGACCCATTTGCACCGAAACAAAGGGATCTTAAAAGAAGGTCCATAGTCAAGTTCCCATATCTCCTCTATGTAACCATAATATGTGTCCTTACTTCCATCGTCATTTGTTGCATCAAAGCGGACACCGCTGTTTTGGTTGGTGCTCTTTTTATCTTGTGTCATCGTGTAAAATGTATTCCCATTTATCTCGTACACTTGGAAAGTTGATATGGTCGAAGATGGTCCGCTGGCCAAGTCGTACAACTCCATGTCAACAGTGTTGTTATTCATGAGATGTGCTTGCAACCAACCGCTGAAATTCGCCTTGTGTGCTTCTGTTATCGAGGAGGCATCCATCTCCGGGTTTTTGGACCGTACAATATTCATGTGTTCCTCAATATAAGGAGCCACAAAGGTGGAATTCTGCAGAACTGTGTAATGTGCTTCAGTTAAAGAATGACCGTCCATACAGATCATTGTTTTCCTTCCGAGAGTGCCTTTTCCACTCAATCTCCCCTCATGCCGCGATTCAGGAACACCAATCGGCTTAAAATCAGGAATAAAGTCCACACAAAACCCAATGACCTCCTCTGTTCCAAAGCCGTTGGAGATGCTTCCTTCAGGCCTAGCACGGTTATGAACATACTTCTTTAAGACTCCCATGAATCTCTCAAAGGGGAACATATTGTGTAGAAATACAGGACCGAGGATGGAAATCTCTTCGACTAGGTGAACTCTCAGGTGCGTCATAATATCGAAAAAGGATGGTGGGAACACCAACTCGAAACTGACAAGACATTGAACCACATCAATCTGTAAGGTATGTAGACTCACTGGATCGATTACCTTCTGAGATATTGCATTCAAGAATGCACATAACTTCACAATGGGTAGTCGAACACTTTCCGGTAGAAGCCCCCTCAATGCAACCGGAAGCAATTGGGTCATAAGCACGTGGCAGTCATGAGACTTTAGGTTTTGGAATTTTTTCTCAGCCATATTTATTATTCGCTTTATGTTCGATGAGAATCCGGATGGGACCTTCATACTACTCAGACACTCAAAAAATATGTCCTTCTCTTCTTTCGTAAGAGTATAGCTGGCAGGACCTTCAAACGGCTCTTGATGGATGCCGTCCATTTCTCTCAAACGTTGTTGGTCCTCTCGTGCTCCCGGTGTATCTTTTTTATTCTTCCCATACACACCCAAGTGGGCTAGAAGGTTCAAGCAAAGATTCTTCGTCACGTGCATCACCTCGATACAAGAGTGGACCTCTAGGATTTCCCAATAGGGTAGCTCCCAAAATATAGATTTTTTTTTCACATGGGTGCGTGTCCGTTAGCGTCATTCGGAACTTTTAGGCTGCCAGAACCCTTTCCAAATATTACTTTCAAATCCTTAACCATATCAAATACATCAGCACCAGAACGAAGGTTAGGCTTCTTCCCTTTTTCCGCCTCACCAAAATGCTTTCCTTTTTTTCTTAAGGGATGATTGGGTGGAAGAAAACGACGATGCCTAGGGTACACATTCTTCCCCCCCGTTAGTCAAATATACACTATCAGTCTTATCTAAACAGTGTGTGCATGCATGATATCCCTTGGTTGTCTGTCCTGAAAGGTTACTAAGAGCAGGACAATCATTGATGGTTACGAACAGCAACGCTCGTAGGTCAAATTCCTCCTGTTTGTACTCATCCCATACACGTACACCTTCTTCCTGCCACAACTGTAAAAATTTCTCAACTAATGGCCTGAGGTACACATCAAGGTTGTTGCCGGGTTGCTTCGGTCCTTGGATGAGCAATGGCATCATAATGAACTTTCGTTTCATGCACAACCACGGTGGAAGGTTATAGATACATAGAGTCACGGGCCAGGTGCTATGACTGCTGCTCTGCTCCCCAAAAGGATTAAAGCCATCTGTACTTAGACCAAACCTTAAGTTCCTTGCTTCATTTGCAAAGTCGGGAAACGTTCTATCAATTTTTCTCCATTGCGACCCATCAGCGGGGTGTCTCAACATCTCGTCTTTCTTACGGTCATCCTTGTGCCATCGCATCAACTTGGCATGCTCTTTGTTTCTGAACAAACGTTTCAACCGTGGTATTACAGGAGCATACCACATCACCTTGGCAGGAACCCTGTTCCTGGTGCCCTTGCCCTCAACACCTTCAGGGTCATCTCGTCTGATCTTGTACCGCAATGCAGTGCATACCGGGCATGCAACCAAATTCTCATAGTCACCGCGGTACAGGATGCAGTCATTTGGGCAAGCGTGTATCTTCTCCACTTCTAATCCTAGAGGGCATACAACCTTCTTTGCTTCGTACGTACTGACGGGCAATTCGTTATCCTCTGGAAGTTTCTTTTTCATAATTTTTAGTAACTTTTCAAATCCCTTATTGGTCACGCCGTTCTCTGCCTTCCATCTCAGCAATTCTAGCGTGGTATTCAGCTTTTTCTGTTCATTTTTGCAAGTTGGGTACAACAATTTTTTGTGATCCTCTAACATCTGCCCGAACTTCAGCCTCTCCTTTTCACTTTCGCAGTCTCGCTTCGCATCAGCAATGACCCGACCAAGATCATCAATAGGCTCATCTGGTGCTTCAACTTCTTCTTCTTGTTGTTCTTCATTTTCGACATTTTTCTCTCTCACACTGTTCAGGGAACATAGGATAGTCGTCATTATTATCTTCTTCTTCGTCGTCTTCCATCATGACCCCTATTTCTCCATGCTTGGTCCAACATTTATAGCCGGGCATGAAACCGGACGTATAGAGGTGGATGTGAATATCCCGTGAGTCGGGGAAATCCCTCTCGTTCCGACACACACAGCATGGACAACACATAAAACCATTATGCGCGTTTGCCTTAGCAACCTCGACAAATTCCCGCACGCCTTGCATGAACTCATTCGATCGCCGGTCACTGTACATCCATTGTCGTCTCATCTACACATAATTATATATATAGAGAGTAAGTGCTCAAATTAATATAGTGTTCATCACAATACAAGCGCAATCACACAATGCTAACAATAATTCTGAGTCCCAACACAGTACGACAACACTAGTTTGCACACTTTAAAAAACCGTACATGGCGATTATAATCGCGACTAGGAGAACAATGACACCGAATGAGAAATGTAGGAACATTTCATTTCGGAGAGCTGCCTTTTTCATCTTATTAATCTTCAACCTCGTTCTTTCCCTAGTTTCACGAGTCTGGATCATGTGTCCATCGATGATATCCGCCAAATCCAACTCTATTTCCCCCTTCTTTTCCACAACCATGTCTCTTTTTTCGTTCAGAGTTTTTAAATCTTGCTTCATCTTGTGGATTGTATCATGAGCTAGCCTTAGCTTCTCTTCGGTCCTACTCAAATTTTCATCGGTCTTTCCCTTCTCCTCTCTTGTAAAATTTAATTCTTTTAGGAGAATGACTTTTCCTTGTAGACAATGTTGAAACTGGACACATCCATCACGAATGCCGCACTCACATACTGATTCCTAATATTTATAATTGGAAAAATTAAATTAGGAAATTCTCACCCTAAATTAAAAATTATTTTTATATTACAGAGACGACATGACATCTAGATGTGCTAATAATGCCTTATCCGAAAAGGAGGAGTTGTTCACGACGCCGGGGACCTCGCTGTTGTCGACCATCGTATACGGCTGCGTGGCTCGGATATGTAACATATCATTATATACATATAAATAACTAAGTTGAGCTAAAGTTGAGCTATTGTTGAGCTATGTTGAGCTAAGTTGACTGTATCTTCACACATATGCAAACTAGCTAGGTAGCTAAAATTTGAGCTCACACTTCCCAGAAAATTACTCCTAAAGCTAAATCCACCATTCTCTATACTTCTAAAGCATTAAATGAGCAAAAATTAGCAGTAAGAGATAATAGGATACAATGGCTAACCTTTTAGAAGGCAGGAAGTTTCAAATCTTCACAAATCGACGGCAACGCTGATGAACTCGAGCTCCACGCGAAGAACACCAAGAACAGCTCGAGCAGCTCTCCACACGCGCTCTGAACAGAAAATGCAACGGCTGGCTCGGGCGAGAGGGACGAAGTATATATAAAATGGGACTTTTAGTCGCGGTTTGTTACACGAACCGCGACTAAAACCTTTGGTCGCGGTTCGTATAACCAACCGGGACTAAAAGTTTGTCTGGAACCGGGACTGATAGGTTTCGAACTCGAGATGCCTTACTAGCCGTTGAAACCGGGACTAATAGTACCTTCAGTCCGGGTTCCAGGCTGGACCGGGACTGAAGGGACTCGGTGCTCAAAACCGAAGCCCCATTTTCTACTAGTGTAGTAACATAAGTGTCATGTAGGCAAAAATGACAACTATTTAATAAGGAGAGAGGTGATGGTGGTATCATAAGTAGATATTGTAACATAACGGATTTCGAAACAAGATTAGTCTATTACCTAATAAATACATTATTATATGATATTAGACATATGTTAACACCCACTATTGACATACTAACATAGATAGTATCATATGCATAATACTAATATATGATACTCTCCACTATGAAGTCTAAGGAGAGTTTTTCTTGACCCAATCACCGATTGCCTAAATCCTAGAGAAACCTCATGCACGCCCAGTATACCGTGATAGAGGGAGCACTAAAAGTTACTTACATGTGAGATTCTCTTAAACCTTACAAACTACACTTTCGAGCCTGAATCAGTGGTCCCCAGCTAACTTGGTGTGATACATTCATCTATTTGTATCATACCAAAGTAATATGCATCGATACGTTTCTTTAAGAACTTACATGATCATAATATTTTTCGTTAAGTGAACTATAGTTCAAACAATATATTGATTAAAAGAATGGCGGTTCCGATTATCCTTTGTCTTGTTTTTTCAATTAAAGATTTTTATTCTCAAACTATTGAGAAATAGCTTCTTTTTTACTTTGAGAAGTAACTGTTTTTGAATCACCAATAATAGAATTTGATCTAAACATGAGATTTGTTCGAGTACAAAAGGGACTAGAAGGTCTTGATAGGCGGTTGTTATCGTTGATTAGCAAATAACTATTAGTAAATCGACTTAGTTATATTTTGTCCCAATGAACTATTTCATTAGTGTTCAAGGTTGTGATTCGAGTATTATTTTTATAAGGCTAAAGGTATCTCGGGTATGTAGGTTTTTCATCACATTTATATACTCACTGAGTAAACGTCCCAATGGACCCCATCTTATATACTCCATTTGTCCTGGTTTATAAGTCATCTACGTATTTCTGGGTTGTGAATTTAACTTATATAATATAAATTTTATAATACAAAATTATATTATTAGAAAATATAAAGTCTGGATTTTCTAATATATATATCATATTATGTTGATCAAATTTACAACCATGTAGAGGACTTATAAACCGGGACCGAGGGAGTACTCTCTTTGTTGCTAAATAAGTGTAGTTCTAATTTTCTCGAAAGTTAAAATAATCCGTTTGACCAACTTCATAGGAAAAGATAGCAATATTTACAGTATCAAGTTAATATCACTAGATGTATATTAAATATTGTTTTTATAATATACCAACTTAACATCATTAGTATTTCTTGGTAAAAAATTAAAATGATTTGAGAAACAAAATTTTAGGACAAAAGTACAAGTACACTTATTTATGGACGGAGGGCGTGAGCTGTGGACATCTATAAACACATAATAGGCTAAGTATGGGAATATAGTATGGTTTGTTTTGGCTAAGATATGAGTCTAATTGGATAATGAGTATGAGACTTTTTTGAATGATTTTGTAAAGCAAGGTAATGAGCATGAGACTTAATGACCCCAGGTTTGTGCTGTATGAAGAGATGAAATCTAGGTTAAAGACGAATTTCATCCTCTCCTGTTAAACTACTCTCCCCGTTTACAATTACTCCCTCCTTTCCACAATATAAAATGTTTTATAACTTTTCCACATTTAAATGTATATATATGGATCTAGACATGTTTTAGTGTATATGTTCACTTATTTTAGTCTGAATTTAAAAAACATGTGAAACACCTAAAAAATCTTATATTATAGAACGGAGGGAGTGCAAAGTTAGATTTGACTAAACCTAGAATGCCAAAAAAAAAGAGGAAGTATGCGCCACATCCCACAAATTCAAAGTATGACATAGTTTATTAACAAGATATTCAAAGTATATATGACGTACATTTTTAACCCAATTTTTTTATGACGTACTAGTTGACTAAGAAACGAGAGCCACTACTTTCAGACAAGACAAACGTGCTGTCTGGTGAAACTTTCCAATTGCATAGTTATAACTCCTAAAGAACTTCCCTTGAGCTCTCGGAGCTTGACGAGGCTTTCTCCCCGGAGGAAATTCTGGCTGCAATTACCGACATGCCAGCGGACCGTGCGCCAGGCCCGGATGGATTCAGTGGTGCCTTCTTCAAAGCGGCGGCGCCGATCATCATCCAAGACCTTGTGCTTGCCTTCCGACAGTTGTTTCAGCTAAATAGAACGGCTCTGCACAAGATGAATGAGGCCCATGTGGTGTTGATTCCCAAGTGTGACGGCGCGGACACCATTGGCGACTTCCGACCCATCAGCCTCTTGCATAGTTTCGCGAAGCTGTTCATGAAGGTGCTTGCTTCCCGCCTCGCCAAGCGCATAAACGAGCTTGTCTCGCCGGCGCAGAGCGCATTCATCAAGGGCCGGTCTATTCAAGACAATTTCCTGCTCGTCCAGGGACAAGTCCGTCGCCTGCACCGCGCCAAGCGGCCGTCCTTGCTGGTCAAGCTAGACATCGCGAAGGCCTTCGACAGCGTCTCATGGGTCTACCTACTCGATATGCTGAGAGCCCGGGGCTTTAGTCAGCGTTGGTGTGATTGGATTGCGCTGCCCCTCTCCACGGCTTCGTCGCGCGTTCTCCTCAACGGGGTGGCTGGCGACCGCATACGGCATTGCCGTGGCTTGCGACAGGGGGACCCACTATCCCCCTTCCTCTTCATACTCGCCATGGAGCCCCTGCAGCGGCTCATCGCGATGGCTGTCGAGGATGGTGTCCTTTCGCGCCTCCCTGGCCAGGCGAACGGGGTGAGAACCTCGCTGTACGCTGATGACGCCGTCTTCTTCATCAGGCCGGTTAAAGAGGAGTTTGAGGCGATCCGACAGATTCTGCAGCGTTTTGGCGACGTTACTGGGCTATGCGTCAATTTCGCCAAAACAAGTGTCGTCCCCATACGTTGTGAGGCCCTTGATGTGGCCGACATTGTATCTCCTCTCGGTGCACGGATCGCGGCCTTGCCGTGCAAGTTCCTGGGCTTACCCCTCAGTCTGCGGAAGCTGCGGAAGGTCGACTTCCAGCCCCTCCTTGATCGCATTGCGAGTAGGCTGGCTTGTTGGAAGGCCAAGCTGCTGTCAGCGGCGGGCAGGCTAGTCCTGCTCAATGCTGTCCTCTCTGCCTTGTCCGTCTACTGGATCTCTGTGCATGCAATGCCGGCGTGGATAAGAAAGGAGATCGATCGCATCAGGCGAGCTTGGCTGTGGCGTGGAGAGGAGACATGCCATGGCGGGCACTGCAAGGTGGCCTGGAGCAGGATTTGTCGGCCTCGGAAGCTCGGCGGCCTTGGCATTGTCGACCTTGATCGTTTTGGTACCGCGCTACGCCTAAAATGGCTTTGGATGGAGAGAACAGCGCCGGACAAGCCCTGGGTTGGCATGCCCGTGCCTTGCACCCTCTCCGACCGCCAAATGTTTGCGACGGCCTCAACTGTCACCATCGGCGATGGGTGCACTGCGCGGTTCTGGTTCGATAGTTGGATGGACGGCCGGGCCCCGTTTTCGGTTTTCCCAGGCCTCTTCCTTGCGTCCAGGCGCAAGCACCGCTCCGTCTGTGAGGCCTTGCATGAGCAGCGCTGGGTTGCCGACTTGCGGGGACGCGTCACCACGGAGTTGCTGCCGGCGTTCGTGAGCCTCTGGCTTGCGGTGGCAGAATTACACCTCGTCCCGGATGCCGCGGATGCCTTCACGTGGCGGTGCACCGAGTCCGGCTCGTACTCGGCTTCCTCCGCTTACAAGATGCAGTTCTTGGGGTCCACGCTATCACCACTGCAGCCTACCATCTGGCAAGCTTGGGCGCCTGCCAAGTGCAGGCTGTTGGCATGGCTATTCGTCCAAAATCGGGTCCTCACGGCGGACCGGTTGATGGCAAGACGCTGGCCGAACTCCTACTTCTGCCCGCTGTGTATGTGCAACTTGGAGACGGCGGAGCACCTGCTGGTGGAATGCCCTTGGTCCCAGGCCTTATGGTTCAGAGTGGCTGACAAGTTTGCTGTCGCAACGCTGCGGCCTGATGCTTGGAGCCTCCCCTTGCCGTCGCTCCCGTCTTGGCTTGCGTCGATCTCTGCCTTGGTGGGTGTCCCAGCCAAAACCGCCAAGTCGCTGGCCCTGTTAGTGATTTGGGCGATCTGGCGTGAACGGAACGCGCGCATCTTCAGGGACTTGTGCCGTTCACCCGAGGCGGCAGCGCGGGAGGTGTTCGACGAGGCTGCCTCATGGGCCTTAGCTGGTTGCCGGCACATCCGATGTCGCGAGTAGTCATGTTTGCTTTGTAGGGCCTTGCCCTATTGTTGTCCCGTGTAAACTCGAGTTGCTTACAACTCTCTCTTTCTATCAATATAAAAGCGCAGCTCTCCTGCGTTGGTCTCAAAAAAAAAAAGTATGCTAACTTGAGGCATGTCGCGTTCGCTAAAGTTGGACTAAGCACTAGCATACTGACCAAATGTTTTGGAGTTACAACTTAATCAAGGCTTGACTTAATTAAGTGAAGTAGGAAATCTTAGCTCCGAGAGGTTGGGGCCGCGCTTGGTCCGCTGTTTTCGAGCGGAAACCGGCCTTCTAAATTACGGACCTCGCGAGTTCCTGCTAAAAATACAGCACAGCTACGCCGAACCTGCAGAAATTTCTTCCGGGCCTGAAAGTTGCTCGACATTTCAAGCGAGGCCTGGTGGGACACGAGTTGCACCAACCGATATACTTTCTCCGTTCTAAATTAGTTTATTTGAATTTATTTAAATATGAATGTATTTATATTTGTTTAGTGTCTAAATACATCTATGTCAAGATAATTATGTGTCAAGTAATTTGGTACGGGGATTAGTATGTCCTTTGTCTCTCCTGAGTCCTGAACGGTGCTTAATTTGGTGTTGTGTTGCAGCGGTGGACCTGATCAAGAACACGCAGGTGCAAGCCATCATCGGGCCTCCAACCTCGGCCGCGGCCGAGTTCGTGTCCCACATCGGCGACCGCGCGCACGTCCCGGTGCTCTCCTACTCCGCCACCTCCCCGGCGCTTTCCGCGGCGCGGACGCCCTTCTTCGTGCGCGCCGCGGCCAACGACTCCTTCCAGACGGCGCCTGTCGCGGCCATCCTCGGGGCCTTCAGGTGGCGCGCCGCGGCCGTCCTGTACGAGGACTCTCCCTACGGCACCGGCATCCTACCCGCATTCGCGGAAGCTCTACAGGGCGTCGGCGCGAAGATCATGGAACGCACCGCCGTGCCGAGCGACGCGACCGACACCCACCTCGACGCGCTGCTGTACCGCTCCATGGCGATGCCGACGCGCGTGTTCATCCTGCACATGATGTATCCTCTCGCCGCGCGGCTCTTCCGCCGGGCGAAGAAGGCTGGCATGATGTCCGAGGGATACGTCTGGCTCGCCACGGACGGCGTCGGAAGCTTCATGGACAGGCTCAGTCCCGAAGACGTCGAAGCGATGCAGGGCGTTGTCAGCCTCCAGCCGTACGTTCAGGTGACGAATGCAGTCAAGAACTTCTCAGCACGGCTGAGGACGAGGTCGCTGAGGGAGAACCCCAATGATGAGGACTTCGTCGACTCGACCTTAATGAGGCTATGGGCGTACGACGCGGCATGGGCGATCGCTGCGGCGGCTGAGGCGGCCCGTGTGCCCGGCCCGGCGTTCCAGGCCCCTCAACGGAGCACCGCGCTGACGGACCTGGACCGTCTCGGCGTGTCAACCACCGGCACAACACTTCTCAAGGCGCTGCTCGCCACCACTTTCGACGGGATATCCGGTAAGTTCAAGCTGGTCGACGGGCAGCTGCAGCTGCCGGCGTACGAGGTGTTGAACATCATCGGGAGAGGTGCCAGGACGGTGGGGTTCTGGACGCCAGAGTCCGGGATCTCGCAGGATGTTGAAGCCGACAACGCCAAGGCGCTGAAGCAAATCCTTTGGCCAGGCGAGCCACGGTCCACCCCGAAAGGCTGGGTCGTGTCACCAAACGCGCCGATGCTCCATGTCGTCGTGCCGGTGAAAAACGGGTTCAAACAGCTGGTGGACGTCTCCGTGAACTCGACAACCGGAGAGACGATGATCACAGGCTACTGCATCGACCTGTTCGACGAGGTAATGAAGAATCTGCCCTATCCTGTGAGCTACCGGTATGTACCACGCGATCCTAGCCTGGAGTCTTACGACGAGCTTGTGGATCTAGTGCACGATAAGGTTAGTACCATAACGACCAAACTATATATACAGGCCCTCTTATACGACACTGCTGGATTCAACTGTTAATTACTACAGTAACTCAGATGATATAATGAACTTCCAGGAAGCCGACATGATCGTCGGAGACGTGACAATCACCGCCGGCAGACTGACCAAGGCGGACTTTACCATGCCGTTCACCGATGCGGGGTGGTCGATGGTGGTGGCTATGCAGAAGGACACGAGCTCCACCATGTGGATCTTCGTGTATCCTCTGAGCGCAAGTCTCTGGCTCGCTAGCCTTGCCTTCTTCTGCTTCACCGGCTTCGTTGTGTGGGTGATCGAGCACACAGGATCAACCCTGAGTTCCGGGGCACGCCGTGGCAGCAGTTCGGCCTCATCTTCTACTTTGCCTTCTCGACACTCGTCTTCTCACACAGTAGGAATCTTTTTTTCCTTTATTCGAGTTTGTTGGACAGGATCTCCACCCGGAATAATCAAGAGCTTGTTAATTGTTTTCAGAGGAGAAGCTGGAGAGCAACCTGTCGAGGTTTGTGGTCATCATATGGGTGTTCGTAGTCCTGATCCTGACATCAAGCTACACGGCTAGCCTGGCGTCGATGCTGACCGTCCAGAATCTCTTGCCGAGGGTGACCGACGTGAAAGAGCTGCAAAGACGTGGAGACTACATTGGGTACCAGGAGGGCAGCTTCATAAAATCCTACCTCCTGGAAATGGGCTTCGACGAGAAGAAGATGAGGGCATACAACTCGGAGGAGGAGTACGCCGACGCGCTGTCCGGAGGCTCCGCCAGCGGCGGGGTCGAGGCGGTGTTCGACGAGATTCCATATCTGAAGCTCTTCTTGTCGCAGTATTGCGATGGCTACATGATGCAAGGCCCCGTCTACAAGACCGATGGCTTCGGATTCGTAAGCACCACTCCTCTACCTCGATCGGTTGAAAACTATGCAATCGATCGATGTCATACCACGACTATATATCAGGATATATACTGTGATTGTGATAAATTAACATCTTGTTGTTATCGATTTGCAGGTGTTTCCGAGAGATTCCCCGATGACGGGGGATGTGTCAAGGGAGATACTGATGTTGGATACAGCGGAGAAGAGGTCCAAGATCGAGAAGGCATGGTTCGGCGAGCCAGGCACCTGCCGGAGTCAGAGAAAGCCCGCCATCAACTCGTCGTCCAACTTAAGCTTCGAGAGCTTCGGCGGGCTATTCCTTGTGACCGGAGTGGCCTCCGGCCTCATGCTCCTCCTCTACCTCGCTGCCTTCGCCTACCGCGAGCGCGATGAGCTCCGGGCAGCGGAGGCCGCTGCTGGCTCCGGGAGCGTCTCGCTGCGAAGGCTGCGCGCGTGGGTGCAGCACTATGATCGGAAGGACCTCCGGTGCCCCACCTTCAAGACCAACGATGAGTCCGTGAGGAATGGCAACGATTGCGCGGACCGGATGCCTAGATGGATGGTCGAAATCCCAACGAACGACGGGACGAGTCCGTTCAGTGTGCGTACTAGCTCTGAGATGAACATGGCTTCTTCGACCGAGGAAATGCCCTCGACTGAACTCTCATTCGAGCAAGTGGGCGAGGGGGCACCGTCTTTTGTAGAGATGGCAACGCAAACAACTCGTCAACCGCACTAGATCCTTTTGATTTTAGAGCTTCAACCGTACTACTCCTTTTATTCGAATGTATGCCTTTTATTCGAATGAAATCGAGTGCGGGATACACTCCAAGAGCTGAACAGCCAAACATGGCGACCTATTACATCACTAAGAGAGCTCCTAGCAAGTCCGTGAGCATCTTTATGTGAAACTCCCTTCTCCTGGCAGAGACCACATCATCACAGTGCAAACTCCTGGCTTTAATCTCAGGAGTAATCTGAGTATATTCGCACATCATGCGGAGTGTGGATGACTCGAAAACAATCTGAAGCTATATGAGCCCAGCGAATTGACAGGAGACATCTTCAGTTCAAGCCTTATCTTAAAAAAAATCTTCAGTTCAAGCGTGTCTTCCAGGAGACAGGAGACATCTTCAGTTCAAGCCGTGTTTTCCAGGAGACAGGAGACATCTTCAGTCGTAGCATCCACGAGTTCATTTTCTCGACATTGTCCGCGCTTTTTCGCCTCACACATAACATCCACGACTGTAACTATCGTCAGCAGGTCTGTTTGACCTGAGAAGCGGACTTCCAGCAGCAGGTCCATGGCTCCCTGAACCGTGCTACTGCATGTCGGCTCCCTGTATAGGCAGCAGGTCCAATGACAAATCTGATAAAATTTAGGGATTTGAAAACATAATTTTACACATCACATTTTTGTTATTTTTGTACAGCTCAAGATACGAAGTATTTGAAATAAATATTTTGCAGTTTGTGGGGTTAAATCATGGGCTACATCTGCATATTTTTATTCAATTATCTGAAACTCATAAATGTTAATTTGAATTTTTTAAACTAAACAGGGAGCACTGGAGCTCGGGAGCCAAAAATCTCTACCTAAGTTATTCTACTACTCCTACTATGCAATGTGTTGATGCCTTCTGAGTGTAACCAGGGCATGCAAGCTATCAATAGCTATCCTTGCTGCTAGTTACTTCTGTCTCTTCTGCTGGTAATCCTTCTTCCATGTGCCACGGCCTGCTGCAGATGCTCCAGTTGCCTGGCCCCTGTCACAGCATGTACATTCTAACTCTTTAAACTGCCATAATTTTCAGAATTTTTTTGAGGCCATTTTTTTAAGTTGTCTCTAATTCGAGCAAGAATCTGTTGCATTTGGCACCATCAGCACATAATTCTTTGCAGATGTCAGCCATTTTTCTCATTAAAAGTGCATGTCTCATTGTGTTCTCTGTGTTCACCTAGCATTCCTCATTGTACTGTTTTATCTATTCTTCAAACAGCAGCAGATGCGTGAATTCAGAAGAAATAGCAAGTGTGAAAGTGCAAATTCGCTGCGCTTTGCATATGAGGTGCTAGAGCATGAATTGAGGTTCACATGGCTGAGAAATAAGGACACACAGATACAGCAGAAGGGAATGCAACAAACAGTAACTACTTACATAACTCTTGCATGTCTAGCCAACCAAGGTACTGACTGCCTAAGATTGTTATCACTAAGCAATTATAAAGTTAGGTCAGAAACATATCCAAAACATAGTTACGCACCTAAAAGACAATTTCAATTAATGGTTGCACATGCAACAAGAAACAACAAAGCTTGAAAACAACGGATCATCAAAAAATAAGATATGGTGCACTGGATATGGAAAAAGTTGTGTCCTACAAAATGAGATCGTGCAGTACAAATGGAAAACAAAAAGATGTGCTATAGACATTGACAATTTACAGTTCTTGCTAGTCAAAAGATAATATGTATATAGGGAATCTGGTAAGCATAGATACTACTCCTCATTATATTCAAAATAAGTATGAAATGAAATTCTTGCTACAATAAAAATTTCCTTTTGTACTGATACTCTTTCCAGAAACTGGTCCATTGCAGGTGAGGTTGAGGTAACATGTCAGCCATTGAAGTCTTATTGCTAGGCTTTGGCTCCCATCGTGTCAAACTATAAATTCAAATAAAATACTTACCATCGAAATATACTACGATCACCGAGACTTCTGGGCATCACCGATTAGATGCAGAGGAAAACCAAGCATACGCGCCTCAGCTTGAGGAGATAGAATGATGCAGTAAGTATTTCCAAATCATGCAAACAACAGCAAGTATATAAATTCAGGGGAACTAGCAAGTGTGAAAGTGCAAAATTTGCAGCGCTTTGCATGCGAGGTGCTAGAGCATGAATTGAGGGTCACATGGCTGAGAAATAAGGGATACACAGATACGGCAGAAGGGAGTGCAACAACTAGTAACTACTTGCAGTCTTGCAGAACTAAGGTGTCAAGTGGGATCCCACCAATGTCCCACTTCTAGTTCATTGGTGGGATCCCACTTGACACCTTATGCAGAACTCTAAACTCTTGCATGTCTAGTCAACCAAGGTACCGACTGCCTAAGATTGTGAACTGAAATACAGTTATAACAAGTCATCACTAAGCCATTATAAAAGTTAGGTGAGAAACATATCCAAAAAAAATAGTTAAGCACTTAAAAGACAATTTATATTATTGGTTGCACATGCAACAAGAAACAACAAAGCTTGAAAAAAAGGGATCATCAAAAATTAAGATATGGTGCAGTAGAAATGGAAAAAGATAGTGTCCTACGAAATGAGAGATCATGCAGTACACGTGGAAAACAAAAAGATTTGTTGGACATCGACCATTCACAGTTCTTGCTATTCAAAAGGTAATAGGTATATGGGGATTCTTATAAGCGTATGCGTATATGCATATTAGAAAGCTCATTATATTCAAATTTAGTATGATTATTTCCAGAACCAGCAGTCCTCTCCTGGTTTGTCTCTCAAATATGACGGACACAAACATAAACAGTAGGCACAAATAACAAAATGGTTAATGGGAACCTAGCAGCTAATGCAATATAGCAGCATTCTATAGAAAGTACACAGCTGGTGAAAAACATTCTCCCATTAAATTCATTAGCTCTAGCATTGTACCAACCATTTCAAAGCAACAAATGGTTTATATGGGAATAAGCAGTACTTAAGATACAAGGAACGATCTTCAAGTTTTCAATGCAGACACATATTCTTTTGCTTCAGCAAAGTATGAGACCATGGTTTAGGCATACCAACAAATTTCCCTTCGTTTTCCTCATATGCAAATGACAAATAACCGAAGCCTTGATTCAGTGAGAACCTTCGGCATCATGTCCAATGCCCCCATCAGCAGAAACCAAAGAAGGAGGCCAGGCCATTATATACGGATATGTATAGCCATCATATTTCCCCTCAAGCAGTAAATCAAGCTTCAAGGTCTCCAAGGAAAGAGAGAAGAACCAGCAGTGCTGTGAGCCACCAGGGGTCATGCACGTCATCGACAAGTTTACATATCCAGACCTAACCTGGAAATTTTTGATAAAGCCATGCAAGTCCTGAGCGATCCCGTGAGTGGTCCGATCAATTTCGGCAGCCAAATTGAGTATGTTCTGCGGCGCCCATATCTCAGTTCCATCAATGTCCTTCCTAAGGATCCAAACATGGAGGAAAAATCCAGTTTCATAGACAATGCAAAGCTCACCATCCTTAGTCTCCCCAGCCTGGAAATTGTACCCATCCACCTCCACTTGCCCGGGTAGAGTTACAGCAGTGACATTCAAGGTATCGATATTGATTATAATCATGCGTCTTTCGCCATGGCAAGGCCAGTAAACAGAACCATTCACCAGTGAACCAGCCTGAAACTTTAGGCTGTTGTTCCCACCGATGTCCAGCCACGGCTGGATGACCCAATCCCACGTCTCCGACGAGAAGACGGCGGCACGAACCCTACGCTGATCCTTGCATACGCAGATGACCCGGAAGAAGCAGGGGTTCTCATCGGAGGACTGCAGGTGGAAACCAATTAAACCGAAATGGCGGCGGCTCCCAGCTGCGAGACCGCGGGGCAACGGGAGGATGTCCACGGCCCAGGTCATGGGGTTCAGGGTAGCGAGGGACAGATGATTGTTATCCATCTGGTTCCATAGGAGGATGTAGCCGTCGCGGCAGTCGGTGACAGTCCAACCCGTCCGCGAGTGTGGGAGGGAAGTGAGGAAGAAGTCGCCGCGGCGAAGGGCGGCGGGGACACAGGGATCGGAGAGGCGCAGAGGGACGAAGAAGGGGTTGGTAGGACCGTTAAAATCGAGGAAGAGGCCGATGAGGGGCGCCGGGTGGAGAGCGCGGAACAGGCGGCGGAAGGGAGGGGAGGAGCGGACGACGCCGAGCCATGAGTGGCAGGTGAGAGCAGCGCGGACGAGAGCCGGGAGGTCCGGCAGGCGGAGGAAGATCTCGCGAAGGTCGTCAGCACTGAGGGAGGATATGGTTGTAGAGGTGGAGGTGGTGGTACCGTTGGAAGCGATGGTGGTGGCGTTGGAGGCTTTGATGGCGGCGGAGGTGGTAGTGGTGGTGGTTCTGGTGGTGGTGCCGTCGGTCGAGACGGTAGTGGTAGTTGTTGTTGTGGTGGTAGTGCCGTCGGCGGCGGTGGTGGCCGTGGTGGTCGTGGACAGATTTGACGGAGGTTTCGGCAGGAGTGAGAGAGTTTCTGGATCCCTAACTTGGAAAGGGCTCGTGTCTTGTGTATGCAGGGCCCAAAGTCCACAAATTTTTTTTTTTGAGAATACCAAAGTCCACATACTTGTGTAGTTGTATAGAGGAGGGGTACGCAGGCCCAAGCCAATTATATGCTGATTGCTTTCAGCCCAACTAGGTAGTCCAAGTACTCAAAAGAAAAAAAACTGGAGACAGGTTAACCACCTTTTATTTGCAGATGACAGCCTGGAAGTAGAGAGGGAGAGTTGTCTAGCCTGTTGGAGACTTACTGTCAAGCTTCGGGCCAGCGAATTAATAAGGAGAAATCATCTATTTTTTTCATAAAGGGATGTCCCCAAGCACGGCGTAACTTAATCAAAGATATCCTGGAGGTAAGGAATGAATCTCTAAATGAGAGATACTTGGGAATGCCTACTGATGTGGGTTCGTTAAAGAATAGGACTTTCAAATTCCTAAGGGATCTCGTACGGAACATAAGGATGGTTGGAGAAAATTCTCTCGGCAGGGGGAAAGAGGTTCTCATCAAATATGTTGCTCAACCCATCCCAATGGATTGTTTTAGACTACCCCCGTGGCCTATGTGAACAAATAAATATTCTGATTAGGCAATTTTGGTGGGGAAGCAAGGAGGGAAACAGGAAACCATGTTGGGTTCCATGGGATGTCTTAACAAGGCCTAAACATCCGGGTGGCATTGGTTTTCGTGATCTAGAGCTCTTTATCCTTTGCTTATTGGCGCGCCAGTCCTGGAGGATCATCCAAAACCCTGACTCGCTAAGTGCCTGGCTGCTGAAAGCAATATACTTCCCAAATACTTCTATTCTAGAGGCGGAGCTGGGCGCAAAACCCTCGCAGATCTGGAGTGATTACCCCCAAGGGCAGGGGATCACTATAGTACTTCTCAATGTGGAAGTAGGGTATCGATCTACAGGAGCAATAAGAAAAAGCTATCTATTCCCTACAACTAAAGTGTCACAAGTGTAGTTGATTATGCACTAAACAAGTTTAAGGAACAAGATGGTTGATTTAATGGCTGGATGTTTAATGCAACAAATCAAGAATGTAAAAAGTGTCTCAATCCTCTTCAATGTAAGAGGGCAAGACAAAGGTTTTCTCTTATAGGAACAATGGACATGAGTTCATGGGTTCACTCAATCATCTCTCTTCCATCTATGGTGATTATCATGTTATAGATAAAAGTACACACAATTGCAGGGCCGGCCCTGGAGGGTGGCAGGGTGGGCGGCCGCCCTGGGCCCCCAAAATCCAGGGGCCCCACCCTAGATACGTTGTACCATATGTATATACTTGCATAGATACGTACACCGTGTATTTAGCAGAAAAAAAATGAGATGGCCCGGCCAGCTATAGATGCCCATGGAAATGAGAAACGGATCTCGTGGCCCTCCCGGACTAGGGATGGATCCCAATTCCCCTAGGCCATACCTGCTTTGTAGGCAGCGAACGATCGCGCCGCCTCAGCTCTCTCGTCTAGCTCTGTCCGCCTCGTCTGTTCTTCTTCAACCTGGCCCCAATTTCGTGACTTTGTGAGCGCTAATCGCTAGACGATCCCAATCCCATCTCCAATCCAAAGACACCGCCGCCGCGCACGAGACTCGGTCGTTGCTGCGACGCCGCTCCGCGATCATCGCCGTGCCGGCTGCCCGTCGTCGTCACCGTCAGGCTTACGATAAATTGTTGTGCTCTTCCAAGTTCTAATCTGTACTATGTGATGTGTTCTAAATTCTCAAATCATTAAAGAACTATTTGCGGTCTACAATGACTCAAGAGAGATTAAACAGGTTGGCAACATTATGCATCGAGAAGAAATTATTGGACAACATTGACATCGACCCCATCATAGATGAATTTGCATCAAGAAATGTTAGAAGAAAATTTTAACGTAATTTGTATAATTTATTTCATATGCGTACTGTCTTTATACATTCATGTTTTACTAAAAAATATATGACATGCATATAATCATTATTATTAGGATGACGTTTACAATTAGGGCCCCAAGTTTTAGTTTCGCCCCGGGCCCCGTAAATCTCAGGACCGCCGCTGCACAATTGTCAACACATAGTTGAAAGAAATAATCATTTGTTTTGCTAGGTCACCCTTATAAGGCTAGCGTGGTTGTTGTCACTGCCACATCATACTTCTCCCTTTTTACCCTAGATAAAGGATGTTGGGCTCAATTGTGTCACTCAATACATATGCCGCTGTCACATCGGACATCCCCTACCCACATACATCATACTTCTTAATGGACAATATTCCCAACACTAGTGCAACAATTTATACGTCGTGTGTATGACCACATCTCACTCATCTATCTCCACTTGGTGGTGTCAATCACCTCATGACATGGATAAACAAGGCATTTTGCATAGATCAAACCATCACATCCATCATAGAATATTTTCAAAGTATGACAAGCCATAAAAGATCCAACACAACGGTAAATGCATAACAAATATCATCTCATACCACAATATCCACCATATGAATTACATAGATAGATCCATACTCATGCAAGGCACTCGATGCATCACTCGATGCAGTGGCTGGGGTTTCCCCTTTTCTAAAAAAATCATGCAAGGCACATCAAATGGATTTCAACGATGATCATACATAGAGAGATTAGATCAAGATACCACCACAAACCCAAAGTCCAGGGGGTGGACTACTCCCCCTTCATCATGGTGATGATGGTGGAGCCATTGGAGAAGAAGGAGACCACCCCGGCAGCTCCAATGTTTAGATGGCACGGTGTCGCAAAAACAAATCTAGAGTTTAGGCATATCACGATGTCGACGTACACCTTGGAGGGTTTGACTACACATTGGTGATGGCCCTTGACGATGATGATGGTTCCAGAAGATAGTCTTGATATCTCTGTATCAACACCTGCGTCAAAAGAATATGGGTTAGGTTGAGACTCCAAGTGCAAAGTGTATAGTAAGTGAAAGACTAGTTTTCCCCACGAGGGTGACTCGAGGGTGTAATATCGAACTCTCGGAGAAATGAACCAAAAGCTGTTGTCTCCTTATCCTTCTTTATGAAACCTACAAAACAAAGTAAATTGTTTTGTGCCTGATACGTCTCCAACGTATCTATAATTTCTTATGTTCCATGCTTATATTATGCCACTTGCTACATATTTTATACACACTTTTATATCATTTTATGCATTTTCTGGGACTAACCTATTAACAAGATGCCACAGTTTCAGTTCCCTGTTTTCTGCTGTTTTTGGTTTCAGAAAAACTGTTAAGGAAATATTCTCGGAATTGGACAAACGAAACGTCAAAGTGCCTATTTTCTCGGGAGGTTCCAGAACACCGAAGAGGACACGGAGGAGAGCCCCGAGGGGCCCACACCTGGTCCCGGCGCGGGTCCCCCCGGGCCGCGCGAGCACCAGGTGTGGGGCCCTCGAGCCTCCGCCGCCTTCGCCCTTTCGCCTACTTATACCCCCCAGAATTACAAGACCCGCGCACCTTTTTCCTCCACGAAGTCCAGAGCCGCCGCCGTTGTCAACCCTAGTTCGGGAGGGTTCAGAAGCTCTTCCCGGCACCCTGTCGGAGAGGGGAGTCATCACCGGAGGGCTCTACATCACCATGCCCGCCTCCGGACTAATGCATGAGTAGTTCATCCTTGGACTACGGGTCCATAGCAGTAGCTAGATGGTTGTCTTCTCCTCTTGTGCTACCATGTTTAGATCTTGTGAGCTGCCTATCATGATCAAGATCATCTTTATGTAATACTACATGTTGTGTTTGCTGGGATCCGACGAATATTGAGTACTATGTTATTGCTTCATAATATATCTTGTGAGTGCGTTATTTATGATCTTGCATGCTCTCCGTTGCTAGTAGATGCTCTGGCCAAGTAGATGCTTGTGACTCCAAGAGGGGGTATTTATGCTCGATAGTGGGTTCATGTCTCTATTTAATCTGGGGGAGTGACAGCAACTTCTAAGATTGTAGATGTACTGTTGCTACTAGGGATAAAACAGTAGTACTTTGTCTAAGGATATTTGTATTACTTACATTACACACATTGCTTAATGCGATAATCTGTTGCTTGCAACTTAATACTGAAAGGGGTGCGGACGCTAACCGGAAGGTGGATTATTAGTCATAGATGCGGTTGGAACGGTCTATGTATATTGTTGTAATGCCCAAATGAATCTCACACTAGACATCATAACTATAGTATATACATCATTATGCACTTCTTTATTCTGTCAATTGCCCAACTGTAATTTGTTTACCCGCGTGTATGTTATTATTATTTATGGAGAGACACCACTAGTGAACTGTGGACCCCGGTCCTTTTCTTTAAACTGATAAAACAACCTACTGCAATCCTGTTACTTTCATTCTCTACAAGCAAACATCATTTTCCACACATACGTTTAATCCTTTGTTACAGCAAGCCAGTGAGATTGACAACCTCACTGTTATATTGGGGCAAAGTATCTTGATTGTGTTGTGTGCAGGTTCCACGTCAGCAACACGCCACAAGAATTTCTGGCGCCGTTGACACCTCCGGGAGAACTCTAGTTTCCTACTGGTTCGATAACCTTGGTTTCACAAACTGAGGGAAAACTTGCTGCTTCTGCATCATCACACCTTCCTCTTGGGGTAGCCCAACGCTGCGAGAGCATCAAGACCTTTTCTGGCGCCGTTGCCGGGGAGACTAAGCTCTTCTGCGAGGGGAGGGGAGTCTCTCACTTCCAATCTTTTTATTTTGTTATTGTCTTGCTTAGTTTATTTTTATTACTGTCTTGTTTGCTTAATATCAAAAATACAAAAAAAAATAGTTTCTTGCATCTAGTTTATTTCGGTTTGTTATTATGTCTAGTTCTTTACTTGCTATCAATGGATTCTCTATTTGATACAAAATATTATTGGCACGGTGGGTTCACAAAGGAACAACAAAATTATTATAAGGAATACCGCTTGTCTCAAAAAGGGAAATATTTATGGGAATAAATAAGTAGATTGAATTATTTTGCTAAGAACTTGTGTTCTACATATGATGAATCCTACTGCTTTAATGAATCTTTTTGTTGTAGAAGGCATAAACACCTCCCTTTCCAATGTGATTTTAATGATAATGAAACCTTGGCTGCTTATGCTAAAGGAAACTATGAGTTTGGTAATCTTGAACAAATTGAAGAATTTGTTGTTTTTAAGGGTGCCTATGAAATTGCTGGTTATATTCAAAATGATGATGCTCCTTGTAAAACTGAGAATTATGCTATACTTGGTTACTGTCTTGAGTATTATAATGATAATCCTTATATTGCTGAATTTCTTGAGAAAAGACGTCCTCAAATAGAAGAAACCGTTGTCTTGCAGGAACCTGTAGAAGAAGAAATTGCTGAACCTGAAAGCTCATTAGATGAAAAAGAGGAGGAGAGTGAAAAACAAAAGGAGGATCTACCTCCTAAAGATTGTAACTCTTTAACTCTTACATTATTTGATTGCCCTCCATGCGTGGCTAAGGAGGAAGTGTGCTATATTGTTGAATGTCATGAATCTATTGAAATATCTACATTTGATAAATTTGAAAAAGGCATGTTCCTTGACGCAACAAAGGAAATAACATAAAGTAAAAATGTGCTCCCTAATGTTATATATGATAATGCTTTAGATGATGGTCCTATACTTATCAATAATCCTCTATGTTTAGAAGTTATTACTTATTTATGTGAGCATAAAAATGATATAATTGCTGCTTGTGATGGTACTCTTACTCATGAGAGTCCTACTTTGTTCTTAAATTCTCCTCATTACACCATGGAGTAGAAATTTGCTTATGTTGAGAGATACTTATGTGGTTTGCAATTGTCTCTAGTTCCAAATCTTTGTTGCAACCATGATCTTAAACTTGATATTGATCTTAGTAACTATTTTGAAAAAGGGAAGCATGCTAATGAATTCCAAAATAAATTTAATGATCCTCTTTATGTTCCTATATTATCTAAGTTGAACGATTCTTGTGGTTATATGGTTGAATTTATTTCTACTACTGAAAATTATTATGAGAGAGGAGAATATGGTTGTAGAAGTTTTCATGGTACTAAAACGCCTCTCTATATGCTAAAAGTTTTGAAGTTACTCTTGTTTTATCTTCATATGCTTGTCACTTTGTTCTTTGTGAATTTATTTGTGTACAAGATTCATATGCATAGGAAGTGGGTTAGACTTAAATGTGTTTTGAATTTGCTTTTTGATGCTCCTTTTGCTTCATTTTCTATATTCATTAGAGCATCATTAGAACTATCAAGCCTAGCTAAAAGGCATTAAAGAAAGCGCTTTTGGGAGGCAACCCATTATCTTTTATTTTCAGCTTTAGTCAAGGAACATGCTCACCTCTGTAGCAATTACTTTGTATCTTTACTTTATTACATTGTTGTGTCAAGTTAAGCCTCTAGTAGAAAGTTGATGCTAGATTTGGATTGCTGCGCAGAAACAGTTTTCTGCTGTCCACCGTTAAATTCATAACTAATTATAGAAAAATCAAAATGACCTGGGATTTTTTTTGCGTGATCCTCAGATATGTATGCAACTTTCATTAGTTTTGAGTTTTCTGATTTGAGCAAGTTAAGTGCCTCGAAAAAATTCGTCTTTACGGACTGTTCTGTTTTTGACAGATTCTGCCATTTATTTTGCAATGCCTCTTTTGCTATTTTGAATGGATCTTTTTGTTCCATAAAGTATCAGTGGCTGTAGCTAATATCCAGTAGCATTGGTAGCAATTGTGTTCATGCAGAATATCATAATTTTTGATTATGCACTAACCATCTAATGAAGTCTACTTTGAGTTTGGTGTGGAGTAAGTTTTCAAGGATCAAGAGAGAAGGATGATGAGATGTGATCAAGAAGACGAAAGAGCCAAAGCTTGGGGATGCCCCCGTGGGTCACCCAAGCATATTTCAAGAAGACTCAAGCGTCAAAGCTTGGGGATGCCCAAGGCATCCCCTTCTTCATCAACAAACTATCAGGTCATCTCTAGTATATTTTAATTCCGACACATCTTATGTGCTTTACTTGAAGCGTCTGTTTGTTTTTGTTTTTTTTTCATTCTCTGAATAAAATGGATCCTAGCATTCCTTTGTGGGAGAGAGACATGCTCCGCCTTTTCTTATGAATACTCGTATTCTTCACTTATATTTGTTGAGTATTCTTCTATGTTATTTCAATACTTTCAGCTCTTGTTTTTCATGCATCTCTTGTTGGAGCTGATAGTTTTCCTATGTTATACTCTCATATCTCATTGTTAAATACTTGGAGAGTTTACATTTAAATAAGTTGGTTGGTGTTTGGTTGGAAACAGAAAATGCTAAATGTGGTATATGGTATAATGAAAAGATATACATGCTCTTATGGATTGTTATCTTGTATGTTGTGGTGCTTGGCAATTGTTTTGAGCTCTCAAGTAGATCATGTTTAAGCTTTTACATCATGTAGTTAAAACCCATTAGTGAAGAACTACCGTAAAGCTTGTTGAAATTTGGTTTGCATGTTTGGTATCTCTAAGGTCTAGATATTTTCTAGTAAAGGTGTTTGAACAACAAGTAAGACAATGTAGAGTTTTATAATACTTGCAATATCTTTTTATATACGTCTTGTTGTCATAGTTTATACTTGTGTTTGCTTCAAATAACCTTGCTAGCCAAAACCTTGTACTGAGAGGGAATGCTTCTCGTGCATCCAAAACTTTGAACCAAAACCCATGCCATTTGTGTCCACCATACCTACCTACTACATGGTATTTCCTGCCATTCCAAGCAAATAATTCGTGTGCTACCTTTTATTCAAAACTTATTATCCCTTATTTGTGTCAATGTTTATTAGCTCATGAGGAAGTAGGTGGTGTTACGGATATCAACCTTGTCATTTGCTTTTAGACAGACTTTCACAACCGGACTAGTGGCATATACATCCGCTTATCCATTAACTTTGCAAAAAGAGTTGGCAAATGGGGTGCCCAGTCCCAATTAATTACAACTTTAACCGCTGTAATCTCTTCACATTTTTGCCCTGATCTAATCAGTCAAGCAAGGACAATAGTTTTTAACTACATGTGTAAACAAAAGAGATAAGAGGGATGATCTGCCTTGCTGGTAGAAATAACGTACTTCATGGGAGCCGCTCTTAGAAAGTCTGGTTGACAAGGGGGGTAGAGTGCCCATTACCATTCGTTGACAACAACAAACACCTCTCAAAAGATACTTTTATGCTCTCTATATGATTTCAAAAACTTGTAAAAACTAAAAAGCTCTAGCACATGTTTGTATCCATACTTCCCTCTGCGAAGGGCCTTTCTTTTACTTTATGTTGAGTCAGTTTACCTACTTCTTACTGTCTTAGAAGCAAACACTTGTGTCAACTGTGTGCAACAATTCTTATATGCTTACTTATTGCACTTGTTATATTCCTTTGTGTTGACAACTATCTATATGATATACATGTTACAAGTTGAAAGCCAATGCTGAAATTTATATCTTCCTTTGTGTTGTTTCAATGCTCTTTTACTTAGAGACTGTTGCTTTATGAGTTAACTCTCATGTGAATCATTTTGATGCTTGTTTGAAAGTACTATCCATGAAAAGTTTTTACTTATATGATGTAGTTGTTTACTCCTTGTCTATTTGTTAGCAAACTATAGACTATTGCTTTGAATCACTTCATTCATAACATGAGCCTTACATTATTATATGATCAAGATTGTGAGAAAGCATGTCACTTCAGAAATTATTCTTTTTATCATTTTACCTACTCGGGACGAGTAGAACTAAGCTTGGGGATGTTGATACGTCTCCAACGTATCTATAATTTCTTATGTTGCATGCTTATATTATGCCACTTGCTACATGTTTTATACACACTTTTATATCATTTTATGCATTTTCTGGGACTAACCTATTAACAAGATGCCACAGTGCCAGTTCCCTGTTTTCTGCTGTTTTTGGTTTCAGAAAAACAGTTAAGGAAATATTCTCGGAATTGGACAAACGAAACGTCAAAGTGCCTATTTTTCTCGGGAGGTTCCAAAACACCGAAGAGGACACGGAGGAGAGCCCCGAGGGGCCCACACCTGGTCCCGGCGCGGGTCCCCCTGGCCGCACGAGCACCAGGTGTGGGGCCCTCGAGCCTCCGCCGCCTTCGCCCTTTCGCCTACTTATACCCCCCAGAATTACAAGACCCGCGCACCTTTTTCCTCCACGAAGTCCAGAGCCGCCGCCGTCGTCAACCCTAGTTCGGGAGGGTTCAGAAGCTCTTCCCGGCACCCTGCCGGAGAGGGGAGTCATCACCGGAGGTCTCTACATCACCATGCCCGCCTCCGGACTGATGCGTGAGTAGTTCATCCTTGGACTACGGGTTCATAGTAGTAGCTAGATGGTTGTCTTCTCCTCTTGTGCTACCATGTTTAGATCTTGTGACTTGCCTATCATGATCAAGATCATCTTTATGTAATACTGCATGTTGTGTTTGCTGGGATCCGACGAATATTGAGTACTATGTTATTGCTTCATAATATATCTTGTGAGTGCGTTATTTATGATCTTGCATGCTCTCCGTTGCTAGTAGATGCTCTGGCCAAGTAGATGCTTGTGACTCCAAGAGGGGGTATTTATGCTCGATAGTGGGTTCATGTCTCTATTTAATCTGGGGGAGTGACAGCAACCTCTAAGATTGTAGATGTACTGTTGATACTAGGGATAAAACAGTAGTACTTTGTCTAAGGATATTTGTATTACTTACATTACACACATTGCTTAATGCGATAATCTGTTGCTTACAACTTAATACTGAAAGGGGTGCGTACGCTAACCGGAAGGTGGATTATTAGTCATAGATGCGGTTGGAACGGTCTATGTATATTGTTGTAATGCCCAAATGAATCTCACACTAGACATCATAACTATAGTATATGCATCATTATGCACTTCTTTATTCTGTCAATTGCCCAGCTGTAATTTGTTTACCCGCATGTATGTTATTATTATTTATGGAGAGACACCACTAGTGAACTGTGGACCCCGGTCCTTTTCTTTAAACTGATAAAACAACCTACTGCAATCCTGTTACTTTCATTCTCTACAAGCAAACATCATTTTCCACACATACGTTTAATCCTTTGTTACAGCAAGCCAGTGAGATTGACAACCTAACTGCTAAGTTGGGGCAAAGTATCTTGATTGTGTTGTGTGCAGGTTCCACGTCAGCAACACGCCACAAGAATTTCTGGCGCCGTTGACACCTCCGGGAGTATTCTAGTTTCCTACTGGTTCGATAACCTTGGTTTCACAAACTGAGGGAAAACTTGTTGCTTCTGCATCATCACACCTTCCTCTTGGGGTAGCCCAACGTTGCGAGAGCATCAGTGCCCTCAACCTCACCAAGTGGTTGTCAAGCACAAGGTGTAAGTAAAAGATATAAAGATTACAAATGCAAAACAGAAATAAATATGCAATGGTGGTAAATAAAAGTGCAAGGATGGTATAAATGATAATGGATGATGCTTTTGTGGTTTGTATGGTGTTTGCAAGATGTAGAAGTGTTTTTGTATTTTCGGATTTTTAAATAACAGAAAATGTAAAATGCTAATAAAGTGTTGGAAAGGTGTTTCTTATGATTAAAAATGGACTGGGGTTCATGGTTTCACAAATGCACTCTCTATTTTATATAGTGATAGATAATGGAACATAGGAATTGACATATGAGATTGCAACAAGACAAGTTATTAATAATATGGGCATCACATCCTAACATAGAGATCTTTTGGTTATTAATCTCTCTTATACTCCACCAAGATGCGAACTAAATCATAACACCTCGGTAATTAAGATAAACAGAGTATAGCTTTAAGTTCAATGACATGGAGTTTAAATAAGAACATGCTAGATCTAGTCATGGTGATAGTGGCAATGTCACCCACATATCCCCGGTAGCATGGTATTTCCTTTATCCCTTGTGAGGCAACAAAGTAAGGTAAAAACCCAAGTGGATCACGGTATTGCTGTCAACTTACCACAAAACCACCCCCTGTTACTCCAACTAATGCACACATTCCCCCTCATACGCTCTCATACACACGTTGGATCAAAACACATAGACACGAACGGGGTACATAATATGCATCTATTTTCATAACAAAGACATAACAATTGCAATCATCATAACATATATCAACTTAAGAGATACACCACAAAGGTATTACATATATGACCATAATCATGTTCAGCAGCTCATATGGCACTAATTAGTGAAGCTCAAGAGAGAGGAGGGATACATAAGTTACGTCCACAAACCCATAGTCCAGGGGTGGACTACTCCCTCTTCATCATGGAGACAGTGGAGAAGTCGTTCGAGAAGGTGGAGACCACACCGGCAGCGCCCCGCTGGAGTTTTCCCCCTCCAATCTGCAGCTCCAGGTCTCTGTTTCGTGGTTTCTGTGTTTCTGCGGCGCTCTCTCCGAAAGGGCTCGGGAGACTATTTTTATAGGCGCTTTTAGGTCAAGACAAAGATCGACGGCATCGGAGCCACGAGGGGGGAGAAGGTGGGCCCCACGCGGCCAAGGAATCTGGCCGCGTGGGCTACCCCCTTTTCCTCCTCGGACTTTCTTTTCTGCTCTTCCTTCGCTCCTAAGCCTTGTTCGTTCCAAAAAATGATCGCCGTGGAATATTAGGTCATTTGGACGTCGTTTGGGTCCCTGAAACATCAAACTATAGAAAAAAGGGTTTTCTGACAGTGCAGGGTTAATTCCAAATAAATAGGAAAACTGTGAAATATTCCCAAAATCATTATAAAACATTGATATAACCCTTATATGATGCAAATATGGATGAAATATGAGTAATACAATGCAAAGTTCATGTATGCATTTTACATGCATCAACATCCCCAAGCTTAACCTATACCCGTCCTCGAGTATGAAGGTGATAAAACTAAACATGGACTTGGCATTTTATTACTTAACAAAGGATATAAAAGGTGATTGCTACATAGAGTCAAATGATTCATTCTTTAGTAAAGAGTAGCAACATGAAAGAAAAGTGTAACATGAAAGAAAAGTTCTATGAAAGAAAAGTGTAACATGAAAGAGTAGCAACATGAAAGATATCAAATATTCAAGGTAAAGATGTTCAATGATAATTCACAAAGTGTAACATGAAAGAAACGTTCTATGGACCAAATGAATGCATAAATTAAAGGTAAAAGGTATCCTAGGTTGGTCATAGAGTATTGTTATAGAAATATGAATATAAAAGGTGGACACTTTGGAAAGATAGATAAATAAGTAGAGGAATAACATGCAAGAGTATTATCTAGCTTCCAAATGCTTCAACTTAAGCTAATGTTTGCCATGTAGTGCCCATTGGTGTGAAGTTCTTATTGCCCCTATCATAGCATCTTTAGTGATTAATAGTTGAAAGTGAAAGCAAATATGAGTTATGTGCTTGACAAAGTATGGGTCAAAAAGCCTCATGCCCGTTGAAAACAAAAACCTCTCCGACTGGCTACTCAACTTGGGCCACAAAGCAAGTGAAGGTTACAGTCATCGTGAATAAAAGTGGCATCATAGAGAGTTTCACCCCGGGTACCCTTTGCCCCAGGACATGGAAGTGGACACATGTCCAAATGACAAAGCAAGCAAACAGTGGACATCTCTACATCTCTTTCTTTACTCATGCTTTTTTCTTGTAAATGCTTTTTCTGTTATGAGATGTGTCATGAATTCCTCCACTATGGTTATGTTGCAAATTTCCACCATGATCCACATGGCTTAGGTTAGCCGCCACAGGTGTCTCTCTAGCCAATAATATCACTCACCCGAACTTACTAAGTTTTCATCTTTATTTCACGCAATGTTAGGCATCCATCACCAAAGGAACATGATATCAACTTTTATAAAGAAT
Source organism: Poa annua (assembly GCA_026929855.1). Taxonomy (NCBI): domain Eukaryota; kingdom Viridiplantae; phylum Streptophyta; class Magnoliopsida; order Poales; family Poaceae; genus Poa; species Poa annua. The sequence goes on along the minus strand of CM049434.1, from coordinate 13,368,604 downwards.
AAAGTGCAGTGTTGAAAGCTTTCCACGTGTCAGCACGTATGAGCTAGCTCCTAACCAAAGACCTTTGTCAAGCCCAAAACATCATAATCTTAATCACAATGGGTCAAGTTTATTAAGTGCATAAAAAGTAATGTGTGCATCAAGTTCGTGAGAGCTTTTAAACCAACTTAACCCATGACAATCCCAATAACATAAGCATCTTAATTTGGAAGCATAGATAAAAAAATATAACATGGTAAACATACTTGGAATAGAATATTAGCTAATAGGTAGATATGGTGGACTCACTGGAAAACTTGGTTGAAGGTGTTGGAAAACAAGCTTTTTACTTGTTGGAGTTTTTTGGGCTAGCAAGAGCTAACCATTTCATGTTAAACAAAGTAGAGCATCATTCAGCATATAAAACATGAATAAGAAATAACTCTAGACAAGACACTTGCATATTAATATTCATTAACAAATCACATGAATCATGCAACTATATGTATTCTTTTAAATCAACTCAAACATCCTCTTCCCAATATTTTTATAGCATCCAACTTAATTCAACCCAAACTTCCAGTAGCTCTCTCATAACATAAATAAAAAGTGGTGGTCTCAAACAAAAAACCAAACCGAAATAACAAAAAGAACAAAAACGCTCCAAGTATATGCGATAAAGTGCAATGAGCGAAAAATAGAAGTTAGACGTGTGCAAACCGAGAGTATGTAGATTCAGTGGGGTTGTCTTCACATCCCCAAGCTTATGGTCTTCACCATCCTTGGATAGCTCTTGGTGCATGTCCTCTAATCCATGTGAAAAAACTTCAAATCATCGTTTATCCCATTTCTTTTCTGTGGGGGTGACATTAGTAGGCACAAAACAATAGAATTGCTTACTGTATGAAACCCATAAACAAACATAATAAACATGTACAGAAAGTGTATAATGTTTTATTCCTTCTAATAAACTCAATTGGATCAAAAAGATTCAAATTAAAAGCTTAAAGAATGCATAAAACAAAATGGGACAGAATCTGTCCAGAAAAACAACAGCAGCCAAAAGTATTTTTTTACCCCACTTAAATATGTCAAAAAAATCTGAAAAAGTTCACGCTTACAGAGGATGAAAAGTTGCAACTACAGTTCAAATTTCAGCTCATTCGGAGTTACAGAATAGGAATTAAAAATCATACTGTGCATAGATTCGTGCTGGAATAAAATCTCCGAATGGAAAAAGCAACTTTTAAAGCCCAAATGGGTAAAACTTGCCACTTTATTAAAAATTCCAGAACCTAAACTAAAAATAAAGTGTCTTGGTACAGCAAGAGGACTCAAAGAAAATCTCAAATAAAAACAACCGGGTTGCCTCCCGTAAAGCGCTTTCTTTATAGCCATATAGCTAGGCTTCTTACTTGATATTTACAGTGGACGAAGCTCATGAGGGAGCTTGAACTTTGATGGTCCCATGGTGCTCTCAAACCAATCAAAATAATAGAGAAGTTGAAACCTGGTAGAGAGAAAAACAAAACACAAAAGTAATAACAACGAAGTCTAACTTCCTTTCTATGCATTGGTATTTTGTAAGAAAATACATCATTGAAACACAAAGCAAGTAGCATAGGAAGATAAAACAAGAGCAATTTCAATAATATAGACACATAAAGAGGATTATTAAATTTATTTTGAAATTCATTAGCATGCTTCCCTCTTTCAAAATAGTTATTATGATCAATATGAAATTTAATATCATGGTTGCAACAAAGATTTGGAACTAAAGATAACTGCAAACCACATAAGTATTTCTCAACATAAGCAAACTTCTCCTCTATGGTGTACTTAGGAGATTTGAAGAACACATTATGACTCTCATAAGTAAGAGTATTTTCACAGACAGCAAGTATATAATTTTTATCCTCACATAAAGTAGTAACAACTTCTAAACATGGAGGATTATCAATAAGCATAGGACCATCTGAAAGGGCATGTGCCTTTATGTATGGTTTTGGTAATTAATGACAATCCCTATAGACTAATGTTTGTGTTGAGCATCTTGCAAGTATGTCTTGAAGATGTCAAGACATCACCTATATGAAGAAAGATGGGATGATACGAGGTTGGTCAAGATGTTGATCAACACACAAAGCTACAAAGTTGTACCAAGTATATCGTGTATCTCTTGGGATGGTAAGCTCTTGTCCATATAGCTTTGTGAACTAACCCAAGTGTGTGTGTGGTATCTATATGTGGGGTTAGGTATTTTCCCATGGGCTTGCAACAAGAAGAACATCTCATATAGCTCATGGAGGATGACGTCATGCGGTGATCGTCATCAAAGTTGAGAAGTGCAAGTCCAAGAGAAGCATTTCGGAGATATCTTATGCTTGTAGCTTGGAGGTCGAAATGAAGACATGAAGACGAAGCTAATGGAACTTGGAGATTGACATGAAGACGAAGCTAAGCGAGGCTCTCCCATAATGGCGTATGGGGGAGTATTTGGAGAAGTCTTCATCAAGCATGTGCTAGCAAGCGCAATCAAGAAAGGTGGTCCTCTTGGAGAGTTCAAGATCGTCTTCATCTAGCTCAAGTGGATTGCTCAAGGCAAAGGTTTGATCTTGACAAGACTATAGGATAGATAGACGTACTATCAAGAGGGCCTCTCGAGTGAGTAACTTGATCGCATATTTGTGGAGAGCTCAAACCTTTGCACTCTTGGCATATCATCTTGTTGGGTTTTGGTGCTTGTCGTGATCTTCATGACAAGACCAAGTTCTTCGAAAACGGTTTTAGTATGAAAAACTTGTTGCGTTTTCGGTGTGGAAATATTACCGGTTCAACCTTGAGCAAAGTTCCACACCTTCACATGTGTGGGGACTTTGCTCTATTTATGGTTTTTGTAGCTTTCTCCTTGTCGGTACCTTTCCAACGGAGTTAGTCTCACCTCATTCGGAGTTATTTTGCAAAAGTTATTTCAGTTCTGGTGTTTCTGCAGTTTTCGGAGGGGCGGAAATTTCCGGACCCCAGAATGGAGATTTCCGACCCGGAGATTTTTTTTCCGCCAAGTCTTAAAGATTTTCTGCACTGCACTCAACTGGCTCTCAGTCGGATTTTCAGCAGGGGTCCGGAAATTTCCGGTCCCGGCTCGGAAATTTCCGAACGTCCAAGTAAAGTTTTTCGCCAAGTCTTATTTGATTTCAGCACTGGACACTTTCAGCTCTCAGTCGGATTTCCTACCGGAGATTTCCGGGGTTTGGAAATTTCCGGGGAGGGGTATTTATAGCCCTCCCCTTCTTCTTCCTTGAGCTGCTCGTTTTTTCCCTCTCTCTCCTGCCATTGTTGACCTTGGAAAAGCTTGCCCCCTCTCAATTCCTCCCATGATTCTTGCATATCTTTGAGGGAAAAGTGAGAGGAGATCTAGATCTACGTTTCCACCAATCCATCTCTCCTCTAAGTGAGGGGAACCTAGTGGATCTAGATCTAGGAGTTCCTTTGTGGTTCTCCTTCTTTGTTCTTCCTCTCTTCTCCCCCCCCCCCCCCCCCCCCCATAAGCATTAGTTGCTTTTGGTGGGATTTGGGAGTGAAGAATTTGTGTTCTTTCCATTGCATCGGTTGCATCGGTTTGAGCCCTCCACGTGATTCGTGGTGGTGAAATTCGTGAGCTTGTTACTCTTGGGTCATTGGACCCTAGACGCCTTAGTGGCCGCCTTTGTGGCGTAGACCTTTTGTGGTCGGTTAGGACCTTTTGTGGTCAAGGCCTTTGTGGCTAGTTGGGACCTTTGTGGTCAAGTTGGACCTGTTGTGGTCAAGACCTTGTGTGGTCTTTTGGGAGCCCCCAATTCGGTTGTGGGTGTGTGCCCCAAGGTAGTTGTAAGGGATTGTTCTCCGCCCTAAAGGAGTTCATAGTGGAAGGTGGACTCGGACCTTTGTGGTCAAGTTCATCGGAGAAGAAGGTGAAGCCTTTGTGGTGTTGAGCGAACCTGTTGTGGTTGCTCACACCTCTCCAACGAGACGTACACCTTGGTGGTGGAACTCGGGAATACATCCTCGTCTCCGCGTGCCTCGGTTATTTCTATACCCGAGCTCTTTACTTATGCACTTTACATTGTGATAGCCTTCGTGCTTGAAGTCATTTACCTTGCTATCTCTTTGTTGCTCGTCTTGCTTAGCATAAGTTGTTGGTGCACATAGGTGAACCTAGTTCCTTTTAGGTTGTGTTCTTGATAAGTTAAACACTAAGTTTTTTTCCGCATTTATCAAGCCTAAATTTGAAAAAGTGTACCTCGCCTATTCACCCCCCCCCCCCCCCCCCCTCTAGGCGACATCTTTCCTTTCACCATCATCTAAGGCATTATCATATAGCATATTTAAGCAACACTCCTCATTATCATCAATAAGTTCACTAGTAGCATTAAAAAGTAAAGGAGCATTATTAGTTTCATAATAGCATGGGTTATCATATAGGACCATAGAATTTTCAGTTTCACACTCATCATAACATGGGTTCTCATAAATAACAAAAGATTTTTGAGTTTGAGTGTTACTATCATTTGTGGAAGGTGAAGTTGGGTGATCCAACTCTTCCCCAAGCTTAGGATGGACCATATCCATTTCAATCTCCTCTTCACATTCTTCCTCTTCCAAGCTTATGTTTTCATCATCCACTTCCTGCAAAATATTAGTACTTTCCATGGAAGCAAGAATTCTTTCTTTAACATAAACATTATCACTAAATTATTTTTTGCAAAGTTGGAGAATATTAGAAACTTGTACATTCATTATACGAGCTTCATGACTAGTTGCAAGAAATTTATCAATACGTGAGTCTATCTCATGGGCCCCAACATAAGCAATATATTTCTCAACTTGTTCTATATCAGGACGTAAACATTTATCTTCACGATAACGAGCAATTATAGGATCACTATTATACTTGCATTGATAATGGGAATGTTTAACAAATCTTCTAGTGCAACAAGTTATGTCATGTAACTCACAAAACTGAAGAGCTATTTTATTAAGAGATTCAAGAAATTTACCCATTCTATTTGCCTCTTTGGTTGATTGATATTCAGAGTAAGCATGCATACTTTTGCGATAACTATCCATAGACATTCCAGAAAGTTTCTCCATAGTTTTGACATATTCTTCCTCCATAGCTTAGCATACATATTAAAAGGAACACAAGTTTTTATGTATTTTATATTTTTATGCAAAACTGAAAATAAAATGACACTAAATAATGCAAACCGAAATGAATAATGCAAAACAAAATGCAAAACTGAAAATAAAATACCAAACCGAAATGTAAAAATGACAAAAACAAAACAAAATAAAATGCTTTGAAGGTAAAAAGATGGGTAAGATGATGCTCATAGAGGTGCAACCTCCCCAAGCTTAGGTGTTTGCACACGTTGGTGATGTTGACTTTGTTTGTGAGGTATCCTTTCCACTTGTCCAGCAACTCCACCAGAAAATATCTTGCACAGTTGATGAAGACTTGTGGGACAACTCTTTACTTGCTCACTTCCCCGGCAACGGCGCCATAAAATAGTCTTGATGGCCCTTGACGATGATGATGGTTCCAGAAGATAGTATTGCTATCTCTGTATCAACACATGCGTCAAAAGAATATGTGTTAGGTTTAAACTCCAAGTGCAAAGTGTATAGTAAGGGAAAGACTAGTTTTCTCCACGAGGGTGACTCGAGGGTTTAATATCGAACTCTCGGGGAAATGAACCAAAAGCTGTTGTCTCCTTATCCTTCTTTATGAAACCTACAAAACAAAGTAAATTGTTTTGTGCCCTCAACCTCACCAAGTGGTTGTCAAGCGCAGGTGTAAGTAAAAGATATAAAGATAACAAATGCAAAACAAAAATAAATATGCAATGGTGGTAAATAAAAGTGCAAGGATGGTATAAATGATAATGGATGATGTTTTTGTGTTTTGTATGGAGTTTGCAAGATGTAAAAGTGTTTTTGTATTTTCGGATTTTTAAATAACAGAAAATGTAAAGTGCTAATAAAGTGTTGGAAAAGGTGTTTCTTATGATTAAAAATGGACTGGGGTTCATGGTTTCACAAATGCACTCTCTCTTTTATATAGTGGTAGATAATGGAACATAGGAATTGACATATGAGATTGCAACAAGACAAGTTATTAATAATATGGGCATCACATCCTAACATAGAGATCTTTTGGTTATTAATCTCTCTTATACTCCACCAAGATGCGAACTAAATCATAACAGCTCAGTAATTAAGATAAACAGAGTATAGCTTTAAGTTCAATGACATGAAGTTTAAATAAGAACATGCTAGATCTAGTCATGGTGATAGTGGCAATGTCACCCACATATCCCCGGTAGCATGGTATTTCCTTTATCCCTAGTGAGGCAACAAAGTAAGGTAAAAACCCAAGTGGATCACGGCATTGCTGTCAACTTACCACAAAACCACCCCCCGTTACTCCAACTAATGCACACGTTCCCCCTCACACGCTCTCATACACATGTTGGATCAAAACACATAGACAAGAACGGGGTACATAATATGCATCTACTTTCATAACAAAGACATAACAATTGCAATCATCATAACATATATCAACTTAAGAGATTCACCACAAAGGTATTACATATATGACCATAATCATGTTCAGCAGCTCATATGGCACTAATTAGTGAAGCTCAAGAGAGAGGAGAGATACATAAGTTACTTCCACAAACCCATAGTCCAGGGGTGGACTACTCCCTCTTCATCATGGAGACAGTGGAGAAGTCGTTGGAGAAGGTGGAGACCACACCGGCAGCGCCCCGCCGGAGTTTTCCCCCTCCAATCTGCAGCTCCAGGTCTCTGTTTCGTGGTTTATGTGTTTCTGCGGCGCTCCCTCCGAAAGGGCTCGGGAGACTATTTTTATAGGCGTTCTTAGATCAAGACGAAGATCGACGGCATCGGAGCCACGAGGGGGGAGAAGGTGGGCCCCACGCGGCCAAAGAATCTGGCCGCGTGGGCTACCCCCTTTTCCTCCTCGGACTTCCTTTTCTGCTCTTCTTTCGCTCCTAAGCCTTGTTCCTTCAAAAAAATGATCCCCGTGGAATATTAGGTCATTTGGACGTCGTTTGGGTCCCTGAAACATCAAAATATAGAAAAAGGGGTTTTCTGACAGTGCAGGGTTAATTCCAAATAAATAGGGAAACTGTGAAATATTCCCAAAATCATTATAAAACATTGATATAACCCTTATATGATGCAAATATGGATGAAATATGAGTAATACAATGCAAAGTTCATGTATGCATTTTACATGCATAAATCGGCAACATCGGGCAACAGATCAACACAGATTCATGAGAGAATCAAATGGCTATATTATTGTAGAAAGAGAGCCTGGTCAAGTTTCAAAAGGAGTTCATTATCGTGTTTACAAGTCATTAGTTTTTTAAATTTGTTTGGATATTTAAATTTGTTAAAAGGATGACGGTCCCATATGAGAAAAACTCGGTTGTTAATTTCGTCAACATTGTAATGGAAAAACATTTATGGAAATAGGGCATATAAAATATTTATATAGCACGAGTTATACTGTGAAAAAATTCATAGCACGTTGCAACGCACGGGCATTTTAATTTTCTAGTGATTACAAAAAAGTCATGCTACTCAAATAATCATTCGAACAAAGAATGATTCGACCGAATGATGACATGAGTATAAAAGGAATGAGACGATATTGACTATATGATTATCAACTTCCAAATGTAAATTCATTGGAATCGTATACTCCATCTTACTAAAATCGTATTCACTCTGTTCCATAATATAAAATAGTTTAGACGTAACACATATTGTTTCGATTCACACTAAAATAAATACATATATATATATCAAAATATGTCTAGATAGATGTGTATATATATATATATAAACAATTGCTAAAACATCTTATATTATGTAGCGGAGGGAGTACGTACGATCATTAATCGATAAATGCTTGCAAAATTACCCGCTAATGGGAGATGGGTGCCTACAGGTTTGCAAACGACTCTATGATTTCAGTGGCGGAGCCAGCACACAACCATTGGGTTCAGCTGAAACCAATGAAATCAAGACAATCCATTTATATTTACTATTATTTTGCTCCAAATTACTTACTCATATGTACTCCCTCCGTAACAAAATGTAAAACGTTGGTAGCTAAATTTGAGCTACCAAATCGTTTTATATTTTGATACAGAGGAAGTAGTTGTATAATGTGGTGAACCCAATGATAATTTCGTTTAGCTTCGCCACTAGTTCGATTCCGACTAACTTATGAGTTGATGAAATAGACTTCGCTCATATAAAATCTCTGGCTATAAATCTAGATGAAAGATGAACACGACAAAACAAGCTAGTGACAACAATACGCTAGCATTGCAATGACATGAGCAGCCGGAGCAAGGTATGCAGCGACGAACTGCCAAGATGGTGGGCTGGTGACCAGAGACGTAAATGAAAAAAGGCACTAAGGTCATCATTATAATCTATCCATTAGACTGGGGTCATTCTCTATAAATTAACAATAGCAACTACTCCCTCTGTTTTTAAATATAAGATATTTTAGACATTGCACATGTTGAATAGGTGCGCATTTAAACGAGTGAACAGACACACTAGAACATATCTAGATACATGTGGATCTAGATGTAAGCTAAAACATTTTATATTAGAAAACTAGGGAATGAGAGGATATTGATTGTATGACTATCAACTTCCAAATATACTCATTATATGACGGTCAACTCATCCATATGCTTTCTGAAAAGTTTTTCTGCACTACGAAGATGGTGGACTGGTGACTAGGGACGAAACTGAAAAAATGGCACTAAAGTCACTGGTATAATCTATCTATTAGACTGGGATCATTCCTATAAATTAGCACTAGAAACTACACATTAGTGAAGGATTTTGCATTCTCTATCGGGGTCATGTGGAAAGTGTTTTATGCTCCCGAGCTGGGATAACACGTGCATTCAAAAAATTTCACCAAAAATCAAGATACGACGGGCTGCCCTGCCCTTTCCTACTGGAAGCTGCGGCCACAGAACAAGTACCGTGAGACAGCTCCTGATCGAAAACGAGCAGCTACCTTGCTTGGAGTATTTAGACAGCGAGCTCTGCTCTAGATGGGCTTCTGTTGAGGGAGTATTACATGATCAAATAATACATGTTAATTCTTGCCGTGCTAGTGTTTGTCAACTCCATGGCTCCCTGTATCGGTTGCCATGCTAGTGTTTGTCGACTTCCGGTTAATATTCAAATAAGCTCTGCTCCATGACTGAAAAATCTTGAGATGTTTTGTGGTACCCCCAGATAAATAAGAGCCCTCCATTTTCGTTCATCTAAGCACCCAAATGAAATCATACTGCTGCTAAAAACTTGAGTAGTTGAAATCATACTGCTGCCGAACTTACACCACACGTAGACGGGCCGCGGCCCAGAAACACAGATGGTCCTGGCCCAATCGAAAAAAAATAGTTCACAGATAAACCTAGATCAAGCACTGCACCGTTGACCTCACTTCCACGCGCAGAGAGTCGCCGCCGTCATGGTCACCTTCGTCGGCCCCGTCAGTGTGGGGAGCCAGAGGGGCGCCGCGTCGGCCGCGACATGGGAGCTCTACGATACGTCGTCTTCGGCCGCCGATGCGCTGAGCTCCATCGTCTCGTGCACGTGCTCCCAGGCACACAGGAGGGCGGCATGCTGATCCACGAGGAAGGGGTGAAGCGGCGGCGGGCGGGGCCGCGAGGTACGACAGGTAGGAGGAGTGGTACCCGCTGTATCTGACGAAGGAACTGGCCGAGGACGCGGCGCTCCCGCTCACCGTGTTCGACCGGCAGCTCGTGCTGTACCCTGACGCCGATGGCCTGCTCCACTGCTAGCACATGTGCGCCAGTGTAATTCTCTCGTTGCTTCTTGTGCATACTACTCATTGATGTGCGTAGTACTACAGTATTTAGTGTTCGTTTTGTTGTTATGAGCAGACACATTTTGCCTATGCTACTTGCAAACCATGCTAGCTGTAGGCCTGTACCTGTAGCCTTGTAGAAACTGGAGTACTCCTTGGTGTAGATCAATTCCCTGCCCATACTTGGTTCTGCAATGAAAGCAGCAGCATGGTGCAGCATAATCTCGTCTGATATCGCTGCCAGCTTGTGGAATTGATTGCTAACTGAACTTGCAAAATACTCTCGATTGAGGTTATCTTTGGTCAGGCTTGACTGCAAGAGGAAATGCAAATGCTCGTGCTGCTGGCCATTTCCGTGGCTGGGATCTGAATTTGTTCTTGAGATGGAAATAGGGAGCTTTTCACGTATTGATTATTTTGTTGCGAATCCTCTGACTCAGCTAGTTGGGTAGCTGACATGTAAGCTAGTACCTAATAGATGGCCTGTCTGCCTTATTACAACATTGTCTAACAAAGGCAAAAGAAATACAGTCTAATCTTGCTGCCACAGTCAAACAGTAAATGACTTTCCGTGGCATACAAGAATTCCTGCTATATCTTCAGTCCGAGAATAGTATGTTGTACTTCACAAGTTTATTCATTAAATGACTTTCTGTGTCAAATCCGTCTATACAAATGATTATGCATGACAGAATTACATGTTGCTTCTCAAAGCCATGCCTAGATAGAACAGCAGCTATTGGCGCCACAGCACCGAGTCTGGCAGGAGCTAGACTCTGCTTGCTACCTAACAAAGAAGTATCTTCTCATCCCTGCAAGAACGCCAATTCTTCTTCCTCCTAAGCTGTGACTGACCGTGCCTGCGTTGTCCATCCCGAAGCTGCTAAGACTTCTCAGCACTTGAGTAAGTACTGCGACCACTGCAACCTAGATAGCTTTTCAGGCTTAGGAATACCCTTCATTTAAACGCAATGCAGGTCATCCAGCTCTCTCTATGGACCATGACAACGACTTCGAAGCAGGGAAAGCAGCGTCTGCATCATATATGAATTGTTGTTAGACATAGAAGCAGTGAAATAAATTTCGAGGGAAACTTCAGGATATGATAAATGTTGTACTATAAAGTAGCTTGTATCCGTTCTACATTTATTAATCTAATGCCATCAGAATTTTCAATAGTCTAGCCAAGATACCACACACAATTTTCTAGGTGAGAACGTTCATGAAATGCAACGATTAATATATCGGGTAATAGTAACAAGAGAAGATACATTTTCTATGTACCCTGCTCTAAGTTTAATATACTTGGACGACAGACCCTACAATCACAATATAACTTAAGAATGCAACTAATAGAAACGGAAGACAATGTGTTTCAGTACTACCTCTTCTAATAGACTTGAGATGTATGTGCAAGATACAAAATTTAACTGTATGTGCAACTGGGAAAGATGTTGGCTTCATCCATTTCATCTCCAAAGTAATTTTGAAATGGCACGATTGCCATAATATGCAAACAACAGCCCAATTTGAAAAGTAATATCGGTACTAACCTGAACACAACCTAGATTCACGGTTACTTTTTAAGAACTGTAGCAACAAGCACATGAATAAATAAATAACGAATAATAACAAGTTCGACATAAAGAACTTAGCATGGAATGGAGAACACCACACCGATTGTGGTTCAGTATACACATGATCGATATAGTAATTCACTTGCAAATAGACGTCAAATACCTGAACCAGCGACAGGTTAAGCCAACAATGTAGACCATAATGCAATACAATATGATAGATGTTGAAAAGGGCATTGTCAACAGAGATTCCCAATTTCAAACTATTCATAGGGAAATTTACACCAAGATGTTCCTTTCACAAAAATGTATTGTACATGTCAAGGATTCAGATGATACATGCTTATCAGAACAATAAGATTTATTTCACTATCTTCAGTATGTAGACTAAGCAATGTAGTACAGTTGCACGTTCATAATTTCCAGCGCGATATATAGTTTTCAAAATAGACAATGAATGTACATCGTTTGTCAAACTGGGTTGTTCTTGGGTGGAAATTAAGTACAATGCTACCTGTTCTTGGTCGGCCGTCGGCGTCCAACTCCGGTGTGTCGTGCAGCGTCCGTGTAAAGGGTGGATTTGGCAGAGGAGGTCCGCGTGTCGGAGTCTACGGCGGCGGCCTCCACCGTCGACGTGTAGGGTGAACTGGAGGGTCGAGAGGCGGCGTCGATGGATGTGTGTGCGGGTGGAGATGGCCGCAACGGGCCGGGTAGAGACGCCGGCGGGGCAGAGGCGGCCGTGGCGGGTCAGGTGGAGACGCTAGCGAAACGCGTGCGGGGTGGAGCGGCGGCTGCGGCAGTGCGGCCTGCGGGTCAATTTGTTCTGTTCGTCAATAATTAAGACTGGGCCCTATTGGGCCTAATTATCGAAGCGCTCATCTCAGCCGTTAAACGAAATCATACTGCTCCCTCGCCATGGCCAGTAAAAGGTACTGTAAAACAAGCCAAAATCTTTATCAATTGCAAGCATGGGAGCAACAACTTCTGAGACAAAGTTCATACACATTGCAAGCAAGAAAGCAGCAACTTCCTACACAAAGTTTCTACAGATTGCAAGCATGGAGGCAACAACGTCTTAAACAAAGTTCCTTAAACCAAGACCAACTGACCAGGACCAACAGTTATCTCATGGATCCAAACATCACTACGGCCAGCTCCCATTTGATCCAGGAAGATTTTCAGTCATTGCAGTTGCTCGGGTGTACACAATATCAGGAAGATTTTCAGTCATTGCAGTAATTTTACTCCTCTTATCCTATAGTTTGACCTCAACGTAACGTTTTCCAGAGCGCTCAACACTCCAACACCAGAAGCCAGCTGCTTACCTGGAGGCGCTGCTTCGTGGACCCAGGTACAGCTTGGACATTTCGTTCTGGTCAGTGACTGATTCGGCTGCTGATGATAACACCAAAGCTAAGAGGCTCGTTGTTAATTGTCTTTGTATATGAGAGATGTAAATTGTTTTTTTACCAAGGAATAAATAGCTTGTTGATCTCAGTTGTATACACTATACAGTGTGGAGACCGCATCTTCTGTCCAGAAGGGTATTCTGTCCAGCAGAGTAGGTGATAACTGTTGCTGCTCCAGGGGTATTGCCCATTCCAAACTTGCTTACTCTGCTAACCAATGCCTATGCAGCGTAAACGCAGATTCAATCATTGTTCCCCACAAAAACAACCCGATCACCTCACACGTCTTCAGTCGTAGCATCCATGACCATGATCATTTTCTCGACATTGTCTGCACTTTTTCGCCTCACCGCTGATGTTGCCGAGCTACTGTATGTCGGCTCCGTGACTCCCTGTACCGGTAGCAGGTCCGTTTAACCTGAGAAGCAAACTTCCGGTCCGTACTCAAATAAGCTATGGTTTGTGGCTGAAAAATCTTTACGGATTGCAAGCACTGAAGCAACAACTTCTTAAGCCAAGTTTCTACAAACAGCAAGCACAAAGGCAACAACTTGGTGAACAAAGTTTCTACAAACTGCAAGCATGGAAGCAACGATGTCTTAAACAAGTGCTCACGGATCAACTTATTTATTTATGGAGACTTTGCAAGCATGGATGTTCCCTAAACCAAGAACAACTGACCAAGACCACCAGTAATCTCACGGATCCAAACATCACAACCACCACCTCCCAGTTGATCCAGAAGCAGTTGCACCAGCAACTCGAGCACTTGATCCAAACACCTCAAACACAACCTCATTGCCCCTGGCCCGTACAAGCCGATTCCATTGCTGCAGAAATGCAATGATTTATTAAACATAACGTCATGCTAAGTGACATATGTTCATCTTATGGGGATCCCCATCTTATGTTGCTACTTGCTAAGTGCCACTGACAGATTGTAAGAAGGGATTGCGTTCAGGTTTATATATGGAAGTAAGTATTACCCGGGAAGTAGAATATCATGTACTTTGTGCTTTCAGAGATCGCACCTTCTGCCACTCCTGTATATTGTCGATCCTACAACTACTACAGCTACTAAGCAAAATGCATATGCAGTATACGTCATGCTCAGCTGGGTTGCGGGTTCTTAGACCTCAGTGAAGACATGCCATGAATGGAAAGTAACACATGTAATGAAACATTGAAGACCTTGCAATTTCCTGATAAAATCATACCCTATTTAGAGTGTCCACGCCAGTCAGGTTCAACTTCTACATGATAATCAGGTCTTTTCATACAGTTGTCACCATACTTCTAAGATAAAAAATTAACTGATTACTCTTTACAAACTGCAAGCATGGACACAATACCTCCTAGTAAGTTCCATAAACCATCGCATAATCAATGATTACCTTGCAATTTCCTGATCAACTTAGACCGTGTTTAGAATACACACACCAGTGCGATTCAAATCATACATGATGTATATTCAGATCATTTTCCATCAACGGCTGCTGGTTTCCATCAAATCATTTTCATGTCTTGCACTTCTCATGATACTTCTGAAGATCCCAAAATGACTGAACAATGTTTTAGAAACTGCAAGCATAGATGCAATAAATCCTAACACAATGTTCCATAAACCAACACTAAGACCATCACTAACCCAAAGCTACACTTGTGCCATTACTACTACCACCTCCCCTTGATCCAGAAGCCCTTGCTGCAGCAACATGAGCTTGACAAACACTTGAAACACCAACTCATTGCTCGTGGCTCGTAGAACCTGCTTCCATTGCTGCAGAAATGCACGAATTAAGAATATGAGAATGACCTATCGATGAATTGGTTTGCTTCAATCTACATTTTGCTTACTACACAAACCAAAGTACACTAGGTAAATCCACCTCTCTATCTTGCGCTCATATATCATCATGCCTAAGGTTATTAGCTAAGTGTCATATTTAAATTCCAAGTTTCTATCTTGAGCACATAAATCATCATGCGTAAGTTTACTTGCTAAGTGTGATTTTTAATTTCATGTTTACTAAGTGCTACAGACACATTGTAACAAAGGTTTGTATATGGTTGTGTATGTGCACATAGGTAATACCTGGTATCAAAAAATGTTTACAAGATTGGGGTTAGATCCTGCTTAGAAAGTACCCAACTGTCCACACTAAGAAGGTTCAAATTCTACATGATATTCGGGGATTTTTCTATCATGGGTTGTCGGTTTCCATTCAAATTATCTTCACGTCGTGCAGGTGCTACCATACTTCTAAAGATCACAAAATGATTTAACACTGTATATAAATTGCAAGCATGAACACAAGAACTTCTTAATCGTTTTTCCACAAACCAAGACAGGGACAAGAAGTATTTTCATAACTGCAAACTACACTCATTCCAAACAATTCACAAGACCATCCTATTGACCAAGACGACTTGATGTATACTTAGGTAAACATCCTAAATTTAAATCAAACACCTCAAGGCTTCACAACAAGATAGCAAAGAAAAGGTCCTTGTAGTTGTACCCTTGCAGGCTATGGCAAACTATCACCAAAATGAAAGCAGTGCGAAAGGACACAAAAGATCTCATGAACATGATGTAACAACATTCAGGCATAAACAAGGTATCTGGTTTTGCATGTTCACGCTTCAAAAGAGATTTGATCTAAAAAAATCACAAGATTGGGGCTAGATCCTACTTACAATACCCAACTATCCAGACCAGGATTTATTAGATATAATAGCACGTGAAGTTCCATATTTTCATTCCATGCTGCTAAGTGCGACTAGCAAATTGTAAGAAGGGATTGTGTTCAGGTTTATATATGCAAGTAAGTATTACCAGGAAAGTAGAATCTCATGTAGGGAAACAATTTTTTCTCGTAACATTTCACTGTCTTCACTCGCCCTGACTTGAGGTCCAGAATGCAGGAACCATGACATGTTCTCACTAAAACTGCTTGAGTGCCCTCCGCAAAGCCACAGATCCCCCATTTAACCAAGCTAATAATCTTATCTGGGATCTTTAACACACCAGAGAGCAGCGCCTTAAGATCGATTACCCTGATTCTTGCCCATCTCATGGATCCGTTAGGTCCGATCTCCCTTGACCAAAGGGTTAGATTTGAGACATCCACGACGGCGGCGAATCCCAGCCCACCGCCTTCTGCCGTCATGATAGTCCCATCACCATTGATCGGCTTCTCGAACACTGACAAGCGACGTGTACCAACTTGGCACTCGATGATGTCACATGCGTATAAGTAGAGTGCATCGCCAACAAGGACGCTTCCCCGAGGAATGTGAGAGGAAAACCTGACACTGGGGTGATGTACAGAGTTGACATTGAGGTGATGAACAGGGTTGAGGTCGCTCCAGACGTGAGTCTCCGATGAGTACAGCCAGCCCGATGTGATTCCAACATCCGCATCTGTGGTCACCAAGGCCACAAGGAAATGTCCTGCTCCTTGGCAATCGTGGTGGACGCAGCCTTGTGCTGCGCAGAGCACCGCTGCACTGAAGCTCGCCCAGTTGTCACTCGCCAAGTCGTCACGGGGCGGGGGCACGCGGCGCTGGTGGCCCGTTGCGGGGTCCAAGACGATGAGATCTAAGAGCTCCCCGAGCCAGATAGAGGCGGCGAAGAGGGCGCGGCCGTGGCGGCAGTCCAAGGTAACCCAGCCGGCAGGGTCGGGCTGGGCAGGGAGGAGGGGGGATGTGCGAATGAAGCGGCCGGCATTTTGATATAGTCCCAGCACGGGAGGAGTTCCGTGGAATTCGCAGTAGCGGCGGCGAAAGCGCGGGGCGGCGAGGATCTGGCGCCATGGTTTGCAGACGGCTGAGGAGCGGACGAGACAGGCGGGTTCCTCCGGCGGAAGGCGTAGCAGGATCTCCTCGACGACATCGTCCACCAGGACCGGCGGCCGCATTATGCGGTGCGGCTGAGGCGAGGGTTTGGGTGGGGGAAGAGTGGAGTACGGACTGTGGTGACCAGGACCAGCGGCGGCGGCGTCGCCGGCGCCGGCGAGGGTTTGGGGTGAGAAGAGTGGGCAGGCCGGCGTGGCTTCGGAGGAGGATGGTTCGGTTCAGCCAGCTTGTCCAAAGAAGAAGAAAAAAGCTTCGGAGTGGGTTGATAGAGTATTTGTACAAAAAAAGTGTAGAAAAATATATTAATAAACGAATTGTTTCCAACTAATGATCTACAGTTTCACTCAATATTCTGATGGCAGTGGAAGCATTTTTATATGTGCAATGGGAGCATCATCTGTCCATTTGATTGATAATTTTTCATTTGATGGAACATTTCTTTGGCATACAAAACATTGTCTCCATGCTACATAAACAACGTTCCGTGATATGGGGTATTATTTTTCCTGCATATATAAAAATATTCCTGATTCAGTGGAAACTTCTTTGCATATAACAAGAAGATAATAATCCAATGGAATGTTTTCGCACGATGATGGATCCCTCATACGCCGTGTTGGACCAATCCACCATTGTCTATGTTGCGACCCGAAGGCACAGAGACATATGGTGAAGGTCTGACGGCTATCTATTATTTATGAAGCTATTTTTTGAAATGTTACTTATTATTTTGATTAGGATCGGAAAACAAATCAAATGAATTGATTCAATGCTGAGAAAGGTCGTCTCCTTGAAAATAAACTTTGACTTATTGAGCTATTTGTGAAAATAAAGCTTGACCGATTGATCTTTTGGTAAGGTGCACATTCATATTTGTCTCGTGCAACCTATAAACTGATGCGTGTAAAACATGTTTTTCTGTTCTTTCAATATGTTACACAAAATAACAACTAGAAATATTTCTATACCATCAATTTATTCCATTTCTTTTCTAAATTCAGGGTTCATATCATCTCTGGAATCGAAAGGTGTAGTTGATTGGACCTTTATTCCCAAAGGCACTTCACTCAGATGTATTCGTTTTTCAGCTGGTTCAAGGCTAGATTTATTTTGAATAACTTGCTTGTTATTTACTGGATCAGGAAATACAGGTCAATTCAGGTTCTACATTATGAAGTTGATCTGGAGTAGGATGACCACTTTGATTATTTCCATTAAAAAGGATCATTTCTCTCTAAACTATACCGAGTTGCCACTGTTCTTATGTAATATCTGACATATGTGAAGAAGGGTGGAGTTTCCAAATGCTGAGGTAGGCCATTTGTCTCTGAGATTGCTTAGAATTGTCTGCAACGACAAGTTGCACTAACCTGATGCATTTTCCCAGGTTGACAGTTACAAATTATAACACATGGATGAAACAAAGTGTGAGTGTGCTTTCATGCCAAAAGGAATATTTTTCCTCTGTGACATGAGTTGATCAGCGTCGGTGGTTTACTGCAATTTTGCATAAAGCCCAGTATGTTCACGGTAGCTTGACTAGCTACTCCTTTTCCTTAAACTGTACTTTGACCTCGGAGCTCAATGCCATAACCAGCTTGCCAGAAGCAACTTGCTATTTGGAATCAAACGGCAAGGATGAGTCTGGCCTTGATTTGGAGCCTTTCCTTCATTCTGGCCCCATGTAGCTTGCACAATTCACGCATTCTTTGGGACAGTGGCTGATAAACCACTGTTTTATGCAAAACAATATGAGGAAGATTATCAATCAAACGGCAAGCAGTTTTTGTTCCCCTTTCTTTTGTACAGTTACTCGGGTGTACACAATATCAGGAAGATTTTCAGTCATTGCAGTAATTTTACTCCTCTTATCCTATAGTTTGACCTCAACGTAACGTTTTCCAGAGCGCTCAACACTCCAACACCAGAAGCCAGCTGCTTACCTGGAGGCGCTGCTTCGTGGACCCAGGTACAGCTTGGACATTTCGTTCTGGTCAGTGACTGATTCGGCTGCTGATGATAACACCAAAGCTAAGAGGCTCGTTGTTAATTGTCTTTGTATATGAGAGATGTAAATTGTTTTTTTACCAAGGAATAAATAGCTTGTTGATCTCAGTTGTATACACTATACAGTGTGGAGACCGCATCTTCTGTCCAGAAGGGTATTCTGTCCAGCAGAGTAGGTGATAACTGTTGCTGCTCCAGGGGTATTGCCCATTCCAAACTTGCTTACTCTGCTAACCAATGCCTATGCAGCGTAAACGCAGATTCAATCATTGTTCCCCACAAAAACAACCCGATCACCTCACACGTCTTCAGTCGTAGCATCCATGACCATGATCATTTTCTCGACATTGTCTGCACTTTTTCGCCTCACCGCTGATGTTGCCGAGCTACTGTATGTCGGCTCCGTGACTCCCTGTACCGGTAGCAGGTCCGTTTAACCTGAGAAGCAAACTTCCGGTCCGTACTCAAATAAGCTATGGTTTGTGGCTGAAAAATCTTTACGGATTGCAAGCACTGAAGCAACAACTTCTTAAGCCAAGTTTCTACAAACAGCAAGCACAAAGGCAACAACTTGGTGAACAAAGTTTCTACAAACTGCAAGCATGGAAGCAACGATGTCTTAAACAAGTGCTCACGGATCAACTTATTTATTTATGGAGACTTTGCAAGCATGGATGTTCCCTAAACCAAGAACAACTGACCAAGACCACCAGTAATCTCACGGATCCAAACATCACAACCACCACCTCCCAGTTGATCCAGAAGCAGTTGCACCAGCAACTCGAGCACTTGATCCAAACACCTCAATCACCAGCTGATTGCCCCTGGTCCGTAGAAGCTGCTTCCATTGCTGTAGAAATGCAATGAATTGTTAAAGATAATGGCATGCTAATTGACATGTTTCCTTCTTACATCGCTACTTGCTAAGTGCCACCGACAGATTGTAAGAAGGGAACTTGTTCAGGTTTATTACACAAGTAAGTATTATTACCCGGGAAGTAGAATCTCATGTAGGGGAACAAACTTTTCTCATAACAAGACAGCGTCTTTGCTCGCCCTGACTTGAGGTCGACCATGCAGGAACCAAAGTATGTTGTCACGAAAATGGCTTGGGTGCCCTCCCCGAAGCCACTGATCTCCCATGTAAGCGATCTCATAATCTTATCTGGGATCTTTAACACACCAGACATCAGCGTCTTGAGATCGATCACCCTGGTTTTGGCCCATGATCCCTCCGGTCCGATGATCTCCCTCGACCATAGTGTTAGATTTGAGAGATCCGCCACGGCAGCGAACCCCAGCCCACCGTCTTCCGCCGTCATGAGACGTCCTTCGCCGTTGATTGGCTTCTCGAACATTGACAGGCGGAGCGTACCTACTCGGCACTCGATGATTCCATCGGTGTTGAAGTAGAGTGTGTCGCCGACGAGGACGCTAGGCTGAGCAGAGTGAGCGGTACCTTCGACATCCGTGGGGTGATGAACGGATGTGAGCTCGCTCCAGCCGTGAGTCTCCGATGAGTACAGCCAGCCCGATGTGATTCCTTGAAACTCATCTGTGGTCACCACGGCCACAAGGAAATGGCCTCCTTGGCAGTCGTGGTGGTCGCAGCCTTGTGCGGCGCAGAGCACCGCCGCACTGAAGGAATTGATCCTGCGTTCCACCGGGAAGGGCACGGGGCGCTGGTGGCCCGTCGCAGGGTCCAAGACGATGAGATCCAAGACAGAGGTGGAGAAGAGGGCGCGGCCGTGGCGGCAGTCCAAGGTGGTCGTGATCCGGTCGGTACGGTGTGGCTGGGCAGGGAGTCGGAGGGGGGAGGTGGGGATGAAGCGGCCGTGATTTGCATATACTCCCAGCACGGGAGGAGTTCCGTGGAACTCGCTGTAGCGGCGGCGAAAGCGCGGGGCGGCGAGGATGTGGCGCCAGGGTTTGCAGACGGCCGAGGAGCGGACGAGCCACGCGGGCTTCTCCGGCGGAAGGCGGAGGAGGACCTCCTCGACGACATCGTTCACCAGGACCGGCGGCGGCGACGACATCGTGCGGAGTAGTGGGTCTGGGTGTGGGCCAGGACCGGCGGCGGCGGCGGCGAGGGGAGGAGCTGAGCTTCTTGTGCTACATGGTTCGGTTCAGCCAGCTTGAGCTGTCCAAAGGAAAAAAACAAAAGGAGAGCTGCTGTAGTAGGATAGGTGGGGCCGGAGAGCAGTGAGAGCGGGATTGTGCGGACGATACAACTCTTTTGTTTTCTAGAGATCGACGAACGATTTAACTCGTAGCGAGTATTTTTCTCATCTCTGACCGTCCTGACAAAAAATATGTAAAACTCATACTACAATATTTGTACAAATGCAAAAAAAATGTGTTTTAAAAAATTATACTCCTACTATAAATCATGAATTGTTTCCAACTAATGATCTCCCGTATCACCCAACATTTTATGGCAGTGGAAACAATTTTTCAGTGGACTGGGAGCATCATTTGTTCATTTGATTGATAATTTTTCATATGATGGAGCATTTTCCTGGCCTACAAGATATTGTTTCTATGATACTAAACAACTTTGCATGCTATAGAATACTCCCTCTGATCCAGTTAAAGTGTTGCTGGAGAATAGCTACCGTAGCACAACTCTGGTACATAGCTGGCGACAATTATATTGGATCAGAGGAGTATAATTTTTCTCCATATATAAAAATAATTCCGATTTAATGGAAACATTTTTGCGTATAACAAGAAAACATTTATCTATGGAAAGGTTTTCGCACAATGACGGATCCCTCATATGCGTGTTATGCTCACATGGTGAAGGTTGGATGACTATTTACTTAAGAAGCTATGCTAATTCTTAATATTTTTTGTTAGGATCAGGAGATAAATCAAATGAATTGGGTAGAAACTATCCAGTGTTATTGCTATTTGTGAAAATAAAGCTTGACTTATTGATCTTTCAGCAACTGCACATTCACATTTGTATAGTGGAATCAACCCAACACGACCCCTGTAAAAACATGTTTTTTTTCCTTCCATATGTTACGCAATATAACAGCTAGAAATATTTCTAGACCAACAATTAATTCCATTTCTTTTCTAAATTCAAGATTCATATCATCTCTGGAATTAAAAGCTTATAGTTGTCTGGACCTTTTACTCCAAAGGCACTTCACTAACTGTATTTGTCTTCAGCTGGTTCAGGGCTAAATTCCATTAATAACTTGCTAGTTTATTTCCCTGTGGCCTTCAACTTCTTTCATGTCAAAAGAAATGTTTTTCCTCTGTGACATGAGTATGTTCAAGTAGCTTGGCTGATCCTTTTATTAAACTGTAGTTTGACCTCTCAGAGGATCGTTGATATAAAGAAAACAATTATGATTTCAACTATTTCTTCAGCAATGTCGGAAAATTTAAGAGAACTCCGACAGTGAAGTATTCGCACCACATGATCTTAATGCCAGAACACCAGATCACAATGAGCTTGCAAGAAGCAGCTCGCTATTTGGAATCAAACGACAAGGATGAGTCTGGTCTTGAATTGGAGTCGCTCCTTCATCCTGAACCATGTAGCTTGCACGATTCACTCATTCTATTGGTCAGTGCCTTATAAACCTGCCGATTCTGGGACTATACGAGGCTCTCGCTAACTGTCATTATATATGTGTCGATTATTGTTAAAGACGAACTCTAAATGTTTGCTGATCACTTGTATATACTACACGTTATGAGTCAATTACTTTGTGCTTTCAGAGATCGCACCTTCTGCCACTCCTGTGTATTGTCGATCCAACAACTCCTACAGCTGCTAAGCAAAATGCATATGCAGTATATATACGCCGTGCTCAGCTTGGTTGCGGGTTAATAAGGATGTTTCTTCTTAGACCTCAGTGAAAACATGCCGTGAATGGAAAGTAACACATGTAATGAAACCTTGAAGAGCTGCTATTTCCTGATAAAATCAGACCCTATTTGGAGTGTCCACACAAGTCAGGTTTGAATTCTACATGATAATCAGGTCTTTTCATACAGTTGTCACCATACTTCTAAGATCACAAATTAACTGACTACTCTTTACAAACTCTAAGCATGGACACAATACCTCCTAATAAGTTCCATAAACCATCGCATAATCAATGAAAACCTTGCAATTTCCTAATCAAGTTAGACCATATTTAGAATATACACACCAGTGAGATTGAAATCGTACATGATATATATTCAGGATATTTTCCATCAACGACTGCTGGTTTCCATCAAATCATTTTCATGTCTTGCACTGATGATACTTTTGAAGATCCCAAAATGACTGAACAATGTTTTACTGCAAGCATAGACGCAATAACTCCTAACACAATGTTCCATAAACCAACACTAAGACCATCACTAACCCAAAGCTACACTTGTGCCATTACTACTACCACCTCCCTTCGATCCAGAAGCCCTTGCTGCAGCAATTTGAGCTTGACAAACAACTGAAACACCAACTCATTGCCTGTGGCTCGTAGAACTGCTTCCATTGCTGCAGAAATGCACAAATTAAGAATATGAGAATGACCTATCGAAGAATTGGTTTTCTTCAATCCACATTTTGCTGACTACACAAACCAAAGTACACTAGGTAAATCCACCTCTCTATCCTGCGCACATTTCTCATCATGCCTAAGGTTATTAGCTAAGTGCCATATTTAAATTCCATGTTGCTATCTTGAGCACATAGATCATCATGCGTAAGTCTACTTGCTAAGTGTGATTTTTTAATTTCATGTTTGCTAAGTGCTACAGACACATTGTAACAAAGGATTGTATATGGTTGTGTATCTGCACATAGTTAACACTCCCTCCGCTTTTAATACAAGATGTTTTAGCTATTGCACATGTTGTCAAGATACACATAAAAATGAGTGAATATGGACATTAAAACATGTTTAGATACAAGTTTGGACATGTGAATGTCGAAAAAGGCTAAAAATGTCTTATATTAAAAACAGAGGTAGTACCTGGTATCAAAAAATGTTTACAAGATTGGAGTTAGATCCTGCTTAGAAAGTACCCAACTGTCTACACTAAGAAGGTTCAAATTCTACATGATATTCAGGAATTTTTCCATCACGGTTGTCGGTTTCCATTCAAATTATCTTCAAGTCGTGCAGGTGCTACCATACTTCTAAAGATCACAAAATGATTTAACACTATATAAAAATTGCAAGCATGAAACCAACAACTTCTTAATTTTTTCCATAAACCAAGACTGGGACAAGCAGCAATTTCACAAATCCAAACTACACTCTGCAATATGTAATATCACTGCTAGCACCTCTCCCTTGATCCAGAAACCCTGGTTTCAGCAACTTGAGCTTGACAAACACCTGAAACACCAACTCATTTTCCCTGGCTCGTAGAAGCTGCTTCCATTGCTGTAGAAATGCAATATATTAGAAAATAAAAACAGCTGATTGATCAATCAATGGGTTTCACTTAGTTGTACATTTTGCTTACTCACCAATCACAAGGACTGACTAGTCGTACGCAACCAGCTACACTACTAAATCCACATGTACATAGAATCGGTAAGAGAAGGTGGCCTCGTACTCTAGAGGAACAACTCTGTATATCTTAGAGCACATAAATCATGATGCGTAAGAGTTTACTTGCTTAGTGTGATATTTTCATTTCATGTTTGCTAAGTGCTACAGTCGACACATTGTAACAAAGGATTTGTATATATGCACATAAGTAGGTGATACCTGGTATGTAGAAGTTCATGTAGGGATAGCATGTTTGGTCATGACCGGAGTCCGGAGACACCTTCCTGACCCGCCCCGACTTAAGGTCAACCATGTAGACTCCAGCAGCATGTGTGCTCACAAAAATGACTTGCGTACCCTCTGCGAAGCCACTCAAATATGCATCATTCCATCTCGGTGTTGGGGTCGAGAAGACGGCATCGGGGAGAAGCGTCTTAAGATCGATTACCCTGCGGTTTGCCCATCCCACGGCCCCCTTGGGTCCGGTCTCAGCTGACCACATGGCTAGATTTGTGGCATGCACCACAGTGGCGAATGTCAGCCCACAATCATCTCGGGTCTTCATGAGACGCCCATCAAGCGGTACCGGCTTTTCGAAGATTGACAGACGGCGCGTACCCAGTTGGCACTGGATGATGTGATTTCCGTTGTAGTAGAGCACGTCACCTACAAGGAGGCTAGTCTGAACAAAGTGAGGGCGACCGTGGAGATTGGGGTGATGAACAGAGGTGAGCTCGGTCCAGGCGCGAGTCTCCGATGAGTAGATCCAGCCGGATGTGACTCTGTCCAAGCAAGAGGTCTGCACCAAGACCACATGGAAAGACCCTCCTTGGCCTTGGCAACCTTGGTGGTCGCAGCCTTGTGTGGCGCAGAGCACCGCGGCACTGAAGAGCTTGGATCTAGCTTCCACCGGCAAGGGCACGCGGCACTGGTCGCCCGTCAGAGGGTCCAAGACGGTGAGGTCGCAGTTGGAATGGACCTTGCTCTTGACGGCGAGGAGGACGCGACCGTGGCGGCAGTCCAATGAAATGCAGCCGGGAGGCCGGGGGCTGTCGGGCAGGGAAGGAAGGAAGGGTAAAGTGGGGACGAAGGTGGCGTCATCATCGAAGAACCCAAGGATGGGAGGTGTTCCGTGGAACTCGCGGTAGCGGCGGCGGAAGCCCGGGTCGGCGAGGATGCGGCGCCATGGCTTGCAGACGGCCGAGGCGCGGACGAGACCTGCGGGATCGTCCGGCGGGAGGCGGAAGAGGAACTCCTCGACGAGCTCGTCGAGCGCTGGCCGCAGCGGCATGATGCGGCGGCGAGGGTTTCGGGTGGGGAACGAATGGAAAGATCGAGTGCGTAGGAAGCAGGTGCGGCTTGCTGTGTGCTTTGATGAGTGGCTGCTACTGTACATGGTTCGGTTCAACCAGCTAGAGCTACTGATGGAAAAAGAAACAGTTGAGGTTCTGCTAGTTGGGCCCGGGAAGCAGTGAGAACGAGACCACTGTGCCTCTTTGGCCACGTTGATTCTCGTACATCATTAATACAACACTGTTTTTCATACATAATTGTACATTTGTACATAGGATAAATAATGCAAACTATTAATTTAGTGCAACAAATAATCTTCATATCACTTTGATTTATCTCAGCATAGTGAAACATATGTTATCACCGCCAAGGTAGTATATTTCTGTTGGCCATAATTAACATCTCCTACGCCACCTCGTACCAATTAATCAATCATTATGTTGCAAGGCAGAGATACCAACAGTGACGAAGATGGTTTGAATGACAACCGGCAACCTGGGGATGTAGAATTAAAATCTCAGTTGTGTTGTGTACACTTGGTATATAAGCAAGGTCATTTATCTCCAATGTTATTTTTCGAATTAAGGAGCATAGCTCCCGATTTCGAAGGCTATAGCCTATCGCCTCTATGCCGGATTTGCGTTGTTGATATGTCTTTTATTCTTTGCGAGAGGTTACACGCCTTCATCTTGAGGATTGAGCAATCAAATCCTTAACTGTGTCGAGAACAACACACACCGCACATACATTTTGTCAAATTACGTGATACACTTTACGTTTGAATATCACAGAACTACCAGACTTTGTACAAAATTTCGCAATAAAATAAATCACGGTCTGATTGTGAATCGACACCGATTTTGACCGGTTGGGCTCACCTGTCAGGCTGACGTGAAGACCAAATAACACCAAAACTGATGGTGGAGCCCACTTGTCAGTCTATTGAAAATTTTAAAAATCTAAAATAAAAGTGAAAAATCCCCAAACAGGGGTGCCGGCCATGGACGAGCTCAGGACCTGCGACTTTGTATAACACTCATCCCCTCGGATACGTCCAGCACGAGGCCCACCTGCGTACTCCTTGACCCGGATCTGTTCTCGATCTGTTCCTTTTCGATGCACCGTTTTATTTGGATTAGTTGCATGATAGTTGGAGCATGCTAGTGATTTTTCTCGGCTCGATTTGCGTTAATCCACAACTTTCACTACATCGTTTAAAAAATATTTTTTGTTGTTTCAGCTCTGTATGGCAGCAAAGTTTTTATTAAATCCAAAGTATTCAAGAACCGCGGTATTTGCATGCCTATGCAACCAACACTTTAGTTTGGAAATAATAGGTCATGTCCACATTTTTATACGCTTCAAAATTTGAGCAGTTTCCTAAATATGAAGTATATAAACAATAATTTTTTCAGAGCCGAAGACCTCAAAGTATTAGAAACCAAAGCATATAAAAACCACAGTATAATTTTGTCTCGAGATGACACTTGAGGTCCAATCAGTCACGTTCCTTCACCCTGGCCAGCACGTCATACACTGCAAACAAATTTTGCTATTTGCTAAGCAGATGGTGTTTGGAATCGAAGACAGGAGTTCCAGCAGTTATAGCCTAATATATCTCCAACGGCCCGACGTCCGGAAATGTCCGGGGCGAGGAAAAATCCAGCCCAACGACCCGACGCATTTTGTCCGAGACGTCCGCGGCGACCCAAACACGGCCCAAATTTGGGCTCGGTTTGCGTCGCCGCGGACGGTCCGTTGTGTCCACGTGTGTCCGCGCCCCCTTTGATCGGGCCCCGCTCGTCAGCGACCGTGCCCTTCGCTTCGTCTCTCGAGGCATCCACGACGCGGAGGCGAAAGGCTGTCGTGCCGCCGCTTCAGTGTCTGCGCCGCCATCAATGGCGACGCCTCGCTGCCCACCGCCCCCCGTCGTCATAAATGAAGACCGCGACCTCGGCCGCCGTTAAAAGGACTCCGCAGCCACCTCCAACGGCACACCGTTCTCCCATCTCCCTCTCCATTTCCACTGCCACCATGACGGGTATGTGGCCGTCCAAGAAAGTGAAGAAGGAGTCTGGCGGCGGCTCTTCCTCGTCACGCCGATCGTCGCCGCCGCCCAAGAAGCCCAGGGACCGCCCTTATGTGGGCGTCCCTCTGGCGCAGGTGCTTTACCGGAGCAACCAGCCGGTGCCGCTGGGCGACGTGCACCTGTCGAACGACTGACACCTCAACTCGAGGCGGGTGCCAATCCCGCAGGTGCCCAGAGCCGGCCAGGAGCGGATGATGGAGATCCGCCGCCGCCGCAACCTCCTCCCCGCGGACATCCGAGAGGACGACCACCCCGATTCCCGGTGGTGGGATCGGCCGAGGTTCGAGCGGGACGCGAGGAGGCGCGCCGGCCTCCTCGGCGACCAAGACTTCGACTACGGTGGCGTCACCGTCTGGGTGCC
Organism: Poa annua; assembly: GCA_026929855.1. Taxonomy (NCBI): domain Eukaryota; kingdom Viridiplantae; phylum Streptophyta; class Magnoliopsida; order Poales; family Poaceae; genus Poa; species Poa annua. The sequence goes on along the minus strand of CM049434.1, from coordinate 13,340,572 downwards.
TCCACCGCCGCCGGAGTGGGAGTCGGAGGAGGACGAGCCGGAGGCCATGGAGGAGGAGGAGCTCCCGCTCACGGAGTTCCAGCCGTCGAGGCTCACGGAAGAGGACGCCCTCCGTGAGGCAATGATCGAGAGCGAGCGGGAGGAACTTGGGCGGTGGCCTGGCCTCGGCGGAATGCTGAGGGCCTCCGCGCTCGAGAGCGGCGGCGCTTCCAGCAGCCGTGGGCCACTGAAGCAAGAACCAGAGCAGGAGCCGGAGCAGTGGGCGTCGTGGCCCGACGCTTCCTCCTCCTACGGTGCTGCACCACCGCCACCTCCTACACCGGTGCCCGCGGCGGCGTGGTCCTTTCCATGGGACCCGCCGCCGTTCTACAACCTCACCGGCGACAGCGACGAGGAGTTGTCGCCGGCGGCGGCCGAGGAAGGCCTAGATAGGGTTTTAAAAAAATTATGTTTTTATATTTATGATTTTATTTTCCTGTTTTAAATGTAATATATATATAATAATATAAAGGGTCTTAAAAAAATTGCGTCGGGCCACTGGGATGGGTGGCGACCCAAACGGACAATGGGGGCGGACAAAGCCCAATTTCTATCCGCGGCTCGACGCGAACGGACCAAATCGGACACGATTTGGTCACAAAATGCGTCGGGCAGTTGGAGATGCCCTTCATGACTGAACATTGGCATTTTGTGCTTCTCCTGATGGACTCATCTCAAAAAATATAACAAGGCGGTATACAATAGTGGGGGATCTAGAACTTGATCGGTGCGGGTGCCAAGCTTTAAACGAAATCCTTGTAAAGTTTGCTTGACTTTGCATTTAGCTAGAAATAGATCGAGTGATTGTTCTTGCTATAGTACCGCACTGTAGCTCACTGTAGCTACAGTACCCTGAAGATGGTCTGGGACGTGCTTTGATCCTGCCTACGCTTATATTATTAGTTCATAGGAAGCATGTCTGGCTTAGTTTCATATCAGCATTTTTAAGGTATCCACTTGGTCATGGTTGATCAATAACTGCAAAACTTGAAGAAAGAGAAATTATTAAAGATCATATTGTCTGGCTTACTTTCATATCTTTCTAAATAGTAGCTTCGGCATTTTTAAGGCATACACTTGGTCGTTGTTAATCAGTAACTGCAAAACCTGAAAAACATTATATTTAACATGGCTGCAAAACCTGAAGGATTCAGTCTTGTATTTTACCCTTTATGCATCTTGTACCTGAGCTTGTATGTTTCGGGGATTGCAGTTTGTCCTAAAAGAGCAAGTGTTGGTGCCATGCTTGAATAGTCAGACCTCCAGTACTTGTAGCAGGGAGAGCAGCAGGTCTACTCCTTTGATTACATTTGTAGGAACACTTTTCTTTCTTTTTTGTAGACGGTCGAATGAACAATTCTAATGTTTGATACAAGGATTTAGCGTTTCTGCCTGAGTGTGTCATATTTCAGAATGGTGTTATTACCCTAAGAAATTGCATTTTGACGGTGTCGTTTTCAACTTAGTGTTCTAGTTTGAACTGTTATTGTCATAATCATAAGGCGTGACAAGTTCCAGATATTTACTCAATTTAAGAGTGAAATAAGTTAGCAATCAGAACACTCGGGGACACACAGGACTGCAGTTATGGACAGATACTTTAAAATTGCTTATTTTCCCTTCAAACTAGAAAATTCTATCTGTACTGTTTTGTAGTCTAGTGTTCCATCTTACAGTTGAGAACCTCAGCGAAAATATATAGCAGACTAGTGAGTTCTCTGACCTACAAATTTTACTAGCCTGCAACAAAATTGTATCCAAACGTAATTGTATGTTATTTGAATCAATACTTAAAATACAGAGCAACTGGTAGGTCTGAACCTGTAAAGTGAGTAGCTTCTTGGTATTTACAGGAGAGCTGTTATCGCAAAGCAACACTGTCAACTGGCTAACTGTTTTTTCACTATCTTCTCTTTCCTGGCGCACCGCTGCTTCTGCTTTCTTCTTGTGATGCCCCTGGAAGGCTGAGGCGAAGCTGTCCAGGCAAGGAAGCAGTCAAGCAGCAAGGCTCGAAGAAGGAGGTGGGTTGCTTCTATGTGGGGAACATTCTCGGTCCAGTGATGCTGACGTCCCTGGGAACAGCTGGAGCTCCTGAGGCCGTGATGTAACCTGACCAGAACCAACAGACTGATGGAGCTGATTCTGCAGTGGAGATGGTGTGTTTGTTGGGTGTGCCATCGCCAGGGTGCTTAAATTAGGGCAAAACATACTTCCCTACATGGGGTTCTACATCCCAGGTATAACCTGGTATATTATGACCTGGTAGTGTCATTTAGCAACCTGGTATGAAAATGTGGCCTTAGCAAGTAAATATACGCATGGTTATTACATACATATTGTATTCTTTAATTTCTGCAGCAATGAAAGCAATTTCTACAGACCAATTCTGCTGCACTGAAGATTCAGTCAAACAACAATTAGAAAAAGACTCTAGTTAGTGTCATCAGCAGCCGCCGGTTCAGCCACACTGACCAAAATAATGAGCGAATTGTGCATGCTATGCTTCCTTTGTCCACAAAGAAAGGGAGCCTAGTCCACAAAGAAAGGGAGCCTATCTCGTAGAGAAATGGAGTGCCTCCGAAGCCAATCTTGTCCTTGCTGACGGATGCAGATGGCAGCTCACTGCCATGTCCCATGTGTGCCGCTGCAGCATCGAGAGATACCGAACTGCAACTTTCTCCGCAAGCAGATCATGTGCTGCGGGGACAGGTAGCGCGCGGCGTAGTGGAGATCATCCGGACTGGTAGAACCTTATATATACAATGGATTATGATTTATTGTTCTACTTTGCCTTTGTATATATTTATCCAAATTTACATTTGTATTAGCACTGGTGGAGCTTCACAAGAAAACCTAGGCGGGTAACCTAATAAGAGCATGTTTTTATTTCATTTCACTGCCAATTTTCTCTATTTTGGGGCTGGCCTCGGTGGGTCACGATCCAAGTCGGCTTCAAGGTACGTAGCTCCACCACTATGTATTAGTTTTGTCATTTTTTTGATTAAGAATGTGATGACATATTTTCTCAATTGGAGAAATAATGATTGTTGAGAAGCCTTATTCGAAGATGTCAATTTGCATAGAAAATGACTTTCACTGGGTCACTATGGATTATTTTATAGTGTGGATATCTTTTATATTGATATAGATTATATTATTACCAATTTTGACCATTGCTATTTAAATTTATTTTTGTCTTGATTTAAGAGAATCGTATTTCTAAATTCAATGTGAAAAAGCTAGCTCGTCTTATAAAAAAATATCATAGGGAATTCTCTAAATGTGAGCATGAATATATACAAGGTAACCTTGAACAATCCATTATTCATACATGGAGAATTCAAAATCTAAGAAACTTTATTTATATATTGAAAAAACACAAAATATTTTCTATGGTTTATGGCCTCATTAATCTGGCATTGATTTTACCGGTGGCAATGGTAACACTTGAAAGAGACTTCTCGGCGGCAAAGAGCATCGAGACTGAGGTGCACAACATGATGTCCACAATAGCTTCTTGATGATTTGATGATGTGCTACGTCGAGGGAGTGGCATTCAAAAGTCCTGGTCGATAAGATTACATATCTTCAGAAAAAATTGTACGACTTCTCCATTGCAACTTCCATACATTATTGAATCTTTAATATTGGTTGGTTTTTTGTTCTATTTAAATTAAAATAGGCTTAATATTGTAGTACTAATATCTGGAGATAACCTTGACATTTTATCACTTTTATTACAGCGGTCGCTTTATCTCAGATTATTTCCCAACGATGTAGAGTTGAAGGCGGGAAGCTCCACGATTTGTTCGAGTGGTGGAGGCGACAGAACAGATCCGAGGCCCATGGGCCACAACGTGCTGTTGGACTGAACCCAACCGGCGCGGTTGCCCGCACAGGAAGCCAGCCACGTCTACACTCTTCGAAACCCAAACCCTCGCCACCGCCGCTCCATGCCGCCGGCGCCGCTGATGGACGAGCTCATCAAGGATGGCTTCCTCCGCCTCACGGACGAGCTCGTAGAGGAGGTCTTCTTACGCCTCCCGCCGGACGAGCCCGCCTACCTCGTCCGCGCCTCCGCCGTCCGCAAGAACTGGCGCCGAATCCTCGCCGACGCGGGCTTCCGCCGCCGCTACCGGGAGTTCCACGGAAGTACACCTCCCGTCGTGGGGCTCTTCCAAGAGGACGCCAGCTTCGTCCCCACCTCCGCGCTCCTCCCCGCTCTACCGGACCACCGCCCCCGCTGGAGAGCCGTGAGGGCCGTGGACTGCCGCCACGGCCGCGTCCTCTTCACCCCTTATAACCGCTACTTCGGGGATTTCGGTGAGGGGGAAGCATTTAACCTCACCGTGTTGGACCCTCTGACGGGCCACCAGCGCCTTGTGCCCGCCGCGGACAACGACGTGCTCTGGTTCAGTGCGGCGGTGCTCTGCGCCGCGCAAGGCTGCGACCACCACGGCTGCCAACAAGGGCCTTTCCGTGTGGCCATGGTCACCACCGATCAGCAGAAGTGTGTCACATCCGGCTGGTTGTACTCATCCGAGACTCGTACGTGGAGCGAGCTCACCTCTGTTCACCACCCCGATGTCACCAAGTATACCTTTAACCAGCATGTGCCCAGCGTTCTTGTGGGCGATGCACTCTACTTCAACATCGATGGCGTGATCAGGTTCGAACTAGGAGCACTCCGCTTGTCAATGTTTGAGAGGCCGACCAATGTCAAAGGGCGCCTCATGATTGCGGAAGACGGCGGGCTGGGATTCGCTGCGGTGATGGATGTCAAGAATCTAACCCTGTGGTCGATGGAGAACGGACCGGAGGGCGGCATGGGATGGGCAAAAGTCAGGGTCTTTGATCTTAACACGATCCTCCCTGATGGCGCCGTCTCCATCCCGACACCTGAATCTGAATATGTGATTAGTTGCGTCGCGGAGGGTAGCAAAGAAGTCTTCTTCATAAGCACACCTTGTGGTTGTTACGTGGTTAATCTCAAGTCAGGGCGAGTCAGGAAGGTGTCTCCTCCTGGCAGAAAGTTCTTTCCTTACATGACCTTCTACATGCCAGGTATAACTTATGCCCACCCTGTACAATCCTTTCTTACAATCTGTCGGTGGAACTTAGCAGCATGAAATGAAAATATGTTTCATAGCAAGTCACCTTAGGCATCATAATATATATGGTCAAGAAAGAGGAGTTCCTATGGAGTACAAGTCCATCGTCTCTTAATAATTCTATGGCCCTGCGGATATACCAAGTAAAATGTACATTTAGGCGAAACCAATTCATCAATCAATTGATTTTATTTTTCTACATTCTTGAATTTTGGCAGCAATGGAAGCAGCTTCTTTGAGCCAGGGGCAATGAGCCGGTATTTCAAGTGTTTGTGAAGCTCAAGTTGCTGGAGCAGGGGCTGTTTGATCAAGGTGGAGGCGCTAGCAGCGACGTTAGACATAGCACAAGCTTGTTTTTGGAACTTTGTTAGGAAGTTGTTGTGTCTGTGCTTGCACTATGTAATGACGTTTTCAGTCGTTTTGTGTCATGCTTAATAAGAAAAAAAAACCTGAATGTGTTGTAGACTCCAGTGACATCGGTCACTTTTCTGTTTTGAATACTACACCTGCGCCAGCGAGGATGATTTGAATGGCAACTGGTGCACTTGGTACGTTCTTCAATGTTTTCTTCTCATTCTTACATTTCTTCGTCCATTTCTCTCTTTTTGTGATATGATTTCATCCGAGGTCTAAGCAAGTAGTGACAGCATTAACCTTGGCAAGCATGGTTACTGCACAAGCATTTTGATAGCAGATGAGGTGTGGAGGAATAGACAATAAACAGCAGTGCCAGCAGTTATCACCCATTCTGCTCAGCATTGGCATTTTGAGCTTGTGCAATATCTCTGTATCTGAACGCACAAAAATGATCGACCCATACATGATACATCTCATACAATATAAGAATAGCCGGTATACATAAAATCAATTAGTTGTTAATTCCTAGGTCAGTTTCTTTTTGCAGTATACATAGACAAGTGGCAACAGCCTCTATCTAGCTAGTGTCAGTGTCAGCAGCTGAATCTGCTACTGATAAAAAGAATGAACGAATTATGCAAGATACATAACGAAGGAGCACCGACATATGAGCCCCAAACTAATCATCCTTCCTGTTTGATTCTCCAAAGAATCAAGGAGTAGACGCTCATCATCCTTGCTGTTTGATTCTCCAAAGAGCTGCTTGTTCATCGTTATCTCGTGTTGCAGCATTGAGCGCTCCCAAATTGCAATTTTCCCCACAAACAGATCATGTGCTGCGGGGACTGGTAGTGCGCAGTGTAGTAGCCGTCGAAGCAACCAGACTGGTAGAACCTATAGTCGTGCGAATACTCCACCGGCCGGCGAGTCCTGTTGAACTTCTCGACCCACATGCCCATGCTCACGTCTTCCATCTTGAACAGCTGTATAAATCAAGGAAATACATATGTATATTAGTCTCTAGAGATATGACACATACGTGAAAATTCCCATTACTCAGACGTTCCCATGTTTACTGACAAGGGGTGGCAATGACTTACCCTCAGTGTCTGGTTGTCAAACTCGGTTACAATGTACTGAGCAATGTCGGATGAGATCACATAGCCCGGTCCATTAGCATAAGGTGGGTATGCTTCCTCTTCCCATTCCTGAAAATGAGCAGGCAGATTACATCACACTCATGTATACAGGGTGGGATATATCACACTCAGATACTGTACCACTACCAACATATATAATAAACCAGTACACCAATCTTTAAAAGGCAATAAATAATTAGTTTGCAAGTATAATCATAGTTCCAGCTACGATGTAAACCCATATGCTTGCTTTATTGCTTTAAGAAAGGAGAGACTAGCATTAAAGCACTAAAAACATGACTGAAAAGGGGAATGAACAGACATATAAAGCATCAATATGCAGAATAATGGAAGTCCCACCAATGGAGGGATTTGTGCCACCCATCACACAAGGATCCTTTCATTTCTTTAAGAAAAGCATGTTACAGGTAATTGCAAAGGAAATGCATCATACCTCATACGTTACAGCCCACTTTCCAGATCGCAAAGGTCTGTGGTAGTAGTTTATGTTCCCCACATACATGCTTCCCCCACTAGGTACTTTCTTCACTTGATCTAACACTGAGTCAATTCTAACGAATGTGTCATCGTCACATTTCATTATGTATTTTGCTGGAACAACACGCACCTGCAAAATAGACGAAGTCAACATGGGGATATTTGTGGATGAAACCAGAAATCCAATTTCTTACCCCATACTCAGCAATGGCAATAGTCTTTAAAACAACAAGGTCATAGCTATCCATGAAAGGGACTAGAACAATGTCACCAAAGAACTCTGCCTCCTTTTTCAGTTCTTCGTTCACCTCTTTTTTCCCATTCTGTTGAAGACACTTTGAATTGGTCAGAGTTTGCACAAGTCGGTAGTAACTTCCAATATGTAGGCATCCAACAAGTACTTACCAGAGCGACGAAAAACCGAGCAACGCTCTTACTAGATGACTTCCTTGTAGCAATCATCCATGACTTCCGTGCAGCCATACGCTCGGCAAAATGGTTGGCTGCAGAAAGTATCCCAATGAAAAGCTCAACAGGTTTAGTTGGCAGCGGTGAGGCCTTCCACTGTTCAGACATTTCAAGGTATCTCTGTGGATCGAAACTAGGATGTGATTTGGGCAAATGAGAGGCAGAAATCGACTCGATGTCAAGGTCTCCGTTCAAAGCCAAGCCTGTAGCATCCTCAAGATTGTAACCCTGTTGAACGAAAAAAATTGACCGCCGTCAGAAAATAAGCTCTCCTTGATACATATAACCGACGAGCAATCTTTATGAGGCATCATAAATAAATAGACATACTGTGCGGTAAGGGAAGGACGCGACATGGCGCCCGTCAACATTGACATGGTAGCCTTCCAACCCCGCTGTGATGGTTAGAACAAACTGCTTGCCCTCTGCAAACGGGTATGCCGAATCGACAGACGCCTTGTCCGGCGTGCCGATCAAGCTGTTGAACAGCCAGTTCATCTTTGATGGTTCCTCTGTTTTGGCGCCATCATCACGAGTCCATTTCTCGCACTTGAGTTCCCCATCAACTGAAAGACCAAAACCATAACGTCAGATTCACACCAACGCGCAGGCAAATTCAGTGAAGCAAATTGTGTAGCTGTAGCCACGATCCTTCAGCGGAATAAGACATGGGTATGTTTCGGGTGCATCGACAAAACAGGTCTGAATGAACCTAAAAAATTCCTATCGAACGGCAGATGAAAAAATCAAAATTGAAGTGTGCAACAATTCAAGCTCACCTTTGTCCTCGTCGGGGCGCGACGGCCAGCCCTCGCAGCGTTGCGGCTGCGCCCACTGCATGCGGTAGCAGGTGTTGAGCTCGATGACGGGGCGGCCGCTGAAGTCCCCGGCGATCCTGGGGTTGAGGTGGAGTATCCTGGGCGGCTCCTCCCCCTGCACGGCCTTGGTGCCCAGCAGCTCCACCATGAACCGCGACGCCCCGTCCCTCCGCCTCGGCCGCGCCACGACGGTCACGCGGGACCCCACGGCCATGCCGCACGGCAGTTCCGCGGCCATCGAGGAGGTGCTGCTCGCGAGGTTGTCTGTCGGCACCGAGACGGTGCCGGGGCAGGAGGTGGAGGCGGACGGGGATGGGGAAGGGGAGGCAGGGGGAGTGGGAGAGAGGAGGCGCGGGAGGAGCGGCCTCGCGGCGGCGAAGGCGGAGGCCGCGGCGGATTCGATTGAGGAGGCGGAGGAGGAGGAGTTGGAGCGGCGGCGGGGGAAGCGGATGGAGGAGAGGGCGAGGCGGGAGCGGCGGGGAGGGTCGGGGGTCGGGAAGGTCCGGGTTTCGGGCCGGAGCGGGGCGGAGGAGGAGCGGAGCGAGGCGGCCTCGAGCTCGCGGCGGCGCGGGCGGTGGGTGGTGGCGAGGGGGGAGACGGAGACGGTGGGGAGCTCGAGGAAGAGGAGGAAGAGGAGGTACGCCGCCGCCGCGGCGAGCAGGAGCGCCAGGCGGCACGCGCGCTTCGGCGGCATGGCGGGCGGGCGGTCGCCGGTCGGAGCGGAGCGGCGGTGGTCACTGGTCAGCGAGGAGGAGGAGGAGTAGCCGTTCGGGACTGGGTCCGCGGCCTCGGCGGTTTGTGGCGGAGGCGGAGTGGGGACGCGGAGCCTTTTAAAGACCGGACCGTTGCGCCGGCGGCGGTGGGAGACGCGGTGGCGGGCTGACGTCACGCAACGGCTTTGTTTCTGCGTGCGTGCGTGGTTTTTGGCGTATCCGTGAACTGGACTCGACTCGTGCACCGCAATGACGTGGTACGTTTCACTTCAGTTTTACTTGGAACTCTGAAGAAAGGAGGATTACGGAAAAGTCTTGCTACTCAAAGAATCATTCCAACTAAGAATGATTCGATCGAATAGTGACATGAGTATGTATACGTACAAGGGAATGAGAAAATATTGATTGTTTTTTTTTTGGACCATCAAAGATATTGATTGTATGACTATCAACTTCCAGATAAAAATATTTGAAGGTCAATTCCCTCATCCATAGGCACTTCTTTATTGGAATCGTATACTAAAGTCGTACGTATGATCATGAACCGAGAAATGCTCGTGAAATTGCCCGGTGTTGGGAAATGGGTACCTATAGATTTGCTACCGGCTCTATGATTTCATGGGTTCGATTCCGACTAAATTATGAGTTGATGAAATATACTTCACTCATATGATATCTATAGGTACAAATCTAGATAAGAGATGAACACGGCGAAACAAGCTAGTGACAACAATAAGCTAGCATTGCAAATTTGCAATGACATGAGCAGCTGGAGCAAAGAATGCAGTGGACCAGCTTCCGAGATGTTGGACTGGTGACTAGGGACGAAACTGAAAAATGTCACTAATCAGCAACTACTACCTCTGTTTTTCGATATAAGAGTGCATGTTAACTAATGCACACTTGAGTGGATGAACATACACATTAAAACATATGTCCATACATATAAATATATGTGAACCTAGATAAAAGCTATTCTCTCGGTTCCATATTACTTGACTCACTTGTCATGTGGTTGGATGGTTAGCAGGGTGGTTGTACCCTCAGCCCACCAGAGTTCAAACCCCAGGTTTGACGTCTGTGTGTTGCATTTAGGCGGAATATTCATTCAGTGGGAGGCGACGTTCCCGTCGACAGCGAGGCGCCCGTGGTGACTTCGTCAATCTCAGAACTAGATCCGCCGGCTCAGTATTTCGGAGGTGCTCATAGGGGTAGGGTGTGCGTGTGTGCGTTCATAGGGGTGAGTGTGCACGCGTGTATGTGAGCGTCTGCGTTTGTACCGTGTTTCTCAAAAAAAAAAAGAATCTAACACTAAAACACGTCCACATTTACATATGAGTAAAATCCATCAATGGTCACTGGACTTGAGATCATTACTCGCTGTCATCACCGTACACAGGAATACGCAAATTACGGTCACTATATACGCGAGGTTGTGTCGTACGAGGTCACCGCCGAGGCCGTAGCTCGTATCCGGTGGCCTGTCGGAAAGTGGAGCCCACAGTCACTGATAGGGGATGGCGTGTGGAGGGTTTGTTTTGCGAATTGAATCAAAAGCAGGGGTGTTAATGCAAAATGAGCTCCAATCCCCACCTCTCCTCTCTTCCCCGCTCCCCAGCCCGCCGCCGTGCAGCTCGGGCAGCAGCTGGTGGAGCACGGCGCGCGAGTCGCCGCAGTTCGAAAGGACGAGGCGGTTGTGCACCAGCAGATCTAGCTCGGTCGTCGACCCCACGATGGCGCTCCTCTGTCCCGGCGACAGCGGGCACGCACACGCCGCCGCGGCCGCACGCCGGCATGCGCGGGCCTCCGGCGCCAGCGCGTCCAGCGCGAAGCTCCGCCCAGCACACGCGTTTCTCAGACAGTCCGACCCCTCCTCGTCACACACCGACAAGCAGTGGTCTACATGCCGCAGGTGGTCTCCATCGGCCCGCTCCACGCCGACAAGCAGTGGCTGCGGGAGATGGAGCGGCACAAGTGGCGCGCGCTGCACCACGTCCTCAAGACCTCAAACGCACGGGCCACGACGTGACCGCCTACCTCGACGCGATGCATCCCATGGAGGACGGTACGACGGGCACTGAAGATCGAACTCGCCGGCAGGTCGATTGCGCCGGAACGCTGGAGATCGAGCAGCTCAAGACACGTACAATCACGCCTGCACCTAAGCTAGCTAGATGAAGATGATTGGATTTCAATTGAGCTCGCAAGTCACTAACGAAACGTAAATTACAGGCCAAGATGCAGAGCAGGTGCAGATGCGAGAGCTTATGAAGCGGCACCATCCGAATATCCGATGAGTTGCCGCGCCGTTTCCGGCGACGAAGAGCTTGCTGCGACAGACGTCGCCTCGCCGCAACGGGAAACCAGGCTGGTCGCCACTCGCGCCGTCTCGCAGGACCTTGGCGTCCGCACCATCGAACTAAAGGAGATGGATTCTTCAGTCTTCACCGGCGCCCAGGCCCGTTGGCCTAGCTTAGGCAAGGAGGCAGACGAGTTGTGACTTGCCAGTGAGCAAGGTCACCGAGCTCACCAAGAAGCTATGTCTGCTTTGTGTCTGTGATGAACGGCGACATCTTTTTATTCCGTGAATGGCTAAACCAACAATGGTTCTACAGTTAGAAGACATGAATGGTGAGTCCTCCCCTGTGATGGCCAGCACGATGATTCCGAGCCGCCACCGTGGGCTCTTTCAAGGGGCGACGTCCGGTGCTTAGACTTTTCGCTCGCCGAGTCGCCGGGCAGGAACAGAGCCGCCAGCGTCTCCTCTGGTTTCTCGGTATTGATGTGGGCCATTAATACGCTCAGCGTGGCAAACTAATCGCATCGAGCTGCCAAACTAAATATGTGGCAACCATAAAATCCGCGAAACTGATATGCGGCTGAAGCTGCATGAGCAAATTGTCCAGGGGACGCGCCACTTACATCCTGAATCGAGCTCGTCGGAGGGCGGGGAGGAGACAGAGGAAGAGAGAGGAGGAGAAAAACTGGGTGCGTGACACTGACCAGTGGGCCCCATGAGCAACCTGACTTGGAATAGAAAATCCAAATTGACAGGGGTCTTATTGTAAATATTTCATTGCTGGAGACTAGTCAATGCAGTGCCACATCAGCAAATACGTCGATATACAGGCTCCGATGACCTTCGATGACACATGCTCACGTATTCAATGACCGTAACTTACGTATACCTGTGTACGGTGATGACGGTGGGTAACGAGCTGAAGTTCAGTGATGATAGATGGATTTAACTCTTTACATATATGTGAGTCAAGTACTAAGGAACGGAGCGAGTAAGACATCTTATATTAAAATAACAGAGGGAGTACTCATCAGTGAAGGAATTTGCATTTTCTATCGGGTCATATGACCATATTAATTTGCTTCAAGGCAGCTCTTTCACTATCTGAGCTGAGATTCTAGGAGCGAGGGTGTGGCATGTGACGCCCCCTACAAAATAGTTGGTTGATATATGAAGCAAAATTTGAACAAAATCCATGTGAATTTAAATCGGGTGATTTTTTTGTTGGCATGTATTCGTACCTTGGCGAGTCGATCTACCTTTGTGGTGAGGTCGAATATATTTGTTGGTACCAAATTACACAACTGAACTCTTACCGTTCCCCTCTGTAAATGAAGCAATGCGCTTAGAAATACAATATGGCACGGCCAAAATTCTTATTTTTCAGCTTCGAGCCCTGTGTTGTCGTGACTCCGTGTGTAAGCGAAAACTGATTCTGAGATTTGTCCCTGAATTGATCTGAATGCACGTAAAGACGACATGGCAATGTGCTTTCTTTTCAAGTTTGTGCGATCTCAAGATCTGCTCTGTCCTTTTGCTCCTGCGACGACGGGACTAGTACTAGTACGTACCTTGGGCTCGAAGGAAAGGAGCTCCCGATCATCCCGTTCCGTAGCTCCCGTTCCTGCAGCTTAGCGTGGCGTGCGGCGCCCACCTTCCATGGTTGGTTGGTTGGGTCAAACCCGGACGCCACCGAGAGTCGATCGATATATCGACGCGCACTGGGTCGTCGTTGTGTGTTGCGCTGCCATTTGCCAACGTGTGATAGCGGCGATTGACGGTGACGCGCAGTGCTAGTGGCCCGGTAGGTCTGTTTGGTTTGAAGACAGCTACGACTCGGCTCTGCCGAGACTGAACGCGTGTGTCTGCCTCGGTCGACTCTCGTGTAGCGTGCGTCTGCGCGCGGCGTTCCCTGCCGATCGACCGTACGTGGCAGCGCACCACAGAGAAGAGTATTTTATCCTTTTCTGAAATACTACAGGTTCCTATTTCCATCATTGCAAAATACAGCAAGTCACAAATCAGCTTGACTCCCTTGTGCACATGCATCCGGTATATATGTAGAACAAATTTCGAAATTCGAAAATTTACGTAATAAAATTTTGTGGATGCATATCAATGTTGTCGTGGGATTGTCACGGCGGATGTTTCCGGGTGGAAACTTGAGATGAGGGGCAAGGCGACTCCGGCGCTCAGGAGTTTGTCTAGCTCTACGGGGGAGAAGATGTTTTTTACCCAAGTTCGGGTCCCCTCGGTGGAGGATCCCTACGTCTTGCTATAAGTCACTGGTATGATAATATGTTACATGGTGCGCTCATGGCGATCGCCGGGTTTAGATGAACCCGGGCGTGGGAGCTCTCTCTTGGGAGCTCTCTCTACTTTGTCTATCTTATTTGGCCTATGGCTTATTGTGGTCTTTCTTATTCGACTTCTCTTGACCTCTTCTCACTTATCTTTCTATGACCTAGGAGCCGGCTTATATGGGCGCCAGGTCTCCTGGTTTACATGGTAAGACTACTTGGAGTTCTGCTCTAACTCATCTTGTCTTTCGTATACTCCAAGTCTTGGACTCCGTGATGAATATTGCCTCCGAGTCTTCTAGAGCCTTCCTTCTCTAGGTCTTCCTGAAACCTCGCCGAGCGCGGACTCTTCCTGAGAGCCCGCATGACAATGACGGGTCTTCCCTGATGACGGGTCTTCCCTGATGACGGGTCTCGCCTGATGACAGGTCTCGCCTGATGAGGGGTCTTCCCTGGTGACGTGTCATTATTCTGGTCGGGTTATGAAATGAGCTCTCCGGCCCAAGCGTAACCCTGCTCATGGGCCTACCGGGTTATGATTCCCCCAACAGTAGCCCCCAAGATTAATTTGGATATGAGCTTGGTTTGCTCTTCTTTGTGACCTTGATCTTGATCATGATGTTTCATTGAAGCCGCCAGCTCAAATTCGGGTTAATCTCCTGAAATAAGATAAATACTTGTGAACTAAAAATCCGGGTTACACTATTAAATCATTGGGCCGACTCTTCTTGGCGTTCCGCCTCATATAACCATGTTTTTTTTTTCAACCGGGTTTCATCTGACCCTGATTAAGCCTGCTCATACGGAGGCTATGCCGAAGGATGTTCCAGATATTTATGATCCGGGTTTGAGGAAGACCTTGCGCAAAAACTCCGGCTTACTTTTGAGACCCGAATTTGATTTTGATTCTTCACCTCGGGGAATATTACTTCCTGACTCTAGCCCCCAAGTGCCGGGTTGTTGCTCGCAGCGACCTGGGACTTTAAATTTCTTACTTTAACAACTTTTGAGCTTCAAACTGAGTAGCTCCCAAGAGCCGGATCTGCAGCTTGCTGCGCTCCGGGTCTTCCTTGAGAACTAATAGCTTCAAACTGGGTAGCCCCCAAGAGCCGGATCTGCAGCTTGCTGCGCTCCGGGTCTTCCTTGAGAACTAATAGCTTCAAACTGGGTAGCCCCCAAGTGCCGGTCTTGAGCCTACAGCATCTTGGGACTTATAGCAATTTGAGCATAACCGATTTTTCTGATGAGTAGCCCCCAAGCGCCGGGTCTGCTGCCTGCAGCTACTTGGAGCTCTCTAAGTGTCATACTCTGATGGTGTACGTACACCCTGAGAATTTGCTTTTTTAGTGAACGTTATCTGTCGTTCTGCAAATCCTTTGGTTTAGATGACCCTTTTGGTTTCCTTGAACTATAAGCCGGCTTTCGCATGGATTTTTCCTGTCGCCTCTTCTCTAATAAAAACAGGGTCAGACAAGTCCCAATGGGCATCAGGCTGATTGAATTTACAGGTGAGCAATCAGGCCATATAAGTGCGAGTCACATCGAGTTTAAGCTAGGAAACCAAGAATATAGTGGCTCTGATACTTGCCGGGTCATGAGATTGTAGCTGTACCTTTGTTTTAAGTAATCAGCCCCCATGACCAATGTGGCTTTTTTGCCGTACTACGAAGCACTCTCGGGCACGCTAACCGAAGTTGCGTAACACTCTTGGGCGAAGCTAATATTTGGCTGTGAAGCACTCCTGAGCATCGCTAACCGAAATTGCGTAGCACTCTTGGGCAACACTATTTTTCATCGCAAAGCACTCCTGGGCATCGCTAACCGTAGTTGCGTAGTACTCCTGGGCTGAGCTAATTTTTGTTGCAAATCGCTCCTGGGCATCGCTAACCGAAATTGCGTAGCACTCTTGACGTTGATGCGTAAGCCGGATTATGGTAATTGGCAACGTGGTGAGACCCGACGGCAGGCACGCTTTGAAGCCGGACGCGCCGCAGGGTCCTTAATGATCATGATATTTTGCAATGCCGGCCAGACCGGCTTATCCTTCGATGCGCGCGCGGCTGGCCGGGTCATACATGTCTTTGATCGTCTGGAATCTGGCCGGGTCATCCATATATGGAATTAACCTGGTACTTCTTTTATTTCTTATATTTTCTCTTTCCAAAAAAGGGAACCGACGTTCCTGAGTAGCACTTCGCGCTTTGCGTGCATGCAAGGTAACTTTCCCATCGATTTATTTCTCTCCGTAATCTGGCAGGTGAACTGTACTGGCTTCAGAAACCGGGTTGCATATGCACTGCACATGGATGTATTTGATCCTTGGGACTACTAGCTGCACTTTGTACTCCTGTACGTACGTAACCCTCCTTAACTTGCATTACTTGGCTGGCGTACATATCCGACTCGTGCTCAAATTGTCTGTTGACGTGCCGAAGCACATGTCTCATCTGATTTTTCTCCTTCGTTGGTCTTGACGTGACCTGTCTGTTTCTTTCATCGGCTAATCGTACAATCCAGCTTGTATTTTGATTAGCATAGATCAATCGACTAGCGGACGATGGTAGAAGCTTTTTCAGCCTGTATATATTTTCTTTTTCTTCCGTCCGGCTCGCTCGAACAGACGACGACCGTGGCACGCGAGATATCTCGTATTGATGATTGCCTCGATCAACTTGCCTCTTTCTCTACTGTCTGATCGGCGACTGGATGCGCGTCATAATAACTTACAGTCAAACTAATCCTCGTCTAATGATCATTGAATAATATTGATTTAGGCCGCTGTCCCGCTGCACACGTAGCGTAATCTCCGGAGAGGAACTTGATCAGAGCCCAGATGTAATCCGACAGCCGTGGCCTGTTCAGATCACGCGCCGCAGGGAATCAGCGAGCAAACTACTTTTCTCAGCATCTTGATTCTGTCTTTTACTGCCGGCTCCTCCAAGCATGATTCCTCCGTGTCCGGCTCTTCCATACGTTGTTGTTTCTCTTTTGCAATCTTTATGTCAGCCGCTCTCTAGTTCTCTTCCATATGAACGGATCTCAAAACGGAGTCATACTTCAGCTTGTCGATGACGAGATAATTTTCCCCTTGCCGAGATTTTCCCTTGATGGTGTTGAAAATTAAACCCACGGCCGGCTCCTTGTTGGCTCTTGATCTCTTTTTTGAACGAATCTATTTCCGGCTCATAGCCAGAACCTGAATGATACGCTCTTTGTGCTGATTGTTGATTATCTTGACGATTCTCTCCTTCCTTGCAGCGCTTCTCCTTTGATGAGCACATACTTGGTCGCATGCCCCACGGTGGGCGTCAACTGTCGTGGGATTGTCACGGCGGATGTTTCCGGGTGGAAACTTGAGATGAGGGGCAAGGCGGCTCCGGCGCTCAGGAGTTTGTCTAGCTCTACGGGGGAGAAGATGTTTTTTACCCAAGTTCGGGTCCCCTCGGTGGAGGATCCCTACGTCTTGCTATAAGTCACTGAAATGATAATATGTTAAATGGTGCGCTCATGGCGATCGCCGGGTTTAGATGAACCCGGGCGTGGGAGCTCTCTCTTGGGAGCTCTCTCTACTTTGTCTATCTTATTTGGCCTATGGCTTATTGTGGCCTTTCTTATTCGACTTCTCTTGACCTCTTCTCACTTATCTTTCTATGACCTAGGAGCCGGCTTATATGGGCGCCAGGTCTCCTGGTTTACATGGTAAGACTACTTGGAGTTCTACTCTAACTCATCTTGTCTTTCGTATACTCCAAGTCTTGGACTCCGTGATGAATATTGCCTCCGAGTCTTCTAGAGCCTTCCTTCTCTAGGTCTTCCTAAAACCTCGCCGAGCGCGGACTCTTCCTGAGAGCCCGCATGACAATGACGGGTCTTCCCTGATGACGGGTCTTCCCTGATGACGGGTCTCGCCTGATGACAGGTCTCGCCTGATGAGGGGTCTTCCCTGGTGACGTGTCATTATTCTGGTCGGGTTATGAAATGAGCTCTCCGGCCCAAGCGTAACCCTGCTCATGGGCCTACCGGGTTATGATTCCCCCAACAAATGTCATGTTCTATATGTTCAAATACTCGTTTCGCCAAAAAAAAAATCTTTAGTCATGCGTAAAAAATATAAGTAAATGTCTCGCGAAAGGGCTTATTTTAGCAGAAAAATTGCCTTCTCACATGAATAACAAAAACGTCAATTTTTCAAAACGACATTCTAAACACATAGGTGCTTGGCCAAAAAATTATATTTTTTGCCATGTGTAAAAAATATAAGGAAATGTCTCGAAAAAGGCTTATTTTAGCATAAAAAGTTGTCTTTTCACAAGAATAACAAAAATGTTGATTTTTCAAAACAACACATAGGTGTTTGGCCAAAAAGTATATTTTTAGCCATGCGCAAAAAAATATAAGGAAATGTCTCGTAAAAAGGCTTACTTTAGCAAAAAAAAAATTTGCCAGCCCAGGGCACCAACAACTTTGACTTCACAAGCATCTCGCCAGGGCCAGCAACACCTTCACTAGCACCATCAGCATCCCCCCACCATAACGCCAACAAAGGGAACTCAAGCCTAGGAAAATCCTGAAAAAATCATGCATGTTCTAGATGACGTATCCTATAGGCGTGCAAAATCACAATGTTAAATACTTTATATTCGACCTACGTAAAATGACAAATGTACAGATAACAATGTGTAGTTTCAAATCTCGCCATTTTGTTATTGTTATGTAGACTATGATATAAATAATTTTGGTTTGATATTTTACAAGCTTGTAGTGCAAATCGTTGAGAACATCAACAAAAATCAGATCTTTTTTAAACTTTTAAATATATTATTTGAAATTTTAAACTAGCAGGAGCACTTAGAGCTCGGGTGAAAAACCACTTTCCGAAAAGAGAGGGGAGTTTGTCAACAAAAAGAAAGGAGAGGGGAGTTCGTCCAAAATATATCTGTTTTTTTTCTTTCAGAAAACCAGGCCCAGCAACTCTAGGGCCTATTTCGCCTTCTTCCTCCCCAACACAAGGAGGAGAAAGCAGAGGCGGCTCCATCTCCGTCTTCACTGCCGCCGCCGCCGCCATCTCCGGTCTAAGTTCTCAAGGTTCGGTCGACTTCTCCGTATCCTTCTTCTCTTCCCTCTTCTCCCCGCTGGGGGATTAATTATTTTTTCTTCCACAACCATCAGATTAGCAGATGGCGGCAACTAAGACGGTCTCTAGGTGCACCCCGGAAGTGGCCGAAGGCACACATGTGTTCGAAATCTTGGGTTACAGCAAGCACAGGGGCATGGGCAACCACGTCGAAAGCTACATTCGGTCCGGGATTTTCACCGTCGGCGGTCACGACTGGGCCATACGCTTCTACCCTGATGGCAACGGCGAAGAAAGCCAAGATTACATATCAGTTTATCTCCAGCTTTTGAGCAAGAGCACTAGAGTCCGGGCGTCTTGCGACCTAAGGCTGGTCGACCAGTCCACTGGATTATCGTCTTCAGTCCATAAAACAGAGCCTAGGATTTTCAATTCCGCTGATTCTACTGCGTTTGCACCACAGGTATCTTGCCTCAAAAGGCGAAGCGAGATCGAGAATTCCGTGTTCCTTAGGGACGATCGCCTCACAATCGAATGCATCGTCACTGTTATAAAGAAGCCACATGTAACCAAAACCAGGCCGTTCCCAAAAATCGACATGCCACCATCCGGAATGACCAAGCATGTCGGCAGGATGCTGGAACAAAAGGAGGGGTTT
The DNA here is from genome assembly GCA_026929855.1 of Poa annua. NCBI lineage: Eukaryota > Viridiplantae > Streptophyta > Magnoliopsida > Poales > Poaceae > Poa > Poa annua. The sequence goes on along the minus strand of CM049434.1, from coordinate 13,321,098 downwards.
GATGTCACATTCAGTGTTGGAGGAGAGACTTTCGAAGCACATCGGTTTGTTCTCGCCATGCGGTCACCAGTTTTTAAAGCGGAGCTCTATGGGACGATGAAGGAGGCGCGGACGGGGCAGGCCATAACCATCAAGGACATGCAGCCTGCTGTTTTTAGGGCGCTGCTCCATTTCATCTACACTGATTGTTTGCCTGGCAAGCACCTCAAGAACACCGAGATGATCCGGCTTTTACTGGTGGCTGCGGATAGGTATGCCCTGGAGAGGCTCAAGCTGGTCTGCCAAAGTATCCTCTATGAGGGTCTGAACGCGGACACCGTGGTAACCACGCTGGCTTTAGCTGATCAACACAGCTGCAACAAGCTTAAGGGTGCTTGCTTTGAATTTATCGAGATGACCGATGCCATGGACGCCGTGGTGGCAACCGAAGACTTCAAGGATCTCAAGGTGACTTGCCCATCTCTCCTAGTGGATGCATTGGAGAAGCGAAGACAGTTCCGTAAAGCATGAGCAGCTGCATTGCTAAACTCGCTAAATCTATAGTTTCTATATGAGAGCAACCCACTAAAACTATTTCTCTCAACATGCAGAGCGTCCACATCAGCAGCCGGCTAATTGGTACACTTAATCCATACTTTACAGTTTTATGTCCACCTCATTCTGTATAGCTGACAGCTTTTGCATTTCATTAGCGATGACCGTATTTTAAGCCCACATACGGCCCATTACTATAGGTGATAACCAAATGACAACGCACCACTATTTATCTTCTCCATTGGTTTGTGCATCTACCGACCATTGCTGTTTCCTCTCCCCATGATTTCCGTGGTGGCGCATTCTCTTTCGCTCCCCACTATCTCTCTGAGAAATAATTGCCAATCAAAATGTTGGAGCTTACGAGGACTCGAAACAGTTTTGTTCCCCATTTAAAACGCCATGCTCCATCTCAATCCTCTTTGTTCGCATAGCTTTCTCCATCCATGCAGCTCACACTGGCGCAGCCTTACAGGCTCGAGCAGAGCAGTGGCGGTAGGCCACAAATAACGGCAACTCTTCAGGTAGCGCCCGGGAGTATTTGTGCTGGATACATTGGCTCATCATTGTTGAACATGTGAGATTAGAACTGGCCTTCCATAGCCCCTAGGATTGATGCACATGTGGGAAGTTCCTAGAAGATCTGGACGACCTCACTGTCCGTATTGTCGTCAGGTATTGTACGCATCCATACTGTTGTTACACATCTTTCCTACGATTGTTGGGATTTACTCCATTACTTTTGGACTCTGTCCATTGATTTGAGTATAGTATCTTTGTGGATTATCATGTATCGTCAATGGAGGTGCCTACATGTCCTATACTTCTGTATGTTGCTGCCATGCCCTTGCTCGGTGCATTTACAATTTCAGAGTTTTTTTGTGTGCTGCATTCCTTGCCTGTTTGTAGTTCATACAAAATAGCAGTTCTTACACGTACACATTAGTATATCAACCAAACTCTTTAAGCATATTGGCACAAACTGATTTCAGCTTTCAGTCTCCAGAAGACCATGTGAGTTTCACTGTTTCACCATGGGGATGACGGCGCACTAACTTCACTGTTTTCTGTGTTGTTTTCTAGCATTGGAGAAACATTGAGCGGATTAACAAAGATGAGAAGCAATTCTTACATCAGCTTCCGCAGCAGCCATACTCAACGATCAATTTACCGGTCCACCAGTTCCACCCTTAATATCAAAGGACCTGAGATTTCAGGGTATTATACATTGTCTCAACCATCCACGTTCCTGTTAATAACATGAAAAGGCAAGGCAGGTCATGTTACAGTACGATAGAACCGTATGTTCATGCAATATGATTGTTTTAATCGTGTTAGAAATACTAATTCTAAAAGGGAGTTATTTTTTATGGTACATTGATCGTTTCACTGGACATGTGCATCGAATAAATTATAATTATGAAACAATTATATTCACGTTATTTAGTGTTTTTTCATGGTATTTATTTATTGGTACAATCGTTTACGCATACTCCATGGAGTACTGGATATATCGTTTAGTCCGTGGAATGATTTTTTTGAAGGTGTGTTACTGTTGTTGCACCTGAATGGTTGGCACCGTTATTTATTAATAATTCCTCCTCACTTTTCTATCTATAATAGAATTTTGACCAAACATTCCGCAGCAACGCGCGGGGTATCATCTAGTTATATGAATTGCTGGCCACTATTTGTTAGATTTCCCGTTCCAACTTATCGTAGGTGTCATCAGCTCAATGGAAGATGAATCTAAGGGTCGTTGGGTTAGTTTCCAGGTGATATGAATGGTGCAGAAGTTCTCTCTTGTGTGCAACCCGTACAAAACTGAACCTACAGTTGTTTGGTTCAGTCTTGAATTTTGTGTTTACTAGGTTGTTGATTTTGTTTAGAGCACTTATCTGCAACTGCATAACCATTGTTCTTAATTTGGTGCAACAATTTCCTTATAGTGTGCAACATTAGTTGTGGATCTGACATCTGGATGGTTTACACTACTAGTATGTGATGCCTTGGAATGTGGCCATATCTAGTAAAATGAAATACAGTCAAACACGATAACATGCTATTCTTGGCATATAAGATGATAAATAAATCTGATCCATTCACACACCATGCTAGTTTTGTTAACTTGAAAATGAAATTCCACCATTAAGGACATGTACAACAGGGTATAGTCAAGCGTATGTATGCAAGGGTTGCCGCGCCAGGGATGAAATTTTGGGGTGTGGAGGAAAGAAAAAGGAGAGAGGGCCACAGGGATATAGAAGGTGATTTTTCCTTTGCACGCATATTGTCTACTGTATAATTTATACTTACAAGTAATTATGACTATAGATGGACTATTTATGAACTAACCATTGCATGGTTTATGTACTATTGTACATGTCCAAATAGGACGCTCTAGGTCAAATCTGCATAGAGAGTTCATATTGACGTTCTCTGACTCGAGCGTATGCAGTGTCTAGGTGAACCAATGAGTGGTAATTCCTGGGAGCAGGAGATGTGGTCCTCGATTTCGAAGCTTGAGTGCCCGGCAAAAGTTCTCACGGTAGTAACCCTCTCTATATGAGTATTGCTCAAAGAGGAATTGTGCTGGACACAAGGTGCTCTATTTGTCTGAATATTTGAAGATGGTGGCCATTGGTGGCCATCTCTTTTCTGAAGTGCCACACAGTCAAAGTGATGCGGCAAGCTTCATCCCTGATGGAGTTGATGCAGAGCATTCTCTCATTGCCACTGGAAAGTGGAAACCACACTGCAGGCGGTGAAACTGCTATTTTCCCGAGCAAAGAAAGGCGTGACAAAAGAGGAGGTTGCGGGTTGCTGAATTCCAGTTCGAAGTCCAGCATCATTCTAGTAGATAATGGACTGAGCATAAACCCAAGATCTCCTCCACTAATGCTGCAAGACGGGAGCCTATGATCAATCGTGTTTTTTTTTCTTTTCTGAACGAAACGGTAACTGTTTTGGTGCAGGCGATCCTGTGTTTGCTGGCGCCGAGTTGGATGCACGAAACTCAGTGAGTAGATGATGCTCTCGTGCGGTGGCTCTTTCTTCTTGGTCTGATGATCCTTGCCACAGCATACTCATATATGGAACAATGTAAGCACTAACCATGGGCATTCCGGCCCTACTGCAACTGCTACCCTCTCTGTTGAAAATCTAAGTGTCACCCTCTCTATCATACATGTGGGGCTGCTTTGACCTATGCGTGTATCTAGGACTCTAGGTACTAAAAGACAGTTGTGCGCTAATTGCACATGTGCGCATGGTAACATCCAACTTCTTTTTGGGTGAAAACGTAACCAACCTGAACGAATAGGCAAAAGAACAATGATCGTCTACTGAATGTGGCCAATGTTACAACCAGTTACAGGTCAGTGATCAGAGCTCCGGGCATGAATCGATCATGTCTTGTGACACTACCCAGAACAATGAGATCATTTCCCCCACAAAGCACAGACATTCTTACCTAGACTCCCGCTCATAATCTTGTCACCATACGAGATCTTGTGCTGCTCATAATCTTGTAATCATATCATATCGAAAAAAAAAAATCATGTCTTATAGTCTCAGTCCCGCTTCCCATTCAAAAGAGAGGTGTCATAGACTCCCATGGCTGGAATGCGTTTCTGTCTCCCGTCTTCCTCATCTCTGTCTCTCTGATAGGTATCAGAAGGATTCAGATAATATGGAGAGCTAAGTGATTACTGCTAACAAGTTTATTTTTTTTTGAGGGCAACTACGGCAGGCCAAAGCCTGCCTGAACCTTTTTTATAATTTTCCAGTAACCTTACAAAAGCTGATGAAGATCCTGATCCAACTAGGCTAAGGTAAGCTAAGCTAAAAAACAAAGAAGCCCTGACCTAACAAAAGCAGATCCTAATCCAACTAAGCTAAGCTAAGAACTAAAGGCTAAAAAGCTAAGAAGCTAAATAAGCTAAGAAGCAAAAGAAACTAAAAAATTTACAAGGGGAAAAGCCTAAGAGGGCCCAAAAGAATACAAACCGAAACGAAAAAGCTGCGGCTATACAATTGCAGCAAGATGAGAGAACCTAGTGCTCCAGTCAAGGAGGAGTTGATTGTATTCCGGTTTAGAGCAGCGGAAGGACCAAAGAGCGAGATCCGAGGAGCATCTTCGCATGACACTTGATAGAGGCTCGATAATTCCGTTGAAAACCTTTGCATTTCGACGCTTCCAGATATTCCATAGAGCTGCGATCATAACCGTGGATCGCACCTTACAAGGTGGCGCTTCCCAAAGATCCTGAATAGTCTCGCATTGAGAGACATCCTGATGTAAAGTGGGGATAGCATTCCAGAAAGGCTCGATCGACCTGCAGTGTAAGAAAAGGTGTTCCGTGGACTCCGACAACGCGCAGAAAGGGCAAGTGTCCGAGTTAGCCAAACCCTTCCGAAAGCGACGTAAATTGGTGAAAAGCCGCGAGCGAGCCGTTAGCCAAATGAAGAGGCGGCATCTGTTCGTTGCATAATTTCGCCAAGTCGGAATTGCGAAGTGAACATCAGGCCTCTGGTGGAATGCAAAGGCGTAAGCAGATTTAGTGGTTAAGGTCTTCCTCGTCAGCCACCCAACTCTAACGTCTGAGACCTGCGGGTTCAGATTCACCGAGGACAACATGGATTGCAGAGAGCAAAGCTCGTTGGTGGCTGCGTGTGACAGTCTAGGTTGGAGAGCAAGATTAAGAGTAGAAACAGACAAGGCATGAGCAACCGAGCAGTTTGGTTTTGTGGAGTGAGAAAACAAGGCAGGGAACTGTCTGGCAAGGGTATCGTTGGCAAGCCACCTATCCAGCCAGAAAGAAGTGCTAGAACCCGATCCTACGGTGACAGAAGTAGCCGAGCGGAAGAACTGAAGACAGGAGAGCAGATCTTTCCAAACCGGCGTTTGAAGTCTGTGGGAGTCGCCCAGGTCCTGGTTTCCAAGCCAACCATAGCGAGAGCTAAACCAATTTTCCCAAGGGGCGTCACCAGGGTTGTGAATTTTTTTCAAGTGCTTAATAAGAAGGCAGACGTTCCTAGTTCGAAGGCAAGCGAAGCCCAGACCCCCTTTTTCAAAAGGAGCGCAAACCTCATCCCAGGCCACCAGACATTGCCCGCCATTTACCTCATCCTTCGCCGCCCAAAAGAAAGAGCGGCAACGCTTATCAAAGGTCTTGATGGTGCCGACAGGCAGTAAGATGGCACCCATGGCATAGGCCAGAAGGGATTGTAAGCAAGTTTTAATAATAGTAGCCCTACCCGCGATATTAAGAAGTTTTCCGTGCCAACCCGCCAGACTAGGAGTCGATCGTTCTATGATTTGGGTAAAAGCAGACAGCCGAAGCTTGTGGGTGGATAAAGGGAGGCCGAGGTAAGTTTGCGGGAAAGAGGAAACCGGGCAACCCAAAATGGAGGCAAGAAGGGCCGCCTGCTCTTGATCAACATGAATAGGAGCAAAAGTACTCTTATCAAAGTTAATGGCTAACCCCGTGGCCTCCGAGAAAGTGTGAAGAATGTTCTTGAGGTTTGTAAGGTCCTCGACCCCCGGCCGAATGATAATAAGGGTGTCGTCGGCATATTGAAGAACAGGGCAAGGCAGGTCATCCACCAGAGGGTGGTGAAACTGACCTAGCGAGGAAGCCTGATGAATTTGTTCCCACAGCACCTCAGCCACCTGAAGGAACATGTAAGGGGAAAGCGGGTCACCCTGCCGCAGTCCTTTTTTGCAGCTGAACCAAGGTCCAGGCTTACCGTTCAGAATGATAGCAGACTGGCCCGAGACGTTGAGATCAGAAACCCAATTGCACCAAGTCAAGGGGAAACCTTTCGCAAGAAGAATCGCATGGAGGGCTTCCCAAGAGATCGAGTCGAAAGCCTTTCTGAAATCCAGCTTGAGAACAATAGCCGGAGCGTGTCGCTTTTGGCAAGATTGAACAATGTCCGCCGCGTAGATGAAATTTTCCGAAATAGATCTACCCTTGATGAATCCAGTTTGGTCCGGGTGAATAATGTTGGGGATAAGAGGCTGCAGTCGATTAGTCAGGCATTTGGAGCAAAGTTTGACACCAAAATTCTGCGGGGTGATCGGTCTGAATTTGTCCGGAGAGGTCGCGCCTAACTGCTTAGGTAAGAGACAAATGTAAGATTTGTTAATGCGTTTAAGGTCAGCATCTGATCTATGGAAGTCATTCAAAAGGGTAAGCAGGTCATGTTTTACCAGGTTCCAATTTTCACGATAGAAGGCTGGACCAAAACCATCAAGTCCAGGACTCGCGTTCACGTCCATTTGTAAAGTAGCCGTGCGAATTTCATCCAAAGAAAAAGGAGCAATCAACGAGTTTCCCTGGGACTGGTTAAGTGAGTAGTTACTAAAGAGGGAGGGAAGGTCAATTGTTGCAGGAGTTGCCGTGGATGTAGAGCCAACAAGGTTTTTGAAAAAGTCAAGAAGAATTGCCTGTTTTCCGGTGTGAGAAAACACCGAAGTGCCATTGATATCAAGGACCTTGATTTGATTACGCCGAAGACGGTTGGAGGCACGCGCGTGGAAATACGCAGAGTTTTTATCACCGAGCTGGCATTCTCTAATCTTAGCCCTTTGCCTCCAGAAGCTAGCGCGAATTTTGTTAAGATCGTGAAGGGCCGTCAGGACAATAGAACGAAGACCAAACTCCAAGTCGTGAAGAGGACGAGCCTCTTCAAGCTTGTCAAGGAACGCAATAACAGTATCGCAGTTTTTCGCAAGAGATAGAGGCGAGAGGTGCTGCTTGGCCCAAGACTTCGCCATGGCGTGGACTCGTTTCAGTTTTAAGCACAACCTACCCGTGTTGCCCAGACCCTGGTGTCTTGCAGACGTCCCAACGCTAACCCAGTTCTGATTAATACAGTCGCGTGCTAACAAGTTTACACATGTTTTTTTTTTTTGAGACACACGCTTCGCTCGGGTTTTTGGGAAGTACCCACCCAAAAATAAACCAGGCCCAGCACGTCTCCTTTGTGCGATCCTGCCCCCAAAACGAAAACAAAAGATGCAGCGACGGCTCCATCTCGTCTCCGATACGGCTTCCATGTCAGGTTACCATCTGAGATCTGAAGGTTCAATCGACTCCCCCGTATCTTTTCTGCTTCCCTCTCGGAGTCTCGGGAGTAATGTTCTTGTCTTTCACATCGTCAGGTTTAGCAGTTTCTCCTCCGGCCGGCACAAAATTTCCGATCACCAGATGGCGGCAAGTAAGACGGTGCACTACGGAGATAGACCAAGGCACGCATGTGTTCGATATCTCGGATTACAGCAACCACAGGGGCATGGGCAACGACCCCAAGAGCTACATACTGTCCGGGATTTTCACTGTTGGTGGCCACGATTGGGCCATCCGCTTCTACCCTGATGGAAACGGAAAAGCAAGTCAAGATTACATCTCAGTATATCTCGAGCTTATGAGCCAGAGCACTAAAGTCCGGGCTTCCTGCGACCTGAGGCTGGTCGACCAGTGCACCGGATCATCGTCTTCGGTGCATAATTCAGGACCTAGGATTTTCAATGCCGGGGATCCCACTGCGCAGTTCGCTCCAGAAACTCCTAACTTCAAAAGGCGAAGCGAGATCGAGAATTCCACGTTCCTTAGGGATGATCGTCTGACGAGATCGAATGCATCGTCACAGTTATCAAAAAGCCACATGTAACCAAAACCAGATCGCTCCCCAGGATCGAGATGCCACCATCCGACATGAACGAGCACGTCGGCAGGCTGCTGGAAGAACACGAGGGGTTCGACGTCAGTTTCAGCGTTGGAGGCGAGATAGTCGAAGCGCATAGGTTTGTTCTTGCTATGCGGTCGCCTGTTTTCAAAGCAGAACTCTATGGACCGATGAGGGAGGCGAGGCCGGGGCAGAGCATAACTGTCAAGGACATGCAGCCTGATGTTTTCAGGGCCCTGCTTCATTTCATCTACACAGATTCTTTGCTTGCCAAGCACCTCGACAACACCGAGATGATCCGGCTTTTGCTTGTGGCTGCGGATAGGTACGCCATGGAGAGAGGCTCAAGCTGGTCTGCGGAAGCATCCTCTGCGAGGGCCTGAACACGGACACCGTGGCAACCACGTTGGCTCTAGCTGACCAACACAGCTGCGACAAGCTTAAGGGCGCCTGCTTTGAGTTTATCGAGACGTCGGCCGCCATGGACGCCGTGGTGGCAACCCAAGGTTTCAAAGATCTCAAAGATAACTGCCCATCTCTCCTGGTCGATGCGTCGGAGAAGAGAAGAAAGTGTCATAAAGCATGAGCGCCTAGATAGGCAAACTTGGTACTAGATTATATGAACTGTTTGCCTAGTGTATTTTGCTTAGTTTCTTATGCAACCTTGTCGTAGGGATAATCAGCTCGATGCTAGATGAATCTGAGAGGGGTTAGGTTAGTTCTCTAGTGATATGAATGGCGTGAAATTCTCTGAGATCAGCTGATACAAATCTCAACCTACAAATACTTGGTACAATCTTAGAATTCTGTATTTATCAGGTTGTTTATTTTGTCGCATAACACTTGCTCTAAATCATGTACTCACTCCGTCCCAAAATAAGTGTCTCAACTTTGTGTGCAACCTTTGTTGAGCGTTTGATATCCAGATTGTCTGCATAGTTAGCATGTTCTCATTGATGAGAATGAAACAGTACGATCCAGTAGTAGTACTGATGGGGCAATTTCACGTCACCAATCGCGCATGAATGGATCTCTCAGTATATGTATCATTCCGTCGCTTTTTTTTCGATAAAGTGATCTTTATTACTTAAAGAGTTTTAAGCATTACACCCGGCCTCTGCATAACAAAGATGCACACAGCCGACAGGTTCAAAGTTCAAAGAAAGTAAAAATGGTAGACGTATTACATATCATGATGAGAAAGTGTAAAAACGCCTAAGGTGGTGTAGGGCCGATCCGCAAATTATACTGCCATACATGTTGGGATAAAAAGACGCTCGCCGTATACTACAGTCTTGTATACACCTCCATAAATAGGTCTCGATGTTCCACACGTTGCAACGGAGACCACGAACGGAGATTATCCTCCAGAGTCCAGCCTTCCTCACGGATTTAACGGCCAAATATTCGCATATACAGTTTAAATCTTTGAACCATGTGATACATATCACCCACAATTCTAAATTGTTAATCGTGTGCATAAGTTTGAAATATCGCACATGATTTGTGTGTCATTAATCGTGTGTAATATAAATTGCCTCCTCGGATCCTGTTCAATGTGTGTATTCTCGATCTTCCTCCCGTGTGCCACGCGTTAGCACTAACAAGGCCTACAAATGCTCTTCGTCGTCGTCCTAGTGAACACAGGTGCCACACTGTTAGTGAACACAGCTGCCACACTGTAAAATCACATTTCAATGGTCACAATAGGAAAACTACTCGTATTTCTAATGTGCCTGAGTGGAGGCTTGTCGTGGCCACTGCAGCGTCTAGGAACTCCTCCCGTCTTTGGGGACTCCGACAACTCCCCGTTCGGAGGAGGAGGATGAGACAGACTCCATTAGAAATTGAAGATGGACGAGTACGCGGCGACCACTACGCCACAGGATCACTCGCCTCGGCTCAAATCGCGGGAGTTGGCTGAGCGTGAGGCCGTAAAGGTTGTGTGCGATACCGAAGTGGCCGACGAGGACAACAAGGACATATTATCACATGGTGGAGCAGTCCATGACTATGAAGCTCGGAAAAGATAGAGGCATAGAGCGTGTGACGATGGGCAATGCCGCAGCAAACGATGCCAAGGGCTTGGACGATGTGTTACAACAAAGGACCACGAAGCTGTAATGGTCCTCAGCAAATAAATAAGGACCACCAAGTCCGTATGATGTGTTACAACTTACAACAAAGGACCACGAAGCTGTGATGGTTCTCAGCAAAGACACGAAAGTTTAGTGTGTTTGGATAAATGACACGAAATAATAGTATGCAGGAGCAAATTTTCCCAAGAGACAAATATGCAGATCTAGATCGCTGAACACACTACTAGAGAAAGGGGCAACAGCACCGGTTTTAGAAGGCATTTAACACCGGTTTTGACTAAAGGGGTACCCCTTTAGACCCGATACCATCTAAAACCGGTGCTAAAGGAGTCCACGTGGGCACTGCTGTGCGCGCGCGGGCGGAGGACCTTTTGTGCCGGTTGGTGTTACCAACCGGTTTTACTAGTTTCTTTTTTTTTCCCTTCCGTATTATTTTCAGGGTTTCTGTTTTTTTCTTTTGCGCTTATTTTTCGGGGTTTAGGGTTTCTGTTATTTTCCTTTTCGCTTATTTTTCTGAATTTCGGAGGAGATCACGTATAAAGTACCCATTACACATATAAATTATACTCACTACGTACACATATAAATTGTACTCACTACACATATAAATTAAGTACCCATAATTACATTACTTTTTTCACGGAGATATCACTGCTATTACATGGAGGGAGTCTATTTTTCCACATAGTGAAATTCACCGGATGGATTTATGACATGCGTAAGGAAAAATCCCGCCAATTCCTCCGCAATTGCTTTAACGCGGTTCGTTGGTAGGAGTTGGTTCCGCTTCCTTGCCATCTTTAAAAGGAGGAGATCAAATTAGTTATGATTGAAACTAAACACAAGTGATAGTAGAAAAATAAAGTTGTGAATGATTTTTGCGTACCTCTATGTTTCTTTGACTATTGACTCTCTCATTGATTTTCATGTGAATGAACTCACAAACGTAGTATCCACATAAATCCGTCCCATCTGGTTGTTGCAGACACCACTATACAAGAATATGATTTAATCAAATAATAATAAAGAGAATTAGAAAGATACACGGACCTAGTTAAGTAGTAGTACTTACTTTGTTAGCTTTGAACTCCAGCTTATCTTTCCATTCACCGGGTTCTTGCTCGGTGAACTTTTTCCAAACCCTGACAAAAAAGAATATGAATTGAGGAGTTATTACTTACTTTTGATATCAAGTAAATGAACGAAATAGAGGCCGATATAATGCGATTGAAATTACCCCTTGAGCATTATACGCACGCTTTTGTATGCATCTGGATTTGTTGTTTTTGAGTCCCAGATTTCAACTTCTCCATCGTCGAGTCTAATTATCAGGAGAATGAAGTGGTAACTGCGCACGTAATTCAGAACTCATCAATTGCACTTAATATCAGGAAAGCAAAAAAGAATGTGTACAAGACATTAACACTCACTTGAAGTTGTAAGGAAAAAGTATTTCTTTTTTGGTACTTTGTCGCTTAAAGAAATTCAGTAAAACGTCCTCTATGGCGTCGGGTTGATTTTCTAAAGTCTGGACATGAACTTTATCCGGGTCAATGAACCCAATGTCCCAGATTTTAAGCTGTCTGCATTCACGAATATTCATTCTGCATAATAGCGTACAAAAGAATGATGTGAGGATAATTACTGGCAATGAACGAGCTTAACTAAATAACGAAAATACACAAATAAATTACTTACAGACAATAGCAGCTGATGATAGACTTGTCGAGAGCACGTTGATTGTACTTCTGAAAAAGTTCCGAGAACTCAACCTGTACAGCATATTCTTGGAAGTAGTGCTCATCCTTAACTCCCGCCATGAAATAGAAAGTCCCATCTTTTGAGATGTCCATGTACCAGTTATGCAATCTCCATAACTGTGTTGTTAGAGCACTGGGGTTTGTCACCAGAGGCAGCCCGAGAGTATATTGATATGCTATCTCAAGAGTCTCGTACTCTCTGTCTGCACGGTATACAACTTCTCCAGACTCGATTTACTGAGGAGCCCGAGACGACACAATGAGCGGGGCCATCGATTGTACTTCTTGTTCCCCGAGCTGGGCAACTTGTTTCCCGCATTTCTTTTGTTTCCGCTGCTCCTCCTCTTCCTCCATCTGCGAGCTATGTACCTTGTTAATACCGCGCTCATAGTCTGTAAACGGCGCCGGTGGAGGGTTATATAAGTTATCAATGGTGCGATCTTTTACCTCAATTGGTATAGTCTTCAGAAGTTCCTTTATGGGATCCAGGGTTGCGGCATGTTTTTCCTCTTTTCTCCGTTCAAAAAAGGTTGCCGCATTGGCATTTAAGCTCACTGTTATTTCCTCCATAGTCATCTCGCAAGCCGGTTTCTCAGGAGCTAACTTCTCAGGAGACTTCAATTTATGCATTTTCCTTGCACGTTTAATGACGGGGGACCTGTCTTTCCTGAACAAACTCCGCTTTGTCACATGACTAGTGGGCGCATCAGTCGGCTGACGGGACGGCGCGGGCGATGGACTTGCGGTGGGCACCCAATCATCGAGGAAGGCGGGTGGACTTTGAGGTGATAAATTTCTACCCGGAGGAGTCGGTGGCCTTGGCGTAGAGTCTGTAAAGATGATGTATTTCTTCTTCCATAGGACGATACCATGCTCGACTTCTCCCAAAGCCTTCTCGTCATCATTTCCAGGAATGTCAAGATCCATTGAGTGGAATCCCGACATAACTTTTGTGACCCCGACACGAGCATATCCAGCTGGAATCTGACCAAAATGGAAGGTTGCTCCAGGTTGATGTTGTAAAGCATATCCTTTCGCCACTGGATAACTGATGTTCTTCATTGGCACATGTAACTCACAATTTGTCTTCTCCGTGATATCATCCACGGGGTAGTGAGCCGCCGGTTCATCAACTGCAAGATATTCTAGATGCGTGGAACCCACGCTGCTTTTCCGCTGAGATGGGCAGACATCGACTGGAGGATCTTCTAGCACCATCCGAGATTCCCTTTGCTGGGTAATTGAGTCCAGTTGCTCCTGCTGCCGCTTCACCTGGGCCTGCCATGTGTGGACCTGGCGTTCTAATTGTGATAACCGGTCCGCCTCCTTCTTCTTACTTCTGGAATGGCTTTTATATGTTGCAACGTCCGCGGGAAACCCGTGAAGGAAACCAACCCCGCCTCCTCTACCTCGACATCGTCCCCAGTGTTCAGGATTCCCGAGGGCGAGTGTCAGCTCGTCGTCCTCTCTATTGGGAACAAATGTTCCCTCTCGGACGGCCGCTATTGCAGTCTTTAGCTTTTTTACAACTCGTGTAATTCTTTTCTTCCATTTTTCTTTTGCAACAATTAGCCATGTCTTTGGGTCCAACACTGCTCCATGCGCGAACAACCAGTACTTGGACCTCTCGGGCCAGTCATCTGTCTGTGGAGTGATCCCTTTTAGACGCAGTTCGTTTTCAAAGGATTCCTACTTAGGCAAGGCAGTCTTGTAGCCGCCTGACCCCAAAGTATGGTGGTATTTCTTCTTCTTAGCATTCTCCTTATTTCTCTCGGATCGGGCCAGAGCGACGGCTGATTTCTTATAAGCTACAAATGCGGCCCAATCATCTTTTATCTTCTCTAGAGGGCCCTTAAATTCTGGAGACTTTTTCTCATAATTTTTCCACAATTTTTTCTTCCAGCTGTTGAATTGTGTGGCCATCTTCTTAAGAGTCCACTCCCTGACTTTCTCCAGCTTCTTCTCTGGGAGACCTTCCGGTAGGCTGAAATCACTCAAGATTGTGTCCCAAAGTGTTTGCTTAAGTCTGTCGTCGACATAACTTGCGCCAACGTTGGCTTTCTTCGGCTCATTCCATTCTGCAAGGGAGATCGGGAGAATGTCCCTAACAATCGCTCCGCATTGAGCTACATATTTGCGGCAGGTGTTTTCGGGTTTCAGCGGTTTGCCATCATCGCCTACTTCAACGATCGACAACTTTGCACCATCTTGCAGCTTCAACCTTTTGGCCGGGCCTCGTGTAGGGTATGTCGGCTTCTTTTTAGATCCGGAGGGCTAAAAGAAAAATGTTTTGTTAGTAAGTGCAATATAAATCAATTTATGCATCAACAAGACTTAATATATATATATATATATACCTGGCCGGAGTTTTCCGCGGGCACTTCGTCGTCGTCTCTTATTTCTTCTAGCTCAAGTCCCTCACCAGAGTCGTTCAAACATCTTGAGCTGAAATCATCGTCCTGTTCGTCATCGGAATCTTCTCCATCGGAATTTACTCCAAGACTCTTCTCATATATTATTGCTGCCATTCGCGCTTCATCGTCCTCGTTTCGGATGAAGGGGTTGTTGTCCATAGCTCAATGTCACTTCAAATTTAAATTTGAATCAAGGTTACAATTAAAGTTGATACAAAAATTGCAACAAATATTTTCTATACACATAAATTGGAACAAATATTTCTTAACAAAATATTTCTAACTTGCACCAAATTGATACAAAAATATGAAGTATTAACTAACATTGTTTTCCTAACACAAAATTTAACATTGTTTGCTAACTTGGCAAAAATTGATACAAAAATTTGCTAACTTGGCTAACTTTGCAAATTTTAAAAATGATACAATATTGCAACTAATTATGAAGTATTAACAATATTGCAACTAAATATTTTCCAACTTTGCTAAATTTTGTAACACAATAAATTTTCCAACTTTGCTAAATTTTCCAATATTGTAACACAACACATCACAAAATTATGAAGTATTAACACATTTTGTAACACAATAAATGAAAAAACACATTTTGTAACTTTTATAACACAATAAATTTGCTAACTTTGCTAACAATAAAAATAGCACTAAATTTTTTACTAACTTTGCTAACACATTTGCTAACACAATAAATTTGCTAACTCTAATGGCATGATCTGATGCCTTCCCCACAAAAAACCTTGGTGATCGGCGGTGGTGGAGGGCGGAGCAGGAGGCGACGGAGGCCAAGGCGGCAGAGGGAGGGACCGGGCGCGGCGGCGGCCGGAGCAGGTCCACGAGCACGACGGGGCAGTGGCCGGAGCAGGGGCGTCGTCGGCGGAGCAGAAGTGGCCGAGGAGCAGCGTGGCGTCGTCGGCGGCGGCGCGCGGAGGAACAGGTGCGACGGAGGCCGGCGGAGCAGCAGTGGCGTCGGCGGCGGCGGCGCGCGGCCGGAGCAAGGCTTCGCCGGAGCAGGGCGACGTCGGCGTCGTGGAGCTCGAGTGCGGGAGAGAGGCGTTGTGGAGGCGAATGGGCGATCTGGCGGCGGTTCCCTAGTACTAACTTCTCGAAATAGAGCTTTAGCACCGATTGTTGTTACCAACCGGTGCTAAAGCCCCTTTAGCACCGGTTGGTAACAGCAACCGGTGCTAAAGGTTGGTTTTCGGACACACCAAACGGTTGCGCTCCAAGCCAACCCCTTTAGTACCGGTTGTAGTTACAAACCGGTACTAAAGGGCTTTTGAATTGAATTTTGTTTCTTTTTTGTTATGTTTTCTGTTTTCTTATATTTTCTTATGTTTTCTGTTTTCCTTTATATCTATTTGGTTTCAATTTTGTTTTTTCTCTAGTTTCTTTTTCTTTTATTTCTATGTAATTTAATTGTCTAAAAATTTGTAATAACCATATATCTATTTGTTTTTTCTCTAGTTTCTTTTTCTTTATTTCTATGTAATTTAATTGTCTAAAAATTTGTTAAGACTATCTATTTGTTTTTTCTCTAGTTTTTTCTTCTTCTTTTATTTCTATATATTTTAATTGTCTAAAAATTTGTAATAACCATATATCTATTTTTTCTCTAGTTTCTTTTTCTTTATTTCTATGTAATTTAATTGTCTAAAAATTTGTAATGACTATCTATTTGTTTTTTCTCTAGTTTTTTCTTCTTCTTTTATTTCTATATATTTTAATTGTCTAAAAATTTGTAATAACCATATATCTATTTTTTTCTCTAGTTTCTTTTTCTTTATTTCTATGTAATTTAATTGTCTAAAAATTTGTAATGACTATCTATTTGTTTTTTCTCTAGTTTTTTCTTCTTCTTTTATTTCTATATATTTTAATTGGCTAAAAATTTGTAATAACCATATATCTATTTTTTTCTCTAGTTTCTTTTTCTTTATTTCTATGTAATTTAATTGTCTAAAAATTTGTAATGACTATCTATTTGTTTTTTCTCTAGTTTTTTTTCTTTTATTTCTATATATTTTAATTGTCTAAAAATTTGTAATAACCATATATCTATTTGTTTTTTCTCTAGTTTTTTTTTCTTTTATTTCTATGTAATTTAGGCCCATGGCAGCGCTGGAGGAGGACACGTGGCCAGGGGTGTGTTCCGCGACGTCCGCCTTTAGTCCCGGTTAGTAACACCGACCGGGAGTAAAGAAGCACACGGATCGTGTGTTTCTTTCAAGCGCTTGTGAGCCGTTGGATCAGGGGTGTGTTTCTTTCAAGCTCTTGTGAGCCGTTGGAACAGGGGTGTGTTTATTTTCAGTGCAACACTCCAGTGTTGGATCAGCCACATGACCCTATATATACCCCCCACTCGAACAAGTTCGACACTCAGTGTAGTTAATTTGATATACAAAGCATTCGGATTCCCTGCATACGCCCAACAGTGCATTTGATATGCGGGTACTCACGAGCCACTGTTGGGCTGTATGCAGGGGAAACCGTGTGTTTTGTTCTATCTACATAATACTTCAGTTCATCGACCGAATACAAAGCATTCGGATTCCCTGCATACGCCCAACAGTGCATTTGATATGCGGGCACTCACGAGCCACTGTTGGGCTGTATGCAGGGGAAACCGTGTGTTTTGTTCTATCTACATAATACTTCAGTTCATCGACCGAATACAAAGCATTCGGATTTCCTGCATACGCCCAACAGTGCATTTGATATGCAGGTTTAATACATTGTTACACATCACGAACAACCACCCTATCTAGTGTTCATTTTTTCTTCGTGTGTGTCCCTTTCTTCTCACTGCGCCGTAGCCATGGACAATCTTCATCATTTAAAGCGATGCTTGGGTCAGTTCTCACTTTGAAGGGCGGAATTTCATCAAACTTATTGTAATCTTCTGACATGTTTGTCTTGTCCTCCACTCCCACGATGTTTCTTTTCCCTGAAAGAACTATGTGGCGCCTTGGCTCATCATATGATGTATCAGCTTGCTTATCTTTTCTTTTTTTCGGTCTGGAAGACATGTCCTTGACATAGAAAACCTGAGCCACATCATTGGCTAGGACGAATGGCTCGGTGTAGTACCCAAGATTGTTGAGATCCACGGTAGTCATTCCGTACCGTCGGTCTATCTCTACCCCGCCTGACAGGTTGACCCATTTGCACTTAAACAAAGGGATCTTAAAAGAAGGTCCATAGTCAAGTTCCCATATCTGCTGTATGCAACCATAATATGTGTCCTTTGTCCCATTGTCGTTTGTTGCATCAAAGCGGACACCACTGTTTTGGTTAGTGCTCTTTTTGTCTTGGGTTTCCGTGTAAAATGTATTTCCATTTATCTCGTACCCTTCGAAGGTCAATATAGTCGAAGATGGTGAATTGGCCAACAAGTATAGCTCTACTCCAACATCTTTGTTATTAATGAGATGTGTACGCAACCAACTGCCAAAAGTATCCACGTGTTTTCCTTTAATCCAGAAGTCAGTCTGCTCCGGATATTTGGAGCGTAAAATATCCATGTGTTCCACGATATACGGAGCCACCAATCTGGAATTTGCTAAAACTGTGTAGTGTGCTTGGGTGAAAGAATGTCCATCCATACTTGTTGTTGCTTTCTTTCCTAGCGTGCCTTTTCCACGCAGTCTCCCCTCATGGCGCGATTGAGGAACACCGATCGGCATAAGATCAGGAATAAAGTCCACACAAAACCCAATGACCTCCTCTGTTCCATAGCCCTTGGACATGCTTCCTTCTGGCCTAGCACGATTATGAACGTATTTCTTTAAGACTCCCATGAACCTCTCAAAGGGGAACATGTTGTGTAGAAATACAGGACCGAGAACGGAAATCTCTTCGACTAGGTGAACTATGAGGTGCGTCATAATGTTGAAGAAGGATGGTGGAAACACTAACTCGAAGCTGACAAGACATTGCACCCCATCCTTCTGTAAACTTGGTAGAGTTGCTGGATCGATTACCTTCAGAGATATTGCATTGAGAAATGCACATAGCTTCACAATGGGTTCTCGAACGTTTTCCGGTAATAGCCCCCTCAATGCAACCGGAAGTAATTGTGTCATAATCACGTGGCAGTCATGAGACTTCAGATTTTGAAACTTTAGCTCTGTCATGTTTATTATTCCCTTTATATTCGACGAGAAGCCAGATGGAACCTTCATACTGTGAAGACATTCAAAAAATATTTTCTTCTCTTCTTTCGTAAGAGCGTAGCTGGCAGGAGCTGGTTCATTCTCTGTCCCATTGTCGTCTCGATGCATCTCTTCGCTCATACGTTGATGGGCCTGCCTTACTTTCGGTGTATCTTTTGACTTCCCTTTTTTTGACTTCCCCTTTTTGGACTTCCCTCCTTTCGACTTCCCATACACGCCCAGAAAGTTAAGCAGGTTGCAGCAAATATTCTTTGTCCCGTGCATCACGTCGATTGCAGATTGAACTTCTAGCAGTATCCAATAGGGCAGCTCTCAAAATATAGATTTCTTTTTCCACATGGGTACGTGGTTGTTTGCGTCATTCGGAACTTGTAGTCCCCCAGGACCCTTTCCAAAGATTACTTTTAAATCCTTAACCATATCATATATAACAGAACTACAAGGGCGGGTAGGCCTCAGCCGATGATCTGCCTCACCTTTGTAATGTTTGCATTTCTTCCTTAAGGGATGCTTGGGTCCAAGAAATCGACGATGCCCCATGTACACAATCTTGTTACACAAATATATACTGTCAGTCTTATCTAAACAATGCGTGCATGCATTGTATCCCTTGTTTGATTGTCCAGAAATGTTACTAAGAGCAGGCCAATCATTGATGGTTACAAACAGCAACGCTCGTAGGTCAAATTCCTCCTGTTTATACTCATCCCACACACGTACACCTTCGTCAGACCACAACTGTAAAAGTTCGTCAACTAATGGCCTCAGATACACATCAATGTCGTTGCCGGGTTGCTTCGGGCCTTGGATAAGCACTGGCATCATGATATACTTTTTCTTCATGCACAACCAAGGAGGAAGATTATAGATACATAGAGTCACAGGCCAGGTGCTATGACTGCTGCTCTGCTCCCCAAATGGATTCAAGCCATCTGTACTTAGACCAAACCTTAAGTTCCTTGCGTCATCTGCAAAATCTCAAAACTCACTGTCAATCTTTCTCCACTGCGACCCATCAGCGGGGTGTCTCAGCATCTCGTCTTCCTTACGGTCTTCTTTGTGCCATCGCAACAACTTGGCATGCTCTTTGTTTCGGAACAAACGTTTCAACCGTGGTATTATAGGAGCATACCACATCACCTTGGCAGGAACCCTCTTCCTGGGGCTGGCCTCGCACTCAACATCACCTGGGTCTTCTCGCCTGATCTTATACCGCAATGCACCGCATATCGGGCATGCATTCAAATTCTCGTACTTCTCACCGCGGTAGAGGATGCAGTCGTTGATGCATGCATGTATCTTCTGCACCTCTAATCCTAGTGGGCAGACAATCTTCTTTGCTTCGTACGTACTGGAGGGCAATTCATTTTTCCTTGGAAGCATCTTCGTAAATATTTGTAGCAACTGTTCAAATCCCTTGTCAGATACTCCATTCGTTGCCTTCCATTGAAGCAATTCCAGGGTGCTACCCAGTTTTTTTTGGCCATCTTCACAAGTTGGGTACAACAATTTTTTGTGGTACTCCAACATGCGCTCTAACTTCAACCACTCGTTTTCAGTTTCGCAGATTATCTGTTCATCAAGAATAACCTGACGAAGATCATCATCAGACTGATCATCAACAATGACCTCATGCTCAGCTTCGTCTTCCCCCATTTTAGTATCACCGTGTTCAGAGAACAGAGGATAGTTGTCATCATCATCTTCTTCATCGTCCTCCATTATAACCCCTGTTTCTCCGTGCTTGGTGCAACAAAAATAATTGGGCATGAAGCCTTTCCGGAACAGGTGGAAGTTTAGGGTTCTTGCGCTAGGGTAATTCGTCTTATTCCGACACTCATCGCACGGACAAAACATAAAACCATTCTTCTTGTTTAACTCAGCCGCACGGAGAAATTCCTGTAGGCCGCTAATGAACTCCGGAGAGCGTCGGTCAACGTACATCCATTGTCGATTCATCTGCATTATATAAATATATCTAAAACCATTACACCACAGCTATATCATATGACTAAATTCATTAATACAAGTTCACCGGATTTAAACAAATCAAATACATAGTTCTCATAAACATTCATTAATTTAAACTAACATATAACTAGATAAAGAATTTAAATCCAACGATAAATGCGATCAAAATCGCAACTAAGGTAATTATTGAACCAACAGCATAATGATACCAAGCCTCTTGACTAATGGCATATTTTCTAATCTTTTTAAGCTTCAAGCGTATTGCATTTATCTTGATCTCGTGATCCAAGCGCATTGCCTCCATCTTGATCTCGTTATCATCAACGACGTCGGCAATCTTCAACTCCCATTTCATCTTCTCTTCGAGACGAAAATCTTCACTTCTTTTCAGTTTTGCTTTCAAATCATCGTTTTCTTTTACAAAAAACTCGAGAATAGGGTCGGGTTCATTTTGCGGTTCAACAACCTCCTAGATAAAAATATATCTACGTCAAGTTGGTCGACTTAATTGTTAGAAACACGAAATTAAACAAATATATAGTTATAACAAACAATCGTACCACCTCCGAATAATAGAGCGGACGAGAGCCGGTGTGGACAGATGTCAAAACCATGACACTATATATATAACAAACAATTATCAAGTAAGAAAAATATACAAGTAATAACTATGCATCTAAACCATATAACTAATATTATTTAAAAATATAAGACAAAAACAAGAGGCTCACCGAGGTGGTGTCGGTCACGGGGCGCCGCGGGCGATCGGCGGCGGTGAGGAAGTGGGGACGACACTATAAAAATGCACAAATCTTATTTTAAATTGAGCTCAAAATGCATATAAAACAAATAAAATCCCTAACTTAGGCATTTCATCAAACACCTTGCTTGCACTAGAAAAATCAAATGAGTTAAACTAGCAAAATGAGCTAAAATTGAAATGCCGGAAGATAAGATGAAGTTGCTAACCCCTTATATAAGTAAGTGCTACCAATCTTAACAAATGTTGTAGAGATCAAGAAGTGCTAGAGCTTGGGAGAGGAAAGAGAGAAGAAAATGGAGCTTTAATGAAAGCAATGGAGCTGTGCCTCGGGTGGAAGAAGGCAATATAGGCCGAACCTTTAGTACCGGTTTGTATTACAAACCGGTACTAAAGGGTCTGGCCGTGGGGGCCGGGCGCTGCAGGCCGAACCTTTAGTACCGGTTGGTAATACAAACCGGTACTAAAGGGTTGCCTCAGTCGGCTGCGCGCTGCAGCCGACTGAGGCAACCCTTTAGTACCGGTTTGTATTACCAACCGGTACTAAAGGGTCCAACGCAACCGGTGCCGTTGCCTGCCGGCTGTCTCGCCTCTGGAACCGGTACTAATACCCCTTTAGTACCGGTTCCAGTCAATCCGGTGCCAAATGTGGCCTCACCAAAGCCTTGTTTTCTACTAGTGACAATGCAGTCTTAAAATTTTGATTTTTTTTGACAGTTTGTCATTTTTGTGTAGCATGGAATAATATGATTGTTGCCTCGAAAATTTAAAGTGGTAGATCCCTACTTTATCTACACCTACGTTTTTTTCCAATGTTTAAAAAAAAAAAATATGCAGATTCAATATGTTTTGACAACCGCATGCAGCTCGGCCTTTTTTTTTTGAAACGAGGCAAAAGCTTTGCCTTTATATTGATAAAGAAGAAGAAGAACAACTTGGACGGTTTATAAGGGAAACCGTCCGAAAACCATACACCACAGCACACCACGCCGGCCCCAAGACCACGCTCCAAAATCTAGTCGATGATCATGCTACCCTAGCAGACATGACCGACACTAACACGGTGGAGACGACCTCAACGCAAGGAGAAAAGCCCGGAGCCGCCGCTCTGACATCCACACCGGCCCCAAGGCAACACCCCCAGAATGAGTCGACGACCATGTTGCCCTAGCAACCACAACCGACACTAACACGACGGAGGCAATCTCAACGCACGACGATATCCGGAGCCGCTGCTCCGACATCCACGCCGGCTCCAGAGCCGCGCAGCACCTAGCCGAAGACGAAGAAATCGCCGCCGCCAACCAACAACACTCCGCAACACCCTCTGACCGGTGGAACGTCCAAGGCGAGGCCTCAAGAGGCAAGCGACGCAGAAGCGCCGCCCTCGCCCGATCCCGCATGGGATCAGGGGTTTCCCCCGGAGAGCCGGCGCGGAGAAGCGAGAGCACCACCCCGACGACGCCTTCAAGAAGGACGCGACGCCCGAAGGCGTCGCCGTCGCCGTCCTCGGTAGATAATCGGGGCAGGGCTTTCGCCCGGTAATGTGTCGCAGACTCCGCCAACCGCCCGTCGAGGAACGGCCAAACCACCTCATGCCGCAGCCACCGTGGCACCTCACGCCACGGCAGGTGCCATGCCGACCACGGCCCATACGTAGTCGTAGTTCCGGGGCCTCCGCCCCGGCTTCCTCCATCCCGACCACCGAAGACCTCCAGAGTCGGAGGCCGAGAACGATCCGTTTTACACCCGGAGCTCCGCGCCGCGCGGAGGCACCAGGACGAATACGGACAACACCTCCGAGCACCACGTCGGCAGGAACACCGCACCTCCAAACTCCGGCCGCCGCCTTGCCCCAGATTAGCGCGCCGACCGCCCCATCCGCACGCCCGCACGCCCTCCTCATCGTCACAGCCGTGCCATCGATCCGGGGCCGCCACCCCGACTTCCTCGCCCTGGGAGCCCAGGCCGACATAAACACCGGCCAGCCCGCACCCCCTCACCGGCACACGCGTGCCGCCGCCACACCAGCTCCTCGTGTCGACCGCTCATCGCCCGCTCGGGCCCGCCAGGCCCAGATCAAGCACGAGCCTGAGGCCACCAACGCCGATGGCGCCCACCACGCCGCCCCGCCGCCGGACGGCCTCGCCGGCCACCAGGCCCGCCCGAGCCCGCCGGCTCGGCATCCCCATCCCCGCCCCCACGGACCGGCCGCCACCGCACAAGATCGCGAGGACCACCCCCCGTCCCTTCAAATTATGTTTTATATAACGTTAGTACAGTATAAAAGTGAGGCTCTAGCTTGCCATTCACAACATCGCCATATGGTTGATGTGTTTTCGGGCACAACGCTTCGCTTGGGTTTTTGGAAGGTACCCAAATCAGCAATCACGGTACGAGGAAAACAAGAAAACCCAGGCGAAATTAGGAAAAAACCAGGCCCAGCACGTCTCCGTTTGCAATACCGCCCAAAAACGGAAAAGAAAGCAGATCGAGACTAGGGATCGAGACGGCTCCATCTCGGTCTCCGATAGCGCCCCTCCATATCCGGTATCCGGTTACTACGATGCCCTATACCTTTACTCTTTCCGATCTGCTTCTCTCTCGTGATTAAGGTTGTCTTTCACATCGTCAGAAGATTAGCACGCACCGTCGCCGCCGGTGATTCTTTCTCCTCCGGCCATCACCAGATGGAGGCATGCAAGACGGCGTCTACGTGCACCCCGGAGGTGTCCCAAGGCACACATGTGTTCGACATCTTGGGTTACAGCAAGCACAGGGGCATGGGCAAGGGCAACGACGAGAAGAGCTACATACGGTCGAAAACTTTCACCGTCGGCGGCCACGACTGGGCCATCCGCTTCTACCCTGATGGCCTCTGCAGTGAGTTAAGCCATGAAGATTACATCTCAGTTTTTCTCGAGTTTTTGAGCGAGAAAACTAAAGTCCGGGCGTCATGCGACCTGAGGCTGGTGGACCAGTTCACCGGAATATCGTCTTCGGTGTATAAAGCAGAGCCTAGGATTTTTAGTTTTGGTGATGATTGCACACTGCGGTTTGCTCCAGCCTCCAGGAACTCCTCGATTCAAAAAGCGGAACGAGATCGAGAACTCCGCATTCCTTGTAAATGATCGCCTCACGATCGAATGCATCGTCACTGTCATGAAAACGCCACAGGTTGCCGAAACCAGACCGCTCCCCAAGATCGTCATGCCACCGTCCGACATGGCCGAGCACGTCGGCAGGCTGCTGGAAGAAAAGGAGGGGTTTGATGTCAGCGTCGGAGGCGAGACAGTGGAAGCACATAGGTTCGTTCTTGCCATGCGGTCGCCTGTTTTCAAAGCTGAGCTCTACGGGCCCATGAGGGAGGCTAGGAAGGGGCAGCTCATAACTGTCAAGGACATGCATCCTGCTGTTTTCAGGACCCTGCTCCGTTTCATCTACACAGATTCTTTGCCTACCAAGGACCTCGAGAACACCGAGATGATCCGGCTTTTGCTCGTGGCAGCGGATAGGTACGCCATGGAGAGGCTCAAGCTGGTCTGCGGAAGCATCCTCTGCGACGGCCTGAACACGGACACCGTGGCAACCACGCTGGCTCTAGCTGACCAACACAGCTGCGACATGCTTAAGGACGCCTGCTTTCAGTTTATCGAGACGTCGGCCGCCATGGACGCCGTGGTGGCAACACTGGGCTTCCAGGATCTCATGGTGACTTGCCCAGCTCTCGCGGTGGAGGCGTTGGAGAAGAGAAGGAAGTTCCGTAAAGCATGAACAGTTTTTTTTTTTTTTGAGATAATAACACTTTATTAAAGCCCGCAAGCCGCCTCATTAAAAACCTCCCAGTCCCCTTCGGTACCCTGGTGAGGAAAAGAGCGCGTCTGAAACTTGCTGCTCCGAGTTCACAGATACATAGTTTACACGAACGCCATCCGGCGGAAAATCGAACCAAACATGTCTACCAGAAGGGAAGTAAACAGAATGTCTAGCTAAATTATGCGCGTCAATATTGGATGTCCTCTTCTCATGGACAAACTCCACCCTGCGATAATTCCTTTCTCTGGCCTTGATTTCAATGATAATCTGGCCATAACTTCCTCGTCCTTCTCCCCGGAGGTTCTTCACCACATTGCTACAGTCGGTAGCAATTCTGAATCTCTGAAGGAGTAGGTCATCCGCTAAATCCAGTCCCTCTCTACACGCCATCGCCTCCAGTGTCTCAGGGTCCGTGATCCCCTCGATCACCACCGACGACGCAGCTAGGAAGTTCCCATCTTCTCCACGCGCGACTGCTGCTATAGCTGAGATTGATGCATTCTTGGAAGTCGCGGCGTCAACATTAATCTTCTGCAACCCTGCCGGTGGAGCAATCCATGCTGGCCCCAGAGGTTTCTTCGCTGTAGGCGCAGCTACTCTGGGAGCAGTCAGGTTCAGCTCCGCGATAAATCGTTCGATGAAACAGTTCGTCGACAGTGGGCTCTGATAAATGTCTTCGTGTATGACCTTCCTCCTCGAGTGCCAAACTGCCCATAGTGTCACCAGCACCCTAATCAGCTCTGCATGTGGTAGGATTTTAAAAACAGTAGCAAGCCAACCTTGAGCGCTGTCCTCCCGAATGTTACTGATCAGGTCCATACTCTCCTCAGGCGCGAGTGCCCAAACACACCGTGCCATTGTGCACTCCAAAAGCGAGTGTTTCCACGAGTCATCTTCTCCACAGAAAGAGCAGGCCCGAGAATTCGCCATGTGCCGGTGATACAGCACATCCAAAGTCGGAAGAGACTCGCGAGCTAGTCTCCATAAGAAAATGCGTATCTTGGACGGAACTTGTACCTTCCATAGTGCCGTCCACTCTTCAGCTTGCCGATCAGCCGACGAGCTCGCGTTATGCTCCACCCAGTCAGTCCTTCTTTTCCTTGTGTCGACAAGCATGCGATATGCGGATCTTACCGAGAAGTTTCCAGTCTTCTCGTAGTGCCAAGCCCAAAAGTCCTCCTGACATCTAGTGCTCAACGGAATTTGCTCAATGAGTTCCCTATCCATTGGATAGAAAAAGGCTTGTAATTTAAGAGGATCCCATCTCTTTTCCGTTGCAACAATCAGCTCGCTAACCAACTGTGGTTTATTTACATTCGTTTCCATGCAAGCAACTGGACGTAGAAGTCCATCTCGCGGCAGCCAGTTCGTTGACCAGACATGAGTAGACTCTCCCGTCCCAATCCTTCTTATTAGCCCCTGCTGCAAAACATCTTTACCGTCACAGATAGCTCTCCAAATCCTTGAAGGAGAGGATCCAACCTCTGCATGTAAGAACTCAGAATTTGGATGATACACTGCCTTTAAAACTCGCGCACTCAGCGACGTTGGTTCCTGCAGAATTCTCCATGCCTGGCGAGCGAGGAGAGCTAGGTTGAAGAGTTCAATGTCCCGAAAGCCAAGACCCCCCATAAATTTGGGCTTCGTCATCTCCTCCCAAGACACCCAACACGTTTTCCTCTTTCCATCTTTGCAGCCCCACCAAAAATTACGGAGTAGGCTATTGATATGGTTGCAAAGCCCTTTGGACAGCCTAAAACACGACATAGAGAAGGTCGGTATGGCCTGTGCAACTGATTTAATAAGAACTTCCTTTCCAGCGGCCGACAACAGAAG
Source organism: Poa annua (assembly GCA_026929855.1). Classification (NCBI taxonomy): domain Eukaryota; kingdom Viridiplantae; phylum Streptophyta; class Magnoliopsida; order Poales; family Poaceae; genus Poa; species Poa annua. The sequence continues at coordinate 13,294,023 of CM049434.1, read as the reverse complement.
CTCTAGCCACCCTTGTACTTTTTTCCACACACGGTCTTTTAGGTATTTGAATGCGCCATTTATAGATGAACCAACATTAGACGGCATCCCAAGGTATTTTTCACTCAAAGAGATATTATGAACACCTACAATCTCCTTGATCTCATCTCTTACTGAATTGGGGCAGCCCTTTGCAAAATGAATAGATGATTTGTCCAAATTCAGTCTTTGTCCCGAGGCATCACAGTAAATTTGCAGCACCTCCCTCACCTCCGTTGCACTCTCCGCATTAGCTTTGAAAAACAGCAGGCTGTCATCCGCAAACAGTAAATGACTAACCACCGGTGCTGATGGCGCCACTTTAATACCACTTAAGCTCGATGACTTGATTCTGGATTTTAAAAGGCACGAAAGGCCCTCTGCTGCTAACAAAAACAGGTAAGGAGAGATAGGGTCACCCTGACGGATGCCCCTTGAGGGAGTAAAACTTTCAAGATGATCTCCATTAAATAAAACTGAAAAAGAGACAGTTTTTACCATACGCATGATCATCTCAACCCAACGATGATGAAAGCCCAGCCGGAGCATTATAGCTTGAAGATAATTCCACTCCACCCTGTCATAGGCCTTCCTCATATCCAACTTCAGTGCACAACACCTGGTATCTCGGGCTCTCTTGCGCTTCATAAAATGTAAGCACTCGAAGGCCGTAATGATATTATCCGTGATCATACGTCCTGGAACAAAGGCGGATTGTTCCTCGGATATGATTTCTGGTAGAATGCCCTTCAGTCTATTAGCTAGCACCTTTGATGCTACTTTGTATATCACATTGCATAGACTGATAGGTCGAAACTGCCCCAGCTCGTCAGGATTTGCCACCTTCGGAATAAGAACAATAAATGTTTTGTTGATCACTGATGGGTCGTCGTCACCTTTTAGAACCCTCATCACAACTGAGGTCACTTCTTTTCCACAAAGCTCCCAATGTCTCTGAAAAAAGTGGGCGGGGTAACCGTCTGGCCCCGGAGCCTTTGTGGGAAACATCTGAAAGAGGGCCTCTTTCACCTCTTTCTCTGAAAAGGTGCTTAGCAAAGCCTCATTCATCTCACTGGAAACCTTTACTGGTACCGTCCGTAAAACCTCCTCCATGTTTGAGGTTCCTTCTGAAGTATACAATTTTTTATAGAACGCCGTGGTCGCTGTACCCATCTCCCTCTCATCAACAATGAGCGAACCATCCTCCCTCTTAATTTGAGAGATTTTATTCTTCTTTTTCCTCTGGCTCGAGCGCATGTGGAAGAACTTTGTGTTCTTATCGCCTGCTGTGAGCCATTGTATTCTTGAACGTTGTTGCCACATAATCTCTTCCCTATGGCTCAACTCCACCACCCTGTCCGTCACTTTAATTTCAGCATGTGAGGGTCCAACTCTCAACGGAACAGCCTGTAACCTCTCAAGTTCCTCCTTGAGCTTCCGAAGTTCCAATTTAATATTCCCAAACGTTCCTCTATTCCATGCCATTAACTGTTTCGACATGTCTTCCAACTTGGACTGAAGATCATCCGCAGTTGTCACTTCTCCTCCCTGCTTCCATGCTTGCTCAAGCATCGGAGAAAATTCCTTATGGTCTTCCCACATCAGTTCATATCTGAATTTTTTGCCCCATCGTCGTTGATTTTCTCGACTCGCCCAAGTAAGAAGAACAGGGCCATGATCGGATGTAGCCGCCGTCATGTTCCGCACTGTCGCACCTGGGAAGCGCGTACACCAGTCAGCTGATGCCAGCGCCCTGTCTAGTCGCACCCGGCAAAAAGTCCCTCCGGCAACCTTTTTCTCGAAAGTCCAGCTCCTCCCCTCGTAACCAAGGTCACGGAGTCCACACACATCAACCATCTCACGGAAACCAGCAATTTGAGCGTTGCTCCTCTCTTGTACCCCAACGTGTTCCGAGCGATGTAACACCTCATTAAAATCTCCTATGCACACCCAAGGTAATGCAGATGACGATTTTATGAACTTGAGCATATCCCAAGTTTTAAAACGCTGCGCCACTTGCGCTTCCCCATATACACACGTAAGTCTCCAAGGATCACTCCCTTCCTCAGATATAATGACATCAATGTGGTACTGTGAGTACGGTAAAACCTCTATCTTTGTTTCTTCATTCCAGTAGATTCCTAGGCCACCACTGCGACCAGAACTGCTCACTGCAAACGCTTTATTATACCCTAGCGTTCTACATAATCCTTCAACCCTTGTCTTGTGCACCTGGGTCTCTAGTACACATAACACGGTAGGGGCAACACGGCGTGCAAAATCACGCAACTCATTAACTGTCGCAGCGTTGCCAAGCCCACGACAGTTAAAACTTGCACAACTCATTTGTCCCGGCGGCACTCCTCCCCGGAGCCCGCCAATGGCTTGTTGTCATCTTTCCCCTTCACATTCTTTTTCTGCCTCTTAGCTTCCTTCGGCGAAACATACGTTGGTGGTGGTGGAGGCACCGCCGCAACGATCTGGCCATCCTTCCCCTTGGTGGTATCCTCCCAAGTCAGTTGTTTTGGTTGCAAAGCGCTACCAACTCCTTTATCTGAACTCTCCTCGATAGGTTTAAGCGGGCTAGTAGCAGTATCCTTGAGTTCATCCGCTCCTTCCAGCATTGCCTCGCCTGAATTCCGCTTCCTAGAGCCACTGTTCTGACCCTCCTTCTCCCTCCAGACAGGGTGCTCCCCCCTCCCTCCTGGCGGTCCATACATTCCACGCCCATAGCCATTGCCCGTGTGACGACCACCTCTAGGTGTGCGGTCACCACGACCCGCTTGTCCGCGCCCACGACCAGCCCTAGCATCATCACGCTCCGGCCGTGCTCCACCTCTTACCCGAGGGGTCAAAGAATGCCAAGACTCCATTGGAGCCAGCATCCAATCACCGAACTGCAACTGTTCGTCAGTGTATTCTCCAGACCCACACTCCAGAGTTCCATGCCCCATTAATCCACAATACTCACAGAACTTTGGCAATTTTTCGAACTTAACCTGGAAGATCATGCTCTCCCAGCCCTCCGGCGACAGCGTTACGAACCGCATCAGGGGCTCCTCCGCTGCCAGGTAAACTCTTGCTCTATTAAACTCACCACCAACCGTCGCCACCGCCTTACTCTCGACCATGTCTACCTTCCCAATCTTTCCCGCCAGCTGCGTCAGAATATCCTCCGTGCGAAACAACGGAGGTACCTTATGAATCTGGGTCCATGCTAGCACCCGATCAGGAACTGGAGGATTGGTAGATGCACCATCGTATTTTTCCAGCATTAGGGCGCAATCCCTAAACAGCCATGGTCCCTCCTCCATTATGCGCTTCCAATCCCCCAAACATGTTGCCTGCACAATGTACAGGTTTCGCCCAATGGCGCTAAAAGAAACTTCGCGCGCCGAGTTCCAGGCCGCGAGCATCGTCCGCCTCAGTGACTCATCGCTGAACCCCTTCCGCGTCAAAACCCTAGCCACCGCCATCCACTTCACCTCCGGCAGGTTTCCCCTAGCCTCCTTAGCCAGGAACACTCCAGTCTTCTCTCCTTCACTCAGCTTTAGCTTCTTTAGCAGTGCCTCGACGTCATCCCCTCCTTTCGATCGAGAGGATTCCGCCGCCATCCCCGCAGCCAGAACAGAACCAATCTACCCTCGCGAAAAGACTACTAGTACTACTGATCGCCAAGGCCGGGCAACTATACTGGATAGTCCCTTGATCAGCCCGAACGAGCAGCGGTCAAGTCTCACGGAGGGCAGTGGGATAGAAGCCTCACCGACGATGGATCGCCGCCGAGTCGCCAAACCCTAGCTCTCGTCTAGGTCCCCTCCTATGGGGGAACGCAGTTGGATGTTCGTAAAGCATGAACAGCTGCACGCGTGTCATGACCGCACATGTAGACCCACTGGGCCTTCTCGCCTTGGGCCAGCCTTGCCTAGAGGGAATGGATGCATCGCAATATATGGTCGGGACAAGCTGCAGAGGAAGGACATGGAAGAATAGAACTGAACTCGGGTTGCTCCCGTTTCTCTCTCTCCCGTCCTCTTCCTCTCCGGTAGTCGTTCTCCACAAGCGGCAAACCTACGGTGGCGGCTCTCCACAAGCCGCGTTATCGTCTTCCTCACGCTCCGGCCATCTCCGGCAGCAAGGGGGTGTTACAGTGGTATCAGAGCCAGCACGATCGCTGGACTGTCGATCCCAAGTTCCTCCCACCAAAAAATTCCCCACACACACACAAAAAAAAAAACCGTCCGATTTGATTCTGGAGCAGATGGGAGTGGCGACGGCAACGACGGAGGCGCACCTGAGCGCCATCCACGAGAGCTTGCTGCAGCTCAGCGCGACGCTGGGTCGCATGGCCGTCAGGCAGGACCAGATGCTAGGGGATTGGAAGAAGAAGACGGCGGGGTTCGCGTCCATCGCCACAACCACGCCGACGTTCGTGTCGGGTCCCGTACTTGAGCAGCAGATGACCACGCCTTCGTCATCCTTGGTCTTCTCGGCGGGTCAGGTCGTCCGTGATGGTGTTCCACACTCGGACACCGTCCTCGCCTCCGCCATGCCCACAAGCTGTTCGGCAAAAAGTCCTGCCCACTACACCGACAGCAGCCATGGGGAACTCGTGTTCCCAGCAGGTGACGCTACATACTCTCCTGCTACGACCTCGTCCGGTGCCGGGAACTGCACGCTACAAGGTGTCGGCTTGGCTGGCGTGAACACGCAGGCAGGCTGTTCGACGCATTTCCTCACCGGCTCTGCTGCAGGTGCTCACGCTGTCAACACGGACCTGTGTGGCAGCTCCTTCCCTGCTCATCCTAGCGGTGTAGTTGATGCTACTGTGAACATCTCACCTGACACAACCAATACTTGTTTGCCTACGCGTCTCAAGGAGGTGATGGTCACAGTTGCCGAGCCGACACTGGTTCAACCTGCAGAGAGCATCCAATTGCAGTCTACGCACCTGAAGTTGGCACTGGTCAGTGAGTACAAGGAAATGAAGACATCAGACTTGGGTGATGTATCTCAGATGGCAGAGCCAATTGCAGATTATGCTGAGGAAGTTTTGACTCTTGTAAATGGTGTATCCTTGTTCCTTGAGCTTTGGGTGGAACCTGAAGAGGTTGTATCATCGGAAACAACTTTGAAAGAGCTTTCTAATGAAGTGCTCCCTGAGATTGGAGGCTTATCCCTGTTTAAGGAGCTCGATGTGGATTCTGTAGATGAGGTGTTCAAGGACATGGAGTGGGATGAGGAGCTTGCCAACTGCATTGTCACTCACATTGGCAGCTCATCATTGTTCCGAGAACTGGTGGGGGAGATTGCCAAGCCAACACGCTTGGAGCATGGACTAGATAGAGTTGGACTGGTATTATTTGTACTACCTCCAGAAGAAAGCATGCTACAACAGCTACTTCTAAAGGCGATGCAACATGGCCCTAATATGGCTATACTTTTCTTGCCATGGGATCCCGGTGTGTGGATTGTTATTACAGAAATACCAGAGCTTAGTACAACAAGGAAACAAGAAACAAGAAGGCACGTGCAACAACGATTTTGGGATCCGGATGGTGGTTCACTACAGCTTGACACCAACGGCACCACGCTCACATTCCCATGGGATCCAGGAAACTTGCTGCAGTTCTTTAAGTTTACACCAAGTAGTCAATCCCTCAGTTTAGAAGATTTGAGATGTTGGAGTGCTCAGATCTCTATTTTCCGGTGTGACATGTGGGCATGGTTATACAGGTTATTAAAATATTTCAATATCTTGCAGAAGCTTGCATGTTGCTGGGCATGGCCAAGTTTTTCACTGGACGAAAATGCAGAGAATGACATAATGCTCAAGGGGACAAATTTACATGACTGTGACTATGAATTCTACTCCAACCAGCAGTCCAAGTTGCAGGTACAGCTGCCGCGGCATTCCGGCAATGTCCACATCACTGACTTGTGTTCAATATCTGTTCAGTCCATCATATGTACTCTGGGAAGGCCGTGGGATCCAGGCATTGTCGCAATCTGTGAGTGGCAAGTGCAAGGCAATATCAATGCTGAAGTTGGAGCTGCCATCCTTGACAGAATTGACTGAGCCATTGCTTGGGGGCAAGCAATGTTTCTTGGGGGCGGTAATGTCATGACCGCACATGTAGACCCACTGGGCCTTCTCGCCTTGGGCCAGCCTTGACTAGAGGGAATGGATGCATCGCAATATATGGTCGGGACAAGCTGCAGAGGCAGGACATGGAAGAATAGAACTGAACTCGGGTTGCTCCCGTTTCTCTCTCTCCCGTCCTCTTCCTCTCCGGTAGTCGTTCTCCACAAGCGGCAAACCTACGGTGGCGGCTCTCCACAAGCCGCGTTATCGTCTTCCTCACGCTCCGGCCATCTCCGGCAGCAAGGGGGTGTTACAGTGGTATCAGAGCCAGCACGATCGCTGGACTGTCGATCCCAAGTTCCTCCCACCAAAAAATTCCCCACACACACACAAAAAAAAAAAAAACCGTCCGATTTGATTCTGGAGCAGATGGGAGTGGCGACGGCAACGACGGAGGCGCACCTGAGCGCCATCCACGAGAGCTTGCTGCAGCTCAGCGCGACGCTGGGTCGCATGGCCGTCAGGCAGGACCAGATGCTAGGGGATTGGAAGAAGAAGACGGCGGGGTTCGCGTCCATCGCCACAACCACGCCGACGTTCGTGTCGGGTCCCGTACTTGAGCAGCAGATGACCACGCCTTCGTCATCCTTGGTCTTCTCGGCGGGTCAGGTCGTCCGTGATGGTGTTCCACACTCGGACACCGTCCTCGCCTCCGCCATGCCCACAAGCTGTTCGGCAAAAAGTCCTGCCCACTACACCGACAGCAGCCATGGGGAACTCGTGTTCCCAGCAGGTGACGCTACATACTCTCCTGCTACGACCTCGTCCGGTGCCGGGAACTGCACGCTACAAGGTGTCGGCTTGGCTGGCGTGAACACGCAGGCAGGCTGTTCGACGCATTTCCTCACCGGCTCTGCTGCAGGTGCTCACGCTGTCAACACGGACCTGTGTGGCAGCTCCTTCCCTGCTCATCCTAGCGGTGTAGTTGATGCTACTGTGAACATCTCACCTGACACAACCAATACTTGTTTGCCTACGCGTCTCAAGGAGGTGATGGTCACAGTTGCCGAGCCGACACTGGTTCAACCTGCAGAGAGCATCCAATTGCAGTCTACGCACCTGAAGTTGGCACTGGTCAGTGAGTACAAGGAAATGAAGACATCAGACTTGGGTGATGTATCTCAGATGGCAGAGCCAATTGCAGATTATGCTGAGGAAGTTTTGACTCTTGTAAATGGTGTATCCTTGTTCCTTGAGCTTTGGGTGGAACCTGAAGAGGTTGTATCATCGGAAACAACTTTGAAAGAGCTTTCTAATGAAGTGCTCCCTGAGATTGGAGGCTTATCCCTGTTTAAGGAGCTCGATGTGGATTCTGTAGATGAGGTGTTCAAGGACATGGAGTGGGATGAGGAGCTTGCCAACTGCATTGTCACTCACATTGGCAGCTCATCATTGTTCCGAGAACTGGTGGGGGAGATTGCCAAGCCAACACGCTTGGAGCATGGACTAGATAGAGTTGGACTGGTATTATTTGTACTACCTCCAGAAGAAAGCATGCTACAACAGCTACTTCTAAAGGCGATGCAACATGGCCCTAATATGGCTATACTTTTCTTGCCATGGGATCCCGGTGTGTGGATTGTTATTACAGAAATACCAGAGCTTAGTACAACAAGGAAACAAGAAACAAGAAGGCACGTGCAACAACGATTTTGGGATCCGGATGGTGGTTCACTACAGCTTGACACCAACGGCACCACGCTCACATTCCCATGGGATCCAGGAAACTTGCTGCAGTTCTTTAAGTTTACACCAAGTAGTCAATCCCTCAGTTTAGAAGATTTGAGATGTTGGAGTGCTCAGATCTCTATTTTCCGGTGTGACATGTGGGCATGGTTATACAGGTTATTAAAATATTTCAATATCTTGCAGAAGCTTGCATGTTGCTGGGCATGGCCAAGTTTTTCACTGGACGAAAATGCAGAGAATGACATAATGCTCAAGGGGACAAATTTACATGACTGTGACTATGAATTCTACTCCAACCAGCAGTCCAAGTTGCAGGTACAGCTGCCGCGGCATTCCGGCAATGTCCACATCACTGACTTGTGTTCAATATCTGTTCAGTCCATCATATGTACTCTGGGAAGGCCGTGGGATCCAGGCATTGTCGCAATCTGTGAGTGGCAAGTGCAAGGCAATATCAATGCTGAAGTTGGAGCTGCCATCCTTGACAGAATTGACTGAGCCATTGCTTGGGGGCAAGCAATGTTTCTTGGGGGCGGTAATGTCATGACCGCACATGTAGACCCACTGGGCCTTCTCGCCTTGGGCCAGCCTTGACTAGAGGGAATGGATGCATCGCAATATATGGTCGGGACAAGCTGCAGAGGCAGGACATGGAAGAATAGAACTGAACTCGGGTTGCTCCCGTTTCTCTCTCTCCCGTCCTCTTCCTCTCCGGTAGTCGTTCTCCACAAGCGGCAAACCTACGGTGGCGGCTCTCCACAAGCCGCGTTATCGTCTTCCTCACGCTCCGGCCATCTCCGGCAGCAAGGGGGTGTTACAACGCGTTGGTTAGACTTGCTACTATATTATATGAGCTGCTTTGTGAGTATTTTGCTAGTTTTAGTTCTCAGCTGATATGCAATGCAAGGCGTGAATATCGACACATACGAAACTGAACCTACAGATGCTTGGTGTTCAGCCTTGAATTTTGTATTTGTCAGGTTGTTGGTTTTCTCTAGAACGCTTATCTGCAACTAGGACTGCATGTGAGTTGATAGCATCAAACTACCTGTTTTCTCTGAGATCAGCCGGTACAAAACTCAACCTACAAATACTTGGTACAGTCTTAGAATTTTGTATTTATCAGGTTGTTGATTTTGTCGCATAACACTTGCCCTCAATCATGTAGGAAGACTTCCTTCTTGTGTGCAACCTTTTTTGAGCGTTTGATATCCAGATTGTATATATTAGTTAGCATGTTCTCATCGATGAGAATGAAACAGTGTGATCCAGTAGTACTACTGATCGGGCAATTTCACGTCACCAATGGCATGCGAATGGATCTCTCGGTATATGTTACACCCTATCGCTAAGGGTACAGAAGGCTTCCTCACGGATTCGACGGCCTAAGTATTCGCATACATTTTAAATCTTTGAACCATGTGCTACATATCACACACAATCCTAAATCGTTAATCGTGTGCATAAGCTTGAAATATCACACATGATTTGTGTGTCATTTATCATGTGTAATATAAATTGCCACCTCGGATCCCGTTCGATGTGTGTATTCTCGTCTTCGTCCCGTGTGCCACACGTTAGCACTAAGCACCGACGAGGCCTATAAAATGATCTTCGCCGTCGTCCTAGTGAACACAACACACCACACTGTAACATCACATTTCAATGGTCACCATAAGAAAACCGATCATACTTCTAATTAATGTGTCTTAGTGGAGGCTTGTCGTGCCCACCGCAGCGTCCGGGAGCTCCCCCTGTCTTTGGGGATTCCGAGAACTGCCCGCTCACGCGTCGTCACTGTGCTGAGCACGTGTGTCCAGGAGGAGGAGGAGGTGGAGACAAACTCCGTTAGAAATTGAAGATGAACGACTATACGAGCGTGACGCCAGAGAATTACTTGCCTCGACTCAAGTCGTGGGAGTTGGCTGAGCGCCTGAGCGGCTGAGCGTGAGGCCGTAAAGGTTGTGCGTGATACCAAAGCGACCGACGAGGACCATGAGGACATATTATCACATGGTGCAGCAGTTCATGACTACAAAACACAGCGCACATGTGACGATGGGCAATGCCGTAGCCAACACAACACTAGTAGAAAACAAGCCATCTGTCACGGGCCGTAAGGGCTCGTTGTCCCGGTCGCGCGCCCGGGACAACGTGTTCGGGACAAAAAGGGGTGGCCTTTTGTCCCGGGCACGCCACGACCCGGGGCCAAATGGGGATCCACGTGGCCGCGGCAGCGAGCGACTGCCCGGCTACCTTTTGTCCCGGTTCGTATTACGAACCGGGACCATATATTTTTTGTTTTTGTTTTTTGTTTCCTTTTTTCTGTTTCTTTTCCTATTTCATTTCCTGTTTTCTTCTTTTCTTTTTCATTTGTGTTTTCTGTTTTACCCTTTCTTTTGTGTTTTGTTGTCGATATTCCTATTTCATCTCAAACAAGTTTGGTAAACATATTATACGCTACTATATGGTACTTGCTATATAGAAACATTATCATTATTACATGGAGTACTCCGAATCTAATATTTACAACCAGCCGATGAGATCATTAGATCGATGACATAGAGGCATTATACCCTACTTTCGACCTGCTTTAGTACTGCATTCGACCTTCCTCTTTTGAGCCGCTTGAGTACTGCATTCCGCCCCCCTCTGAAGCACATAGTCCATCAGAAAGCCTGACACCTCCTGCGCAATTGGGAGTAGGCGGTACTTTGCATCTAGCCGGTTCCGGATGTTTTCAAACTGTAAAGGAGAGATCAACAACATTAATATATCAATCATTATAAAAATAATTCCATTTGAAAAGTGAACAAAATTGAATAAACAAGTTTTAATATATTCTTTACGTACAGCTTGCCATTCATTCCGCCGCTCATTGATGTGTGAACGCATTAACTCGCAGACATAGAATACACATAAATTAGTGCCTTGTTGCTGCTTCGCACACTTTAAGAGAGAATATGATAGGATTCAATTAAATAATAATAGAAGGTACTAAAAATGGTATTGGGACATAGCTATGACTACTTACCTCTTTTAGTTTAAAAGTTACGTACACCCTTGTGTAATCCGGTGAACTTGTCCCAAACCCTGCACGGTATAGAAAATGATTAAATAAGTTATTAATTTCCCTATATTAGAACGGAACAGGCCGACTACGGTAATGATTGAAATTACCTCTGAAACATTAGTTGCAAGTCGATTAACTTCTCAAGCGGTTTGTTTAATGGGTCGTATATGCATAATTTTGCCCGTTCAACCTCAATCTCAAGCAGTATCCAGTGATATCTGCGCATGTTTATATACGTTAATAACTCATCAATTACACTTAATATCGAGAAAGCAAATTAGTCAATATGTACAAGACAGTAAATAACTCACTCGAAGTTGTAAGGAAATAGTATGTAGGTTTTGTAATATTGCGGCATTAAGTATGAGAGCAAAAGCTCCTCCGTATTCTCTGGGTATTTTAATATACCATAATGGTGAACTCGATTTGGGTCAACGAACCCAACGTTATTATCAGCTCCAAGCTTCCGAGATTCTATAATCTTCAGTCTGCATAATAACATAGTAGAAAAGGATAATTACAGGCAATGAAAAACAAGCTAAGCTAGAGAATTAATGACATGCATAATTTAATCACTTACAGAACAATATGCACTCATGATAGATTTGTCGAGGGCGTCAAAATTGAATAACTGGAATAATTCTGGGAGCTCAATATGAAGCTCATCATCACCTGGGCCATAATGAGACTTTTGAATTTTCGCATAGATATAGTCTCCATCATTATGGGCCGTGTAAGACATGTACCAGTCATGTAATTGGTGCATTCTTGCTGGTAGGTTGCGCAGGTGAGAAGGGTCGATCAGATTCTGCCCTCTAACATATTGCTGCGCCATTTCCGCAAACTCGACAGTTTCGCCCGTTTGTAAGGCGCGAAGGTATGAAACAGACATACCTAATTCTCCAGCTTTCTTCTCAATTTCTGTCTCCTCTGCACCACTGGGCAACACTCTGAGCGCGGTGACCGATTGTACCGCCTGCATTCCGAGCTGGGGAACGTCTCTATTCTTGTTTGCACCCGCAGCCCGTTTTCTTCGTTCTTCTCGCACTCTTCTAGATGTACGCACCAGAACGCGTACATAGTCATCGTTCATATTCATCTGATACTGCGATGGCTGCGTAAGAAATTCATAGGCCCACTGTATCGCTTCCGGAGAATATACCGGCTTTGGTGGAGACTTCTTCCGTGTCAAGGATAACTGGGTAGGAGGCGGCGGAGGAGGCGGCGGTGTCATCTTCCTCGCTTTCTTAACCGAACCGCTCTTCAGAGTACTAGTCGACGCTGCGGTGGACGACTTCTGCTTATTTTGCGGCGGCGGAGTTGGCTGACGCGGCGGCGGAGTTGGCTGACGCGGCGGAGTCGGCTGACGCGGCGGAGTCGGTTGACGCGGCGGCGGAGATGGAGATGGACTGGCGCCTTGGTCGTCGTTGTCGTTGTCGGGGAGGTCCGGACTGGCATGTGGACTGGGAGGGGGATTGCTTCTAGTGCAAATTTGCTTTTGCAACAAGTGTGGGAACACGATGTATTCCTTTTTCCATAAGCAGGAAGTCTTGCAGGCATATCTCAATTCAATCTCGTCTTCTCCCGTAGGGTAGTCCAGCTTTATTCCCTCATATCACTTCATTACCTCATCAACCCCGACAACAGCATAGCCATCTGGAATCGGGCCACAATGATAAGTTCCATCTGGTTTATGCGGTACGGCAAAACCGTCCGCCACCTTCACGGTTATGTTCAAGCATGGCACATGTAGCTCGCACAGTTCCTGTTGACTGGTACAATCCACGGGGTGACAAGGACCCGAGGGGGAACCTGGGCGAACGAGCTCCGTGGAAGCCACACTGCTTCTCTGCATAGATTTTGGACCAGGAGAAGGATCTTCGTGCGTCTCAGATTCGCAGGAATTCCGTGGACGCCGCCTCTCAGCCTTGAGCTCTGCTATCTCCTTCTCGTGCGCTGCTAATTTATCTTCTAGCTTCTGCATCCCGTCTTTCTCGATGTTCTTCTTTCTTGCTCGGCTTCTGTAAGTCCCGACATCTAAGGGAAACCCAATCTTCCACGGAACGGAGCCGACGGTTCCTCGTGTTCGTCCACTGTGTTCAGCATTCCCAAGGGCTCGCGATAGCTCGTCATTCTCTCTGTTTGGATGGAACGTGCCTTCCTCCACCTCCTTCATTACGTCTCTGATTTTTTTGAGAGGGTCTCGTCCGTGGTCCTTGGTAAAAATACATTCCCCTGTTTCTGGGTGCAACTTTCCACCAATGCCATAGAACCAAGCCTTAAGTCGTTCGGGCCAATCCAATGTCTCGAACTCTATATCTGTAGCCGCTAGCTCATCCTCCATTTTCTCCCACTTAGCCTTGGCCGTCTGATAGCCACTTGACCCCATAACATGGTGATATTCCTGAAGGGGATCGAGTGCAGAAAACAAAAAAATTCCTAACAATGATATCCTTAAAATATGCCAAGATCTATTCTATGCAGATATAGTAGTACGAACGGAGATCGGAATACATACCCTTGTAGACCGAAAGCGGGTATTACGTTCCCGCACAAACGTTGTCGATGAAGACCGACGAAACCGACCTCAAGGTCGTGTAGAGGAAGCAGACCTCCCAGCACCGCTAGCGTAGCACCTCGCAGGGCGTTACACACGTACGGTGGAGACGACGGCCTCCGAAGCTCCAGTCCAGGACGAGCAGCGGAAGACTTGGACCGGAACACCAGCAGCGCGGCAGCGGGCTATGGTGGAAGAGATCCCCCTCTCAACTCGGCGCAACTCCGACAAAGGGAATCACGAAATCGAGAGAGAATTGGGGAATTAATTGGTTGAATTAAAAGGCCAGGGGTGCCCCTTCTTATATAGGCTCCCAGGGGGGAGCCAACCTGGCAGCCAGGCAATGTGGGACTAATCCCACATGCCTGGTGCGGCTATGGCTGGTGCGCCGGTCCCTTGGTGGGCCTCTTGGCCCACCTGGGTCGGCCACCCAAGCCCCCACCGAATTCCCTAGGGAATTTTTCCCTTCTTGGGCCTTCTTTCGACCAGAAGGCCCATTTAGGGAAATCAGCCTAAATAAATTCGAAAATAAATATATAAAATCATATTTAGACATTAATTACACTAATTAATATCAAACATATTATATATAATTTATTCTAGCTCCGAAAACTATTTCGTCGCTGCCCGATCTCCATCGGATCTCTCCCGGGACGTTCCCGGTGATCTCTTTCCTTTCCGGTTGTCTTGTCGAAACCCCTTAAGTGTGTTACCCTAGCGGTTCGATATAATAACAGGTACGATCGAGACTCCTCTCCGATCAACGACTAACTCGTAGGCCTGGACCCCATGAATTAATCCCTGTGATATAACGAATGACTCCCATCTATCAAACCTGAACGTAAAGTCTTAAACCTTTTGCCATAGCGATACTTAGCGTGTCCGAGCGTCGTTCATAGATATCTCCATATCTAGCTTGACCTCGTTACCGACAACACTATCTTCTACTCGTCTATGATTTCATGTCTCCGTGACCTAGTCACATGCTTGCAAGCTCATTAGACATAATCTCACCGAGTGGGCCCTAGAGTATCTATCCTGCTATGCGGACTGGCAAATCCCGCTCTTGACCCCTCGTCTCAACTACTCCTTTCCGATACCCAAAAGTATCACCGTTATTGTCATACTAATTAAGATACGACGTTTGGTGCAATCAAAGTATCTTTCAGGAATAACAATAAGAGTTGGTCTCACGGTCAAAGGCGTAATGACTACGTCCTACAAATATGGGTATGTCCATCACATCGTTCTCCAACGATATGACTTCCATTGCCGACCGGCGCCATGCCCTATGATCGGGAAACCTCGATCATCGATCGCGCAACGAAACTAGTCTTAGTAGAGGCTACTAGGGACCTGGTTGTTTACGCATCACACCTGTATTAATGTTTCCGCTTAATACGGTTACAGCATGACACAAAAACGTATTATGAACAAACGAGATATGATAAAGAAGTACACTTTATTAATTGCCTCTAGGGCATATCTCCTTCGGTCTCCCACTTGCACTAGAGAGTACAAATTAATCTAGATTACAACTTGGTAAAAGCTTAACACCCATAGCTAACTGGTGTTTTTCATGCTTGTCAAGCGGAAGAGGCTTCGTCAGAGGATCTGCCACATTCAGATCCGTATGCACTTTGCAAATCTTCACTTCGCCTCCTTGTTCGTACTGTCGTATCACATGGAAGCGTCGGAGAATGTGTTTGGCGGTGGAGTGAGACCTTGGCTCCTTGGCGTTAGCAATGGCACCCGTATTGTCGCAGAAGAGGACCACGGGGTCTTGCACGCTCGGGAACACTCCAAGTTCAATGATGAACTTCCTCAGCCACACAGCTTCATTCGCGGCTTTGCAAGCAGCAATGTACTCCGACTCCATTGTAGATTGCGCGACGATGGGTTGCTTCCCACTTCTCCAGCACACGGCGCCCCCATTCACCTTGAACACATAACCTGTCTGTGACTTAGAGTCATCGGGGTCTGAGCAGAAACTTGCATCCACGTAACCTGTTACGCCAAGTTCTTCATCGCAGCCACCATAGACAAGGAACATTTCCTTTGTCTTATTGAGATACTTAAGAATGCTCTTAACAGCAATCCAATGCGCCATTCCAGGATTACTCTGGAAACGGCTTGTCAAACTTAGAGCTAATGCCACATCAGGTCTAGTACTTAACATTGCATACATAATCGATCCTATGGCTGAAGCATAAGGATGTTTAGTCATATCGGCCTTATCCTGTTCCGTTACCGGACACTGTGCCTTTCGCAATGTTTTATTCTTGATAACCGGCAGAGAACCCTTCTTTGCCTTCTCCATACCAAAACGCTTCAGTATTTTATCAAGATAAGTACTCTGACTCAACGCTAATAGACGTCTTGATCTATCACGATAGATTTTAATGCCTAAGACGTATGCAGCTTCTCCTAAGTCCTTCATGGAAAACTTACTGTTTAAATAATCCTTCACGCTATTCAGAAGTTCCACATCATTCCCTATCAACAATATGTCATCTACATATAGTGCTAAGAACACAACCGAGCTCCCACTCATTTTCTTGTAAATGCAGGTCTCTTCCAAATTTTGGACAAATCCAAAACCTTTGATTACCTCATCAAATCGAAGATTCCAGCTCCGAGATGCTTGCTTCAATCCATAAATGGAGCGCTGAAGCTTGCATACCTTGCCAGCATTTTCTGGATCGACAAAACCTTCCGGTTGTACCATGTACAACTCTTCCTCAATGTTTCCATTTAGGAAGGCTGTTTTGACATCCATCTGCCATATTTCATAATCGTAATAGGCAGCAACTGCTAACAAAATCCGAATAGACTTCAGCATCGCTACCGGTGAAAAAGTTTCATCGTAGTCAATCCCATGAACTTGTCGGAAACCTTTTGCGACAAGCCGAGCTTTATAGACGGTCACATTACCATCAGCATCAGTCTTCTTCTTAAAGATCCATTTATTCTCGACGGCCTTGCGCCCTTCGGGAATATCCATCAAAGTCCACACTTTGTTATCATACATGGATCCTATTTCGGATTTCATGGCTTCTAGCCATTTCTCGGACTCTAGACTCGCCATTGCCTCCTTGTAGTTCGTAGGTTCGTCTTGTTCAATTAACATGACGGTACAAACCATGTTGCCATACCATTCTGGTGCGATACGAGATCTACCAGACCTACGAGGTAGAATACTTTCCTCGACAGTTTCTCCCACTCCATCTGTGGAGGACGTTTCCGGAACAGCTTCCGTTGCGCCACTCGGAATCTCGAGTTCAGGATCAACGATCTCATCGAGGTCTACCTTCCTCCCACTTACTCCTTTCGCGAGAAACTCCTTCTCTAGAAAGGTACCGGTCTTCGCGACAAAAGTTTTGCCCTCAGCTTGGTTGTAGAAGGTGTATCCTACGGTTTCCCGCGGATATCCTACAAAGACGACTTTCTCCGACTTTGGTTCGAGTTTGTCGGGCTGTAGTTTCTTAACATACGCCTCACAACCCCAAACCTTCAGAAACGATAACTTAGGCTTCTTGCCATACCATAATTCATACGGTGTCGTTTCAACGGATTTGGACGGAGCCCTATTTAAAATGAATGCGGCTGTTTCTAACGCATAACCCCAGAAGGATACGGGCAAATCGGTAAGAGACATCATAGACCGGACACTATCCAGTAGAGTACGATTACGTCGCTCGGACACGCCGTTACGTTGCGGTGTTCCAGCAGGCGTAAGTTGGGGTACGATGCCACAACTCTTCAGATGTGTGCCAAACTCAAAACTCAAATACTCGCCACCACGATCGGATCGGAGGTGCTTGATTTTCTTGTTAAGCTGATTTTCAACTTCACTTTGAAATTCTTTGAACTTTTCAAAAGTTTCAGACTTGTGTTTCATCAAATAGATATAACCGTATCTACTCAAGTCATCAGTGAAGGTGATGAAGTAACGATAACCATTGCGTGTCGATACGCTCATTGGTCCACACACATATGTATGTATGATCCCCAATAAATCCGACGCCCGTTCAACGAAACCTTTGAACGGTGTCCTGGTCATTTTGCCCATAAGGCATGGTTCGCATGTATCGAGGGATCCAAAATCCAACGAGTCCAAAAGTCCATCGGAGTGGAGTTTCTTCATGCGCTTTATACCAATATGACCAAGACGGCAATGCCACATATACATGGCGGTATCATCACTACACTTAATCCGTTTGGCTTCTATGTTATGGATGTGAGTACTACGATCGAGATTCAACAAGAATAAACCATTACTCTCGGGAGCATCAACATAAAAGATATCATTCATATAAATAGCACAACTGCTTGATACTGATTTAAATGAATAACCGTCTTGTAACAGGCAAGACCCACTTATAATGTTTACACTCAACGATGGTACAAAATAACACTTATTTAAAACCAAAACTAATCCCGATGGTAGATGTAGAGGGAGCGTGCCGACAGCCACCACGTCGACTCTCGATCCGTTGCCGACGCGCATCGTCACCTCATCCTTAGCCAGCCGCCGTTTATTCCGTAACTCCTCCTGAGAGTTACATATATGAGCAACAGAACCAGTATCAAATACCCAAGTGTTGCTACGGGCGGATGTAAGGTACACATCTATAACATGTATATCAAATATACCTTGCTCTTTGTCGACTATCTTGCCAGCTTTCCTATCCTCCAGGTACTTGGGGCAATTGCGCTCAGGTGATCCGATGGTCACCACCATCTTCTCCAGCTTGATTTCTAATTCGGCCACTTCGAGCATCTTCAGGATTTCCGACAGGGGTTTTGACGTCCCTTTCATGCCGTAGTCCACGATGGCGTTCTTATAGCTAGGGGGCAGAGAAATCAGCACCCTATCAATAACCAGCTCTTCTGGGATCACACTTCCCAGATCATTCAGGAGCTGAACGCAGCCAAAAAACTTGGCTAAGTGCTCACTTATATTGCCGTGCTCTTCCATCTGGGCTGAGAAGAAAGGCACGGATGCTTCGAACCTCTCAGCCTTGACTTGTCGTGCAAAAACAACCATGAGTTCAGTGATTATCTCATAAGCACCCTTGTTCTCGAAATGGTTTTGCAGGTCAGCCTCCATGGCAAAGAGCATGCCTCTCTGGACATAAGAAGAAATCTCCGCCTTAACCTCATGGACATTCCTTTCGATTTCTGAGGCGGTGTTTGGCAGATCACCTAAGGGGGCTTCAAGGATATAGGCCACCTTGTGGGTTTCAAGAATGGACTTCAGGTCGCGGAACCAGGACACGAAGTTAGACCCATCGGTCTTAAGCTTCTCTTTCTCAAGGAACAGGGCTAGGTTAAAGGAGGGGTGAGACATCTACAATGGAATTTGCAACAACATAAGACCTTGTTCATAATAATTTTGAGTTATAGTATTTTTAGAAAATAACTAACATAACTCCCACTCAAACGAACATCCCTCCTGGTCGTTTAAGCGATTACACGACCCCTATCCATCGCACCACCCCTCATCGTCAGAGCCGGCAGCACAACTTCAAGGGTAGACAATTGTCCATCACAACAACTCTGTGACTCATGCTCGACCTTTCGGCCTCCGTGTTCCGAGCCCATATCTGCATATGCTAGGCTCGCCACTATAACCTCCACGTAACGCTTGTGCAACATGGCTTACACCCACTGTATGCGAACGACGATATGTCTGACACCCGATCGTCACGGCTTGCCTCATAACGTAGAACTTTCTTGGTGGTGCTCGTTGGAGGAAGAACACTAGTGGTATTTTGAAGGGATCATCTTATATATGACTACCGCCGCGTAACTAATATATACTAATATATATAATCACACAATATAAGATGCACACAATAACATCAAATGTAATGCGATGTGATATAGTCCATTGCGCCATGATCTTCTTGGCGCCCGCAGTTCATAAACAATTTAATAAACCTACCTTGACCATATCACACAGCCCCTGCAAAATAAAGTTAGACGCTTCTACTTTATCTTTTGCATATTTTACGTGGCTTGGGGCTGTCGTAAATAGAACCGCTTCATACCTACGAACCTTATGACCACAACAACGATCCAATAATTGCATGTTTAAGCATCCCTTTCGGGCCCTCCATTGAAAATGCAAGACCAACTAAAGAGAGAGAGACAGACACCCGCCAGCCACAGATACGGTACAAGTTGTATGTCAGTAGTGGAACCAGTCTCGCGTAAGCGTACGCGTAAAGTCGGTCCGGGCCGCTTCATCAACTCGATGCCGCTGGAATCACAAGTGCACGCTAGAGGGTAGCAAATAACAGGAACGGTGCCCCCGTGCAGAACACGGGTTCTAACAGCGTATAGCTATATCTACGATAGATCGGCTCTTATACCACTGAAGGGGATCGAGTGCAGAAAACAAAAAAATTCCTAGCAACGATATCCTTAAAACATGCCAAGATCTATTCTATGCAGATATAGTAGTACGAACGGAGATCGGAATACATACCCTTGTAGACCGAAAGCGGGTATTACGTTCCCGCACAAACGTTGTCGATGAAGACCGACGAAACCGACCTCAAGGTCGTGTAGAGGAAGCAGACCTCCCAGCACCGCTAGCGCAGCACCTCGCAGGGCGTTACACACGTACGGTGGAGACGACGGCCTCCGAAGCTCCAGTCCAGGACGAGCAGCGGAAGACTTGGACCGGAACACCAGCAGCGCGGCAGCGGGCTATGGTGGAAGAGATCCCCCTCTCAACTCGGCGCAACTCCGACAAAGGGAATCACGAAATCGAGAGAGAATTGGGGAATTAATTGGTTGAATTAAAAGGCCAGGGGTGCCCCTTCTTATATAGGCTCCCAGGGGGGAGCCAACCTGCCAGCCAGGCAATGTGGGACTAATCCCACATGCCTGGTGCGGCTATGGCTGGTGCGCCGGCCCCTTGGTGGGCCTCTTGGCCCACCTGGGTCGGCCACCCAAGCCCCCACCGAATTCCCTAGGGAATTTTTCCCTTCTTGGGCCTTCTTTCGACCAGAAGGCCCATTTAAGGAAATCAGCCTAAATAAATTCGAAAATAAATATATAAAATCATATTTAGACATTAATTACACTAATTAATATCAAACATATTATATATAATTTATTCTAGCTCCGAAAACTATTTCGTCGCTGCCCGATCTCCATCGGATCTCTCCCGGGACGTTCCCGGTGATCTCTTTCCTTTCCGGTTGTCTTGTCGAAACCCCTTAAGTGTGTTACCCTAGCGGTTCGATATAATAACAGGTACGATCGAGACTCCTCTCCGATCAACGACTAACTCGTAGGCCTGGACCCCATGAATTAATCCCTGTGATATAACGAATGACTCTCATCTATCAAACCTGAACGTAAAGTCTTAAACCTTTTGCCATAGCGATACTTAGCGTGTCCGAGCGTCGTTCATAGATATCTCCATATCTAGCTTGACCTCGTTACCGACAACACTATCTTCTACTCGTCTATGATTTCATGTCTCCGTGACCTAGTCACATGCTTGCAAGCTCATTAGACATAATCTCACCGAGTGGGCCCTAGAGTATCTATCCTGCTATGCGGACTGGCAAATCCCGCTCTTGACCCCTCGTCTCAACTACTCCTTTCCGATACCCAAAAGTATCACCGTTATTGTCATACTAATTAAGATACGACGTTTGGTGCAATCAAAGTATCTTTCAGGAATAGCAATACGAGTTGGTCTCACGGTCAAAGGCGTAATGACTACGTCCTACAAATATGGGTACGTCCATCACATCGTTCTCCAACGATATGACTTCCATTGCCGACCGGCGCCATGCCCTATGATCGGGAAACCTCGATCATCGATCGCGCAACGAAACTAGTCTTAGTAGAGGCTACTAGGGACCTGGTTGTTTACGCATCACACCCGTATTAATGTTTCCGCTTAATACGGTTACAGCATGACACAAAAACGTATTATGAACAAACGAGATATGATAAAGAAGTACACTTTATTAATTGCCTTTAGGGCATATCTCCTTCAATTTCTTCTTTGCTGCATTTTTCTTATTTATCTCTGACCTTTTCTTAACTTCATTCGATAGCTTGTACGCCTTAAAATCGTCCCACTCATCTTTTATGTTTTGAAAGATCCCGACGAATTCTGGAGTCGTACCTTCAGTTACCAACTTGTTTAGCCTTTTCTTCCAGCTGCAGAACAGTTGTCCCATCTCCATCAAAGCCCAGGCCTTGCATCGGTTCTCTATAACAGGGTCATCTCCATCCTCCTCTGCTGGTAAAGTGAAATTCTTCATGAGCTCGGTCCAAAGGCGTTCTTTGTCTTCCTTGGGGACATAAGTAACCCCCTCTCTTGGCACCTTTGGCTGATTCCATTCATGAGTCGTGATGGGGATTCTGTCCCTAACAATGGCTCCGCACTGACTTACAAATTTTTTTGCGTGCTTGACGGGAGCAATCGGTTTGCCTTTTGCATCGATTACTTAAATGTGGTACTTTTGAGTCCCGGTCAGTTTTTTTGTCCCGCTTCGTGGCTCGCCTCGTTTCGTAACATCTGACTTGGCGAATGTTTTTTTGCTCGATCCGGAGGGCTAAAACAAGAAAGAAGTGGTAGTTAATATATGTACATACACAAATCAATTAACACATCTATTCAACATAGACGAACACCGGAGGGCTAATATATACCTCGCCGGACGACTTTCCAACAGCAGAGTCGGAGACGTCTATTTTGTCGGAAGGCCCCTCCAATCCATCACCGGACTCGTTCAGGAACTGTGCGGTGAAATCGTCTGAGTCGTTCTCCTGTCCCTCTACAGGACCTTCGCGGATGATGTTCATCATGTCCTCTTCTTGTTCATGGTCTCTACCGGGCTCCATAGTTTCTGCAATTTATTAAGACAAATTCACATCTTCATTTCTATTTGCATATCGATTAAAGTATCATATATATTATTAACCATGAAGGTGGCGGAGTAGTCGAACAATGCTATTTTCATAGTTAAATATCGATTAAATATCACTAATATAGTCGAAAAATCCATTTAAAGCAACAATATTACATCTCGAACAATTAATTTACATTTTCTTGCTCGTCTCAGACAGTGGCGCACTAGTCGAACAATGTCGGGGCTCCGAGAGAGTGGCGGCTTCGAGAGGGCGGTGGCTACGACGCGGTGACCAATTCGAGTACCTGCACGCAACAAATTTTGTCATGACACACAAAATAATATCACATTTGCATTTGCAACGATATTCCAACAAATTTTATGTTTATTCAAACTTATTCAAACACACAAAATAATGACACAACAACATGTATTTTCTTTTTATGAACATTTTGATAAAAAGTTTGTATTTTTCTGATTTAAAATAATTTAATTATGATTTTCTATAGTTTAACATAGTTTCTGAAAATGATGACGTCGTGCTGACGTCATCAATGGTGAACCGAATCCAGTAGAGGTCGAATTCGACGAATTCGTGCGATTTTGCATGAATTGATTGGTGCATTCTATAGAGGGCGACGAGGGGGCCTAGTAGTGGTGGCGCCGCTAGCACAATGTCACCGGAGAGTCACCGGCGACGACCGAAGCGGCGGCGGCCGGAAGAACTCTAGCTAGGGTTTCGATTTCTTCTCCTAGGCGACGCACGCGGTGGCGGCGGAGTGCAGCACGGTGGCGTCGAGAGAGAGGGAGGAGGAGAAGAGGACTCACCTCGTCGCCCTCGGCAATGGCTCGACGGAGCTCCGGTCTCGGCGAGGAAGAAGACGCCGAAGATGGCCGGAGGCGCGCACGGGGAAGGACGGATGCGTGGGGATGGCGAGGGCGGAGGCGGCAGCAGTGCGCAGCGGCGTCGGGGATGGCCGGAGGCGCGGGGACGGCGAGGAAGGAGGCGGCGGCGCGACGGAAAAATTCGGCAGCGTAACGGTAGGAGTGGGGAATTTGCTCCGGGTTGTGGCTCTTCCCGGGGACAAAGTGTTGCTTATATAGGAGGACCCCCTATTGTCCCGGTTTGTGGCTGGAACCGGGACAAAAGGGGGGTCTTTTGTCCCGGGTTGTGCCACCAACCGGGACAAATGCGCATTTTCGGCCGCCTCGGCTTCGCGCCTTTGCACCCCCCCTTTTGTCCCGGTTTGTGGCTGGAACCGGGACAAAAGGGGGATTTTCAGTTTTTCTTTTCCATTTTAATTTTCCAAATAATTTGAATCTGGTTTTGAGTAGCTTTTGCATATTATGTAATTTGACAAAACTTTCAATATGAAAAGTGTTTGAATTTGACTAACTAATATGAAACTATTTTCTGTTTTCTATAATAATTATTTTAACTACTTTAAAAATAGTTTGAATATGAATTTGAAGAAAATTTTGTAGATTTTGTAATTTGACAAAACTTACAATATGAAAAGTGTTTGAATTTGACTAACTAACACAAAATTATTTTCTGTTTTCTATAATAATAATTAACTATTTTTAAATAATTTGAATATGAATTTGAAGAAATTTTGTAGATTTTGTAATTTGACACACCCTGATCCAACGGCTCACAAGTGATCGAAAGAAACACACGATCTGTGTGCTTCTTCCTTATTGGTGGGATTCTCTTTAGACCCGGTCTCCTTAAGCCGCTTTAGTCCCGGTTGGTGGCTCGAACGGGGACTAAAGGTATGTTTCTTCCCGCCTTATTTCTTCCCGCTCTTTCTACCGCTTCCCGCCCTCCGTCTTCCCGCCATTTGTCACTATATATATGTAGTCATGGCCTCCATTGGCATAGCACATCTAAACTCATATCTGCAACCTCATCACTCTCCCATGGCTTCCACCGTACCCACTCTAACCAACTCGGAGGCGGAGGAGCTTTACGCCTCGAACTACCCCTGCCCGCCCGGCTACGCCGTCCCCGCCGGCTAGAGGCTGAGCACCGGAGGCGTGCCGGTCCCTCTGGTCCCTCAAGGTTTGGCGCGCCGGGCGGTCATCACGAACCACTACTACCTCGAGCTCACTCCGGAGCAGCGGATGGATCCCCGCTGGAATCCCGACTACCGCCCGACTTGGCTCGCCTTCTTCATCAATCAGCGTGAGAGGGCGCTCGCCAGGTACGAGGGGGACGGCCCGCCTCCTTCGAACTTCAACGAGGCCAGTCGTCGGCTGTGGTGGGGCGGTCGGACACTCCGGAGCGTCATGGACTACATCACGGCCGGCGATAACCCCCGCCTGCGCTACCCTCAATTCCAGTCCAGGCGAGCGCCGCCCGACGACAGCGATGACGACAGCGGCGACTACGACGACCTCGAGGACGAGTTTTATAGGCCTAGGCAGGAGTATGACTAACCTGAGCCACAAATGGTTCGTCTATGTACCCAAGATTGTTGTCATTCCCTAATGCTAAAAGTTTTCATGTTGAGCACTTGGGAGCTGTTGGATCAACACTATCACTTCCAAACCGGGACTAAAGAAGCACACGGATCGTGTGTTTCTTTCAAGCACTCGTGAGCCGTTAGATCGGGGGTGTTTTTTTTTTTGAGGGCTTGTGAGCTGTTGGATCAACACTATCACTTCCAAACCGGGACTAAAGAAGCACACGGATCGTGTGTTTCTTTCAAGCACTTGTGAGCTGTTAGATCAGGGGTGTGTTTCTTTCAAGCACTTGTGAGCCGTTAGATCAGGGGTGTGTTTCTTTTGTCCCGGGTTGAGCCACCAATCGGGACTAAAGATGCCTCCCCCTGGTGATGCTATAAATAGGTGTTCAGACCTTCTGCACAATCCAGGCAAAGGCAGAGGACTCCTCTAGGAACCAGCTTCTCGAAGATGTCCTTGTGAGCATACTTAGGACATCTTCGAGAGCCTTGGCTTAGAAGCATTCTCTTGTGAGTTAGGAGGAGGAAGCATACATGTCTAAGCTATGTTAACACTTAGTGTAGTTCATTTGATATACAAAGCCACCGTTTGGCACTCACAAGCCACCGTCGACGGATCCATTTGATATAAAGGTAAAAAAAGCATCTTCTTGACATAAAATGTTTAATACATTATTACACATCGCACCAACATCTGTTACACAAGGTGGTTCATATAACTTCAGGGTCGGAACCATGGAGCATCTTCTTCATTCAACTTGATGATTGGGTCAATGGTCACTACGAAGGGCGGGATTTCATCAAAGTTGTTATAATCATTTGACATGCCTGTCTTGTCCTCCACTCCCACGGTGTTTCTTTTTCCTGAAAGAACTATGTGACGCTTCGGCTCATCGTATGATGTATTCGTTTCCATATTTTTTTCTTTTTTCGGTCTGATAGACATGTCCTTCACATAGAAAACCTGAGCCGCATCATTGGCTAGGACGAATGGTTCGTCTCTGTAACCAAGATTGTTTAGATCCACTGTTGTCATTCCGTACAGCTTGTCTCCCTGAACCCCGCCTTTCAGATTGACCCATTTGCACCGAAACAAAGGGACCTTAAAAGAAGGTCCATAGTCAAGTTCCCATATCTCCTGTATGCAACCATAATATGTGTTCTTCTGCCCATTGTTGTTTGTTGCATCAACGCGAACACCACTGTTTTGGTTGGTGCTCTTTTTATCTTGGAATGTCGTGTAAAATGTATTCCCATTTATCTCGTACCTTGGAAAGTAGATACAGTCGTAGATGGTGCCCTGGCCAACAAGTATAACTGTTCTTCAACATCTACTTTATTCCGGATATGTGTTCGCAACCAACCGCCGAAAGTCGCCATGTGTTTACGTATAATCCAGTTCTCAGACTGCCCCGCGTGTAGGGAGCATACAATATTCTTGTATTCATCGATATACGGGGTGTCGTCATGGCGAATAGACAGATGCCAACGGGTAGGCTAATGTGTGGGGCCGACGGACGCTAGAGGATTCGGGTAGGGATAGCGCGAATGGATCGCACACGAAGAACAGATCAACACGGGGATTTACCCTGCTTCGGGGCTCTCGTGAGGAGATAAAACCCCTACTGCAGCATCTAGCCTATCGGTGTATTCTTCCTCGGTATATGTGTGATACAAATTGCTCCATGAGCTGGGCAAGGCGTGCCTCTAAGAGGACTTGAGGAGGAAAGAGCAAAGGGGGAAAATGGGCAAGTCGTCCTCGTCCCCGAGAGGCCTTCCCCTGGTGCTCCTTATATAGAGGGAGCCCAGGGGACAAGATGTGGCCCACCGCATACTATTCATGCACTGTAGCTGAGGTGAATACTGGGGTCTTGTCACACTATTCACTGCGTCATGGGTATGGGCTTGGCACGTCTTGTGTGTCCTTAGCACTGCATCATGGGGATGGCTTGTCCTGTCCGTGTACTTGGTTTTGTCCTGTAGCGCTTGTCTTGGCATCTTCTCTGCTCAACCCGGCATGGTCATGCCGGATTCTTCTCTTCTCCCGAGATTCGGCATGGTTATGCTGGATTACCCTTCATAACCCGCTCTACCTGCACATAAGAGAAAACCAGAAGGTACCGACATACATATTGAAGGGGATTGCAGGCAGAAAACAAAAAATTTCCTAACAGCGATAACCTTAAACTAGCCAGGATCTATACTATGCAGATATAGTAGTACGAAGGGGTTCCGGTATACATACCCTTGTAGACCGAAAAGCGGGGATTACGCTCCCGCACAAGCGTTGCTGACGTAGACGCCGTAGCCGACCTCAAGGTCGCGGAGATCTTGGCGCGACGAAGAAGACGATGACGCGGCGATGTCGGTGAAACCGACGACGACCTCGAGGCCGTGTGGAGGAAGCAGACCTCCAGCACCACTAGCGTGGCACCTCGCAGGGCGTTACACACATACGGTGAAGCCGACGAACTCCGGGCCCGATCCAGGGACGAGCAGCGGAAGACTGGGACCGGAAGACCAGCAGCGCGGCGGCGTGCGTATGGTGGAGAAAACTTATCCTTGGCGCAACTCCAAACTTGGGAGTCACGGGATCCAAGGAGAGAGAGAGAGAGAGAATTGGTTGTGTCTCCAAAGGCCAGGGGTACCCATCTATATATAGGAGGCCAGGGGGCTGCCCAACCTGCCAGGCTGGCGGTGTGGGACTATTCCCACACCCCAGCCGGCCATGGTGGGTGTGCCGGCCCTAGGTGGGCCCCATGTGGCCCACCTAGGCCGGCCGAACCAAGCCCCTCCTCCTGGGGGGGGGGGACTTTCCCCCCCCTCATGGGCCTCTTTGCCCAAAGAGGCCCATTAAGGGATTTTTGCCTTTAAAAATTCAGGAAAAATTAAATAAAAATATATTTAACAATTAATTACACTAATTAATATTAAATACATATTACATAATTTATTCCGGCTCCGAAAACTATTTCGTCGCTGCCCGATCTCCATCGGAACTTTCCCGGGACGTTCCCGGTCTCTCTTTTCCTATTTTTCTCTTCCGGTAAAATGTCGACTCCCCTTAAGTGTGTTACCCTAGCGGTTCGATTATCTCACCAGACATGATCGAGACTCCTCTCCGATCAATGACTAATTCGTGGACCGAGGATACCCAGAATTAATCCCTGCGAGATAACGAATACTTTACCTTTCGAACCTAGACGTCTGAGTCTTAAACCCTTTGCCATGCGATACTTAGCGCGTCCGAGACTCGTTCATAGATATCTCCATACCTAGCTTGATCTCGTTACCGACGCTGCTAACTTCTACTCGTCCATGATCTTATGTCCTGGTGACCTAGTCACACGCTTGCAAGCTTGTTTGACATAATCTCACCGAATGGGCCCTAGAGTATCTATCCTGCTATGCGGACTGGCAAATCCCGCTCTTGATCCCCCGTCTCAACATACTCCTTTCCGACACCCGAGAGGGACACCTTTATTGTCACACTATGTAAGATATGACGTTTGATGCAATCAAAGTGTCTTCCAGGAATAGCAATAAGAGTAGATCTCACGGTCGAAGGCGTAATGACTACGTCCTACAAATATTGGGTATGTCCATCACGTCATTCTCCCAATGACATGACTCCATTGTCAACTGACATAAATGTCACATGATCGGGAAACCTCGATCATCAATTGCCCAATGAACTAGTCAAGTAGAGGCTACTAGGGACCTGGTTGTTTATCTACCACACGTGTATTAATGTTTCCGCTTAATACAGTTATAGCACGGTATAAAACATATATTGAACAATTGAGATATGATGAATAAACTATATTTATTAAGTGCCTCTAGGGCATATCTCCTTCAGTCTCCCACTTGCACTAGAGTAACACTTAGGCCCAGTTCTTTTGGGGCTTCTCAGGGGCTTAGAGGTGAAAAAAAGCCTAAACCCAAAAGAACTCGATTTTAAGCCGCTTCTTCCCACAGCCAGCTTCCACGGATCCTTCACAGTGGGAAGAAGCCGGGGTAACCCAACTTCCCGCGGCCGCCCTCAGCTTCCCGCAAGTAATATCGAACCGTTTCCTGAGTTGCCCCTGTTTGACACGAATATTACAGCGATTGCCACCGCGCAGCCAGTAGCAAACCGTTTTCTCTTTCCTTCTTTTCTTCCTCTCTCCCTTTCCTATGTCCTCAGCTAGGGTTCCTCCTCTGCCGCCGCCGCCCCATCGCCGCATGTGACCACCGCTCCGGAGCCGCACCTACCGGCACCCCTCGCTGCCGCCCGCCCGCCCGCCTCGAGCTCAAGCCCCCGTCGCCCGCCCTACTCTTTCCGCCGCCACCCACCTCAGCTCTAGCTCGCCCGCCCGCCTCGAGCTCCACGGCCTCCGTTCGGCTGCAGCCGTCCGTCAGCTCTCTTCCTCCGGCCGACCTGCTTCTCCCACTGCTACTGTGTGTGTTTCTTCTTCATTCTTCGAAGCAGCAGCTGAGGTCGGACAGGGTGTGCTGTTCGATCCCCTTGTATTTGCTTCCGCCTCCTCCTATCTCCAGATGCGTGCCGCAGAGGTTGATTTGCCGGCCGGCCGGAGACCTCCAGCTACCTCCCACGTCTGGCTGCCCCTCACTACTGCCGGCCGGCCGGAGCTGGTTGCTGCTGCCCAATCCTACCTCCGGCTGCGATTGCTCCATGTTGAGCTCGATTTTCCGGCCGGCCGAAGCCACATTGTTCTACACATCTAAAGAATATAACGCTGGGTGTTTCATTTTAGATTATGCGACTTACAATTGTTTTAGTGATGTTTTGAGTATCAAGCATGTATGCGTTTTGGTCTGAACCAATCCTTTCATACATGTATGCTGACACTGGACAATTTAATTCATGCTCATGTGCGTAGCAAAATAGTAAGAAATGACTCAAAACTAGTTAATTATAACATAAAATTATCTCAGGTCTATTACAGACTTTTCATCATACAACTAATACAATAAGCTAGGACAATAGAATCCGAAAAGAACTGGACTGTAAATTCTCAAGGGCTTATTTCCACAACTGTTTCTGTGGGCAGCTCAATCCCAAGTGGCTTATGCACAAGCCGGAGCCGAAAAGAACTGGGCCTTAATCTAGTTTACAACTTGGTAAAAGCTCAACACCCATAGCAACTTGGTGCATGCTTGTTTCGTGGAAGAGGAATACAGTCAACAGATCTCACACATTGAGATCTGTATGTGCTTTGCAACACTTCTATGTCAACCAGTTTGACATCATCCCGCATCTTATGATGACGGTGAAATATATCTTAGTCGATGGAGTGAGACTCAGTCCAATCACACTTGCTACTTCTGAAGTTGCCATATATTTCTATACCTATCATGTAGATTATGCGACAGTGCATTCATATGCTACTTCGCAAGCTAACCATGTCTTTCTTCAAAACAAAGGCCATCTCCTATATGAGATTTCTAGTCGTATGGGTCAGTGTCATAACTTGCATCATCGTAACCGTTTTACGGCAAGTTGTCTTACCACTCTTACCCTTTACCAGAAAACATATCTTCAGTTCTCACAGACACTGAAGAATATACTTAACGTTTGTTCATTGATCCACACAAGGATCACTCTAGAACCCGTTCTTCAACCAAGAACGTGGGTCACACCAAGTCGAGCTTTCAGTCTGATAGAATCTATGTCTGAGGCATAGAGGATGTCCAACATCATTTTTCTTTCATCAGCTATCACTGAAAATGCCAAGATAAACTTAATATTTTACCTAGTCATACAAGCAAGAACCTCTTTCTTCGCTTGTTCTATTCTGAAACACTTCAGAATCTTAACCTAGGAAAATATTTCGACCTAATGTTATTAAGCCCCTTTTTGATCTATACAATTATAGATCGAATGCCTAATACTCCTAACTTCATTCATAGGAAATTTAATCACTTAAATAATCCTTTATACTTTGCTAGAGGATCTGTATCATTCTCAATATGTCGTTACATAAAATCAGGAATGACACTTAGCTCCCACTTAAATACGCCATCCGTATATAAGACCAAGGAATTTCTTTTAGCTCCCACTCAAATATGCCATTCACATATAAGATCAAGAAAGCTACTTAGCTCCCACTCACTTCTTTGCAAATGCAAGTTTCTTCAACTATTTTGGACAACTCCAAAATCCTTTGATCACATCATCAAAGTGAAGATTCTAGCTCCGATATGCCTGCTTCAGCCCATGAATGGACAGCTGAAGTTTGCATACATGTTTAGCATCCTCAGGATCACCAAACCATTTCATTGTACTAATTACAACTCTTTCTTAATGATATCATTAAGAAACATGGTTTCTTTATCCATCTATTAATTTCTCAATTTGAAATTATAGTAATTGCTAAACGACCCCGAATAGATTTAGGCTTCGCCACTTGAGACAAACTCTCGTTGTGGTCAACTTTTGAATCTGTCGGAACTGTTTCACGACAAATCGATCCTTATCAGCGTCTATTCTCTCATAAAATTCCATATTCTATTAACAGCCTAGATGCCATCAAGAAGATCTCCCAAGTCATTACCTGGTAATCGTACATGGATTTTATCTCGGATCATATATGACTCATAGCCATTTCTCGGACTTAGGTCTACCATCTCTTCTTCGTAGTTCGTAGGTCTGTCATATTCCAATAATATGACCTTCATAACAAGATTGTCGTACCACACAGTGTGGAACACAGCCTTGTACGCCTACGTTCTCAGTATGAGCTCAGAGCATCATGATCTTTATCATCAACTTCTTTCAAGTTGAGGAGCATGACACCGGAAACACTTTCCGTTGCGCCACTCTGATGTCTGGAGAGGAAGTTCATTAACTTCGTCTTGCTCTACTTTCTTTCCCACTTATACCCTTGGACAAGAAACTATTTCTTTTGCAAGGTATATTCCGGCAACGTTTTTGCCTATGTCGTGAGACATGTACCCAACTAATTCTTTAGGTACGGTACACTACAAAGATTTATCCATTTCAGGTTTGATCACATCGAAACACTAAATTGCTGAAACGACAATCTAGGCTAAAAGCCATGCCATCACTCATATGGTATTGTCTCCATGGATTTAAATGGTTTCCCTATTATCTAACGTGAATGTTATGTTTCTACCATACGACTCCAATGATCACAATAATTCGGTAAGAGATTTATTTACCACACACTATCCGATAGGGTGCGATTACGACGTCCTAACATACCATGACACTATGGTATTCCATGCGACGTAATTTGTGGAACTCTTCTCACAAGTCTTCCAATGATATGCCAACATTATAACTCAAATCTTTATTTCCTCGATCTGTATCGCAGGAATTTGACTTTCTTGTTAAATTTATTTTCCTACTTCACTCTGAACTTGTTTGATCGAATCAAAATCTTCAGACCAACATTTCCTAAGTGGATATCCGTATATCTACTTGGAATATTCATGAAGTCTAGGAAACAAAGACTTCCACTATACGTTAAAGTACTTCATTGATTCACATACACCCACATGCATGATTCTCAACAAGTTATACTCAAACGTTCATTGAAACTTACGAAATAAAGATCTCCACTACACGTTAATTACTTCATTGATCCACATACATCAAAATGCATGATTTATCAATAAGTTATATGCCCGCTTTCCGAAAACGGTGTCTTGGTTATCTTGCAAGTGTCAAAAGATCAAATCTAAGGACTTGTAGATCCATCCGTATGGAGCTTGTTCATTGACTATAACATAGACATGACTTAAACGATAGTGCCACACGAATGTGGTGTCTTTATTAAGTTTGTATCCTTTGGCAATAATATTATGAATGTGGGAGCTTCTACCATCTAAATTCAAGTCGGCTTATGATCATTACTTCATAAATATAGGACAACGATTTTGTCACTAACATATATGAACTATTGTCTTGCTAGAGAAGACACACCTATAACGATCATACTAACAGGCGATCATAAAGAATTTATTCAAATGGTAGATCTAGAGGGAGAGTGTCTATGGCCATCACAACATTTTGTCTGCCATCATCAACACACATTGTCGCCTCATCCTTCCAAGCTACTCAAGCAGTAAATCTGGTTTTCATAAAACATGACTAGTATCAAAAACTTAGTCACTACTGCGAGTACTTGCTCAGGCAAAACATTCATAACGTGTATATCATATATACACCATCATCATTGATGGCTTCCCGGCGATCTGTTTCATCTTCTTGATTCTTCCAACACAATCAAGAACCATCAAGGTGAACGATTCCCCTTGTATGACATAGTCTATGACAAAGCATTTGCACCTGGCAACGTCGTCTGTCATCCAGTGATCGAGCTGAGCGAGGCGTCTCAATGTCATCAAATATGACCAATGTCATCGAGTATGACCAGTGTCATCAATTATGACTGCCACGTGCTCCTTCAATGTGTGTATTCTCTTCCATCTTGGTTGAGAAGAAAAACAGTCAACATACTGTTAAACTTCATCAACCCAACTTTAGGTGTATCCCGAGTTTAGCGATCATCTCATATGTTCGCGATCTAACAACTCGTACCCACCGTAAATTCTCTATGGGAGAGATCATAGCATACACTGGACTATGATGATATTATCCGCACAAAAACTTGATAATCCAAATTATCCTTTTGCTAGCGGAATCTCCGGGTTTATCTCCTAGCGGGTATTGTATCACAAAGAGCTAACGGTTTAAACAAGGAGTATCCTCAAGCTAAAGCATAAAACTATGAAATTTGGACTCAACCTTTTAAGTTTCTCAATCGCAGGATTGCGCCTAATTTTCAAAGAAGGCTATTACACTGGTTAATATCTACAAAGGTTTTGCAAAACATAAAGACTTTGTTCATTATAAAATAGGGTTCAAGTTTTAATAAAATAAAACTACCAGAACTCCCACTCAAAACGAGTATCCCTCTCATCGTTTTAGTGATTACATGATCCTTATCCATTATGCAACCCCTCATCGTCAGAGCCGGCAACATAACTTCAAAGGTAGACATCTACATGTCAATCACAACAACTTTGTGACTCATGCTTAACCTTTCGGTCACCTTTTTCCGAGGCCATGTCTGTACATGCTAGGCTCGCCATAATAACCTTCAACGTAAATGCGCGTGCAACATGGCTTACACCCACTGTATGCGAACGACGATATGTCTGACACCCGATCGTCACGGTCTGCCTCATAACGTAGAACTTTCTTGGTGGTGCACGTCGAAGGGAGAACACAAATGGTATTTTGGAGGGATCATCTTATATTACTACCGCCGTGTAACTAATATATACTATATATATTCACACAATATAAGATGCACTCAAAACATCAAATGTAATGCGACGTGATATGGTCCTTGCGCCGGTGGTCTCCTTCGCGCCCACAGTTTATAAACAATTTAATAAACCTACCTTGACCATATCACATAGCCCCTGCAAAATAAAGTTAGACGCCTCTACTTTATCTTTTGCATATTTTACGTGGCTTGGGGCTGCCGTAAATAGAACCGCTTCATACCTACGAACCTATGACCACAACAACGATCAAATAATTGCATATTTATTCATCCCTTTCGGGTCCTCCATTGAAAATGCAAAGCCAACTAAAGAGAGAGAGACAGACACCCGCCAGCCACATATACGGAACCAGCCGTATGTCAGTTGTGGAACCAGTCTCGCGTAAGCGTACGCGTAAGGTCGGTCCGGGCCGCTTCATCAACTCGATGCTGCCGGCAGTGCAAGTGCACGCGAGAGGGTAGCAAATACTAAGAACGTTGTCCCCGTGATAAACACGGGTGCAGCTAGCGCACAGCTATATCTACGCATAGATCGGCTCTGATACCACTGAAGGGGATTGCAGGCAGAAAACAAAAAATTTCCTAACAGCGATAACCTTAAACTAGCCAGGATCTATACTATGCAGATATAGTAGTACGAAGGGGTTCCGGTATACATACCCTTGTAGACCGAAAAGCGGGGATTACGCTCCCGCACAAGCGTTGCTGACGTAGACGCCGTAGCCGACCTCAAGGTCGCGGAGATCTTGGCGCGACGAAGAAGACGATGACGCGGCGATGTCGGTGAAACCGACGACGACCTCGAGGCCGTGTGGAGGAAGCAGACCTCCAGCACCAATAGCGTGGCACCTCGCAGGGCATTACACACATACGGTGAAGCCGACGAACTCCGGGCCCGATCCAGGGACGAGCAGCGGAAGACTGGGACCGGAAGACCAGCAGCGCGGCGGCGTGCGTATGGTGGAGAAAACTTATCCTTGGCGCAACTCCAAACTTGGGAGTCACGGGATCCAAGGAGAGAGAGAGAGAATTGGTTGTGTCTCCAAAGGCCAGGGGTACCCATCTATATATAGGTGGCCAGGGGGCTGCCCAACCTGCCAGGCTGGCGGTGTGGGACTATTCCCACACCCCAGCCGGCCATGGTGGGTGCGCCGGCCCTAGGTGGGCCCCATGTGGCCCACCTAGGCCGGCCGAACCAAGCCCCTCCTCCTGGGGGGGACTTTCCCCCCCTCATGGGCCTCTTTGCCCAAAGAGGCCCATTAAGGGATTTTTGCCTTTAAAAATTCAGGAAAAATTAAATAAAAATATATTTAACTATTAATTACACTAATTAATATTAAATACATATTACATAATTTATTCCGGCTTCGAAAACTATTTCGTCGCTGCCCGATCTCCATCGGAACTTTCCCGGGACGTTCCCGGTCTCTCTTTTCCTATTTTTCTCTTCCGGTAAAATGTCGACTCCCCTTAAGTGTGTTACCCTAGCGGTTCGATTATCTCACCAGACATGATCGAGACTCCTCTCCGATCAATGACTAATTCGTGGACCGAGGATACCCAGAATTAATCCCTGCGAGATAACGAATACTTTACCTTTCGAACCTAGACGTCTGAGTCTTAAACCTTTTGCCATGCGATACTTAGCGCGTCCGAGACTCGTTCATAGATATCTCCATACCTAGCTTGATCTCGTTACCGACGCTGCTAACTTCTACTCGTCCATGATCTTATGTCCTGGTGACCTAGTCACACGCTTGCAAGCTTGTTTGACATAATCTCACCGAGTGGGCCCTAGAGTATCTATCCTGCTATGCGGACTGGCAAATCCCGCTCTTGATCCCCCGTCTCAACATACTCCTTTCCGACACCCGAGAGGGACACCTTTATTGTCACACTATGTAAGATATGACGTTTGATGCAATCAAAGTGTCTTCCAGGAATAGTAATAAGAGTAGATCTCACGGTCGAAGGCGTAATGACTACGTCCTACAAATATTGGGTATGTCCATCACGTCATTCTCCCAATGACATGACTCCATTGTCAACTGACATAAATGTCACATGATCGGGAAACCTCGATCATCAATTGCCCAATGAACTAGTCAAGTAGAGGCTACTAGGGACCTGGTTGTTTATCTACCACACGTGTATTAATGTTTCCGCTTAATACAGTTATAGCATGGTATAAAACATATAATGAACAATTGAGATATGATGAATAAACTATATTTATTAAGTGCCTCTAGTGAAAGGGCATGTGCCCTCTTATATGGTTTTGGTAATTGATGACAATCCATATGGACTAATGTTTGTGTTGAGCATATTGCAAGTATGTCTTGAAGATGTCAAGACATCACCTATATGAAGATAGATGGGAGCATATTGCAAGTATGTCTTGAAGATGTCAAGACATCACCTATATGAAGATAGATGGGATGATACGAGTTTGATCAAGATGTTGATCAACACACGAAGCTACAAGATGTACCAAGTGGATCATGTATCTCTTGGATGGTAAGCCATTGTCCATATAGCTTAGTGAACTAACCCAAGTGTGTGTGGGTTCTATATGTGGAGTTAGGTATCTTCCCATGGGCTTGCAACAAGAAGAACATCTCATAGAGCTCATGGAGAATGATGTCATGCGGTATTCGTCATCAAGGTTAAGAAGTGCAAGACCAAGAGAAGCAT
Organism: Poa annua; assembly: GCA_026929855.1. Taxonomy (NCBI): domain Eukaryota; kingdom Viridiplantae; phylum Streptophyta; class Magnoliopsida; order Poales; family Poaceae; genus Poa; species Poa annua. The sequence continues at coordinate 13,257,165 of CM049434.1, read as the reverse complement.
TTCGGAGATTTCTTATGCTTGTAGCTTGGAGGTCGAAATGAAGACATGAAGACGAAGCTAATGGAGCTTGGAGATTGAGATGAAGACGAAGCTAAGCGAGGCTCTCCCATAATGGCGTATGGGGGAGTATTTGGAGAAGTCTTCACCAAGCTTGTGCTAGCAAGCGCAATCAAGAAAGGTGGTCCACTTGGAGAGATCAAGACCGTCTTCGTCTAGCTCAAGTGGAATGCTCAAGGCTCAAGTGGATTGCTCAAGGAAAAGGTTTGTTCTTGATAGGGCTATAGGATAGACAGGCATACTATCAAGAGGGGCTCTCGAGAGAGTAACTTGATCGCATTTTCGTGGAGAGCTCAAACCTTTGCATGCTTGGCATATCATCTTTCTTGGTTCTTATTTGGCTTTTTACCTTGTTGGGTTTTGGTGCTTGTCGTGATCTTCATGACAAGACCAAGTTCTTCGAAAACGGTTTTAGTATGGAAAACTTGTTGCGTTTTCGGTGTGGAAATATTGCCGGTTCGACTTTGAGGAAAGCCCCAAACCTTCACATGTATGGTGACTTTGCTCTATTTGTAGCCCTGTGCTTGTCGCTACCTTTCTAACGGAGTTGGTCTCACCTCATTCGGAGTTCATTTGCAAAAGTTATTTCAGTTCTGGTGTTTCTGCAGTTTTCGGAGGTCCGGAAATTTCCGGACCCCAGTCCGGAGATTTCCGACCTGGAGAATTTTTCGCCAAGTCTTAAAGATTTTCTGCACTGCACTCAACTGGCTCTCAGTCGGATTTCCTACCGGAAATTTCCGGGGTCCGGAAATTTCCGGTCCCGGTTCGGAAATTTCCGAACGACCAAGTTAAAGTTTTTTCGCCAAGTCTTTTTTGATATCAGCACTGGTCGCTTTCAGCTCTCAGTCGGATTTCCTACCGGAGATTTCCGGGGTTCGGAAATTTCCGGACTTAGGTCCGGAAATTTCCGGCCGTCAGCCCGGAAATTTCCGAACCAAGTTCGGAAATTTCCGAGCTGACGATTCCCAACGGCTAGAAAACTGGGAGGGCTATAAATACCCCTCCCCTTCTTCTTCCTGGTGTTGCTGGTTTTTCCCCTCTCTCTCCTGCCATTGTTGACCTTGGAAAAGCTTGCCCCCTCTCAATTCCTCCCATGATTCTTGCATGTCTTTGAGGGAAAAGTGAGAGGAGATCTAGATCTACGTTTCCACCAATCCATCTCTCCTCTAAGTGAGGGGAACCTAGTGGATCTAGATCTAGGAGTTCCTTTGTGGTTCTCCTTCTTTGTTCTTCCTCTCTTCTCCCCCCATAAGCATTAGTTGCTTTTGGTGGGATAAGGGAGTGAGGGATTTGACTCCTTTGTGGTTTCTTTGTTCTTCCTCTCTCCTCCCCCCATAAGCATTAGTTGCTTTTGGTGGGATTTGGGAGTGAAGAACTTGTGTTCTTGCCATTGCATCGGTTGCATCGGTTTGAGCCCTCCACGTGATTCGTGGTGGTGAAATTCGTGAGCTTGTTACTCTTGGGTCCTTGGACCCTAGACGCCTTAGTGGCCGGCCTTTGTGGCGGAGACCTTTTGTGGTCGGTTAGGACCTTTTGTGGTCAAGGCCTTTGTGGCTAGTTGGGACCTTTGTGGTCAAGTTGGACCTGTTGTGGTCAAGACCTTGTGTGGTCTTTTGGGAGCCCCCAATTCGGTTGTGGGTGTGTGCCCCAAGGTTGTTGTACGGGATTGTTCTCCGCCCCAAAGGAGTTCATAGTGGAAGGTGAACCCGGACCTTTGTGGTCGAGTTCATCGGAGAATAAGGTGAGGCCTTTGTGGCGTTGAGTCGGACCTGTGGTGGTCACTCACACCTCTCCAACGAGACGTACTCCCCTAAGAAGGAGGAACTCGGAAATACATCCTCGTCTCCGCGTGCCTCGGTTATCTCTATACCCGAGCTCTTTACTTATGCACTTTACATTGTGATAGCCTTCGTGCTTGAAGTCATTTACATTGTGATAGCCTTCGTGCTTGAAGTCATTTACCTTGTTATCACTTTGTTGCTTGTCTTGCTTAGCATAAGTTGTTGGTGCACATAGGTTCACCTAGTTTATTTAGGTTGTGTTCTTGATAAGTTAAACAATAAGTTTTATTCCGCATTTATCAACCCTAAATTGTAAAAAGTGTACCTCGCCTATTCACCCCCCCCCCCTCTAGGCGACGTCTTTCCTTTCATCTAGGGCATATCTCCTTCACATATGTCGGGTATAATATGTCGGTTAATCATAAGTCGGTCAGAATATGTCGGATGTCCCCAATATCATATCCCGGTCCCTTCCGGCCTGGGCATATGTCGGTCAACAAGCATCTCGGTCCATATTGGACGCATCTTTTACCACACCTTGACCCTACCCGGGGGTAGCCCCCCGACACTAGTCCCCGAAGCTGGTGCGGTCCTGCAGCCTTGGATGAAGGGCCGTGGCAGATTTAAACAACTAAACCAAAATAAATTGGCCAAGAGTCTGCCATTCCCATGTCGCTCCACCGCCAAATCTCTAAAGTCAAACTTTCAACCACTGCCCACATTTTCCGACATAAGGGGAGAATGCGATCTCCCCAAAGATTTTCCCCCCACCCCCTTCTTTCTCTTCCTCTTTCTTACACTCGGTTGACCGACATAGCCCACACGGCCAACCCTTCACCTAGCGTTCCTCCTTTCTTTTCCTTTTTTCTTTCTTTTCTTAACCGACCCTATCTGATCTCTCTCTTTTTCCTTTTTTTTCTACCCGGTTGCTCTGCCCGACACTCTTCTTTCTGCACTTGACCGGGCAGCGAATCAGGCCGGCGACCCGACAAAACGAAGAGCCTCTGGGCTGCCGGGCTGGAGGTGCGCATGGGCGCAGCCGTGCGCGGTCTGATCGGGGCATGGCGCAGCCTGACCAAGGCGCAGCCGGGATCGACCGCCAGTGGAGTCGAGGCGTGGCCGGTGCCGGGCGCTGCGAGCCGCAGCCGGAGCAGGGCACCAGCGCAGGTGAGAGGTGGCGAGCTGCAGCAGAGGCATGGAGGAGCCGAGATGCGGGCGTGTCGGCCTAGCCGAGGTCGGAGTCGAGGCGAACACCGGGATGAAGGTGAGGTGGTGACGAGGCGGCATGGTAGCGTCGGGCGCTGCGATGCGGCGGTGTCGGGCGCTGTGAAGTCGGGGGCGCGTGGTTGCCGGTGTAGCCGAGGTCGAGGAGGCGAAGTCGGAGAGGCGCAGAGATGCCGAGGCCGACGCAGCCGAGGTCGGGGTCGAGGCTGGGCGGCGCGGAGATGCTGGGGCATAACCGAAGCCGGCGCAACCGTAAGTCGGGGGCGCGTGCCCGCGCAGACGAGGTCGGGGAGACGAAGTCGAGGCCGAGGCCGGGGGTGCGGCCGAGATGCAGGAGGGGTTGAGCGGCGCGGTACCGGAGGCCGCGGCCGAGGTCGGGCGCATCTCTGCCGGAGTAGCCGAGGTCAGACTCGACCGAGGCGGGGGCGGCGCGGGAATCCAAGGTGGCCTCCGGGACGAAGTTGAGGTGATGCAGCTGGGTCAAGGCGGCGCAGGGGCGTGCCGATGTCGGAGTAGCCGAAGGCGACCGAGGTCGGGCGCGGCCTCGAGACGCCGAGGTCGGGGATGGCGTAGGGGCGTGCCGATGTCGGAGTAGCCGAAGGCGACCAAGGTCGGGCGCGGCCTCGAGACGCCGAGGTCGGGGATGGCGTAGGGGCGTGCCGAGATGCAACCGAGGTCGGCGCAGATGCGGGCCCGAGGTCGATGGAGCCGAGACGGTGAAGTCGGGCACGGGCGGAGGCGAGATTGGGGGCGACGTGGGGGAAGGTGCAGGCGCTGGTGTCGAGCACTGCGGGGCGCAGCCGGGATGCAGTCGATGTAGGAGATGACCGATGCGAGATTAGGTGCGACGCCGGCCCACCCAGTCCGTGAGCGCCTAGGCCCATTCCGAGTTGCGGGCGTCATTGGTCCGATCCGGATAAGTCTCGGCCCATCCGAGTTGGATCCATCTCGGTCTGGGCTTAGCACAATGCCGGTCCAGATTGCTGTTTCGGCCTCTTCCCATATCTTCTATTTATTTGCACCCTCTTTTTATACCTTGCATCAAAATAACAATCTCGTAATTCTGGGTACCGGGGATTACATCCCCGACACTAGTCCCCGAGGCTGCGGGGGACTCGCGGAGTCGCGCGCAGACTTAGAAAAAATAACAACACCACCGTCTTCAGATACTCCACCTTGTACCTGCAGAAATACAATCATACGCCTGTTCTTTAGCCACTTTGGGCGTTTTACCGACATAGATGTCTTCAGCCACTGCTGGTTTGACGTAGGGGTACCTCGGGTGTCTCGGATGTCCGGTAGCCACTCTGGGCACTTACCGACATAAACGTCTCCAGCCACCGCTGGCTTAACGTAAGGGTACCTCGGGTGTCTCGGATTTCCGGTAGCCACTCTGGGCACTTACCGACATAGACGTCTCCAGCCACTGCTGGTTTAACGTAAACATATCTCGGGTGTCTCGGATGCCCGGTAGCCACTCTGGTCACTTACCGACATAGATGTCTCCAGCCTCTGCTGGTTTGACATAAGGGTATCTCGGGTGTTGCCTTTGGCCAACACGCAAAACCGGTGATCCGAGATATTGTATGATGGCACGATACACCGGCAAACCGAAACAAACGATGATCTGGGGATATTTCCATGATATCATGATACTTTGGCAAACCGAGATAAACGGTGATCTGGAAATTTTGCAAGATGCCGAGATACTTAGGCAAACCGACATAAACGGCGATTTGGAGATATTGCAAGATGTCGAGATACTTAGGCAAACCGATATAAAAGGCGATCTGGGAATATTGCATGATGCCATAATGAATACCATATGAATCCGAGATAACCGATATGAGCATATCATAGGTACAGAATACTCTCTTGGTAAAACCGATATGACCTTCAACGTTAGTTCAATCGCATATATAATGACCATATGATCTAAGCAGCGAATTTACTAACAAGCAAAATTAATCATAGCACATGCCGAGAATTAAACTTATAAGCAAAACTATGCAAGGAGAAGCTGACTCGGTTCCCACCGAGTCCCCGGGTTAGTCTACAGATATAGAAGTAAAAAACAGCATGCACTGGTGAGACAGTCCCTGGGTCAAGACATCTCGCTACCGGGGAAAACAAACCGACAATATATACCGAATTACTTTTTAGACCGAGTCCCTGAGTTTGTTTTCATGTTTATTACATTCCACAACCTCCGCTCTTGACTACCATTCAGGCGTTCGTCAGTCGAGTCACAAGATTATATCTGATAGCATACATTACTTGAACTTTGAACAAGGTTAGAAGTTATTTGGTATACAAACGACATGCATAAGAACAAGGCAATCCCCGAAATTTATCTCAGAGTGCCGACATACCAATAACTCGGAAAGACAGACATAAACCACATGCATATAAATAAAGCAGCCACCGAGTCACTCTACAAATCTAAGAGAAAAGCCAGTACTGACTGGTGAGCCAGTCCCCGGGTCAAGACATCTTGCCCCCGGGGCAAATAATTAAGCTTGGTATGAAGGGGCAGTCCCCGAGTATATTTTGAGATTTATCACTTACCATGCAACACAAATATACTGTAAGTACTTACATTGCAGTTTCGGCGTGTGGTATATGTCGTTGAAGCGTCCGCAATGTCGGCGTAGCCGCCGCCCGCCGGCATAGGGATCCTGGTCCACCTGTCCGACAAAGCATCCGTCCATCCGGGATACGGCCCTGCATATGTTATAACCCGGCCTATCCGAAATGTCGGATTGCCGACATGCCCGACTCGGTTTGCATATATGTCGGCAAGAGCGTCTCGGAGACACTTGACATCGGCAGCCTTTTTCTATTCTCCTACTCCTTTTCTTTCTTTTTCCTTTCTCTGGCCTTTTTCTCTTTTTCTACCGACCCAGCCGGCCGACATGGGCCATATGCCGGTTGACCACTCAGCCCACCATTCCCTTTTTTCCCTTTTCCTTGACCGGATCGGTCCTCTCCTCTACCCGACCGCATCTGATCGATCTTCTCCCATTGGTTTGGCCAGACCACCCGTACTCGGACGGAGAAGCGAGATACTCACGAGCCGGTGAGCGGGGAGGCGGCCGGCGCGTCGGCCCGCCGACGATCCGGCGCGAGGGCGTTAGGCGCAGCCGGGGAGCGTGCTGTCCAGGCAGGCAGCGAATGGCCATGGGCCGCATGGAAGCACAGCCGGCGACCCGACGAGCGTCGAGATGGAGCGGAGCGCAGCCGCAGTTGGCGAAGCAGAGCGCAACGGCGGGCGGCGAGCCTCCAGGCGCCGTCACACGCGGGCCGAAGATGAACGAAGCAGGGGCCGGAGGACGCGAGAGCCGACACGGGCGTCCGGCGCGGTTGAATTTTGTCGGTGGTGAGGGGATCGACGGCGCAGGTGCGGGCCGCTCTGAGTTGAAGAAGGGGACGGCCGCGAGCGCGAGGCCGGCGCGCTCGAGCGCAGACGAGCGTATGGAGCCGGGCTAGCCTCCGAATTTCTTCAGGAGGTGACGACGGTGAGCCTCCGGGCTTCGCGTGAGACGGCGAAATTGTCGCACCGACGTCGACGATGAAGAGGTTGGCGAAGCCGTCCCGACGGCCGGACCGCGGAACCCGGCCCGAGGAACTCGCCGGAGTTGATGAAGAAAGTCCCGTCCGAATTCGATCCAGCAAACGCCACTGTCAGCATCACGGTGGGCGCCAACTGTCGTCGTGGCGAACAGACAGATGCTTACGGCTAGGCTAACGTGTGGGGTCGATAGACGCTAGAGGATTCGGGTAGGGATAGCGCGAAGGGATCGCACACGAAGAACAAATCAACACGGGGATTTACCCTGCTTCGGGACTCTCGTGAGGAGATAAAACCCCTACTGCAGCATCTAGCCTATCGGTGTATTCTTCCTCGGTATATGTGTGGTACAAATTGCTTCATGAGCCGGGCAAGGCGTGCCTTTAAGAGGACTTGAGGAGGAAAGAGCAAAGGGGGAAAATGAGCAAGTCGTCCTCGTCCCCGAGAGGCCTTCCCCTGGTGCTCCTTATATAGAGGGAGCCCGGGGACAAGATGTGGCCCACCGCGTACTATTCATGCATTGTAGCTGAGGTGAATACTGGGGTCTTGTCACACTATTCACTACGTCATGGGTATGGGCTTGGCACGTCTTGTCTGTCCTTAGCACTGCATCATGGGGATGGCTTGTCCTGTCCGTGTACTTGGTTTTGTCCTGTAGCGCTTGTCTTAGCATCTTCTCTGCTCAACCCGGCATGGTCATGCCGGATTCTTCTCTTCTCCCGAGACCCGGCATGGTTATGCAGGATTACCCTTCATAACCCGCTCTACCTGCACATAAGAGAAAACCAGAAGGTACCGACATACATATGTCGGGTATAATATGTCGGTTAATCATAAGTCGGTCAGAATATGTCGGATGTCCCCAATATCATATCCCGGTCCCTTCCGGCCTGGGCATATGTCGGTCAACAAGCATCTCGGTCCATCTTGGACGCATCTTTTACCACACCTTGACCCTGCCCGGGGGTAGCCCCCCGACACGGGGCCACCAAGGTAGAACTTTGTAAGACTGTGTAGTGTGATTCAGTGAAAGAATGTCCATCCATACAAATTATTGATTTCTTTACTAGTTTGCCTTTTCCACCCAGTCTCCCCTCATGCCGTGATTGTGGAATACCAATTGGTTTAAGATCAGCAATAAAGTCAACACAGAACTCAATGACCTCCTCTGTACCATAGCCGTTGGAGATGCTTCCTTCTGGCCTAGCACGGTTATGAACATATTTCTTTAAGACTGCCATAAACCTCTCAAATGGGAACATATTGTGTAGAAATACAGGACCGAGAACTTGAATCTATTCGACTAGGTGAACCAGGAGATGCGTCATAACATCGAATAAGGATGGGGGGAAGACCAACTCAAAACTTACAAGACACTGAACCACATCACTCTGTAACCTAGGTAGAATCGCCGGATCGATTACCTTCTGACATATTGCAATGAGGAATGCACAAAGCTTCACAATGGGTACTCGAACACTTTCCGGTAGAAGCCCCCTCAGTGCAATCGGAAGCAATTGTGTCATAATCACGTGGCAGTCATGAGACTTTAGGTTTTGAAATTTTTGGAGTCTCACATTTACTATCCTCTTTATATTCGACGAGAAGCCAGCCGTGACCTTGATACTGCTCAGGCATTCAAAGAATATTACTTTCTCTTGTTTGGTAAGAGCGTAGCTGGCAGGGCCTTCATAGTGTTCGGGATTTAGTCCGTCTCGTTTTTTCATATGTTTCTGGTCCTCCCGTGCTTCCTCTGTGTATTTTTTCTTCCCGTACACGCCCAAGTGGCCTAGCAGGTTCACGCAAATATTCTTCGTCACATGCATCACGTCGATTGCGGATCGGACCTCTAGGACCTTTGATATGCGTCATATTTATACCCTATTTGCCTCATTTTTGCATGGAATTATATTGTTTATCAACACGTTTTTATCCTATAATCATTGTACCAGTGTTGGATTAGGCGGCGCCTAGGCAGCGCTTAAGCACGCTTAGGCACTAGGCGGTGGACAAACGCCTCGCTTAGGTCATAAGCGGAACTCTAGGCAACCCAACTAAGAAATTGTCTTCTCTAGTAAGAAATTCATTCCTTAGTGCACTTAGAAATCAAATAGACCATAATCAATGGCAATTGTTGTTAGTTTACTCTTTTATATGCACTAAATTAGTATGTATAGATATATAAGGACCCAAATATACACCTGATGACAAAAATTATATACCGCCTAGGTCACGCCCGGTGCGCTTAAGCATCGCCTAGGCGCTAGGCGAGTGCCAACCGCCTCGCTTACGCCTAGCGCTTTTTCCAACCTTGCATTGTACCATGCACTGAGTTGGTAAAAGAGCAGTTTTACTAGGGTGTCACCTTTGATTGCAGAATTGGGCGACAAGGCCCTGTATTCTACCTAGTACTGGACAACATCGGAGTTGCTAGTCACGGGCGCGAGAAATAGATGCAAAGGCAAGGACCAAACGGTGCAAAAGCTGAGGACCTTCTTGTGCTATCAGCTAACAAACCTGAGGGGGGAGAGGAAAGGATGCACGTACGCAACCAGTGCGCTAGAAAGGCGCAGGCAGCAGGTGAGATGGGGGAGGACGGAGAGGGGATCGAGGGGTGAAGATGAGGAACGAGCGAAGTGGGCGATTTTCTCCAACACCAAGTGCGGCCGATCTTCTCCAAGACGAATTGATGTTGTTCTTCTCAAGCCCCAACAACTGCTGCTAATATTCCCCAAGAAGAAGGCCCCGAAGATCCTCTCCCTCACACCCTGGCTGCTCCTCTTCTTCCACGAAATTTGAAGCTCTTCTCTCAACGATCCCTACTGCTGCTCTCTCCTTCAACCTGAAGCTGCTGCCTCTCCTCGTGTTGGTTCAAGTCAATCGATCTCTCCCTCTCTTTAATTCCTGCAGTTTTAAGTGAACTAGTGCTGTGAGGCTACCTGATTGAGTACAGAGGCGTGTACGTGTTGGCATAGTAGCTATTTTCTTTCTGAATAGTACTCTGGAACATGTACGTGTGCTACTGATCTACTGATCGTTCGTGCCTTGTGCAATTGCCAACTTGATTGTTGAATTGGTGTACATCCGGTGCTCAAGAAATCTTGCTAGGAAAGCGTTTGTGATAATTCCCGCATGAAATCTTGTGTGCAGTTTTATCTGTAGCAAAGCATTTACTTGTTGTTCCATTTATTTGTCTCAAGAATTTTTAAGCCAATTAAATTCAGCTGTGAAGTTTACTACTTTAGTCTGGTACTCTATTCCCTGTGGAGAACACGATACTCTGCCATATCCTATCGCTACATCAACCTTCCAATATGGCAGCTCCCAAAATATAGATTTTTTCTTCCACATGGGTGCGTGCCCCTTAACGTCTTTTGGAACCTCTAGTCCTACAGGACCCTTTCTAAAAATTACTTTTAAATACTTGACCATATCAAATATTTCTTCACCAGTACGGTCGACAGGCCTCCTACTGTGATCAGCCTCACCTTTAAAATGCTTACCTTTCTTCCTTGCGGGGTGCTTGATCGGAAGAAATCGACGATGCCCCAGATAAACGCACTTCTTACATTTATCCAAATATATACATTCAGTCTCACCTAAACAGTGTGTGCATGCATTGTACCCCTTGGTTGTCTGCCCTGAGAGGTTCGCAAGAGCCGGCCAATCGTTGATCGTTACAAAAAGCAAAACTCGTAGGTCAAATTCCTCCTGTTTGTGCTCATCCCACACACGTACACATTCTTCCCGTCACAACTGTAAAAGTTATTCAACTAATGGCCTGAGCTACACATCAAGCTCGTTACCAGGGTGCTTCGGGCCTTGGATGAGCACTGGCATCATAATAAACTTTCGTTTCATGCACAACCAAGGAGTAAGGTTATAAATACACATAGTCACAGGCCAGGTGCTATGACTGCTGCTCTGCTCCCCAAAAGGATTGAAGCCGTCTGTACTTAGACCAAACCTTAAGTTCCTTGCGTCATCTGCAAAGTCCGGGAACTCTCTCTCAAGTTTTCTCCACTGCGACCTATCAGCGGGGTGTCAGCACATCGCGTCTTTCTTACGGTCCTCTTTGTGCCATCGCAACAACTTCGCATGCTCTCTGTTTGTGAACAGACGTTTCAACCGTGGTATTATAGGAGCATACCACATCACCTTGGCAGGAACCCTCTTCCGGGGACGCTCGCCCTCAACTTCACCAGGGTCATCTCGTCTGATCTTATACCGCAATGCAGTGCATACCGGGCATGCATCCAAATTCTCGTACTCACCGCGGTAGAGGATGCAGTCATTAGGGCAGGCATGTATCTTCTGCACTTCTAATCCTAGAGGGCACAGAACATTCTTTGCTTCGTACGTACTGTCGGGCAACTCGTTGACCTTTGAAAGCATCTTCCTAATTATCTGCAGCAACTTTCCAAATCCCTTGTCAGTCACACCACACTCTGCCTTCCACTGCAGCAATTTCAGTGTGGTACCCAGCTTTTTCTAACCATCTTCGCAACTTGGATATAACAATTTCTTATGATCCTCTAACATCTGCTCGAACTTCAACCTCTCCTTTTCAGTTCCGCACTCTCTCTTTGCATCAGCTATGGCCCGACCAAGATCGTCAGCGGGCTCATATGGTGCATCTTCATCTTCAGTTTCCCCCGTTGCAGTATCACCGTAATCCGGGAACATAGGATAGTTGTCATCATCTTCTTCTTCATTATTTTCCATCATAATCCCTTCTTCTCCGTGCTTGGTCCAACAATTATAGCTGGGCATGAAACCGTGCCGAATAAGGTGGCATTGAATGGTTCTCGCCTCTGGGTAATCGGTGTTATTCTGACAGTCCACACATGGACAACACATGAAACCATTGGTACTGTGGGCCTTGGCTACCTCGAGAAATTTCTTCAAGCCCTTCATGTACTCGGCAGTGCGTCGGTCACTGTACATCCATTGCCGGTTCATCTACATTATATAATTAACTATATCAAGAACCATTACAGAACATCGAGAAATAACCACTGAACATGCATTGTATCAATGACAAATGAAAGAAGGAAAAAATTAACCTCGATCGAAAAGAAGGATAAAACTTAAGTGTGCATCAAATCATTTTTTGAACTCTCTCCGGCATTTCATCGAACACCTTGCGTGCATACTTTAAAAAAATAAACTAGCACACACCCTCCTACCATAGTAGAAAAAAAATGCCTTCAATGGTCTTGGAGAGGGAGAGGCTACAGATATATATAGGCATGCACCTGTTTGTCCCGGTTCCAGCCACGAATCGGGACAAAAGGTCCATGGCTCACCGCAGCACCCTTTTTGTCCCGGTTCGTGGCTGGAACCGGGACAATAGGTCCCTATCTGGTGGAACTGGAGGCTGGGAGGCCCCATTTGTCCCGGTTTGTAATGCGACCGGGACAAATGGGTATTTCGCCTGGTCTCTATTGCCCGTTTCCTACTAGTGCAACGATGCAGAGGGTTTAGACCGTGGCAGGAAAAATATGGAGATGCTATACATCTTTGATTTCGACAAACAGTAGTCAGATTATTTTAGAAATTAGATTGGTTAGGTAGGGGTCCGAGAGTTACATGTAGCCTGTTTTCCAACAAAAAAGAATCTTCATTTTCTTGTTTCAGAAAAATTGAAAAAAAAAACCTAGGTGTAGATAACGATTAGTTGATTTTAGCCGAGGCAAAATTTAATGAAAAAATAGTTGATTTTGGCCTAGGAAAAGTAAGACAAATATACAGACTTGGATCGTTGAACAGTGCAGAGTCTTAAAATTTCGAGAGAGAAAAATCAGTTTTTCATTTTTGTGTAACATGGAGTAATATGATTGTTGCCTTAAAATTTACACAGTGGCAGGTCCCTACTTTATCTACACCTACGTTTTTTCCGATTTTTGAAAAAACAGTATGCAGATTCAATATGTTTTGGAAAGCTCATGCAGCTCGGTGTTTAAATGTTGCCCACTACTTTTATATGTTTATATAAGAGGTATATACGGTTTTGATACCACAACTTGCGTCCGATGTACAATTTAGTCCCCACATGTTACAACACATGCACGCCAGGTACCGCAACTTGTTTAATCGGAATTGGTTAGTCCTTTTAATTTGAAATCTGCCACGTCGGGCAGGCTGGCTGGATGTGAATTTTCACTTTGGTCCACCATAGTCAAAGAATTTTTTCCAAGTCCTCCCATGCGTGGCAATTAGGATTTGATGGAACATTTGCACTTCACTCTAGGATCCCGTGATTGGATATCTTTTTTACTTTTCTCTGCTTTCATTATTCGTGAAGAAGCAGGTTACGAGGCGAAACCACCTCGACCACTTCGGCTACCTTCGTCACCAGCTTCATGTTGTCATCTTCTGTTTCTCTCAAGTTTCTTCTTCTAGCATCAAGTTTGTGGTCCTGGTTCTCCAATTGATTAGCATCAACCCACTTCAGTTTTCGCTAAACCAAAACAAAACAAAACCTTAAACAAACCAGATTAATTAGACATTATAAGAGTTGATTTAAGTGACACATACATTACTTGATGATATGAACAGATGATTCAAGTGAGAAATGTAGTAATTCTACAAGCAGCAGCATGAGCAAACCCGAGTAGGTATATTTCACATAATTTACGGGCACATACCATAGTTTTTAAAATGCAAAAATATGAAAAATTTCACATAGCTGCATGGCAGGGCAGAATCAACTTGTCGCCGTTGCCACTGGGTCGAGGTCAGGGCATCGAGCGAGGAGTGCGTCGAGGCAGCGTGGTCAGAGTGTCAAGAAAGGAGTGTGTCGAGGCGACGAAACCAGCATGGCGAATTGGCGACGGAAGCATCATGGTAGCTCGGGACGGCTAGCCTACATCCCTCGCTGAAGCCGACACCGCCACCCTCCACGGCCTCACTTATGCCGGCGCCGCCACCCTCCGCGGCCTCACTGACGCCGGCGCTGCCACCCGCCTACTTCACAAGTACGCCACCCACCACCGCGCCCATGAATCGGGTCGCCGTCGTCGTCAGGAGAGCCAACTTAGGGTTCGGATTGGGGAGGACTGAAGTGCAAATGTGACATCTAATCCTAACCGACGCACAGAAAGTCTCGGGACATAAATCTCTTCTACTGTGCTGGACCAAAGTGCAAAATTCTCGTCCAGGCGTGGCATATTTTAGACTAAACGTACCAATTAATCCCAGCAACAAGCGTGCACGTTTTACAATATGTGGAACTAAATTGCATAGTTGTGTATATACCTATATATATATGACGTTATCTTGTCTAATGGTCAATGAAATCCTAAACTAGTACTATGAAAGTTAGGCTCCAGCTTGCCATTCACACCATCGCCATGGTTGTTGTGTTTTCGGACACACGCTTGCTTAATCGCTTGGGTTTTTGGAAGGTACCCAATCACGGTACTAGGAAAACAAGAAAACCCAGGCGATTTTAGGGGGAAAAAAACCAGGCCAGCACGTCTCCGTTTGCAACACCCGCCTCCAAACGGAAAAGAAGCAGATCGAGACGGCTCCATATATCTCGGTCTCCGATACCGCCTCCATGTCCGGTTACCACCGATGATTCCCCCATATCTTTCCCTCTGCTTCTCTCTCGTGATTAAGGTTGTTTTTCACATCGTCAGAAGATTAGCACGCACCATCGCCGCCGGTGATTCTTTCTCCTCCGGCCATCACCAGATGGAGGCATGCAAGACGGCGTCGACGTGCACCCCGGACGTGGCCCAAGGCACACATGTGTTCGACATCTTGGGTTACAGCAAGCACAGGGGCATGGGCAACGACGAGAAGAGCTACATACGGTCGAAAACTTTCACTGTCGGCGGCCACGACTGGGCCATCCGCTTCTACCCTGATGGGTACAAAAGCCCAGACTACATCTCGGTTTTTCTCGAGCTTTTGAGCACTTGTGATGAAATTAAAGTCCGGGCGTCCTATGACCTGAGGCTGGTGGACCAGTGCACCGGAATATCGTCTTGTGTGCATAGTAAAGCAGAGCCTAGGATTTTCGGCACTGGTGATTCCCCACTGTGGTTTGCTCCTGGAACTGCTCAATTCAAAAAGCGGAACGAGATCGAGAATTCCGCATTCCTTGTGAATGATCGCCTCACGATCGAATGCATCGTCGCTGTCATGAAAACGCCACAGGTTGCCGAAACCAGACCGCTCCCCAAGATCGACATGCCACCGTCCGACATGGCCGAGCACGCCCGCAGGCTGCTGGAAGGAAAGGAGGGGTTCGATGTCAGCTTCAGCGTCGGAGGAGAGACCATTGGAGCGCATAGGTTGGTGCTCGCCATGAGGTCGCCTGTTTTCAAAGCGGAGCTCTACGGGCGGATGAGGGAGGGGCAGCGCATCACCGTCACCGTGGAGGACATGCAGCCCGCCGTTTTCAGGTCCCTGCTTTACTTCGTCTACACCGATTCTCTGCGTGCCGAGGACCTCGAGAACACCGAGATGATCCGGCTTTTGCTCGTGGCAGCGGATAGGTACGCCATGGAGAGGCTCAAGCTGGTCTGCGGAAGCATCCTCTGTGAGGGCCTGAACGCGGACACCGTGGCAACAACGCTGGCTCTAGCTGACCAACACAGCTGCGACCAGCTTAAGGACGCCTGCTTTCAGTTTATCGAGACGTCGGCCGCCATGGACGCCGTGGTGGCAACACTGGGCTTCCAGGATCTCATGGTGACTTGCCCGGCTCTCGCGGTGGAGGCGTTGGAGAAGAGACGGAAGTTCCGTAAAGCATGAACAGCATGAGCCAGTTGCTAATATTTGCTACTTTCGTGTATCGCAGGGTGATCAGCTCAACTGCAGTCCTTAGATGAATCTAAGAGTGGTTAGATTAGTTTCTTTAAGTGATAGTATAAAACTGGACCTAGAGATGAACTTTGCATTTACCAGGTGTTTTTTATTGTCTGGACCGCTTATCTGCAACTAATTCGTGTACAGAACTTTCCATCTGTTTAGCATCTGACACCCAGATAGTGTACGTACATTAGCACGTTCTCATCACGGGGACAAAATAAGATCAAACACGGTTTTCTCAGGATGTCTCATCAGAAATGACTAAGCATCAACTTTCATTGCGTACTTTACTCTCTGTTCATACATACATGCTGGACGCTGATAGTATCCAACATGCTGCTTTCACCTATGAGAATATCACAAAACAGTTGTGCACCAGCACGGCAGCACATGGTAACATTGAGCTGGAATACAAAACGGTTGCTGGTTTACATTTCATTTCTACATCCTATTGTTTTGATTATAAAAACGTTGGTTACCACCAACCAAATGATTAGAGCTATAGTCTTCTATGGGATATGAATATGGGTCGCTGTTACAAGCAGTTACAAGCAGAGTTCCAGGCACTACATGATGACCTAGAACCAGAAACGCAATCATTTCCCCACAGAAAGCACAGGCCTGCTTACTATTTGCAAATACTCCCTGTAATTTTACAGCATCTCGTCTCGCTTCCCAAACATGTGAAAGGTCATAGACTCGTAGGTTGATCAGTAAAAAATGCATCTGTATCTCTGTCCTGTCAAGGGGCACAAGGCTTCAACAAAAAGACGGACACCTCACTGATTACAACTGACAAATTTTACACGACCAATCTTTAGATGTTCATCAATGGTTGCTTCACCGGCCTGGCGCTGTCAAGAGAGCGAGCTGCAACTTCTTCTTCTGACAAAGCATGTGTGGATTTGTAAACAGTTCAATGCTCGCTGTCTTTTCACCCGACAGCACAATACGGGCAATGGTGAACCCGTCCCCCTTTTCCAACGCAAACTGCCATTCCCTCGCCGTTATGTAGAACCAGTCTTTGTTTGAAGACGTAGTTGCCTTCACCTCCACGTACTCTATCAAATTGTTTCCACGGGTGATGACAACATCATAAGGGTTCCCGGATTCGGTTTCTTTATTCACCCACCTCACATTGTTGGACCCCA
This sequence comes from Poa annua, assembly GCA_026929855.1. Classification (NCBI taxonomy): domain Eukaryota; kingdom Viridiplantae; phylum Streptophyta; class Magnoliopsida; order Poales; family Poaceae; genus Poa; species Poa annua. The sequence continues at coordinate 13,240,555 of CM049434.1, read as the reverse complement.
GCTTATCAAGGAAATGTTTGTAGACCAGAAATTCACCAACCCTGCCAGTTCTTAGTAACTTGTCTGGATCTGGGGCCCCCGTGCGGAGCCTATCCCTACCCTCCAAAGCATTGGACATATTATCATTGAAGTCTGTTACCTCAGTATCAACAATTTCGCTAGGTGAACTGATTCCCAAGTCCAGATAAGCAGGTGCACTGTCCGAGTCAATGGACATCACCATCGGAGGCTCACCCAAGATTGACACTGCACTTTCTGTGTATTCCGTACTTTCTACCCTTATATCCTCTTTTATAACCCAATCCTCTTCGAGGTTAACAGGAAACCAATCATCTTTTGTATTTACACACTCAGAATCATTCGCCTTTGTATCTTGCATGGGTCGATGCTGACTTTTGTGAGACGTTTTAAAATCAGGGGCTGTTCTCCAATTATTAGGTGGCCAACTTGAAACTGTTCCTTCTGACCTCTGATGCCTGGGAGTAATGAAATCACAGGCAGGAGTATTGAAATCACAGGCAGATGAGGATTCAACCGGTTTGGAATCAACACATTTGTCAGCTACAAAGGAGGAAGAGAAGGACCAAACTGCTTCATGTTCAGGCAACGCAGGCAAATTCTGATTATTAACGATAAAAGACTCAACTTTTTCAGCTGGGGTGCCAGATTCTGCGTTGGTTTTGACCATGAACAGAAAATTCGCAAAGTGCCGATCAGGGGATCCATCAAAGAAAAGTCTAGAAATTTCCAGAAACAATGAATGTGACTCAGCTTCTTTCGTAGCATAGAGAATATTCCCCTGAAAATAAGCAACTCGTCAAATCACATGAACTTTATAAAGCCAATGGCAGATGATATAACACGGCAAAAAGCCTTAATAAATGAGTGCATCAATCATTCAAGCAATGCCTTGGTCGCAGAAACTATGAAACGGTCTTAATTCTTATGTACAGTCAACAGAAGGTAAGGGTCATACACAATAGCAGGCAATATAACAGGTATCACTATATTCGGTAGTGCCATAGGGGAGGACACCTTGGAGTACAGAATTAACTAAGCAAGCAATTATCCATCATAAATTCATAATCACCTTATAAATATGCAGGCAATATTAGGAAACAAGAGACTGGTAACAATGAGGACATCACTCACACTAGGTACTACAGTACTTAATGTTAATATGGTAATAACTTGCAGTAGTTGCCACAATGGCGGAACAGAAAGATTGGTACTAACCTGCAAAAGACAATGGCATTCGAACCTTCTCTTAGAAGAACTCTCATGTCCATTGAGCATATACTTGAAGTATAACTTTTCAACAACAATAATCTGAAGATTATTAAGCTTCATGATCTCATTTTGCTGAAAATTCATATAAGCATCATTATGCAACTTATAGATGTAACGTTGCATATATGGTAAGAGTCCACAGATCAAAGTAGCCTTTTCCCTGTTGTCAGCCGTGCCATAGAATATTGCTTCACGATGCACAACCTATATAAAAGCGAGAAAGGCTGATTAGAATCACACTTAAGAGGGAATACCGATTAAGGATATGCCGCCCCCTATACCGAATTTCTGGGGAAAATCACCTAAATATTATTAAAAACTGTACAATGTGCATTTGGTGCACTAGCAGAATTGGTAAAAAGAAGAATATTCTTTCAAATATGCAATATTACAATATCAAGTACTCCGTATGTTATAATTTACAACATAACCTTCAAATGCTGCTAGCCTGTTACCAACAGATATGATAGTCATAATGTGACACTTGAAGCCAAGTTTTAACAAACACTGATGAATTCACAGCCCTCCAACAGGCTATTAAAATCTGGTATCTAAGTGTTGTAATGGGGTGATGCTGTACAGATTGTGAAGTCAATTGGAAGTACACATCAGTTTCTGAAGTAAAATTCTGAGAGTTTCGTCCTTTGATTCCACCATCTATAATAGAACTGAAGATACATCTAGAAAGGTTTATGGGGAATAATACTGTCACACGTGTTTCTTTTTATTTTTCTTTTTAACAGCCACATCAAAAATACATTCCTCATTTCTCGCTACTACCCACTTGTAGGATGGGTAGTGGTCCTAGTGGATGGCACTCTGTAGAACTTAACATAGTGAAGCACATGGAAAACGTATTTCTATCGTATTACTTCGCCTTCTAGTTTCCTCATAATGGTTTTAAAAATCCCAATGAGTAGCTTACGGTATAAATAGCATCCTCGAAGTGCACGAAAAAGGCTTGTACCATAGTGACTTCATTTGTCACATTCACGTCATTACAATCCTGCTAACTCGGACTTTCTGGTTCTCCTAATTATTCGATTAAATAGATAGTTTGGCCTGATGAAGCGGGCTGGGGACAGTGGTTGTCATGCGACCGCAAACTAGCCACCTGTCCAGTTCCAGTGATGCAAGGGCTTGTTACAGCGTGCTAAAACCCGCTGACGCATAGTGTGCAGCAGCCCTTCTGTGAGAATACACTTTAGATTTCTGCATGATTCATTTGTTGCATTTTTTTCCATGCTCCATATATTTCAATCATCACTCAAGACTTGAGATATACTCAGAACAAATAACCAAATACAAGATTTCTGTTTCTGCAAAACACAGCTGAGCGCGACGCTATTTAAAGCACTACTCCTGATGGATACCACATGGAGCATGGGTTTGCATCTAAAGTAGGCCATTAGCACATAGCAAACATTTAATTTTCTATTCTGTATTACTTTGCAGAACTTTGCAGCTAAATGATGAGTTACATACAGCATTTCCGGCAGGATGACTCGCTGAATGTAAAGAGAAACTTAATAACTACTCCCTCTGTTTTTAAATATAAGATGTTTTAGGTGTTCCACATGTTGTCTAGATGCATACTAAAATGAGTGAACATACACACTAAAGATGTCTAGATACATTTGTATACATGTGAATGTAGAAAAATGCTAAAACATCTTATATTTAAAAACAGAGGGAGTATAATATTAAAGCAAAAAATTATATTACCTTAGAAAGTGCTGGGATACCTAGACTTTTCATCAATGCAGCAACTCTTCCATGCAACATTTGTTTCTCCTCCGAAGAAAGTTCACCAAATTGTATGAAGTCAACATCACTACAGTCCTTAAAGTACTGCTTCAACTCGTCATCATCTAACCAGCAAACAAGGCCAAAAGATGGATGGAGAGAGACCCATTTATCAACCACGGTTGGCAATATCGTTGTCTCTAACTTCTGAAGGGAATCTTTCAAGTAAACTATATCGTTCATCTTGTCACTCAAAGACTGGAGATCAGTAGCCCACCTCACAAATACACGGAAGACCTATGTATAGTGTTGAAACAGTAGTTAATATTTTAAAGGAGAACAGCCAACAGTTACTCCATGCACGGAAAATCTGAACCGAGGGAGTACATAACTTTAGGTACTCCATGCACAAAAGCAACTCACCTGATGGGCTACTTGTGAAGGCAGCGCAGCATTTGATAGCCACAAAAGCATCTCTACATAATCAGATGCTGTTGGCACTTTTGGTACACCACATGCTTCCGTAAAGAATTCACAAAGGCTTGGATATGTTGAGCACAGCATCCTTCTTGGGACCATTCTCTTCTTCTTTACCAAAACGAATTCCTCTGTTGTTGCAGAACAACCTGTTGGGTCACTCCAATATAGGTCTTTTGGGGATAAAAATTTACCAGGGATAACCTCACTAGATCGAGGGCAGAGTAGTGGTGTAAATATAGAGGAGCATGACATGAACTCCCGCTTGATGTCAATCTTTGAATCAGCCGCACCTTCTGACATGAAGGTGTAGAATTTGCACATCTGGTCCACACTGAAAAAAAGGCAGATCAACCATTACAAGGTATTTGACAAAAGAAAAATGCATGGTAGCCTGCAGAAAAAAAATTACATGGTAGTAGTGGGGTTGATCTGGGAATGTTCATATTAGTTCTTAAACACATACCCACGATTTAAGAAACCACATATCTTCATAGATAGAAAAATTAGAAGTGTTTAGACAAGTAAACTCTTCAGTTTTTTTAATACCTTGCACTAAAAGGATCTTGTGATGCTATCCATAATTTCAGGATCATCAAAGCATCATTGTGGGATACGTTTGTTTTGAACCCAATCTCCTTCCTCAGTGATCTGCTGGATATCTGTTCCACAAAAACAAAATTTCCAAGGTGAGTGCTCGTACAAGTTGTTGAGGATAATTAAACCCTTTTTCCTATATGATAGATGGTAATAATAAGAAATACAAACCTGAGGCACAGCATATGGGGCAACACTACCAAGCAGGGAACGCACATTTTCAAAATCATAAAACAAATCTGTTGCATAATGAAGGTCATAATCTGCTGTTGAGGCTATCCATCTGAAGCTACGGATACACTTCATAAAGGATGACTCAATTGCTTCGTTTTCAACACTGTGGGTCACGTTTGTGAGACACCAAGCTTTTGCACTATAACAATCATCCCAGAAGCTGTCAAGAACCTGCAGAAGATATATGCAATTTTCTCGGCACTTTTTCGAGGAAAATGTTGATAAGATGCTAGCCAGTTCTGGTGATTCCCAATCATATAGTGTACCGGATGTTCTAGAAATATCGCCTTGCGATATTCTTCCTACTATCAAAGAATCATCTTGGGATATGTTTTTTTCAACTTTCACTACCTGCACGAAATCAGTCACACCCAGCTCCTCAAAAAATTGCCTCCACTTTTTAAGCACAGGTGGTAACAAATTTTTACCATGATCCGTCAAGTAACCACTATCAAGTTCAACCCATCTAATTTCAACATTCTGAAGTAGCTTGCCTGTGTCCACAGAACTTCCATATTCCTTACTGAAGTGGATGGGTTCATCAGCTGGGCACTTGTAGCCATAGTTTGTAAGTAAGATAGGCCTAGTCCGTAGTTCTGACACTATTTCTTCTTTCTCAAAATTACAGCTTGCACATGGAGACTGCAGATGAAGCATAATAAAACTCAAATACTCTATCATCATCTTATCAGCTTTCTTACCATCTGTACCAGTTGGCAAGGACACGAGGATGTGGTTTTTGATAATTTCATGTCCAGACAACTTCCGCACCCCGATTTTAAGAAGAATGTCGATTAGATCATTTGCTCTCATTTCTTCCATGAGGTATTTATTGTTACAGGACATGGAAAGAAGGTGTGGACTTACAATTCGAAGATTACTATACAGAATTGGGAAATCATTCATGCTGCTTTTACAGTCAGGTGTGGAATTGAGAATATCATGAGGCAACCATATAGGGCCATCTGCTACAGAGCTAAATGAACCATCTGAAAGCGGAATGCATGGTAATTTTCTGAGAGCACATAAAAGATCACCTTCGAGACTTGTTGCTGAGGAGATATTTTGAGAAGAATGCGACATCAATATCAATTGAAGATTAACAAACCAAGCATACAGCCATTCCATTCCCAGCGACTCAATACAGCCCTCAGTTCGGCAAACTGATGATACAATATCAATAAAAACATTTGCTCCATAATCATGAATACCTAGTGCCCTTGATAATGTATCAGGTATGATGATGTCTTTCGACAGATACCCAAGACCAAGATGCTCATGAAGCAAATCATCAGAAAACAGCATTCTGGTCTGTTCATCCCAACCCCTGAGTGTGTTGCATGGGTAGACCCACTGCGAACTAGAACCCTCCAAAACCATGCACTGGGTAAGACGTAACTTGGAAAGGATTAAGTGAGGGAGCTTGCAAAAGAAACCATGAACCTCTCCTGCTAGAGGAACAAAACTCATGAAGGCTGCAACAGCCTTCCCAGGGCACCTCTGGAAGCAGGAAAGAGAACAAAAGGATTCTTGCGCGCTGACAAACAAAGAGGGGAATTCTGACAACAACCACTGGTTCCATGCATTATCTGAATCCACTTCCTCCCTGGAAGAAGGTAAAACAAAGTCTCCTTGAAGAATGAATTTAAGACCATAGTTCCTTAAAGGTAGAAACGCAAACACAGGTTGTTGCTTCAAGCAAGGTTCATACTCTCCTTTCTCAGTCTCCTGCAAGGTAAATGCCAAAGCTATCTCTGTAGTGTGCACATCATTGCGTACAAGTGTGCCCTGTAACTTCTTACTAACCACCAACCAACTCATTATCTCATTTCCATGTGAGATCCTCACAATGCCATCACCAAGAGCCTTCCTTCTCATAACCAGAAGTGTGTCATTTAGCACATTCTTGAACTTGATACAATCCAGTCGGTGAAGGAACAGAAGCAGAGATGGGTGGAGATCTGAAAACATGGATGCAATTGAGCACATGCCATTGCCATCCCTGAATTTAGATCTGAAGGGAAGTAAAATGCAAGTGTTCCAGAGAGGACAATCGTCCTTGTCATCTTCAACAGATAGCATTCTACTCAAAGAGCTGGTACTGTAGGGTGGAACTGCAGTTGGCAATACAAAACCAATCTGGCCTTCTGTAATGTCAAATTTCACATGAAATCCATTTGAATGGATCTCCGGGGCATCAGTTACCTGACATATTATAGACAGAATTAAAAAAAAAACATTTAACTCAAAAGTACTAAAGGATGTAGAAGAAATACAAACAAACAATTGAGTGATTGATACAATAAGAAATTCACGAGATCATAGATGGCAAAGCATGCAATTGTAAACTCACACGATTTGCAGCACTGATAATAACTGGAATATATTATGTTAGACCTACCCGAAATACTGATTTGAATCCAATGCCCTTGTTTCCAATATAACCCCTATTGGATCCTTTCTTTGTTGAATTGCCAATATCACAAAGAGCTCTAATGTTCTCAGCAGAGAAGCCCCTCTCATTGTTGAGAACAACGATACCATTCTCCTGAAGAACAAATGCTAATGTGGGTTCCACGTCCTCAAGATAAGTATTATCATCAGCATTTTGTACCTGAATAGAGTAGACAAATGTCAGCAAAAAAAATCTCTATGCTAACACCCGCACAAGCACACAAAAGATGAAGTACCAAGTGCATAGAGCAAAGCTTACCAGCTCAAGAAGTAGGTGAGAATCCTGCGAGTATAACTCTTGTGAAAGACAATGCAGTGCCCGGCCAAGTCGAGCATGCTGCTTCTTCAACAAACTATTCTCGTTGCAACTTAGAGCCTGATCCAAACCAAACTCTTCACGTCGTATAGTCTCAATAACTAGAGCTGCTTCCTTGAGGTTCGTTTCTCCCATCACGGGTGATTGGTTCATATGCATTGCAGTTTCTGCCTTGGATCCAATAGGATTTAACATGCTTTGGTTTTTGGTATTCATAGAAATGACTTGATCTTTTTCCCCAGCAAATGATTTACTATTACCATTCATCGTATCAACATCATGAGGAATAAGTGCGACAGAATTTTCAAGAGTACGTCCCTCAGATGCAGCGGATGTATGCCCAGAAGAAGAATGTGTTTCTGTCTTTACATGAACTTGCTCAGTCAAACAGAATCTACGATAATCTTCAACCCACTCAGTAATTCCAAGTGACAGCCCAATATCATGAAGCATGCAAAACTGCCAAGTTTCTGTGGCTTCATGTAAGATGGCTGAATAACATTTTTTGGTAACTGTTCGAAGTCCGGACAATAGTATATCGGCTGCAAGACTCCGAAATTCAGAAGGTAGATGACCAAGACAATCGAGAAAAAATTTGGCAACAAAATGAACAGTGCTGTCAATGTTTGTTAAAATATCAGAACTGACATTTCTTGCAGAAGACAACTGAGTCCTTTCTTGAACAGTGCTGTCAATGAGTCCTTTCTTGCAGTCACGTTGTTCACCACTCAGATTACAGGATTCCTCAGTCACAGATGATTTGACTTCAGAATTGGTGTTCACTTGATCGTTGTTGTTGTTCATTATGATACCTATTGCTCTTTGTGCATAACACTTCAGTAATGATATTGGAGTGTTTGTAGAACCATTGTAAATGTGCAGCAATGAAAGCAGATTCACTGCCACTTGAAATGATGAGCATCGAATAATGGCTTCTAAGAATTGGTCCACCGTAGCTGATGGGTCTACCCTGATAAACCTGCCATCCGTGGTCACAATGCAAGCTAGCTGTTGATCTGGCACTGTAGTCAGCAGCCAGTGCATGAAGGAGCCCAGTGAAGGAGCAAACACCATATTCCAATGTGACCAAAGAAGCAGATCTGACAACATTGGAGCCTTAAGTAAACACTTAATTGCTTCTCGTGAAGAAACTGTTTCAGAATCATAAGATTGTTCACCAGCATTGTCCCTCTGCCCACCAACAGCATCATGCGCACCTGCAGAAATTCCAGACCACCGTTTCTCCAACAGAGAGATGGAAAACGTGACATTATTTGTTTGTATACTCTTTCTCTGTCTCTCTATGGAACCAACAAGCCCTTCCCCAGATTTGTATTGTGCAATATCAAAACCAATTGATGGGAACTGCCTTTTGAGAAGCATAAGGAAACTATCCCCTGAAAAGTCGCCATCTTCTACCCAGTTGCCCTCGGCTTGGGAGAGCAAAACTTCAATTTGTTGCGGCAGAACAGAAATTTTGAGAGACGAAGAACCAGAAATCCCCCCCTTCAAGAAACTAGTCAACTTAGGGGGAAAGTGATGACCATATTTTGCCAAAAACTCGAGGAAAGTCCCGTGGCCAAGAGAACTAAAGTGCTTGGCAGAAAATTGAGTAGTTACACATGTTTCACAATCATGAAGTGTCTTCAGGAATATAAATTTTTCTGCTTGCAAAGCTCCAGCTCCAGACACTCCACAGTTGGAATCAAAATATTCAGTGAGTCTACTGATGACATCAACAGTTGTGACATCTGCATGAACAAACACCAATCAAAAGAGGTAATCAGTTGTGGAGAGAGAGAGAGAGAGAGAGAGAGAGAGAGAGAGAGGTTACTGGGTCCAGGCTCATTGTTATCATTGGCTCCTTTAGCAATGCATTTAGCATTTTCTTTACTCGGGGGCTCAATTTCCATAACCTCTGTTGTGGTGTTAGGAATAGGACTTGATGACAATTTATTCTCACTAAAGACATGGATCGCATCATAAATACTATCCAGCAGACCACAACCCATCGATCTGACCTGCATATCCATGCCACGCTACATTAAATATAATATCCTAAAATGCTACCAGAACTTCATCGCGAAAAGATACAGAATGAAGAATTGCACGCTGCCAATCAGGACACCAGCAATCCTCTCGAGATTGTATGCATGTGCACCCCAGCTTGTTATGGAACCCGTGTACTCAAGCAGAAAGAATCAACTAAAGTTGCAGAAAAAAGGAATAGTTTTGAAGACATGCATACACGGACGCAACCCACATCTACCATGTCACCAAATTTCAAAAAAACAAAAAACAATATTTAAAACTCTGGTAGTGTTAATGGGCCCAATTCACAATCCAATTTGGAATACAACTAAAGAAATGATTTGCATTTTCGTTTCTTGAGCAGTGGGTGAAATTTGAATGTGAAACTATGTGTCATGGTAAACATATGTTGCATCTACAAGCTGAACTATTTTCAGATATATTTTTACGATGTTTAGCTTGTGTTTCGCCTCGGGCAAATCATAGACTAATGACCCACATCAGGAATTTTGCAATATCAAGCCTAACCAACCTTAAATTTGAGTGCATTTGCCCTTCTGATAAGATATTATATGCAGCAACTAGCAACTAAAGGATGAAGCCCTTTTGCAAAGAACATATATAGTTAGTAGATCCACATGTAAATGTAGGAGTTGGCTGAAAAAGGAATCAACTCACTGCAACATTTAGGAATCCTATGCCTGGGTACTGTGAAAAAAACTTTATTAAGTTCTTCTTCTCTTGTGGTGTTTCTGCATAGTAATTTGCTAACAATTCCAAAACCTGCATCAGTGTGAAGTGCAAAATAAATTAGATTCAGAAATAGGAAAAGTCGATACTGAACAGACTTCTATTCTGCTGAACAATTAATGGAATTCTTTGTAAGTTTAAAGGTAAGATGAGGGAACTATAGTATGCAGAAAATATTAAACACCAATATATCAAAATAAATGATACAAACTAGGGAGGGGGTTGGGGGGGGGACAAACTATAACATGATAAAAAAGGAGTCACATATTAACGCTGCTTGCTTCTTACAAAAAATATATATATGTATCTGGAGTATGTAGCTATAGTTCACAATTATTCATAGAGAACAAGTATTTGACCATAGGTCACAACTAACAAGCATACCTGTTGAACTGGATGTTCACGGCATGCTTCTTTCCAGGTTGTTATGAATTTCTCCAGCTTACCTGTACTGAGAAAGCAATTAGGTGATGCTTCTTTCTTTTGAATTTGCCCCTTTTGGCGCTTACTAGGATGTTTGCACGAAGAGCTAGGAGTCCCATTTTCCTGATATTTCCTTTTAACTCTTGAATGGACAATCTTTTCACTCGCTTTTACGTTGCTGCTCTCTATAGCTGACTTTTTACTCGGTTCAGATTTCAAACCAAGACGTTCAATTTCTTCTGTTGTCGACGGATATGGGCAACTACTGACACGCTTATCAGCATCCTTGCTACCAACAATATAACAGCTCTCGTCACTCTCACTCCCATCAACTGCATCGCCATCCAAACTAGTATCGCGGGCAACTTCATCATCGCTTGAATCAAAGTGAATATGCTTATTGATTCCTGGTAATTGCTTTATGCGGCTAGTTATAGCATCAAACCTCCTATTCAACACCTGCTTCCCCAAATGAATATCTGTCTGTTTTGGTGGATCCTTCTCGCAAGTGTTATCACCAGAACCACTTGTCTTGCCTAGAAGTTTAATAGCGGCAACTTCATTTCTTCTGGCCTGGCGGAGGAAGGAAATATGCAACCTACAAAACCTCTCAAATCAGAAAAAATGTAATACACTGGTGCAAAATGAGAGACGAAATAGTACTGGGAGGGCAGAAGGAAGACATTTCTATTACAGGGTACTACCTATGTGGGAGCACACAAGAGAAGTGAATAAGTATGTGTCTACAAGAAAATGTACATACCCCAAGCTTTGTACACGCACGCCGAGTTTCTCCTTCCCAGAGACTGACTTTTGTTCCGCGAGATAATCTAAGAAGCTTTCCGCTGTGACTTTCTCCTTAGATTTATCGATAAACTTCTGCAGGCAAATGATAATCTCCTCGCTACTAAGCTTTGGCACCTTGGACAAATCAGCAGATACCAAAAAATAATGTGCAACAAGCGGGTGTTGAAGAAAAGGCCCCAACCCCAGCTCTTCAAACTGGCCAACACCCTCGTTCTTGCATATCTCAACCTCCAGGTCATGAATAGATATAATTTTTCTTGCGGCAACATAACAATGGATAAATGTGTTCACCTGACAAAACAACAAGCCAAGTCCATGTAAAGTCAATCAGCAGGCAACCATGTGCAGTTCTCCCAAATATACTTGGGGATGATTTGAACAATAGAAAGAGATGCCTTATGCTGACGCAAAAGATACATTATCATGCTTACTGTAAAATAAAACATCAAAGTACAAAGTAGTCATATACTCATATCTAATAGCTCACTACAATTGATAGGATCCTCAACTGTTCTGATATTCTATAACATTTTCAGATAAATATCAGACACCCTTTCCATCAAATACCCTTTAAATACTGAAACAGTATCTGCAATTAATTCTGTTTCAGCCAAGGAGTCTTAAATGACGCTAACCTTGGTCATTTACCCCAAGGTTCAATTCTTGCGACAAGAGTCAAAGTGGCTTACAATACTATACTAGGTCAACGGAGCATATTTGTTAGATTTCAATTATCTTATTCTTCTGTTTCAACGTAGTCGCCGACCAAAAAATACCCGAGTTTTGTTTTTTGAACAAAAAGTACTGCAGAGATTCTAGTGTGTTACATTATCAGGTAAAATGAAAACATGTAACGAAATTAACAAAGCAGGTATGGAACACAAGATGAAAAGAAGAAGCAAGAATCTCAAGCCTGAGTACAGTACTGTGCAAACATACTCACAACTTTACAAACACAGGCCGACACCCTCAGCACCGCTTTTATATACAAATGAAACCATAGCAGGATGCTGGAACAAAATCCAGCATGAGACGAAGCCCATACAATCAAAACAAAGTTATGCAAACAGTAGAATATAGAGCAGATAGCAGCACCTGTTCTCTCTGAGTTTGCCTTATAGTGACAACATATAACAGTTTGATTAGGAACTTTTGCAGGTTGAAAAAAAATCCAACTTCAACAATGGCAGATGAAACCATTGTATATTAAAAAATAATACTTTGAAGATTCATGATGTTTTTAAAAACCCCAGACAGATGTACATATAGGTGTGATCTACATAGCTGACATTTTTTATTAAAAGATCTTTTCATTTATGGGCTGCACACACAAAAACGAAAGTGTGGATCTGTAGTAGTCAACAGTACATCTATCATAAACCCTTTTTTCTGCAGCCCTCAAATAAACATGTTTCCTTTAAAATTTACGGGAAATCCTTGAAACTAAAAAATGTGGCTTCTATTCTTTTTTTTCTTCAGGAGACACGAGGAAGCCACGCTCATTTTGCAACACTCTAGGCCATAAAAGCGAAACAGGGCTATGAAAAGAGCAGAATATAAAGTATTAAAGCACACGGAAGCACTAGCCCTCTCTGAGTTTGCCTCATAGTGCCAACATACAACAGTTCGATTAGGAACTGGAGCAACAGAAGATGGCCATAAGTTTGTAGGGTTAACAAGAAAAGTTCTCAAGAAAACCCAGCTACAGCGATTGCAATGAAACCAATGTAAATTGATAACAAAGCATGTGCGAGCCATGCACAGTCATAGTGCTAAACTGCCAACGCATAACAGTTCGGTTTGGTTTAGGAACTGTAGCGCAGAAGACAGCAAATTGCAGATGAAATCACCACCGTAGCAAATCCAAAACAGGACATGAGGAGCTTTGCGCGGTTACGAAGTGGCATACAACTGGCCTAGAAGAGGATATGCACCATGCATGTGGTATACCCGAACGGCAATAGAGAACGTATCTTGTGTTTGGCCATAAGGCATTCAAGTGCTTAAAAACTAGAAAACATTCATGTTAAAAATCACGAAACAATCTGAAAAGTAATAGTGAAATCGACACAGCATATGCCATGGTGTAAAAATTTTAAAATATTATCATAAAGCAGAATCTTTACTATTAATTTGTCCATTAGGCATTTAAGTGCATAAAACTAGAAAACCTCCATCTTAAAAATCACGAAACAATCTGAAAAGTAATAGCGAAATCGACTGGTGTAAAAAAATTAAAATATTATCATAAAGTACAGAATCTTTACTATTAATTTGGCGATGAGGCATTCAAGTGATCAAAAAACTAGGAAACCTTTATCTAAAAAATCACGAAACAATCTGAAAAATAATAGCGAAATCGGCACAGCATATGCCATGGTGTAAAAAATTTAAAATATTATCATGAAGTACAGAATCTATACAACTACCGCGGTCGGACTCAGGCATAGCAGAGCAAATATACTGACCTTGCCCTCGATAAGGAAGAGGTCGCGGAGGAGGGGCACGTCGTGGAGCTGGACGCCGAATGATCCCCACGAGTCCGCCTTGAGCGCGACGAGCGCCGCCTGGGCCACCTTCCACCCCGTGACGCCCTCCCCCGCCCGCTTGAGCTCGTCGCGCGCTTTCGTCGCGGCCACCTGCGCCCTCTGGAGCAGCGGTTGCTGGTTGCGCTGCTGCTGCGGCGGCGGAGCCGACGCGGGGGAGGCGGCGCGGGGGGGCTGGGGCGCCGGGTTGGAGGGCCGGTGCTGGAGATTGGAAGTAGGGCCTTGCACATACCCGGGGGAGGGGAGGAGCGGCTGCTGGTGCTGGTACTGCTGCTGGTGATGGTAGGCTGCGGCGAGAGCGGCTTGGTTCTGGAGGAAGAGGTGGGGGAGCATGAGGTTGTAGGGGTTTTGGGAGTAGAGGTGGGGATTTGGGGCGTAGGCGTAGGGGTTCATCCCCGCCGCCGCCGCCGCTGCCGCCGCCTGCTGCGCGGCGGCGTCGGAGGTCGAGGCGTCGCCATGGCGGGGGTCGTAGCCGTGCTGCGTCCTCCGATGGTTGCCGCCGCCTCTCATGGAGCGGGTAGGTTTCGGCGGCGTGGCGAGGTGGGGGAAGGGAAAAAAGAGGAGGAGGTGGCCGTCGCGCAAGGGCGGTTTGGGCTCGCGGGTTTTACTTACACCTCTTTCCGCGTGATGAGTTCGCAGGAGATGCCAAATCTGGACGGGCCGAGCTCCCTGGGCTTGGGCCGCGGGCCCCTTCTTCATGCGTCCAACAGCATGACTCCTATCCTATGTTGTTGTTTTTTTCAAAAAAAAGAAAGAGTAATGTAAAAAAACATAGGAGTATATTTTTTTTTCCTTTGTGTTCAAGAATTAAATGGGTGACGGTGAAACATGCTTTATCATTTTTGTTTCCGCTTGTCTCGTCGAAATTCCACATGAAATCGAAAACGTCGGAACGAATACAGAGGGGAAATCATGAGAAATTAATATGAAACGGGTACAGAAATTATCAATACGGAAGTAAAAAAACATTTCTCGGAACACAATAGCGATATAATGCACGGCTTCGATCTGGGTGCAATCTTCTTAACTTCAGCAATTACTGATTGAATTATGACAAAATTATCATCGTCACACATACCCCATATTCGAATGCAACGGCGTCAAGTAGCAAATCTCGAACATAGGTACTACCAATTACACATATTCCATATTCGCATATCACTAGGTGCGTCGCGGCGGAATGAACACGGGTCTCCAACCATTCCGCGCGTGATGGCTATCTTCTGGCTGGGGTGCCCGCACTCTACATCGGTTTGGCGTCCCGGTGCTATGGTTTGATGTGCTGGCACAAGATAAATCATTTTTTTACTGTAACTACGGCGGGCATTTGCCAGCCTGAACTTTATTTCAGTCGGAGTTGCCTATGAGGCTTTACAGCCTCGACAAGATAGGTTCAAATGAACCAGGGTTTACGGGGTACAAGCGAAGAGAAATAAAGGAGAAAAACACACACCACCAACACACAAAGAGAGTGGCTACTCCGAGAGATCGCGGAGACAGGGAGAGCCTTCGCCCCTCACCGTCTTCCAGTTACCGTTGGACGCCAGAGCACAGGAAACATCACCGCCGTAGACGCAAGGCTTCAATCTGCCGAGACCAGCCACGATGGTGTCGGAGCAGCCGAAGGGCAGCACATCGCCGAGTCCCCACCATAGGACAAAGGCCAATGCGTCGCCGAGGCTAAACACGACATCCAACAGCGTAATCGAAGGGCGTCTCCCAGCCTAGTCGACATCCAGGAAGCTTCACCGGCACTGGCCCCGCCGTTAACCGTCGTTAGAGGAGGGAATCCAGCTCCCACGAAGAAGGAGGAGCATCGGGCCACGGAGAGACGACGCCGAGAGGAGAGCAAGAGGAGGAGCCCAACCACCTCCGGAAGCACACGTCCCTCCAGCCGAAACCAGCTCCAAAGCGACGCCCTCAAGAGGGAGGACGACACTCGTCGTCATTGCAAGACCCGGAGGAACCAAGTCGAGGGTTTCCCCTGGAGCATTCGGGACGGAGAGCGAGAACGCCGTTGACGACACCTTCATCAAGGTGATGACGCCCACGAGCGTCACCGTCATCGGACGACCAAGGCCGGGGCCATGCTCGCCGGCGGCCGCGCCGACTCGACCCCGAGGTCGGCTGGCCACACCAAACCGCCACCGAACGGCGGGACCCCCAGGGGCCGGGATCGACGGCCGAACCACCGGGAGCTGAGCAGCGAAGGCAGGGGCGTAGATCGGGCCGACACCCCGGCGCCGCAGACGCAGGCGAAGGAGCAGCACAGGCGCACATCTCCGTCGCCGCGCCTGGGCCTACGAGGCTCGAGTCGGGAGGGCAGCCGGGGCCGTCCACGAGGACGAGGAAGGAGACGGCGAGAGGGAGGACGCCGGCGCGAGAGGGGCGGACGGGGATGCACGTGGGGGCGGAGGAGGCGGCGACGAGGACGCGCGTGGGGGCGGAGGGCGCGGGGAGGCGAAGGCAGGAGGCGGAGGCTACGACGAGCGTCAGCGGCGGCGGCCCTCCTAATCATCGTAGAAGCCGCGGACGGGCGAGTCCCCGCCGCCCCCTTTTCCAGCGCCGAGCGGTCTTTGTCCGCCGGCGGCCTCGGGGGGCGACGAGGGGAGGGGAGGCGGCGGGGGCTAGGGTTTCTGCCCCCTTGTTGCCCGGAGGAGGCGACGAGGAGCGGGGTCGGGGTCGTTTCGTGTCAATCATCCACAAGATAAATCATCATATCTCGAACACAGAACAACGAAAGGACTAGGCATGAACAGTCATGACATACTATAAAAAGTTACTCTCTATGTTCATAAATACATGTTGGCCACTGTCAGTTTCTAACATGCTGATTTCACCTGAGTCTTTGTACAAATATCACAGAAACAACTGTGCAGCAATAGCACGTCGAGCTGATATTTCATTTCTATCCTATTGTTCTGATTTAAAAAAAACGTTGGTTGCCACCAACCAGACGATTAGGCAAGAGAACTATGGTCTTCTACAAGCAGTTACTAGTCAGTGCTGAAGAGCACCAGGCATGAGATGATGATGTCCTTCGACATGACCCAGAACCAGCAGTGAGATCATTTCCTGCCTGATACTCTGTAACTTTTACAGCATCCCGTCTTCCCAGACAAATGAGAGGTTATAGACTCAGGTCATCAGCAAATGCATCTGTATCTCGATCCTATTGAGGGGCACAAGGCTTCAGTAAAGTAGCAGATGCAGATGCAGATCGCAGTGATTACCGTTAACAAGTTCTACACCATCACTTTAATCTGTAGATGGTCATCAATGGTTGCTTCACTATCCCAGTGGTGTCAAGAGAGCGAGATGCAACTTCTTCTTCTGACAAAGCCTGTGTGGATTTCTAAACATTTCAATACTCGCTGTCTTTTCACCAGACACCAGGATTCGGGCGATGGTAAACTCATCCCCCTTTTCCAACGCAAACTGCCATTCCCTTGTTGTGATGTAGAACCAGTCTTTGTTTGAAGACGTACTCGCTTTCACCTCCACGTACTGTATCGAATTGTTTCGACGGGTGATGACAAGATCATAAGGGAGCCCGGATTCGGTTTCTCCATTCACCCACCTGACATTGTCGGAACCCAGTTTATCAACAAAATATTTGTAGACTAGAGCTTCACCAACCCTGCCGGTTCTTTGTAACAGGGCTGCATCTGGAGCCCCTGTACGGAGCCGCCTACCCCTACGTCCTGAAGCATTGGACATTTTAATATTGAAGTCTATTAATTCTGTATCAACAATTTCGTTAGGTGAACTGGTCTCCAAGTCCAAATAAGCAGGAGCACTGTCAGAGTTAATAGACATCACCATCTCAGGCTCATCCAAGGATGCCACTGTACTTTCTGTGTGTTCCGTACTTTCTACCGTTACATCCTCTGTTATAACCCAATCCTCTTCAAGGTGAACAGGAAACCAATCATCTTTTGTATTTAAGCACTCGGCATCATTCAACTTTGTCTCGTTCAGGGGTCCAGGCTGACTTCTCTGAGATGTTCTAAGATCAGGGGCCGTTCTCCAATTGTTAGGTGGCCAACTTGAAACGGTTCTATCTGACCTCTGATGCTTGGAAGTATTGAGATCACAGGCAGATGAGGTTTCAACCGGTTTGGAATCAACATCTTGGTCAGCTACAAAGGAGGAAGAGAAGGACCAAACTGCTTCCTGTTCAGGTAACACAGGCACATTCTGATTACTAATGATAAAAGACTCGATTTTTTCAGTTGGGGTGCCAGATTCTGCCATGGTTTTGACCATTTGCAGAAAATTCGCAAAGTGCAGATCAGGGGATCCATCAAAGAAAAGTCTAGAAAATTCCAGAAACAATGAATGTGAATCGGCTTCTTTTGTAGCATAGAGAATATTGCCCTGAAAATACATAACTCATCAAATCACATGAACTTTGAAGCTGATGGAAGATAATACAGAGCAAAGCCTTAATAAATGAGTGCATATTCAAGCAATGCCTTGGTCGCAAAAACTTCTGAAGGTCTTAATTTTTGCGTACAGTCAACAGAAGGTAAGGTCATAGATTAGCAGCAAACAGACTTAATGTAAGTATCTAACAGGTATTAACAACTGATTGTTGGCGATTGCCAGTTATAGCATCACTAACAGGTATTAACTAAGCAAGCAATTGTAATCACTTGCACTACTGGGAAATATGCAGGCAATACTGGGAAACACGAGATTGGTAGCAAGGAGGTAATCGCTCACACTACTTACCACTTACTTCAGTAATCACTTGCACTAGTTACCACTTACCACAACAGCGTGAAAAGAAAGACTGGTAGTACTAACCTGCAAAAGACAATGGCATTTGAATCTTGTTTTATAAGAACTCTCATGTCCATTGAGCATATACTTATGGAATAACTTTTCAACAACAATAATCTGAAGATTGCTAAGCTTCATGATCTCATTTTGCTGAAAATTCATATAAGCATGATTATGCATCTTATATATGTAACGTTGCATATATGGTAAAAGTCCACACATCAAAGTAGACTTTTCCCTGTTGTTAGCTGTGCCATAGAATATTGCTTTGCGATACACAACCTACATAAAAGTAACAAAGGTTGATGAGAATCACACTTAAATGGACTACCAATCGAGGATATGCTGCTCCATAAGCCAAATTTCTGAGGAAAAATTTACCTAAATAGTATTAAATATATATGCATCTGGTGCACTTGCAGAATTGGTAAAAAGAAAGTATATACTTTAAATGTGCCGTGTTACCAATTAAGGATATGGCGCTTTCTAAGCCAAATTTCTGAGGGAAAAATCACCTAAAATAGTATTAAATATAATATGCATCTGGTGCACTTGCAGAATTGGTAGTAGGAAAGTATATACTTTCAAATATGGCGTGTTAAAATATCAAGTATGCTACAATTTACAACATACCTTCAAATGCTGCAAGCCTGTTACCAACAGATATAAATAAAGTCATAATGTGACACTTGCAGTCAATTTTGACCAACACTGATGAAATCATTGTCCCCAAAAAGGATATACGTGGTATTTAAATTGCTGTAATGGTGTGGTGATGTTCAAACGATAAAGTCTAATATTGGAAGTTCCACCGGTTTCTGATAGTAAAACTGATACTTTCATCCTATGATTCCACCATGTACAATAGAACAACTGAAGATACATCTGGTAAGGCTGTAAATTATTTGTTATGGAAAATGGGACTGTCACACATGTTTCTTTTTAACAACCAGTTCCAAAGTCCATTCTTTATTTCTTGCTCCTACCCACTTGTAAGATGGGTAGTTCCGTGGTCCTAGTGGATGGTAAAACGTAACATGTACGAGCTATGCACAACTTTGCAGCTAAATGATGACTTACATATAGCATTTCCAGCATGAGTACTCCGCTGAATGTAAGGAAGAACTTATGAAACAAAATATTAAAGCAAGAATTATATTACCTTAGAAAGTGCTGGGATACCTAGGCTTTTCATCAATGGCGCAACTCTTCCATGCAACATTTGCTTGTCCTCAGAAGAAAGTTCACCAAATTGTATGAAGTCAACATCACTACAGTCCTTAAAGTGCTGTTTCAACTCATCATCATCTAACCAGCAAACGAGGCCAAAAGATGGATGGAGAGAGACCCATTTATCAACCACCGTTGGCAATAATGTCGTCTCTAATTTCTGAAGAGAATCTTTCAAGTAAACTATATCGCTCATCTTGTCACTCACAGACTGGAGATTAGTAGCCCATCTCACAAATACACGGAAGACCTATGCATAGTGTTGAAACAGTAGTTGATATTTTAAAGGAGAACAGCCAACAGTCACTAGAGAACTTTAGGTACTCATGCACAAAAGCAACTCACCTGATGGGCTACTTGTGAAGGCAGCGAAACATTTGATAGCCTCAAAAGCATCTCTACATAATCAGATGTTGTTGGCACTTTTGGTACACCACATGCTTCCGTAAAGAATTCACAAAGGCTTGGATAGGCTGAGCACAGCATCCTTCTAGGGAACATTCTCTTCTTAACCAAAACAAATTCCTCTGTTGTTTCAGAACAACCTGTTGGGTCATTCCAATAGAGGTCTTTTGGGGATAAAAATTTACCAGGGACGACCTCACAAGATCGAGGGCGGAGGAGTGGTGTAAATATAGAGGAGCATGACATGAACTCCTGCTTGATGTCAATCTTTGCGTCAGCCGCAACTTCTGACATGAAGGTATAGAATTTGCACATCTGATCCACACTGAAGAAACGACAGGTCAATCATTACAAGGTACGTGCAGTAAAAAATTACATGGGGTAGTGCGGTTGACCAGGAAATGTTCATATTAATTCTTAAACACATACCTAAGCAACCACATAAATAGATTATAGATAATAGATGGGAACAATGGAAGTGTTTCGACGAGTAAACTCTACATTTTTTTAATACCTTGCACTAAAAGGATCTTTTGATGCTATCCATAATTTCAGGATCATCAAAGCATCATTGTGGCATACATTTGTTTTGAACCCAATGTCTTTCCTTAATGATCTGCTGGACACCTATTCCACAAAAACGGAGTTTCCAAGGTGAGTGCTCGTATAGTTGGGTGGATGGATGGTAACAATAAGAAATACAAACCTGAGGCACAGCATACGGGGCCACACTACCAAGCAGGGAACGCACGTTTTCGCAATCATAAAACAAATCTGTTGCATAATGAAGGTCATAATCCGTAGTTGACGCTATCCATCTGAAGCTTCGCATACATTTCATAAAGGATGACTCAACTGTTTTGTTTTCAACACAATGAGCCGCGTTTGTGAGACACCAAGCTTTTGCACTATAATATTCATCCCAGAAGCTGTCAAACACCTCCAGAAGATATATGCAATTTTCTCGGCACTTTTTCGAGGAAAATGTTGATAAAATGCTAGCCAGTTCTGGCGACTCCCAATCATACACTATACGCGATGTTCTACAAATATCACCTTGCAAAATTCTACCTGCTATCAAAGAATCAGCTTGGGATATGTTTTTGTCAACTTTCACTACCTGCACAAAATCAGTGACACCCATCTCCTCAAAAAATTGCCTCCACTTTCTAAGCACAGATGGCAACAAATCCTTAGCATGATTCATCAAGTAACCACTATCAAGTTCAATCCATCTAATTTCAACATTCCGAAGTAGCTTGCCTATGTCCACAGTATTTTCATATTCTTTACTGAAGTGAATGGGTTCATCAGCTGGGCACTTGTAGCCATGGTTTGTAAGTAAGATAGGTCTAGTCCGAAGTTCTGCCACTATTTCTTCTTTCTCAAAATTACAGCTTGTACATGAAGACTGAAAATGAAGCATAATAAAACTCACATACTCTATCATCACCTTATCAGTCAAATTAGCATCTGTACCAGTTGCTAAGGACACGAGGATGTGGTTTTTGATAATCTCATGTCCAGACAACCTCCGAACCCCGATTTTCAGAAGAATGTCCATTAGATCATTTGATCTCATTTGGTTCATGAGGTATTTATTTTTACAGGGCATAGAGAGAAGCTGTGCACTTACAATTCGAAGATTACTGTACAGAACTGGGAAATCCTTCATGTTGCTTTTGCAGTCAGGTGTGGAACTGAGAATATCATGAGGCAACCATATCGGGCCATCTGCTACAGAGCTAAATGAACCATCTGAAAGTGGAATACATTGTAATTTTCTGAGAGCATGTAAAAGATCACCTTCAAGGCTTGCTGCCAAGGGAATATTTTGAGAAGAACGAGACAACAACATCAAATGAAGATCAACAAACCAAGCACACAGCCATTCCATCCCCAGCAACTCAATACAACCCTCAGTTCGGCAAATTGATGATACCATATCAATAAGAACATTTGCTCTATAGTCGTGAATACCTAGTACCCTTGATAATGTATCAGGTATGATGATATCTTTTGACAGATACCCAAGACCAAGATGCTGATGAAGCAAGTCATCAGAAAACAGCATTCTGGTCTGTTCATCCCAACCCCTGAGCGTGTTGCCTGGGTAGGCCCATTGCGAACTAGAACCCTCCAAAACCATGCACCGGGTAAGACGTAACTTGGAAAGGATCAAGTGAGGGAGTTTGCAAAAGAATCCATGAACCTCTCCTGCTAGAGGAACGAAACTCATGAAGGCTGCAACAGCCTTCCCAGGGCACCTCTGGAAGCAGGAAAGAGAACAAAATGATTCTTGCGTGCTGACAAACAAAGAGGGGAATTCTGACAACAACCACTGGTTCCATGCATTATCTGAATCCACTTCCTCCCTCGAAGAAGGTAAAACAAAATCTCCTTGAAGAATGAATTTAAGACCATAGTTCCTCACAGGTAGAAAAGCAAACATAGGTTGTTGCTTCAAGTAAGGTTCATACTCTCCTTTCTCAGTCTCCCGCAAGGTAAATGCCAAAGCTATCTCTGTAGTGTGCACATCATGGCGTACAAGTGTACCCTGTAGCTTCTTACTAACCACCAACCAACTCATTATCTCACTTCCATGTGAGATCCTCACAATGCCATCACCAAGAGCCTTTCTTCTCATGACCAGCAGCGTGTCATTCAGCACATTCTTGAACTTGATACAATTTAGTCTATGAAGGAACAGAAGCAGTGATGGGTGGAGGTCTGCGAACATGGACGCAATAGAGCACATGCCATTGCCATCCCTGAATTGAGGTCTAAAGGGAAGTAAAATGCAAGTATTCCAGAGTGCGTCCTTGTCATCTTCAACGGATTCAACAGATAGCATTCTACTCAAAGAGCTGGTACTGTAGGGTGGAACTGCAGTTGGCAATACAAAACCAATCTGGCCTTCTGTAATGTCAAATTTCACATGGAAACCATTTGAATGGATCTCTGGAGCATCAGTTACCTGACATATTGAAGACAGAATTAAAAAAGGGATTTCCCACGTAACTCAAAAGTACTACAGGACGTATAAGAAGTACAAACAAAGAATTGAGTGACTGATATATAAGAAGTATATGAAATAGATGGCAAAGCATGCAATCATAAAATCACACAATTGCAGCTTTATGGTGATAATAACTGGAATATTCTTTTAGACCTACCCGAAATACTGATTTGAATCCGATGCCCTTATTTCCAATATAACCCCTATTGGCTCCTTTCTTTGTTGAATTGCCAATATCACAAAGAGCTCTAATGTTCTCAGCAGAGAAGCCCCTCTCATTGTTGAGAACAACAATACCATTCTCCTGAAGAATGAATGCTAATGTGGGTTCGACGTCCTCAAGATAAGTATTATCATCAGCATTTTGTACCTGAATAGGGTAGAAAAATGTCAGCAAAAAAACAGTTCTCTATGCTAACATCCGCACAAGCACACAAAAGATGAAGTACCAAGTGCCTAGAGCAAAGCTTACCAGCTCAAGAAGTAGGTGAGAATCCTGCGAATATAGCTCTTGTGAAAGACAATGCAGTGCCCGGCCAAGTCGAGCATGCTGCTTCTTCAGCAAACTATTCTCGTTGCAACTTAGAGCCTGATCCAAACCGAACTCATCACGCCGTATAGTCTTAATAACTAGAGCTGCTTCCTCGAGATTCGTTTCTCCCATCACGGGTGATTGGTTCGTATGCATTGCAATTTCTTCCTTGGATCCAATAGGACTTGACATGTTTTGGTTTTTGGCATTCGTAGAAATGACTTGATCCTTTTTCCCAGGAACTGATTTACTATTATCGTTCATCGTATCAACATCATGAATTATAAGCGCGATAGAATTTTCAAGTGTAGGTCCTTCAGATGCAGCGGATGTATGCCCAGAAGAAGAATGTGTTTCTGTCTTTGCATGAACTTCTTCAGTTAAACAGAATCCACGATAATCTTCAACCCACTCAGCAATTCCAAGTGACAGCCCAATATCATGAAGCATGCAAAGCTGCCAAGTTTCTGTGGCTTCATGTAAGATGGCTGAATAGCAATTTTTGGTAACTGTTCGAAGTCCGGACAATAGTATATCTGCTGCAAGACTCCGGAATTCAGAAGGTAGATGACCAAGACAATCAAGAATAAATTTGGCAACAAAATAAACAGTGTTGTCAATGTTTGCGAAAATATCAGACGTGACATTTCTTGCAGAAGACGTCTGAGTCCTTTCTTGAACCAGGCCAACAAAATGAGTAGAGCAGTCACGTTGTTCACCACTCAGATTATAGAATTCCTCAGTCACAAATGATTTGAATTCAGAATTAGTGTTCACTTGATCGTTGTTGTTGTTCATTATGATACCTATTGCTCTTTGTGCATAACACTTCAGTAATGATATCGGGGTGTTCGAAGAACCATTGTAAATGTGCAGCAAGGAAAGCAGCTTCACTGCCACTTGAAACGATGAGCATCGAATAATGGATTCTAAGAACTGGTCTACCGTAGCTGATGGGTCTACTCTGATAAACCTACCATCCGTGGTCACAATGCAAGCTAGCTGTTGATCTGGCCCCGTATTCAGCAGCCAGTGCATGAAGGAGCCCAGCGAAGGAGCAAACAACATATCCCAATGCGACCAAAGAAGCAGATCTGACAACATTGGAGCCTTAAGTAAACACTTAATTGCTTCTCGTGAAGAAACTGTTCCAGAATTATAAGATTGTTTAACAGCATTGTCCCTGTGCCCACCAACAGTATCATGCTCACCTGGAGATATTCCAGACCATCGTTTCTCCAACAGAGGGATAGAAAACGTGACATTATATGTTTGTATGCTCTTTCTCTGTCTCTCTACAGAACCAACAAGTCCTTCCCCAGATTTGTATTGTGCAATATCAAAACTAATTGCTGGGAACTGCCTTTCGAGAAGCATAAGGAAACTATCCCTTGAAAAGTCGCCATTTTCTAGCCAGTTGCCCTCGGCTTGGGAGACTAAAACTTCAATTTGTTCCCGCAGAACAGAAACTTCGAGAGACGAAGAACTAGAAATTCCCCCCTTCAAGAAACAACTCAACTTAGGGGGGAAGTGATGACCATATTTTGCCAAAAACTCGAGGAAAGTCCCATGGCCAAGAGAACTAAAGTGCTTGGCAGGAAATTGATTAGTTACAAATGTTTCACAATCATGAAGTGCCTTCAGGAGTATAGATTTTTCCACTTGCAAAGCTCCAGCTCCAGACACTCCACAGTTGGACTCAAAATATTCAGTAATTCTACTGATAACATCATCAGTTGTGACATCTGCATGAAAAAACACCAATAAAAAGGTGTATTTAGTCGTGTCAAGAGGTGTGGCAGCTGTCAAAAGTTACTTCGGTTCCAGTTCCATATCACAGAATCTGAGTGCAAAAACCGAGACAAACAAGCGGGCGTGTGGTCATGTGTGCGCGCATGAGACAGAGAGAGAGAGAGAGAGAGATTACTGGGTCCAGGCTCATTGCTATCATTGGTTCCTTTAACAATGCATTTAGCATTTTCTTTACGCGGGGGCTCAATTTCCATAACCTCCGTTGCGGTGTTAAAAATAGGACTTGATGACAATTTATTCTCATTAAAGACATGGATCACATCGTAAATACTATCAAGCAGACCACAACCCATAGATCTGACCTGCATATCCATGCCACGGTACGTTAAATATAGACCACAAAATGCCACCAGAACTTCATAGCGAAAAGATACAGAATGAAGAACTGCAGGCTGCCAATCAGGACACCAGCAATCCTCTCTGGGATTGTATGCATGTGCACCCCAGCTTGTTATGCTACCTAAAGTTGCAGAAAAAATGAATAGTTTTGAAGAGATACATAGACAGATGCAAGTACGCAACCCACATCTACCATGTCACTAAATTCCAAACTTGCAAGACAGCTCTAAAAACAAAAAGATTTTTTCAAACTCTGATAGTGTTAATGGCCCAATTCAAAGCCCAGTTTGAAATAATATTCAAGAAATGATTTGCATTTTTGTTTCTTGAGCAGTGGGTCAAATTTGGATGTGAAAGTGAAACTATGTGTCATGGTAAACATATGTTGCATCTCCATGCTGAACTTTTTCCAGATATATTTTTACGACGTTTAGCTTGTGTTCCACCTCGGGAACACCGTAAGCCTAATGGCTCACAGCCAGAATTTTGCAATATCGAGCCTAACCAACCCTAACTTAAGAGTGCATTGGACCTTCTAACAACATCGGAGGTAACCCAAAATAACAGGGCGGGCCAATAGAATAGAGAAGACTAAAATGGGCTATTAGTGGGCTGAATCCACGAGTATTTAGGCAAAATCTCCTGGGCTGGGCAGGTCACAGGCCGGTTTTCAATAACATAGCACTGCCCCTGCCTTCTGATAAGAACTTATATGTAGCAACTAGCAACTAAAAGGGATGAAACCCTTTTGCAAACAACATATCTGGTTACATCCATATGTAAATTTAGGAGTTGGTTGAAGAAGGAATAAGCTCACTGCAACATTTAGGAAGCCAATGCCCGGGTATTGCGAAAAAAACGTTATTAAGTTCTTCTTTTCTTGTGGTGTTTCGGCATAGTAATTTGCTAACAATTCCAAAACCTGCATCAGTGTGAAGTGAAAACTAAATTAGTTTCAGAAATAGGAAAAGTCCATACTGAAGGCCTATCTTCTGCTGAACAATTTAATGGATTCTTTGAAATTTGTAGTTAAGATGAAGAAACTAGTATGCAGAAAACATCAAAAATCAATATCAGAAATAAATGGTATAAATAATACGAACTAACATGATTACAAACGAGCCATATTTAACGCTGCTTGCTTATACATACTACCTCCATTCCATAATATAAGGCGTATTTCGTTTGCTTTGACCAAGGATTTGACCAACTATTAGTGTATTAATATGTGATTTTATGTGACATATAATTGATATTTATTCCTAACCGAAAGTACTTTCCTATGGTTTTGATTTATAACACATAAATCACGTGTTAAATGAGTGATTCTAGGTCAAAGCATCGGTCAAGGAAACAAAATACGCCTTATATTTTGGAATGGAGTAAGGAGTATGCAGCTGTAGTTCACGATTATTCATAGATAACAAGGATTTGACCATAAGTTACAGATAACAAGAATACCTGTTGAACTGAATGTTCGCGGCATGCTTCTTTCCAGGTTGTTGTGAATTTCTCCAGCTTACCTGTACTAAGGAAGCAATTAGGTAATGCTTCTTCCATTAGCATTTGCACCTTTTGGTGCTTGTTAGGATGTTTGCATGAAGAGCTAGGAGTCCCATGTTCCTGATATTTCCTTTTGTTCCTTGAATGGACAATTTTTTCACTCGATTTTACCTTAATGCTCTCTATAGCTGACTTTTTACTCGGTTCAGATGTCAAGCCAAGACGTTCAATTTCTTCTGTCGTCGACAGATATGGGTAATTACTAACACGCTTATCAGCATCCTTGCTACCAACAATATAACAACTATAGTTGCTCTCATCAACTGCATTGCCCTCCGAACTAGTATCTCCAGCAACTACATCATGGCTTGAATCAAAATGAATATGCTTATTCATTCCTGGTAATTGATTTATGTGGCTAGTTGTACCATCGAATTTCCTATTCAACACCTCCTTCCCCCAATGAATATCTGTCTGTTTTGGTAGATCCTCCACCCACGTGCTATCACCAGAACCACTGGTCTTGCCTAGAACTTTAATCGCGGCAACTTCATTTCTTCTGGCCTGGCGGAGGAAGAAAATGTGCAACCTACAAAACTTCTCAAATCAGAAAAAAATGTAATACACTGGTGCAAAATGAGAGAAGAAACAGTAGCGGGAAGGCAGAAGGAAGTCATTTCTATTTCAGTGTACACACCAGTACCTATGTCGGAGCACACAAGGGAAGTGAATAAGTATGTGCCTACAAGAAAAGGTACATACCCCAAGCTCTGTACACGCACGCCAAGTTTCTCCTTCCCAGAGACTGACTTTTGTTCCGCGAGATAATCTAAGAAGCTTTCCGCTGTGACTTTCTCCTTAGAGTTATCGATAAACTTCTGCAGGCAATTGATAATCTCTTCGCTACTAAGCTTAGGCACCTTGAACAAATCAGCAGGTACCAAAAAATAATGTGCAACAAGCGGGTGCTGAAGAAAAGGCCCCAACCCCAGCTCTTCGAACTGTCCAACACCCTCGTTCTTGCATATCTCAACCTCGAGGTCATGAATAGATACAATTTTTCTTGCTGCGACATAACAATGGATGAATGTGTTCACCTGACAAACAACAAGCCAAGACAATGTAAAGTCAATCAGCAGACAACCATGTGCAGTTCTCCCAAATAGACTAAGGCCTTGTTTACCACGGATCTATTTTCATCCCCAAGGAGATTGGGGATGGAAGGGGATTTGATGAAATATTTCATTTAATCCAATCCACTAAAATTTACACAAACAGTTTTCCACTCAAATACAGTAGTATGGGGTAGAGTTTTTAATCTACACAAAAATGAGGCAGATCGTGGGGGATATCTGGTGGTTATCCCTTCCAAAACCGGCTTAGTAAACAAACTATTGGGGATTTTTCGGTATCCAGGATGATCCCCTCCAATCCCTAAAATACACTTCAAATACCCTAGAAATAAACAAGGCCTTAAAAGCATAACAAAGCTAAGAAAATAGCAGAATGTAAAGCACACGGCAGCACCAGCCCTCTCTGAGTTTGCCTCATAATGCCAACATACAACAGTTCGATTAGGAACTGGAGCAACAGAGATAGCAAAGTTTGCACGGCTAACAAAAAAAATCAACAAATCCCAGCTACAGCAACTGTAAACTGAAAACAGAACATGTACGAGCTATGCACAGTTATAGGCCTGCCTCATAGTGCCAAACTGCCAACACATAAGAGCATCTCCACCGGGCTCCCAGTAGCTATCCCAATGGGTCATATATTGGGCACCTGGACGGAAAAATAGCACCCAGCCACGGTCCCAATACGGAAAATTCGTCTGGACACTCCCAGTAATGTGTCGGGCACTCCCATTCCACTCCCAATACGAAAAGTTCGTCTGGACGGAGAGGGAGCCGAGGCGCACGTGGAGGTGCCTCGTGTGGGGCGACGACGGTGGAGGTGCCTCCTGCAGGGGCGACCGGCACGGAGCGTGCACGTCAGTGGACCATTTCCAGCCTCTATGACGAGCTGGGCACGCTGCTCCCCGACCTCCCTCCGCTGAGCAGGTCGGCGCCACCATAGCGTACGTCAGGGCGCTTGAGGACACGGATGTCGAGCTCGGGGTGTACAGGGCAGTGGCGGCCCAGCGGAGCCACGAGTCCGACAGCGACGCGGAGATGGTCACGTCCTGCACTAGCCCCTCCGTGAGCGGAACCTTCAAACCGACGTCTCCACGATCGTCAAGCGCCACCGCTGGAAGCCGTGGCTGCGGCTGGACGTCTGCAGGCCTTGCCCGCTGGACGTGCTCTGGGCTCCCTACAAGCTGTCCGAGAAGCAGCACGGTGAGGAGGCCCCTTTCTCCCTACGCTTTGGCTACCAAAAGAAGCTGCACAAGAGGCCATGCTTTGGCTTTGGTTCATCCTCCTGGCGACTGACGGGGTGTGGGACGTTTTGAGCAACGAGGTGGTCAATCATGTGCACCATGCCGCGGAAGCAGCTTGTCGGCGTCGGCTAGAAGGTGCCCACAACCTGTTTGCGGTAATGACTAGGAAATACACTGCTTAAAAAAGTGCTCCGTTAGTTTTGGGAAATGCCGGACTCCCAATAGGTGTCCCGCAAGGGAAATGCCGGACACCCTATTGGGGCTGCCGGTGGAGATGCTCTAACAGTTTGATTTGGAACTGGAGCACATAAGATAAATAGCAAAAGCTTGCAATGTTAACAATTTTCTCCTCAACGAAGCCCAGGTTCAGCAAATTGCAGATGAAATCACCAGTGTAGCAAAAGCTTTGCACGGTTACGCAGTGTCATACAGTGCGAAGGAAACAGCGCGCTCTCAGGAGATCGAGAGAAAATAAACCGACCTTGCTCTCGGTAAGGAAGAGGTCGCGCAGGAGGGGCACGTCATGGGGCTGGACGCCGAGGGATCCCCAGGAGTCCGCCTTGAGCGCCACCAGCGCCGCCTGGACCACCTTCCATCCCGTGACGCCCTCGCCCGCTCGCGCGAGCTCGTCCCTCGCCTTGCTCGCCGCCACATGCGCCATCTCGAGCACCGGGTGCACGTTGAGCGGCGGGGGCGGGGGCGGCGGCGGCTGAGCTGACGCGGGCGAGGCGGCGCGGGGGTCGTACGGGCGGTGCTGGACGGTGGAGGTAGGGCTCTGCGGGTGCTGGTACTGCTGCTGCTGGTGGTGGTGATAGGCTGCGGCGAGGGCGGCTTGGCTCTGGAGGAAGAGGTGGGGGAGCATGAGGTTGTAGGGATTCTGCGCGTACTGGTGGGGATTTGGGGCGTAGGCGTAGGGGTTCATCCCCGCCGCCGCCTGCTGCGCGGCGGCGTCGGAGGTCGAGGCGGCGCCATACCGGGGGTCGTAGCCCTGCTGCGGCCTCTGGTGTTCGCCGCGGCCTCTCATCGAGGTGAGAGGTGGTGGGTTCCGGCAGGGCGGGGCGGCGTGGGTGGACGGAATTGGACGGAGGAGGGGTGGAACGGCGCCGGTGCCGTGAGGGGAGAAGGTCACCGTCGCCCACACGCGCGGCAGGGCGGTTTGGGCCCGCGGGTTTTACTCACTCCTTTGCGTGTGATGAGGCTCGTTGGGCTTGGGCCGTTCAGAAAAATTGGTCCCCATCCAATAATTTAAGCCCTCTCGTAAAAAAAAAACCTAAAAGAACATCTAATTTCTTTTTCGAGAATTAAATGGGAACGGTAAAACTGAATGTTGAAACCTTGTCAAAAAAAAAACTGAATGTTGAAACTAACACTAAACATTGTTCAGCAATGTCAAGTAACCACGTTCACGGATAGAACAAGAGACTGCAGCAGAACAGCACAGGTCCACATGTGGGCTCAATTCATGGCAATGACTGTAACTTGGGTGGCCACATATAAATTCACGACCACAATAACACGAGAAGACGCTCGACAAAACTGGTGTGAACCGACAAGATTGCTTTCTCTGCCTGGTGGGGGCCGTTCATGAGTAGGACCACAATCAGTCATACCAAAAATTACCAGTAACTTAACTAAGCTTTCTACCCTTCACATTTACAACTGAAGCCCTTGAGCAGTTCTACTAGTGCCCACAGAACTTCATTCTAAATATATATATGGGGTGGAGGAAGAAGAGGGCTACAAGCTTGATCCAGAAGAAGCCCTACAAGCTGGCTGTTCATTGACTTCATTCCCGCAGTTGTTTCTATCTGAAACTTGGCCCAGTCATCTTTAATGAAATGTAATTATGGCCCATCGTTAGTCTTCTAGCTGCTTAATTCAGATCATCAGCTTAATTTTGAGCGAAGTTGTATGATTAGTAGCACCAAAACGGAGTCAAGTGCTGCCCAGTTCCTTATTGCTATCTCATATTGCAGCACCGCGGTTTCCCATCCTGCAGCTTGTCCCACAAACATAGCATCTGCCTCGGCGATTGGTAATGCGCGGTGTAGTAGTCGTCTATGCATCCAAACTGACAGAACTTGACGCTGTGGACGTATACAACAGGTTTGGATTTGTTGAAACGCTCCACCCACATCCCCATGCTCACATCTTCCATTTTGAAAAGCTGCACAGCAAGCAAATGCGGGTTAGACCCCTATCAGCATTTATGTTCAGGTTATCTTCTTCTGAACCCCAGTTCAAGTTATCTTGTGCTAGGAAATCTACAGAAGGAGTTTCTATTGACATTTCTAGGAGCCCTCAACGAGGAGCTCAAAGATGGATCTAATAAGGTTCCAAATTATTTTGGAAGTATGCAAATTGTTGACTCCAAAATTTACATAAAATGCAGGCCAGAAGCAATCATCTGATCTTACCCTTAATTTATCATTTGTAAATTCTGATACAATGGAATCTGCAACGTCAGAAGATATAACATATCCAGGACCATTTGCATATGTTGGATAAACCTCTTCTGGCCACTCCTGCAAATTACAATAGATAGGCAAAGATAAGAAATATGTGCATTTCAAAGGGACATGTGGTAGCCTAAGTATTGGTGACGGGATAGCTTGGTTGAATACTGATTATTTCCACTATGAAATTCTGACATACTAATTCATACATAACGATGTGAAGCCAAGGAAAATAGATTTCCACCTCGTAAAATGTCTATGTACTCCTAGCTATTCAAATTCAAACTGATTGCATACAAGAATATATGGCTCAAAAACTATGATAGGAGGTCCTGGGTAACATTTGCCTTAAGTGGGAAACTAGATCAAACAAATGGTGGTAATGCACGCGTATCTCAGAACTAAAATAGAAATCAATATGTAATAAAACAATTCCTTAATTTAACTGTGAAACAATTTCTTCAAACAGCTTTGCGTGTTGTATGCACTGATAAATGATGTATTCACAAGATTCAAGGCTAAACTTACTACATGTGAAACATAAAATTATTATATTGGACCAAAAGCCAGTACATGGAGGCATTAGTATGAAAAAGGTTGACAATTACGACATTATATGTCCCACATAAATCACGTGATTTAGCCTTTTTAACCTGTCAGCTAGTGAAACAGCTAATGAAGCAGTAACAGGCAAACATCAGACCTTAGAGCATTGGCATGTTCAGTGTTGTTGCATTGCATAACTATCAGCAAATGTTCTTTCTTAGATTTCATTGGATAGATACAAAATTTAAGATTTAAAATAATCATCTGGTAGATTACAGAAAACACAAAAGATGCAGCAGAAACTGCTCTTCAGAGAGGAGTATCATGTAAACGAAAACAGGGCAGCATCTCATGCAACTCAATTAGCAATTGAGTATGAGAGCTCATGTTTTTAAACAACCAAATAACTTCAGGATTATTTGCTAAAGCAATGTAATGAAGCACCAACTTCAATCAAATGAAAGCAAAAAGACGACTGAGAACATTATGAAATCAATTATTGAAGTTTACCTCGTAAGTAACAGCCCATTTCCCAGTGCGCAATGGATTATGGCGATAATTCATGTTCCCCATATAAAGACTTTTACCGCTTGGTATCTTCTTAACTTCAGCCATTACTGATTGAATCCTGACAAAATTATCATCATCACACTTCATTATATATCTTGCAGAGACAGCACGGACCTACGAGAGAGAGAGAGAAAGAGTTCATCATGGTGGGAAACAGCCAATGCTCAATATAACAGAGTCAGGTAGCAAATTTCGAACATAGGTACGTCCAATTACACATACCCCATATTCGCATATCGCGACAGTTTTTAGAACAACCAGATCGTAGCTGTCCATGAATGGCACAATAACAACATCCCCAAAAAATTCTGCCTCCTTTTTCAACTCCATGTTTACTTCATTTCTGCCATGCTGCAGAGAAGAGGATCCATCAGCTCAAGACCATAGATAAGATTTATTAGTAGGACATCAGAGTTGGTCTACAAAATTTACCAGCGCAACAAAAAATCTGGCCACAATGTTTGATGACTTGTGGGCAGCAGACATCCATGTCTTCCGCACAGCCATACGCTCAGCAAAATGGTTCCCTGCTGACAGGATGCCAATGAAAATCTCGACTGGCTCATCTGGTAGGGGAGGGGCTTGCCATATTGGTGACATCTCGAGGTGTTTCTGTGGTGCAAAGCTAGGATGTGTAGTGGGCAGTGTCCCCGCAAACACTGATTGCACATCAAGGTCCCCATTCAATGATAAGCCAGTGGCATCCTCAAGCACAAATCCCTGCAAACACCACCAGCGAAACAATTTAACCACGGTGTCCTAGGCTTACACAGCAGTGCACCACCAGCATTAACAGGTGTTACTATGTTTCCCATCTCTTCATGAGCACAAAAAGAGGCACTTACAATCCGGTACGGGAATGATGTCACGTGGCGGCCGTCAACATTCACATGATAACCCTCCAATCCAGCAGTGAGAGTAAGAACAAACATGCGGTCCTCCACGAATGGGTAGGGCCAATCAAGAGAAACCTCCTTGGTCCGGCCAATGAGCCGGTTAAGCCACCATGAGGACTTGGACTCCCTGGACCCTTCGTCCTGAATCCACTTCTCGCACTTGGCCATCCCATCCACTGAATGAAGAACAAACAGTTCAATCGATGCTAGTATCATTCAGCCAAAATAATCGGGGGATTATTAGAGAACAAACAAACAAAAAACAGGATGTTACCGGTCTCCTCGTCGGCGCGGGACATCCATCCCTCGCATCGAATCGGAGTTCCCCACTGCATGCGGTAGCAGGTGTTCTGCTCGATGGCAGGCTTGCCGCTCCAGTCACCGCGGAGGCGGGGGTTGAAGTGGAGGATCCTGGGCGGGTCCTCGCCGTCGACGGTCTTAAGCCCCTGCAGCTCCATCATGAACTGCGAGACCATGATGGGCTCGTCGCCCTCCCTGAGCAGGATGATCTTGGGGTCGCGCTCGGGGTGCGCGGCGCGGGGCGTGGCGGCGACGGTGATGTAGGAGCCCAGCGTGAGCCCGCACGGCAGCTCCACGGCCCGGCCCCTGGCCCGGAACTCGTCCCCCGTGAGCACGATCGAGTGCGGGCACCTGCTGCTCCCCTGCTCCTCCTCCGAGTCGGACGACGCGTCGAGCAGCGGGGAGGAACCCTCGAGGTCGGCGAAGACGCGCGCCCCCGCGGCGGCGGCCTCGGCGGCGACCCGGCGGAGCGAGCCGCCGCGGGAGCGGGAGGAGTTGAGGCGGGCGAGGTCGAGCCCGGAGACGATCCCCGTCGTCGCCGCCGCCGCCGCCGCCTCCAGGGTCTCCCGCTGCGCGCGCTTCGACGGCCGCACCGGCGCGCCCCGCCCGCCGCCGCCGTCCCCGTCGTCGAGGTGCAGCGCGCTGGCGCCTTTGCCGGATGGAAGGGTGGCGCGCGGCGCGAGGGGCGGCGGCGACCAGAGGAGCAGCGCGAAGAGCGCGTAGGCGAGGAAGAAGAGCGCCGCGAGGCCCTGGAGCGCGCGGCGGCGGGGGACCGCCGCCGCCGACCCCACCAGCGGCCTCCGCATTGCGCGAGCCCTAACCCTAGGCAGGGGCCGCCGCCCGGGCGGCTGCGCGAGGGAGGGGAGGGGAGGGAGGGCGAGCCGGAACGAGGGGAGGCGCGGAGGGAAACGGCAAAGCCGAGGGAGGAAGCCCGGACGTGTTGGTCCGCGTTATTCTTCTTTTTCTGATCGACGGTTTCCGTTCGTTCGAACCGATGTGGCCACGTCTATTATTTTATTGTTATTATGTTATTATTATTCTCCTCACTGGAAAAGCAGCCTGCGCCTAAATTACTCCGTACAATCAATGCCGGCGCGCGTCGCCTCGCGTGGGCTCGGCGCACGGTGGTCTGGTCAGCGGTGCTGTTTACGTGAGTGGAGGGTGGTGTATGGACCGGGTGCGTGGACGGCGCAGGGGTAACGGCTGCGCGTGCCGGCGCTGGGCGTGGGCGAAGCAACCCGTGCGGTGGGGCGCGCTGTTGACCGATGCCTACCTGCGTTGAAAATTCGCCGGTGAAGATCCAAACGGAAATGGTTCGTTCGATCGAGAACGGCTTCGAGATATGCTCCGTTACGAGCTTGATCATGTTCGTTCGTATTCTTGCGTCTTTTTCGTACGTACAAAGATGACATTTCTTGTTGCCTCGAAGTACAACATTCTTTGCTGGAGACAAGTGTACACTAAAATTAGTTGAACGCGTGTATTTCTTGCAAGAGAAAAGTATACGTCAAGATAGTTGTACACTTGTAGTGCCTTTTTCTCTTTTCTCTTTTGCAAATTTGCAGAGTACACTTGCCGCATGAGCCGGCAAGCAGGTTTTTTCTTTTACTCCCTCCACCCCCATTTATAAACAACATAGCTAAAATCAGGTTTTTCCAAAAAATAGCCATAATTTAGGTAATTAATATCTCTTTTAATTGTTCCTCCACCATGTGCATGCGCTTGTGCTAGTCATTAGTCATCTGTGTAAAAAATGTCGGTTTTAGCAATTTTTCTCACCCAACAACTCATACTTTGGTTATAGAGATTTGCTATATGCTGCTTATAAACCGGGATGTGAGGAGTAGAATCCTGGACATATCACAATTAAGTCGTTTAGAATGCTACTAGTACTTTATTCTTGCAAATTACCGGAAAACATTATTCAGTGTGTATATGGACACCAAATTTAACTTTGGGTGTCTAAATTCCAACCGACACAAACATAACGGTGCAAAAATGAAAAATGGTCCATGCGCTCGTGCTACACATTGGCCATTGTAGCAAGTAGAAACAACACATCACAAGTGTGAGAAAATTACAGAATAATAAAGATAATTACAATGCGACCATTAGGAGTACAGTTTGTGGTCGCTTGGAAGAGATCGGCATCATCCTTCACTTGCAAGAAATATCTCTCATAATGATTCCGTAGCTTGTTCTTCACTGAACTGGTTGAAGAAAATACACTAAAAATTGCTTTGGATAGGATTAGCACCAATTTGAGAAGTTTCTAAACAAGGTTACATGTTTATTTCGACAAATATTATAGACAGTTGAACAATAATTTGGAGGTTTTTTTTGCGAAGAAACTTCCAATCTATTCATCAACAGTCAAGGCGGTACAAAGAACACCAGAAACAATAAGAATTACATCTAGATCCGAAGACCACCTAGCGACGACTACAGACACTAGAGCGAGCCGAAGGCGCGCCGCTGCCATCACCCCTCCATGATCAGAGCCGGGCGAATCTTGTTGTAGAATACAGTCGGGAAGTCGTCGTGCTACGGCCCCAGAGGACCAGCACAGCAACCGCCGTCGATGAAGAGATGCAAAGATCAGAAGCATCTAATTTTTTGACACACGAACGAAGATCGGATCCAACCGGATCCACCGAAGACAACCACTGGCCAGATCTGACGAGATCCACCAGAGACAAACCTCCACACACCCTCCAACGACGCTAGAGACGCCGCCGGAGCGGAAGCTGTGTGGGGAGGACCTTATTCCATCTTCAAAGAGCAGCCGCCGCCTAATCTCTCCAAGAAAAACACAAAACCTAACAAAACACAAAAGAACCTGTGAAGATGGAGCCCTCCCGCCGGCACGGACCGGGATCCACCGCGCGACCATGACACTAAGGCCACAGGGGCGGGCGGACCGGCGGCGCCGCCGGCAGGAGGCGAAGACCTAGATCGCCTTTGGGATCGCTTCCTGGAGCGCTGGTGCGAAGCGTTACTTGATGTATGTATCATTAATAATTTGGAGGTTTTTAAAACAATCTTCTCTATGCATTTTTTTTTTACCTATTATCTAGTCATGTGTGTTGTACCTTGAACTTCTTTGTATTTTGGTCTGTACAAAAAAGACAAATCGGGAAGTTTTCAAATTTTTGAAACCGTGTATTGTTCACAACCCAGATCCATCCATTTGTCTTATTTATGCAGACCAGAATACAACGCATTTGTAGTTGAAATTTTGCATGATTTGTGGCTTCACGTGTTTCATGCTCCACGGTGACGAGGAGGTATGCTTGACCTCGTTGTGACGTTTTTGTACTGTCGATGACGGTCCAAATTGAGTTGACGAGAAGCCTATGGCCGGAGTCCATGGAGCTCAGACTTGACACTTGTCACTACTCATTTCACATTCAATGCCGAACTACCGAAGCGGGTTGGGTCGCACCTTTTTCCCTCAGTTTGGTTTGCCGTAACCAGAAAACCCATTGTCTCTCGTCGTAGAAAGGAGTACATGTTGTCAGGTGTCATGTTGAGCCTGTTTCTGGCCGCACCGTTTGTTTGGGGTTCAGATTCAGGCAGGATTAGGCCCTGATGCTAATGGTTTTCTCTTCCTGGAGCTCCGTGTCTGCGCAAAGGTTCTCCCTTGGTGGCGACCTTGTGTCGTGGTGGCAACGGGGAGATGATCTTGGATGTTGGGACGGCGGCCTTGGGTGGTGGGCTATACGGTTTGGCTCTTTAGCGGGCAACATAGTGGCTGGTGTTGGCGGTGCGCCTCGGCCACCTGGGTGGCGAGGTGTGTTGTGGTGGGTGATCCTGGCAAAAACAGTCGTCGTTGGTGGCGGCCTAGCCCTGGTCTGGACCTCGGGGTTCCGGTCCGTTGCGATGGGTCCCCGTTGGGAAAGCGCCTTGTGGCATGTTCCCTCGACAAGGTAGGGGGGTTAGGCCGAGCGAAAGCTTTGCTCCTCGGCGTCGGTGACGGCAACGCTCGTGTGTGATGTGTTACTCTTCGGACGTCGCATTGGCCCTCTCCTTACCCTCTGACACTCACGGTGAAATCCTTAGTCGGCCTCAGCGGATATGGAAGCAACGACACTTGTCGTGACCATCTTGAGGGCGTTACCGTCTTACCGATGAGTGTGGGTGCTCCTCGGGCGTGTCCAAAAATCTTTTGTGCTGAGGACTGAGCCCTGGCTCAGTGGCAAGGTGAGGCAGTGGCCTCCCTCCCCACCCGAGATCGACTCCCGAAGGGAGCGATTTTCTGGGCGTCTCACCCGCGGGTACTGTTCACTAGGAACAGTGCTCGCGCACTGTAGTGACACTGTTCACGGACACTGTTACCGCACTGTTCATTAGGGGCAGTGTAATATTCTTTGTTGGCCTCTCTCAGCACGCGTTCGAGCCACACTGTTAGAGTCACAAAACGCGTGGGGTTTGTATAGATCTGTAGATCTTAGCTTGCACACTAGAGTGTGTGTGGGGTGTTGAGTGCGTGTGTGTGGTGTGTGTTGGTGTGTTAAAAGTTCAGATACTACAGCTGTACCTATCCAGAGGCAC
Source organism: Poa annua (assembly GCA_026929855.1). NCBI lineage: Eukaryota > Viridiplantae > Streptophyta > Magnoliopsida > Poales > Poaceae > Poa > Poa annua. The sequence continues at coordinate 13,201,557 of CM049434.1, read as the reverse complement.
AAAAAAAAAAAACTTTTGTGCTTCATTTCTCGAGGACTGCTCAAGGCGTTAGTTTAGCTGTTCCGGCTTATCTTGCCGTTTTCCTACTTTCATCAGCTTTTGAGGATTTCCTCAGTACCTTGACTCGTTTGACCGTGTCGCTTTATTAATATAAAGTGGGGTAAAAGCCTACTTTAAGATGAGTCTAAGGCCCAGTTCTTTTAGCGGCTTCTCCGAGAAGCTGCCCCTCCCCCAGCTTTCCCGGGAAGCCGCACCAAAAATTTGGGAGGGCTTCCAAACTCAATATTGGGTTCCTATTTTGGAAGCCCTCCTAAAATTTTGATGCGGCTTCTCCAGGAAGCTGGGGGAGGGGCAGCTTCTCGGAGAAGCCGCCAAAAGAACTGGGCCTAAGTCTAACGATTTTTTACACGAATAGTACCCATTTAGTGAGATCACTTCACATACGACCCAAACCAGAGCCATAGCCAGTAATCTACTCCCTCTCTTTCATATTAAATGACATATCTAATCTGAAACTGAGGAAGTAAATAGCAGTACTAAGCATATTGCTGCGGATCACTATCAGCGTACGTACATGCCGAAACCTTCCTGTGTCTCCATTATCTGGTGATCGCATACTCGCGTGGGAATTGAGATGGGACGGTGACGAACTGGCGAGCACTGAAACGCTGAAAGAAAGTGATCGGTACGGTGCATGGGTCGGTGCCCGACTCCTGAAGGTGGTAGCGTCCAACGGGGCCGGCACTGTCGCCGCTTTTCACCCTCGCCGGAATTGGCAACAGATCAGCCGCGTCCTCCTCCACTCCAGACTGCCTGCGGCGTTCGGCGCGGCATTGCTGCGCACAAGGATCGGTTCCTAACAGCTTTGCCAGCGCCAATATCTCTGTGCGCGTGGTTTATATTTCTGTAGTTTCCCAAAACATATAAATACGTTTGTGCCAAGTTTCAGAAGAAAAAAAAGTTTCGATACACCCATGTTCCATCAATTTTAGGAGATCTTTGTGTATGGCAGCTTGATTGTGCTTCAGGTAGAGAGAAACTCGCTTAAATTCAGCAGGTCCGATTCCAATGTTGTCCAGCACTATTGATCTGAACTTTTTTTTGCATGACATTCACCTCTTTAGGGCGTGTTTGGTAGCCCGGCTCCCCTCAGAAAATCTCCACCCACCCCACTTTTTGTTGTTTGGTAGCCCGCACGAAGGAGCTCGTCCTCCTGGCGGCGCTCATGGACGAGCAGAAGCTACTCGCGGCGCACCGTGGCAGCCCGCACGAAGGAGCCCGGCCTCCTGTAAGCCCGCACGAACTAGGTTTCGTGGCAGCCCGCATGAAGGAGCTCGGCCTCCTAGCGGCGCGCATGCAGGATAAGAAGGTACCGGCGGCGCACGGCGGCGGCGCGTGGTTGCTTGGCGATGGTGGTTGGTGCTCGCCGGCTTGGGTGCTCGTCGGCAGCTCCTCTAGCCGGCGTCCGTGCTGGAGGCCTGGAGCCCGAGCCCGAGCCCAATGCACCGGGGACCCGATTGCTTTTTGTTTTTGCAGTCAACCTATTTGTGTTTTATTTTTGTATGGCATGGGTGAAGTCAGACATGGTACCAAACAAGATCTCACCCCAGCTCAGTTCAGTTCATACAATCTACCAAACATAACAAATAAAACCCACTTGTATGAGAGTAGCATAGCTGTACTCAGCTTGTACGGGTTGAGATAGCCCACCCAGGCTACCAAACACACCCTTAGTGTTCACCCTAGTGATAGCCCATTTGAGGCGTTGCCCTGAAAAGCTTGATTCCATTCATGTTTGCTGATGGGCTGGCCGCTTACAGCTTTGCAACCGGCATGTGTCCGATTGGTAAAGTGGGTCTTCTGTGTGGTAGTATGAGACGTAACGATAATGTTGAGGAGCAATGGTTTGGTCACGGCAATGACTTTGTCGTCGGCTTTGTCCGGCGTGTCCTAATGTCTTCGTGTTGGTCTCCCCAAACTGTGAAGTCGGAGCTGCTATGTACTGGTACATCTACCTCTTGAATGGTGCACGATGACCTGCAAGGGTTGTTCGGTGGTGAATATCTCTCTCGGCGCAAGTCTTGCGCATCTCCTTTTCGGGGCTCTCCATCAGAATCGGAGATGCCTACTCTTCAAGAAGAGCCATCTGTCTGGCATGGGCCGACGTGGGCTTCTCGACGCCGCATCAGTGAGAATCTCCATGGTTGGTTTTTCTATAAAGTCGGAGTCGCTGCGGGGTGTGCAGCTTGATGACGATGACCTGAGAGGCAACCTCGACGACGACTTGCTTTGGTGGTGTGTGTGCAGCTTGTGCGGGTAGCCAGGATGTGAGTGCTCTTCGGACGGTCATTGCTTTGTCGGTTTTAGGCTAGTCTTTCGCTAATTAACCGGTCAATTTCTAGTTCTTCTTAATCATTGAAAATGGTAAATCTTTTGCTTCGGTTAAAAAGAATGATGCCCTAAATACTTATCAGTCAGGAACGATCTTCGAAACAGACAAGATTTGAAATGTCGGAAGCGAGTGATATGGTTTGCTTCATCGTGTGGTTAATTTGTGTGTATAGTGATGTATATATTAGGGTTCCATGTATCGTTCACTAGTTATGGTGCGTGTACGTATTTGCATATCTGGCACGATATTTTGACCAGTCAACAATGTGTTTGTTTTTGCAGCAGAGGACCTTATGTGTTAACCCATGCCGTAAACATGATGCGATGTGCTCTAGTGTTCATGTCACCATTTTCTTAGTTGTGCACCGAGGTTATAGAGACCCCATACATGAAGTTTGTGGGCCATGACCTTATGTGTTAGCCCATGTCGTAAACATGATGCGATGATGCGCTCTAGGGTTCATGTCACCATTTTCTTAGTTGTGCGCCGAGGTTATAGAGACCCCATACATGAAGTTTGTGGGCCATGAAAGATCCAACATCGACTCTCGTCCAAATTATATACACCTCCTATGTAGTTGTAAAGATAGAGAATTATGACATTGGGTAAATTACTTGTGTAATGGAGTAATCTATTAATAATAAGAAATGGAAAATATCACACGAGCGAGGTATTTACAAATTACATTGGGTTCAACAACACATGTATTGCAGTTTTTCTCCTGCTCCATCACCATCTAAATGGAATGACGACATGTATTGTGGCTATACTCTTTCCCAACGGGCACCATCTCAGCTAGTGCATACTTATTCTGGTGTGCATCCACATCCCCGTCTCTAGGTGGGAACTGGATTTCATTTTCATTCACAACATAATATCTTAACTAGTATAGTTTTCCATTACACTTAACAAACACATAAAAAGCTAGTTATAATATAATTCATTTGGTATACAATATTTCAAGTAATGTTGTAGAAATAGTTTCACTAATTTATGGAAACTGTCAAAATAATTAAATTGTCCCCTCTTGCTACATTTCACTTAAAATAACTTTTCATTCTCTCGAGTCTCCAACTTATGAGCAAAATAAAATAAGCAATCATATGCCTCCATGTGTTAGTTTGTGGGATATGATGAATAATAGTAGTGTATATGTAGACGCATGTGTCACGAAACATTTCATATCGTTAAATATCTTAAGAGAGAACACTATAATGTGAGACTTCTAATAAATAGTGATAAAGTTCTGGAGTGTACTGTTTCACATAAAAGTTGTCTCTGTCTTCTATGTATCATTAAAAAATCGCACCTCGCATGCTAGTATCGCCTCTCATCTCAGTCTTGCTCGCAATTAACCTAGCCCCCTATTCCATCGCACAGTTTGTGAAAAAGGTTATGTCCCTAATTATCTGTGAATTTTGGTACTAGTGTATGGATGTATGACCTAATTCCTGTTTTGAATTGTTTCCTTATTTATAGTGTGTTTATGACGCCTAAAAAACCTAAATATGTTCCTCGGAAAAGGAAAAGGAGAAAGTGGGAAGAGAAGTTGATAGCATCACAGAAATGATTCCGGATGGCACCCGCCGGGTTCGGGTCCGGGTTTGGCATCCCCATACCCGCACCCGGCCCTCCTCCCGGCCCCGTCACCCGCCCCCGTACCCGCTGTCGGGTCCGGAGCGCCACCATACCCGCCACCCGTCGGGTTCACCGTACCCGACGGGTACCCGCGACACGGCCGACGACGAGCACGGGCAGGATCAATCACCTGTTGGATCAAGCGGCAGTCCAACTCGATGGATCTGGATGGGGATAGACGATAGATCTGGATGGGGATAGAGGAGAGCAGGGATACGTCGCCGATGAGACGACGCCGGCGCGAAGGAAATTACGCGCGGTGACGAGACGCCATCGGCGAGCAGGCGAGCACGGTCAAGGACGCGACACAGCCGGCGACTCCGTGCGGCGAGCGCCTGTCCGCCAGCAAGCACAACCGCACAGGAGCTGAGGCGCGGAAGCGGCAGCGCAGGGCGCAGAAAGCAGAGGGGCGGCGGTGCAGCGCTGGATGCAGCGCATGGCGGCGGCGTGGGTGCCTCTTGCGTGCGCAGACGGGAAAAAGCCGCAGGATGGGGAAAAGGAACTGCGTGCTGGTCGTGGGGAAGTGGGGACGTGTGCTGTGTGCGGTGGCTGCGTGCGTGGTGTCTCGTGGGGGCGTGTGTGCTTGTGTTGCCTACGTGGATTGGGTGAGGTGTGCAGTGTGTTTGCGTGCTTGTGCTGCCTGCTGCGTACGAGATGGCAATGGTAACTGCGGTCATATGTGTCCAATCGGGTACGCGGGTTCACGGGTCTGGGTTCAACACCACCATACCCGACTCCGTCAGACCCGGTGGGTCTGAATCTATACCGCTAAGCAGACCCGTGGGTGTAAATCACCACCAAACCCTTCCCATTTAGTACGGGTACCCGTCGGGTTAGCGGGTATCGGGTACCCATTGCCATCCGTAGAAATGATGACTTGACAAATTTATGTATAGTTGCACAAGCGCTTCGAAGAATCTAAATGAGTTTTTGTACTAGAATGGCAACCCTATGAAAGACAATGTTGACAAAGATGATAATGATAACAATGTGACTGATCATGATCACGTATTTAATTCATCTCCTATGGGATCGGCTAATGTTCATCACGTATTTTATTACTTACTTATACTAAGGGCCCCAAATTCGGGTTTTGCCACGTGCCCCCGAAATTTCAAGACCGGCCCTAAGCATCATCTAAGTCTAATGTCTCCTCTTTGAGACATGGTGAATAGTCAACTTTCTACACCTCATTGTTTTGGTTAGGACAACAAAAGTCCAAAATATGTGAACATGTAGAAAGAGAAACAAACTAAACTATCGGAAGTTGTGTGCAATTAGTCTCAGACCTTTTCTTAAAGACAGCCAAATGTAGAGTGAGACTATATGTAGCTGAAGCTACATGTAGGCCGATTTACAAAAAAAATGAAATCAACATTTCCGTGTTTCAAAAATGCAAAAAAATCTTATATGTAGATAATTCGAAAAATGTAAATGAACTATTCATTATATTTTGATCGGTGCAAAAAGACAAATGCACATATCTGGATGGACGAACATTGTCGAAATTCAAAATTTTGAAATCTTGTCAGATTTGTCATTTTGGTGTAGGCCAAAATAAAACGATTTGTTTTTGAAATTTAACAGATTGTTACGTCTCAACATTATCTCCACCTAAGAATCTTGTTTTGAATTTTATGAAACACAAATATACTAATTTCAAAAAATAAATAAACAGCCTACATGTAGCTTGAGCTAACTTTTGACTTTCTGCGAAATATATTTTTCTTAGTGCTTGTTAGGTTTGCTAGGGTTTGAAGAGGATTGAAAAGGATTGTGGTGGGTTAAATCCCATGCAAGTCAAAATCCCCCCTAATACCCTTTGATCTATTCAAATCTACTCCGGAGGGCTTTAACCAAACAAGTCCTTAATGTTGTTGATATACACAACCATATACCGTCAGGTCAAGCACAAGTTGAAATTTTGCACAAGTGCCCGTCCGTCTCCATAAGGGTCAGCTCGAAGTAGTCGATTGCCGAGCGCACCAGCTCGTCGTCCATCCGGCGCAGGGCGCCAGTGATACGGCCAGCCACGAAGGGCAAAGTCCACCGAGGAGGCGACATCGTTCTATTTGGCTCTGACACCATGGTGTGGAGCTGCGAGACCATCCTGATGGACGAGGAGACCGCGGCCTCTCACCGTTGCACCAACAATACGATCATCACTGCAAAAGCACAACACGGTGGCCATGGCCTTGGTCGATCTCTGGCAGGGCACACTCTTCTGTTAGAATTTGGGCCCATGAGTGGGAAGCCCAATTAGCAATTTCTGAAATCTCAAAGCCCATGGAAAAATGGCAGCTCACATGTGAGTGGTGTGGGAGCTAAAGTTTAGTCCCACATTGCTAGTTTGAGAGGAGTGGTACCACCTTATATAGTGGAATGTTGTGCTACTTGGTAAGCTTGTGAGAACATGAGGCTCTCTCACGCGCTCCTCCTCCTCCTCCGAGCTTTATTTTTGCAGTACAGGAAAACGGTTTTGACGGACGCGTCTTGGTTAGTCGGTTCGGGTCGCTCCCGGATCGTGGGCTACCAACCGACCTAAACGTGTGCGACGTGGACTTGGCCCACTCCGTACCCGTTAGGGTTTTCCTCCTAGCTGCGCTATATAATGCCCTGCGCTGCAAAGCCATGCGCCGCCACCGTAGTCTACTCCATCCCGAGCGCCGGCGTGCACCGGCGAACGGGACAGCAGGTCTCCGGAACCGCTCGCCCTTGTGATCATGTACGGGAGAGGGCGAATAAGGTTTTTGGGAAGCGCTCCGCGCGACTGCTCTCAAGGTCTTCATCACGGCTCGACTTCCTGGACGATCTCCGGGTCCGCGGGCGACTCGTCTTCAACGTCGTCTTCTTCGAGCTGCTACCGTTGCTGCTCAAGCTGCTGCCGCCGCTGCTCCGACAACTACTACAACGACTACGACTACAACTACTTCATCTACGATCGTTCGGTACATTCGCCACGTTCCGATGTGCTGTTTTATTATGGCTGTGTTCGTAGATGCCATGCTGTTGTTCATGTTAATTAATACGTCTAGTATTTTCGAGGTTAACATGTTAGTAGCGTTTGCGATCATGCTTTATTCACTGGAATTAATCATGGAAATTATGACTATTAATCCAACAATCCAAAAACCTCATATGTGTTATAGGCAATTTCCTGAATTAAACATGGGACATCTATCTGATGCGCTGAGGCCGGATAAGTTTACCGGTGCGGATTTTAAGAGATGGCAGATCAAGACCACGTTGTGGTTGCGATCTCTGAAAGTGTTCGAGGCTAGTGAGGGTTTACCTGAAGGAACTATATCTGACGAGGATCAGAACAAGTTCAAGGATACCAACACTGCCTTTGTGGGACTTGTTCTGAGTGCTCTTAGCAACAAGCTATTTGATGTGTTCATGCACATTACAGATGGCAAAGAGCTCTGGGAGGCACTGAACGCTAAGTTCGGTGTAGCAGATGCTGGCAGTGAACTGTACATCATGGAGAGCTTTCATGACTTCAGGATAGCTAACAACCGTTATGTAGTCGAACAGGCTCATGAGATACAGTGCATTGCTAAGGAGCTTGAGCACGCTAAGTGTGCCTTACCTGACAAGTTTGTGGCTGGGTGCATTATTGCAAAGTTGCCCTCTTCATGGAGGAACTTCGCCACAACTCTCAAACACAAGAGACAGGAGATATCGGTTGAAAACCTGATAGCGTCTCTTGATGTTGAGGAGAAGGCTCGGGCTAAGGACATTGCTGAGAGAGGTGGTGAAGGTCAGTCTAGCGCCAACATGGTGCAGAAGAACCATTACCACGACAAGAACAAAGGAAAGAACAAGCCTGCTTTCAATGTACCTGTCAAGACTAATTCTTTCAAGAAGAAGAAGAAGATGATGATGAACAAGTCTGAGCTAGGTTGCTATACCTGTGGAGAGCTCGGCCACTTCTCTGTGGACTGCCCAGATCGTGCAGACAAGAAAGGGAAGAAGGCCAAGACTGTCAACGTCGTGACCGCTATCAATACTGATGGGTATGGTAATTTACCATTTGTGCTTTCAGTATTTCATTCTCCATGTTGGTGGATTGATACGGGTGCTAACGTTCATGTGTGCGCTGACATCTCTTTGTTCACTTCTTATCATATCGCTCGGGATTCTTCCGTCCTAATGGGGAATGGATCACATGCTACTGTTCGTGGTGTTGGCACGGTAGATCTGAAGTTTACTTCGGGGAAGATCGTGCAGCTGAGGAACGTGCAGCATGTCCCTACTATGAACAAGAATCTCGTTAGCGGTTCCCTTCTATGCAGATATGGGTTTAAGTTAGTCTTGGAGTCCAATAAAGTAGTTTTGTCAAAGTTTGGACAATTTATTGGTAAAGGTTATGAGTGCGGAGGCTTGTTCCGTTTTTCACTTTCAGATTTCTGTAATAAATCAGTAAACCATATTTGTGGCGGTGTTTCCGATGATACCAGTGTTTGGCATTCTCGTTTATGTCACATTAATTTTGGTTTGATGTCTCAGTTGTCCAGTATGAGTTTAATTCCGAATTTCACTATTGCCAAAGTTTCAAAGTGCCATAGTTGTGTGCAATCAAAGCAACCTCGAAAGCCTCACAAGGCAGCCGAGGAGAGACACTTGGCACCGCTGGAACTCGTACATTCCGATCTATGTGAGATGAATGGCGTGTTGACAAAAGGTGGAAAGAAATATTTCATGACTTTAATTGATGATGCTACTAGGTTCTGTTATATATATTTGTTGCAAACTAAAGATGAAGCTTTAGAGTACTTTAAAATTTACAAAGCCGAAGTAGAAAATCAACTAGAGAGAAAGATCAAACATCTTAGGTCGGATCGTGGTGGCGAGTATTTCTCTAAAATATTTGATGTATTCTGTGAGGAACACGGCATTATTCATGAGAGGACGCCTCCCTATTCTCCCCAGTCAAACGGGGTTGCCGAGAGGAAAAACCGCACGCTGACCGACTTGGTGAACGCCATGTTGGACACTGCTGGTTTATCTAAGGCATGGTGGGGGGAGGCTTTATTGACTTCGTGTCATGTCCTGAATAGAGTTCCCAACAAGAATAAAGAGAAGACCCCTTACGAGGAGTGGTCTGGGAGAAAACCATCACTTTCTTATTTACGCACTTGGGGGTGCTTGACGAAAGTCAATGTTCCAATACCTAAGAAACGTAAACTTGGACCAAAGACAGTAGATTGTGTCTTTCTTGGTTATGCTCAGCGGAGCATCGGCTATAGATTTTTAGTGGTTAAATCTGAGGTACCTGACATGCATGTTGATACTATTATGGAATCTCGTGATGCAACATTTTTTGAGAACATGTTTCCTATGAAGGATATGCATAGCACTGCTAGAATTTCTTCTGAGTTATTTACTGAATCTAGTACATCTGTTGATCATTCTGAACAACCACATGTTGAGGAAGTCCTTGAGAAGGATGACAATGAAGCTCCCAAGAGGAGCAAGAGACAGAGGATTGAAAAATCATTTGGTGATGATTTCATTGTGTACCTTGTGGACAATACTCCTACGTCCATTGCAGAAGCATTTGCATCTCCTGATGCGGATGACTGGAAAGAAGATGTCCATAATGAGATGGACTCGATTCTTTCTAACGGAACTTGGGAATTATCTGAACGACCCTACGGTTGCAAACCTGTGGGTTGTAAGTGGGTGTTCAAGAAAAAGCTAAGGCCTGATGGTACTATTGAGAAGTACAAGGCACGGCTTGTAGCCAAGGGCTACACCCAGCGTGAAGGCGAAGATTACTTTGACACCTATTCACCTATTGCTAGACTGACCACCATTCGTGTACTACTTTCCCTGGCTGCCTCCTATGGTCTGATCGTTCATCAAATGGACGTAAAGACAGCTTTCCTTAATGGAGAGTTGGAAGAGGAAATCTATATGGATCAGCCTGATGGGTTTGTAGTAAAAGGTGAAGAGAGAAAGGTGTGCAAATTGTTAAAATCTTTGTATGGGCTGAAGCAAGTACCTAAGCAATGGCATGAGAAGTTTGACAGAACTTTAACTTCTGCGGGCTTTGCCATTAATGAGGCTGATAGGTGTGTATTATCGCCATGGTGGGGGCGATAGTGTCATATTATGCTTGTATGTTGACGACATACTAATTTTCGGTACAAGCATGATAGTGATAAACAAGGTCAAGTCTTTCCTGTCAAAGAGCTTTGATATGAAAGATCTGGGACAAGCTGATGTGATTCTGAACATTAAGCTGATTAGGGATGAGAGTGGGATTACGTTAACGCAATCACACTATGTTGAGAAGGTCTTGAGCCGATTCGCCTTACAGACAGCAAGCCTTCTCCAACACCCTATGATCCCAGTGTGACACTCAGAAAGAATAAGAAAGAAACGAGAGATCAATTAAGATACTCTCAAGTGATCGGTTCACTCATGTACCTTGCGAGCGTGATGAGACCTGATATCTCTTTTGCTGTGAGCAAATTGAGCAGGTTCATGTCTAACCCGGGTACTGATCATTGGCATGCACTTGAAAGGGTCATGCGCTATCTCAACGGTACAATGAGCTATGGGATTCACTATTCAGGGCACCCTGCTGTGCTTGAGGAATATTGTGATTCGAACTGGATCTCAGATGTTGATGAGCTCTAAGCCACCAGTGGATATGCGTTTATTCTTGGAGGTGGCGCAGTATCATGGAGGTCTTGCAAACAGACCATATTGACGAGGTCAACCATGGAAGCAGAACTTACTGCTTTAGATACAGCTTCTGTTGAGGCAGAATGGCTGCGTGAGCTCTTGATGGACTTGCCGGTGGTTGAGCAACCATTACCGGCCATCCTTATGAACTGTGACAACCAAACGGTTATCGTAAAAGTGAACAGTGCTAAGGATAACGCGAAGTCATCAAGACACGTTAAAAGACGTTTGAAGTCTGTCAGGAAATTGAGAAACTCCGGAGTAATATCTGTTTCGTACATTCAAACAGACAAAAACCTGGCAGATCCCTTTACGAAGGGACTATCACGTAATGTGATAGAAAGTGCATCGAGTGAGATGGGGTTGAGACCCATAAGCGTTACTCCATAGTGGTAACCCAACCTATGTGATCGGAGATCCCGTGAATTAGGACCTGGGAAAAACAAGCTAGTGGTGTGACAGAGGAGAGTTGTTACCTAACCCTCTCTATGATGCAAAACTCTCAAAATCTGTAAGACAGGTTGGCTACATGCCTTAATGTGGTTCTGTTGGCTATTCATAGCAAAGATGCTGTTCTACAGAGCATTCTTGAAAGAACACACCTATATGAGTCAGATTGTTAAAACGTCGCAATCTATCAGATTTGGGTGATCTCTGGTATACTCATGAAGAGACCAGGTAGTATGACGCATATGCTACACCCGCGGGGTAGGCTACTGGCAGCCAAGTACCAGTTATGATTTTGTGTGAAATCTAGAAGCACCAAACTTGCAATTCAAGGTTCGTCCATTGTTCAAGTTGTCGATAGACGTAGCTCAAGGTTCTAGGCAGAAGTTCAACTTAACAGTCTCTGCTGAAACACTGGTATATAAACAAGACTCGAGGTCTCGCAAACATCTCTAAATGGGATTTGAGATCTGGTGGGGGATTGTTAGAATTTGGGCCCATGAGTGGAAAGCCCAATTAGCAATTTCTGAAATCTCAAAGGCCATGGAAAAATGGCAGCTCACATGTGAGTGGTGTGGGAGCTAAAGTTTAGTCCCACATTGCTAGTTTGAGAGGAGTGGCACCACCTTATATAGTGGAGTGTTGTGCTACTTGGTAAGCTTGTGAGAACATGAGGCTCTCTCACGCGCTCCTCCTCCTCCGCCGCCGCCCGCCCGCCCGTCCGCCCGTCACGACGCGGGTTGCGGGAATCTCGCCGAGCCGAGCTTTATTTTTGCAGTACAGGAAAACGGTTTTAACGGACGCGTCTTGATTAGTCGGTTCGGGTCGCTCCCGGATCGTGGGCTACCAACCGACCTAAACGTGTGCGACGTGGAATTGGCCCACTCCGTACCCGTTAGGGTTTTCCTCCTAGCTGCGCTATATAATGCCCTGCACTGCGTGCGCTGCAAACACCCCGAACCAATCTAGGTTTTGCCAAACTCGTGCCTTGCGCCGCCACCGTAGTCTACTCCATCCCGAGCGCCGGCGTACACCGGCGAACGGGACAGCAGGTTTCCGGAACCGCTCGCCCTTGTGATCCTGTACGGGAGAGGGCGAATAAGGTTTTTGGGAAGCGCTCCGCGCGACTGCTCTCAAGGTTTTCATCACGGCTCGACTTCCTGGACGATCTCCGGGTCCGCGGGCGACTCGTCTTCAACGTCGTCTTCTTCGAGCTGCTACCGTTGCTGCTCAAGCTGCTGCCGCCGCTGCTCCGACAACTACTACAACGACTACGACTACAACTACTTCATCTACGATCGTTCGGTACGTTCGCCACGTTCCGATGTGCTGTTTTATTATGGCTGTGTTCGTAGATGCCATGCTGTTGTTCATGTTAATTAATACGTCTAGTATTTTCGAGGTTAACATGTTACTAGCGTTTGCGATCATGCTTTATTTACTGGAATTAATCATGGAAATTATGCCTATTAATCCAACATCTTCTGCGCTGCGACGTCCTCGCCGCCGACGGGCAGCGCGCACTTCTGCCGCAGTCTCTCTTGGTGAACGCGCGTGTCAGGCTTTCTCTCTTGGAGAGGGTACTCCGAGGGTTTCGCGGGACATGGGGTAATTTTGCCTAAACCCTACGTCGCTACTAAGGATGGCAATTTTACCCATGGGTACGGGTATCCGCGGGTACCGTACCCGCATGGGTCGGGTATGGGTATAATTTTATACCCATGGGTAGTAACCGTTACCCTGCCCGTTAATTCACGGGTAGGGCACGGGTATAATCTCGTACCCATGGGTATACCCGTACCCTACCCGTTTATACATCTTACTTACTTATGTAGGTCTAATATTTATTCTTATGAGCATGTAAACTATGGTAAAATTGCCATCAATTGTCGGTTTGAGTTGATAATTATCATGTACTTAAATATATGTAACGAGTTGAGATAAATGTTTTTTTCTTTTATTAATGTGTTGTTGATGAATGTAAAATTACTTATAGCATGTATATTATTCGATCTACCGTTGGGTACCCAACGGGTATGGGTACCCGTCGGATATGGGTACGGGTAAAGTTTCATACCCATGGGTACGGGTATGGGTAGAGTTTTATACCCATTAACTACACGGGTATGGGTATGGTATTTCTCTACCCGCCCCATACCCTGCCCATTGCCATCCTTAGTTGCTACATTGGTTACCATCACAAAGTAGGGCTGGTGTACGTTGCAAGTACTGTAGGATATCTGAATATCTCCAATCCACTCCGAGTGGTTAATTTTTGCCACTCATTAACTATGTGGCTACTTGTGGAGTAAATGGTACCCATGGTCTCACAACTTGTCGCGCGAGTGTAGATAGCCACTTATAACTTGTAAAAGGAAAACTGCGGTTACTCAACTCAGCAAGTGTGCACTCATGGTCCGTCACATTCCGGTCTAGGCACCGGTTTTTTGACAAAAATCGGTCACGCGCGCCGCACCCGAGGTCATTTATAGGATTGAAGTTTTCTGTTTAGGCCTTATGCATTCCCAAATCGAGAGAAGAGCATGGCCAGCGACGGGGACTGCGGCGGTAGTGTGAGTTCGAAGGTCGATCGAGTCCTCCGTTGTCGGCGGCGGTCAAGTGCCTGTGTAGCCTGTGTAACCTTGGCCCCGCGTCTGCGACGACAGCTATTTCTTGGAGGAGACTTGGCGGCGCGGCTAGCCCGAGATGCGACCGGCAGCTGGTTGCATTGTGCTCGCACGCACGGCGGGGATGGTGGCGCCGCGCCGGAGAGGCAGTTCCGCGGGCGCTCGGTGTTCGTGTCCATTTAAGGCGAGCGAGAGGCTCTCCTGGAGCAGCAGTGCGACATCCGGCATACGACGGTAACGGTGGGGGTGCTGCCTGTGCAGCCCAGCTCCGACGACGAAGTCAAATCACCTCCGTTCCAGCTTCCAAGCTCCCCGACAGAGAAGAGCACACATGATTGCAATCTTCTTATTCGTGTGGAAGAGTTGGTTGACCGTGGCCCTTTGCTATCAGAGGGTCTTTACCCTTAGTCGGAAGAAGAGCTGAGCCGCAAGCGCAAGTTCAAGACATGGCGCGGGAAGATGGATGGGGTGCATGGTTGAGAGTTGAGACTTGAGGGCTGAATAATGCAGCAATTTGCTGTTCAACTGTTTCAGCAAGAACATATGAACCTAACTAGCTATCTGCATGTCTAGAACTAAATAAAATTTGCCTTTCTCGACCAAAACTGAACAGATGCAGAGTTTTTCTTGGAGAACAGGCCCAAAGGCCCTGCTTTTTATAGAAAGCAAGGGTTCATATAATACAACGATATGGGGATTCCAGGCTTGAAGTTTAAAGACAAAGGCACAAAGTTAACAACCTCCCAGGTTACAGCCATTACAAGATGATTAACATAAGAAAAGGAGTGCAAGAACTTCCACCACCATGAACTAACCAGGAAACTATCCAACTCTCCCACCAAGTGCTATAATTATAATTAGTTAACTGTTTACATAATCGTCCAGCAAATAGATTCCTCGTGAAATGCATACTACAATGGTTTGCACAGAAGCAAATAGATGCAAAATAAACCTTATCTAATTTTTTTTGTAGGATCCATTTGGTACAAATGAATTCAGCAGATTGCCTATGGTAGATTTTTCCTACAATCGCTTTTAATGTGATCACTAATCCTATTGAAATGCACAATTATCATACTTATTCCCTTCGTTTTTAAATATAAAATGTTTAGCTGTTACACATATTGTTTAGTTACGGTCCAAAATAAATCCAGACTAAAATAAGTGAACAAAAGCACTAAAACATGTCTATACATATGAATGTTAAATAAGACATCTTATTTTTCAAAACGGAGGGAGTAGTAAGTTCTATGTTGTACAAAAAATTCAGCTTGACAGTGTTTTGAACTAACTTTATAATTTGAATTTACCCGCCTAAATTAGATGACACCCCTCCGTTTAAAATTCAATTACTCGTGTGTAGATGTATTTTAGACATGCCACTTCATATCATGCAAGTTTCAGATAGTCTCAGGTCTAACGAATATTTTTTTTATTTTGGAATGGTCTAATGAATATTTTGGTAACAGCATAAGTATTATATATCCAAATCCCACGGAGCTACCAATCTAAAGACACCAGTTGGTCGAAAGTTGGAAGGCAACGCACATAAACATATTCGCAGCTGCAGGCGAAAGCATCAAATACGTCTCATAATCTCCACATACATAGTCAGATTCTTCCAAACATGCATGGTTCTGAAATACCAAAACTGCATCCACCATCCCCTTCCTAATGTAGTAAAGCAGGCTTAACAATGAAAACATCTCTGGAGCCAAAGGGAACATATCAATGATACGCTACAGACACAACCTAGTTCATCCTCCTGACGAGCTGGTTGATGTAGTTCTCGCGGTTACCAGCATCACCACCCTCAACATAGTGGTTCCTCTTCTTCTTGAGGCCTCCCAGAGGGGCCTTGAGCTTGAATGGCCAGAGGAAGTTGTTGGCCTCCTTGAAGTGTGGGCCGACGCTCAGGATCTCGTGAACAAGGTCCTCGATGCAGATGATGTTGTGCTTTCCCAGACCCTAAGAAGAACAACAAATGGTCAGAATTGTCTACAAGTAGTAGGCATATGTAAGGATGGCAATTCGGGTACGGGTATTCACGGGTATCGTACCCGCATGGGTATGGTATGGGTACAATTTTATACCCATGGGTAGTAACCGTACCCTGCCCGTTAATTCACGGGTAGGGCACGGGTATAATCTCATACCCGTGGGTATACCCATACCCTACCCATTTATATACCTTACCCATGGAGGTATAATATTCATTCTCGTGAGCTTATAAACCTATAGTAAAATTTTCACCAATTATCAGTTTAAGTTGAGATAATTATCATGTATTCAAGTATATATAATGAGTTGAGATAAATATGTTTTATTTTTTCAATGTGTTATTGAGGAATATAAAATTGTGGACTATTTGATCTACCGTTGGGTACCCAACGGGTATGGGTACGGGTAAAGTTTCATACCCGTGGGTACGGGTATGGGTAGAGTTTTGTACCCATTGACTACACGGGTATGGGTATGGTATTGCTCTACCCGCCCCATACCCTGCCCATTGCCATCCTTAGGCATATGGTTCTACACAATGCAAGAGATAGTATAGACAGTGCAGGAGTGGCGAACCTCCTCAATGACTTCATTGTTGCTAAGAGGAATCCTTTGCTTGTTGAGCTTTGCATAACCCCTCTTGTAGATCAATTCCCTAACACTCTTCAAGTTGGGGTACCTAGAAATAGAATAATTTTCTAACAAATTAGCAACAATAGAAACAAGTAAAGCCTTGAACCACTTCAATTATGACCCCTGTTCCTTTGATGACAACACATATGCTAATCAACAATACAGGATGAGTACTCATGCAAATTCAGGACGAATATTTGTTCACAGAGTATACATCAGGGACACAGAATAAACAAATCCAGTCAAAGTTCTAGAAAAATGATTACAGAGGGGGTGAACTGATTCAATTGAAGACAAGCTGGACAGTGACGCCAACAGAAAGCATTCATGAAAACATGAAGGAATGTATGAAGATTAGCAAAATGTGCACTTAGAACATACCCATATGCAACATATGGCTCGACCCTGCGCAGCATATTGATGGTGGCCTTGTTTACTTTTAGGAAAACTCCATTGAAGATCTGAAAAATGAAACAATTTGGCACGATGAACACAAGTGACATTTCTAGAAGAGAGATATGCGAACAAAACTCCAGTTCTGACAACCGACCTGCCTCAAACGCAGAAGCTGCAGGATCTTCCTGGTCTTTGGGTGCATAGCATTGATACTGCAGTAAACAAGGACACAATTAGTATCAACTTGTGCCAATGCTACAACAACATAGATATCAATAGCAAGGTCGTGTAAATTACCCACGGATACGGACAACAAACAGCAGCTTAGCCTCAGGGCTGACGTAGAATCCACCCTTCAACCGGGCCTCACGCTTAAGCTGAACTAGCTCCTTCTCCTGCAGGTAAAACAAAGATTCAATTTTTTTTCATACAAAGTTGAGCAAGTAGTTACTACTGATTGGATCAAGCAAAAGGAACCATTCCATTTATCTTAAAGCTAAAATATCAATGAGAGCCACCATGGAATAAATGTACCAACAATTTATACAAACTAGTAGTTTCTATTGAGTACAGTAAAAACAGAAAACCTAAATCATGCTTTAAATTGTGTAGGGTTAATTGCTTTATGCTGCAAAAGCATAAAAAGTTGGCCTAGGTCAACATCTCTACCACAATGGCATGTAATATACCACTGCATATTCTGCACATTTCTAGGTTATCGCGGCATCACAGAAAACGAACATAAGATCTACATTAGGGTCTGGAATCCTCCACTCGACATTCGCATGCATCTCCTAGCATCAATCTAATATCATGCAAAAGTACACATTCATGACAAATTCAAGCAAACTACAAACCATCGAATCAGTGACAGACACCACACGTCTGAAGCAAGGCCCTCGGAAACCTAAGCACGCGCGCAGGTAACGAACAGCCGCTAAGAGACACTGGGATGGAGCTAGCGTTGGGCAGCGATCTGACCTGGGCATCGTACTCCTCGGCGTATTGCTTGGCGCGGGAGAAGATGACCTTGCGGTTCTCGGTCGACTTCTTCCTCTCCTCGACGGCCTTAGTCTTGGCCTCGGCGGCCCAGAGCTCCTCCCGCTTGATCTTCTTGTTCACCGACTCCGGCACCATCTTGGCCGCCTCCGACGACATCTGCACGCACGCAACGGACGCAGACACATACCTCAAGGCCAGATCGAGGCGAGGAGCTGACGGGAGAGGGCGATGGGAGGGCGAGAACTTACCGCGACGAGCTTCCCTGCAAGAGGAGGAAGAGACGGGGAGAGAGAGAGAGAGCGGGGGACGAGAGAGAGGCGGCGGCGGATGAAGGGAGTGGCTTATGTAGGTCTCGGGGTTTGGGGCTAGGGTTTCCGACGGCTGCGGTCCTGCGGATAATCTTGGTGGGCTATAATGGGCCGTCAGGCCAGACCGGCCCACTTCCCGTGAAACCTGCTGGCCCGTAAGGCTCGTTTTGAGGCCCACGAGAGCTATCGTTTTTGGGTCCATCTGAACCTCCACCTGCGGTCACTGGTCTCGCCGACGCAGAGCATCGCCGGAGGGATGCCATCTCCGCCGCCACCGCTCTCCTCGCCATGCCTCCCCCGCCGCACCTGCTTCCTGCTTGTCATCCTCTTCCTGATCACGTCCGCGCGCAGGTGCGCCCCCCCGCCCTCTCGCTTTCTCCATCCACATCTCTATTGCTTCCCGGTGTAGCGCGCTAAGTGCTCCGCCGTGCGTTTCCTCCGCGGCAGCCTGGAGACGGAGGAGGCGAGGCCCCTTCGCGTCGGCGATGAGCTGGTAGGGGAGACGATGCCTCTTCGCCACGGCCGGAAGCTCTACAGGCTCGCCGGGCTGCGGCCGCCCGCGTGGTACGAAGTCAAGATCTCCTACCCGGCCTCCGTACGATCTCACCCTTCCGACCGCGTGGAATGAATCCGTTGAAGCTTCTTGTTTCTTGAAGGACGTTGCTTGTGGTTGCAGATACCGTCCAGCTTTTCGATTCGGCTCGTGAAGGACCCTGATGCTGTTGAGGACTGGGGGAGTAAGAACAGGAGGCTGCTCAACACGGAGAAGATCATTTTCAAGGCTGAGAGCACCAAGCCGGTTGGTATTCGGTGTCTCTTTAGCTGGATTTGTTGCTTGGATGCAGAATCGGAGTGGTGGGACGATTTATAATGTCTGTTTGTGATTGAATGTAGGTTTATGTTCTTGTCACGGTGGAGCCTGAGGGTGTGGTTGCAAAGCCAAATGTGCAGGAGAGGGAGCTTGCCCTGTTCAACATCGGTAAGCTAGCTAGTGCGTGATGCCGTTTCTGTACATCTCAATTTTCCTTGGTGATATTCAAAACTGATTAGACGATAATCATTCGTATGCTAGACTGCTTGTTGTGTTTCTGTACGTTTTCCTTGTCCTGTGGTATGCAAATGAGATCAGTCCAACCAGGGCAGGAATTTTGCAATCGTAACCACCTTGCAGTTTTGTCATACACGCCCAGCCCATAGAATGAACTTTTGCTTTGAGCAGCATCACAAATTTGAAACTGATCACTGCTCAATGTCATTTCCCAGTTTATCTAGGGAGTAAAGGTCTTGAAATTTGGTGAACATCCTTCCATACAACAAAGTTAATATTCCTCTACTACTTAGCCTAAAATACTCATGTGTGATTAATTGTATTGGTGAAGTAGATGATCTGCTGACAGAACTTGTAGACGATATTGACAATAGCCACCTAAAGTAACCAGTGGAAGGGAAATTAAAGTACTGTTCACTGACCAAACAGAATATTGCCATTTAAAGGAAAATTAAAGCATTATTCACCAACCTAAGAGACTAACAGTTGCTGGAAGATCCTCCATTTGGTTTTCACTATTCATTTTTCTTTATACACAATCTGCGTGTCCTTTTATGTCTGCATGATGATAATATTCTTTTGGAACTGTACTAAACAGTGTGCTGGTCTAGAAAGTTTAGTTTAGTGTGAATATCTTCTGTTCCCATTAAAAAGAGTGAAGCATTCTGTTCTGTCTTCTGTCCATAAATTATAAATATTATGTTCTCGTTGCCACTACCTGACCTGATGAAACTTATCACGGTTGAATTGCATTAGTAGGACTGTACTAATTTCTGCTTCAATGCAACCATACCTAATGATTTTGCGCCTTCCGCTATAAAAAGGAGATAGCTGAAATGGTGTTCAGTTTGAGAATGATATTTGATTGACTTGACCAAACTTTGAAAGTAGTTTATAGAAAGTTAGCCTGGTAGAGATCCGTGCTGTGGCGGAGCCACCCCCCCCCCCCCCCCCCCCCCCCCGCCACCCCGGGCAGCTGCCTGTGTTCTGCCTAGGAGCCTCCATGGAAAATTATAGCAGGAACGAGGAAACATTTGGCAATTTACTTGGGCAAATGCCCATCGGCCTGGTGCCTTTTTTACTTTGCCTAGGCTCTGCACATGGGCTGGCTTCACCACTGAATCCGTGGTCTCTGACTTACGTTTTCTTAGTTCGTTGTTCTTTTAATACTTGGATTTATAAGCCTTTTACACATTGGTTCCATTTTGCCTCAGTGGCTGTATTTCTAAGAAGCTGTACTCAATCTTAAATATCTCAAGCATGCTCTTGCACAATATTATCACATAAATAATAGCCGTAGGTTCCTATATACTGTTAAGCTTAATCCAAGGTGATGTGAATTAGCATAAATGACTAGGCATGTTTAGTTGGAGAATCATATTTCATTGGCTATAGATCAAAAGTCAAATTTGATCTTGAGAACGTTGGGCCTAATAGAGATTTTGGGTTTCTGAGTAATTATATCTTTATCAGTTACTTTTTCTGTACTTGGATTCTAAAGCTTTTTACACATTGGTTCCATTTTGCTTCAGTGAATGTGTTTGCATGGAAGCTGCGCTCAACCTAAAATTTGTAAAGCAGGTTCTTGCAGAATGGTTTTGTACACAGACTAGTTCTAGGTCCCTTAGTGACTTATTGTATGCAAGTAAACTTTGGTCTTCCAAGGCCATGTTCATTGACATCATTTAGTAGACACATCGGTACTACTGTACACACAAGCATCAAATAATTTTCATGATCACAAAGTAGAACAGGGGTACTTCGAGACCATGTGATTAGCATCAATAGGTAGGGGCAACTCCTGTCTGGTAAACCGATGGTTGTGTATGCTCAGTGGTTGCGATGATAAGTTATTTACCATCTCCATTATGAAGGAAATTTTTGAAAAATGGATAGGAAGAGCATCCTGTAAATAGTTCCATTCATTCTGTTTGATTCTTTCAAATTAGTTATTTCTAGTTTTCCCTTCCGTTGCTTCTGGTTATCACTGCCTGGCTCCTAAGTATTGCTTTGAGGGTCTTATAAAGCTTCTAATCCAAGTTGTATTTTCTGGTTTCCATTGATGTGCAGTGTGTGATGAACTTCTTCTGGGGATCCCGCACTTTGCCTGGTGGGTTGGAATCGCAGCGTTAATTTCCATCGTGCTAGCATCACTAGCACCGTATTTCCTCCCTCTGCAGAAGCTGTTCAACCACGAAGGGGCGGTGTCGAGCGACGATGACGCGGCCAAGCTTTCGTGATCAACTGGAACGTGCCGTACTAATCTCCGGTTTTGGCTGTAAATGAAGAGCTTCAGTTTTGCATCGCACTATCGCAGGCTAGGCTAGTGTACATGTATCCTCTTCTTTCTTCTCTCTTTCCCTTTTGCCTTGTGCTATCAGACTGCAGTTGTACAAGCATCTGACGGCGACTCTACAACCCTAGGTGTTCAATGCTAGATATATATCGTTTCGATTTGGTACGGGCTGCCTCATCAATGTATCAAAATACGGTTTTAGCGGATGTTTTCGCCACGTGAAAGAATGGACCACAAAAATGCCCATGATGTTTTTGGATGCTGATATCTTCCATGTTCATCTTACTCTTCTGATTGGAACAGACCGGTCTCATTCTCGTATCAGATCGCCTGCCGTGTGGCCGGGGTCAGTGGTTAACACTTGACACTTACCGGTGGATGGACGCCCCATCCATCCATTATCAGTTATAAACTTATATAATGGCCTGGTTGAGATCATGGTTATTGCTGGAAGAAAGATGGTGTGATCACTGACTGCTCAACCCGTAGGAAAGATGACTCTGACGGCAAACCGTTAGAGCTTGCACGGTCACGCTCTCATAAGATACTGATCGAGCTGTCTGTCTATTATGCATGCGTGTAAACGTCGGCCATGAATGATCCTTTTTAAGGCGGCTCCTGTCACACAGCGACGAGACGACCAAGTAGAGACAACAGCGCGATTGCCCGTATAGCGTATCCATCGTTGTCGTCATCATCATCATCACTTGCAGTGGTGCTTCCGAATTAATATGAAAAGAACCGCTACCGGCCGATGTGTCTTGCCTCAAGTGGGAAGAAGCCCATGCACGCCGTGAACGGTACTGATATCTTTTAAGTACTCTCGCAAAATAATCGAGTGCAGTACTGTTTGTTGTTTGGAGCAAGGAAACACCGGACATGTTAGATTTTTGGTATGAATCTCCTCCTTCATGCATATTCTCATGTTTCCCTACAAAAAAATCTAAGTGATGGTGTGAACCTCCTCCTTCGTGCATATTCTCATGTTTCCCTACAAACAAATTAAAAATCTCTGTGCTTTTGTTTTAATATTAGCAGGAGTGCTGCTAAATTTGCTCCAGGTAACTGGACCCAACAAACCATACAAAAACCTCACAAATCTTGTGGCTCACAACGCACACTCACACAAGCACACGACATGGACACGCCTTGCCAACCTCTGGCCAAGAATGGCGAGGGGTTTAGGGGTCAGTGTCCTCTAGACCGCGTCACGACCGAATATGATCTCTCTAAAGCACAACCCGGCTTGAGAAAGACATGCGTCAACATACGGCCCACCACTAAAAAACCAAGCGAGTACTCCAAATTAGTGTGTATCGGTACTCGACCTATATATAAAATATTTTGCTCGTAATATGTATCTTATTGATAAAATATATATCAACTTATAAGGCACGTAAAACCGGCCTTAAGAAACCTCTGTGAAAAGAGAAAAGAGAAAAGAGAAATATCACCTCTTCACCCAAACTCTACGCGGCTACATCGCTGATCAACGTCTTTCGAAACTCCAAAGTAGTCTGACATAGGATAAATCTTTATTGTTCAAAGAATCATACCAGGACAACACGACCCAGGACGCGCCATTGCACTTTAGAACTGGCGCCCCATACAACGACGTCAGAGTAGGTAAATCAGAACCGTCGGGCTCCAACCACGAACCGAGGACTATGCCAGTATGCCTATTATCCTATCCTCCAAACCGAGCTTGCGTCGTGTACTACGTACATACGTCTAATAATGCAGGTAGCGCCGCGCCAACCGCGAACCACCCGTACAACGACGCCGTGCCAATCCCACCACCGGCCCACCGCCGTCGATCAGCCGGCTCCGGCGCCCATCTCATATCTCCTTCCTGCGGGCACGCGCGCGCGATCTCGGTCGATCGCCGACGATCGACGTCGGCCCCCTACCAGCCACAAACGTAATCACTCGGCCGGTGTCATCGCGAACAACGTGGTGCTCGGGTCACAGCGACAGCGCTAAGTCACATAGCCATGGCTTAGCTTAGATTAGCTGCCGCCTCACACGCACATTCATGGCCATGGCGGCCGGCCATGTCGCTCGCATGCGTGCTTTCAGTGCCGTTGCGCATTGTTCAGTGCATGCGCTGATACACATCCATTTCCCGTTGAGCTCCATCATGTTGTTTTTAATGGAGAAAAAATTATACTTTGCCGAGGGGCGAGGTTGATGTGATGATGTCTGTGAAGCTCGGTCGGTAGGCGTACAATCAGCTGCGTGCATGGAGTTTCTCATGCGCATGAATGGTTGCGATCGATCAGCCTGGTTTATATAGATGTAACGATTAGCCGGCCTAAAAAACGATTAACCAACATATGTGTCGTTGTACAATGTGGTGACTTTGCCAATATCACCTCTGCTCGTGCTCGGCCCGCGTACAGGCCGGCTTCTCATCTGCACATGTTGATTGTTGAGTTTAATGCATGTCGCTTAAGAAAGCTGATAAAAACTCCTCAAATCTAGGAGTAGTATTGTCATGTTGGAGTACGGTGACCACCTGCATACATGGTGCAACCACCGATATTTAATTTAAGCTCTTCCTTATTAAAAATGTGGGTCGGCCGTACCCCATGATGTCCGTGTCCAAACCAACGTGATACTCGATCGTTGTTCATCGAGACACGTATTCCCTCTTCTGTTTTTGAATAGACTGTGATCGATGTATTAGTTCTAGTAAAAGCTAAACTTTTATAGCATGTGACTAATTATTTATAGGAGTAGAAACATCAAGCGTAAAACATTGAATCAATACTATAGGACATCATAAAATATACTTCACGTTGTATGCATTTGCTATTGTACTACATAGATGTCGACATTTTTTCCTATCTATTTGGTTAAAAAAATCGATTATTTGACTAAAACTTATATGCAATGTATTCCAAAACATAGGGAGTATCGGGGTATGCAGCTAGCAAGGTTTTGGGGTACCGGTTTGATATTTTTCTCGGAGGAGGCCGGGATAATGGATGATATGATGATATCGACGATGCTAGTAACCGAGGGGGCAAGTTAATTAAGTCAAGGATGTGCAGACAAAATGGGGGGAGGGGGGAGGGGCAGTGTGAACATGGCAAGTGATGACATGTATGTATTGAGCGAGGAAAGGGTTAGAACCCCCCCCCCCCCCCCCCCCCCCCCCCCCGCCGAGTGCTTCTTCTCGGTACTCGGATTAAATGTTGTTATTGCTGAGTGCCCAATAAATTACACTTCACAAACAATCTGAAGCTAGCTCCGATAAAAAGGCGTCGGTATATAAAAAGCCCTTGGCAACTCGGCTTTTTCTACAGTACTCGACAACTGATAGTGCCCAAATCAAATTCCTTTGGTCTTGATCATTAGGTTCTCGTTGGACCATCCTTGTCAACGCAACGAACTAAAAGACCGATCGATCTGATATGCTGGCCGGCGGTCCTGGTCGAGATCGAATTGAATCCCACGGATCGAAAAGGCTACCCAGTAATAGCTAAATTGTACATATGCGTCACGAGTTGCACGCGCGCACGCATCCCTGGAATCATGGAACGTCGTCGTCGGAGCCATTAAGCCTGGCCGGACGGACGGGTGGGACGGTGGACGCCATTAAAGGAGGCCAAGAGTTTATCTGTGTAATGCAGTCGACGATCATCAGTGTACGCGACGCCGTTACGCCACTGCTACTGATTAACACAGTGTTCCAATCGCGGCAGGTGATGGAACAAGTATGGGCTAGATTCACTATCATCCCGTACGTACGTGATTAGCGGAGTGCTACTATTGCGCATCAGCCTATAATTGCCCTAGTTCATAAATGTAGGTCCTAGTTTTTGTTCCTAGCGCAGTAATTACTCACGAGATTTTTTTTTTTTGAGAAAATTACTCACAAGATTTTTGCTGTTAGGCAAGTGTCAACCTCGCTAAGGCCGTATTGTATCCACGTGTATCTGGTAGTATTATCTATGTATTTAAATATAAGATTTTCTTTTACTTAATTTTGACTCGAATGTAGATAGGCGTGTTTTAGTGTATAGCTAGGTTTATTCACTTCAATATGTATGTAGTTCATGGTATCAAATTTTCTAAAACATATTATTATTTCGGAGGGAGTAACTCACTACGAGGACAAGGAATGTGACATCGCCAAAGTGGTCATGTTTACGAGACGTAGCCGCAAGTGACACTAAAGAATGATGGACCTCAGTTCAGGAAAAAAACACATCACGCCGTAGTGGCTAGGATAGCTATGCTTGTACAAACACAAAAAAAACCTTAGCGGTGCCTTGCAACAAAGAGGGGTCGCCACCATGATCTTGGACCGACCATTGTGCCGAATGCTACGTGCGAAAATTGTAACATATTTCCATTTCAACTTTGTTTGAGTTAAATTCAGGCGGTAAAATGCTGAAATTTCCGGTATTTACCGGTAACGGGATCTGACGCGTACTCCCGACAAAAAAACTGATCGAGAAAGGAAAACCTTGTTCATTTGAGGTTATCCCTAAACCTGTTATTTTCTAAGACGGAGGTAGACGACAAGGCCATCACCGCACAACCAAGAGTGGACCCAAATAAACCCTAAATATTCAAAATTAGATTTTGAACTGTTAAAAAGCACGAAATCTTTGGAGGCCGAGCTCCAAAACCCCACACTCGGGTGGGAGGGATAAGGTTTCGTTCATGCCACCCTGCTACTCACAATATACGGAAGCCTGTTATATTTTAAGACGGAGCTAGGTAGTAGTTAATTGGTACAAATGAGATGAGAAGATGCGTGTTGATGGTCAGCAAGCATCCACGTTCGACTTACAAACGTGAACCGACGCCTCGAAGGTGGGAAACTGGGAATACTTCGATCGGTTGGACATGAATGACTTACAAACATGCATCGCTGGTTGAAGCGCTGTATTGGATCACAGGGTTCCACCGATATGGTTTGCTGGCATCAACACCAGAAGGAAAGGAGTAGTACTGTACGAGAGCAGTACCAGTACTGAACTCCAAGAGTCATGCATTTGCTTAAACTCCGACGATCTCTCGGTTAAGTAAGTTCCTACAGAACCGCAACGTGCACTGTGAGCTGTGGCGAACAGAGATGCCGGGCCTAGAGAGTAGCACTGCTCGATCCATTACTGCAACAAACTCGACAACCTCCCAGCAGGAGCGTGTATGCCGCAGGCAGCTAGCTAACATGGACAGTTTAACCAAACCCATAAAACAGGGGGCCGGGCATTCTGAAGACTGGAGTGTACAGACACAGATAGTCTTAATGCTAGTTGTTCGTTTGTACTCCTGCGTCTACTACTTTTATGCCTTTTTTAAATGCTACCCGTTTTGTACTACTTCAACATATGCTTTATACTCCCTCTCTGTACTAGGTATAAGACTTTTTAGCCTTTTTCTGCACACTCTTTATATCTAGACATGCAGAAAAAGATTAAAAAGCTTATATTATGGAACGGAGAAAGTACTATGGAAGTGCATGCCCACATGGATGAAGCGCGCCATGATACACCTCGCTGATTCGTGTGACCACATGTAGAATTATTTGCAGGTAATTACACTGGCGATAAGTAAAATTACTTGCTACACGTGATCAATCCAGAAGCGTTGTGCTGCCGACACATTGCATGCCAAGCTGTCAAGTTGCACGTGACCGGCCATGTCCTGTCCTTTTATTTTAGAAACCCTCTAAAGTCGGGTCGATAGATCCTTGATATGTTTATCGACACAATCCCTAGTTATATACCCTCCCAAAAATCACCATAGTTCCATAATTCGCTACCCGCCAACAACGATTAGATGCGTGAAACATAGCGAGTGGAGAGCGTAGAACACAAGCGGGTGCATGGGATCGACTCGGGATAGTGAGCGGTTGCGGCAAGACGAGTGACAAATTCCCTGGTTAAGGTGCTCGGTTCATATATAGGGACCCAAAAGGATCTTCTCGGGGTAAGCAATTGACCTATTATTGTCCAAAATATGTGTATGCCATGGTGATGATCATCGAATGAACGGTGCATTTAGGACCACATGGAGTTGCCTGAGTTTTATCATGGCCGCTACGAGGTAAATTGTGTTGGGAAAAAGCAGTGCATGACTAGAACTATGATCAGGGAGCTTGGGGAAGAATATGTGAAGCTGGAGACGGAAGTGTCTGAATTGCAAGCCGTGATAAACAAAATGAAGCAAAAAAGGATGATCATGGCAAAGACTCACAAGAAAGAGATGTGAGGGAGAGATAGGTAGACAATATGACTTGTAATGTTGTTTGGACCATATACCATTATTTATGTTGTATATGCATTTATCATTAGGGCCTTTGTGTGAATGATATGCGTTCATTTCTATATAGTTCTTATTGGCTATATTTGTGTTTACGTAAATAAAACAATTTTAATGTGAGACATATATGTTATATATGTGTATGATTGTAATAGATCAAGAATTTGATGATGGTACTTTGACACTTTTGCTATATGTCTAACTCACAATGTAAGTTGGACTGTCAAATCTCATACTTATTTTTGGCATGTAAAGATATATTTTGACATGCTCATATATATATATATATATATATATATATATATATATATATATATATATATATTGACAATTCAGGAAAGGGACAGGTTTAGGACATGACAGAAATGTAGAAAAATAAGATAAACTCACACTTTATGTCAAACTTTGATATCTTGCATATGTTCTGGTTATCATAGCACCTGACATACTATCCATAGAAGCTTTCAACATCTTCGTACACACTGGCATGCAAGCTTCTTCTAGCCTCTTATCTTCAATGTTATCCTCTTCACCTTATCACCCTATTCATGATGCTATATGCATTCAAAGCATGTCTTAAAATATTCCTCTACGTCACAAAAACCATGCCAAACTTTGAATATTGAGTAGTACATGTCCACATCATAATGAAACCTCTGAAAGTGTACTTTCTAATATGTTCATCCTAAAGTGCATCATCAATATTTGCACTTGGAGAACCTTATGCTCATTGTGATCATTTCATCATCTACATGATGGTCATTGTCTACAAATTTTTATTAGTGTTGACCATCTTATAATCATCAAAAAATAGAGTAAAAGTTTCAAAATCATGATTTGTTGGCGCTCCACTAGTTTATGTGCCTCACCTGATGGTAATAGGTGGAAGATCTGAACTTCCATTGATGATTGCAGTATCCCTAAGTGTACTCAGTAAGTTCCCATATCTGCATCGCTCTCAGTTCAAAGTAAAGCATCAACAGTTGGTTTTCCTGGCTGGCATTAGTAAAATGCAATTTATGTCTATTTATAACCTAGGCACCTAGCTGCTTCAGAAAATCTTCTGTCCATAGCGGAGACCAAGCATCAACATTACAATGATCAAGGCAAGTTTCAAGTTATCGTTAACTGGCTCAGTTTCCATTGAGAACAAGTCACCATCATATCCAACAATGCACAAATATGCATGATTATTAGCACCACCATGTTGCTTAGTTGAAAAAGGTACCACATGCACACACTTTTAAAAACTTTGTAACATTCAAGTGTCATACTTTACCCAGTCTTATAGGACCAAGAACATGTCATCATTAACTGATCAAGCAATCAACTAATTACAAGTCAGAAATTACTTGTATTTTATACATTGTTAATTATTAGACTAATCAGAGCTCATCATGCCATCGAACATCCAATTCAAGGTTAAAAACATGGGTACATACAGATGACTCCATGAAAAAATAAATAACTAAAACCATATATATGTCCCCGTGATCCAACATCATCACCATATCCATAACAGTTCGAGCCTCAAAACCAAGTGCTTCATCATGACCAAAAAACACTAGCTATATCCCATTTAAACGACAGAATCAAACTGACAGAGGCGACGATAAAAACTTCATGCTATGGTTCAGAGGATCATCGTCGATTTGTTGAACGTGATGCTCTTGCAGCACCCTGACGAAACTGCCAACGTCATTGTCCAGGTGGCTAACGTGCTATAGGTGGAGGAGTGAACAAATCGATCGTTGTTGTCCAAGTCTATGCCATGGGGAGACGAACAAGTACGGAGGAAAATGAGAATAGCTAAAAAAAAAGGACGCCATCTTCGTTAAGTTCACATGATCGACCGGTTCTAAGGACCAAAGAAACCGATTCCAGTGAGCCCTAGAGGGATTTTTACAAAATTACCCTCCACCTCCTGCTAGCGTTCCAACCACATGTTCAGTTGGGACTAATTTCGCTTGGATTAACTGGTTTTTGACATGCTGATCACATGTTGCAAGTAGATGTAATTACCCCTGTAGAATTATTCACCGAGGCAAAGCAAACAACTCGATCGAGCTGCACGGGACAAAGATATACACGTACGCATGCCGTATCTGTTTTCAGTGGCGGAGACAGGGGGGACCAGCAGGGGCCCTGGCCCCCCCTAATACCACCGATTTGTTCCTTAATTTTTTTGAACAGTGCAAATTTTGGTTTGATTACTCTAACCGGTCCCCCCTAACACTGAAAATTTGTGATTCCTGCCTCCGCCCCTGTCTGTTTTGCACTTTGAACTTCATTTAGACGCCGTAGGTCGACCACCTCTCGACCCATACGTATGCACAGTACACGGTACGTGCCCCACGACCACGAGGCCAAGATGATCAAGGGAACGCACACGCACGCAATCTAGCCACCTCCCCAACCAACTCAAATTAATCACGCGATCCATCATATCACCGCCCTACCTTGAGTCTTCTCGATCCATCCACCGCCATTGCTCGATCGGTGGTCACTGCGGCCGGCATACATTTCACAACGACCGGCGCGACGATCGTACGTCCATCTATCTATCTATATATACCCAAGCTATCCAACCCCAAGACCACCACGTCGCCACACGCAAACACCCAACGATCGTCGTCTCGCACGCACGCACTCAACAGAGAAAAGCTAGCAGCCATGGCTTCCGCAGCTGCTCGCCGTAGCTGTGCGCTACTGTTGATGGCGGTGGCGGTGGCGGCTGTTGCGCAGCTAGCGGCCGCGGACTTCGCGGCGGACCGCGCGGAGTGCGCGGACCAGCTGATGGGCCTGGCGACGTGCCTGACGTACGTGCAGGCGACGGCGACGGTGCGGTCGCCGACCCCCGACTGCTGCTCCGGCTTCAGGACGGTGCTGGGCGCGAGCAAGAAGTGCATGTGCGTGCTGGTGAAGGACCGCGACGAGCCGGCGCTGGGGCTCAAGATCAACGTCACCCGCGCCATGAACCTCCCCGCCGCCTGCTCCATCCCGGCCACCTTCTCCGACTGCCCCAAGATCCTCGGCATGGCGCCGGACGCCAAGGAGGCCCAGATCTTCAAGCAGTACGGGATCGAGCACGAGGGCAAGAACGCCACCGGCGCCTCGCCCGCCGCCGCCGCCACAGGTACGTCGCCACCATGATCGCCATTTTTAACTGAGCACGGGGGTCACGTGAGGACGGATGAACGGACGACGTACCCGACACGCCGGTAGGAGGCTGCACTCTCAGAGCAACGCACATGGCATGGGCAACGACCGGCTTTCCGGTGGCTGTGCTCGCACGATGGCGACCGCGAGCCACCGGCAGTTATGTCGAGAAAGATACGGGCAGCAGTGCGCATTCACTCAAGCCGGCCGGGCCACCGGGAGGGTAGTAGTGACGGGAGTGATCAATGTGCCGTGCACGCCATGCATGGCCCATCCAACTTAACTGAACCTAGTGTAGTGTGTCCTCACTGAACTTGGTACTGCAGTCCTCAGCTAGTACTTAACTGAGCACGATGCTAATTAATACTGTTAACAACTTCCTCTTTGTAAGACGTCAGGTACCAGCAGAGTTCTGGTGCTTTTGCAGTAGCTTGTACCATATATAACCGGGTGGTGTTTCAGTTCAGAAACTGTACATGAAGCTTCTACTCTACAGCCTATAGATCGTCGAACCACCCTTACGTAATTACCTATCCTCAGTCACTCATGCGCCGCCGATTCATTGCAGGTACCACCGGCGGGAAGAGCGCCGACGCAAAGTCCGGCGCGGAGAGGCTGCGCCACGCCCACACGGCGGTCTTCGCCGCCGTCGTCTTGGCGCTGCTCGCCTCCGTTTTTGTTCTGGGCTGATAAAGAAAGAGGCCAAGAGACTTCCTTGTGGTACATGATTGGGCTGGGCTGTATCATTTCCAGCCTGGGCCTTATGTATGGTGGAGCAGAGGGTTGATTGATTGCTGTGTAGTGAGTGAGTTCCCTGTCTGATCAGTTGATGTTGCAACTTACAACTCTCCTAAGAAAACAAAATTTCAGGTTGCAAGTTTGGTCACGATCGAGCCTTAGCTTCGCCCTTCTATATTTTTTCCCCTTTTTCTAGAGCAAGAGGGTGTGTACTTACCATGATGTATTATTACATGTTGAAACTTGGAAAGAATTCTCGGCTTTGTTCATTTCGGTACGCGCAAACCTAACATTTCAGGCTGCCAAGAGATCTCGCTGGAAGCAACACCCCACTATCCGCACTGGCCATCCAAAGTACTCCCTCCGTTCCAAATTAATTTTGTACTAAAACTGAGTCAATTAATTTGGAACGGAGGGAGTACAGCTGAGCTAGCACAGATCGATGAAGGTGTTCACTAAAATGGCCGTACCAAAATGACGACTATACGACACTCTCCCTGTTCAGATTCATAAGACGTTTAAGCATTTAGAGTAGGAGTACAACTTTTATCACGCTGCGCATTTTTTTCAACTTTTTGAAATGCCTCTTGCTCGCGCGCGGACCAGTTGCTTCGCATTGCGCAGACCATT
Organism: Poa annua; assembly: GCA_026929855.1. Lineage (NCBI taxonomy): Eukaryota > Viridiplantae > Streptophyta > Magnoliopsida > Poales > Poaceae > Poa > Poa annua. Next base: position 13,169,261 of record CM049434.1, on the reverse strand, counting down.
CGCTCGCTCCACACTACCCACCTCGCTCTCGCTCAGACATGACGCTCGTCATCGCCCTCCTGCGCCCCGTCGCCTGCGTGTCGCTCTTTGCGTTCACCGGCGTTGTATTTGCTCTCTGGAGTGGCGCCGACGACAGGCTGTGTATCTAGAGCGGCGCCGGAGTAACGGAGAAGCGTGAAGATTGTAGGAATTATATAAAGTGTGGCTTGCAAACAAAAACATTCGGTATACCTTCAGGGGAGTCATTCCCCTTGCGGCTGCCCTCCTTATCAGTCTTGCTCCGGTTGTCATTTGGCTTCCTTCTCTTTGAGCAATCAGATCTAAAGTGTCCAAGTTCACCACAATTATGACATTTGTAATCCTTCTTGTCAAGCTTCTGATAAGAGTCTGAGTTGTAATTTCCTCGCTGTCCCTTATCCCTTCTATCATCTCTGTGGTGTCTCTGATCACGGTCACGCTTGAAGTTGATTTTGTCCCTCAGATCAATATCTGACTTCCTCTTGTTCCAGTTTCTCTTACTGTTGTTATTTCTATGCTCACCAAGGTGCAGCTCCATATGATGAGAGCCTCTATCCTTTTGGGGGGAAGCATTACATACAGCTGTATATTTGTTGAATCACTCTCCATCTAAAGCGGTCATGGTAACACCTTATGAACTGTGGAAGGATAGGAAGCCGTCTTTGCGTCATTTAGCAGTTTGGGGATGCAATGCTCAAATTAGAGTTCCCACTCAGTTGCGCACTAAACTTCAACCAAAGAGCACCCCGGGAATATTTATTGGCTATGCACAGGGGTCAAAAGGCTACCGGTTTTATGACCCAGAAAAGAAGAAGCTAATTGAAAGTGGGGATGCTATTTTCTTAGACCAGGACACACCCCGCCGTGCTAAACGTGCGAGGGTGGAATTACTTGTGCAAACAGAAACTCCCGAGATGCATGAAACTGATCATTCAAATCAGGAAAATAATGATTTTGGCGAAAACTCTATCACAACTAGCATGCCTAGGAGAAGTGGGAGGAATACACACGCACCTTCTTATTTAGATGAATATTATGTATTCTTGGGGGAAGTACACTCTAAAGTTCAAACATTAGAGGAAGAACCCAAGTCATTTAGATCGGCATTAGCGAGTCCAGAATCTAATCTCTGGATGGAAGCCATGCGAGAGGAAATAAACTCTATGAGGAAAAATAATGTTTGGACACTTGTTAATCTGCCAAACAACCAATAGGATCTAAATGGATATTTAAGCGGAAATTGGACGCATCCGGCAAGGTGGATAAATATAAAGCCAGACTCGTAGCTAAAGGATACACACAAAAGGAAGGAGTTGACTTTGTGGAAACCTTCTCTCCTGTAGCTAAATTTACGTCTATACGAATCATAAGTGCCTTGACTGCATACTATGATTTGGAACTACATCAGATGGATGTAAAGACTGCCTTTTTAAATGGTACTTTAGAGGAAGAAATATACATGAATCAACCTGAGGGATTCGTGGAAAAGGGGAATGAAGGGAAAGTTTGTAAATTGAAAAGATCAATTTATGGTCTGAAACAAGCCTCACGACAGTGGTATATTCTTTTTGATAATGCGATTACGTCTTATGGTTTTTCAATGACGGAAGGAGATCATTGCATTTATTTCAAAATAGTGGGAGGAAAATTTATTTTATTATCTCTCTATGTTGATGATATTCTCATTGCTTCAAACGACCAATCAATGCTGTTGGAAGTCAAATCTTGGCTGTCTTCTAAGTTTGACATGAAAGATATGGGAAACGCTTCTTATGTTCTAGGAGTGGAAATACATAGAGACAGAGGAAATAGAACTCTGGGATTGTCTCAAAAGGCATATCTTAATACTGTACTTAAAAGGTTCTCTATGGAAAATTGCAAGCCTGCTCATGTACCTATAATAAAGGGAATTAAACTTAGTGAGGAAATGAGTGCTAAAACTCCTAAGGAAAAGGAAAAAATGAGCAATATTCCTTATTCATCCGCATTGGGCTCTTTAATGTATGCCATGCTATTTACAAGACCTGATATGTGCCATGCCGTGGGTTTATTAAGTAGATACCAGTCTAATCCAGGGGAACTACACTGGAAGCAGATTTTAAATACTTTGCGCTATGTGAAAGGTGAAGGGGATCGCAGGCAGAAAACAAAAATTTTCCTAACCGCGATAACCAAAACTAGCCAAGATCTATACTATGCAGATATAGTAGTACGCAGGGGGGGGGGGGGGGTCGGTATACACACCTCTTGTAGACCGAAAAGCGGGGATTACGCTCCCGCACAAGCGTTGACGACGTAGACGCCGTAGCCGACCTCAAGGTCGCGGAGAACTTGGCGCGACGAAGAAGACGATGACGCGGCGATGTCGGTGAAACCGACGACGACCTTGAGGCCGTATGGAGGAAGCAGACCTCCAGCACCAATAGTGTGGCACCTCGCAGGGCGTTACACACATACGGTGAAGCCGACGAACTCCGGGCCCGATCCAGGGACGAGCAGCGGAAGACTTGGACCGGAAGACCAGCAGCACGGCGGCGGGCTGTGGTGGAGAGAGAACTCTCATCCTCCTCGGCGCAACTCCGACAAAGGGAATCACGAGATCGAGGAGAAATCGAGAATTAATTGGATGAATTAAAAGGCCAGGGGTGCCCCTATATATAAAGGGGCAAGGAGGCTGCCAACCTTGCCAGTCGGGCGGTGTGGGACTATCCCACACCAGCCACGACCCTTGCAAGGTGCGCCGGCCCTAGGTGGGCCCCTTGTGGCCCACCTAGGCCGGCCGAACCAGCCCTCCTCCCTTGGGGGGAAGCTTCCCCCCCTTCATGGGCCTTCTTTCCACTAGAAGGCCCATTTAGGGAAATCTGCCTTTAAAAATTCGAAAATAAATATATAAAATCATATTTAAATATTAATTACACTAATTAATATCAAACATATTATATATAATTTATTCTAGCTCCGAAAACTATTTCGTCGCTGCCCGATCTCCATCGGACCTCTCCCGGGACGTTCCCGGTCTCTCTTTTCCTATTTTTCTCTTCCGGTAAAATGTCGACTCCCCTTAAGTGTGATACCCTAGCGGTTCGATTATCTCACCAGACATGATCGAGACTCCTCTCCGATCAATGACTAATTCGTGGACCGAGGATACCCAGAATTAATCCCTGCGAGATAACGAATACTTTACCTATCGAACCTGGACGTCTGAGTCTTAAACCTTTTGCCATAGCGATACTTAGCGTGTCCGAGACTCATTCATAGATATCTCCATACCTAGCTTGATCTCGTTACCGACAACACTATCTTCTACTCGTCTATGATATTATGTCAGCTGGTGACCTAGTCACATGTTTGCAAACTCATTTGACATAATTTCACCGAGTGGGCCCTAGAGTATCTATCCTGCTATGCGGACTGGCAAATCCCGCTCTTGACCCCCCGTCTCAACATACTCCTCTCCGACACCCGAGAGGGACATCTTTATTGTCACACTATATAAATATGACGTTTGATGCAATCAAAGTGTCTTCCAGGAATAGCAATAAGAGTAGATCTCACGGTCGAAGGTGTAATGACTACGTCCTACAAATATTGGGTATGTCCATCACATCGTTCTACCAACGACATGACTTCATTGTCAACTGACATAAATGTCACATGATCGGGAAACCTCGATCATCAATTGCCCAATGAACTAGTCAAGTAGAGGCTACTAGGGACCTGGTTGTTTATCTACCACACGTGTATTAATGTTTCCGCTTAATACAGTTATAGCATGGTATAAAACATATAATGAACAATTGGGATATGACTAATAAACCATCTTTATTAAGTGCCTCTAGGGCATATTCCCTCCAAAAGGAACAACGGACTATCACTTATGCTTTAATGGACATAATCTGCAGCTCCAGGGTTTTACTGATGCTGATTGGCAAGGTGATCTGGACGAACGAAGATCAACTTCTGGTTATATTTTCAAGCTAGCAGGAGGTGCTATATCGTGGAGGAGCAAGAAGCAGGATTCCGTAGCAGTTTCATCTATGGAGGCCGAGTATATTGCTGCATCCGAAGCTGTCAAGGAAGGAGTCTGGCTGAAGGAGTTTCTTACGTCTCTCGAAGTGGTGTCGAGTGCATCATATCCTGCTACTATTTTCTGTGATAACCAGGCGGCGATCAAGGTTTCGAAAGATCCGAAGTTTCATAGTAAAAGTAAACATATTGAGGGAAGGTACCATTTTATTCGTGATGTTATCAATAGGTTAAAGACAATTCGTTTGGAATATTTGCCTAGTGTGGACATGGTTGCCGATCCACTGACTAAGCCTCTTAGTCAGGAAGTTTTTTGTAAGCATGTTTCGAACATGGGTCTTCGTTTATGGAATTAAATGTTTTAGCCAAGTGGGAGATGTAGGAATTATATAAAGTGTGGCTTGCAACATTTACACTACATCATTTAAATGGAGTTATATCATTGCGGTTGAATATTGCTTATTGTACTTAAATGGAATAATATTTAAGGAAGCCGGTTACTGATATACTGGAACACAGTATTGCATATACTGGAATTATACAATGTATAACGCCCGGGCACAGTATTATCAGGAAAGCCAGGTTGTTCATATGTTGGCTATATGAATTGATTAAAGCCTGTGAATTTTGAATTACGATTCAAATTCAGCACGTGACTCACACACGTGTGCTCGTGGAACTAATTGCAGATTGAGAGTCCTAGATGGTTACTAATGATCGTGGTTGGTTTGGTTAACCTGGACTCTCTGGAATAATTATCTGTGGAATTACGGTTTAAATAAAACCGGAATTAGCACTATATAAAGGTCCCTAACCCCTAGCCTCAGATTGATCATTGTGAGGGGCACCACGGAAAAGAATCGAGGAATAAAGGTTAGTCCATATTAGTGCCGAAACCTAACAAAGATGGTTTCGTCATCCTCATTATACCCCCACCATGGCAGCACGGACCCTGCCTCACCACGCCAAGGTTGCTACGGCTCCATGCGCCGGATACTTCTCCAGTTCCCCTCTCTCTTCTTGTACTCCTGGTGCTAGCCATTGCTTGTAGTCTGTGATTGAGTGGATTTCTGTGCTTGTGTAAATTTCTGTAGAGGAGGAAATTTCTGCACCGGAGTATATTTCAGGCTTGTAAATTTCTGTACATGAGTATCTTCTCCGTGCTTACAAATATCTTGTGTTACTGCAACTTAGCAAATTCATTGGTTGTGCCTGGCAAATACCTTGTTGTAGGCATTGTTTTGAGTGCGAGAACTTTCTTCATGGTGAAAACCTATGGACAAGCTGGACTTCTGGTGTTATCTTGGTGGTGTTAGCGCTACTGTCTCAAGGAGTAGATTGCTGCAGCGGGAATTTTGTTTTTGTAATCTTTCTTTCTATTTTTGGCTGTGTGCATCCGTTGCAGAGGCTGAGTGTATTTGGTACTTTATTGATATCAATAAATCCATTTATCTAAAAAAAGCAAATTTATTGTTTGAGTAAAATGCATAATGTATTTGGTACTTCCTTGATATCAATAGATCTCTTTATCTAGAAAAAAGCAAATTTATTGTTTGAGTAAAATGCACAATTGTTTGTGTAAAAATTTACGCCTGGAGTAGTCTTGTTTCTGCTTACAGCAGTAGTGCAATACCTGTGCAAACTTCAGTAAATGGTACAGTAGCTGTAGTGTTTACGTGCTTGCGGGAGCAAGTTCATTATTTTGGAGGCGTATGGAAAAACAAAGTGCAACTTGATTACTGTTTGCTTCTTTGTTTATGTTTTTTTAGAAAAGGAGGGAGTGCCCCAGCCTCTACATCCAAAGGATGCACACAACCGAGTATTATTAATAGAGAAAATAAGAACCACCAGGTCTTACAAATAGATACATCAATCAGCCAGAAGCCACCATCTAAACGAAAGCGCTACTCCTACAAACTAACTTGATGAAGGGGGTGGACATGATCGGAGCCAAGTGCCCTGACCTCACACACCAACGCGCATCATCTAAAACCGGGGCCCCAAACAAGCTGCCCAATGGCTAGCCAGAGGCACAAACCGGTACAGCAGACACACGAAATGCGCCAATGCACACGTTGATACTCCGCCGCCGCCGTCTTCCACTGCTCCATCTTCATGACTGATGAGAAGTAATAACCTTGTCAGACTCGCCATCGACGCCACCACGTCGCCAGACAGCGCCACCATCCTGCACGAGTCCATCAAACCGTGTCCATTGTCGGGACCCCGCTGCACCATGCCGCCAAGACCCGCCAGCATCAACGGTGGATGCAACACTGCTCCTCATCCTACCTCTTTCCTCCAGCAGATACTCCAAAACAATGCCCTCAAGAGGGAGATCGACACCAGGTGCCGTCATTGTCCGATCCGAGTGACCCAGATCTAGGGTTTCCCCCGGAGCATCATGAGCGAGAAGACGTGGACCGCTACGACAATGCTTTCAAGAAAGTAACGACGCTGAGACATCGCCATTGTCCGCCAAAAGGCCCGGCTTTCACCGGCAGCTGCGCCTCCCAACTCGCCGCTGGTGCTGAAAGTGGGATCAAAGATCCATCACCGTCAGCCTGGCCGACCACCTTTGGTGGAGAAGGCAGCCACCACCACCATGCCCGGGCCAAAAAGACCCGGACGTCCTCATGCCGCGAAGATGTCCCAGGGTACCTCCTCTTGCCGTTGTCGAAGTTGACTAGACGTGGTCGCCATGGATCCCGATCCAAACCCTAGAGCCCAGATTGGATCTCACCGCAGCCACGATCCACGTCTTTCGCGGAGGACGACCGCCGGAGATCCCTTGGCCGCCAAATCTCAGCTGCGCACCACCGGTGGAGGGGAAGAGGACGGGCGCCGCCGCCCCTTGCGTTTCCGCCGGCCGAGGACTGCGCCGCCGCCGCCGCCTCACCACACGGGTTTAGCCCAGCGGCGGCGACGGTAGGGGGTGGAGATGTGGGGGAGGGCTGAGGGTGGTGGGGATGGGACTCCCCGGGGACGGCGCAGCGCCGCCGCCTCGGGGGAGAGAGGAGAGAGATATCACCGCTTCTTTGTTTATGTGCTTGCAGAAGCGGATCCAACATCAAGTATCTGTGGCAGTACTGTATTGGAGTTGTATCTGTAGCAGTATTGGAGAATTGCTTATATCTGTAGCAACATTGGAGTATTGCTTATATCTGTAGCAGCATTGCACTTAACCTGTTAACTGAAATTACTGGAGTACATGTTAACTGAATTTAATAAATGTGATGTTAATTTAACAAGTGTTCATTGATTAAATATGCACACATCACTGTTTTCTGAAACTTGCAATGGTTGCTGTTAGCACTGCTTGCTGCATAAGTTGCATATCTTATGTGACAATGCCCCACGCTTTACCTTGCAGTAGCATAAATACACACAACAGATTCAAACTTGCTTAAAACTTGAACATGAACTTAATCATGTATTGCTTGTACACAATTTTTTTCCTCGGAGTAGATTGAAACTTGTACACTCAGTATACAAAAAGTTGTTTGTTTGCTTGCTTGGTTGGTTCTGTTGGCAGCAATTTCAAAAGTGTTAACATATGCTTGACAAAACGTGTTAAATTCACTAATACTCCGGTTTATGTACATGCAGCCCACCACCAGCACTGTCGTCGGCATCCTTGCCATCTTCTTCTTTGACATGATGATCTACATTCATGCCATTGATTTCTTTGATCGGATGATCGACCATGTCTCCTCTTGGTATGATGTCATTCTATTCTTCTGGTTCGGGTAAGGAATGTTAGTATACTTTACTTTAGAAATTTCAACAAGAAGCTCGTAAACTTGCACTAAAATTCAATATACTTGGAGTAGAAAATGAAACTTATGAAAATTGCTTCATATTTCAAGCAATGCATGTTATTTGCCAAGGACGACACCCACACCCACACCCTGGAAGGCGGATAGGGTTCCCCATGGCAAACTCGTCGTCAAAAAACAGGTCTCGTCCGGGTGCTGATGTCGCAGGGATTGGTGGTCGAAGAGCAGTAGGCGACACTGAAAGAAGAAGATATAAGGTTGTACATGCGAGGTGGCATGCTCCGAGCCCCGGAGAAGCTCCGGTGGCGACGGGAGAAAAATATCGACAGGAAGAGCCGGTACGTCTTGCTGCATCGGCCAAGAATCGGCGATGGGGCGCGACTAGAGCGTGCCGCGGCCACCGGTGATGGCGAGGAACCATCAACAAGCGAATGAAGTGTTAGATGGTTGAGCTGATGATTGTCAGGCTGTACACATGTGCACTACCATTTTTGTTCTTTTCACCAATTTATTCTAATTAATTTTATACTAAACATTTTTAGCTATCTATATCCATTCACTGCACCAACTATTAATTAATTATTATTTTGATACAATCTTTAGCATAATACCTAGTATTATTTTGTTTTGTTGTATCTAACAACACCATTCACATTGCTTTGTTGTTGGTATATACTAAAGTTAAAGTTCACTGTTATGCATTTAATACATTTTTCATTAATTTGCGCTAGTGGAAAGTACATCACTCTTTGTTTCGGAGTTTATGTAAATATATAATTCTAAATTTAGGACATTTGAGTAATTCCAAGTCTAAATCTTAAATCATGAACAAATGATTTAGAATGAAATTTGTGCCAAGATGCACCGTAGTGTAACTATGTGATTGTAGTTGTTTAAGTACCTTCGGTTAATTGACAATTGTACACTTTATATCTACGGAAGTTAAAGGTTTGTAGAGTAGGATTGCAAAAATTAGTTCTAACCAAGAAAACATGTAGAGATCCCACAAAAAAGGAGGGAAACTTCTGGAGCTGACGTAATTACCTATTCTCATCCACGTGTCGCCGGTACCACCGGAAGGAGGAGCGCCGACGCAAAGTCCGGCGCGGAGAGATTGCGCCACGCCCATTCGCCGCCGTTTTTGTTCTGGGCTGATAAAGAAAGAGGCAAAGAGACTTGCTTGTGGTACATGATTGGGCTGGGCTGCATTCATTTCCAGCATGGGCCGTATGTTTGGTGGAGCAGAGGTTTGATTGATTGCTGTGTAGTGAGTAAGTTGCAACTTTGCCAGTTCTCCTAAAAAAACAAAATCTTGTTGCAAGGTTAGTTACGATCGAGCTTTAGTTTCTCTCTTCCTTTTTTACTTTTCCCTGGAGCGAGAGGTTGTGTAATATGGGTACTTACCATGAAGTGCTGTTACATGTTGGAAATTGGAAAGAATGTTCGACTCCGTAATTTTCTGTACGTACAATTTTGTATTTTAGGCCAAAAGATACGTTGCTACCATCCAAACCACAAACGAGCTACTCTCTGTTTCAGTTTACACGACATGCGCGTACCTCTAGGTTGTCAATTTGACAACCATAATTTAAAGAATATATTACAAAAAAATATACCATTACAAACTTCAGATGCTACATTTTCAAATAACTTTTTTGTGTATAATTTACATTACATAGGTAAAATTAGCAACCTACATATAGGCGCTGGACTTATATACTGAAAGCGGAGGGAGTAGCACAGATGAACGGTGTTCAGTATGTGAGTGGGAGTTTGTTCTTTATTGCATTATTAGATGGTCAAAGCATTACTCACTATGTCCTTATTCACGTGGCATTCTTGATTTACGTCCGCCAAGTTTGACCATCAATTTATCAAAAAAAATTGTGTTATGTGCTATAAAATTATATTGTTGAATTCATATTTATATAAAGTTCTTAAACCTAATCATGCTTCCAAAACACTTTAAGCAGAAAAATTGTATATATCGTGAAGACCATGGGAAAAGGATGATTATCTGTTGCGTGGACTAATATTTTATAAGGAGGGCAGCACACCCAACGCTCATCCTGGTGGGGGTGGTGGAATGCGCGGCAAGGCTTCCCGCGTTTTGCTAACCATAATTTTTTCTTGACGAAAAATAAAAAAAAGACCCACACCACCAGCACTTCCTAAAATGCGTTGTGAACATGATACTTGATGAAGCAAAGCTCCACCACCATTACAACATTCACATCACCCCAAAAATGCCTACTTGATGTGGATGTGTTGTTCGAATTGTCTAACCACCATTAAAAAATTCACATTTTTTTTTGAAGAGAATACTGTGAGGGAGAACCCCCACAGTTATTGAATTTCAATTATATATGAGCCAACAATTACATGAATAGTTCAGGGTGGATGGAAGGAGAAATAGATGAAAAGATTACAAGTCATAATTTCTAGTCCACTCAATAAGAGGTAAAATCAGAGACTCCTTAACCCTATGTCTATGGAGTAGAAGATCTTGAGCAAAGTTGGTCTTCCAGCGCCCCCAATGTGGCTCTATCTCTCTGAATATCAGATCATTTCTTGTTTTCCATATGTTCCATGTAGCACATGAAATCACTTCCATGATGCAGGGCCCAGCGAAGGACCCTTTGGCCACAGCGATGCGCTCACAAATATCCTGGTTGCTGTTCCATGAAATATTGATCACCTCCCAGCATCTCTTTGCGAACTCACAGTCAAAGAAAAGATGATCTCTAGTTTCAGTTGTATTGGAATTACATAGCACACAGTTTGGTCCCTCCTCAATATTCCAATTTCTCCTTATCATCATATCTTTGGTGTTTAGACGATCACGCAAAAGTAGCCAGACAAAAACTTTGAGCTTGGGGAGTGACTTTGATTTCCAAACCGATTGGTAGATAGTCTTCAATGGCAACCCAGAGAATATGAATTTGTAGTATTTAGCTGAGGTAAATTGTCTGTCTCCCCAAGCAAACATACGTGTGTCATCTAATTCTGTAGTATGATCAATCGTGGCGAGTCTCTGAAGAATTAGTTCCCTTTCGTCAAAAGCCTCCACCGATAGAGGCAACATAAAATGTTGATTAGGTGCTACCGTGGTTGACATATCCGCCACTGATACATCTTCATTGAGTACAAAGGAAAATAGGTGTGGGAATTTGTCACAGAGTAGCTCATTACCCCACCAATTATCTTTCCAGAAAAGAGTCAATCGACCATTGTGAATTTCCGATGAAGTGATGCTTCTGTAAATATGCACTAATTTGAATATGTCCTTCCACCAGAATGAACCTCTAGGGTTTTGAGCTTGTGGAGGTGACTCATCGTATAGTGTCCAAACCAGTTTTACCCATGGAATGTCGGCTTTACAAAAGAATTTGTGAAGTTGCTTCATTAGTAGTGCACAATTCTGTACCTCCAAGTTTAGTACGCCTAGTCCCCCATGCTTTTTGGGTGTGCAAACCGTAGTCCAAGCAGCAAGGGAGTGAGATATGCCGGTTATGTCATTTTTGCTCCAGAGACCATTTCTTCTTCCTTTGTCGAAGGCTTTCAAAATTCCTTTTGGTAATTTCAGAGCACCCAAAAAATGAATAGGCAATGATGAGAGTATTGAGTTAACAAACGTGAGTCTTCCGCCAGAATCTAATAATCGAGAGCTGGCATTAAGCCTCCTTTCAAGTTGATCCGCTAGTGGAGAGAGGTCTTGTATTGTAGGTCGAGTGGTACCAAGTGGCAGTCCCAAATATGGGAACGGCATAGACCCAGTTGTGCATCCAAATACTTGGGCGAGATGTTGCAGTTCATTATCATCAATGTTGATTGGCATCATGGAGGTTTTGTCGTAGTTGATCTTCAGGCCGGTAGCTAATTCAAATGCCTCCAATATTTCTTTTAATACACGGAGTTGTCTAGGGCAAGCTTGCATAACGATCAATGTATCATCCGCATATTGCACAATGGGGAAGTCTGTGTCCGATAAAGGGATGGGTGCAGATAGCTCTCCCAGCCTAGCATGGAAATTGATCATTGATTGTAACAGATCAGCTCCTTCGACAAATAAAATTGGAGATAAAGGATCTCCTTGATGAACACCTCTTTTGCATTGAAATTTTTTCCCTGGTACTCCATTGAGAAGGACGGCTGAGAAACCAGAACAGAAAATTGATTTCATCCACATAATCCATCTATCATCATAGCCCTTGCATTCCAAAATTTTAATCAATGCATCATGACCAATTGAGTCGAAAGCTTTAGAGAAATCCAATTTGAGTATAATGTTTTTTCTCCTTGAGTGATGGCACTGGTGGATATATTCATAAGCCCATGCAACACAATCTTGGATAGTTCTAGTTTTCAAGAAGCCATATTGATTGGCATGAACCAGTTTTAAAATCTTGCCTTGAAGTCTATTGGCCAAAACTTTTGTGATAAGCTTGAAACAAGAGTTTAGGAGCGAGATAGGGCGATAATCATTTGGAGAGACAGGAGAATTAATTTTTGGAATCAGTGTGATATATGCATCATTGATACTTTGAAGATTTACTTGACCACCCCAAAAATCATTGAACAGTCGATAAAAGTCATGCTTAATGATAGGCCAGCATGTTTTGATAAAAAGTCCATTGAACCCATCTGGCCCAGGTGCTTTATCTGATGGAAGTTCCTTAACTGTGTCGTCAATCTCTGATTCAGTAAAAGGCCTTGAGAGTGAGGTGAGATCAATTGTTGGTTGGAGGTATTTATCAAAATCAAATGTCGGATGCAATGGTACATGAACGCCCAAGATGTTCTGAAAGGAGGACTTTAATATGCTAGCTTTCTCATGATGTTCGGACACTATTGTACCATCATTTCTGGTAATGGAGGAGATAGTATTTGTCCTGTATCTAATGGTGGCCATAGAGTGAAAATAGGCTGAGTTTTCACTACCAAATTTTGCCCATTTAGCAGTGCATCGTTTTTTCCAGTACTCTTGTTTACTGCGTAGAAGCTGACTCAATTTATCTTTAACAATGGATCAAAAATTCCACTCAGTTAAATGAAGAGTTCTCTGATCTTCTATATCATCCAACAAAAGGATAGTTTTATTGCAGTTGCCCACCAGCTTATTGATCATTGACAGGCTAGTACTCCATTTCTTGAGCCCTTTGCGTAATAGTTTCAGTTTTGCAGTAAGGTTTTTAGCACTATCACCAGGGCAATAAATCTCCCAGACAGATCGAACTAAATCTATAAAGCCCGGCATGTTGATCCAATAATTTTCAAATCGAAAGACTTTTGGCTTGGGGATGAAAGAATCAATGGCAATCACACATGGTACATGATCCGAGGTTGGTCTAGCCAATGGGTGAACCATAGTATTAGGGTATTTCAAAGTCCAACTTGACGAAGTGAAGAACCAATCTAGTTGTTCTAGAAGGGGTTCAGCTTGCATGTTGCTCCATGTATATGCCCTCCCTTTAATTGGTAATTCCACAAGTCCTTGAAAATTTATCATATCATTGAAAGTTTCAATATCCTCAAGGTTAGCCCCTGGCCTGTTTCTGCTGTCTGAGTATCTATAGAAATTATAATCTCCAACAAGTAACCATAGAGCATCATCTTCAATATTGAGACTATATAACCATGCAATAAAATTTTCTCTAGCCACTCCCTCACATGGGCCGTATACATTAACGAGATAAAAGGTATCCGCAGAGATAAGTGATGTGAACTTGATTACCATGCCAAATATTTCAGTCTGTATAATTTCACCATGAAAGCTGTTGCCTACCCACATAATCAGAAGACCCCCAGATGCCCCCTCAGATGGCACGAAAGCAAATTTGTTGAAAATTCACATTACCCCGGAGAATGCCTATTTTGATGTGGATGTGTTGTTAGAATTATGTAGTGGCTATGGACGACAACACATGCAGGAGTCTTAAAGAATAGACAAGAGAGTGCATGATCTCTTAATCCAAGTGTGGGCACCGTAGGAACAACTACCCACCATGGCACCAAATCCGCGTCATTGTATTAAATTACATTGGTTTTATACTAAAAAGATGATTTGCATGCCAAATGAATGATTAAAATCCATATCCACTATTCTTAAAGGTCTTCACAGGGAGCGACACAAGTGCACAACGAGTCTCCGTAACATGAAATTGAAAAATCTTGTGTTTAGATTGGCTTTTATTGAACTTGCTATTGTAGAGGAGTCATCCACAAGTGCACTGTAGTACTTAGTTTTATACTAAACATTTATATCTCTATACCCATTTTGCACCAACTAATAACTAATTTTCATTATTACACTTTTATCGTATATACTAACTATTATTACTTTGTTTTGTTGAATCCAACAACATTATTCAAACAATTGTTTTGCTAGTAAGTTCATTCTTATACGTTTACATTGTTTGTCAGTATAAGTAGGGTAGGGTAGTGCAAAGCAAAACACTTCTTTTATATGGAGTTAAAGTGGAACTTTAAGTTCTGATTTTGAACATTACTAAAATGGATTCCAAATCCAAATCTAAGATCATACAAATATGAACTTGGATAAGTTTTTTCAAATGATTAATGTGTGAGGATGTAGACATCCACAACAACAAAATGTGCCTAGATGATAGAATGTAATTATGTGTGTGTAATTGCTCAAGTAACTTTGATTATTGTGATAGAGGTTTCTACAATTTTTGTCTGTAGAAATTTACCTATAAATCTTTGTAGAGTAGCATTGCCAAATTTGGTTGAAACCAAAAGAAATTTCTAGAGCGTAGAAGAATGTATGAGGTGACAAAATGTGCTTCCTTTTGGAATCTCTTTCTTTCACCAATGGTACTTGGCATTGCTCAACGCTTCACAGAAATGCGTCAAGAATCAGCTATATGGCCGAGGTCTCGTCCCTACATGTGTTTTCAACGCGAGTGGTATGGGACAGATTGGTACAAGATAGAACTTTCGACTATGCACCTTAGAGAGAGAGCTTAAAGCCGGTACACCAATTTCTCAGCGAATACATTGCCCCCACTAAAATGATGGCTTAAAGATCTAGTTCTACTACCGACCACCTCAAGCTATTTGAGCTTAACAATCATAACGACTCGAATCACTCTTCTAAGCTCCTTTGCCTTTTTCATATGTGCCCGAATAACGATTGGTTTACCACTTCGCCTTATAGCATGAATAACAGTACAACAAATAGAGTATATGCTCGGGTTGCACCGGATGACACTTTTTGTTTCTAGAAATTTAATGTTGTCAAATTCACATAAATATATGTGTATAAGGATATATATTATATCACATGATTTAGAATTATATTAAAACATTAGTTTTATAATAAAATAATGGTTTGCATATCAAATGAATGATGAAAATCGACATTCACTATTCTTGAAGGTCTTCACAAAGAGCAGCACAAGTGCACAACGAGCCTCCATAACATCGAACTGAAAAATTTGTGTGCGGATTGGCTTTTATTGAACTTTCTATTGTAGAGGAGTCATCCAGATAACTTGACATTTTTTTGGCATTAGACGGGACGTGATGTCTGAACAAGGGGACATGTAAGTACTCTTGGTGCACCAACACTATTTGGAGTATCTAAGCATTGCTAAAATTGCGAAACAAAATCACAACACTAAATGCATCGATGTATTATGTCACAAAATTTCACAACAAAGTTAAACGTGGAAAGGGAAACAAAAATTGCACAATATAGTTATTGCCAAATTTAGTTAGACTTGCACAATATAGTCATTGCCAAATTCATTTACATGTAGACCCAATTATGACACAAATTGAAAATACGCTCTCTTACATACGGCCATATGATGGCCAAAGCATTAGATGTGAGTGAGAGTGTGTTTCTTACATACGACCATATGATGGCCAAAGCATTAGATGTGTGTGAGAGTGTGTTCTTTATTCCATCACAAGATTTGACATCATATCATGTATAGTTCCTCCGTTTTCTAGCTTTGACACTCCAATTAAGCACCCTCACCGGAGGGAGCTAGTGCCAAAAGCTAAAAATTTAATTTGGCACACACTCTATCAGCTCTAAGATACTTAAAGTGAGTGTATGATATAAGATAAACGCCACATGACTTGAATGAAACTTAGCAAGATTTTTTTATCATCTCAATTGTTTTATAACATACAATATACAAGCTTCAGTTTTTAGTTTCTTCTGTATGGATGCCGCAAATCAAGACTCTAGTTCATTGCTGAAATGGAAACGGAATGGAGAGTCAAATGAGATTATGATCATTTCGGAATAAGCCGCCTACGACAACCGAGCTGTTGGAGACGGCCTGATTGAGGGCACCTGAAACTTCAGATAAAACAAACAATTGAGATGATCTGAATCCTGAACAATTTGAAAAGATCTTTTATCATCTCAACTTGAATGAAATTTAAGGTAATCTGAATTCTGAAGCTTCTCCGAATGACGCGGAGCGAACAGCTAAGAGCATCCCTAGCAGAGCCCTTAAAAGGGTCAACCCTTAAAAATAACTACTTTTTTACGGATTCGGGAGGCAAAACGCAAACTAGCAGAAACCTTAAATCCTTAAAACCGTAAAAAAAAATTGAGGTTCAACCCTTATTTTCGCCTGCGAACCTGTACAAGTGAGGGTTGGGGGGGTGAAAACAGACCCAACCCCTACTCCTCTTCGCATCGCGCGCGGGAGGGAAATTTCAGCTCGCCTTCCGCCTGACGCCGCCGCACGTCCGCCTCCGGCCGGCCGCCGCCGCGCCCCCGCCGCCTCCGGTAGCCCACGCCGCCGCCCGCACTCGCGCCGCCTCCGCCCTCCCCATCCGCACCCGTCCCCGTCCCGTACCGCCCCGCGACCGGCCGCACCCGCGCCGCCTCCGCCCTCCCCGTCCGCACCCGTCCCTGCCGCCGCCACGATTCGCCGCCACCCGGCCGCCTCGGCCCCGCCTCGACCCCGCCTCGGCCGGATCTAGCGCCGCCACGCCCGTCCGCTCGCCTCCGCCTCCGACCTCCGGCCTCGAGCTCGCGCGCCCCGACCCTGCCTCCGCCTCCGGCCTCGATTGGGTCGGCCCCGGCCTCGAGCTCGCGCGCCCTACCCCGCCTCGAGCTCGCGCGCCCCACGCCGCCGCCCGCGAGCTGCTGCCTCCTCCGGGCGCCTCCTCCCACAACCTCGCCGCCTGCCGTGACGACCCGCCGCCCACGAGGTATGCTTGTTTTAAGAGTTGAGTTTGAGGGTACTGATCTACGCCCTCAGTTTCTAACCCTTAAAACTGTCATTTCTCAACCCTTATTCCTCTTTTAAGGGTTGGCCTTTTAAGCGCTCTGCCAGCGAGGCTCTAACTGGACGCGCAAAGAAACGCGATGCACTGTCTGTCCACCTTGGGCAAACCGTCAGATAAAACACAAGTCTAGGAAGAGTACATTCCCATCCCTCCCCTAAAAACAACGCGACAAAAATCCAAAGCCCAGACCAGCGCAAACCGACGTGTCACGAAAGCGTCGGACAGCTGTACCCCGGCTTCCAGAAGCTTCTGGGCCCCGCGCGAGGAGCTGGGCGGCGCGCGCTAGGGTTGCCCTCGCCCGCCGCCGCCGGCCGCAGCGGATGGCGTCCTCCGCCGCCAAGTCGTCGCGGTCGCGCCCGACGGGCCACTCCGGCGTGCTCCCGATGACCGCGGCCGCGGGAGGCGGCGGCGGCGGCGGGGGCGGAGACGGCGCCGGGGCGCGGCTCGCCGACAAGCTCAAGATATTCAAGACCGACAAGTTCGACCCCGACTCGTACGTGCAGTCCAAGTGCCAGACCATGAACGAGAAGGTGAGGGATCGTCCCTCGGCTCCAGTCCCGTCGGAAATACGCGTAGCGTAGTAGCTTGTGCTTTTGGGAGAGATGGTCTCGTTTCTTGTCCGGGAGGCGTGGTTGGTTGGGTACGAGGTTTTGGGGGCTTCCCGAGTGCTAAATTAGGCCATGGTAGCCCGGGGCTAACTAGAAATAAGGTTTGGTACAGCAGCGTGGAAATACGGACACTGCTTAGCTTTCTGTCCTGATTCCGGCAAATTATGATCGAACCGTGCGTACATATCCCACACAATACACAAACGCCGAGAGGAAGTTATGGTTTAGGTGTGGAGACACAAAGTTATGGTTTCATCCAGTAAACAGAAACTTGCTTGCGAAGTCGATTTGTTCATTCAGAGTTTGGAGTTATTTTTTCTCAATGTATAGGTGTACCCCGGAAACGAATTCACTGGGTGCTGGTTGTTCTCTGTTTAACTGGGTTTAGCTCCGAGCAGAGGGAGATCAACTCCCGTCGATTTAGTGAACAATCTAGATTTTTTGTTGTTATTGTAAACATCATGTTTTTAAATGAGCACTCTGTTGCTGGAGTAACGTATGGATCGATTTCCTCTTCTGTATCAGTCATGTTCCATCATCAATTATTAGGTTACTTTGAGGAGTATTCTACGGTTTATGATCCCCTTTATGTTTGCAACCACACCGTCGTGTACATGAGCTCTTTTATGCAAATTCAGTCTTACAACTGTGCTGCTGTTTGCTCCGTGCATGCTATTTTAAGGGTATTTTACTTGAAGTATCACTGACAAATCACACGAAATGCTTTGAAAAACCAAGTGTGACTGAAGTTCAATATTTATGACAGGAAATAAGACAGCTGTGTTCTTATCTGCAAGATCTGAAGAAGGCTTCTGCTGAAGAGATGCGTACAAGTGTATATGCTAATTATGCTGCATTCATCAGGTACCTACAAGTGTATATATGCTAGTTATGCTGCATTCATCGGGTACCTACAACTGTATATGCTGATTATGCTGTGTTCATCGGGTGCAAAATTGTTTAAATTAATCGCCCCTACGGGGGTATCTGCAATGACTGATTAGTATTCTGTCTGATAAAATTCCCCTTCCTTAGTTTTCTTTCTCTAAAAATAGTGTGCAGATGTGCATGCTACCATGTTTTACTGCTAATATTATGGCCTCTCAAGTGCTGCACGATCAATAAGAGTAGCAACACTTCTTGGAACATTTCTTGTCATGGACCTTAAATTTGATTGGACCTTAAGTTTAATATTTATATTAGTATAAGAACTAGATTCCACGTTTCCAATAAATATTTGAGAAAAACAAGGAGACACCAAATTCCTGGTGAGAGTTCTCCTGTCCTGTTGTTCTGAGTGACTGGTCTTCAGTTAATTGGCGTGTCCTTCTATGGTGACGTCCTGTTTTCATATCATTGCTTGTATGCTACTTCCCGACTCCTGTGTTCTTCCTCTGTACAACCCAGTTCATGACTTTGAAACACAGTGTCTAAAAACTACCCTCTTGGTTCTCAGAACATCAAAGGAGATATCTGACCTCGAAAGGGAGCTGCAATCTATAAAAAATCTGCTGAACACACAGTCGGCTCTAATTCATGGTCTTTCTGAAGGGGTTCAGATTGATTCCTTGACTATAGGACCTGAAGGTTTTGCAGAAGATAATATGTCTACTGTTGAAGATCTGGAGCTTTCAGAAATACAGAACTGGTATGCTGATTTTCCCGGGAGGCTTGATGTTTTGCTGGCAGAGAGAAGAGTGGATGAAGCACTGGATGCCCTGGATGAAGCAGAGCGAATCGCTCATGATGCAAAACAGAAACAAACTCTTGCTGCAGCTGACATTCTTGCTTTGAAGAGGGTCATCTCTGATAATTGTCAGAAGTTGTCAGATCAGCTTGCCGAAGCTGCTTGCCAGTCTTCTACTTGTGGCATTGAGCTACGCACTGCCGCTTCTGCTCTCAAGCGGCTTGGTGATGGACCTCGTGCTCATAGTGTGTTGCTCAGTGCACATAACCAAAGGCTTCAGTGCAACATACAAACGACACATCCATCTAGCACAGCATATCGTGGGGCGTACACAGCGGCTCTTGCAAAACATGTTTTTTCTGCTATAGCTCATGCTCTCAGCGACTCTATGGAAGTCTTCGGTGATGAACCATCTTATGCATCTGAACTAGTTACATGGGCTACTAAGCAGGCAATGTTATTTGCCTCGCTTGTAAAGAGGCATGCTCTAGCCTCTTGTGCAGCCAGTGGGGGCTTAAGAGCTGCTGCCGAATGCATTCAAATAGCACTTGGTTATTGCTCCTTGCTAGAAGATCGTGGCCTGTCACTTTCAGGAGTTGTGATGAAACAATTCAAACCCTGTGTTGAGCAAGCATTAGATTCCAGTTTGAGGAGAATTGAAGAGAGTACCACTGCTCTAGCTGCTGCTGATGACTGGGTACTAGTCTATTCCCCAACTGGTTTAAGGCCATTTGCAAGATCATCTGCTGGTAATTTGGCACTCCAGCCGAAGCTCTCAAGCAGTGCCCATAGGTTCAATTCGATGGTTCAGGTAGTGATCTATTTCTCGACGGATGCTTCAAGCTACATTAATTGGTGTTTGTTCTCCCATATTTGTCTTCATTCATTAGAAACATTCGAGGTTTATTTTGATCTTTTAACGTGTGAATTTCTAGAGAGCCCACTTTAAGAATATGTCAGTTGATTATATTCTTTTGGTTCACGTCACCGGGTACTATAATTTTGTTCTTAAGAAATTTCCCTTGCAATATTAATGGCTTCTCCTTTTCTGTTTTGAGGATTGAAACTTGTACTAAATTATATTTTGACCTGCAGGATTTCTTTGAGGATGTTGGGCCACTGCTTAACTTGCAGTTAGGTGGTTCTACAATGGATGAGCTTCTGAAAATATTCAATACATATGTCAATTTGCTCGTAAGTGCACTGCCAGGCTCAATGGATGTTGAAGCCAATTTAGAAGGTTTAGGAAACAAGATTATTCGCATGGCAGAGACCGAGGAGCAGCAGTTAGTGTTGTTAGCCAATGCATCCTTACTTGC
Source organism: Poa annua (assembly GCA_026929855.1). Lineage (NCBI taxonomy): Eukaryota > Viridiplantae > Streptophyta > Magnoliopsida > Poales > Poaceae > Poa > Poa annua. The sequence goes on along the minus strand of CM049434.1, from coordinate 13,148,539 downwards.
TGAAGAGTTATTACCTAGGGCAGCCATGAAGCTGTCATCTGTAAACCAGGCCAGTGTGGGTAGTTTTCGTCAAAGAGATCCAGACAAGCAAATTCCTGTAGCAGAGCTGCGCGAATGGAAAAAGAAGCTGCAGCGTATGGTGGACAAACTGAGAGATAGTTTCTGCAGGCTGCATGCACTTGCTCTTATATTCACGGAGGAAGGTGACACCCATCTGAGCGCAGAAATGTACATCAATATGGATAATAATGTTGAAGAGATAGAATGGGTCCCATCTCTAGTTTTTCAGGTACGTAAAGTCGTAAATGCTTCTCCCTTAGTAAACTTTATTTGTAGTATCTGTTTGAAAAATGTTGTCCACTATGGCAAGTGTCGTTGTGATAGTCTATCTTCTGTTAAATGTTTTTTGGAGACCATGTTCTACAGAGAGTTGATTCTTGATGGATTTTTAGTGGAAATTGGACTCTAAATGATGGTTACAGGATGAATAATGCTATCAGTTCTTATGAATTTATGATCCAGTAATATTTTCTTTGCTTATATGGTATAAATGGTGTGTCCAACATGCAAACACTCTCGTAAATGTTGCTCTTATATTGTATATGATTAGCCTTACATTAGGACAAACAACTTAGATTGTAAACTAATCATGTTTTTAAAATTTATTAAAACCGGAATATTATTTTTGTTTCTCATGCTATAAGTTGCTTATATGTTGTTTTTCAAAGAGTACATTCTGTAGTAAACGAATCCTGAGAAAATCTGTGCCCATAATCACGACGCTAGCCATTTTGAAGTTGTTTGGAATTGGATATGGGATAGAGTAGTTGTTTGCCATGCCAGAGTGCAGACAGTAAGTTATGCAGCTTGAGCAGTCAGCTGCACTTGCCCAAGAAACTACTTCCTTTTGCAGCACCTAATCCACACTCCGTTACAGGAATTGTACGCAAAGCTAAACAGGATGGCGGGCATGGCAGCAGAGATGTTTGTTGGCAGGGAAAGATTTGCTACGTTGCTAATGATGCGGCTGACAGAAACAGTCATAATTTGGCTCTCAGACGACCACACCTTTTGGGAGGAAATTGAAGATGGCCCAAGGGCTCTGGGCCCCCTTGGACTTCAGCAGGTGAGCTCATTTCCCCTCTTATTTTTTCTTTTGTTTGAGAACCATTTCACCCCTTATATGCCACCAGTTATTGTTGTTACCTGACATCTTCCTTGTCAGTTCTACCTGGACATGCAATTTGTCATCCTTTTCGGGCAAGGGCGTTTCTTGTCCCGTCATGTACACCAAGTCATATTGGACATCATCGACAGAGGGATGGCAGCATTCTCTGCTACTGGATTGGATCCTGATAGGTACTTTGCTATTTATCCAAATTCCATTCCAGTATCTAATAAACTCTTTGTCAAATCAATTAAATTTACTAGAGGCGCTAGTGCCTAAACTGAAAGCTGACGTAGTGGCATATTAATCTCTGCAGTGCGCTTCCAAGCGACGATTGGTTCGTGGACGTTGCGCAGGATGCCATCAGCAGGATCAGTGGGAAGGCTCGAGCTGCCAACTCAGAGAGGGAAGTGCACAGCCCGACGGCCTCTGTGTCGGCGCAATCCGTGTCGTCTGTCAGATCCCAGGGCAGCTCCTAGTGCGCATTCGGGGCAGCTCATCTTCGGTAGATAGACAGGTCCTTGCGGGATAGCTTTAAAGCAATATAGTGGATTTCTTCTTCTTCTTCACTTCTCATATGTACATTCTCTGTATATTCTGCATCTTCTGCCTCCGTTTCTGGCATGTGATTTTTCGTGCGGCTAGTTGTGATTGTATAGCACAGTGATTATAGTTAGATACCAAATTGCATCTGAGTCAGCAAAATAAGAAGAAAGATATCTCTCTGCATCTCGAGTCATTGTTCAAAATGTTCGTAGTTTTCCACTGTATGCATCTGTGCGCATCGTCAGTTCGTTTTCCATTGTAGAACACGATGTCTCACGACTGACCAGGTCTCCGCCTAACAAATGACAAGCCGTAAGCGTCACACCACAGTTCGTCATCGATAACGATGGTGGACACACGACCATGTCTCCGGTCTCCTCGCGTCGATGTATGCAGCGCCTTGGATCGTGATCCGACGGCTGGGATCGCAGCCAACCACGGATGCACAGTATCAGAAAGCGTTGCCGTAAAAAAAGAATCTGGATGATTGTCGCCAGGCACCAACCACCAACTAACAAATTGGGGAGACCATGGTAAAAAAAGATCTTCCGAGGCCACGACGACGCATGGAAATTTCGCCACAAGACCTGACTGTCAATGTCTCAGTACGAGTCGCAAACTCACAAGAGATGACTTTTGTAACCTCTGAACCCTTCAACAGCAAAAAAGTCCTTTGACATTTGTTCCCTCCCTCCAAGCTTCTCTTATATATACACGGCCCAGCGTGAGAGAGTGACAGTACCAAAAACACGCGCCAACAATCTGATCAGCAATGGCGCGTTCCAGAGCCACGTCGAGAGCGTCGCCGGTGGCGCTCCTGCTAGCCGCGGCCGTGCTCGTGTCGGCGTGCCGCGCGGACCCGGAGCCGGTGCAGGACTTCTGCGTGGCCGCCGTTGGTAATGGAGCGGACGACGACGATAAGCCGACGTTCCCTGGGTTCCCGTGCAAGCCGGAGTCCACGGTGGTCTCCGACGACTTCTTCTTCGCCGGCCTCGCCCGCTCCGGCGCCGCGGCCGCGAGCGACAGCCCGTTCGGGTCCGCCGTGACGCCCGGCAACGTGCAGGCCTTCCCGGGCCTCAACACGCTCGGCGTCTCCATCAACCGCGTCGACCTGGCCCCCGGCGGCGTGAACCCGCTGCACAGCCACCCGCGCGCCGCCGAGCTCGTGCACGTCGTCGCCGGCGAGATGCTCGTCGGCTTCGTCAGCACCGCGGGCAAGTTCTACTCCAAGGTGGTCGGGGAGGGCGAGAGCTTCGTGATCCCGCGCGGCCTGGTGCACTTCCAGTACAACGCTGGCGGCAAGGGCGCCGCTAGGGCCGTCACAGTGTTCAACAGCCAGCTCCCCGGCGTGGTCCTCGCCGCGCCGTCGTTGTTCGGGGCCGAGCCGGAGATCCCCGACTCCGTCCTCGCCAAGAGCTTCCAGGTGGACGGCGAGATCATCAAGCTCCTCAAGTCCAAGTTCCGGAACTGACGATGCCATGGCCCGCGTCTCGATCAATCTGCCTTCCTAGCGTGGCTGAATTTTTATGCTTGTGCACGAGTAAATAAATAGTGTTCTACTACGTACATGTCAAAAAAAAGTATTCTTTACACGGTTCAAAATTTTATTGCATATATTTGTTGCATCAATAAAACTTCACACTACGCTCCAGGCGGTATCAGAGCTCAAAAGGACAAGCTCACAACTCAGCTTCGTTCAGTTCTCTCACTAGTAGAAAACATGTCTTCGGACCCAGCCGAAATACCCCATTTGTCTCGGTCGCATTACAAACCGGGACAAATGGGGCCAAATAGTTGGTCCCAGCCTCCACGCGCTCTAGAATCGAACCTTTTGTCCCGGTTCACCGCACCCCTTTTGTCCCGGTTCCCGCCACGAACCGGGACAAAAGGTAGGTGACTATATATTTAAAAAATGGTTTGACACTTAAAAAAATTCATTTTTGACACTTAAAAAATGGAATATGGTATTTATGAAAATAATTTGAAGAATCCTTTCGGCATAATTGTTTACTATACCAAGATGCACTCATTTGCGTAATATGAGATCTTTATCACAAATTATGCCGAGGAAATGACCTTTTTGTGATAGACCTTTTTATACATGAGGAAACTTCTATATGTTTATAAATGATAGACCTTTTTGTGAAGACTTTTTTTTGGTAATTTTGTAAAAAATTAAGTTTATCATTTTTCATAGCAACTAGTACACATATAACCACTCCAAGCCAGAGGATATCTGTTTTTAGGGGTTTTCATTTTATTTCATTTTTTTATAAAATGGTCAAAATTAAATGGGTACTAGTTTAACTAGGCGAAATTAGGTAGAAATCAAAGAAAAACCTAATACTTGGGGATTATCCATCATATGTGTACTAATTTCCATAAAAATTAAATGGGTGTCATTTTGCATCATATTTTTTGTACTTTGTCACTAAAAAACTCATTTTTCGCACTTAAAAAATAGAAAATGATATTTATGAAAATAATTTCAAGAATCCTTTTGGCATTATTGTTTCTTATACCAATATGCACCTATTTGTGGAATATGAGATCTTTATCACGAACTATGCCGTGGAAATGACCATAACTTGATCATTTGGCTTGAAACTTCTAAATGTTTATAGATGATAGACCTTTTTATGAAGATTTTTTTGGAAATTTTGTCAAAAATCAAGTCTATCATTTTTCATGGCAACTAGTACACATATAAGAACCCCATGCCAGAGGATATTCTTTTTTGAGGTGTTTAACGTTTTATTTCATTTTTTCGTTAAAACGATCAAAACGGCCGCGATTACTATTCGTCAAAAGAGGTAAGATTTTCTAGAATTATCAATGTTTCTGTGATATAAACAATAGTTGTGTACCTTAAAATGATTTTTTCAAAAGATTCAGACCAAACTATCAAATAGTTGTAGTTCAAATTTGAATTACTTTCGAATAATCGGCATAAACTCATTTAACTATGCGAAATTAGGTAGAAATCAAGGAAAAACCTAATACTTGGGGATTATCCATAATATGTGTACTAGTTTCCATGAAAATTAAATGGGTGCCATTTTGCATCATATTTTTTGTACTTTGTTCACAAAAAACTCATTTTTCGCACTTAAAAATTTGAAAATGATATTTATGAAAATAATTTCGAGAATCTCTTTGGCATGATTTTTTCATATACCAATATGCACCTATTTGTGGAATATGAGATCTTTATCATGAACTATGCCGTGGAAATGACCATAACTTGATCATTTGGCTTGAAACTTCTAGATGCTTATAGATGATAGACCTTTTTGTGAAGAATTTTTTGGAAATTTTGTCAAAAATCAAGTTTATCATTTTTCATGGCAACTAGTACACATATAAGTACCCCATGCCAAATGATATTCTTTTTTGAGGTGTTTATTGTTTTATTTCATTTTTTCGTTAAAACGATCAAAACGGTCGCGATAACAAATCATCAAAAGAGGTAAGATTTTTTAGAATTATCAATGTTTCTGTGATATAACAAATAGTTGTGTACCTTAAAATGATTTTTCCGAAAGATTAAGACCAAACTATCAAATAGTTGTAGTTCAAATTTGAATTACTTTCGAATAATCGGCATAAACTCATTTAACTAGGCGAAATTAGGTAGAAATCAAGGAAAAACCTAATACTTGGGGATTATCCATCATATGTGTACTAGTTTCCATGAAAATTAAATGGGTGCCATTTTGCATCATATTTTGTGTACTTTGTTCACTAAAAAACTCATTTTTCGCACTTAAAAAATGGAAAATGATATTTATGAAAATAATTTCGAGAATCCCTTTGGCATGATTGTTTCTTATACCAATATGCACCTATTTGTGGAATATGAGATCTTTATCACAAACTATGCCGTGGAAATGACCATAACTTGATCATTTGGCTTGAAACTGAAGGGGATCGCATGCAGAAAACAAAAAATTTCCTAACACGGATAACCTTAAAATAACCAGAATCTATACTATGCAGATATAGTAGTACGCAGGGGGTTCGGTGCACATACCCTTGTAGACCGAAAAGCGGGGATTACGCTCCCGCACAAGCGTTGTCGATGAAGCCGACGAAGACTTCAATGCCGTGTAGAGGAAGCAGACCTCTAGCACCACTAGCGTGGTGCCTCGCAGGGCGTCACACACGTACGGTGAAGCCGACGAACTCCGGGCTCCGATCCAAAGACGAAGCAGCGGAAGACTGGGACCGGAAGACCAGCAGCGCGGCGGCGTGCGTATGGTGGAGAAAACTTATCCTTGGCGCAACTCCAAACTGGGGAGTCACGGGATCCAAGGAGAGAGAGAGAGAGAGAGAGAGAGAGAGAGAGAGAGAGAAATTGGTGTGTCTTCAAAGGCCAGGGGTACCCCTCTATATAAAGGGGTCCAGGGGGCTGCCCACCTTGCCAGGCTGGCGGTGTGGGACTATTCCCACACCCCAGCCGGCCAGCCTTGATGCGCCGGCCTAGGTGGGCCCCATGTGGCCCACCTAGGGCCGGCCGAACCAGCCCCTCCCTCATGGGGGGGACTCTCCCCCCCTCATGGGCCTCTTTGCCCAAAGAGGCCCATTAAGGGATTTTTGCCTTTAAAAATTCAGAAAAAATTAAAATAAAATATATTTAACTATTAATTACACTAATTAATATTAAATACATATTACACAATTTATTCTGGCTCCGAAAACTATTTCGTCGCTGCCCGATCTCCATCGGAACTTTCCCGGGACGTTCCCGGTCTCTCTTTTCCTATTTTTCTCTTCCGGTAAAATGTCGACTCCCCTTAAGCGTGTTACCCTAGCGGTTCGATTATCTCACCAGACATGATCGAGACTCCTCTCCGATCAATGACTAATTCGTGGACCTTGGATACCCAGAATTAATCCCTGCGAGATAACGAATACTTTTCCTATCGAACCTGGACGTCTGAGTCTTAAACCTTTTGCCATGCGATACTTAGCGTGTCCGAGACTCGTTCATAGATATCTCCATACCTAGCTTGATCTCGTTACCGACACCGCTAACTTCTACTCGTCCATGATCTTATGTCCTGGTGACCTAGTCACACGCTTGCAAGCTCTTTTGACATAATCTCACCGAGTGGGCCCTAGAGTATCTATCCTGCTATGGGACTGGCAAATCCCGCTCTTGACCCCCCGTCTCAACATACTCCTTTCCGACACCCGAGAGGGACACCTTTATTGTCACACTATGTAAGATATGACGTTTGATGCAATCAAAGTGTCTTCCAGGAATAGCAATAAGAGTAGGTCTCACGGTCAAAGGCGTAATGACTACGTCCTACAAATATCGGGTATGTCCATCACATCGTTCTACCAACGACACGACTTCATTGTCAAATAGACGCCATGTCACATGATCGGGAAACCTCGATCATCGATTGCATAATGAACCAGTCAAATAGAGGCTACTGGGGACCTGGTTGTTTTACGTATCACACCTGTATTAATGTTTCCGCTTAATACAGTTATAGCATGACACAAAAACGCATTATGAACAAATGAGATATGATAAATAAAACTCTTTATTAAGTGCCTCTAGGGCATATCTCCTTCAGAAACTTCTAAATGTTTATAGATGGTAAACCTTTTTGTGAAGATTTTTTTGGAAATTTTGTCAAAAATCAAGTTTATCATTTTTCATAGCAACTAGTACTCCTATAAGGACCCCATGCCAAAGGATATCTTTTTTTAGGAGTTTATCGTTTTATTTCATTTTTTCATAAAACCGATCAAAATGGTCACCATGGCTATCGATGTTTTTGTAATGCAAAAGATGATTTGGATGTCATATTTGGATTCCTCTAATTTTTTTGATCAATTTAGACATTTTATTTGTTAAATTCCGATTTAAGGATTTAAAAATACGAATTATTCCATACTAAATGAAAAAGGCAAAATAAAGTAAAAGTTATTTTATAATTATATAATCATTACTGTTTATTTAATTAAATTTTTATAATTCAAGCAACGAAAAAGTGTAATATCATGACCGAGTGGTTAATATAATTGATAAGATAGTAATATCAGTAAGTTCTCAGTTCTCTCTTAGTATCTAATTTGAAAGGAACCTAAATGTTAAGCGTGCTTGGGTTGGAGCAGTTTGAGGATGGGTGACCGAATGGAAAGTTTGACTAGATTAAATAGTTTGACTTGAGATTATGTGTGTGGGTTAGTGGTTAGTTAAATGTGTGGCTAAGTGAGAAACATAAAATAAAAAGTTAAACAGAAAACATAAAAGAAAAACAAAAAACAGAAAATGAAATAATAAAAGAAATAGAAAACAAGAAAAAACGGGGATTGTTTTTTTGTCCACACAGATTGTAATTTGTCCCGGTTCGTGTTACAACCGGGACAAAAGGGGGGGCCTTTTGTCCCGAACCCTTTTTCCCGGTTGCACGACCGGGACAAAAAGCCCTCTAGAACCGGGACAAATGGGTGGGTTGTCTACTAGTGTCTGCCCCCCTCCAGCGCTAAACAAGTTGATCTCCAAGAGGTTCCTTTGCATACACAAGTTATACAAAAACTAACCTAGAATAGTGAACATCGATTTTACCCTCCGGTGATGTTAATCCGATTTTTGTCAATATAAAACTTATCTTGCGATTTTTGTATGTAAATATGACCACATCGAATCTATACAAATTTGTGCTACAAGAGACACTGTACTCATTCTTCAAACATTACTCACTGTTTTGGTACCAAAGTTTACAAAGTAACTTTTTACATGGAACACAATAAGTATATGTAATAAAATACAGATTCAAAGCTTCACGGAGATGATTCGTAAGAATATCTTTCAGATTCTTGGCATGCCCCAGCTCATGTGGACTTGGTAAAAAATAAAACATATGGTGTGATGAGTTTGTCACGAGGTTTGCAAAGGAAAAGAGGGAAAGTACGAATTGGGCTATAATGTGCATAATCTGGGTTGTTTGTAAGAGGTATGGAACATGTGTGGTTTTTTCACAATATAACCATGCAGATCAATGAGGTGGTAGGCTTAGTGCGGAGGAGATCACAAAATGGCTTCGGGTTGGGGTCTCCCTATGGCGAGCATCCTCCATCTGCTCGAGAAAATTTCTAGCCACCAAATTTTACTGCTTGTTATTTGGCCATTTTTCTATATATTAAAAATCTTTATACTGAATATTTTTACCTCTGCATCTTGTTCCGCTAGTTAGTTTTATTTGTCGAACATGGCACACACACACGTGCAGTTCTACTCCTCGATCTACCATGGTTAGCAAAACAATGTGCAACATATTATTGATACAACCTTTAAACTAGTATTTGTTTTGTTATGTTGTATGTAAAAACACCTATGAAAAAATAGTGTTGTTAGTGTTAGAGCTAAACAGTCACCACATTAAAATGAAAACATATCACAAATAGACTAGTTCAAAGTACATCATTAGTTTGTCACGGAGTTTATGTAATTTGGTAAGTTTCATTTAGGGGTATTACGCTAATATTAGTTTGCTACCTACATCTAAACAAAGCATACACATATGAAAACATATCATATTCATACAATGAATAATTTCCCAACATATATTAATAGTTAAGAAGAAAAATGTGTTACGATGTGCTATAGTGTAATTGTGATGTTTCTACAAGTTATATATCTAAATAAGTATCCATACAAAGATTTGTAGAGTGCGATTGTAAAATTTAGTTGTAACCAAAGAAAATCTTCTAGAGCGTGTAATAGTATGTACGAGGTCACATAAAGGACACGAAAAACAGTGTCCAGGAGCAAATTTTCCCTAGTCTTTGTTGTAGGAACGTAGCTTTTTTGGGGGAAGGTAGGAACGTATCTTGTACCAACTGCATAAAAGAAGAAGAGACTTACGAGCCACATGTGGGTTGCATCTCATATGGCACAGCTAAAGCTTTTGCTGGGCTTTTCTCCACCGCACTAGGCATGTAAATAGTAAGGATAATTTCAACATCGTTCGGGGCTGAGCCAGAGATCCACAATGCTGTCCTCGCCAAGAGCTTCCAGGTGGCGGTGAGATCATCAAGCTGCTCAAGTCCAAGTTCCGGAATTGATGATGCCATGGCGCGAATAAGCATAACGATCTCGATCAAGATGCTTTCCTACTATATCTGATTTTGTACCTTGTACATGAGTAAATAGTGTTGCTTTACACGGATCAATAAAACTTTACACCACTCAGTATCAAAGCTAAGAGGTCGACACAACTAAAGCTTCGTCTAGGCCAGAACATATCATACCCTCCTACTTCCAAGTTTGAGACATCATAGTGACAATTACAAAAAAATCCAAGAAAAGCAATGAAAACATAAATAGAATTTATGTCAACCTCCTCACAAAATTCATTTTGAATTTCCAAACACAACTGTAGAATAAAACAATTACATCTATGGAAGTAGCTTGTTTGATTGGGTTGTCAATTCAGGAAGACCTCACCAGACGAACATCGTGCTTGGCCAATCGCACACTCGAAACAGGTTTGTGTCATAATAATACGCTGCTCTGCAGGTTATTCGCCTACAACATTACTCAGTCGTATTCTGCATCTTTGTAACGCTGCAAGGTTTCAACAAGCTCGTCAATGTACCGCTCTTGCCGCCCCTGGTCCGCAAGAACCTCTCGCAGCTTCTCGGCCTTGCTCGCGAACACATGTCCGTCTTCCTCCACCATAACGCGCCGCACCGCCACAACGACACCATCCCTGTCGAAGGAGCCATCACCATCGTCTCTCACCACCTCTACGCCGATCCCCTTCGCCACCATGGTCCGTGCGATGAGGGGCTGGTCGACGACGAAAGGGAGCATCACCAATAGGAGCCCGGACATGAAGCTCTCGAGGGTGGAGCCCCACCCGCAGTGTGTCAGAAGTGCACCCACCGCGCCGCGCCCAAGCACCTTCACCTGTGGCACCCAGCCCATCCTCACCAGACCGCGACCACGCATCCTCTCCTCGAACCCGTCAGGCAGCATACTACGCATTCTGATACGTCTCAAACGTATCCATAATTTCTGTTGTTTCATGCCTATATTATACCAATTATCACATGTTTTATATACACTTTATATCATATTATGACACTTATTGGACCAACCTATTAACAAGATGCCACAGTGACAGTTTCTGTTTATTATGTCTGTGTGTTGCAGAAAAGGCCCGAAAACCAAAGTGCTCGGAAAAATCCAGAAAAATTCCAGAAATTCTATTTCGCCAGAAGACTCACGGAGCCAGAAGGGCAAGTCCAGCAGAGGCCCACGGCCTCCTAACCACGTCCCGGTGCGGCCAGGAGGGGGAGGCGCCACCACATGGTGTGGGCGACTCGGCCACCCCCTCGCGCCGCCTTTTCGCCTATATAGTGCCTCTGCCCCGAAAACCCTAAAACAATCGTCGTTTTCCAGAGAAGAGTTCCGCTGCGCCGCCGCCATCGAAGACAAGTTTCGGGGGATAGAAGTCTCTGTTCCGGCACCCTGCCGGGACGGGGAATTGCCCCCGGAGTCATGTCCATCAACTCCACCGCCATCTTCATTGCCGCTGCTGACTCTCATGATGAGGAGGGAGTAGTTCTCCCCCGGGGCTGCGGGCTCTACCGGTAGCTATGTGGTTTATCTCTCTCTCCCATGGTGTGATCTTTATGTGATCATGAGCTTTGTAATCTAGTTGAATATGTGATGTTACTCTATATCTATTATGCACTCTAGAGGTTACTTTAATATGAACTCCGGAGTTACTCTCCACGGTGTAAAGTTGACAGTGTGTGCACCGTGTGTGACTCCTTTAATTTATGACGTTGTGGTGCTTGTTTACTCAGACTTTGAGGGTGCTCTTGTAGCCCTACGCAATTAATGAATGGTGTTTGTTATCCAACAAGAGAGTGTTTATTTATTTAATTATGATGTCATTGTTGAGAGTGTCCACTAGTGAAAGTATGATACCTAGGCCTTGTTTCTAAGCATTGAAACACCGTTTACAACCTGTTCTGCTACATGTTTGCTTGCTGCCATTTTTATTTCAGATTGCAATTACTACTTATAATCATCCATATTACATGTATTTTACTATCTCTTCGCCGAACTAGTGCACCTATACATCTGACAAGTGTATTGGGTGTGTTGGGGACACAAGAGACTTCTTATATCTTAATTGCAGGGTTACTTGAGAGGGATATCTTTGACCTCTACCTCCCTGAGTTCGATAAACCTTTGGTGATTCACTTAAGGGAAACTTGCTGCTCTTCTACAAACCTCTACTCTTGGAGGCCCAACACTGTCTACAAGAATAGAAGCGTGCGTAGACATCAAGCTATTTTCTGGCGCCGTTGCCGGGGAGGTAAGCGCTGGAAGGTATCTCCTTTAGATCCTGCGGTTAAATCTTTTTGTTTCTTGTTTTTATTTTTACTAGTTAGGCTTAATGGAAAACAAAAAAAAATTAGAGAGCTCTATGAAATTTATCTTTAGTTAGGACATGATGTGTTTGAACAGAAAATTAAAAAACCTATGGAAAATTATTTGCGTGATGGCAGCAATGTTATTAGTATGAATTCGTTGAACACCATTATTGCTAATGCTATGGAAAAGTCTAAGCTTGGGGAAGCCGTTGTTGATGAATATGTTATTCTTAGTCCCCCAAGTTTTGAGGAGGAAATTTTCTTTGATTATACTTTGCCTCCAATATATGATAATTATAATCATTGTGATATTTTAGTTTATGTTGATTATGATATGCCTCCTATTTATGATGTTTACAATGATGAATATGATATTTTCAGTCCATCTACTATTGAGGATAAAGCTAATTATGATTATTCTATGCCTCCAATTTATGATGATTACAATGATGGATGTGATAGTTTTACTCCCACCGTTATTAATAAAATTGATTATGCTTATGTGGAGAGTAATAATATTATTATGCTTATGGATCATGATAAGAATGCTTTAGCTGATAGCTATATTGTTGAATCTATTCATAATGCCGCTGAAAATTATTTTGAGAGAGGAAAGTATGGTTATAGAGATCTTCGTGTTACTAAATTTCTTCTCTTTATGATGAATGTTTTGAGCTTTCTCTTGATTTGCTTTTATTTGCTGGGTACTTTAAGACCTACTGGTCCTTATGAGAGAAGGAGACATGACTTCATATATCACAATAATATTAAGTCTCCTCTCTTTATGTTGAAATTTTTGAAGTTGCACTTGTTTTGCCTTCCTATGCTAGTCACTTTGTACTTTATTAATTTATTTTCTTACAAGATTTCTTTGCATAGGAAGTGCGTTAGATTTAAATATGTTTTATATATGCTTCTTGATACTCTCTTTTATGTTTCAACTCTCATCTTTATGTGAGCATCATAAATATCACTATGCCTAGCTAAAAGGCTTTAAAGAAAAGCGCTTATGGGAGACAACCCATGTTTTATTTCTGTTATTTTTATTTTATTTGAGTCAAGGAGCTTGCTTAGTTTTGTAACAACTCCTTTGTATCTTTATTTTATCGCATTGTTGTGTCAAGTTAAGGCTCTAGTAGAAAGTTGATGCTAGATTTGGATTCCTGCGCAGGAACAGTTTTCTGCTGTCCACCGTTTAGTTCGTAAGAATTCACAGAAAAATCAAAATGACCTGGGATTTTTTATGCGTGATCCTCAGATATGTATGCAACTTTCATTAGTTTTGAGTTTTCTGATTTGAGCAAGTTAAGTGGCTCGAAAAAATTCGTCTTTACAGACTGTTCTGTTTTTGACAGATTCTGCCATTTATTTTGCATTGCTCATTTTGCTGTTTTTGAATGGATCTTTTTGTTCCATAAAATACCAGTGGCTGTAGCTAATGTCCAGTAGCATGTGTAATGGTTTTTTTCATGCAGAATATAAGAATTTTTGATTATGCACTAACCCTATAATGAAGTTTACTTTGAGTAAGTTTTCAAGTATTAAGAGAGAAAGATGATATGATGTGATCAAGAATATGAAAGAGCCTAAGCTTGGGGATGCCCCCGTGGGTCACCCAAGCATATTTCAAGAAGACTCAAGCTTCTAAGCTTGGGGATGCCCAAGGCATCCCCTTCTTCATCAACAAACTATCAGGTACTCTCTAGTGAAACTATATTTTAATTCTGACACATCTTATGTGCTTCACTTGAAGCGTCTATTTGCTTTTGTTTTTGTTATTTTCATTCTCTGAATAAAATGGATCCTAGCATTCCTTTGTGGGAGAGAGACACGCTCCGCTTTTTCTTATGAATACTCGTATTCTTCACTATTATTTGTTGAGTATTCTTCTATGTTACTTCAATACTATTAGCTCTTGTTTTTCATGCATCTCTTGTTAGAGCTGTTAGTTTTCTTATATTATACTCTCATATCTCATTGTTAAATAATTGGAGAGTTTATTTTTAGATAAGTTGATTGGTGTTTGGTTAAGAACAGAAAATGTTAAATGTGGTAGATGGTATGATTAAATGATACATAATCTTGTAGATCATTAAATTGTGTCACTTGAATCATTGATTTTGTTTTGAGATATTAATATGCTTAATGGTAAAACATGATGGTTTAGTAAAGTGTAATGATTAATGGTTGGTCTAGAAAATTTGAAGTTGTGCCACACTTAAATATCCAGTTGATAGCATGATGATATATGATTCCTAATGTTAAAAACAACCGTAATGACTTTGTGTTATGCGCTACGGTCAGGGTCCCAACAGTGACTTGTTCATTCGCCACAGTCACTCATGGAGTGATTTTTATTATGCCTTGTAAGATCATATTTCTAGTTGGAATCTTTTTGCTTGTGAGTTCTAAGCTGCGGTTTTCATGGCACTTCCACCACCATATTTGCTAGACTATTCGGTACTTTGCATTGCCCTTTCTTGAAGGGGATCGCAGGCAGAAAACAAAAATTTTCCAAACAGCGATAACCTTAAACTAGCCAGGATCTATACTATGCAGATATAGTAGTACGAAGGGGTTCCGGTATACATACCCTTGTAGACCGAAAAGCGGGGATTACGCTCCCGCACAAGCGTTGCTGACGTAGACGCCGTAGCCGACCTCAAGGTCGCGGAGAACTTGGCGCGACGAAAAAGACGATGATGCGGCGATGTCGATGAAACCGACGACGACCTCGAGGCCGTGTGGAGGAAGCAGACCTCCAGCACCACTAGCGTGGCACCTCGCAGGGCGTTACACACATACGGTGAAGCCGACGAACTCCGGGCCCGATCCAGGGACGAGCAGCGGAAGACTGGGACCGGAAGACCAGCAGCACGGCGGCGTGCGTATGGTGGAGAAAAACTTATCCTTGGCGCAACTCCAAACTTGGGAGTCACGTGATTCAAGGAGAGAGAGAGAGAAAGGTTGTATTGAGAGGGGCTCTCTCCCCCTCTATATAAAGGGGAAAGGAGGGCACCCCACATTGCTAACCAGGCAAGGTGGGACTAAACCCAGCCGCACCAAATAGGGAGGGGGGGCCGGCCCCCACATGGGCCCCTAGGGCCCATTCGGTCCCCCTTTGGTGGGTTTGGCCCTTGGGGAAAATTCGGCCCCCTACATGGGCCTTCTCCCTCCCGGGAGGGCCCATTTAGTGGGCTGCATGTTTAAATACGAATTTAATCATTATAAATTCATTAAAATAATATTAATTCACTAATTAATATTAATTTAACATATATAAACAATTTCCTCTCTTCCGGAACTTTTCCGAAACTCTCCGAACTATCTTCGGTACTCCGATACGACTTCGGATTCTTTCCAGGAACTTTTCCGGTGCTTTCTCTTTTCTAATTTCTCTTCCAGTAAACTTGTCGACTCCCCTTAAGTGTGTTACCCTAGCGGTTCGATTATCTCACCAGACATGATCGAGTCTCCTCTCCGATCAATGACTAATTCGTGGACCGAGGATACCCAGAATTAATCCCTGCGAGATAACGAATACTTTACCGTTCGAACCTAGACGTCTGAGTCTTAAACCTTTTGCCATGCGATACTTAGCGTGTTCAAGACTCGTTCATAGATATCTCCATACCTAGCTTGATCTCGTTACCGACACTGCTAACTTCTACTCGTCCATGATCTTATGTCCTGGTGACCTAGTCACACGCTTGCAAGCTCTTTTGACATAATCTCACCGAGTGGGCCCTAGAGTATCTATCCTGCTATGCGGACTGGCAAATCCCGCTCTTGATCCCCCGTCTCAACATACTCCTTTCCGACACCCGAGAGGGACACCTTTATTGTCACACTATGTAAGATATGACGTTTGATGGAATCAAAGTGTCTTCCAGGAATAGCAATAAGAGTAGATCTCACGGTCAAAGGCGTAATGACTACGTCCTACAAATATTGGGTATGTCCATCACGTCATTCTCCCAATGACATGACTCCATTGTCAACTGACATAAATGTCACATGACCGGGAAACCTCGATCATCAATTGCCCAATGAACTAGTTAGATAGAGGCTACT
The DNA here is from genome assembly GCA_026929855.1 of Poa annua. Classification (NCBI taxonomy): domain Eukaryota; kingdom Viridiplantae; phylum Streptophyta; class Magnoliopsida; order Poales; family Poaceae; genus Poa; species Poa annua. The sequence goes on along the minus strand of CM049434.1, from coordinate 13,132,335 downwards.
ACGGACCCGGTTGTTTATCTACCACACGTGTATTAATGTTTCCGCTTAATACAGTTATAGCGTGGTATAAAACATATAATGAACAATTGAGATATGACGAATAAACTATATTTATTAAGTGCCTCTAGGGCATATCTCCTTCAGTCTCCCACTTGCACTAGAGTAACACTTAATCTAGTTTACAACTTGGTAAAAGCTCAACACCCATAGCAACTTGGTGCATGCTTGCTTCGTGGAAGAGGAATACAGTCAACAGATCTCACACATTGAGATCTGTATGTGCTTTGCAACACTTCTATGTCAACCAGTTTGACATCATCCCGCATCTTACGATGACGGCGAAATATATCTTAGTCGATGGAGTGAGACTCAGTCCAATCACACTTGCTACTTCTGAAGTTGCCATATATTTCTATACCTATTATGTAGATTATGCGACAGTGCATTCATATGCGACTTCGCAAGCTAACCATGTCTTTCTTCAAAACAAAGGACATCTCCTATATGAGATTTCCAGTCTTATGGGTCAGTGTCATAACTTGCATCATCGTAATCGTTTTACGGCAAGTTATCTTTCCACTCTTACCCTTTACCAGAAAACATATCTGCAGTTCTCACATACACTGAAGAATATACTTAACATTTGTTCATTGATCCACACAAGGATCACTCTAGAACCCGTTCTTCAACCAAGAACGTGGGTCACACCAAGTCGAGCTTTCAGTCTGATAGAATCTATGTCTGAGGCATAGAGGATGTCGAACATCATTTTTCTTTGATCAGCTATCACTGAAAATGCCAAGATAAACTTAATATTTTACCTAGTCATATAAGCAAGAACCTCTTTCTTCGCTTGTTCTATTCTGAAACACTTCAGAATCTTAACCTAGGAAAATATTTCGACCTAATGTTATTAAGCCCCTTTTGATCTATACAATTATAGATCGAATGCTTAATACTCCTAACTTCATTCATAGGAAATTTAATCACTTAAATAATCCTTTATACTTTGCTAGAGGATCTGTATCATTCTCAATATGTCGTTACATAAAATCAGGAATGACACTTAGCTCCCACTTAAATACGCCATTCGTATATAAGACCAAGGAATTTCTTTTAGCTCCCACTCAAATATGCCATTCACATATAAGATCAAGAAAAGCTACTTAGCTCCCACTCACTTCTTTGCAAATGCAAGTTTCTCCAACTATTTTGGACAACTCCAAAATCCTTTGATCACATCATCAAAGTGAAGATTCCAGCTCCGATATGCTTGCTTCAGCCCATGAATGGACAGCTGAAGTTTGCATACATGTTTAGCATCCTCAGGATCACCAAACCATTTCATTGTACTAATTACAACTCTTTCTTAATGATACCATTAAGAAACATGGTTTCCTTATCCATCTATCAATTTCTCAATTTGAAATTATAGTAATTGCTAAACGACCCCGAATAGATTTAGGCTTCGCCACTTGAGACAAAATCTCGTTGTGGTCAACTTTTGAATCTGTCGGAACTGTTTCACGACAAATCGATCCTTATCAGCGTCTATTCTTTCATAAAATTCCATATTCCATTAACAGCCTAGATGCCATCAAGAAGATCTCCCAGGTCATTACCTGGTAATCGTATATGGATTTTATCTCGGATCATATATGACTCATAGCCATTTCTCGGACTTAGGTCTACCATCTCTTTTTCGTAGTTCATAGGTCTGTCATATTCCATTAACATGACCTTCATAACAAGATTGTGGTACCACACAGTGTGAAACACAACCTCGTACGCCTACGTTCTCAGTATGAGCTCAGAGCATCGTGATCTTTATCATCAGCTTCTTTCAAGTTGAGGATCATGACACCGGAAACACTTTCCGTTGCGCCACTCTGATGTCTGGAGAGGAACTTCATTAACTTCGTCTTGCTCTACTTTCTTTTCCACTTATACCCTTGGACAAGAAACTATTTCTTTTGCAAGTTATATTCCGGCAACGTTTTTGCCTATGTCGTGAGACATGTACCCAACTAATTCTTTAGGTACGGTACACTATAAAGATTTATCCATTTTAGGTTTGATCACATCGAAACACTAAATTGCTGAAACGACAATCTAGGCTAACAGCCATGCCATCACTCATATGGTATTGTCTCCATGGATTTAAATGGTTTCCCTATTATCTAACGTGAATGTTATGTTTCTACCATATGACTCCAATGATCACAATAATTCGATAAGAGATTTATTTACCACACACTATCCGATAGGGTGCGATTACGACGTCCTAACATACCATGACACTATGGTGTTCCATGCAACGCAATTTGTGGAACTCTTCTCACAAGTCTTCCAATGATATGCCAACATTATAACTCAAATCTTTATTTCCTCGATCTGTATCGCAGGAATTTGATTTTCTTGTTAAATTTATTTTCCTACTTCATTCTGAACTTGTTTGATCGAATCAAAATCTTCAGACCAACATTTCCTAAGTGGATATCCGTATATCTACTCGGAATATTCATGAAGTCTAGGAAACAAAGACTTCCACTATACGTTAAAGTACTTCATTGATTCACATGCACCCATATGCATGATTCTCAACAAGTTATACTCAAACGTTCATTGAAGTTTACGAAATAAAGGTCTCCACTACACGTTAATTACTTCATTGATCCACATACATCTATATGCATGATTATCAATAAGTCATATGACCGCTTTCCGAAAACGGTGTCTTAGTTATCTTGCAAGTGTCAAAAGATCAAATCTAAAGACTTGTAGATCCATCCGTATGGAGCTTCTTCACTGACTATAACATTGACATGACTTAAACGGTAGTGCCACACGAATGTGGTGTCTTTATTAAGTTTGTATCCTTTGGCATTAATATTATGAATGTGGGAGCTTCTACCATCTAAATTCAAATCGGCTTATGATCATTACTTCATAAATATAGGACAACGATTTTGTCACTAACATATATGAACAATTGTCTTGCTAGAGAAGACACACTTATAACGATCATACTAACAGGCGATCATAAAAGAATTTATTCAAATGGTAGATCTAGAGGGAGAGTGCCTATGGCCATCACAACATTTTGTCTGCCATCATCAACACACATTGTCGCCTCATCCTTCTAAGCTACTCAAGCAGTGAATCTGGTTTTCATAAAACATGACTAGTATCAAAAACTTAGTCACTACTGCGAGTACTTGCTTAGGTAAAACATTCATAACGTGTATATCATATATGCACCATCATCATTGATGACTTCCCGGCGATCTGTTTCATCTTCTTGATTCTTCCAACGCAATCAAGAACCATCAAGGTGAACGATTCCCCTTGTATGACATAGTCTATGACAAAGCATTTGCACCTGGCAACGTCGTCTGTCATCCAGTGATCGAGCTGAGCGAGGCGTCTCAATGTCATCAAATATGACCAATGTCATCGAGTATGACCAGTGTCATCAATTATGACTGCCACGTGCTCCTTCAATGCGTGTATTCTCTTCCATCTTGGTTGAGAAGAAAAACAGTCAACATACTGTTAAACTTCATCAACCCAACTTTAGGTGTATCCCGAGTTTAGCGATCATTTCATATGTTCGCGATCTAACAACTCGTACCCACCGTAAATTCTCTATGGGAGAGATCATAGCATACACTGGACTATGATGATATTATCCGCACAAAAACTTGATAATCCAAATTATCCTTTTGTTAGCGGAATCTCCGGGTTTATCTCCTAGCGGGTATTGTATCACAAAGAGCTAATGGTTTAAACAAGGAGTATCCTCAAGCTAAAGCATAAAACTATGAAGTTTGGACCCAACCTTTTAAGTTTCTCAATCGCAGGATTGCGCCTAATTTTCAAAGAAGGCTATTATACTGGTTAATATCTACAAAGGTTTTGCAAAACATAAAGACTTTGTTCATTATAAAATAGGGTTCAAGTTTTAATAAAATAAAACTACTAGAACTCCCACTCAAAACGAATATCCCTCTCATCGTTTTAGTGATTACACGACCCTAATCCATTATGCAACCCCTCATCGTCAGAGCCGGCAACATAACTTCAAAGGTAGACATCGACATGTCAATCACAACAACTTTGTGACTCATGCTTAACCTTTCGGTCACCTTGTTCCGAGGCCATGTCTGTACATGCTAGGCTCGCCATAATAACCTTCAACGTAAACGCGCGTGCAACATGGCTTACACCCACTGTATGCGAACGACGATATGTCTGACACCCGATCGTCACGGCCTGCCTCATAACGTAGAACTTTCTTGGTGGTGCACGTCGAAGGGAGAACACAAATGGTATTTTGGAGGGATCATCTTATATTACTACCGCCGTGTAACTAATATATACTATATATATTCACACAATATAAGATGCACACAAAACATCAAAATGTAATGCGACGTGATATGGTCCTTGCGCCGATGGTCTCCTTCGCGCCCACAGTTTGTAAACAATTTAATAAACCTACCTTGACCATATCACATAGCCCCTGCAAAATAAAGTTAGACGCCTCTACTTTATCTTTTGCATATTTTACGTGGCTTGGGGCTGTCGTAAATAGAACCGCTTCATACCTACGAACCTATGACCACAACAACGATCAAATAATTGCATATTTATTCATCCCTTTCGGGCCCTCCATTGAAAATGCAAAGCCAACTAAAGAGAGAGAGACAGACACCCGCCAGCCACATATACGGAACCAGCCGTATGTCAGTTGTGGAACCAGTCTCGCGTAAGCGTACGCGTAAGGTCGGTCCGGGCCGCTTCATCAACTCGATGCTGCCGGCAGTGCAAGTGCACGCGAGAGGGTAGCAAATAATAAGAACGTTGTCCCCGTGATAAACACAGGTGCAGCTAGCGCACAGCTATATCTACGCATAGATCGGCTCTGATACCACTGAAAGGGATCGCAGGCAGAAAACAAAAAAATTCCTAACAGCGATAACCTTAAACTAGACAGGATCTATACTATGCAGATATAGTAGTACGAAGGGGTTCCGGTATACATACCCTTGTAGACCGAAAAGCAGGGATTACGCTCCCACACAAGCGTTGCTGACGTAGACGCCGTAGCCGACCTCAAGGTCGCGGAGAACTTGGCGCGACGAAGAAGACGATGACGCGGCGATGTCGATGAAACCGACGACGACCTCGAGGCCGTGTGGAGGAAGCAGACCTCCAGCACCACTAGCGTGGCACCTCGCAGGGCGTTACACACATACGGTGAAGCCGACGAACTCCGGGCCCGATCCAGGGACGAGCAGCGGAAGACTGGGACCGGAAGACCAGCAGCACGGCGGCATGCGTATGGTGGAGAAAAATTTATCCTTGGCGCAACTCCAAACTTGGGAGTCACGTGATTCAAGGAGAGAGAGAGAGAGAAAGGTTGTATTGAGAGGGGCTCTCTCCCCCTCTACATAAAGGGGAAAGGAGGGCACCCCACCTTGCTAACCAGGCAAGGTGGGACTAAACCCAGCCGCACCAAATAGGGAGGGGGGGGGGGGCGGCCCCCACATGGGCCCCTAGGGCCCATTCGGTCCCCCTTTGGTGGGTTTGGCCCTTGGGGAAAATTCGGCCCCCTACATGGGCCTTCTCCCTCCCGGGAGGGCCCATTTAGTGGGCAGCTTGTTTAAATACGAATTTAATCATTATAAATTCATTAAAATAATATTAATTCACTAATTAATATTAATTTAACATATATAAACAATTTCCTCTCTTCCGGAACTTTTCCGAAACTCTCCGAACTATCTTCGGTACTCCGATACGACTTCGGATTCTTTCCCGGAACTTTTCCGGTGCTTTCTCTTTTCTAATTTCTCTTCCGGTAAACTTGTCGACTCCCCTTAAGTGTGTTACCCTAGCGGTTCGATTATCTCACCAGACATGATCGAGACTCCTCTCTAATCAATGACTAATTCGTGGACCGAGGATACCCAGAATTAATCCCTGCGAGATAACGAATACTTTACCGTTCGAACCTAGACGTCTGAGTCTTAAACCTTTTGCCATGCGATACTTAGCGTGTCCGAGACTCGTTCATAGATATCTCCATGCCTAGCTTGATCTCGTTACCGACACTGCTAACTTCTACTCGTCCATGATCTTATGTCCTGGTGACCTAGTCACACGCTTGCAAGCTCTTTTGACATAATCTCACCAAGTGGGCCCTAGAGTATATATCCTGCTATGCGGACTGGCAAATCCCGCTCTTGATCCCCCGTCTCAACATACTCCTTTCCGACACCCGAGAGGGACACCTTTATTGTCACACTATGTAAGATATGTCGTTTGATGCAATCAAAGTGTCTTCCAGGAATAGCAATAAGAGTAGATCTCACGGTCAAAGGCGTAATGACTACGTCCTACAAATATTGGGTATGTCCATCACGTCATTCTCCCAATGACATGACTCCATTGTCAACTGACATAAATGTCACATGACCGGGAAACCTCGATCATCAATTGCCCAATGAACTAGTTAGATAGAGGCTACTAGGGACCTGGTTGTTTATCTACCACACGTGTATTAATGTTTCCGCTTAATACAGTTATAGCATGGTATAAAACATATAATGAACAATTGAGATATGACGAATAAACTATATTTATTAAGTGCCTCTAGGGCATATCTCCTTCATTTCTCACATTGAGAGTTGGTGCATACTTCGCGGGTACATCCAAAACTCATGTGAGATCTTCATCATGTTCTCCTACACATAAGCCAAATATCTTTCTCAAAACACGCACCATACCTACCTACTACAGCATTTTCATAGCTGTTCCGAGATATATTGTCATGCAACTTCCATCTTACATTACATGACTTGTTGTCATTTATCATTTATATATTGCCTTGCATGATTCTTTACAGCTGATGTGTGGTTTTACCCATGTTACGCTAGATCATTGCATATCCTGCTACACTGGCAGAGGCACCGTTTCATACACTATGTTTTATTCCTTATGAGTTACTTGTATCAAAAGTGTGTTGTCATATTAGAATGTTTGCCCCTAAAAGTGAAAAGAGCCATGGAGGCCATCGAAAAGAGAAACATAAAAAGAAAAAAATTAAAAAAAAAGGGGGCAACATTACTACTCTTTATCCACACTTGTGCTCATGTTATAGCAACTGTAGTATTCATAGTCATCATTTGTGCTCATGTTTAGCACCTTTACTCCATATGAGAGAGTCTTAATGTTTTACTTGCATAACTATGTGGGGAACTTTACATTATAGAACTTGGCTTGTATATTCCAATGATGAGCCTCCTCAAAAGTGCTCTAGGTCTTCATGAGCAAGCAAGTTGGATGCACCCCCACTAGTTCCATTGGAGAGCTTTCATACACTTATAGCTCTGTGTGCATCCGTTGTGTGGCAATAACTACTCCTTGCATAGCTTCGATTGTAAGACTTCCTCTTGTCTAATGATCACTTTCAGCTGTGTGAGACTTTCTTCCGTTGGCCTTCTAAACCCCCCCTTATTATTCTTTTAGCCACAACATCCTGGTGCCAGGAACCAACGCTGAACGCTTGCTTGTTTTTAAGTGAACAAATAGAGAGAGATGATTTTCTACGTGCATATTGTTATTGCTTGACTTGATCCTTTCACAAAGTTGTCATGAGTGTTGGATGCATTAGATGATTATATTGTTATTCTTGAAGCTTAAATCATCTTTAATATCTACTTTGCACGGTTGATTATTCTCTAGTATTGATTAATTGAAAGTTTTACTTTATTCTTCCTACTTGTTTACCCATTACTCATTTGATATCAATATAAACTACATCTTTTATTCATTTTATCTCAATTTACATGCATTACATTATTATATGATCAGAATTGTGTGAAAACATGTCACTTCAGAAATTATTCTTGTTATCGTTTTACCTCCTCGGGACGAGTAGAACTAAGCTTGGGGATGCTTGATACGTCTCAAACGTATTCATAATTTCTGTTATTCCATGCCTATATTATACCAATTATCACATGTTTTATATACAATTTATATCATATTATGACACTTATTAGACTAACCTATTAACAAGATGCCACAGTGCCAGTTTCTGTTTATTATGTCCGTGTGTTGCAGAAAAGGCCCGAAAACCAAAGTGCTCGGAAAAATCCAGAAAAATTCTAGAAATTCTATTTCGCCATAAGACTCACGGAGCCATAAGGGCAAGTCAAGCAGAGGCCCACGGCCTCCTAACCACATCCCGGCGCGGCCAGGAGGGGGAGGCGCCACCACATGGTGTGGGCGACTCGGCCACCCCCTCGCGCCGCCTTTTCGCCTATATAGTGCCTCTGCCCCGAAAACCCTAAAACAATCGTCGTTTTCCAGATAAGAGTTCCGCTACGCCGCCGCCATTGAAGACAAGTTTCGGGGGGACATAAGTCTCTGTTCCGGCACCCTGCCGGAACGGGGAATTGCCCCCGGAGTCATCTCCATCAACTCCACCGCCATCTTCATCGCCGCTGCTGACTCTCATGATGAGGAGGGAGTAGTTCTCCCCCGGGGCTGCGGGCTCTACCGGTAGCTATGTGGTTTATCTCTCTCTCCCATGGTGTGATCTTTATGTAATCATGAGCTTTGTAATCTAGTTGAATATGTGATGTTACTCTCTATCTATTATGCACTCTAGAGGTTACTTTAATATGAACTCCGGAGTTACTCTCCAGGGTGTAAAGGTGACAGTGTGTGCACCGTGTGTGACTACTTTAATTTATGACGTTGTGGTGCTTGTTTACTCAGACTTTGAGGGTGCTCTTGTAGCCCTACGCAATTAATGAATGGTGTTTGTTATCCAACAAGAGAGCGTTTGAGAGTAGTGTTTATTTATTTAATTATGATGTCATTGTTGAGAGTGTCCACTAGTGAAAGTATGATCCCTAGGCCTTGTTTCTAAGCATTGAAACACCGTTTACAACCTGTTCTGCTACATGTTTGCTTGCTGCCATTTTTATTTCAGATTGCAATTACTACTTATAATCATCCATATTACATGTATTTCACTATCTATTCGCCGAACTAGTGCAACTATACATCTGACAAGTGTGTTGGGTGTGTTGGGGACACAAGAGACTTCTTGTATCTTAATTGCAGGGTTGCTTGAGAGGGATATCTTTGACCTCTACCTCACTGAGTTCGATAAACCTTGGGTGATTCACTTAAGGGAAACTTGCTGTTGCCATACAAACCTCTGCTCTTGGAGGCCCAACACTGTCTACAAGAATATAAGCGTGCGTAGACATCACATTCCCACATTGCCTGCGACATCAACAATGGCGTTATCTGGCCTCCAGAGAGCCCACATGAAGCGCACCCCGGCAAGCTCCAGTCCGAGCGCGAGCTCATGTAGGTTCTCGTCCCTCAGTGGCGCCTCGCTTCCGAGCGCCACATAAATCACAGACTTTGGAGGCTGGCCATCGAGCCACTCCATGACAACATCCTTTGACCGGACGCTATCGTCTTGATCAAATCCATGCGGTGGTGGAAGTGTCCCGACCGGGATGGATGGCGTCTGGAAGAGGTCAGCGAGGAGGGCGAACATCCCGGGCTCGATCTCGTCGCAGCTGCGGTAGATGGTGATGCGACACTGCGCAATTATCTGCCAGAAGCGTTCCACATCTGAGACGTCTGACGCGTTAGGCTGGAAGCAGCCAGCGATCCACGCCGCCTCATGACGACTGTATGCGATGTTGGAGGAGACGGGGAGCCACTCGGGCGGGACGGCGAAGGCCTCCAACGTGGTGCGGGGATGCGCAGCGTTCGCCCGCCTTGGCCCGCAATAGGCAACCATGCCGGCGAACATGATCAGGAATAACGCGCATGGCACCTACATTTCGTCCTCAACTTGTTGGGAAAGAGTGAAAATCCGTGAAGAAAAATGGACGATTTCTTGCTAATCAAAGCATAGACACTATGTAACAAAAAATGTAAAGTAAGAAAATGGTTGTATGGCTACTTCCTTCCCTAAATAAGTTCTTTCTAGACTATGATTTTTTGATGACTCGGTTCCCTAACTAGTTGAAACTGCATCTTGCCTCTAACTCCGCTTTTTGGTAATTAATGACCATCGATATGCACTAATGATTTTGCTGAGTCATACATAAAGAGATTTTCCATACACAATCCATGTAGGACCTATGGTAGATTAAATAATAAATTTCATAAAAATATTAAAAAATCAATGCAATGAACAAAAGATATACATTGTGATTTCGTGATAGATAACAATTCCATCAAGTCATATGTGACTATTTATTCCATAAGAGATACATAAAGACTTCTGGATGCCATCAAAGCCGCATAGTCGCCTTTTTGCATACAGCTGCGAGTGGCAAAAGATTGCCACGTGAAGTACAACTTTCCAATTTCCGTTTTCTTTTAGAAAGTACGAATTTCAATTTTTATGACATATTTTTAATTATGTAGTATCTCTCCGGCCAAAAGGGTGCATCAGAGAACCACAAGGAGGCACGATCATGGCTTTGCTACGTCGATGTTCTCTAATATATCATCGTCGATGATACTTACATGATATACGAAAATTCATTTTGACTTATAGGACTAGGCGCTCCTTTTATGAAAAAACATATTTTGCAATGTAAAAAAACTCCCAAAAAACATTCGAGTGTTAATCAAGACATTTTATTTAGGCACATAATTTTTTATTAAAAAATATTTTTATGCCCTTTGTAAAAATACAAATAAAATGTCTAGTAAAAGATTTTTAACACCGAATTTTTCATGTTTATACAGTACAAAAAAATTATTATTTCATGAAACTTTGTGTGCCAACATAAAGTTTTCATTTTTTTTTAAACATTTAAAATGTTGTTTCAAATGCACTTTCCATTATAAGACCAGATGCTCCTGTGAGCCAAGACACCCATATACTATGATATATTATTACCTTGCTTTCACTTTTTCATTTGATTGTCATGTTGATGGTCTCGTATACATCAATTTCGACCACACTAAAATGATGCGATGTACAAATTATTGCTATATGATGCTAATCACATGGAGAAGTAGTAACTTGTGAGCATCTTAAAGTTATGTGAACTTAGCCTCATTTTTTTTTGAAACAATTAGTATTTATTTAAGATTAGGTCGTAGCGAGCATCAAAGATAGAAACAGAGATTGTTCCATGAAAATATTCCTCATCTTTCTAGGAAACAAGTAATCATATGTACGTAAGGCTAGGTCATAGTGAGCATGAAGAAAGAAGAAGATATTGTTGCTTTGAAATATTCCTCATCTTCATGGAAATAATTATCCATATGTAAGGCTAGGTCTTGGTGAGCATGGAAGATAGAAAAATATATTATCCTTGAATATGTTACTATTGCATGCCTACAGCCATCTTGAAGCAATTAATATTTATTGAGATTTGTAAGATTTCTTTTACTGGAATCTAAATCTTAGATGGACCTAAAGGTTATTTAGATTTCTTTATTTCTTTACTATATTTAGTACAATTGTTATATGACACTTGCTGGACCAACTCGCAGCTCGCACCAGCAGTTGACATTTGCAAGATACAATCAAGAAGATTAGTTTTTCGGGCATTTGAGTGTGACTTTGAAGCAAATGGCTTAAAAGGATTGATGACATTGGGAGGAAATATAGCACAACTGGAATTGTCCTGAGGAGTGAAAAAGTTCACTCAGATGTCATCGGAAGGATGGTTGTGTACATCCTTTGGATGCATAGGCTCGGGGTACAACCTCCGTTTCGAAAAAAAGTGTCATCGGGAGGAGTAACCGATGGCAAAAGATTGGTCACTGCTCGGGGTACACGACCGGGCCCATCCGATTGAAATAGAGTAAATGTCCATATGCTATCATTCTTGATTTATTTTCTTTTTCCGTTGATATTTTCCCAAAATTTCGAGCCTTTTGTTTTCCCTCCTTTGTTGGCTGTACTGCTACTTGTGTAAAAACCACCGCCACACCATTGGTGATACCCCTAAATTTTCAGGACTGGAACATTTCCCTCAAATCAGGTAGAGCAGGAAGACAAGCGCGTGCGCGTACCTTGTGCTCTCCGGCGATGGACGGGAGCCAGTGGTGGCAGAAGTCGTGGATGATCCAGTCCGGCCTCCTGCCACCGGCGACGGCGTCCGCGAGGAACGCGGCCAAGGGAGCGGCGAGGCCGTCCATGGCCTTCTTGAGGAGGTCGTCCTTCCCGGGCGGCAGGTCGGTGGTGGACTCGGCGCCCTCCGGCAGCCCGTCGACGCGCGGCAGCGGCAGGGACACGAAGCGGAGGCGAGCGGCAAGGTGCGGCGGCACGGGCGGGAGCCTGGAGAGGTTCCGCGGCGTGGAGACGAAGGCGACGGCGTGGCCGCGAGCCGCCAGGCGCTTGGAGAGCTCGAGGAACGGGATCATGTGGCCGAACGCCAGCCACGGGAACACCACCACCTCCATGCTGCCGCTGCCACCGCCAACGCCGGCGCCGACTGCTGCTTCCATCGCTGGGCTGTCTTGTCACCGGCGACGATCGATGGCTCTGGGTGATGCGCTCCAGCACGATAAAACTACAGTGTAGTATATATATTGTACGTAGAGAATAGAGATCCTCTTCTACCGTTGGCTGCTCTAGCCGCTAGCTGATTGGTTTACTTTGCAGTATCGACAGCATCCAAAGTCCTCAGGTTTATTGACTCGTTTTCCCCTTTCCCCTCCCGCGTCGCTCCTGCGAGCGACCGGGGGGAAACCCTAGCGCCGCCGGGAGAGCCTCCCGTCCAGCCCTCCCTTCCCCGCGCCGTCGCCGGTGGGCGCTGCCGGGCAAAGCCCGGGGCGTCCGCGTCGGCGCGGTTTTCCTCTCCCCTGTCTCGGCGATGGTCGGCGCGGGACGACAGCGCTGGGTCGAGGCGGCGCGCTGGCGAAGGGAGCGGCGGCGCGGAGGCGGGCACTGGCGGGAGCTCGGTGGTGTCTGTCATGGCGTGGAGGGCCTCGCGGCAAGGAGGTGGAGGTCTGGGGTGGCGGCGCTCCGGTCTGGCTCGGCCCAGATTGGGCGGCCGGCGGCCAGCGCGTTCCTCCTCCGGTCTGTAGATTGGCGTCCCTGGCGGCTGTCTTCGGCTGCGACGGCGGCTCTCCGGCGTGGGTGGTGCCTTGTGGTGGTGTTGATGTGGCCGGCCGGGGATGCGTCCCTTGTGCGGTTGCGGTCGCGTGTGCGGGCTGGATCTGGGCTAGGTGGGCCCAGATCTGCCGATGCGTGCTGCGGGCTGGATCTGAGCCAGGTGGATCCAGATCTGCCGGCGGCTGCGCTGCTGTGCACACCATCTGCGTCTGGACCGCCCTTACCCGCGTGCTGTTGCGCCCTGGAGGGGAGCTCAGCCGCGGTGCTGCTCGGCTTGCGACGGTGCCTGGATCCAGGTCCTGGGGCTGTCTGGGATGGGTAAGGCCGGACTTAGTGTAGGGGTGCCTCCTCTTGGCGGCAGGGCCGTGTCCGTTGTGGTGCTGGACTGACGCGCCACCCCCGGCCCAGATCTGGGTTTTCGGACCCCATCTAGGTTTTAGGCGACGTCGGACCGAATCTTCGATAGCGCGATTCTCTATAGACTGGTGTTGGAGAGCTGTTCGGATCTGGGGTGGCAGTGCTAACGTTGTGCCTTCTGCAGCGCGACGGCGGGAACTTCACGGGCCTCGAGGGGCCCGGCCGGGCTTGCGGGCCTGGTGTGCTCCTGCTGTTGTGTCCGGTCAGTTACCGTCTTTGACGGTGGAGGTTGGTCCCTCCCGCACGTCGGCGGTGTTGCGGTTCCTAGTCCCGGCTCTTCTTCTTCGATGTGTGGGCCTCTCCTCTGTGTGCCGTGGTGAGACAGTGTGAACGGCTTCGCGATCGTGCGCTGGGTGGTGGGCGGTATGGTGGAGTGCTCCAGAGCGCCTGGGGTGATGGGGGGGTCGGGAGAAATCCTAATCGGCGTGTCCGACTCCGGCGCGGTGGCGCTTGCGGATGCCGCCAGTCCTTCCTGAAGGGCGCCCGGTGTTCCCCTTCCTCTCCCCGTCGCGTACCGGGGGAAACCCTTGGCAACAGCGTCGTCATCGTCGCATCCCTTCCTGAAGGTGTTGCTTGGTACCGACGCTCCGGAGCACTAGGAGCTTGGTGGCAGGCCTTCGGTGGGCGCATCGGTTGTGGAGCTTGCTTACTATTGTCTTTCCGCCGTTGTCGGCATTTTTCTTTTTCTTTTTTCTCTCTTTCTTTTTCTCTTCGCTTTTCTTTTGGGCGTGCTTGTGCTGTTTACGCTCCAGCACTCTCTTTGGGCGTTGTGCTGTCTGGCCAGCGGTCTCAAACGGTGTGGCTTTATTTATAAAGCGGGGCGAAAGCCTGTTTCGAGGCCTCAGGTTTTAATTAATCAAGTGCTCGTATCAACCAACACACACTCGCCACTCGCTCCAGAAAAATAATATTCTTCTAAGAGGGACCTCGCGCTTCTCGTGCCCGGTTTAGTTATTAAACTCTTTTGAATTGATTCTTGTCGCAGCGGATGGAGGAGGAGCATGCAAAGATGATAACCAGCTGGGTGTTGTAAAAAGAACCCCTTGAATTATTTTTCAAATAGTTGCAAAAACTAGAAAGGGCATATGTATTTATGGTAAGGGCATCTAACGTGTACGACCTACAAATATTTTAATAGTTGGTGAAATATATTAGTAACAATATCCACTGAAACTTCTAGGGTATGAGTTAAACTATTGGCATGCTACCATTGTCATGCTTTTTGCTTTTCTAAAATGTTCCTTATAAATTACGATGTGGGTTCAATGATAAGTTGACAACATGTACATGTTTTGTACTTGGTATTGAAATATCATTGTATACGTACAACAATAGTCAATAAATGTAAAATGATGTGAATTCTACTATGCTTGAATACACACAATTTATTATTTGATCTGCTCGTCTCAATGTGTTTGTTACCTTGGAAGAATGGCAGATATGAGAACTCCGAGAAGTTTTCAAAATAAAAAGTCTACCACAAAATTAAGTGTTGAAATCTTCCTGGCATAGATTGCACTTAACTAAACTCGCCGCTATCGTTGGGATTGGTTTATTCCTATGTCGTACTTGGTCTGTTGGGTAGACCTTATCCTATATAAGCTGGGTTTTTATTGTTCTTTAGATATTCTAATGATTTCGTGAGGGTCCCCAATAGATAGATAATAGTATAGTGGTTATTAATATGCTTTTGTATTTAGGATCATAATGAGTTGAGATAACAATATGTGAAAAAGGCGTGGTTTATCTTGATTTTTAAGGTGCACAATATAACATATCCATATTACTTCTCTAAGAGGTATTTGTAATCATAAGTTGAATTTCACAAAAAAAAAATCATTCCCCAATTTCATCCATATAACAAGCCTAAAGAGAAGTATAATGCCGTTTACAAGGTTGTTCAAACAGAATTGAGGAAATCGACGACTAGGCTTCTAACATACAATTAATTGATGGGACCTCACATTCGATGATGTGAAATTAAGGGAGGGACAACCCATGCTCAGTTCACTAAAGTTTATTTATAGTCACAGGTGATTAATTACATTTTTCATCTTTGCATGTGTCTCTGAAAAATTGGCAACGTAAAAGTTCCTCATGTCTGGAATGTCAATTCCATCCATTGCAATCATGTCTGCATCCATGATCTCCTTTCTTATATCAAGGAGCATTTGGCACATCTTTTCTTTGAGGAAAGTATTAGCTTAGTGTCTTGGCAAGTCTAACTACCATAAATGATCATATCTATTATATATTAAAACAATATACGGAACTCTAACGGAGACACCACGTTAATCCACATATATTAGAAATATAAAATCCGTTGATTTTTGTTATGGTGGTTGAGATTAAAAACTGAAAATGTTATATATAACATTAGTTAGTTATGAATAAGACATATTTTAGTTTTTTACACGAATGAGGAACCCTGCTATTAATTTCATTCAAAAATCCATTATATACTAAAACATTGATTCTTACACTTTAATTTGATATACACACCTCACACCCATAGATTGTTAGGAAATAAGTCCCAAAACATATTATCAGTTTCAAAATTTACTTGTGTTCACAAAATTTATTTTTTGTTACATTATATTTATTTTAATTCTAGGGCCATAATACGTGTAACATATTACCAACATAATATTTTGTTTGAAAATACCAAAACTCTCCGAGTCTCTTCCATCAAGAATAAAAATCCAGAGATTGTGTTTTAGTATGAGCTGGTTAAGCTTCAAACAAATGCGAAAATTGATCTAGCGAGCATGCCCTCCGACTATATAAATAAGGTTTTGATTAAAACATTGTCAATATAATTAGATTTTTAACAAAACATTTCATAAACCTTTAACCTCATTTATTTGCAATAGGACCATTCACAAAATAAACATGAGAAATGAATATATTCGTAACACCAAATTATTTAACTGAAATATTCAATAACCTAAGCGGTGACTCTTTGATTTCAATTATTGCAAAATAACTATTGTCACAATAAAGAAGTAAACTTCAGTCCTTCAAGATAATCCATATACGGGCGGTGCGTATTTCATAACAATGAGGTAAACACGAGAAATAAATATCTTCATAACACCGAATTATATAACGAAAACTTTAAACAAACTACAGGGGGTGCCCTCATATTTGTGAGGGCCCATGTGCTAGTTGAGTTGTAATTGCAGAAACTAAACTCCAAATACAAAAGGAAAAAAATATTTAGCAAATACCTGAATTTCAAATCGGGTCTACCACACACATCACTCGCAGCGTCGTCTCAGTCTCAGACTGTTAGGTACTTGGACTTTCAAAACGGCTTCCTGGAGAAGCTAACCTACCCCCAACTTTCTGGAGAAGAGGCCCCCAAAATTTAGTTAGGCTTCCAACTTATTTAGACTAAATTAATTTGGAAATCTAACCAAATTTTCGAGGCGACTTGTTCGGCTTCTCCGGGAAGCCGTTCCGAAAACCAAAAGAACTGGCCTTACTCGCGTGCGTGTCTCAAGTCTCTCAGGTATTCCACAAGATCATCGATGTACCTCTGCTGCGCCTCCTGGTCTGCTAGAACCTCTTGCAGCTTCCTGGCGTTGCTCGCGAGCACCTTCCCGTCCGCGTCCACCATGACGCGCCGCACTGCGGCCGCGACATCGTCCCTGTCGAACGAGCCGTCGATGTCGTCCCTCACCACCTCCACCCCGATCCCCTTCTCCTCCATCGCCCTTGCGACGAGGGGCTGGTCGAGGACGAACGGCAGCATCACCAGTGGGAGCCCGAACGCGAAGCTCTCCACGGTGGAGCCCCACCCGCAGTGCGTCAGGAACGCGCCCGTCGCGTCGTGCGCTAGCGCCTTCATCTGCGGCACCCACCCCGTCTGCACCATGCCACGGCCCCGCATCCTCTCCTCGAACCCGTCGGGAAGAACGCCACGCTCGCCTGCGTTGCCGCCGGCGTCGAACAGTCCAGCCGGCTCGCGTAGAGCCCACACGAAGCGCACGCCGGCGAGCTCCAGGCCCAGCGCGAGCTCGTGCAGGTTCTCTAGCGTCAGTGGCGCCTCGCTCCCAAGAGCTACGTAGATGACGGACTTCGCAGGCTGCTCGTCCAGCCACCGCAGGACCTCGTCCCTGCCGTCATCGGCATCGGCCAAGACTGGCGGAAGGAGGACGCCAGCGGGGACGGCGGGCTTCCCGAGGAGGTCGGTGAGGAGCGCGAACATCCCGGGATCGACCTCGTGGCAGCTGCGGTAGATGGTGAGGCGGCAGCTCTCGAACATGCCCCAAACACGGTCCATGTCGGACACGCCGGACGCGTTGACGCGGAATATGCCGGCGATGAACTCGGCCTCGCTGCGTCGACGGTAGGCAATTATGGACGGAGACGTGATCCACGCAGGAGGGACGGCGAACTCCTCCGCAGAGGCGCGCGGGTGAGCGACGTTCGCCCACCGCGGGCCCAGGTAGGCGACGAAGGCGGCGTGGGAGGTCAGGAACGCGGCGCACGGCAAGTTGTGTTCGTCGGCGATCGGCGGTACCCAGTGGTGGCAGAAGTCATGGACGATCCAGTCGGGCCCCTTCCCAGCGGCAGCGCCTTCGGCGACGAGGAACTCGGCGAGCGGCGCGGCGAGCCCGTCCATGGCCTTCTTGACGAGCTCGATCTTCTCGGCCGGCACGTCTGCCGTGGACTCGGCACCCTCCGGCAGCCCGTCGACGCGCGGCAGCGGAAGCGGCACGAACCGGATGCGGGCGGAGAGGTGCGGCGGCACAGGCGGGAGCCTGGCGATGTTCCGCGGCGTGGAGACGAAGGCGACGGTATGGCCACGAGCTGCGAGGCGCTTGGAGAGCTCGAGGAACGGGATCATGTGACCGAACGCGAGCCACGGGAACACCACGATCTCCATCCCGCCATCGCCGGCGCCGGCCGTTGCTTCCATCCTGCGTTTGTGTGGGAGGATCAGTGGCTTTGCTGGGCTGCAGCTGATGATCAGTGGAGGATCGTATATATTCTGGTGCCTCGGTTTTTAAAGATTGATGAATCGATGGTCTGTACCGCTGCATTTAGAAAAAAATAACACTTGTATCAAACGAGGGGCCTGAGTGTGTCCACTACGCAAAGTTTTTAAGAAGAACAAAAAGCTTTTCAAAAGAGGATTGCACTACTAAACGAATTTTTTTTTTGAATAAGCTACTAAACGAATATGAGTTGCAATAGGAGAAAACCAGCAAGAATCTTTCTTGAGAACTGATTCATTTATTCGTCATAAAAAGCGTGAGAGCTGAATTAGCACAGCTAATACCTGACTAGCAAAATACCCGTGCGTTGCCACGGGTGCAATGAATGACCCACGTAAAATGACTCATCCCACTATATCATTAATTAATATTTCGTCTTACATGATAATCAAGTTTAGATAAAAATGATCATGTCAAATTCAAATAATGCAACACAATGCAATTATCGATTTACTTAAAAACTCGATCTGCTAGAAAAAGCATTGTATTGGACTGTGCCTTGACAAAAGGTTTTTCACTCGGTCTTTATGTTTCGTCATACATCTTATCATGTTCATAGTTCAAACATAAGTATATCAGCCAACAAAATTAGACCTATACTAATGTACACTACCTCTAAGACAGTAATAGTACACTATTTTGTGTTTACTTCATTACTGCTTAGCTATTGATGATTCTTCCGCTCTCATGGAAAGAACATGACAACTGGGCTGCTAACAAAAAATGGGTCTGGTTGGTGAAGAAAGAACTTGGAAAGCAGTCTTGACATCCTTTCTCTTCCTGAACCGAGGGTTGGGGATGGGAGGGGAGGGGAGGGGAGAGTGAGTGGTACTGATAGAAGGTTTGAGTCTCGGACGGACATGACCGCTAGAGCGCGTTGGCCATCACTCGTCGGCCACCGGGAACTCCGGTCGCCTGTCTCCACAAGAATGTCGTCGAACATCTCTTCTGCTTCTCTGAACACTATACCATGATGTTGAGCAGATAGCTATGCAACCCCACCGAGTCGTCGAACATCTCTTCTGCTTCTCTGACCTTGAGGCCCGAATATGCCCGTCTACCGTGCCATGGGGGACAATTCAGACAAAGTTTCGCTTTAGCCTCACACTCAAAAGCTACTTGGTGACCGATTTCACAATAATTTTCGCTGTCATCTCATCGGTGCTGCTAGATACTACTCCATCCTCAATGGCTGTTTGAGAAAGACGATAGATCGATCTAGCATCGACTTTTCTGAACGATTCCTTTCTTCCATCTCTTCCTCTGAATATACAACCACATGCCGCGTGAAGCTACTCTGTTTTTGACGCTATGCTCGACTCTGTCCTCTCTGCTCTGCGCCACAATTCCACTTCCGGTGTGATGCAGATGCAAACAGTGCACATTCAGTCAGTCCGTGGAGTGATACCTGGAGATCATGCTGTTCGATCCAACCATACATAAGTGTCACCAAATCTGACAAGCTAGCAACATACAGCTGCAAATGTATGGCCGCCCCTTCTTACCTGGCGGGGATAGCGCATGTGTATGATTTAGTGGCTTCACCTGCACCCAGAATTCCGACATCATCAGATAATCTTCCAACAGCCACAATGAGAAAGACAACATTGGTATGATACGTACATCAGTCACGGGTCGGCAAGCCACACCATGTCGACGTAGTTGTACATGACAGCGTACCCCAGCTCAAGAATCTGCAGCAGGTGCCGCGGCCGCCGGGAGGTGAAGTTAAAGAACCCCTGCACACATTCACACACGGGGCCGTCGGGGAAGTCACGCAGGCGAGGAGTGCGGTGGCGGGTACGGCGACGATGGCGCAGGCGATGGAGATGCCGACCTGCCTGCAGAAGGCGCCGTAGAGGCCGCAGATCCCCATCCACTGCAGCTCCGGCTGGCCGAGCTTGCCCAGCAGCGACGACTGCATCGCCGCGGCCGTGGCCGCCAGCCACCCGTACGCCAGCAGCTGGTCGCCCAAGAAGACGGCCAAGGCCAGAGCCCTGCTGCGCTGCGCAAGCGCGCCGCCGCCCGCGTGGTCGGCCGGGCGGCTCCGGCGAGATCTGGCCCTTACTACGGTGGCCTGAGGGTGTTTAGGGTTGGGACTTGGGGTGGGTCGGGGCTGGGTTACGGGTGGAGCGGGTGCGGCGAGAAAGAAGGGAGCGCTGCGGCGGCGGCGATTCCCTGTGCCGTATCATGAGACGATGGTCACGGCGCTGCCTTTTTTTTCCGGCGTTGACCATCGTGTTATACGGGAGTGCGGGTTGATTTTCTCAAAACTGAGGGTCTAAAACGCAAAAAGACCGCGACGTACCATGGACACGGTAAGACATATTATATAGTAGAGATAACCTGACATGACACCAGTAAGACTGAAGGCTGGCCATGCACATCCGAGTTTGACATGGTTTTTCGCTTCCGATGTGGTCACAAAAACCGCGACAATATCAGTAGTGGCGTCCCCGTTAAAATAACTAGATAACACCCCGTTGCCGTGAAATTTCACAGTGATATATATTAGAAAACCTTCTATTATAAGTAATATGAATTGAGTTGTTCTATTTCTTTGTTTAAAGATTAACTTATAGACTAAAGATAAATGTGGATGACTTAATGAGGTGGACCAATCAGAGACTTGATAATGTGGCATGCTTGCATGTTGAGAAAAATCAAATAATGGAGTGCTTCTATTTAGATAGAGAAGATATCAATAGCGACGACAACATAATAGATGCATATTTCACAGGACTGGTCCTGACATGTCGAGGCCCGGTGCAACACTAAGAAAGGGGTCTTCCTATAAACAAATAATAGCGGTGTTTTCTTGACACGAATAATCGAATCAAATCGGATGAAAAAAAAACAGCCTAAGCTCAGCTAGCTAGTATTGGGATTGTACAATAACCGGTGCTAATCGAGAAAGAAATTCTTAAGAATCGACAAATCAGGATCTACTCTATTATTTTTCTCAACCCGGCTAGATACCATCGCCGGTGGTTGAAAACATACATAAAGTCTAAACCAGTTCCATGCATGCACAGAATAAACAGTGGATTATTCTCAACGAGGAGGCGTCACACTTTGCAACACAGTGGGAAATAATCACTTCCCAGTACAGTGGGAAATAACGGAGACGATATTTAGGGTCTTTGGAGTCAAGTCACTGTAGACGCTATTTAGGGTCTTTGGAGTCAAGTCACTGTTCGGCGGCCGGATGGCAATCGAAATCCCTAGAGCGTTGGAAGTGGGGAAAGTACCGCTCTCGTTTTGAGAGTCGTCGCACATCTTCCTTCCTCTGCGCCGGCGCACTCTCTGCTCCTCTCCGGCAGCGTCGCCGCAGCCCCCGCGGTACGGTACGGATCGTGTCCAAGTCGGACTGTAGACCGACTTAGGGTTTTGCCCACTATAAATACATCTTGTAAACCGCCGGTTGAGGTAAGCCACACATTATAAACCCACGGCGTTTGTAAACTCACCCCGATATAGTGAAGTATTGCTGGCTGGCGCCCGTGGTTTTTTTCCTCTCCTTTGTTTGGAGGGGTTTTCCACGTTAAATCTCGTGTCCACATTGGTTTGATCTTTCCGCTCTTCATCGCTATCGTGCTATCTTTTGTAACATATGGCTTCTTTCCTTCTTCGCGTGGCGGATGCCCGTGTTCTGTTCTTCC
Organism: Poa annua; assembly: GCA_026929855.1. Lineage (NCBI taxonomy): Eukaryota > Viridiplantae > Streptophyta > Magnoliopsida > Poales > Poaceae > Poa > Poa annua. The sequence continues at coordinate 13,110,121 of CM049434.1, read as the reverse complement.
TTTTTCTTCTAGCTTTTGCTCCGGCGACTTGCAGCGACGCCGGAGACGGCCCCCTTCCCCTCTACAGTCCGGATCCATGGTGGATCTGATGCAGGGAAGAAGATGGTCGAAGCTTCTCCAATAAAATCGACAGTTGTATCTGCGGCTCTATAGATCAAGAGGTGAGATGGCGTCTTCTACCTCTGGCCGGCCGTGGAGGCGAGGAGAGGGGGGTGTGTTGCTGCTCTCCTTCTGATTGGATGGAGTGGCTCTGGAGTTGTTTCGTCCTGGTGTTCGAGCGTGGCACGGGACGACGTCTGAGGTGCATCTCCGGCAGGCTTCCATGGTGGAAGCCGAAGCAGGAGCTGCTCGAAGTCAGCTCCGACATCAAGCGCTGCAGCTTCTTCATCGAGCAAGGTATGCGGTGGCTGCGTCTTTCTCTGGCCGGCCGTGGCGGCGAGGGGCGGAAGAGAAGCTGCGGTTCTACCTTTGCTTTTGTGGGGAAGCTTCTGCTGCATCATTACCGAGCACCTCAAGTTATCAACAAAGTCCTCAATGTGCCGCTCTTTTCGTGCCTGCTACGCAATAACTTCTTTGTGGCTTTTTAGCGTTGCTCATAAATTGATTCCCTTCTTCCTCCATCATATATAACTCGCCGCAGCGAAAACATTCATGTCGAATGAGACCTCTATGCCGATCCCCTTCTCCATCATGGTCCGTCTATAAATCTCAAAAGGCTAAAACATCCACTTTTCAAAAAAAAACATCTGTCTAGACATAGGTTAAAAAAATAAACTAAGAGGAGCTTAGCATTTTTATCCTCGAGGCAAATAAGAAATTTTATCCTGATTTACATACATTTGATAGATGACTCTTCACGGTTTTTCTCAAGTGGCCATTTACACGCAAGAGAAAATCTATAAATATATCAATAAGAATGATTCCTACTTCTTGAATTCATACAGATTGCCCTCACAAAGAAAAATAGAGTTTCTAAATTTCAAGAACAGTACTCCAAATACCAGTCGTCGTCTCAGGTGTTGGACAAGATCATCCACGTACCTCTCCTACGCCTCCAGGCCCACAAGGAGAACCTCTTGCAGCTTGCTGGCGTTGATCGCGAGCACATTGCCTTGTGGATATGACTGTTAATATTTTAGAATCAAATCGTGAAACTATTTTATAGTTAGTCATACATTTTCATGTTTAAGAGTGTAGAATCAATCATGAAATCACTGCATAATTATCCAACAAGCATCACGCGAAGTGACCCAACAACACTATTGAACAACAAAGTGACTCGAACTTAAAAACAAAAACATACGCATATGCTTTGAGCAATTCCAAGAGAACAAATATCAGGTATGTATACCATACTTCCTTGTCAGCAGGGACGAAAACAAGCGTCACTGGCAGCCATCGTCTCAGGTGTTCTACAAGATCATCGATGTACCTCTCCTGCGCCGACTGATCCGCAAGAACCTCCTGTAGCTTCCTGGCGTTGCTCGCGAGCACCTTCCCTTCGTCGTCCACCATGACTCGCCGCACGGCCGCGGTAACACCGTCCCTGTCAAACGAGCCGTCTACGTCGTCCCTCGCCACCTCCACGCCGATCCCCTTGTGCTCCATGGCGCGCGCAACGAGGGGCTGGTCGATGACGAAGGGGAGCATCACCAGCGGGAGCCCGAACGCGAAGCTCTCCACCGTGGAGCCCCACCCGCAGTGCGTCAGGAACGCGCCCGTCGCGCCGTGCGCCAGCGCCGCCACCTGCGGTACCCACCCCGTCTGTACCATGCCGCGGCCTCGCGTTCTCTCCTCGAACCCGTCGGGTAGAACGCCGCGCTCTCCCGCGTTGCCTCCGGCGTCGAACAGTCCGGCCGGCTCGCGTAGAGCCCACACGAAGCGCACGCCGGCAAGCTCCAGCCCAAGGGCGAGCTCGTGCAGGTTCTCCAGCGTCAGCGGCGCCTCGCTCCCCAGCGCGACATATATAACAGACTTGGGAGGCTGCTCGTCCAGCCACCGCAGGACCTCGTCTCTGCCGTCGTCGGTTGCCGCAATGACTGGCGGCAGGAGCACGCCAGCGGGGACGGCGGGCTTCCGGAGGAGGTCGGTGAGGAGCGCGAACATCCCGGGGTCGACCTCCTCGCAGCTACGGTAGATGGTGAGGCGGCAGCGCTCGAACATGCCCCACACACGGTCCATGTCGGACACGCCGGACGCGTTGGCGCGGAACGCGCCGACCATCCCCTCGGCCTCGCTGCGTCGGCGGTAGGCAATTGTTGACTGGGACGGGATCCACCCAGGAGGGACGGCGAAGTCCTCCGTCGAGGTGCGCGGATGCGCGACGTTCGCCCGCCGCGGCCCCAGGAAGGCGACGAACGCGGCATGGACGATCATGAATGCGGCGCACGGCACGTTGTGTTCGTCGGCGATAGGCGGGACCCAGTGGTGGCAGAAGTCGTGGATGATCCAGTCCGGCCTCCTTCCTGCGGCGAGTGGGGTGGCGAGCCCGTCCATGGCCTTCTTAACGAGCTCGATCTTATCGGCCGGCACGTCGGCCGTCGACTCGGCGCCCTCCGGCAGCCCGTCCACGGTCGGCAACGGTAGTGAAATGAAGCGAAGGCGGGTGGACAGGTGCGGCGGCACGGGCGGGAGCCTGGCGAGATTCCGTGGCGTGGACACGAAGGCGACGGCATGGCCACGAGCGGCGAGGCGCTTGGAGAGCTCGAGGAACGGGATCATGTGGCCGAATGCCAGCCACGGGAACACCACCACCTCCATCCCGCCATCGCCGGCGACTGCGTTTGCTTCCATCGTGCGTTTGTGTGGTAGGTGGGATCGGCGGCGACAAAGGCGCGCGCGGCGGAGGTTGATCGGAGCAGGAGCCTGGGATGGCGAGCTGGTCAGTGGAGGATCGGTCAATCGATGGCGGGCGTATATATTCTGTTGGTCGCTGGCGGCCTTGCGCTTCTCGTGCCCGGTTTTCTAATAATCCGGAATCTATGCTCGCCATGCGTCATTCCGTTAACCACTGGTTCAGATTTCGTGGTTATGGCTAACCACTGGATTTGAAAACATTCAAGATCATTCCTGAGGGTGCTTTTTCGCAGAACAAGAAAAACAATTATTTGTAAAGGAAAGATTGCACTACTTGACGAATATTTTTGATATAGCAGTGACTCAGTGAGTTGTATAAAAATCTCAAACTATACGAAGGATTGATACTACTCCCTCTGTCCACCGATAGAGTACCAAATATCAAATACTCACCCCATTCATTAAAAGGAAGTTAAGACATCCATTTATGAACGGAGGACGTATTAGCTTAAGATGGAAAAGACTTACAATAATCTTTCTTAATATTTGAATTAGCAGACTAAAGGCTGCCATACATCATCCAGAGCTTGGCAAGGATTTGGCCTCCGAATCTCCGATGTGGTGACAAATGCCCTGACCATACAGTGGACTACCACTCCTTGCCCGTGCACGACATGAGAGTTGAGAGACTTGGAATATCGTCGGCGAGGAACACGGCGAGCGGGGCCTCGAGCCCGTCCATGGCCTTCTTGCCGAGCTCGATCTTCTCGGCCGGGACGTCGGCCGTTGACTTGGCGCCCTCCGGCAGCCCTTCGACACGCGGCGGCAGCAGTGAAAAGAAACGGAGGCGAGCGGACAGGTGCGACGGCACGGGCGGGAGCCTGGCGAGGTTCCGCGGCGTGGAGACGAACTGACGAAGGCGACGGCGAGACCACGGGCGGCGAGGCGCTTGGAGAGCTCGAGGAACGGGATCATGTGGCCGAACGACAGCCACGGGAACACCACCACCTCCGTTCTCCCGCCATCACCGGCGACGTCTGTTGCTTCCATCGTGCGTTTGTGGTCGTTGGGATTGATAGAGTATAGACGACGACAATGGCGCGCGCGTGCGGCGGAAGAGGATCGGAGCAGGTGCCTAGGGTGGCTTTGCTGGGCTGCAGCCGATGATCGTCTCCGATGGACGGGACTTGGCCAGCGTGTATATTCAGCGGGAGTTACCCAGGTTCAGGGCCCTCGAGTGAGGTAACACCCCTACTTCCTGTCTGTCTGTATTGATTGTGGAATATGTGGCGATTACAAGGGTCTAGCAAGAGTTCGATCTTGCTAGGGTTTTGGTGGCTATGGATTGTGTGTCCTTGATCGGTCGCCCTCCTGGCCCTTATATGGGGGGCCAGGTCTCGGGATGTTTCGTGGAAAAGTGTTCGGGTCTCTAGGGTTTTTCTATCGGGGGGTATAAATAGGCGAAAGGGCAACGTCGGTGGGTGCCCGTGGGCCCCACATCATGTGGCGGCGCGGCAGAGGGGGGAGCCGCGCCGCCATGTGGTGTGGCTGGCCTGTGGCCCCCCTCCATCTTCTCTTCGGTGTTCTGTATGCTTCTGGGAAAAATAGGGACTTTGGATTTTATTTCGTGCAATTCCGAGAATATTTTCTTAACAACTTTTCTGAAACAAAAAACAGCAGAAAAACAGGAACTGGCACTGTGGCATCTTGTTAATAGGTTAGTCCGAGAAAATGCATAAAAATGATATAAAGTGTATATAAAACATGTAGAAATTGATATAATATAAGCATGGAACAAAAGAAATTATAGATACGTTTGAGACGTATCAATAACCGATAAGTAACATCACACAGGATCTCTTTGGAAGAAGGGTATGTATAGCAGGTTGGTGGGACTGTTTTCAGATACAAAATTTTCAATTTTCATATTATGAGTTTTAAAACTGTTTGAGATGTGACGGGTGCTTAATATCACGTCATCACGTTGCGGTGTAGTTTTAGCCTCCCTTGTATAGTGTATAGAAAGGCCTCCAACTCTGGCCCAAACTAATCACTCATGTCAAGTTTAGGATGTCAATTTAACTATTTTGCAAGTCGACGTATCTTTTGCCTGTCAATTTCAAAGACCAATATTGCATTTCACATTTTTTTAATCTAGAATACACAACTTAATTAGCACTAATTTGATATCACATGAGTCAATAACCCCTTATAGCTTTAAAGTGAAACATGTCGTGTTTGAAACCTACAATTTTCTCTTACACCGGCTAAGGATCTATTTTCTTGATAAAACATGAATATAACATCATATAAGTTACAAATATGTTGAAATATCAAGTAATAAAATGTAAAGTTCATGTATGCATTTTACATGCATCAACATCCCCAAGCTTAACCAATACTCGTCCTCGAGTATGAAGGTGATAAAACTAACATGGACTTGGCATTTTATTACTATCAAAGGATATCAAAGATGATTATTATTGCTACATAGAGTCAAAGTATTCATTCTTAATAAGGAGTAGCAACATACAAGATATATTATCAAGTGATATCAAATATTCAAGACAAAGATGTTAAATGATAATGCACAAAGTGTAACATAAAAGAAAAGTTCTATGAACCAAATGAATGCATAAATGAAAAAGTAAAAAGATATCCTAGGTTGGTCATAGAGTATTCTTACAGAAATCTGAGTATAAAAGGTGGACACTTTGGAAACATAAATAAATAAGTAGAGGAATAACATGCAAGAGTATCATCTAGCTTCCAAATGCTTCAAATTAAGTTAATGTTTGCCATGTAGTTTCCATTGGTGTGAAGTTCTCATTACCCCTATCATAGCATCTTTAGTGATTAATAGTTGAAAGTGAAAGCAAATATGAGTTATGTGCTTGACAAAGTATGGGTCAAAAGCCTCATGCCCGTTGAAAACAAAAACCTTTCCGACTGGCTACTCAACTTGGGTCACAAAGCAAGTGAAGGTTACAGTCATCGTGAGTAAAAGTGGCATCATAGAGAGTATCACCCCGGGTACCCTTTGCCCCAGGACATGGAAGTGGGCACATGTCCAAATGACAAAGCAAGCAAACAGTGGACATCTCAACATCTCTTTCTTTTACAAATGTTTTTTTCTTGTAAATGCTTTTTCTGTTTGTGAGATGTATCATAGATTCCTCCACTATGGGTATGTTGCAAATTTTCACCATGGACCACATGGTTTAGGTTAGCCGTCACAGGTGTCTCTCTAGCCAATAATACCACTCACCCGAACTTACTAAGTTTCCATCTTCATTTCACGCAATGTTAGGCATCCATCACCAAAGGAACATGATATCAACTTTTATAAAGAATAAAGTGTAATGTTGAAAACTTTCCACGTGCCAGCACGTATGAGCTAGCTCCCAACCAAAGACCTTTGTCAAGCCCAAAACATCATAATTTTAATCACAATGGGTCAAGTTTATTAAGTGCAATAAAAGTAATGTGTGCATCAAGTTCGTGAGAGCTTTTAAACCAACTTTACCCATAACAATCTCAATAACATAAGCATCTTAATTTGGAAGCATAGATAAAACAATATAACATGGTAAACATACTTGGAATAGCATATTAGCTAATTGGTAGATATGGTGGACTCACTGGAAAACTTGGTTGAAGGTGTTGGAAAACAAGCTTTTTTACTTGTTGGAGTTTTTTGGCTAGAAAGAGGGAGAAAGTTGACCATCTAAATGCATGCATAAGTGTACATAGAGCTAACCATTTCATGTTAAACAAAGTAAAGCATCATTCAGCATATAAAACATGAATAAGAGATAACTCATGATAAGACACTTCCATATTAATACTCATTAACAAGCACATAAATCATGCAACTATATATATCTTTTTAAATCAACTCAAACATTCTCTTGCCAATATTTTTATAGCATCCAACTTAATTCAACCCAAACTTCCAGTAGCTCTCTCATAACATAAATGAAAAGTGGTGGTCTCAAACAAAAAACCAAACCAAAATAAAAAGAACAAAAAGAACGCTCCAAGTTTATGCGATAAAGTGCAATGAACGAAAAACAGAAGTTAGACGTGTGCAAACCGAGAGTATGTTGGTTCAGTGGAGTTGTATTCACATCCCCAAGCTTATGGTCTTCACCATCCTTGGGTATCTCTTGGTGCATCTCCTCTAATCCCTGTGAAAAAACTTCAAAACACCGTTTCTCCCATTTTTTTTCTGTGGGGTGACATTAGTAGGCACAAAACAATAGAATTGCTTGCTGTATGAAATCCTTAGACAAATATAAGAAACATTTAAAGAAAGTGTATAATGTTGTATTCCTTCTAATAAACTCAATTGGATAAAAAAGATTCAAGTTAAGAGCTTATAGAATGCATAAAACAAAATGGTACAGAATCTGTCCAGAAAATCAGGAGCAGCAAAACGTATTTTTTTACCCCACTTAAATATGTCGAAAAAATCTGAAAAAAATCACGCTTACATAGGGCTAAAAGTTGCAAATACAGTTCGAATTTCAGCTCATTCGAAGTTGAAGAATAGAAATGAAAAATCATAACGTGCATAGATTCGTGCTGGAATAAAATCTCCGAATGGAAAAAACAATTTTTCTAAGCCCAAATGGGTTAAACTTGGCACTTTATTAAAAATTATAGAACCTAAACTAAAAAACAAAGTCTCTTGGTACAGCAAGAGGACTCAACGAAAATCTCAAATAAAAACAACCGGGTTGCCTCCCGTAAAACGCTTCCTTTATAGCCATATAGGTAGGCTTACTTACTTGTTATCAAGATTGTTAGAGTGAGGTGGCTTGGCATCCCCAAGCTTGAATTATTGCACTTACTTGATATATGTAGGGTGAGCCTAGGGGTAACATCCCCAAGCTTGAGTGTTTGTCCCTCTTGATCTTTGTTCATCACCCTCAACTCTTCCACTTGAAATTCTCTTTACACAAAACTCAACATAAAACTTGATTAGAGGGGTTAGTGTCGCCGTAAATTAAATCCACATAGGTACAGAAAAGACATGGCATGAGTTGATTCCAAACATTAACTACTGTTACTATGGTTGTGTATTGCTCCTTGATCAAAAGAACCACACAAAACACAAGTAATGAGAGTAATGCAAAATAAAGACAGAATCTGTCAAAAACTGGACAGCCCGTGAAGAGTGAATTTTCAGAGGCACTTACGTTGCTCAAATAAGAAAACTTTGAACTAATGAAATGTGTATTAATAACTGAATATTGCTGTCGTAAAATATCAAGTCAAAATTCCTTTTCTGTGATTTTATACATTTTTTGCAGTAAAGCTCAGGAATCTGTTTCTGGACAGCCACGATAGTTTTAATGATGCTCACATAGGAATAAGAATTGAAATGTAAAAGAGAGCATCAAGAAGAAAATATCAAACACACTTAAGTCTACCCCACTTCCTATGCAAAGAAATCTTGTAAGAAAATAAATCAATATTCTTACCATGATCCATATGCATAAAAGTATCAATACTCTCCACACAAGTAAAATCCTTCTTATTAGTGATAGTGGGAGTAAAACATTCATGATCATCATTGTAATCATCATATATAGGAGGCATATCATAATCATAATAAACTTTATCCTCAGTAGTAGGTGGACTGAAAATATCATATTCATCATCATTTTTACTAGATGGAGAGGTTTCAAATATATAATCATTAGTAGCAAAAGGATTTTCAAACACCTCATCCCCCAGCTTAGAGCTTTCCACATCATCATTGGAAGGAATATGGATAGTACTAATAGTATAACAATTAATAACTTTATCATTTTCAGAATTGGTACCAAAAAGATTTTCAATATCAAAAGTAGTGTGCTTTTCCCAATCATGATTACTACTATAAGTAACAGGTGTAGGATCATCGTCGAATTCAGACTCATCATCAGCAGCAACTATAATAGGAGCAACATGTTTAGGGGAAGATACCGTTTCCTCTCTCTTTTTACTCTTCTTCTTCTTCTTCTTCTTCTTCTTCTTCTTCTTTCCCTCTTTAGGAGGGAGAGGCTTGAAAGAAAGCTTCTCCTCATACCTAGGTTTATTGTTAGAACCAATAGAAGAAACTCGGGAGGATTCCTCCTTTTCATTAATAATAGTAAAAAAAACATTAGTCCTTTCATATTTTGGTAAAGCCATTCCATCTTTTATAATATTTTGTATGTAAGTGTTGGCATGGCAATTATTAACACAATAGAGATAACATCCATGCAACACTCTATACATATCAAAAGCACTCATATCTAACGAAGAAGTTTTTCTTGATAACTCTTCACACCCCAAAAATAATGTAAGTTCATCATGTTGATTAGGAGTGATCATGTTATCACAAAAGTCTCCTGCAATATCCTTATTAGAACTTGAGCATTGAAATTCGAAATGACCCTCTTCATAGAAAAGTTCATAAATAAAAGGATAGGTGGCACAAACTTTTTCACCAAGATCTCTTAGAACCTTATACCAAGCTCTAGTATTTTCATTCCTATGATGGATACAATATTCATCTTCAATTTGATTAATTCCACAAGGTCTATGTATTCCACAAAAATTAACATGCTTATAAGAAATTGTATTTTCAGATGTTTAAGCACGTTTATTGCAATCATTAGTAACAATTTCATTTTCCATGCAAGTGTCTTTGAAAGTTTCATGATACAAGTCCCAATTTTCTTTAGGAATATTCATATGAGAAGCAAAGGTTTTACAACAATTAACAATAATTTGAGAATCAAGACCAAATTTAGCACTAAGCTCATGAAAACTAGCAGTTTCACTGAAAGACTTAATGCAATCATACTCATAGTTTATACCTGATTCTTTACCTTTGTCGTTCTCCCAATCTTCAGTATTGCGTTGAATTGTTTCAAGAAGATCCCATTTAGCTTCAACCTTCTTACTTGTGAAGGAGCCCTTTGAACATGTATCAAGATAATCCTTGTAATGACCTGAAAGCCTTGCATAAAAATTAGTAACAATTATTTCCTTAGGAAGCTCATGGTTAGGACATTTGAGTATTAAATTTTTTAGTCTTCCCCAAGCTTGAGCAATGCTTTCTCCATCATGAGGACAAAAATTGAAAATGTAACTCCTATCTAGTTGCACTTCATGAAGAGGATAAAATTTAGATTAAAAGAGAGATTTAAGTTGTTTCCAATTCGAAGGAGGATCATCCAGCAGCTTATACCACTTCTTTGTTGTGTCCTTAAGTGAAACAGGAAATAATTTCATCATAACATCTTCTCTTGATAAACCTGCAACCTCAAACAACTCACAAAGTTCTGTAATTTTCAACAAGTGATCATGAGGATGGACTGTTCCATCCCCTGCAAAAGGATCATCCTTAACCAAGTCAACATATTCTATAGGTATTTCAAAAGTAATACTTTCAGTAGGTGGATTTAGAATATCACAGGCATCATTAGAATTACCACATATGGGAGACAAAGCATTACTAAAGCAAATTTTCTCCTCCAAAGCTGGGGAACTAAAAAGATCATTTTCATATAAACTAGCTTCCCCAAGCTTAAGGTTTTCCGTAGCATTATCAATAAAGGTGTTCAAAGAATTTATACCAATAGTGTTACCACTCACATGATTATTATGCAAATAAATTTCCATATATTTTTTAATTTGCACCTCAAACACTTCATGTCCTAGCTCAAGACAGATATTATAAAGTTCTCTAATATTTTTGTTGTTTTCTATTTTATTTTAATTTTTGTGTTTTTGATATATATATATATAACTGAAAGTAAAACTAAACTAAATGCAAAACTGAAAGTAAACTAGAGTATATGCAAAACTGAAAATAAATATCTAGTGCAAATAAGAATAGAACCTTAAGCGCTACGCTCCCCGGCAACGGCGCCAGAAAAGTACCTGATATCCCCCAAGAGCAGAGGATCACTGTAGTACCTCTCAATGTGGAAGTAGGGTATCGATCCGCCGGAGCAAGAAGGAAAAGTTATCTATTCTCTACAACTAAAGTGTCACAAGTTTTAGTTGATTATGCACTAAACAAGTTTAAAGAACAAGATGGTTGTTTTAATGAATGGAAGTTTAATGTAACAAAACAAGAATGTAAAAAGTGTCCCAATCCTCTTCAATGCAAGAAGACAAGACAAAGGTTTTCTCTTATAGGAATGATGGACATGGGTTCGTGGGTTCACTCAATCCTCTCTCTCCCATCTATGGTGATTATCATGTTATAGATAAAGTACACACAATTGTCATGTTTTAATGGTAGTTTTTATGACGGCTATATGTCCTAAAACACATAGTTGAAAGAAATACTCATTTGTGTTGCTAGTGTCACCCTCGTAAGGCTAGCGTGGTTGCTGTCACACCCACATCATACTTCTCCCTTTTTACCCCCAGATAAAGGATGTTGGACGGTACTGTGTCACTCAATACCTATGCCTTCTGTCACATTGGCCATCCCGTACCCACTTACATCATACTTCATAATGGATAATATTCTAAACACTAGTGCAATGATTCATATTTCGTGTGCATGACCACAACTCTCTCATCTATCTACACTTGGTGGTGTCAATCACCTCATGACAAGGATAAACAAGGCATTATGCATAACTCAAACCATCACATGCATCATAGAATATCTCCAAAGTGTGACAAGCCATAAAAAATCCAACACAACGGTAAATGTATAACTAATATCATCTCACACCACAATATCCACCATAGGAATTACATAGATAGATCCATAATCATGCAAGGCACATCATATGGACTTCAACAATGATCATACATAGAGAGATTAGATCAAGTTACCACCACAAACCCAAAGTCCAAGGGGTGGACTACTCCCCCCTCATCATGATGTTGATGATGAACACGCCGGAGGGGGTGGAGCCCTCCGGAGGTGATTCCGGCAGCGTTTCCCCCCTCCGATCTTCTCCGGCGGCAGCCTTCTGTCTCTCTGTTTCGTGGTTTTGTGTTTCTCCGCCGCCGTGATGCGAAACTCCTCGGGGGACTATTTTTATAGCCGGTTTTAGGTCAAGACGAAGCCACGGAGACAAAAATGGACGGCATCGGAGCCACGAGGGGGAAAAGAAGGTGCTCCACGCGGCCAGGGAATCTGACCGCGTGGGACCCCCTAGATCCCAGCTGGTTGGGCTTCTGGTCTTCATTTTTGGCCATTGCATTCGTCTCAAAAATTCTGAACCGTGCTCTTTGGCCTTGCCCTTTTTGGAGTCCCGAAGCTCCCGGAAAGTCCAAAACACTAAATAAGATGTTTTCTGAAAAACAGAGTTAGAACCAAAAGAGGGGGGATTGTTTAGAAAATCCCCGAAATCGTTATAAAACATGAATATAACATCATATAAGTTGCAAATATGTTGGAATATCAAGTAATAAAATGTAAACTTCATGTATGTATTTTACATGCATCAACAATCATCAAGACTAAACTGGTACCGCGCAAACAGGCACCAAACGCCTGGACCCAAATCACTCCACTCTCCATGGTTCATGGCGCAAAGGCAGTACTGCCACCAGAGGTGACGTTTAATGCATCCAAAGTCGAAACATGCGACGAAGATAACACAAGCGAATCACTTGAAGACAAAGTCGATTTACTTGAAGAGGCGCATAACATGGCACTTACTCACACCGATGTTTACCATCAGGATCCCCACAAATACCACATTCGACGACCATGGACAAGATCATTCCTAGAAGGAAGCTTGATATTTCGACTGGACCAGAAGAAGGGGCACAAGTCTGCATATCTAGGAGAAAGACCTCTCATCATTACGGGGGACATCAATGGTGGCGCATATCGACTGAAGCACACACAGGCGGGAGAGATATCGCATAACTCATGGGATGTGGCGCACCTGCGTCGCTTCTACGCTTAGTCGTCCTAGTCAAGCAATGTAATAGAGCACAATGTCAAAAGGCCAGCCGGTTTCAGACGCGCTCTTTTCCTTACCAGGGTACCTAAGGGGACTGGAAGATTTTTAATGAGGCGGCTCGCTGGCCAATATATGAATAAAGAAAGATGTTCCTCCGCAACTTTTTCGCATACTTTATCTCATAACTCACCGCATTGTCACATTCCACTCGACAGGCTCGGGGGCTGGCCAAGTACATAAACACATACGTGTCTCAATTCACGCACCCCACTAAAAAATACTCGGGGGTTGAGCACTCGCGTAAAAACTTAACCATTCTCTTTCATACGCCCCACTCGATGGACTCGGGGGCTGATACCCACAAGTATAGGGGATCGTTGAAATCTTCGATGTGTAAGTAAAGTATCGATCCCACGAGGAGTAGAAGGTATAAGTGTTTATCCTTTCAAATAAGAGTGTCACTATTCTTATTATCTATGCACTAGACAAAGTAAAATGATGCAAGTGTTTTGGGTTTTTGGTGTAGAGTTTGCAATAAAGTAAAAGCTGAAAATAAAATATGACAAGTGAAAGCTCTCAAAGAGAGAAAGCCCAATCCTCTATGCAGCAAGAGGACAAGCTTAAGTGTGTGTTTCTTATAGGTGGAAAACGTTCCCAAGGGCTACATGGATTTCATGGCATAGATATTTCTAGAACAACAAGGTAAATATTTTGTCAAGTTTTAATCTTCTTTGGACGGAGCCATAGTTTAGGTAAAGCTAAATAAATAGACTAAACCCTCTTATGATGGATCATGTGGCCAAGTAAATGACTACACAAGAGTTATTAAGACATAAAAGTCCCACCATAGCATTACACTCCAAGGTCCCCGATATTAATCCCCTCCTAATGGAACTTTATGTATTAGACCATAGGTTTAGTTGTCAACTCCCAGGTCCTACCCAATCCATTACATAGTGTGATCACCTCATGCATTCCACAACATATGCGTGCACTCATATATTGTAAACCAAGACAATCATCAAAGATAAAGACTTGACCAAATACTCAAACATGTTTAGTGAAATCATTGCCAATCCATCCTATGCCCCCAGGAACATGAGAGAACTACTCACAACGCGAAGACATGATATGATTCAATGGCATAAGTGATACAACACAATCTGAAAATATAATCTCCCCACAAAACAATGACAAGTAGCAATTCACACACATGTAGAACAGTACTTAGACAATAGCTAGGGTTCGAACAATCTCAAACTATGAGGGGGATGAAGTGGATCACGGAGATGGTGATGGAGATGATGCTGGTCTTGACGGTGGTGTTGATGGAGACTCCGGAGGGGGGATGGAGGAGCCTTCTAGAGGTGATCCGGCGGCGTTTCCCCCCTCCAATCTTCTCCGGCGGCAGCCTTCTGTCTATCTGTTTCTTGGTTTCGTGTTTCTCCGCCGCCTCCTTGCGAAACTCCTCGGGGGACTATTTTTATAGTCGGTTTTAGGTCAAGACGAAGCCACGAAGACGAAAACGGACGGCATCGGAGCCACGAGGGGGAAAAGGGGTGGTCTCACGCGGCCAGTGAATCTGACCGCGTGGGGCCCCCTAATTTCCAGCTCATTGGGCTTCTAGTCTTCATTTTAGGCCCATTGCGTTCGTCTCGAAAATTCTGAACCGTGCTCTTTGGCCTTGCCCTTTTTGGAGTCCCGAAGCTCCCGGAAAGTCGAAAACACTAAAAAAGATGTTTTCTGGAAAAACAGAGTTAGAACCAAAAGATGGGGGATTGTTTAGAAAATCCCCGAAATCATTATAAAACATGAATATAACATCATATAAGTTGCAAATATGTAAGAATAAGAGTAATACAATGCAAAGTTCATGTATGCATTTTACATGCATTAGGGGCTCGTCAGTTACACAAAGGAAATTGGATAAATACACCCCACTCGACAGGCTCGGGGACTGTTCTTTACGTACTCTACGGCTATACATATTAATGGAGTGGGGTATCCTCATCAATACCCATAGTCGAGAACCTAGGGTTAGAGTTTAGAGGTAGAGAACGCGTAGTGTTAGTAGATCCGTCGGCTGACAAGCGGGAGTTACCCAGGTTCAGGGCCCTCGAGTGAGGTAACACCCCTACTTCCTGCTTGTCTGTATTGATTGTGGAATATGTGGCGATTACAAGGATCTAGCAAGAGTTCGATCTTGCTAGGGTTTTAGTGGCTATGGATTGTGTGTCCTTGATCGGTCGCCCTCCTGGCCCTTATATGGGGGGCCAGGTCTCGGGATGTTTCGTGGAAAAGTGCTCAGGTCTCTAGGGTTTTTCTGTCGGGGGGTATAAATAGGCGAAAGGGCAACGTCGGTGGGCGCCCGTGGGCCCCACACCATGTGGCGGCGCGGCAGAGGGGGGAGCCGCGCCGCCATGTGGTGTGGCTGGCCTATGGCCCCCCTTCATCTCCTCTTCGGTGTTCTGGATGCTTCTGGGAAAATAGGGACTTTGGCTTTTATTTCGTGCAATTCCGAGAATATTTCCTTAACAACTTTTCTGAAACCAAAAACAGCAGAAAAACAGGAACTGGCACTGTGGCATCTTGTTAATAGGTTAGTCCCAGAAAATGAATAAAAATGATATAAAGTGTATATAAAACATGTATCAATTGGTATAATATAAGCATGGAACAAAAAAATTTATAGATACGTTTGAGACGTATCAATAACCGATAAGTAACATCACAAAGGATCTCTTTGGAAGAAGGGTATGTATAGCAGGTTGGTGGGACTGTTTTCAGATACAAAATTTTCAATTTTCATATTATGAGTTTTAAAACTGTTTGAGATGTGACGGGTGCTTAATATCACGTCATCACGTTGCGGTGTAGTTTTAGCCTCCCTTGTATAGTGTATAGAAAGGCCTCCAACTCTGGCCCAAACTAATCACTCATGTCAAGTTTAGGATGTCAATTTAACTATTTTGCAAGTCGACGTGTCTTTTGCCTGTCAATTTCAAAGACCAATATTGCATTTCACATTTTTTTAATCTAGAATACACAACTTAATTAGCACTAATTTGATATCACATGAGTCAATAACCCCTTATAGCTTTAAAGTGAAACATGTCGTGTTTGAAACCTACAATTTTCTCTTACACCGGCTAAGGATCTATTTTCTTGATAAAGGAGGTTCTTATCTACTCAAACGTCACAGATACAACAACAAAAAAAAATTATACGGATCATGTGCATGACAACATGCATAACCCGCCAATATGAAGAAACTCGATGGTGAACACGTAGTCAGGCATAGTTTGACATTTTAGGAAAACATGATAAGGTGAAGATGGGCCAATCCAGGACTACTAAACTGCCATTCATGTGAGATGAAGTCCAGTCAGACATCTATGCATCTCTTGTTCTCCAATCAGGCATCTAGAAACAGAATTATCTACATATATATATATATATATATATATATATATATATATATATATATATATATATATATATATATATATATATAGGACATATTCATACTACTCCCGGGTGTAACTACACCCACGTGTGTTTGACACATGTATGAAGTATCTATCATACCGGGAGGTTAACATGTAGTATGGAGTATATAATGCTATTTTAGTACTATATATACTTCTTTTTTGGTAGTATGTAGAAAATTTCTACATACTTCTCTTTTATATGCACATATATCGATATTTCGAGTATATAGTGTAAAATATTATGACAGTTGTAATTTTTTCATGAAACTTGTTTTGGGGTATCTTAGATATAGTATATGAACATACTCAAACCGATAAAGTATGACAAATACTTCCGTAAGGTGGTATATGAGACGTGGGTGTAGTTACACCCGGGAGTAGAAACCATTTAACCTATATATATATATATATATATATATATATATAGGTTAAATGGTTTCTACTCCCGGGTGTAACTACACCCACGTCTCATATACCACCTTACGGAAGTATTTGTCATACTTTATCTATATATATATAGGTTAAATGGTTTCTACTCCCGGGTGTAACTACACCCACGTCTCATATACCACCTTACGGAAGTATTTGTCATACTTTATCGGTTTGAGTATGTTCATATACTATATCTAAGATACCCCAAAACAATTTTAATGAAAAATTTGCAACTGTACTAATATTTTACACTATATACTCGAAATACCGTCATATATGCATATAAAAGAGAAGTATGTAGAATTTTTTTACATACTACCAGAAAAGAAGTATCTATAATACTAAAATAGCATTATATATTCCATACTACATGTTACATACCTCCCGGAATGATAGATACTCCATACATGTGTGAAACACACGTGTGTGTAGTTACACCCGGGAGTAGTACGAATATGTTCTATATATATATATATATATATATATATATAGGTTAAATGCTTTCTACTCCCGGGTGTAACTACACCCACGTCTCATATACCACCATACGGAAGTATTTGTCATACTTTATTGGTTTGAGTATGTTCATATACTATATCTAAGATACCCCAAAACAAGTTTCATAAAAAAATTGCAATTGTTCTAATATTTTACACTATATACTCGAAATACCGTCATATATGCATATAAAAGAGAAGTATGTAGAAATTTTCTACATACTACCTAAAAAGAACTATCTATAGTACTAAAATAGCATTATATACTCCATACTACATGTTACATACCTCCCGGTATGATAGATACTCCATACATGTGTGAAACACACGTGGGTGTAGTTACACCCGGGAGTAGTATGAATATGTCCTATATATATATATATATATATATATATATATATATTCTACGTAACCATCCGTATAAACACTCTTAAGCCTCTAAAGGTGTGCAGCAGTGTCATCACTGCAAATTGGTATGCCAAACATGCAATCAGCATGACGTAGAAGCAGAGAATAGAAGATTATCCTAGAAATTCAATTAAGGTGTATAAATGGCAAGACACATCACCCGGTCTCCATCCGTGGTCTACCACCCGTCTAAGTTGTTAATGTGTGGGTACTAGAAGACAAATATAATTTAGGCCCCAATTGGTTCATCAATTTTTAGCTAAAACAGAGGGGAAATTTTACAGACCTTATTGATGCCACGCTAAAAATCCGTGCAGGACGGGCAGAAAATTCCGCTCCGTAATTTGCTACCTCCAATCCAAGCAGGCCCTTAATGGTAATCTTACCACCACGAGTGCCATTACTTAAAAAAAAACGAGACTAGCCAGCATTGCATATTTTCATAGATAGAATAAACGATAAACTAACTCAGTTGATCTTCGAGTACCATGAGTACCAACAGCTTGCTTGAGGTCGAAGCCAGCTGACTAATAAGAGCACAGGGTAGGAGGAAAAAGAACTCCGAGTATATGTATCCCAAACGTGCAGTCAGCTCGGAACGTAATCGGAGCAGAAGATTGTCCTAACAATTTAATTCAGGCGAATCAGTTGCCGTTCACGTCACCCGGCCTCCCAACTCCCCGTCCACCCTAGCCGCACCCACCGGCTTGGCGGCTTGCCGCCTGTGGGAGCTGCTACTTCCTCCGGTAGCAGCTTCTTTCTTTGGCCCGGTTTGTCTGAGCAGAATGAATGATGAAGCGAACCAACAAAATTCGGTTGTGGGTTAGCAGGCAGGCGCTTCTCTGAGCATTTTCGTGGCGCAGGTTTAATGGTCGCTATCGGCTATCTAATCTACGATTTCTTCCGGTCAACTGACCACGTCCGAACTGGACAAGAAGATCTGATGGACTCGATCCTCCAGGCTCCAGCTCGCTCCATGTGGCACGTTTGCATCCAGATCCACATCCCGTCTAGGCTAGGCTATAGCTTACTTTATTTTCTTCTAGAACAGTCTAGACTAACTTCAGTACTGCTTTTTTTTTTTGAGGGTAACTAACTTCAGTACTGCTGCTTTGAGTGGGTCACCAGTCACCACGTCCCCGTCACGGGCCTTATTTGGAGAGTCCGTAGTCCGTACCCAGCCGAGCGCTTGGCCCTACCCACCGTGGCCAGAACTCCGCAATGCCGTAAGCACACCCCCCCTCCCTCCACTTTATCACCTCCATTTTCCCGGAGGCGCGACAATACCCATCATGTGGAGAGCAACGTTCGCGGCTTGTGTCACGATGTCCAGCGACTCGACGGCGGCGATCTTGGTCTCGCCAGCGGCCTTCTCCGTCTTCACCCTCTGCCTTTTCTCACCCTGCTTTCGTGTCTCCTCGGCCCTCTTCTCCGCCGTGAGGGCCTCCTTCTTTTGCTTTTTCAAATCTTGGGGCTCGATCGTGAGCTCATGGATTAGCGCTTCTTCAAAGGCTAGGTGGGCGTTGAGGTCGGCGGCGGCGACGAGTGCGTCGGTCATGGGTAGGGCGGTAGTGAAGTGAGGTTTTTTGGGAGAGGAAAGGAGTCCCTCTGATGCGTGGGTCAGAGCGGATGAGATGAGGACACCCAGATGATCCGCTCGCGTCCGCGGCCAACGCACACCAGGCTGAAATTAGAGCTGGAGATGAGTTGCGTCGGACAGAAAAACGGGCCGATATCCGTTTGCGTCGCACCGTCGGGTCTTGAATTCGGCTTGTGCGAACACGAGTCATCGTGACTTATGTTCTTTTTTTTTGAGGGATACTTATGTTCTTCTAGAACAGTCTAGACTAACTACAGTCCTGCTGCTCGAGTTTTTTTTTTTTTTTTTTTTTTGAGATAAACCTGCTGCTCGAGTGGGTCACCACGTCCCCGTCACGGGCCTCATCGTCCGTACCCAGCCGAGATCCACGGCCCACTACCCATCATGGCCACGCCGTGTGGAAACACACCACCACTTGAGCAGTACGGGTACAGCCAGCCACGCAGGATCAAATAGGGGACAGCGCGTCGGACGGCGACACCCCCGCCCACGCAAGCTCGCACGCCAAGCAGCCCGCCTCGGCGCCCATAAGATCGATCCGGCTCCCCCCCTCATCCTCCTCCTCCCGCCGCTGCTGCTGCTGCTGCTTGATCGGTCACCGTTCCGGGAGGGTGATTTGGTTTGGATTTGGGTCCGTGAGGTGAGGAGGGAGGGGACATGGGGGCGCTGTCGCGGCCGGAGGAGGTGGTGGCGCTGGTGAAGCTGCGCGTGGCGGCGGGGCAGATCAAGCGCCAGATCCCGCCGCAGGAGCACTGGGCCTTCGCCTACGACATGCTACAGAGGGTCTCCCGCAGCTTCGCGCTCGTCATACAGCAGCTCGGCCCCGAACTCCGCAATGCCGTAAGAACACCCACCCACACCCCCTTCTCCTCCTACCAGTCCTCCGGTTCCAGAGCTTCCTGGAGCCTCGTGATCTGACGCGCCGGATTTGGGGGAACTTTCTGACACGCGGGCGTCCCCCGATGTTGTGCTTGTGCAGGTCTGCATCTTCTACCTCGTGCTCCGGGCCCTCGACACCGTCGGTAGCGCTATGCCCCCTCCTGCTGCCAATTGCGTTTAAAATCGTTTTACCGCGTCTGGCCTTCCCAGTCGTCTGTTAGTGCGATTTTGTGCAGTGATGTGTGGAGCTCATCAGTGCTTTCCGTTTTTAAGAGCAGCGCTCACTCTGACGATTACTACCACCGTGTGTGTGTGTGCAGAGGACGACACCAGCATCCCTAACGAGGTGAAGCTGCCCATCCTCCGAGATTTCTACCGCCACGTCTACGACCCCGACTGGCGTTATCTATGTATGTACAAGATCTCTCTCTGCTAAGAACATCCGAGTTTTTGTGATCTGTTACCGTGTTGATCTGACGATTTTTGGTCTTCAGGTGGAACAAACGACTACAAAGTGCTCATGGATAAATTCAGATACGTCTCCACGGCTTTCCTGGAGCTGGGTGAAGGGTAATCAATTTCTGTTCCTGAGTTCCACAGGGGTTGCTGTTTTCTCGACTTCCCTAGTTTCCAAGTTTGTGCTTTGGTAACTTGTTGCCTCAGACGGGTTGCCGTTTAGTCAAACTCTTCGGGAACAGGCCAATCACCGTCCACTCAGCACTGATGTCACTTAAATAAAATAACTTAAGACTTCTCTAAATGTGTTGCTTTCATTGGGTATTAGTGCCGAACTATGAAGTTTTGATTGATTTCACTTTCAGGTTGTGAGGGTGAATTAAAAAGTAAACAGCTCATAGTTAGTTACACTACAAGAGAGAATTATTTTGGCCAGATTGTCACAAGTGGACCAGACAGAACAGGGGAAAAGTTGAATAATGGGAAATAGCTGTGCATTGCGCCAAGGGTTCTTGTTTGTACTCGTTTATCATAAGCTCTAGAGCCATCCCAGCTTTTGCTTTTTGTGTTTGAGTTCTTCCAACTGGTACAAATGACAGAACCTCTCATATGTTGGTATCTCGCATCAAGCATTAAAATGCCATTTGAAAAACTAATAAAGTCCATGTTTGTGGAGGCCTTTTGATGCAATAGATACATTTTTTACCCATCCAACAGACAACAAGCCAAAGCTACAGATTCACTGTGTTACAAGTGACGCTATCTTTCACCTCATTTATTCCATCATATGAAGTTTATCATTTAAGTACAGGTAAGTTCATTTGAACCTTGCAGGAAATAACTATCTTCAACATGTTTTTCAGATATCAAAAGGCAATTGAGGAAATCACTAGGCGCATGGGAGCAGGAATGGCAAAATTCATATGCAAGGAGGTGTGTTAATATATATCAATCAAAATATTTGATCCCTGCACAGAATTAATATGAAGGGATTATCTATGTATAGATGTTCATATTTATTTTTGGTATGAGGTGGAGGCATTTTCATTTTAATCTGCATGGGATACTGTCTGTATTCCACTCTCATTATAAATTCTTGTATGGCATATATGGTACTCTATGGATTATTCGACTCTTTCCTCTGCCAAATTTCTGTAGCTTTTAAAATATCTGATACTTGTCAAGCAACATACTTAATTTCATGAATGAAAAAACCGAAAATGCGCTACATATTTAGTGGGTTGCCAGTAATACAATCAAATACTTGTGCCGGTATTCACTTGATAACCACACTTTATGCCCAAAGGAAAAAAAATGGTCATTTAGCCGTGCTACACTTCTTGGGCTACTAAATAGTTTGAAATTCCAGTTTTGGTCTGTCATAGCAATGTGCTAATGTGGTGGTAACTTTTACTCCCTCAGTTCCTAAATATAAGATTTTTTAGATTTTATCCACATTCACCTGTACACAAATGTATTTAGACATGTTTTAGTGTATATGTTCACTCATTTTGGTGTGCATCTAGACACCATGTATAACACCTAAAACATCTTACATTTAGAAACAGAGGGAGTACGGATGGAAGATGGTTGTGGGTATTATTTCCATTGATAAATGTAGCTGCCACACAAATAATGACAAATATTTTCGTGCATAAGAACTGCGACACAAACATTGCTTCTAGATGTCTTACTTGGGTCTAGCTAAAAGCCTAAAACCCGGGAAGTGAAGGAAATTTCTTTGGCGACACAGCAAGAATCATCAGTTAGCTCTCCGAGAAAGGAAGCATGTAGTAGACCAGGGTTTTGTACATATTTGTTTGATTAATTCGGAAAAACTTCATTTTGTAGGTTGAAACTGTGGATGACTATGATGAGTACTGCCACTATGTAGCAGGGCTAGTAGGCTACGGACTTTCCAGGCTCTTTCATGCTGCTGGGACAGAAGATCTGGCCTCAGACCAGCTTTCAAATTCAATGGGTTTGTTTCTGCAGGTATTTTCATTAGTATCATTTTATCTGTACTTCCACTATCATAATGAATTTAAACCTCTTTTATATTTACCCTGTAACTAATAGTTGGGCATCAATTGCAGAAAACCAATATAATAAGGGATTATTTGGAGGACATAAATGAGATACCAAAGTGCCGTATGTTCTGGCCTCGAGAAATATGGAGTAAATATGCTGATCAACTTGAGGTACACCGTACATCAATTCATTGGCTATATCAATTCCTCCTGAGTAGCTCCAGATATCATATATCCTGCATTGCAAATGATCACACATCCACAATTTTCTGTCTTGTGGGAACAAGGGAGATACATTGGAATCGTAAATGCAAATTTGCCCTGTTTCACCGGTTTAGGAAAATAATGCAAGTTGGTACTTTGCAGTTATCAAAATATATTTTTGAACAGTCAATAATGTAATCGAAATACCTAATCTAATTCATTTACATAATTTTGAAAGCCCTTAATTGTTCATCCTTTTTTCATCTATAATGACGCAATGTTTGTGGGTTACGAAATCAGGACCTCAAGTATGAGGAAAATTCAGAGAAGGCGGTGCAGTGCTTGAATGATATGGTGACTAATGCTTTGATCCATGCTGAAGATTGCCTTCAATACATGTCAGCATTGAAGGATAATACCAATTTTCGGTTTTGTGCAATACCACAGGTACACTATAGTCATTACCATTATTATTATAGTCTTCACATTCTAGTGGTATCGGTGAAACTTGTCATAGCTCGGCATAGATTTATGGTACTAGACATGATTATGGTAATTGAACCTTTTAACTGGTTCCTGGATGTAATTGGTGTCAGAAGATACCAAGGATTAAAGACAAGTTTCCCATATCAGTGTAATTGCCGTATTGTATTACACCATTGAGGCAATTAGTAATGATAAGTTTTAGGAAAGGGTACGATGTTGTTACTTTTAGGGTTTATGTGTTACCAATGCAATTTTTCTTTTGACTAGTCATACTTTCTTGTTTTCGTATAGATACTCAACATTCATAATATAGCTACTTGGCATAGTTCTCATCAATAAGTGAATGTCTTTTACAAATTGCTATCCATTTTACGATGTCACTATTTGATTGGATTTTCATGGCTGAAGTGGCCTTCCAAATATTTCATGTCTGTTTGTTTCGTCTTTTCAGATAATGGCAATCGGGACCTGTGCTATTTGCTACAATAATGTGAATGTCTTTAGAGGAGTTGTTAAGATGAGGCGTGGTAAGACATATCATGTCACTTCAAGTTGAAAAATTCTACTAGCCTTCATTTTGTATATAACATTTGGAGTATATGCATTTTCTGGGCATATTTTTATATAGTGAGGAATTGATCAATTATACAACAAATCACATGATGGACTGCTTTGATGGCCCTTGGCATCAGAAAATACATTTTCCATCTTTTTGTTTGATGGTAATTTGCTCTTTATTTAATTTGATTTGCAAAGTATCGTAAGATCTACTTAATGAATTATTGTTCAGTAGTTAAATTACAGTCATACACACTTGAATTTTGGTTAATATGAGAAAAAAACATGTTATGCATTTGTTGGGGGGGGGTGTTTGGTCAGGAAAGGTGTGCAGCTTTTGGGCAGTTTGTGGTTATCGGTTCTCAGACAGATGGGTTCACAATGGTGTAGAACAATCTCAGATTTCGTTATCAGATTAGAGCAAGGAACAAAGTATAGTTTGTTCTTTAAGGGGTTATTATCCCCTTAACCAACTTTTATTTTGTGCTGCCAATTAATAATTTGCATGTTTCATGTCTCCTTTATGTTCCTTCTGACCTGATTGGTAGCTTCACATGTACTGCTTATCTCTCAGGGCTCACTGCACGAATAATCGATGAGACAAAATCAATGTCAGATGTCTATTCTGCTTTCTATGAGTTCTCTTCATTGCTAGAGTCGAAGGTATGCTCTCGAATGTTTATCCAAAGAAACATGGAGTCTAGTCTAGTATACATACAATACAAGATTCTGATTTTTTTCGTGTACATGTGAAAGAAATTATATTATTTCCTATTACGCAGAAGTGAAAAATACTTGAAATCATTTTTCCAGCATTTTTTCGAGACAGTCCTGTAGTTTTATGAATCACATAGATTTTTTATTTTTTACCTCAGGAAGCAATAACTAGGTACTGTCACTTCAAAATGATGTTGTGTTTAGCTTTTAACTTTATGCATATTCATGACCATCTGATGGTTTTGCTCCAAATGGCCATGTTTAGCCAATCTTATTGTTTCTTGACCCATGATGCTGCTAGTGATGGGCCTTTGAAGGCGACCTTTGTTGTTTTATAGCTGTGACTTTGTGTGCATAATATGTTTGGGCGGCATGTCTAGATTAATGATAGCGACTGAGTTGCATCTTGTGACTTTATGCATAATACGTGTGGTCGTTATTTCCAGATTGATGACAACGACCCAAGTGCTGCGCTAACACGGAAGCGTGTAGTTGCAATAAAGAAAACTTGCAAGTCATCCGGTTTGCTGAAGAGAAGGTTTGTCGATGACTTAGAGTTGTACTTTGCTTCTATTGTCTTCAGCTTCACTGATTGTCTTTGGTTCTACAGGGGATATGATTTGGAGAAGTCAAAGTATAGGCATCTGCTGGTGAGTAGTACATCTATAAGCTGAAAAATCCCGCTGGTTTTCTGTTTTATAAATTTCTCAAACTGCCTATTTGAAATCCTCAGATCATGCTTGCGCTTATGTTGGTGGCTATTATCTTGGGTGTGCTGTATGCCAAGTGATTCGGTCAACATGGCCCTGGTACAGTTATCAATTTTATGTAACAAACTGACATATTTCGTCTGTAACTTTCAGTTTGAAGAAACTTTACAACGCTGATTCAGAATTACATTTGTGTAGGTTTCACATGTCTACCTGCTGACTGCAGATGGGGATATGGTTCCATGTAGTATTGTGTGCCATGTTAATTCTTTTGTTTTTCATAGTTTTCCTTGTCGAGTAGGTTGTTTCTACCTATGAAGCTATTTGAATTTCTAGTAACTTGTAACATGTATCCTATACAAATTTTGCTGTAGCGCCTTTTTATGACGCTACTAACTGCATTCTGTGAATCGATGACTTGTACATGTGATGATATAGTATCATTCGAAGTGCTACTTTGCAATTTCATCATAAACAGCTTGTGGCTAGGCTTTGATCAAATCCTCAACAGTAGCTGACATGTCTCTTTTCCTTACCTTAATCCTTGAGAGTGCTCATATAATCATTAGTGCCACGGGCCTTGGCTGTTCGCGGTTTAACTGGCAATCAATAGGATTATACACTTAATAACTTCAAATATTACAGAATCTGTTGTCAGATGGTGGTCAGATCTGCACACCGTCATGCAGATCCTCCTATCTGTCGTGATGGAAACTGCGTCAAATGATGATGTGCTCAGCGGTGTTAACGAAGGGCTGAACTTGTGATTTAATGGAATTGTATATCTTCACGAAATAGTTTTTTCTATCGTAAAGAAACGAAATCACCTACTTGAAATGTAGCAAATAATTAATTAAGTTTGATTGTGCCATGGAAAGCTCACCTAAATACGTTAGGAATGTGCCCAACTCTTGCGCCACAAAAATGCTTTCCAAGACACGACTATTGTTGGTGACTTTTAAGCGATGTCTAACCTTAACCGTGGCGTAAGCGTGTGACTTCACGTTTAAAAGTGTCTTGTAACATTTGTTCACAAAAATGTCACGTGTATGCTTTTTGTGACGCAATTATTGTATATCTTCAAGAAATTGATTTTTCGTAAAGAAACGAAATCCTGCTTGAAATGTAGCAAATAATCAATTAAGTTTGATTGTGCCATGGAAAGCTCACCTAAATACGTCAGGAATATGCCCCACTCTTGCGCCACAAAAACGTTGTGTGTGTGCTTTTCAAGACACGATTGTTGTTGGTGACTTTTAAGCGATGTCTAATCTTTACCGTGGCATAAGCTCGTGTGGCTTCACGTTTAAAAGCATCTTGTAACGTTTGTGTCACAAAAATGTCACGTGTATGCATTTTATGACGTAATTATTGTGTCTTCCAACGTTTGCACCAACGTCGTGCGCTTACCACGACGTGAGTATTGTTGGTGACTTCTAAGAAATGTCTAACCTCAACCGTTGCATAGGCGTGTTCCACATTTAAAATCGTCTTGTAACGTTTGCGTCACAATGACGTCACGTGTGCACTTTCCACGGCGCGACCATTGTTGCTAACTTTTAAACAGGGGCGGACGACAGGATTCACATATAAGGGGGGCCACATGAGATAATCTAGCCATAAGGGGGGCCGGCTAGCATAATTGAGGCTGATTAGGCAGCTAAATCATGGCTAAACCATAAAAATCTGCTTGCTGCACGCTGTCATAGGGGGGGCCAGGGCCCCTGCTGGTCCCCCCTAGCTCCGCCACTGCTTTTAAACCACATCTAACCTCAAGCGTGGCATAGACACGTGGCACGTTTAAAAGCATATTGGAATGTTTACGCCATAATAACACCGCCTCTGCAATTTCTATGACACAATTACTTTTAAACGATGTCTAACCTCAACCATGGCATAGGGCGCATGGCTCCACGTAAAAAATGTCTTGTAACATCTTCACGTGGCTCCATGATTATAACATCTTGTAACATCTACCTTGTCATAGTAACCTTACAAGTAGAATATTATGTGGAAAATTTACTGGAACCGTTTACCCGCCGGTGCATTTTTCAACATTGATGTGTGCTTTAAGATTGGTGGCGTCGTAGATAAGATCATATGATACATCTGGGACACAAATCTTAGAGCTTGCATCTCCCGAAAAAAAGGCATTATTGGTTGGCATCCTTCTCTACTCACTCCATTTCACAATATAATATGTTTTAGGTGTAACATATATTGTCTAGTTACACACTAAAATGAAGCATGTCTAGGTACATCTGTCACTAGGATGCAATGTCGTCGACCCTCCTACCTCACTTCCTTCTTTTTAACAAAGCCTGCATCAAGGTAGGGACCCTCGATTTCGCCTTCAATGGCCATGACGAACGAGATCTCAGGTAGAGGTAGTAGACACGTTCGAATCTTAAGTCGATATTTTAATGAGGAGATTAAGTTCCCAATGATGATGTTCTTAAGTAGGCAAAAGCTAACAAATTGTCCTCGCTTAGTCGCTTACAAAATAATTGCAATATTGCATACAAAATCCTGAAAGTAATTACACTGTGGAACACATGACGTCCCTCGCGTCGTCTCGTTGGACGACTCGGGGGAACCTGCCGCCCCAGCCGCCGGATCCCTCTCCTCCCCTCCAACTTCCCCGCCACCGCTGGAGGAGGTCGTGGATGGGCGGCGGCGGGGCGTCCCTGCTTTTTTCTAGAAAACCTAAGCACCGCACTATTCACTGAGCCCTTCAGTTCCGATCTGATCTAGATCATCACCCGCCGGCGGCCGTCCGCGTCTGCACGCACGAACATGGCAAGCAAGTCTACGGATCATGCCAGCTCGTCTGCGTGCATGTGCATGAGCCACGATGCATGCAGCCACAAATGCAAATGCTCGTGCGTTGCTGCCCTACGTACAGCTCCGTTCAGATTGTAAAGCCGGAAGGCCAGCGACCTGCCAAATCCAGAGTCTGCGATGCAGGAAGGCAGTGGCCAGGCCAGATCGTCGGAGGCCTTGCGGTAATGAAGCGGCGGACTGTGCCCGTGCGGCCGGCTCGATCTCCTCATGGCGTTGCTTGTCGCCTTACAGGCGTGGCGGCCAGGACTGATCTGGTGGCTATTTCAGATGTCTTGCGTCTATTCTCTTTGATTTGGTCGGAGTGTCTGGTTTTAGAATGTTTCGTCGACGATTTCGTATGGACGTTTATATCTAGAGATTGCTGCTTGGGCGCGTCGAAGAGAGCGGCACGAAACTTTGCTTAAATACATGATGAAGTCAGAGACGGAGAATATCATGTAAGCTAAGGTTGGAGGACTAGTAATGACGATTGGAGCATTGGCGACGATGAGGAACAGTCTTAGAGCTTCTAGCATCAGTTATGTAGGTGGGGCGACAACACAAGTGAAGTTTAAAGTCTTAGATAGGGTTGTTTTCATAGTTTTTGGATATTTGAAATTAGCCCCGATCTTTCCCAAATCTTGGGCCCGCCACTGAACATATCCACGATATTAATATAAGTATACACTTTATTTATCTAAAAAAATGATACAACTAGAAAGAAATTAGGAAGAGCTAATAAATTATGGAATCCTTGACGCATGAAACCGAATTTAACCTTGTTCACTTCTTGTTCCGAGCCTCGAGCCTTTCTCGAATTTTCTGGGTTGGAGCAAACGACGGGCTAGGCCGGAGCCACATGATTGAATCGTAGGTGCCAGATCCGGTAGGATCGGGAACCAGACAGTGGATGAGCTCAGTTTCACCTTGACCAAAGTTATGCCTATAAACAACGCGGCCAATCCCTCCCCGACCCCGTGTCGCCCCTCCTGTGGCGACCCGGGGGGCAAACCCTAAGCGCCGCCGCCGGCCACCCCCAACCCCCCTCCTCCTCCGCCGCTGCCGCTGGCCCTTGCCGCAGTGGCGGCGCCCCCTCCGCTCCCAAAAACGGCGGCGTTGGGGGAAGTCCCTGGCTCCAGCTCTAGGCGGCGGCGACGAGCTCCGGTGGTGCAGGGCGGCGCCCGGCTCTGGGAAGATGCCCTATCTCGCGGTGGCGGGGGTGGTCTCCGGCGCGCTGGCAGGGTCGCGGAGCGGGCCTCGTGGCTGCGGCCGCTCCTGCTCTGGCCGTCGGTCCTTGGCGGCCCGATCTGGGCTCTTGCGGGCTGCGGCCAGCGTTGGCGTTGGCGGGGTGGCCGCGGTGCGCCGAGGCGGCGCTCCTGGCTACGGCGGCGGCGTCCTCCTTCTCCAGCGCTTGGGGAGGTCGGCCAGTGGGTGTGGCCGCCATGGAGTTTGGCTCCCGCTTTGCTCTGTGGCGGTACCGGGGTCTGTGGTTGCGGTGGAGATCTGCGCGGCGGCGATGGTCTTCGGTCCGGGCGCGGTGGCGGCTGCTCGGTCTAGAGCAGTGGTGATGATCCGGACGGCGGCTTTCGTCGCGGCGACGGGGAGCCTAGGCGTTGTGGCGTGTTGGCTGCTGGACCTCGCCGCCCGGTTCGACCGGCTTCGCTGAGGACATCGCGATATCTTCGTCGTGTTCGTCGGTTCGGTCGTGGTGGGTGTCCGTCGGTGGTGGTGGCGCCCGGATGCCGGGGCGGCGGCCCCGGATGGTGGTCTTCATATCGCGCCGAGCCAGGAGGAGGCTCTGCGGGAGGTGGACCTGGGCCCCGGCGCCTAGTTCCGTTTCGTGGCCTCAGATCGTCGGGCGCGTGGGGCTGATGATCTGTGTGCGGGATCGAGATGGTGGTCTGGCCGGTCCTTGAGGGCGGTTGCGGGGTGTGCGATACATCGGCGGGCGAAAGCCTTTGCCCTGGCTGTCGGCCTGGGCCGACGACGGCAACGCCCTCGGGTGTCGTTTCCTTCTTGAAGGCGTCGTCGTGTCGGTGCTCTCGCTGCTTCGTCCGGGTTCTCCGGGGGAAACCCTAGATCCCGCTAGGGATCGGGCGGGGGTGGCGCTCTTGCGTCGCTTGCCTCTTGGGGCCTCGTCTTGGATGTTCCACCGGCCTGAGGGGTATGTGGAGTGCTGGTGGTTGGCGGCGGCGATTTCTTCGTCTTCGGTTAGGTGGTGCGCGGCCTTGGGGCCGGCGTGGATGTCGGAGCAGCGGCTCCGGATTTCGTCTTGCGTTGAGGTCGCCTCCGCCGTGTTTTGTGTCGGCTATGGTTGCTAGGGTGACATGGCCGTCGACTTGTTTTGGGGCGTGGCCTTGTGGGCCGGCGTGGATGTCGGAGCGGCGGCTCCGGGTATCTCCTGGCGTTGAGGTTAGCCTCCGCCGTGTTTTGTGTCAGCTATGGTTGCTAGGGCGACGTAGCCGTCGACTTGTTTTTGGGGCGTGGCCTTGGGGCCAGCGTGGTGCGTTGTGTTGTATGGTTTTCGGCCGGTTTCCGTTATAAACTGTCCAACTCTTTTTCGACTTTATCAATCAAAGGCATTGCCGAGGTTCGAAAAAAAAAAGTTATGCCTATACACGCAGCGTCCATAGACAAAGAAGGCGCATGCGGTTCCTGAATCCACCTCTGTAGCAAAGCTGGCGGAAGTCTCAAGGAGGAAGACACGGTTGCCCAAGCTCCGGCGGTCGCGAGCTACCCAACGCATCTTGCCACTGCCGCCGGCCGGTTCTTCCTCCAGCGCGTGCACCATCACGTCAAAGTGGAATGGACGATGGCGACGCACCATGACGGATGCCCACAAGAACTCTCCACGGGACGCCAATACGTAGTTGCGAACAGGAACATAATCTGGATCCTTGCTTGCTTCCAACCTCGACACGAGCATGCCGCCGCCGCCGCTAGCTTCAGTGTCCGGCGTTAGGACACACCAAAAGTCCCCGACCGTCCCGACTAGGATCTTCCCGTCGTGGTATGCGGCACGTGTATGCTTTATTAAGAATAAATTCAGCCTCTCTTTCACGACCGTCCACGCCGCATCGCCGGGACGCAGGGTGGCGGCGATGAAGTCCGGCCGTGACGGGACCGAGCGGCTATCGGAATCGAAGTTGTAGAGGAAAACCGTACCGTCGCCGTAGCGGATGCCGCGGAAATTCTCACACGACCGCCTGATCGCAGCGTCGTCGTCTGGGAAGGGAGGCAGGCGGACGACGGCTCCGGTGAGATGGTCGATGAGCCTCGGCGGGCTGGGACTCGCGACAAAGAGCAAGGCGGCGCTGCCATCCCCGGTAGCCACCCAGTTGGTGCGGTTGGTGCCTGGTTCGCGACGCGGCTTTTCGAGGACGACGGAGTGGCTTGGCCGGCAATCCGGTGTCTGGAAAGAGACGACGGAGTGCACGAGGACATCGTTGAGCGTCCCGAGAACCCACGGTAGGCACGCGGTGTGGGTCGCCGCTGGAGCAGGTGGCGCCGCCGCATCACGCCACGGCCGGCAGACGGCATTGTTAGACCAGCCCCTTGCCGCCGAGTAC
Source organism: Poa annua (assembly GCA_026929855.1). Taxonomy (NCBI): domain Eukaryota; kingdom Viridiplantae; phylum Streptophyta; class Magnoliopsida; order Poales; family Poaceae; genus Poa; species Poa annua. The sequence continues at coordinate 13,078,542 of CM049434.1, read as the reverse complement.
TTTCCGGCGAGCAACGACGAACCTCCGGCGAGACGTGTACTGCACACACGATAGCTAACAAGCTACTCCGATCAGTACGATCGATCAGAGCACACAACCCGGGACACAATTGCTGGGAGGATCGATTTGTTTTGCTAGAGGTGCGTATCGCACCTCTCTCTCTTCTTACTTTATTTTCTTTTCTCAAATCGATACAAGATCACAAGGGTAGGCCTAGCTTATATACACATACAAGTTAGAGAAACCTAATCCTACTCGGTGACCTATTCCTATACGTATACTATTCGGAGACCACTTCCGAACTGGATACGCACACGTTGCCTTACCGGCTAACGATCGTGCTTAATGCTAACAATCACCCCCCTAAGCACGACGTGCCTTTCTCTTCCTCCTAGGTGCCAAATACGCCGGTTGCTTTGCGTAGGTATTACCCTCGGCATTTCTTTTACTGCTTCAGTCTTCATCATCGACATTACTTTCGTTGTTCCTCGAGACTTACATGACATCGACATTGCTTTTGTCGACTCATCTGTACTCCGACGACGACCATTCTTTTCTTGGACGTCTTCAAACATCATCTTTGCTTCGGTGCTTTTGAAGCAATCTTCTGTGTATTTTATCGACTTCATCTCCGGAATAATTACCTTGAACAAATGTAGCCGTGCAAGATACACCTCACCTTCATCTTGTTCCTCTACCTTATCCGAGTCTTCAAATTTCGCCGGTTCCTTGATGAGCAAACATTGCTTTTCGTGCTTCATCTTCACCAGATCATCCTTCCTCGGATAGCAATCCAACATATGTTGAATATGTCCTGGTGTCGGTAGTCGTTGCATCCGCTCAAGTGCTTTTAGAGTCGGTGCGACAAACTCTTCTGCGCCCGACGACGCGATTACCTCTCCTGCGTGCGAGGCTCCTGGCGAAGCTTCCTCTCCACACGCTTGTTCTTCTGGCACGAACAGAGAAGGACCAAGGCTGTCCCCGTCCGGCCACTTTGCTGGGCTGCTTAGCCCACCTCCCTTTTCTGGACCTCCTCCTAGCGAACTTCTTCCTTTCGCTTTGCTTGTTTCTGGGCTGCTAGACCCTTGCTCTGTTTCTGGCCGAGCCGGCCTGTTTGCTGGTTCTTCTGCGCGTAGAGGTGTCGACGGGGTTCTCTTCTGCCACACGACCTCGCGCCTCGCTGTTGGTGTGTTGCCTTTTCTTTCGGCAACTGGTCCTTTGCCATGCGACGTGACAGCGCGCCGCACTCCGTGGACCTCTGACACCACGTACGTCTTCACTTCTTTCCCCTGCGACGCGATAGCATGTCGTACTTCGTGGACTTCTGGCACCACATATGCCTTCATATCTTTCCCTTGCGTCGTGTCACCACGCCGTGCTTCATGGACTTCTGGCGCCATGTACGCCTTCATACCAGTAACATTGACATGATTTGAATCACCTTCCGTGTCCGTAGCATCGACACGAGGTTCCAAAACTTGAAGGCAAACTTTATCTTTCACAAGCGTGTCAGTTTCTTTAGCCACCACTTGAAGAACTGGATCATACTCGTCCACCAGTTCGCACATCAAGTGCATTGGACTATCATCTCCTTCCTGGGCCATGAGAGCCCTTTGCTTCGATTGTTTCCAGCAATCAGACTTGAAGTGCCCGAGTTCTCGGCAGTTATGACACCTTACTTTCTTTATGTCAAACTTCCTCCTCGGCGGAGTGTCCTCCTCCTCCTCTTCTTTTTCATCAGTGTCCTCTTGCTCATCATCATCTTGCTCAGCAAAGTACTTTTTCGCTGGACGTTGTTTATCCTTCTTTTTCTTGCTAGTGGATTCTCCTTGCTTTTCTTTCGAAAGAGTCATCCACTGTTGCTTCGTGAGCATCAAGTGCTCGCTCTTCTCTGGATCGCCGAAACTGAGCCGAACCCTCTCGTCGTGTGCCTTGAACCTTCCGACGAGATCCTCTATCGTCAGAGTATTCATATCAACACACTGCTCAATCGACGTCACGATCTGCATATAGCGCGCCGGTGCGGCACGCAAGAACCTTCTGACGTTCTTGATCTCATCCAACTTCTCACCATATCCTGTGATTGCGTTGATGAGGGTGACGAAACGGGCGGCAAACTGATCAACCGTCTCGCTTTCCTCCATCTTCAAATCCTCATACTTCTTTGTCAGGGTTTGAAGAAGCGCTTCCTTCACACGGGTATGACCTTGGTGGAGGATCTTGATCGTCTCCCATGCATCCTTCGCCGATTTCTTTCCGACAAGGTGCTGCATCACGTCCCTCGGCACGACGGAATAGAGCGCCGTTAACGCCCGGCGAATCCTTTGTGTACTTCGTGCCCCCCTTGACGTAATCGTTACCGTCGGGGTCGACGGCCTCCCAGATTTCCTGAGCTTCCATGGCCACCTCCATATTGATGGCCCATAGCCCGTAGTCCTTGCGATCAAGGCGCGGATACAAAGCCGCCCCCACCGCCTCCATCGCCGGTGCCGATACCGAGTTCTCGCCATACTTCACCATCGCCATGATCTTCTAGTACTTTCAGAAAATCACGGACGAATCTGACCAGGCTCTGATACCAATTGTTAGACCAGCCCCTTGCCGCCGAGTACTTTCCGGCGAGCAACAACGAACCTCCGGCGAGACGTGTACTGCACGCACGATAGCTAACAAGATACTCCGATCAGTACGATCGATCAGAGCACACAACGCGGGACACAATTGCTGGGAGGATCGATTTGTTTTGCTAGAGGTGCGTATCGCACCTCTCTCTTCTTCCTTTATTTTCTTTTCTCAAATCGATACAAGATCACAAGGGTAGGCCTAGCTTATATACACATACAAGCTAGAGAAACCTAATCCTACTCGGTGACCTATTCCTATACGTATACTATTCGGAGACCACTTCCGAACTGGATACGCACACGTTGCCTTACCGGCTAACGATCGTGCTTAATGCTAACAGGCATGGAAGCGGGCGACGTCGACGGCGTCTTGCAGGCGGCCAGCGACCTCGAGTAAGAGATCCGAGGGCAGACCGGTCCACGGGCTGGCCTTGGCAGCGGCTGGACCCATGCCGGCGACGGACTGCAACGCGCACGGTCTAGGGAAATTAAGAGATCGAGGTAACCACGTAAATAGTCGCCTTGAGCAGTCTCTCTCGCTCTCCTCCTAATCCTTTCCAAATTCCTACTAGTAAAACACATGGACGCCTGCGTCAGGATTCTGGACTCTGGATTGATGGATGTTATGCGTATGATGTTGGGGGAACTGGCTCAACCCTCTAGGGGTGGCCTATCACATGTATTTATAGAGGGTACCAAAGGTACGTTACAATATACACGTACAGATACAATAGACAGAAGCTATACAATCTAACACCCTCCCTCAATCTTAGCCACTTCCTAAAGAATCTAGAAGAGTAAGATTGCGCCTACAGGCCTCGAACTGTGGTAGAGGCAATGGCTTGGTAAAGATGTCTGCAAGTTGATCTTTCGAAGATATGAACTTGATCTGTAGTAGCTTCTGAGAAACACGTTCCCTTACAAAATGATAATCAACTTCGATGTGTTTCGTTCGAGCATGAAATACCGGATTTGCAGAGAGGTAAGTAGCACCGATGTTGTCACACCAAAGGATAGGAGGCTGCGGTTGGGAAATCCCCAATTCTTGAAGCAAAGACTGTACCCAAATGAGCTCAGCAGTGGCATTGGCCACAGCCTTGTATTCAGCTTCAGTACTGCTACGTGAAACAGTAGCCTGTTTCCGAGCACTCCAGGCGATCAAGTTAGGTCCAAAGAACACAGCATAGCCCCCCGTGGATCGCTTGTCATCCGGACTACCAGCCCAGTCCGCATCAGAGTACGCCGAGAGAACCCCAGTGGGGTTCGGCCGAAGATGCAGCCCATAGGAGACGGTGATTCGAACATAGCGCAAGATGCGCTTAACAGCAGACCAATGAGGCTTGCGAGGTGTCTGAAGATACTGACAAACTCTGTTGACAGCATAGGAGATATCTGGTCTCGTGATCGTCAAATACTGTAAGCCACCAACAATACTCCTGTACTCCGTAGCATCCTCAGAGGACAGAAGCTCACCATCAACGGAGGTGATCTTGTCAGTGGTAGACATAGGCGTGGTAGTCGTCGCACACTTAAGCATCCTAGCCCGCTGCAACAAGTCCAAAGAATACTTCTTCTGCGTCATAACCAGACCATCAGAACGAGAGGCAACCTCCACACCAAGAAAGTAGTGAAGTTTCCCAAGGTCTTTGACAGCAAAATCAGTACCGAGAGCACGAACAAGAGCATCAGCAGCAGACGTGGACGAACTGAGCAGAATAATATCATCTACATAGACCAGCAAGTACATAGTGACCGCAGGCTTCTGGAGAAGAAAAAGTGAGGAATCAGCAGTGGATGGTGCAAAACCATGAGCACGAAGAGCTGTCGCAAGACGAGCATGCCAGGCACGAGGAGCCTGCTTCAGACCATAAAGCGCTTTGGTGAGACGACATAGATAGTCAGGACGATCAGGATCAGAAAACCCAGGAGGCTGCCGCATATAAACCTCTTCCTCCAATAAGCCATGAAGGAAGGCATTCTGCACATCAAGCTGACGAAGAGACCAACCTCGAGTAACTGCAAGAGATAGAAGAAGTCTGATAGTTGTAGGCTTGACCACTGGACTGAAAGTGTCTTCATAATCAAGACCATAGCGTTGCCGGAACCCTCTGGCAACAAGACGCGCTTTGTAGCGCTCAATAGACCCATCAGAATGCTTCTTCACCTTGAAAACCCATTTGGAATCAATGACGTTGACCCGAGGTGGTGGAGGAACGAGAGTCCACGTCTCATTGCGTATAAGAGCGTGATACTCCTGCTCCATGGCCTCTCTCCAATGCGGAATACTCATAGCAGCCTGATACGTGCGTGGCTCAGAAGACGGATCCGCAAGTGCAGCGGTCATGCAAGCAGCATACCAGGCGACAGTACCATCTTTGCGGTCTAGAGGGCGAAAGATACCACTGCGGCTGCGTGTGTGCGGTCGTCGAGCCACAGGAGCAGGCGGAGCAGCCGGCGAGGGACTGGGCATCGGCGATGGCGATGGAGAGAGCCCAGCCGGCGACGGGCTGGGCGACAGCGGCGAAGACGGCCCAGCCGACGAGGGGCTGGGCGATGGCGAGCTCTCCTGTCGCGCAGGCGACACGGGAGAGGAGGGCGCGGGTGGAGGCGAGGCATCGGCCTCTTGCCGCATAGGCGACGGCGAGGGTGAAGCGGGAGACGCGGGCGAGGCGCTGTCTCCCGTCCGCACAGGCGAGGACGGCGTTGTGGGCCGCATGGGCCATGCTGGTGATGCGGCCGGCGGTGCATGATCAGGACGCAAACTGAGGCCATGCACGGGAGAGCCATGATCGACATGAACCGGTGATGGTGGCGAAGCGGGAGCTGACTCGAGCAGCTCTAAACGGGCACCACGTCCAGTTCCTGCACCATGGTTAGGTAACAACACGGGAGAGTATGCAACATCTTCAAATTGGTCAGCAGTAAAAGAGGATGAATGCATAGTGGGAGACTCAGTGTTGGACACGGGAAGTTCGGCATAGGGAAAAACATGCTCATCAAACACGACATCCCGAGATATGTATACACGATTAGCGGGAACATGAAGACATTTATAACCTTTATGAAGGGAACTATAACCAAGAAAGACACACTTCTTTGATCTAAATTCCAGCTTACGTTTGTTGTAGGGGCGTAAGTGAGGCCAGCAAGCACACCCAAACACCTTAAAGAAGGTATAATCAGGTTGTTCATTAAGGAGAAGTTCAATGGGAGTCTTCATGTGTAGAACACGAGTGGGAGTACGGTTGATGAGAAAACAAGCGGTGGTGAAGGCATCACTCCAAAAATAAAAAGGAACAGATGCATGAGCCAAAAGAGTAAGACCAGTCTCAACGATATGACGATGCTTACGTTCTACTGAGCCATTCTGCTGATGGGTATGTGGACATGTTAAACGATGTGCGATCCCAAGCGACGAGAAAAAGGAGTCGAGGTTGCGATACTCACCCCCCCCCCCCCCCCCCCCAATCTGACTGAATATAAACAATTTTATGCTTGAGAAGGCGTTCAACATGCTTTTGAAACTGAACAACAATATTGAAAACATCAGATTTGCGCTTAATAAGATAAAGCCAAGTAAAGCGACTGTAAGCATCAATGAAACTGACATAATAATTATGGCCACTAACAGAAGTCTGAGCAGGACCCCATACATCTGAAAACACAAGTTCAAGAGGATGTTTCACCTCACGACTAGACTCGGAAAAAGGAAGTTGATGACTCTTCCCCTGCTGACAAGCATCACACACTGCTACATCTTTATTACTAGGCATGCTAGGAAGCTCATGACGACGCAAAACATGGCGGACGATAGGAGTGGCAGGATGACCAAGACGAGCATGCCACTGAGACGACGACGCACGAACTCCACTGAAAACCCGAGAGACACCAGGATGCTCCACGCGATAAAGACCCTGGCAAAGGCGCCCGCTAAGAAGAACGTCCCTCGTGGCCCGATCCTTAATAAAAAGATCAAACGGGTGAAATTCACAGAAAACATTATTATCAGCGTTAAGTTTAGGAACTGAAAGAAGATTACGCGTCACAGCAGGAACTCGAAGGACATTACGAAGTTGGAGACTCCTATTTGCATGACTAGTGAGAAGAGATGCTTGACCAATATGAGAGATGCGCATACCTACTCCATTGGCGGTGTGAACCTTGTCGGTGCCGTGATAAGCCTCGCGGGAGTGGAGCTTGCTCAGCTCACTCGTGAGGTGATCCGTCGCCCCACTGTCCATGTACCAGTGTGGGTCAACGGGTAGGGACTGCGTGTGTCCCTGCTGCTCCTTAGGCGCGGGGCGGTCAGCCATCTGTGCCTGACGCTCAGCAACCCGCGGGTCCTTGCCATCATTGTAGAGGCCGAGGAAGCTCTTCTGGAAGCGACGGTGGCATTTGGAGGCATAGTGCCCCTCACGACCACAGAGCTGGCACACCTTAGGAGGCCGACCCCCCCAAGAGGAAGTCGATGCAGGAGGGGGCGTGGACGTAGGTGGCGCAGCCGGGCCCTTGCCCGAGGCGGCCGATGAGGCGCCAGGGTAGCCACGGCCCCCCTTGTAGGCGGCGTTCGCCGAGGAGGCCCCACGGGCACGAGAGCGACGCGCCTCCACGCGCTGCTCAGTGAGAAGGAGACGCGAGTAGAGCTCATGCGCCTGCAGCGGGGACGTGTTGCCGCGCTCGTTGACGATCTCCACGAGGCCATCATACTCCTCGTCAAGGCCGTTGACGATGTACGAGTTGAACTCGGAGTCGGTGAGGGGCTGGCCAATGGAGGCCAGCGTGTCGGCGAGGGACTTGACCTTGTTGTAGAAGGCCGTGGCCGTGGCGTCGAGCTTCTCACACTCGCCGAGCTGTCGGCGAAGGACGCTGGAGCGCGCTTGTGACTGCGACGCAAACGAGCGCTCGAGGATGAGCCAGGCCTCGTGAGACGTCTTGGCGAAGAGGAGCATGCCGGAAACCTCCGGAGTGAGCGACCCCTGGATAGCCGAGAGGTTAGCCTGGTCCTGCCCCGTCCAGACACGGTGTGCCGGGTTGTAGACCGGACCGTTGACGCTGTCCACCAGCGCGGGGGGGCAGGGAAGTGAGCCGTCGACGTAGCCAAGAAGGTGATGGCTCCCAAGGAGCGGAAGAACCTGCGCGCGCCAAAACATGTAATTGTCGGCCGTTAGCTTAATGGTGATGAGGTGGCCGAAGTGGAACGGCGATGGCAGATGCCCAGGCGTGAAGACGGCGGGCGGCGCATAGGCCGCAGGTGTCGACGCCGGTGCAGGAGGATGGACGCTCATGGCAGGCGCCGCGGGAGCGCCACACGAAGAGGACGCCGACGAGGCGCCAGCAGAGGGCGCCGAGGGGGCCCCGAGGATGGGCACCAGGTCGAGCGCGGGCGCCGATGGCGCGACATGCGCAGGCGCTGCGGCGACCACGGTAGAGGCTGGCGGCGGTGGCTGATACGGCGGCGCCGAGAAGAGGGAACCAACACTGATGGTTCCGACCGGGAGCGCCGTCATGGCCGCAGCATCAATGGGACGAGACAGAAGCGCCGCGAGAGAGGCCGGGAGAAGGCCGGCCGAGGAGGAGCCAGAGTGGGGGCGGTCGTCATGGCGGCCACGGAGGAGCAAGGCGGAAGCGGTGGTGGGTGGTGAAGGATCGAGGAAGGAGGGCTGGCGGCGGCCAAGGAGAAGACTGCGTACGTCTACCCTAACCCTAACCTAGTCTGATACCATGTTATGCGTATGATGTTGGGGGAACTGGCTCAACCCTCTAGGGGTGGCCTATCACATGTATTTATAGAGGGTACCAAAGGTACGTTACAATATACACGTACAGATACAATAGACAGAAGCTATACAATCTAACAATGGATTTTACGATCCGGAGATTCCACAATCCACAACTGTGTTTTATGCAATTTAACGATTTTGTCCAATCTAATATTTGCCCGCACAGGTAAGAAGCATGCATGTGGCAGCGGCACCGCTGAAAAGCAATTACGCGAACTACCTAGAACTTTGAGAAAACCAATCTTTATTATAGTATATTTAAGGGCGCGCCTAGAGCTCAGTCGACTCGTGAGTCGGCTGACTTAAGCATGACGTAAACATGAGTTCTGGCACAAAATGTTCAAATTCGAAAGTTGTCCTGAAAAAATTCAATTGCAACCCACTTGCAACCGAAAAATCCAGTTACAACCTACTTGTAACTCAGAAAAAAATCAGTTTCGACCAACTTGCAACTGGAAAAAATTCAGTTGAAAACCGCTTGTAATTAGAAAATCTCAGTTACAGGTCACATGCAACTGGAAAAAAAAGTGAAAAAGAAAAGAAAAAAGGAAAAACACACGCATCTTGGCGCATGATCGAATGGTGGTGGACGCGACTGAGAATTCGTGAGTTTTCAGGCGACATAGAACTAGCAAAACCGTATATTTAACTCCAGTATGAGGGATGTTTGTTTCAAGAAATCTGCACACTAAATCTAAATTATCATACTAATATTTTCACAACTTGAATATGAATTTGAGGCAATGTAGAAATCTTAGTAGTAGTGTGTATCAGATTTAGCTTAAATTTACTTGTTTACCCTTGGTTTGCCATTTGTGACACTAATTAACCCGTTTAGTGAAATGTGTGCCACATTTGACCCATTTTAAGAGTCGAACGTGTTGACCATCATGCTGTCGGGTCTACGTAGGATTGAAAACATATTATAATCGGATTTTCACCGGTCACTCCCCAATCGCTCCCCGAGTACGTACATGAAATCAATTTATGCACTCGTCGAGACCATGGAGGAGAAGATGCACCTGGCCTTGATGCTGAAGGCGGCCCGAGGCTGGGCGACGCGCCGACACCACTGTTTGACAACTGCTCCCTTGATATCATGCAAGGCCGAGTATGTTGGTTCCTTATGTTTTTTGTCTTAATTTTGGTTGTTTGTGGTCTGCGACAATTGTTCACAGCTTGCTGATCCTTTTTGCTACTTTGTCTGAACCAAATCGATGTTGTAATACTGTTTGACCTCGTTCTTCTAGTCTACTATAGTTGTTCATGCCTCTCTTTTTTTTTATGCATCTTGAATGGTATACGGATGTAGTATCTGAACTCGCGTACAACACACACCCCAACACACACACGCAACACCACACTCACGCTAGTACGCCAGCTAAGAACTACAACCATACACTCACACGTTTAGGAATACTATCAATGTGGCATGACGCGTGAAAGGTGAGTCCGCTCACAAATTTGCTCCCCCTGGGAGTCGAACCGTGGGCGAGCGGGCTGGCCACTGCCAAGCCTTGCCACTGCGCTACAAGCGCGTCCTCGTTCATGCCTCTGCTTATGTTGCTACCTGAAAGCTACTCCCTTAACCAGAAGTCGTATGGTCCGCTTCCACAATTTCCTAAAAAAATCAATGGAAAAGAGATACATATTCAAAATAGAAAATTTACGTGAAGCAACAAGCGTGAGAAGTGAGAACCCAACCCTTAGCAATCTAGACGCCTTATTTTGCAACAAATGTTGGAACCTTGAGTTTGGATCTCACATCTTTCACGCCCTTTCATCCTCGTTATATCTATTATCCGATCATTGTTCTCACCTCCACCACCATAGCCTACACCGCCACCACCACCACCACCACCATCACCTCCTCCTTAACCTCCGCCTCCACCATGGTGCCGGTGGAATTCACGGCCACCAAATTGAGCACCGCCACCTGATCTGATCTGCGGTTTCTGCCCCCAGCACCACCAAACGATGAACTGGCACAGGGAGCACAACACTCTAGCCACCAAGTTGCAAAAAATAAAATTTGTAGGCACCGAGGGAACCTCCTGATTAGCTTCTTGCATCAGTTCACATAATAGTTGACATATTGCACTGGTTGCAAAAGACAGTTGCCGCGCTGGACTTCCCAGATCGTCCACTTCCTCCCAAGGCGGTGGACATAGCCATCTTATGCCATTTCGATTTCGTATGTCAAAATTGCTGACGTCGGTAACATCTTCTGATATGTCATGGCCACGAGCAAGGAACTCCTCACCGCTTATTCTCTTCCCTGAGTAAAATAGGACGCGCAAGTAGGCTCCGATCGAATATATACCTACGTACACACCCCTGTCTGGTTCCTAGTCTAGGATTTCCGCTAAATTATCGCGTGCCATTAACATCTTCTGATATGTCATGGCCACGAGCAAGGAACTCCTCACCGCTTATTCTCTTCCCTGAGTAAAATAGGACGCGCAAGTAGGCTCCGATCGAATATATACCTACGTACACACCCATGTCTGGTTCCTAGTCTAGGATTTCCGCTAAATTATCGCGTGCCATTATCTCCGTTGAAAGTATTGCCCCCAGCTGGATCCATGGCCGACCTCGCCGTGAACAAAGCTGCCGCCGCCGGCGAGCTGGAGGTGTGGTGATGTTCCCGTGGCTGGCATTCGGGCACATGCTCCCTTACCTCGAGCTATCCAAGCGCCTGGCCGCGAGGGGCCACGCCGTCTCTTTCGTCTCGACGCCGCGCAACCTCGCCAGGCTCCCGCCCGTGCCGCCGGGCCTGTCCGCTCGTCTCCGGTTCGTGACGCTGCCGCTGCCAGCCGTGGACGGGCTGCCGGAGGGCGCCGAGCCGCCGAGTGCACCGCGGACGTGCCACCCGGGAAGGGCGGCCTCCTGAAGAAGGCCATGGACGGCCTCGCCGACCCGTTCGCGGCGTTGTTACAAAGGATAGCAAGAATACGATGAAGAGCGGAAAGATCAAACCAACGGGTACACGAGATTTTAACGTGTAAAACCTCTCCAAACAAAAGAGAGGAAAAAACCACGGGCGCCAGCCAGTAATACTTCACTATATCGGGGTGAGGTTACAAGCGCCGTGGGTTTACAATGTATGGCTTACCCCAATCGGCGGCTTACAAGATGTATTTATAGTGCGTAAAACCATAAATCGGTTGCGATCCGACTCGGACACGACTTCGCTCCGAAGTTAGCCACTCACTCCATATCGTTATATGAATTTGGATCACCATAAAACAACACTCCACCTTGAGATAAATTCCATCTTGTAGCATGAACGAGAACCTTCACCCCTGAAACAACAAAGAGAACACTTTCGGCGCCAAAATAGCCTCTTGGGCTAGACAGTGATACCAACTAAGCCTGAGCATAGCTCAAACTTAGTAACAGGAACAGGCTTTGTCATCATATCAGCCGGATTATCATGAGTACTAATCTTGCATACCTTCAGCTTAACTTGTGCAACAACATCACGCACATAATGGTATTTGATGTCAATGTGATTTGTTCTCTCATGAAACATCTGATACTTAGTAAGTTAAATGGCACTCCGAATATCACAAAACAGGTTACTGCAAGTATCAACTCCACAAAGCTCAGCAAACAACCCTTTCAACCAAACAGTTCCTTTAACTGCTTCTGTAATGGCCATGTATTCAGCCTCCGTGGTGGATTGGGCAACAGCCGGCTGAAGTGTTGCCTTCCAACTAACAGCACAACCACCAACGGTGAACACATAATCTGTCAGGGACCTCCTCTTATCCAAGTCGGCAGCAAAATCTGAATCCACATAGCCTACGAGTCCCTCACCAGCTCTGCCAAACTTCAAGCAGGCATCAGACGTGCCACGGAGGTACCTGAAAATCCACTGAACAGCTTTCCAATGTTGTTTAACAGGATTAGCCATGTATCTACTCACCAAGTACATAGCATATGACAAATCAGGACGTGAACAGACCATAGCATACATCAAGTAACCAACAGCAATAGAATATGGAACTCGAGACATGTACTCCAAATCATCATCAGTAGTAGGACATTGAGTAGATGACAACTTAAAATGAGAAGCAATAGGAGTACTAACAGACTTTGCATCATGCATGTTAAAACGATGAAGAACTTTTTTAATGTAACTCTGCTGACTAAGAAATAAGAACCTAGACTTTCTGTCGCGTGTAATTTCCATACCTAGGATTTTCTTATCAGCACCAAGATCTTTCATCTCAAATTCGCTACTCAATTGTGACTTGAGAGCAGCGACATCTTTCATGCTATTAGCAGCAATCAACATATCATCAACATATAACAGCAAGTATATAGGCGATCCATCAACAAACTTAATGTACACACAGCTATCAAATTCAGACCTCTTAAAGCCATGTGACAACATAAACGAATCAAACCTTTTATACCATTGTCGAGTAAGATTGTTTCAAACCGTATAGGGACCTTTTCAACTTACACACAAGATCCTCCTTACCCGGCACTATGAACCCTTCTGGCTGGTCTATGTATATCTCCTCCTCCAACTCTCCATGCAGAAATGCAGTTTTAACATCTAACTGCTCAAGATCAAGATCATGCATAGCAACAATGGAGAAAAATGTCCGAATAGAACTATGCTTGACAACCGGAGAGAAAACATCATTGTAATCAATACCTGGGATTTGACTGAAACCTTTTGCCACTAACCTTGCCTTAAATCTTGGAGGCTCACTTGTAGACAAACCCTTCTTTCTCTTGAAGATCCACTTACAGCGGACAGCCTTCTTTTGTTTAGTCAAGCGCATAACATCCCATGTGCCATTCTTCTCAAGTGAATGCATCTCCTCTTGCATAGCGGAGATGCACTTCTCACGGTCACTTGTAGCAATAGCTTCAGTATACGTGGACGGCTCATGTCCATGCTCCACCTGTTCTGCACAACTCAGAGCATAATTAACGATGTTACACTACTCAATCAACCGTGTAGGTTTAACAATATTCCTCCTTGTTCTGCGATCAGCGATGGACTGATTTTGTGGCTGCAAAACAGGAGGTGAGTGCTGAACAGTATCATTATTAGAATCATCTGACATATCACCATCATTGTCAACAATGACATTATCCTTTTCAACAGAGTGCTCCACCTCGACACGAACTTGTTACTAATCAGACCTATCTGAAATATCTGCGTACAACTTATCAAAGTACATAACAGATTCATTAAAAACAACACTCCTGCTCATAAATGCCTTGTTAGTTTCGGGATTCCACAACTTATATCCTTTTACTCCCGAACCATAACCAATGAAAACAGACTTAATAGCTCTTGGCTCTAACTTTCCATTATCAACATGAGCATAAGCAGTGCAACCAAAAACTTTAAGCTGTGAATAATCAGCAGGAGTACCAGACCATACCTCAATGGGAGTTTTCTTATCGAGGGTAATAGATGGTGACCTGTTTATCAAGTAACATGCGGTGGCAGCCGCCTCAGCCCAAAAACGCTTACTCATGCGAGCGTATCATGCAACGAGCTTTGGACATGATGGTCCTGTTCATCCGCTCCGCTACACCATTCTGCTGGGGCGTGTACGGGATGGTGAGATGCCTGACAATTCCTTCTGTTCTGCAAAAATCATTAAAAGCATTCGAACAAAATTCGCCACCATTTTTAGTACGAAGTATTTTCACCTTCCTCTCAGTTTGCCTTTCTATCATAACTTTCCATTCTTTAAAAGCAGCAAACGAATCATACTTATTTTTCATGAAATAAGGCCAAACTCTTCTAGAGTAATCATCAATAATAGTAAGTATATAACGAGCACCACCATAAGAGGGCTTACGTGACGGCCCCCAAACATCAGCATGTACATAATCAAGTGTACCTTTGGTGGTATGAACGGAAGCATTGAACTTAACTCTCGTGTGCTTACCAAATATGCAATGTTCACAAAATTGCATCTTTCCCAAACTGCAGTCATGCAGCAACTCTCTCTTGATCAATTCTGCCATACCAAGTTCGCTCATGTGTCCAAGACGCTTATGCCAGAGGTTAGTTTTATTTGCATCATCATGAGAAACAGCAGCAACAGTACCAGGTAAAACGCTGCCTCTAAGAACATATAACTTAGCAGAATTCATATCACCAACCATAGTAATGAGAGAGCCTTTTGATACCTTCAGGAGTCTGTTCCCGCCGGTATACTTGTACCCGTCACAATCAAGGGTACTGAGCGAGATCAAATTTCTCGCCATGGTTGGTATGTGCTTCACGTCCGTCAACGTGCGTGTCATGCCGTCATGGGTCTTGATCTGAACTGATCCAACGCCAGCAATGGTGCATTGCTGATCGTTCCCCACACGCACAAAGTCTCCAGTCTTCATTATCTTTCTGTTGGTAAGTACCTTTTCTTTTCTCTTTGTTCTGCAGCTTCCAGCAATCATCAATGTTGTGGTTAATCTTTTTACAATACCTGCAGAACTTGTCACGGCCTTTAGACTTTGAGCGACCTCTGTCGCGCTTGCTCTTGTCTCTGTTGTTGTTGTTGTTGTTGTCTCGCTGCTGAGGCCTTCCACGGACCTCCAAAGCATCACCCTTCGAAGAGGATGACTCCTCCTTCTGTACCATACCCTTTATCTTTTCCCTCGTCACGAGGGTCTCATAAACTTCAGCAGTGGTTAGTTCATCACGACTAAGCAGTATGGTATCACGGAAATTTGCATAGGAATTTGGCAGCGAAACTAGGAGTAAGAGGGCTAGATCTTCGTACTCATATTTTACCTCCATCGTCACTCGGTCGGAAACGATCTCCTTGAAGATCGATATGTGATTCATTACAGAACCACCTTCTTGCAGCTTGTGCGAGAACAACTTCATCTTCACATCCATCTTACTGGTTAGATACTTGGACATGCAGATCGACTCCAGCTTAGCCCACAGCGCGGCTGCGGTTTTCTCCTGTAGAACTTTTTGCAGGATATCATTAGACAGATGCAATTGAATAAGAGACTTAGCCTTACAGTCTTTTCTCTTCTCATCGGCGGACCACTCGGTCGCCGCCTTGCCGAATTTCTCCAGCGCTTCGTCAAGATCATTTGGCTGTGCGAGGATCGCACGCATCTTGACCTGCCATAACGAAAATCTCGTCTTGTAGTCCAGCAACGGTAGGTCGAACTTCATCGATACCATCCAAAACCCTAATCTGAAAATAGATCTGAAACACGGGCTCTGATACCACTTGTTACAAAAGATAGCAAGAATACGATGAAGAGCGGAAAGATCAAACCAACGGGGACACGAGATTTTAATGTGGAAAACCTCTCCAAACAAGAAAAAACCACGGGCGCCAGCCAGTAATACTTCACTATATTGGGGTGAGTTTACAAGCGCCGTGGGTTTACAATGTATGGCTTACCCCAATCGGCGGCTTACAAGATGTATTTATAGTGGGCAAAAGCCTAAGTCGGTTGCGATCTGACTCGGACACGATCCGTACCGTACCGCGGGGGCTGCCGCCCCCGCGAGCGCAGGTTAGCCCGGTGGGCTAACTTTCTCGCTGCGCTACGGCCCAAGCCTCCCGGCGACGAGTCTCCGCTTCGCTCCGAAATTAGCGCTCACTCCATATCGTTATATGAATTTGGATCACCGTAAAACAACAGGCGTTCCTCGCTGCCGTGAAGAAGCCGGACTGGATCGTGCACGACTTTTGCTACCACTGGATCCCGCCAATCGCCGACGAGCACAAGGTGCGTGCATGCATGCGCAGGAGCATTGCCGGCAGTTTATGTTTTATGTCTGAGTTGATTAAAATGCAACTTCCAGTTTTACGAAGAACTGCAAAGACCTGAGAATGGACCTTTTTGATATAAAAAGAGTTGAAATGTCAGATCGATCTACACTTGGCCAATATAGTTTATGACGTATAAATACATTTTCTGTTCCTAATCAAACCGGTCAACTACTATCTCGATCATATTCTCATACGTAGTCTTGTAAGAAAAATGCTTCGTATAGGCGCAATTGCACTATTGTTCTCCTGCTCCGCATTCATACGGTATACCGACGACATTTGCAGGTGCCATGCGCCACATTCCGGGTCGCCCCGGCCAGCCTGCTCGCCTTTATGGGTTCGCGTCGGGACAACGCCGCGCACCGGCGCACATCACTTGAGGACTTCATCGTCGTGCCCGAGTGGTATCCCTTCCCTTCCGCCGCCACCTACCGTCGTCACGAGGCCGGGTGGATCGCCGGCTCTTTCCAGCCCAACGCGTCTGGTGTTTCCGACATTGAACGCTCTTGGCAGGCTAACGAGCGGTGTCATTTCGGCTTCTACCGTAGTTGCCACGAGATCGAGCCAGGGATTCTTTTCACTCCTCACCGACCTCTTTCAGAAGCCATCCATCCCTGTAGGGATACCGCTTCCGGCGCCATGTGACCTTGCCGATGACAAGAACGACGTTCGTCCCAATGTCTTGTTATGGCTCGATAACCAGCCTCCGAAGTCTGTCATCTATGTGGCGCTAGGGAGCGAGACTCCATTGACTGTCAAGAACCTGCACGAGCTCGCACTGGGGCTAGAGCTCGCCGGAGTGCGCTTTATGTGGGCTCTCCGGGAGTCGGTTGGCATGTCCGACTCCGGCACCTGCATAGAGGAGCACAACGTCCTTCCCAACGGATTCGTGCAGCGGACAGAGGAGCGCGGGCTTGTGTGCACGGGGTGGACTCCACAGGTCAAGGTGCTCGCACACGGAGCTGTGGGAGCGTTTCTGACGCACTGCGGATGGGGATCCACCATTGAGAACTTCATGTTTGGGCACCCGTTGGTGATGCTCCCGTTTGTTGTCGATCAACCCATCGTTGCAAGAATGATGGTGGAGAAGGAGATCGGTGTGGAGATTGCGAGGGGTGAGAAGGACGGCTCATTCGATAGGAACGATGTTGCAATGGCGGTGCGATATGTCATGGTGGACGACAAAAGGAAGGTGTTTATGAGCAACGCCAAGAAGCTGCAAGAGATAATTGCCGATCAAGGGTGGCAACAAAGGTACATCGATGATCTAGTAGAGCACTTGAGACGCTACAAAGATGATGGCTGCTAGTGGCGCTCGTCTCTTCCCGGACGGAGTCAAGGATGTGTCCTCCGGGTGTTCCGTAGAACTGATTTTACTAGGTTGAACCTAAGAAAAATCAAAGTTTGCTGTTGTTTCCCCAAAGTTTGTCGACAAGACGGACAACTATCATTGTAGTGATCTTTTTCATTTGAGATCATATTCACAACTATGTCATTCTGTGGGCCAGGGTATTTGATTATTGTTTGAACTATGTCATTCTGTAATTTCAACTTTTATGTCACATCTATATATACAAGAAGCATAAAACAAAAAGGTTTTATATGAAGTTGTGTCATGGTTTTACCCAATACTCCCATATTGTAGAAAATCATTGACCCCCACCCACACACACCAAAGTCTTCTCCTCAAGCTCGATATCGCTAAAGCTTACATAGCTGCATCAAATTTTGTTGAGACACGTGGGGTTAGGCAAAAGATGTGGGAATTAGATTTCCATGTTGCTCTCTTCAACGTCCACGTGCATCTGTCATAACGAATTCGCAGTTCAAGAATATGGCATGTGAGGTGGCTCGGACAGGGAGATGCCCTTTCTCCATTGTTGTTCGTCATTGTGATGGAAGCGCTCTCGTTATCGTTGGTACGGCGGAGGAAAAAGAATCATCAAGGCATTCTCGGATGGTCGTACTATCCACCACCCTCTTTCTCTTTACGCAGATGGTGTGATCCTTTTCCTAAATGCATCAAGAACAGATTTGTTCGCTGTACAATAATTGTTGAATATTTTCGGTGGTGCTTTGGGTTTGAGATGTAATATGCAAAAGAGCACAATATCCCCCATATTTTGTCACGATGAGATAATAGGGGAAATTAGTATACCATTCTTAATTGCCAAGTGACCAATTTGCCAATTACTTATTTGCGCTACGCATGCACTTTCGACGGACAAAAAAACAAGAGTTCCAAGCATTGATTGGCAAAATGTGCAGCAGATTGGCACTCAGAACTTGCTCATCCAAGGCGGAAGATTAATGCTTGTGTTGTTTCCGTCCCAACACCTGTCGTTGGTTGTATCGGTTGTGGCTGTTTTATTTATAAAGCGGGGATAAAATTCGTAGGGCTTTCTTATGGAAAGAAAACGATGTAATTTAAGGTGGGCATTGTCTAGTAAATTGGAAGGTGTTGTGTCACCCCGAAATTCACGGCGGTTTGGGAATTATGAAGGTGAAGTACATGAGTACAGCGCTAAATATTTGATGGACTTGGAGTCTTCGTGCCGTTGAAGAGAAGCCATGGTCTTTCGTGGCCTCGCCGATGGCATGACACTTTTTAATGTGGCAACAACCGTTGTTGTGGGAAACATAAAAAGATGTTTTTCGTGGATTAGTAAGTGACTTAACAGCAAAACCATTGAGGATTTAGCTCCCAAGGTCGTTGGTTTAGTCCCTCCAATAATCAAGGCCAGCAGAACTAGCACATGGATTGACTATATATCAAGAAGTCAATCAACGTTAGGATTTCTCGAGATTCTGAACATATTGGGTGAGGTGAGCAACACCATGTTATCTCCACATTTGAAACATACTTGGTTGTGGAATTGGGACACCAAAGATAATTTCACTAGCAAGTCGGATTGTCTTGCAAATTTTGCAACAATGATGTGTTGCGTCATTGCCAGAAGTATTTGGACTTCCTGGGCGCCTCTCCGCTGCAGGATCGCTTGTTGATTATTCATCAAAAGTCTTCCATCAACAGACTGGCCAAGTGCGATCTTCCACACATCGATCAATGTGTTTTCTGTAAATCTGCAGATGAAGATCGCCATCAACTTTTCATGGGTTATGTTGTAATCAACATTGTTTGGGGGGCGTGTTGATCTAGGATGGCTTCTCTCATCGTAACCCCGACCACTAACCAATCCCTAAGTTCATGGTGGCACTCGACTAGCATCCAAGTTTCATACATGAAGAAGTTCAACTCTGTGTCATGTTAACCATTTGGCCGATTTTTAAAGAAAAAAGTTGTACTCTTGTTTAGAAGATTTTTAAACCCCTATAATAGCTCATCCGAGAAATCATGGAGGACGCAACGCTATGGGCTATGGCTAGTAGAGGTCTGGTTCTCGAATCTCTACTGTGGTAGTTTGTATGGCATTCAGAGTATGCGGAGCTCAGAGTGGAATAATATGATAAAATGATGTGTACGGAAAATCCATTTGCCCATGAATGTTCTATTATTGAAATCCACATAATGTGTAGGCTTCTTGTAAGAAAAATGTTAACACTACACAATGTATTAACACCACGTCCAATTGCACGTGAAGATACATTTATTAGGACAAAAGGGCAAAATTAAAACACATGTTATGTTACCAATTTGAGACAAGGTGCTGACGAGGGAAAACAATTTAAAGAAGAAAAATCCAAAAAAATCCCACTATTGCTAACATGGAAGCATCTAGTAGCGCAACAATGAGCCCCAACCACAACAAATACGCATCATCCAGAACTACAGAAAGAACCGGTACCAAAACAAAGAAAATCAGCCCACCCGGACCTCAATGCCAGTAACAAAATAACCAGGTACACAGGAAACACAAGTGCAGTGGCACAACCAGCCACAAATAAGGTAAATGGGGGCATTTTCCATCAATAGAACCCACCACCCACGGTGACTACAAATCATCCCAATATCTGTTTTCAGCTAAGTCAATAGAATACGACCATTTCACTTCAGTTCTCAAGGTAGCCAGGTGATGCTGCTATCAATCCCAGGAACTAGATGCACCACCACCGTAGCCACCACCACCTCCATAACCTCCACCACCACCTCCACCACCACCTCCATAACCTCCACCACCACCTCCACCGCCCCTGTTGTCCCGACGGAAGTCACGGCCACCAAATCGAGCACCACCACCCCCACCTGATCTGCGGTTTCTGCCACCACCACCACCAAACGATGCACGTGCACCATAACGCTCAAGCCACTGTGGAACCTCCTGATTAGCTTCTTGCATCAGTTCACATAATGACCTGGCGATTGACATGTTGCCCTCGTTGAAAAATGCAGTTGCCACACCAGACTTCCCAGCTCGTCCAGTTCTCCCGATGCGGTGAACGTAGTCATCTATGTCATTTGGTAGGTCAAAATTGATGACGTGGGCAACATCTGGTATGTCAAGTCCACGAGCAGCTACATCAGTTGCAACAAGAATGGGAGTTGCTCCAGTCTTGAAGGATCTCAGCGCATATTCTCTTTCCTGAAAGACCAAACAAGAACAAAGAAAAAATGTAATATCCAATTAAAAACCCATACAACGTAGAAATACATATAGTATGTGGCGCAAAGACAATCCCAAAACATGCTCGGTCTGGACGAGTAAAAAATAAAGAAAGATCTCATGTGAAAGCAATTAGATATTTAGATGGTGATACCGATGACACTGTATTATTTTTAAAAGGACAGATCAACCTTCTTGGTTAGAATCATACAAAAAATGTGGCAATATATATTTATCGTGTGAATAGTTCCCTTACAAAATACAGATTACACAAACTGACTTCCCCTATAATGTAAACAGGTAGGGACAGCTATGAAAATACCTGTTGTGTACGATCTCCATGAATACTTGTAGCAGGGAACCCATTTGTATACAGCCAGTTCTCCAGAGCATCAGCTCCTCTCTTTGTCTCCACAAAAACTAAGGTAAGAGATTGCTGCCAACAACAAGAAAACAAAGGTTGACGGAACAATATATTTGGATGAACTAAAACATCAAGTTCAGAATGAGCAGAGGCTTTGAACTAAACAATAGTTGCATGAATTATGACACCACTATTCGCTTAGCTTGCAGTACAGCTTTCTCGGCTTTTAAAGTGGAGTCGAGAAGAAATTTGCAAGAAATGTATTATTATATGTTTGGTAAATTACATTAGTAAATGCTGTTATCCGACGATTGCCCTCTAACATTAATTGCAATATGTCCTGGAGTGCAATAATAGAATACTTCACATTTTGTTGCTTACAAAAGAAGTTACCATAGTAATCCATTGCAGTACCGAACAAAGCCTTAGACTAGTAAAAGAAAGTACAATAGCATCAATATAATGTAGGTCACCTTCCCAGGAACAGCATTAGCTTTCTGTGCATGAATAAGGTCCATGAGGTAACTTCTTTTATCCGCTTCAAGGACAAACTCTACCCTTTGAGCAATCAAATCCGTACTGGAACCAACTCTTCCAACAGCAAGGAATATGTAGTCCGCAAGGAAATCTGAAGCCAAGCGCTGCAGAAAAGAAACACAACTAAGAAAACAGTAGAGATGACATGATACAAAAACAACCAACAGATAATATTTCCCTTCCATCAGAGATTAGAAAACCAAGCAAATGAATGTCAAAATATTATCATACCATGTGCAGCAACAGATTTGACAGTGCTAAGCAAAATAATTCCTATTAATACTATTCACCTTTGAATGCAGGCTGATAAAAACAGTACTAATCGAAGTTTACAGTTTCCAAAAAAAATTGAATACAGGACTCCTATTGCTATTCACCTTTAAATGCAAACTGGTAAGCACATGTGTTCATGCCTCCACTAGATTGCTAGATTGACAAAAAAACGTAATGACACATGTAGATGATACTTCAGCATAAAACATATAATTACAGAAGAAAGATGAGGAGCCCAAACCTGTATCTCTTTTGGAAAAGTAGCACTAAACAGCATTGTCTGTCTCACACCACGAGGGGGCATGTCCATCTGCTCAACAATTTTGCGTATCTGTGGCTCAAACCCCATATCGAGCATCCGGTCAGCTTCATCAAGAGCCAAGTAATTCACCATTTGCAGTGATACCCTAGCCCTCTCCAGCAGATCCATCAACCGGCCAGGAGTTGCCACAAGTATATCAACACCTCTTTCCAATTCCCTCAACTAAAATAACACAAAAACAAATGGTCAATAAGCAGCAGTAAATGTCATTCTGAAAGGGTTACTGTCAGATACATTTAAGATCCAGCCAACAACCATCTGGTAAAATAGTGAACACATAAAACAGGCAAATTGCATTTCAAATAAGTTTAAAGCTGATAAATTATTCAATAAGAGGGAGTTTCTCCCAAGGCTTTTTATGATATGAGAGAGTTTACCTAAGTTTCGTACATGTCAACACAGTTACAAACAAAGCATAAAACGCTAACCATGTTCAAGACCAACATATACAAATAACGTCGACATCATGTTATAACTTTTTTTCTACAGAAAATCAAGCACAGTTTAGCTCGTTCCATGCCATAGAAAATTCTTCTTACAATCGACAATGAATTTCCCTCTGCAGCCCTCACATTGCTCGCGCTCACACATTGAAGTAGCATATAAGAACACTTGGTAATTTTTCTATTCATCAGCATAACAACTACTAATGTAGAACCACCCATATTTACAAATAATGCATTGCTCTGAATTCTAGTACCCAGAAACAAAATGTATTTACGTATGTATCATCATCATAAATAAAGTATGATATGACTTCAGTATAGCAAATATGGCACATCTAGCACATGCACATCAATCAAACAGAATGAGATACACTAGAAATAAAAGAAGTACATTAATGTAATTAGTAGAATCATAGCAAAACTGCAAAAGAAAATTTAACACTGAAGGTACCTGCTGATGTATTGGCGCTCCACCATATGCAACACAAGCCCTAACACCAGTCTGGTATGCAAATTTCTTTGCTTCTTCATGAATCTGAGGCACAAGAGGTATCAATACAAGAAACCAAAACAAAATAAACGTCCCAAATAAAATCAGAGTAGTGACCTACTTGGACTGATAGCTCACGTGTAGGAGATAATATCAGTGCGAGAGGATATGCAGTCCTGGAGTTTCTTTGCCTCGGTGGTTGTGGTGGCCTTGACTTCAGGATTCCACTAATGATTGGGAAACAGAAGGCAGCTGTCTT
This sequence comes from Poa annua, assembly GCA_026929855.1. Lineage (NCBI taxonomy): Eukaryota > Viridiplantae > Streptophyta > Magnoliopsida > Poales > Poaceae > Poa > Poa annua. The sequence continues at coordinate 13,055,098 of CM049434.1, read as the reverse complement.
CCCTGACCCAGTCTGGGCACAGGCCATAAGATCCCTCCCTCCAATGACAATGGGAATTGCATGACGCTGTACTGGTGTAGGCTTCACATACTTGCACCTCCGTATGTTCGCATTCAGAGCATCACCCAAATCAATCTCTGCAAAGGTGTTAACCGGTGGAGGCACATCATGGCCGCTTGTCTCCACAGGAATGTCCTCATAGGCATCAAAGTTGATGCCTGTGTTGGCCTGACTCTCGAAGTCAACCTCCGCCTGTGTAGGGGCAGCGACCGGCTCACTGTCACCAAAAGGGTTTGGTTCACGGTCCCTGCGGTCCCCAAAACCAGGACGGGAGTTCCAACCACCACCGCCGCCGCCACCACGCCCACCACCAATCGGACGGGTCACACCTACACCACTGCTACCGCCACCAGGAGGGGCAGCCCACCGTGAGCCACCAACAGCGGCTGCGTAACCACCAGAAGGCTGCACAGCACCTGAGGGCTGTACGCCAGCTGGTGCTGGAGCTGGCGCTAGGCTATCTGGTGAGCGGCCACGGAGGTGTGGCGGAACGTAAGAGCTGCGAGTGGGGCGCGAGTTCTGGTGGTTGGCAACAGGAACGGGAGCAGCACCAGTCGCGGGCGCCGATTCCTCGGCGTTCGCAACTGAATCAGCCCATGAAGATCGCATAATTTTGCAGAAGACCTTTGATGAAGATGCAACGGCTGGTCGCTAAAACCTATCAATTTAAGATTTAAGAAATACATTCCAAATCAGTACAAATAATCATGGAACACAATACATATCTCAGCAGTTTAAAAAAAATATGTACATATAACGAGAATTGCTAGTAAATGAGAATTACAGTTGGAATTAAAAATTTCCAAAGACCGTCAACTTGCAAAGCAGCATAAGTAAAATCCTAACCACATTTTGACAATTTATACGCACAGAGGATTAAACTAAGTGACTAAATTGTTTTATCGTATAGGCTATTATTTCCATCAGCACATACAATGCAGGTCAATTCCTAAACAGTATATATAAGCAACATATACAAATTGGAGTACAATCTAAGCTTCAAACCCCAGAATGATAATAGCATAAAACAGGCACTGAAGCAGTGAAGTGTTTGTCGGCCAGTTTCCTTTAGAGGACCCGGAAACTACAACAAACCTAGCTCAAAGCAGAACCGGATCAAAATTTACAGCGTGTGCCACTTAGCAGCAAAACAAAAACGCAGCAAGTCCCGAATCTATACTAAACCAGCATAAGCAGCACTGTCGCACAATAGATCCATTATTACGCATATGCACCAGAATATCCGCCCTAATAACAGGTAGCATATGGCAGATCTCGACTAAGTACAGAACGGAAACTAGGAAAACAGCCGATTAACGTGCTCAAATAGCACCAATCACGCGAAATTGCGACCGTAGCCTTGTATCAAACGAGAAAATGCAGCATGCACGGGGGGAGATCCGACTACGCTTCTAGATCGAGCGCCATAGGGAGGGGGGAAACAGCGGCACTAGGATTAAGCAAGCAGACTAAACCCTGGCGAGGTGAAACGGACGTGTTTCCAGCAACAATAAACCCAAAATCCGCCGCTGCTCGCTGACAGAAGAAATAACCTAGGAGGAATCTGACGATTCCGCCGGGCCAGCGACTCGCCGACGGCTGAAAACACCGCAAAATAACGAGCCACGGCTGGGCTCAAACACGCTCGCGGAAAGTACCGGAGCGGCGATGTATGAATTTGAAGGACGTGCGCGGACTGGATCGAGCGAATCGAGCGAGCGCGCGCGCCCAGATCGGCGCGGGGAGGGGGGCGAGGGGGATCGGGGTGCTGACCTGCGCGAGCGACGGGGAGGACCGGAGGAGGCGGATTCGAGTCGGGGGTGGGTGGGTTGGTGGGCGTCGCGGAGAAACCCTAGAGAAGCGGTGGGGAGATCGGAGGAGAGGGAAAGCAACGAAAGCTGCGGATGCCGGAAGGAGGAGGAAGGCTAGGGTAGAGGAGGAGTCGAGGAGGAGGGCACCCCAAAATATCTGCCCTTTTCTGACTTGGCCGGCCCGCGACGCGTACACGCCACGGGCCCCCTTGGCGTGCGTCTGGTAGGCGGTGGCCCTGCCGGGTCCGGGCTGGATTCTGCTGCCGCGAGATGGGCCCCGTCGTGATGGCTACCACTCGTGTGGTGTTTTGCAAAAATGATTGCGGGAGTTTTCTTCCTAGACTTTTTCTTAGGAAATAAATCCTTTTCTTTTGGACTAAATAAAAAGCCGTTAAGGACTTAGAAATTTAATTCAGAGGTTAGAAGATGTCTAAACTTGAGGTGGTCAATATCATTTGGTCCACGGATGATAATGATTCAAGGTATGTTTATTGTATGATTTTAATAGAACAATGCATGATTTTTTTTTGTTTTTGCGCGTAATATATGTCTCATTCATAAAATAGAGATCCCGCAAAGTCCGACTTGAGAAAATTGAAAAGATAGGAGAACTTAGGTTTCTCCTAAAGAATAGTGACCTAAAACACTAGAGATGGGGGTTGTTTTTTTGGAGTATAGCACACAATCATGACCATCCGATGAACAAATCTGGAACCCTGGTCCGGTACTCTTCGGGAGGGAGAAATTATCATCGGAGGCTCCTTCGACACCATTGTTGCCCCATGCATAATGATGTGTGAGTAGAACTACGGGTTCATAGCAGTATCTAGATGGCTTCCTCTCTCCCATGCTATTCAAGACAGTCTCGTGAATTGCCCAACATGATTGAGATCAATTTGATGTAATCGATGTTGTGTTTGTGGGATATAATTAATTGTCACTTTATGATGAAATTTGCCCATGCTATGTATTGATGCATATTGCTATCTTTGGTTGCCTTACATGTTCTCCGATCTATATGTTTACTCTCGTCAAGTTTATGTTTAGATCCCCAATAGAAAGTTGTGTGTGGTAGTGGGTCCAGTCTTACAAGTTTATATACCCCTATGATAGTAAGGGCAATATGTGCAGAGTTTTGTTCCTATTAAGGGTAAAACAACGATTTATTGTCATGCTTGAATGATATTTTTATTGTTTACATTACGACAACTTGCTTAAAGCAACAATGTATTTTAACTTAATACTTGGATATGCATGTTGGATATCGGTCTTGGGGTGGAGTGTTCATTATAGATGTGTTTAGTAACGGTCTGTATATGTTGAACATAATGCTTATCTAAAATATCTCCAAGAACATTCATAACCAAAACTAGTAAAGGTAAGTACAATTTAATCATTGCTCAACTGCAATTTGTTCACCCAACAAAGTTTTATTTATTTAGAGATAGGCCTTTAGTGAAATTATGGCCCTAGGCATCTTTAATAGTATTATTTACATCTCAGTTTTATCTGCTTTCATCTTGTTTCCTTGATGTCTCGTTCTTAATTTTATTGGAGATAAAGGCACCATTGGTCATTAGACGTTAATTAGATGAGTACTTTGGTCACATAACTCTTTAAAGTGTGATAAATTGGTCAGTCATATCCCAAAGATGAGTAAGATGGTCACAGTTTTGCAAACAAAGCACCAAACGATGACGTGTGTCTCGCTGACGCAGCAAAGTTACGGTGACGTGGCGTGTTCACTGTACTATCTTGATGCAAAACGGACCTCCATGATCTTTTTTCATGGCGTCAACTACCATTTGTATTTTTGCATAAAGGACCTCAATGATCCATAAAGGATCGTGTGTTCATCTCTTTTTATTGTAAGCATCGCTTTAATCCACACCATTTTGTTTAATCCTTGTAACTAGCTGGATATGACGCTTGACAACCTTGCTGGATGTTGGACAAGTTAGTTTTGTGTTATAAGTGTATGTGTAGTATACTTGGTTAACGCCATGTTGTCTCCTACAGGTTGAACTAATTTTGGTTCTCAACTAGGGAAATACTTATCGTTGTGATATTCCATTCATTCCTCTTTAGGGCACCCAACCATGCAACACTTTGGTCAACACATTCAAGAAGACCTCATAGTGGACTAAGTTATTACCTTGTGGAAAAAGCTTAAGGAGAATAAGATGAACCTTTGTGGCATCACACCTCTCAGTCGAAGACGTAATTCCATTGTGGAAGAACTTTGGGAATTTTATCGGCATCTCCGCTTGCCTTGATTATCTCTATACCCAAACTCTCAACTTTTGCATTTACTTTGTGATAACCTTTGTGCCTGACATTATAATATCTTGTTGTCAAATAGTGGTTTATCTTGTTTAGCATAAGTTGCTGGTGCACGTAGTTGAGCCTAACATTTTTAGATTTTGCGCTTGATAAATTCAACAATAGTTTTAGTCCATATATTCAAACCGAGTCGTCATTGGTTTAAATAGCCCATTGGCCCTCCCTCTAGGCAACATTTTTATCCATTCATGTGGTACCGGAGCAATGTCTCTCCTTATTAGGTTTCACCGCTGGAGAATAACGATGTCGTCTAGTGGTTTAGTGCACAATGTCACTTTTATGTTTGATAATATGGCCTTTGATGTTTGGAAAATTTGCACGCTTAACCATTTTCAGGTCATATACCTTAATTTAGAGTGAATATATGTGTTTTTTATCTGCGAAATCCATCTTTAGACAATGAGAAAATTCGTATTTCATTTAAGTGCTCAAGTTACGAATGTGTTTTTCGATCGTCTGAGCATTATAGCTATTGAGCCAACCATGCATGTTTGTCTTGGGATGCGCACGAGTTGTGTATAAAGCTTCAAAATAATTATGACATGTCCAAAGTTTGTGGAGATGATTGTTCCCCCTCTAACTCCGGTCGTGAAGAGCTCTCAACTTTTGCTACTTCATCAACACGTGGCAAACCAGAAGGTAATGAAATGGTGAGTAGTGCTAGGTGTTGCAATGATGATGTTGAACTTATTATTGATGATCTTTCATCTACGTATTGATGCACCATGTGGTGTTGTTGGGAAACCCCAAGAGGAAGGTATGAAGTAGTGCAGTAGCAAATTTCGCTTAGTTGTGAAACCAAGGTTATCGAACCAGTAGGAGATGAATGTTCTTCTGAAGGTGTCAACGGCGCCAGAGAAATGCTTGGCGTGTACCTGACGTGAAACCTGCACACAACACAATCAAGATACTTTGCCCCAACTTAACAGTGAGGTTGTCAATCTCGCTGGCTTGCTGTAACAAAGGATTAAACGTATGGTGTGGAAAATGATGTTTGTTTGCAGAAAATGAAAGTAACAGGATTGCAGTAGGTTGTTTTATCAGTTTAAAGAAAAGGACCGGGGTCCATAGTTCACTAGTGGTGTCTCTCCATAAATAATAATAGCATACATGCGGGTAAACAAATTACAGCTGGGCAATTGACAGAATAAAGAACTGCATAACAATGCATATACAAGTCACGGTGTCTAGTGTGAGATTCATTTGGGAATTACAACATGATACATAGACCGTCATCCAACTGCATCTATGACTAATAATCCACCTTCAGGATAGCATCCGCAACACCATTCAGTATTAAGTTGCAAGCAACAGCTTATTGCATTAAGTAAAGTGTGTAATGTAAGTATCACAAATATCCTTAGATAAAGAACTATTTTGTTTATCCCTAGTAGCAACAGTACATCTACAATCTTAGAGGTTGCTATCACTCCCCCAGATTAAATAGAAACATGAACCCACTATCGAACATAAATACCCCCTCTTGGAGTCACAAGCATCTACTTGGCCAGAGCATCTACTAGTAACGGAGAGCATGCAAGATCATAAATAACGCACTCACAAGATATATTATGAAGCAAATGACACAGTACTAAATTATTCATCGGATCCCAGCAAACACAACATGTAGCATTACATAAAGATGATCTTGATCATGATAGGCAGCTCACAAGATCTAAACATGATGGCACAATAGGAGAAGACAACCATCTAGCTACTGCTATGGACCCGTAGTCCAAGGATGAACTACTCACGCATCAATCCGGAGGCGGGCATGGTGATGTAGAGCCCTCCGGTGATGATTCCCCTCTCCGGCAGGGTGCCGGGAAGAGCTTCTGAACCCTCCCGAACTAGGGTTGACGGCGGCGGCGACTCTGGAACGTATCATGAAAAAGTGTTCGGGTATTAGGTCTTGATCTGTCGGGGGGTATAAGTAGGCGAAAGGGCGAAGGCGGTGGAGGCCCGAGGGCCCCATACCACGTGGCCGCGCGGCAGGAGGTGGGGCCGCGCCACCAACATGTGTGGGCGCCTCGTTGTCCTCCTCCGTCTCGTCTTCGGTGTTCTGGAAGCTCCGGAGAAAAATAGGGACTTTGGTATTTAATTCGTCCAATTCCGAGAATATTTCCTTAACAGCTTTTCTGAAACAAAAAACAGCAGAAAACAGGGAACTGGCACTATGGCATCTTGTTAATAGGTTAGTCCCAGAAAATGCATAAAAACCATATAAAGTGTATATAAAACATGTAGCAATTGGTATAATATAAGCATGGAACGTAAGAAATTATAGATACGTTGGAGACGTATCACGTATCATTGCAATGCTTCATCTTTGAACCCGAACACATCTAGCCCAAAAATGGTTTGCTTGTGTTGACGGTTCTTGCGTATCATGTAGAAATTGTTCGACTAAACCTCACGATGATATGTTTGCTAGACTTATTGCCATGATAAAAGTTCTTCTATTTTCTCTATTTTTTTGTCTGACTAACAATGTAGAGGAAACCCAACACTCTATGGAACAAGTCTATTGGTTGCCACTTTTGCCTTATGGCTATGACTTTTAAGGGTAACTCGTACTTTGAAATCCAAAATATCAAGTGATGATGAGCATAATTACATTGCTTATTTAAAGAATAAGGGTGAAATGATCCTTTTAACTTCTTGAAAATCATGATTATGATTATTGTTATCGAGAGATAGAAATACATCATGGAGTTGGAAGTAGGTATCGTGGAACACCAAGAGGAAGCAAACTGCCTTGGCCGTGAGTAAGCAAAAAAGGTCACATATCTACAAAAATGTTGAAGAAGAGCAAATCACCAAGGATTTTTTAAGTAGTCCTTCGCTCTAGATATCTAGGGCAAAGGAAACACATGACAGAGCCTTTGCAGTGGCTAACAATTTTTGTAATAATAAATAATGAGTTTTTTTTTAGAAAATAAATAATGAGCTTAAAGTTGCACATGTAAACTCCCTGAGAACTTTGAGCCTAAAAAAAATACATTGAGGTCATTAAGGATGAGCTTATCAAACTCACCAATTATCATGCACAACTCACAACCTCGTATCAAAGAGAGTTTGCCAAACTGACTTATCCTCTTGCTATTAATGATAATGTTTGTGTTACTAACTACTCCCTCTGGTTCACAATAAGTGTCGGTATTGTAGATATAAAATTATATTTTCTAAGTTCAATTCTCCCGACACTTTAATATGGATGGGAGGGAGTACATCTTTACGTGAATCATCCATGTTGAAAGAGAATGTTGCGCTAACATCTCAACTTGATTTGCTATTAGCAGTTATAATAAACTGGAAGAAAGTCATAAAAAACTCTCAATCTGTTAGAAGGATCTTCTAATCTCCCATGGTAGGCTAGATTTAACTTCTGGGAGCATTATGACTAAGGTAACATCTTGTGAGACTCATGTAGACATTAGCACTATCTCTCAAAATGTCATATTGCCACGTGAATAAATTTCCAACCAAAATATTGCTACATACTGCCATGAATCATTCTCCATACATGTTGCTTTAATATTCCATCCATACTAAAATAAGTGTCTTCGATTGGTCCAAATATGGATACATCTAGACGTGTTTCATGTTTAAATACATTCATTTTTTAGGCAAATATAAGACACTTATTTTAAGATGGAGGAAGTAGTAAAGTTTCTACTTTCTCTAATAATCGTGTTGATAATAAACCACATAGAGAAAATAAAAAAACTCAAGGCCAAAGTAATTTCTAAACACCATAGAGGAAAGTGCACACTTAACAATTGATTGAGTGTGCAAAAATCACCTAATGACAGGAGTCAATTTCAATTAAAATCTAATCACAAGAAGATTTTCAAGATCAACAAGAAGAAAGACATAAATGAGCAAGTCAATAATTCGGTGAAAATTTATCAATTTCTTCAAGTTACACTGTGCTCCCGATGGAGTTACTCCTGTCGACTTCCACATAAGAAAACATTTCTCTTTTGTCAAAAAAATAAATAGAGAAAACATTTCTCTTCTCACCTTGCGTAAAATTCTGCAGTTTAATCACTCGAGTCGAGAACTATTTTACCTCGACATCCATACCTTCTCCGCACCAAGTTCAGCACCAAACCACCACGAGCGCTCTCCTCTCCTCTTCTCCGCTCCTCGGCCTCGCTCGGCGATATCTAAACTATAGGATCCTCCAGACAGCAATTATATAACCACCGCCCCTTCCACCTTTCCAGACCTTTTGCCCCCCTCCTTCCCCGGTCCTCCCCACGCACGCACGCACCCGCGCGGTCGGCGCCGAGATCTGCCCAGGCTGGACGGACCTCCGGCGACCATGAGCAGCCACCATGGCGGCCTCGACGAGCAGATCGAGCGGCTCATGCAGTGCAAGCCCCTCCCCGAGGCCGAGGTAACGCCCACCTCTCGTCCCACCCGTCTCTCTCTTTCTCTTCTCGCTCTGGGGGTGGCCGCTCGCCAGATCTGGCGGAATTCCGGCCCTGCGCGGCGCCGGCCGGGGTTCCGGGGGAGATCGGGGCTCACGGCCCCAGTTCGTTGATTGGTTCGCTGAAATGGTCGTACGCACCCTACGCAATGCGATTTATCCATGATGCTTGCTCATCGCTGGATTTTGAACAAAAAAGAAAGGATTTTTGGCAGCTGGTTAATGTTGTTTTGGGGGAAATGGACCAGTCACTGCAAGGGAGATCGTTAGGGAGGCGCACGACTTGTCCGGACCGCTGGATTTCTTCCTCCGGCCAAATAAACACCTTTCTTGGAATAGAGTTATATAGAGCTATTAGACAGGTTGCCATCGATTTGCTCTGATCTTTGAATGTTCACCGTACAGGTCAGAGCACTGTGCGAGAAGGCTAAAGAGATTTTGATGGAGGAGAGCAATGTTCAGGTATGCTGTTTTTCACTTCTCTCAAGATGTCCGCCTTTGCTTGAGCTGTGGATGCCTGAACCTGGTTCTGTTCTTTCATAATTAGCCTCACCGTTTTGGGGTTGGTTGATAAAGAATCCACAAGACAATAATTGAATGAACAAGACGAGGATATGTTTATAACTCGTAGCGTTTCTGAATTGAACAATACTGGTCTTTTGAACTCTAGATTGTAAGGGTGCTAACTGTTAACTGTTGAGGATTAAGATGTATCCTGTGGTAACAGAACTATCAGATAACGTATCCTGTGATACTGTATTCGACAAAGATAAATGGATCCTTACTCATATCACCAAAGTTCCAAATTTTTTTGTAACTGGACACTTAAATAGCTTGAACATGCTGGCCGAATTGATGAGAACATGAAAATCAAAAGAAAAGAGTCCAAATAAACTTACGGGGAGATGTGCAGTCATCTGCACTTCCTGAGGACTAAATAGCAATATGCTTCATATGTAATCAAATCTCCCTTGAGCCTGACCTCAAAATGCCAAGAATTAGCTCATCGATAATCCCTATAGATTATCAGTTTCAGGGTCAGCAATAAATTCAAATAACACTAAGAAGAAATAGCTCCAGTACTTGGCAAGAAATACACAGTTTTTACCCTTTTAAAGTATAAGCATAATTTCTCAAAACACAAACCACACAGATCAGACATCAAGCTCTTAAACTTTAGATAGAGATGAAAAAACTCACTATGGTGATGTGCACACATATCTGTACCTTCTTGAATACATGTGAATAGGATAAAGGAATTAAAGAAAATGTTAAACTCCAGCAGTTTAATTACATGGCACATTTTTCTTGCTCCCAAAGTCTATGAATTATTGAGAAATGGGGATGACATTTTGCCGTTGTTGCTAGGCTACGAGAGAGAATGACCTGCATAATCATACGATTTGTACCTTGTATAGAGCCTGACACAGAATCTTTTAACCCTGTTTGGCCCTAAAGGCCTAATCTTTTAACAGGCTAATGCCTGACACAGAATGAAGCCACCCTGACCAAGCCTGGAGAACTGAACTGCGCTGCCCATGAGCAGTTGTAGTGCAGTTACACTTTGTGTGCTTTAGACACTTGTTATTTCAACCAATATTTATTTTCTGGGCTAGTGTTATATCTGAAGAGTTATTGGAGCAACTATCTCATGCCTTTCGTAGATAACCTCTCTGGAACAACGCAAGTAATGCATGGTAGTGTACCAGGCTCTCAATCACACTATAATGGGCCGTAAGGACTGATAGGCCTAGGGAGTGTGCATCTTATGGCTATGCTGCGAGCTGCATATGCAGTGCTCCCATCTTCTGATTATGTGCCTCTCGTCTCCCAGATCACAATATGATTCTTATTTTGCTAATCGTTTTAACTTTGGTGGTTTCTCTGGCATACTTGCAGCCTGTAAAGAGTCCTGTCACAATATGTGGTGATATTCACGGGCAGTTTCACGATCTTGCAGAATTGTTCAGAATTGGTGGCAAGGTAAAAATTGTTTTCTCGTTCATCTTGTTGACTCATCAAGAACAAAGCCTGATCTTCAATATATTACTGACTTCTGTTTTTACCAGTGTCCGGATACAAATTACTTGTTTATGGGAGATTATGTTGATCGTGGCTACTATTCTGTCGAAACTGTCACGGTAAGAGCTATACAAGCATTAGCGTAGCTTTTTTGCTTGCACCACAGAAAAATATATTGTTGTTCATTTGCACCTCAGCAAATCGTTTCTTGGATGTACACATATAAGTTTGTAATATTTGTTACTTCAATATCTCCTGTTACTAATGGTAATCCTTGAAAACAAACAGCTGTTGGTGTCTCTAAAAGTTCGTTATCCTCAGCGGATCACCATTCTCAGAGGAAACCATGAAAGCCGACAGGTCTGTAGATTGTTACTGGTTCTTGTATTTGCCTATTTTTATATGATGCATTTCTATGAAGTTTCTAGAGGGATTTGTTACATCTTGTATCTAAATTACATTTTTATATATGCTGAAAATGGAACTGAATAATTTTGGCACCAGATCACTCAAGTCTATGGATTCTACGACGAGTGCTTAAGGAAGTAAGTATCTTCCTTCGTATATAGTGTATATGGTAGTTCTGCTCTAAAAAGTCCTCTCTTGATGCTTATATTGATCAATTAATCTAGTATTAGGATTATAAGATGACTCAGGTTATGGTTCCACTTGTCATGTCTAAATTAAAGCTGACCATCTTGTGTTCTTGTTAATGAATTTAATTACAAGAATCACTTTCCATTTGTATTGCAGGTACGGAAATGCAACAGTGTGGAAAACCTTTACGGATCTATTTGACTACTTCCCGTTGACAGCATTGGTGTGTACTCGTGCATCATTTTCAGCAATATGACCTATATCAAGTTATTTTTTCCACTATATCCTGTAAAATTGACATGAAAACTGTTCTCTTTCATAGGTTGAGTCAGAAATATTTTGCTTGCACGGTGGATTATCACCATCCATCGAGACACTTGATAACATACGTAACTTTGACCGCATCCAAGAGGTTCCTCATGAAGGGCCCATGTGCGATCTTCTGTGGTCTGATCCAGATGATCGATGTGGTTGGGGTATTTCTCCTCGAGGCGCTGGATATACCTTCGGACAGGTACTTCTTGTACAACAAATTATTGTTTGCTCAGTGTACCGAGCTAATTTTGTGGTCTGTTTTTGTCTGACCTTGCAATTCCTATCGTTTCAGGATATATCGGAGCAATTCAACCATACCAATAGCTTAAGACTTATTGCTAGAGCTCACCAGTTGGTCATGGAGGGATTCAACTGGGCTCATGTTAGTATCTGCTCCTGAGTTTCATACTTGTCTGTTGTCCGTACTATATTTGGTTAACACTTTACCATGTTATTTTTAAAAAACACTTTACCATGTTGAACAGGAGCAAAAAGTGGTCACCATATTTAGTGCACCTAATTATTGCTACCGCTGCGGAAACATGGCATCAATCTTGGAAGTTGATGATTGCAGGGAGCATACTTTCATCCAGGTATCATCATATAATTTTCATTTTTTTATTTGATCTGGTACCAGTTAAAAGTATTGATTGATTTTGTTACTATGGTCCAAGTTGAGAATCCATAGGAAATCTAACCAAAGTGTTTGATTAATGGCTGTTTCTGCTTTCACAAATCGGTCCACGTCTGGATTCATCTTGGATCTTCAGATATTGAGTTTTGTCATGGGCAGATTGTCTGTCGTTGCCCTTTCGGTTTACGCTTCCTGGTTATCTTATGAGCTGTGATGTGTCATTGTGCAGTTTGAGCCGGCCCCAAGAAGGGGAGAGCCAGACGTAACCCGTAGAACACCCGACTATTTCCTGTGATGCGACGAAACTGGTGTCGTTCTCTCTGCACCAAAGGTTTGGTAGCTAGCTGAAGTTTCCTGGCTGCAGATAATCTTTTTGCTGAAATGCCCAGTGTGTTATTCTTCCTATTTTTCCCATGATGCCTTGCGGGTGCGTTGCCGCATCGTGATTCAAGTGTATACGTACAGCTTGGAAGGAATTCGTTGTGTTCTCACCTCTAACTGATTGGCTGCAGCTAGTGACTTTAAGCATCAAGCAGCATTTGTATTGTGACAGGAAACTATTTCCCCTTTGTAATTCATTTTTTCTTCACCCCTTGGGACGTTTCACCTAATTCCTTTTCATGATTTGTTGTAGAGATGAATGAACAATGTAGTTGCTGTATGGTTCCATGTTGAGCCCTTAGGTCTTCTTGAACCCGTAATGATTTGTCGTATAGAAATACTTTGAAGAACTAGTATCTGGAGCACCGGGTTTGTGGTGTTATCTCTGTTTGATGAATGTTTATTCTGGTACTCTGGTTAGTGGATGTCTTGATGCAAAGATGTGGGTATGATATAGCCGTTTCTGGTTGACTTGAATCGTCTTCTAGTGATGTTTAGCAGTGAACCTTTTCATACGTCTACCGGTGAATATCTTTTAAGCTCTTTGTGAGTTGTGACTCTATTTGAGCTGATTTTCCTGTCAGATTAAGCACAACTCTACCTTTCTCTAAAATAAAACACAGTAATACCTTAACGACGCTTATGGCTTACTGGCTGAGTGTTGTTGCTCGTGTCTAGGGTGAAACCGTAATGCATAATCCAAATTATCTGACATTTGTTTGAGTAATAGAAAATGAACATGGAAATATCTGAATCTGGATAAAATGGAAATAGATGTAGAACATATCTGGATTTATTTTTCACAAATACAAATATGCTATTGATTTTTGAAGCAAACGTGGATATGAATATATTTGTATTTGAACAAAATTGTGTTAGACAATTTAACAGTATTTTGAGCCTGATGTACTAGTTACACAGCCTAAAAATTAAGTGTTCAAATCTATTTCCTGTGATTGAGTTGGGTTTTATATCTTTATATTATTCTCTACTGTTTTATAATCGACGTATGTTCTGAATTGAGAAAATTACTAGGAAGCATGCCCGTGCGTTGCAACGGGAGAGAAAATCCGTATCAGCCAAGACATTTTTTTTGCATAGACATATTTATATAACATGCACGTAGTTACCAAGAAAATCAATTCAAGTTAAACCATAGTTTTTTGCAAGATTCACATATTCTTTCAAGATTCGCATAACGGCGGGCTTCATCAAATATTATATACACAATTAGTATAGACGATAATTATACACTACAAGGTTCACAGGAAATTCATACAGTATTTACTAAAGCTTATAGGGCAATAGATTAATTGCCGAGGGATCAAGCTAAAATAAGCTAAAGCTAAACCAAGCTAATCATGAAACTTCAATATACACGTGAAGTATTTTATAATGGTCTGAAATAAGCAGCTTTTCATCTAAATTTGAAATCTAGTAAACATACAAAGCTAGAGCTTGTACACTTAAAACTCGTAGGAAATAAAAGCATGTAATCAATCTACAGGACTCCATGTACGTACAGACAGTCATGTACTACACATGAAGAGCTAGCATCTAGTCTGTGATTGTGAATCGTAGTCTGAAGTTCATAACACAGAGCGACCTAAACAACATGCAGTTGATGGATGCTTGGAAGGCTTGAACGATACCCCGGGAGCAAGTCCTCCTGGAACGCCTGTCGAGCGACACCCAGCTCACGCCCACACTCACCAGATCTCGACAACCAGCACCGCAGAGATCTACTCGGCTCTCCCCCGGGTTCCTCCTCTGCATCTACACGGCCGGCTCTTCACCTGTCTAGACGGCCACAACCACGGAGCCACACATAGCACACCCCCTTCAGGACTCAGGCCCAGGGAGCATGAGCTTGAGATCGAGACTCGGTCACAGGTTTGGGTCCTGGCTTGCTTTCAGGACCGCTGTCCTACTTGACTATCTCGGTGATGAATGATCTAACAAACCAATCTGTGTTCCCATCCGTGCTGTGTGTGCACCAAATTCGTCCTCCTGAATCATGCTCGCGGTCAGCTGGTTGTCTGGTTCCGCCAAATTCGACTGCCATTCTCTATCCTAGATTCTCCGGTTGGCATATATAAAACCACCTCGTCAGGATCTCCTCTTCCCCGATTTTCGCATCCTCTCTTGCCTGTAGCGCAGACACCGTGCTCGTCTTCTCCACCTCCGGTTGTCTGTTTCCGTTTCGTCGAGGTCCAACCTTATCCCGGTCCTTCTCCACACGCCGTAGTCGCAATATAAGCTCACGCCGCCGCTACGGCCGGTGCGCTGGGAAACTCCTTCCTTTCATACCTGCGTCTGCGTGAGAAGAAACGAACGCCGCCGCTCCCGAGCCTGCCTGCCTGCGGTCTTCTATGCCGGAGAGCACCAACGTCACCGCAGAGAGCAGCAATCCTGCGGCCAGGGACACCAGCACGCGGAGGCGGCTGTGCGGGAGCAGATGCAGCAGCAGCGCTTCCTCGGCGAGGGCGAGGTGAAGATGATTCCGGGGCAGCGCTCGGGGCAGTTCCCCTGCCCCTGGACCTGGAGCTCGGCAGGTCCCCTGCCTGGACTGCCGCTGGAGCTTGTCTTGTCGACGACCTGGGAGCAGGTGTACGCAAGTCCCGCGTCACCCGCGTGCCCTACCGTCCGCAGGCTTGCACGCAACCACGTCGCCGGAATCCGCTGCGCCGCCCATTCAAATCCCCCTGCCGCTGGAGCTCGACAGTGCGCCAGATTGGAGCTCCTAAAGCAGCCAAATCTGCCCGGCGGCCAAGGAGAGGAGAGCCATGGCGTTGACCCCGCTAGAGAGGTGTACGCCGAGGTCGAATGGAGGCCATGGAGGGACAGGCGGCAGACCAGAGCGACATGTTGCGCTTGAAGGAGAGCTGGGCCGGGGCGAATCGACCAGAGGCGAGGCGAGGGACCGCAGGTGAGGAGGCGGACGGGTGCACGGGGGTGGGAGTCAGGGTGCAGGTGGGATTGGACTACCCACGGGGCCCACTACCCAAGCCCACGTAATATCTAAAGTGGACACCCACGGGTAAGAAGGAAAAATTCATGGGCCTCGTGGGACTGCCAATCGTTCCCCACATCCAGCCCGCGTGAGGATAATTCTTCCCCAAATCGAGCCAGAGCAGCCGCCGGCCATGGCAGCCGCTCCTCCTCCTCCTCCAGATCTGGCGGGCTATGTCAAGGAGACGGCTTTCGTAGGGTTCTCGGTCTCCGCGCAGGGCAGCACGGAGATATACGCCATCGAGTGGTCGAACTTCTCCAGCCCGTCCCCGACGCCGTCTGCTTCGCCGCATCCTCCTCGGCTCGATTGCTACCGCGAGCGCAAGCCAATTCGTCTGCTCGGAAGAATGCCGCCACGCCGCACCCGCACAAGCATGCGGCCGTAGCCGGCGCCGCGACGGCAGAGGCTTTCGTGGCGGCGTCGTTTCCGGAGTTCGCGCGCCGCGAAGGCCAAGAAGCGCGACAGCGTACGAAGCGCGAACGGCGCGGAGGCGCGGTCCGAGTTCCTCTCCGAGCTCCACCGGAGAGACGCCACGTACGCCGCCTCTGCCAAGCGTGGCCGCCTCCGCCCTCCGCGCTGCATCCTCCTCCTCGCCGCCGGCGAATCGACTCCAGTGTTCGCTCCTCTGTTCCCATTCAGCAGCCAGTTTCTAAAGCAGTATTCGCCAATACTAGTCACTTATGCGGGCAATGTGGGCACCGCGGGCACCCGCAAAAATTACATGGGCCACCCACGTAATCCCACATATATTACACGGGCTTGTGCGGCATTTTGCGGGACGCCCGCAAGTCGTCCCACTTGCACCCTGAGGTGGGAGGGCGTCGAACAACAGAAAGACTTGAACCGAACCGTTATCCAGACGTTATGGGTGGCAAAGGTGGGTAAATACATAAAACGGGTAGGGGTAAAACTGTCTAAAAAAAGGGACGACGAAAATTTGAGCAGAAACCTTACTGCCTTTATTATTAGGTATAGGTATAGGTATAGATATAGATATAGATATAGATATAGATATAGATGTATTCGAGTAGATCGGATCCGTATTTAAGTATGCCTGTATTTGTTTAAAAATATAAAAAGGATGTGGGATGTCGAATAGTGGCATTGGACATGGGCTACATAGGCCGTTATTTATTTATTTTTCTAAAAACGTTACAAACAAAATTTGCTCACCAAAAAAGACAAGTCGAGCAAATTTAGTGAAAAAAAACTTGAACCGTTCACGACCAGATCTGCATTTTTTATGGTTTTACTGAGGCTAGAATACATGGTATTTCATATCAACATATTTTCATCCTCGTAGCGCATAGTTTTTTCTACATCCTCATATTTGTTTATAAAATTTCCGAAACTTTAAATTTAAACTTTTTAAAATTTCAAATAGCGGACTCCGTGTCGCCCTGGAGCCAATGTCACCGCTCTACGCCGGGTGTGCACTATTCAATCCATATCCGACCTATGTCCACCCCTACTTATTTTTGTTTTCCTTCGGAAAGAAAGAAAAGCCAAAATAAATATAACACCCAGTTACCCACAGAACGTGTCATTATCTTGGTCAACAGCTGACGTCGGTGCACTTGCAGGTAGCATGTCGACGCTTCTTCCTCGATCGCTTTCCTTTCTTCTGCTGACATCACACGTGTACGTACAAGCGTGCTCCATTTGGCAAACATATGTTACCAAACGGAAGTTTCGGCAGTCGATAGAACTGAGTCAGTCAAACGTGCTGAAGTCATCACACATACATCCATCTCAACCTTTTTTCGATTCAAGAAACTACACAGACCCTTCTTTCAATTCCTGGTCCATATTCACTCTATCCAAGTTTTCTTTTTCTATTGTAGCTATGACTCCTCAACGAGGAGCAAAATACATAAATAAAAGTGCAAGAAGAATTAACCTAAATTCCAGTCACAAAGACTTGAGCTAGCCAGCTAGGTCGCTGATATTCAAGTAGTACAATAAGATGAACGCATACAAAGGGAGCATGGAAGCCGGCATCGATCCAGCTGTAGCATAGAAGAGGCAAGACAGAAAACAACATTTTTTTTGCGGTTAAAGCCTCAGCATTCAGTTTAAAGCGTCAACAACAGTGAGGGCATTAGGTCAATGCTTGCTACTATGAGGAAACTCCTGTACAGAATTTAACACCACCATGGATGGAGGACGTGCTAGCCAGACATACAACACAAAAACGAGGTCGAGGTCAACGGATCTACAGCCTCACAACTAGGAGGACGCCTTGCCTTACGACTACTAGAAGGAACCACCCGTTCCGTGGGACGCTCCCGAAGAAAGACGCAAAATGCCAACGTTAACTGTCCGACTACTACAAATTTAAATGGGTGAATATCACCGGCACCAAGTCGACGACCGACCACGCGAGCCCGGCGTACTGCACGAACCGTATGCCTGTGTCCACGTCATAGGCCTTCCGCGGCGGGAAGAGCGAGAACACCTTCTGGAGGTACCCGGCCTGCTTGGAGTCATCGGACTTGTTGGAGCAGCCGCTGGTCGCCTTCAGCGCCGGGACGTAGCAGGACGAGACGATCGGGATCCCCAGGGTGCTGCACATGACTGGCAGGAGCCACTTCGAGAGCGCTTTGCTGCAGGACTTCACGGCGAGGATGGTCGGGATCCCCACGAGGACCCTCCCGACGTACGAGAGGAGAGGCAGCTGCTGGCTCAAGATGAGGGGGGCGTCGGGGCCGTGGAAACGGAGGTAGGTCTGTTGGACGCCGTAGACCTGAACCGATGTGTGGAGAACAATGTTAGAGCTCCTTCGTGCAGACAGTATAGTTGACACGGGTAAACACGATAATATCACTAACTGAAAGAGCATGTATGAAAGATCTAGAAATATATTTTATTTGAAAGAATTCTTGTTGGTAAAACATAGGTGGTCAAGACTGAATTCCATCAGCAAATTAAAAATAAACTGGAACGTTACAGAAGGTCAAGCAAGTCTCTTTAAGATCCAATAAGAACGCATGCTGTCTTATTTTATCTTACAGTTATTTCAGTTTTCACAGCTAAGCTCATTGTAGATAATTATCTTGTATATGAGCAGAACCCTAGCAAAAGTTAAGAGCAATAGATTTTTGGCCATAAGTCATAAACAGAGAGTACTCACAATGCCGAAAGCAACCCCGGTGAATGCTGTGTGGAATTCAAAGCTAGGAGTTGGGAATTCTGGCTCTGGATATGCAAAGCACAGCAACAAAGAAAGGCTTGCCCAGAAGAATGTAACTGCAGAAGCGAAAAACTATGAGAATATTATTCAACTTTGAATATCACATTTTATCTATTACCAGAATCAAAGTGGCACTGAGGAGTATGGACATACCGTTCTGCCCAGAGACAACAAAGGCATCAACATGATCATCGACAACCAACCAGAATGCAAGGATCAGAACGCCAAGACAGACCCCAGCGATAACATCCGTCAAGCTGTGCATGCCCAAGTACACCCTCGCTAACAATTTCAAGTAAGTCACACCATCAGTATCTTTCAATAAGTCTAAGAAAATGCCACACGAAGAAAGTAAAAACTCACCAATGCCAACTAGCAAAACTTGCAAGAAAGCTAGGGAGAGGCCAGCAGTAACCATAAAACTGTTACATAATCCGTATGTGAGGACATAATGCAGCATGTATCTGCATTCATCAGGAACAGTATTAGCCAGATAAAACCAGAGAAAATCAATGCAACTCTTCATAAGATAATAATTGCAACAGGAGTATACCCCATCAAACAAACGGTCATGAGAGCGTGCGATGAAGGCAGTCCATATTCCAGGGCGTGTTCCTTCTCATCTTGGGTGGCTGTAACTCTTCTCACAGGAGGAGAGCATGGCCGGGGAGCTGACACTACATCCTGTATCCACAAATACCACAGTGAGAAAAGCTAAACCAGATGAAGAGAAAACTAAGTCAGACACCACAGATTTTATTTATGACATATTGGATGAATAGTAACCTTCACAACATTGCCAATGTAATCAGAGAAAGCCATGAGGAGGGTCATCTGCCTAGCCAACTTGCCGTGTCCACTCTGCATGCCATACCGACGAAAACAATTCAGAATGACAAAAGCAAAACAATTGGTGGTGAATGTGTCACATGACATGGGACATACCCAGAAGAGGAGGGGCAGGAATCCTGTGTAGAAAGGGACGGAGACAACGCATGACAGCACGGAGAAGAAGTTGTCTAGCAACTTGTGCTGCATCCTCTGCAATGATTAACCAGCAATCAAGTAAATAAACAAACAAACAAACCACAAGCATACATGTAAGGACTTAGAAACCGAAGCCATGGAAAATATGTACAGCAAACATATGAATCGATGCATTTTATATGACGAGTCTCTCTCGGTTGCTATGTATTTCGAGCCAAATTGATCTCTGTGATGACTTCCTAGATGATTCTTCTCTCTCCTGAGGAGTGAGGAACTAATACATCGAACATCAACTGGTGACGATCCCAACTCGAACAACGAAAGATGGACAAATGCGGCAGAATTTCTTGGTTCGTCACTTCCAATTCGCTCATCCGCTAGATGAGGTGGCAGAGGAACGGACCTGGAAGCTGAGGATGGAGGCCGTCTCGGCGTGCACGCGGCGGGTGACCCAGGGCTGCGCCAGCGCGCGCGCCCGGCGCGTGAGGTCGAAGTAGGAGGCCGCCCACACCCACCCGGCCGCGCCCGACAGCGCCGCCGCCTGCCACTCGGTCAGCCCGGCGCCACCGGCATCCGCCGCCGTCTCCATCTCTTCCTCCCCTTATCCGATCCGTTGCCGCCTAGCTCCCGGAATACACAAGATCCCAACGAGAGACAGAAGAGAGAGACACGGCGCCGGCTGGCTGCTGGCTGGCGCGCGGGGGGGTCTTGTAGAGGTGGAGGGCGCGGGACGGCGGGAGGTGCGGGCGGGGCGGAGATGGGGACGGGAGGGAAGGTGGCACGGTTCGTCGCGGTTTGCCGGCCGCCCCCGCTCTGGACCGGAGGTACCAGGCGCACGAGGTCTCTTTGTTTTCTTTCTTCCTCTTTCCTCCCCGGAGCGGATGGTGACTTTGGAAGGTTCTCACCTCTAATCCACCCACCTGTGTTAATTTTTCTTCTCTGACCCTGGCCCATGCAAGAACAGACAACTCAAATCATGATGACTCTGGAACTTGGTCCTGCGGTCAAGACGTTTTTTTTTTTGGCCCTCGAGCACCAGTGATCTGGGTGTTTTCGAAAATTAAAATAAATATTTATGAGTTTTAAAAATTCTGAAAAAATCCCGGATGTATTCTATCAACTTTAAATATTTTGTATTCTAAGCTCTAAAAATTGAGATAATATGATAAATTTAGAGATTTGAAAATAAGCACACTCAGATCCACACTTTTATCATATTTGTGTTGCTTAGAATACAAAATATGTGAAGTTCACTTTTTTTGCATGTTTGTGGAATACATGTTGGCTACAATCAATTTTTTTTTCATATATTTTAGAAACTCGTAAGTTTTTTCGATTTTTTTAAAACACCAGGATTACTAGATCTTGGGTGCATCGAATCTCCACTCGCCCGGCGCTACATTAACTTGTTAACTCGTTGATTATTAGACAATTTAGTTGAAAACGGGACATGCCGAAAACGCTAGAACAAGTCCGAGTGATGTTTTTTCCACCTAAGCCCATTAGACCAAAACAATTAGCTTTTTTTAGATCCTTCCTCAGACAGACCGGGGCAAAGACACGAAAAGGACCCTACTTTCTTTTCTTTAACAATATTTTCCTCAGGCCTTTCGTCTGGAGAGAGAAGTTGTCCGGTTTGATCGATTTAGGCCCCTAGTCTTCCACCTCGACCACGTTGGAGATGACGAAGACCCGAAGCTCGTCTGTGACGACCATGGCGCCGGAACCACACACATACAAAGATGGGGTTGAAGGATGGTATGTGTATTTTCACCATGCCGCATGGTTAATTTTGGTCTTCTTCTCCATTGTCAGAATATGATTTGGATATTTGCCCTCATGTTTCTCCATGTCCCGAGCCTCGATATCACAAGATTTAGCTATTTAACTCCATTTTTCAATTTCAAATTAATTTGTATGATACATTCTTTCTAACAATCCTCCTACCCGTGCACTTATTATTCTCAATAGAATGATATCCCACACAATCATCACAGTACATCATATTCTGCTTTCCATCTTCACGACATTATTTGACATTCACAAAATGCTGGAAAAATTCAGTACCGCATCTTCAGTGCATTCAAATGAAGATAAATGCATTAAGAAAACATTCAAAATCAGTATTCTCACCTTTTCAGTCGACAACCGTCTTAGTATGCACCGTGATCATATTTGCTGACTCATTGTCGTCGACGATGCTTCCGCCACCGTCGTAACTAGTCGCGAGCACCCCCCCCCCCCCCCCCCACATGTCGTCACGATCACTTATCGCTTGTCGTAGTCTCGCCGCGAGGGTTATGGAATCAGGAGAGGGATTGGGAATTGGGTGCCTACATTGATGATGGGCAATCTAGCTAATTTTCAAACAATCAGGATCTATTACGAAAAGTACAGATGTTGGCGTGTGCCCCTTGTCAGCGTGGTAGGAAAAATGTTGGATCTTGGGCCCTTCTATACCTTTTCCAATAAGCAATACAATTTCTTGTATCGGTTCACCCTAGTTTTAACTTGTTGATGAATTTGCACCCGTTGTATGACCGGTGTTGTTAGCTCTTAACTTATGTTGCCAAAACAAGAAAAACAAGGCAATCAACGGAGCAAGAGATGTTTTTTCTTCGTTTGTTCAATCATTGCAACCACACCGTCAACGTCCCCTGACCGCAAATACAATTCTAGCAAGTCAATGAGGATGGAAACAACGGAATACATAAAAACCAATACCATAATCCTTGAAAATTAGAACAAGAAAACCAAGATAATTAATGGAGTGAAAAATTCATGTACTTGCAATAGGTTGTCTTTAAAATGTTTGTAATATGGACACCGATGAAACTTATTGAAATATTTCACAAAGAGTGGCAAAAACAAACTTCTATCAACACAACATGCGTTCATTCGTCTAATCTGGCAGCCGGATTCATGTGGCCAGGGAGAATGAGGTGGTGATCTCATTGATGTGGCGGGCTGACTTGGAGCGGAGACCCTTTAAGTAAGCTTGAGTTGACTCCTTCGGCCGCGGATGTCGCCGTACTCAGCAAGAAATAAACAGAGGTGCAACCTGATTTAAAGCGTTGACTCCTTCAGCTTTGCCGACGACGCCCATGTAAACTTGGCTTGCCGTGCGGTGTTCTGCCAGGTGAGTGAGCTTCCCTCCCACAAGTCAAATTAGCCGTCTGGGCAGGGCTGGTTAGCTCTTGACCACAATGTGAGCACGATTATCTTTAGAACCCAAACCCATGACATGATGCATGCATGACGGCTCTCGATCGAAACCTGCACGCTAAGCTTGCTAAAGACACAAGGGGAATTCTCGTCATTTTCTTTTTGAAAATCATCGTAAACGAAAACGACGGGGATAACTGATGCATGTGTGTGTGAAGGGAAGGTCACGTCGTAATCCTAGAATAGGCATCGAATCTGCCCTGGTTAAGGGAAATAGGGTGGTGATCTCATTTATGCGCCGGTTGACTTGGAGACCCTCAAGATCGACTCCTTCAGATATACAGCACACAGTCAAGACTAACTGGAACATTGTCGTTTCCATTTCCCGTGACACAAATTGAATTTGAAATTGATATTTCAATGGACGTTTCATAATATTATTATATGAGTTACCTAAAATATTTTTTACGTTGGTTGTGACACAAAGCTTAGATATCTTTTAGGAGTGCAAGGTAATACAACCACCGCGACGAAACTAGTTTTTTGTGTGGAGAAAGTGAGAACTTTACAAATCAAGGGTTTATAGGGAGAATGGGGTGGTGATCTCAGTGATGCTGCGGTTGACTGGGAGATCATGCATCAAGCTTGCCACACAGTTATGTTGAGAGCAGAGGAGCTCACCTTGGTGATATCCATGACTGCCGGCGGCTGAGGCTTGCTGTAGTTTTTTTTGATTAGGTCATGGAGGAAGCGTACAACTCCTCTTCTAGTACTCAGCTCTCGGCCAGGCCCAATAACGGTTCAACAAGTTATATCAAAGTTCGGAAATATTCTTTCCAGTTTTCCGAATACATATTGGATTTGAATTTGATATCTTCAATGGGTAGTTGATGCTTCAGAAACTGATGACATTGCATAACGCAACTTCACCTTAATCGTCTTAGAGATATAGAGAAAAAGGTCACAAAATATGATGACTTATAACCTTCAAACATACAGAGATCCGATTTTAGCAGGCAATCGCCTTATTGCTGCCAATAAGCTGAACACATACAATGCAATAAGAAGTATTACAAATTTCTCTACACACGCCCAATGGGTACAGCAGAAAGAGGGATTCGGACCCTTGCTTGTGTAACACCCATCGTTCAATACTACTTGGAATATCATTGAGCCATTCTCTATACAGGAGAGATGAGATACCCTTCAAGTCCTTTATAGCTTGCTGCGATTCGCGAGTTCTTGGTTCAGCTGATCCCTTAGGACCCTTCTCAGCAGCTTGTTTGAGGCAGTTCTCGGGAACACCGGGACGACTTTGACGTAGCTCACCTGTCAACATGAACAAACGATCCCAGATCCTTCATTATGTGTGCGCTCATCTCATCATCTGAACTGGAAATCAGAAAAGAGAGGCTCTTACCTTGAAAAGAGGATTGAGGTTCCTCTGGATGGCTCTCTGGAACTTGCTCTTCAGAAGATTTGCATCATATGGTGCGCCTCTATCTTTTAGCACAGCCAAGATAGCTAGTTGTTCTGGTCCACCACCAGAAGGTTTGATGCTAACTGCTGCTGTTTCTAGCAGACACTCATCAGCTCTATTACAAACCCGTTCGATCTCCACTGAACTTGTCTATTCAGGCAAGGGAAATATTAAATTGGTTTCAACGGACTGAAAACATCAAAAGAAGGATGATTAACCTTAATTCCTCCAAGATTCATAGTGTCGTCTGCTCTGCCCTGTACGATATAGTAACCACCTACTGTCCTCCGGATTATATCTCCATGTCGACGGAGTTGCTGTAGTAGAAGTACCACAACAAAGAGTGAGTGTTCACCATTCTGGTTATTTCTGGTAACTTCTAACAGTACGTAGTTGGATTATTTGGTTGGTTCAGTAAAGAAGGGAACATTAACTCAGATGTTGCTTAGTTTACTAATGGCGCATTGATCATTGCAACTGATGACAGAACAGTAACATCGGTAAATGCAGAGGCCGGGGCTTTGATCCCCTTTTTGAAAAGAGCAGCATGGGTATATCACATGTTTGCTTCTCACCTTCCGGGCAGGGCTCTACTCCACTGTTAAACTTGGAGGACATTGATTTTATAAATCTTAACAAGTTGACTACTGCAATTTTTGTCAAGCAGTTTAGAAAAATGACTGAAGCTAAGAAGACACATTGTATTTGTTGTTAATTTTTTAAAATATGAAGCGCCTGCACAGGAAAATAAATCGAGAACCGAGAGAAGTGACTCCATACCCGCCCTCTGTAAATAGGCATTCCATCAAAGTAAACCTTATTGTGGTCAGCGTTGAGAAGCCGGTCAGTAGCACCAAAATATAAAGGAAAGAGACCCACTTCTCCAGCACAAGGTAGATCATCAGGCTGTCATAGGAAACCTCAAACAGTTATGCATCGAACACAATTAGCAAACTTAAATTGAACGGACAGTACTTACATATGGATTTCCCTGCTCATCAAGTATGACAAACCCAGTGGACATTGACGCACCACTGAAAGCTCCAAAAGCTTGTGGCTGCAAAAGACTCCCTTGAATGTATGAGGATGCTAGCTCCGTTCCTCCACAACACTCAACAATGGGCTTATAACAGGCACGCGAAGATAACCATAGATTATCATCAATATCCGAAGCCTCCCCTGTTGTAGCAAGCACCCTGCAATTACAGCATTGTAGCTTCCTTCTACAAGCTTGTAATGAAGCTGAATGCTCTATAACAGTGTAACTAGTAACTCACCTGATTTTGGTCCAGTCTAGCCCTTTAGTAAGATTCCCAGCCTTCCATGACTTCACCAAGCTAGGCACAGATCCCAATACACTCACACGGGCATCCTGCAAAATATTTCAATGGACTTTACAATGAAGTGCATGAGTAAAAACAGTTTATAGTAGACATCTACAAGATCCTTTATTCGCCAAAAGAAGCTGTGCAATACTGTATAGAAGAAGGAAAGAACAGACCCTTTATTCACCAAAAGAAGCTGTGCAATAGTGTATAGGCCTTGAGGTTAATTTGTACCCACTCAGATTTACCTACACTACGTTCAAGAGAAGTAATGGATATATGAATAAACTCAAGGCCTACATAACTATAACTAGAGTCTGGAGGCAGAAGTAGTTGGTGTATGTGATTTATCCATGTTTGCATTTTACATGGAAATAATCATTTTCGTGACTTGGGCAGTCAGGAATACTTGTATTTTTTTCCAGCCGAGCTTATTTAGATACAGGAAAAATTAAAACAGGAGCCAGCCATGGTTATCCATAGGCCAAAGAAGTCCTAATACAGTTTTCATTCATGGGTACATAATTTTCAGTGGTATGTTTCTTTTGTGCGATACATATTCTCCTACAAAATCAAAACATTTTTTCCTCAATCGCTAGATAAATCGCCTTTAGCAGTTCAGAGTTCAGAGTAAATGATTTTGCAAATTACGGCGCACCTGCACAAATTTGCAGAAACCACGTCCAAGCGGAGAACCATGATACAAAGCCAAAGTTGCACCACTTAGAAAGCTTGAGAACAAGATTATAGGTCCCATAACCCAACCCAGATTTGTAGGCCAGCAACCTATGTCCTGCGGGCGAACATCCAAATGTGCCCAGGTATCAGCTGCACATCTTATGGGACAAAGCTGTGTCCACGGTATAGCTTTTGGCTCTCCTGCATGAGAAGCAAATAACAGAGATCAAAATCGCATACGAAATAAAGAGAAAAAAGCATCAGGAAGACATGATATTCCATACCAGTTGTTCCTGATGAAAACAATATATTAATTAGTGCGTTTGCAGATTGATAAACTGGCGAGTAAATGGATGGCCTGCAGATCCAAGAAATTTTGTTGCCATGTTGATCACATATCAATTACTTTTGTTTTGTAATATACTCCCTCCGTTCCATATTAGATGACTTCCTTTTGTCAAAAAGTCGATGTATCTAGACTTATAACATATCTAGATACATCCACTTTTGTCCAAATAGAAGTCATCTAATTTGGAACGGAGGGAGTATGTGTTAAATGTTCCATAAAAATGCTAAACTCACATATTTGTTCATTTCTGTGGGACATTGGAAGGATCAAATACGTTGCATACCTTCCAGCAGCACGAGAAAGAAAATCTTTCCAGGATATATCACCATTCCTTGGTGCAACTCCAATACAATCTCCAGTTGCAGGAATTACAATAGCTTTGCATGAAGTCCCTTCCATGACATGGCTAAAGAACAGAATTTGATCTATTTTAGATGAGTGCTGAGAATTGTTGCATGATAGTTCAGTAAGATCAGGCAAGAAAACTATAAGTAAAACACATACTGCAAATCAATGATAAGATCCTATCAAAATAACCATTCTTTTCTTGTTAAAGCTGAGTAAACTAAGTTATTTAATCATATACCTGTAAAGTGGAAACTTCTTCCTTCCCCTAATTATAAAATCCTGAAATCTCATGAAATTAGTATAAGCCGTACTACAGTACTGAAGGAGGTAAGGCTTGCTACGGTCTAACCTGAGTAAAGATTGCCTTTGCATTTGAGACCCTCATGCGAGTGCCAATCTCCTGAGGTGCGAAACTGTCTGCTATCGACACAACAACGAACCCACCAAGGATGATTGCGAGATACACGATGACTGCATTGCATGTCATAGGCATGTCTATTGCAATCCGGTCCCCCTTTTGGAACATGGTATCAAGGGCATTTGCAACAGCCCTGTAATAAAAGCAACAAAATCTTGATGATGACATTGCAGAATAAGACAAAAGATAATTCAAATTTTCTGTATGCTCCATACTTTTAATTTGGTGTAAGAGGTGCATACATCACTTGAGTGCGAAGCTCCTTCAGTGAAATACGATTCACCGGATAATCATCAAGGCCCTCCTCCCTCCAGACAATCGCCGTGCTGTCATCTGTCCTGTCTTGGGAAGGCCAAGGTAGCAGGCAACATTCAGCAATGTTAAGCACCGCGCCTTGGAACCATGTTCCCCCTTTCTTTGATTTGTCTGATGTATCTAGAATGGACTCTGGTTCTCGCAGGAACTTGACTGACAGTCTCTTTAGCACCATTTTCCAGTAGACCTAAGAAAAGATCACCTATTAGGCTAAGCTTACATTGACATCGTGAAGAAAGGAGCTTAGAACTGACATTTTAGCTGTTCACTTACAATGCAAGGTAATTCTCAATTCGGAACAAAACTGACCTCCTGATTCTCCACGGAGAACTTGTGGAAGAGGTTAAAGCTCGAAATCGGGTCCTTATACACTGATCCTAGCAGCTTAGGTCCATTCTCTTCCATGATTCTCCCAAGATTTGTTTGCTTACAGTCAATCCTGCAACAAGGAAATAACTTCTTAATGAGTTTGAAGTAATCATATAGTACATGGACATCTTACCGTATACTAGTTGCTCAACGTGATGTAAATCAACAAACCAGTTACAGTCATGTCTTGCAAGCCAGTATCAAGATTTTACCATCTTCTTGTTTTTGTTAGACTTAATACAGTGTTAAGTGGAATCAAGAAGCTTAACTGATTGGCGGAATTATATGGTTGAAGTTTACATGGGACAGAGTAACATTAGCAGTTACGGACTACTTTCGTAACCGATGGACGGCGACTTACGGGGAGGGGAACCAGTAGGGCGGCGGCCCCCGCGCGGCGCGGTCCCAGGCGGCGTAGACGGAGTAGTAGACGAGCTGGTGGAGCGCGTGCGGGTGCTCCGGCCGCAGCACCCCCGCCGCCACCACCGCCGCCCACGCGGCGGCGGCCGCGTCGTCGCCGCCTCCGTCACCGGCCGCGGAGCGTAGCGCGCCGAGGAATCGGCCCGCGTCGGCGGCGGCGAGCCCGGCCAGCTCCACGTCGCCCGCCTGGATCTCCCGCAAGCCCCCCCTCGCGGTCGCCGCCGGCGCCATCAACGCTCGCTCTCGGCCCGCCTCGCAGTCGCTCGAGCACGGTGACACACTGAATAGAGTGGTGGTGTAGTACTATTTTATCGCCGTGCGCATTTGGACTGTTGGCTGATGAGCCGATGTGATGACGAAGGGAGGTTCCGGGGTAGGTGAAGGTTGTTGGTAGGAGGTGTGGTGCGTGCGTGCGCTGCCAATGGTGGTTGATAGGCAGCTCTCCGGTGGGTCGCCGCCGGTTCGACGCCGGCCGACTGTCTCGTCACCACACAGCAAAGGCTAGTGCGGTGTCATGGCGACCTCATCAGTATGACTGAGCAATTTTAGTAGAAGGATTTTTTCGTTCAATTTTGGAGAATCCTAGTTTATGTACTGTATGTTTTTTTTCCCTTAACGAAGCATTCTGGATCAAAAGGAATTCAAAACTCCAAATTCTTTATGGATCGTATTTCTAAGCCTCAATTCAATATGAATATGAGGATCCACTCTAATCTTTTGTACAACCTATTCATGTACAATCGAGACAGTTTTCTTGTGCTCCGTTCAAATGATTATCCCTGCAATTTTACTATGTTTTGTACTTGCAATCTTATTTTCTGTATTCCTAGGATTTGTCATCCCGTGATCCCAGCTCACTGGCAAAAATAGATAGAGCAAGCACAAAAACATGTAATATCGGGCATGGTAAACACATTTAGAAGCTCATGCAACAATGTTTAAATCATTCCACACTTATTTGTTTAAGTTTTGATGCATCAAGTGAGGGAAAAAAGTTTCAAGCCAAGGCCTTTAATTCAATTATTTATTCTTACATTAAACAATGAATCAAATCTCCTTCAGTTTTAGCTCCGCTTGCTCAAGAGTTGTCACAAGCGCATCAACAAGAAAATTGAATGAATACACTCTCCTTCGTTTTTAGCTCCGCTCGCTCAAGAGTTGCCACAAGCCTCCAAGCCCATCACAAAGAAAGTCTAAATTTTTCATGGAAGCCTACTCAAAATATTTAAAAAAATCCAGGCCTTGTGCTCGAGGATGAAGTTCTCCCAAAGAAAAACTATCATAAGAATACTAGTTACATTACCTATTAACAAAATATAAAATCTGTACTCAACGTAAGTTGATGAAGAGAGTAACTATCCCTGCTGCTACCTGCGTGTGAAATACCTTGAATTATTTTAGAACAATTCCTGACTCAAAAGCGAAAACCCCAACTCCACCGTATGTAGAGTTACCAGAGTACAATTAAGTAATTAACCTCCGGATTTAAAATCACTACTTACTTACTTACATATCTGGCATTGGCCATAATTTACAAGAACGTTCTGTAATAATAAGAGGAGGAAGGGCACAATGAGCTGAACATATAAAATAGGTGTATTATGAATTTCTCTACACAACCCCAATGAACACAACAATAAGGAATTGCTAGAGTTTCTTATATAACACACCAGCTATTCAATAATACTAGGAATACGATGAGCTATTTCCACTGAAGATACGTGAAATATCTCTGGGGTTCCTTTATAGCTTAGCGTGATTCGTGAGTTCTTCGTTTAGCTGATCCCTCAAGACCCTTCTCCACAGCCCGGGCGAAGGCGTTCAGGAACTCATCCAATGGACACAACAAGAAGGCATTCAAACTGTTTCTTCTGTAACACATCAAACGTTCAATAATATATTTTGGAATATGATGAGCCATTTTATATGGAGTAGAAGAGAGATGAGATACCCTGTAATCCCCTTATAGCTTGCTGCGACTCGCGAGTTCTTGGTTCAGCTGATCTCTCAAAACCCTTCTCAGCAGTTTGTTTGACGCATTTCTCGGGAACAACGGGACTACTTTGACGTAGCTCACCTGCCAACATGAACAAACATCCCAATTCCTTCACAATGTGTTCCTATATCTGATGGGTGTGAAAGGTTTGCATGCATGCCTAATTAATAGATGGATAAATAAACATAGAGGTGATTGCAGAAAATATATTTAACGGCCAATCCATGTCCATCTTAGTCGCGGATATTTTTCATAGGAGCTCAATTAATACACCAGAATGAAAGGAGTAGTTGTTTGGTAGAACACTTAGAGCAAGGTGAATAGTAGAGCCCAATGTTGGCTATATGTCATTGTCATGTCACATAGTCATCACGTATAATAGTTAGCTATATACTTATATATTTCATTAATATATGACTCTCTTACACTCTCACATAGTGACTAGGAGCACATGTTGCAGGTGGTTCTTGCATGAGTGCCCATTTCACTTCTCTTCTCTTCTCTCTTTTCATATAAATACCAATATATTATTTAAATCCTTATAGACTGGACTTTATTATATTTACTCTTAGCGTTGCAACGGATACCAGAACCTAATAACATGTGTATATAACAGCTGACTTTCCCCGAGCCACACACGTCTGGTCCGGCAATCATGGAACTTATTCTTCGGAGATACATGTGATGATGATCCGAAACGACTTCCTAAGAGTCATACAACTTGTATGATACAAGTATATGAAAGTTATTGCATACTAGACCAAGATAGTACATTGGTCATATCACAAAATTTATTTAAAAGTTTGACCCAAGTTCATCCAGGAAACAAAACCATGACGCCGTCACTTGTGATTTTTTTTTACACCCAACCCAAGCAGCAGCCGCCGACGACTAGTCGTTGGTCTTATTACGTTTGAATTTGTATATACGGAGGCTGCGCAAGCCTGACAGCACGGAGTGAGCCTCTCGCCCGTCCGATCTCCATCCGACGCACTAAAATAGGTCCCGTGACGTGTACCTCGCCGCGTCGGGCTGCGAGCTAATACGGAAGACTCTCGGGGTCCTGTCTGAAAAAAGTGGTCAGTCCTCCGCCGAGCGCCGAGCGAGATGGGGTTCGTCGGCGACCAGGTGGAGTCGATCCGCTCGGTGCAGGTCCGCCAGCTGCTCGCGCAGATCATCAGCCTCGGTGACCGCCTGATCTCCCGTCTTCCCCTTCTCCCCCCTGTCTATACAGAAGTAATTTCGCGGTCAGATCGGTGGGGTTCGTGGTCAGGGTCTCACCGTGTGAATCTACTGCTGTTTCGATGGAGAAAAGGCGCGGTTATAATTATTAGCTTTGGGAGTTCTCGCTGGTTAGATTGGGAACGGAGGTTTTGGGGGTCTTTGATCAGGTTCTACGAGATTTATGAAGTTTCGTTTGAAGAACAATAGTACCCTCCGTTCCATAATATAAGATGTTTTAGTTATTTTGCACATTCATATGCACATACATGTATCTAGATATGTTTTAATGTACATGTGCACTTATTTTAGTGTGAATCTAGACAACATGTGTTACACCTAAAACATCTTATATTGTGGAACGGAGGGAGCAATAGAGATGTAATAAAAACATAAAGGGAGCAAAACTGGATATGCCAGCGGTTGATAAGTGAGCTGGTAATTGTCTTCCCACCATGAATCATGAGTGTGATCTTCCCACCATGAATCATGAGTGTGCTTATAACATACGTCATATTTAGATAGAAGGACTATAATATTAGATAAACAAGGGGATCATCACTCAATCTGTCGTTGTCGGTTAGGTTGGCGTTTTTATGCTCTTACTCTTACGCATGTCCATTGATTGATCGCAACAACGCTGTCTTCGAATGTTTTCTGTGTCAGGTATGATTGTTTCGTCGGCATTGATCATATGGAAGGGATTGATGGTCGCGACTGGGAGCGAGTCCCCGGTGGTCGTTGTTCTTTCTGAGAGCATGGAACCTGGATTCCAAAGGGTCAGTTACCCAGCGACAAAACACGAGAATCAGCTTACATGTGCCGCTTTTATTTGCATTAGGCACTTGAGGTGGAAAAAAGTGTTTTATTGACTGCTTGCATGAAAATATACACTTACCTATGGTCAGTTCTAATTTCAGAAGTGCATGTGCCATTCTTATAGACGAACATATCTGTCTACTATTTACGAGAATATATTTGGTTTCCTAGAAATTCTACTGTATGGCAATGGTTGAAGATTGCCTCATTCATCCCAAAAGTTTCCTTCAAACTCCCTGCTTATCAATCTGTATCGGTGCATATAATACTGTTTTTATGCCAGTTCAGAGTTTGTTCTTCCATCCTGTGAAGAAGCATTGATTTATTATCTGCTTTGCAGGGTGATATCCTGTTTTTGCGCATGAGCAAAGAGCCCATCCGTACTGGAGAAATTGTTGTTTTCAATGTTGATGTAAGTCCTACTGCTTTGTAAGCCATAAATTAGTCACAGAATCACGGATTTATCAGTTGTTGGTCCTGGAAAAAGACTTTCTGTTTGCTGCCTTCTACATTATTATCCTCACAACACTAAATTCTCATCTGGTTGCTATGTATGTAGGGCCGCAAAATTCCGATTGTTCACCGTGTGATTAAGGTAATTGTTATTTGAAGTCATTTGTGTTAGAGTTGAACCGGTTTTTTTGGTGCTTGGTTTGACTTTACTCTACTTTCTGTATAGGTTCATGAACGCCAGCAAAGTGGAGAAGTTGATATCCTCACAAAAGGTATCCACCATTCTCTTTTTCAGTGCCACAAATTTCGTGCTGAATGGTAAAGCAGTTAGTGCTGAATGGTCCTGCAATAATAATGAGCATCTACCATTGTACTCCGTATAATTTACAGTAGATATGATGCCATTACACTCTTCTAATTCAACTGATCAACGGCCTTTTAGGTGACAACAATCCCATGGATGACCTAGTGCTGTATGCGCATGGTCAGCGTTGGCTTCAGCAGCATCACATCATGGGGAGGGCTGTAGGGTGAGTAACCATGACATTTGCATCACTTATCTGCCTTCAAGCTGGTGAAAGTTAATTCAGCTGACATTACCCTTTTGCTCCGTGAACAGCTTTCTTCCATATGTCGGGTATGTTACGATTGTGATGACTGAGCAGCCCATCATCAAGGTATGTTTAGTCTTGTTAAGTATACCGACCGCACTAGAGGTTAATCCATGATAGCTGTAGTCCATATGAGAACTTCTCCATCAGATTTGATAGTAGCCCTCGCTCGTTCACCTTCTGGATAATGAGAGATCTAAATTTGCAAAAATAAATAAATGCAATTCTACAATAGCTGAAATGATGATGCTTCTTGCTGCAGTACCTTCTGATTGGAGCGCTGGGGCTGCTGGTGATAACATCGAAAGACTGAAGATGCCTACATGGGCCCTTTGCCACATACTCCCTAGTTTAGTCTTGTAGTGGAAACGTAACTGAGGACAGAAGATATTTATCGTGCAGCGAATGAAAAATTGCTATCTATTTTGACTACACATCTAGCCTGAGTATAATCTATAATACAACAGCAGCTGACAGTCCTAACGTATGGTTTTATTCTGGTTATTGCACTGGATACAAATAGTTAATTCATTATAAAAGAGAAATCTTTCTACAGTGTGAATCGAAAATAATTTTTTGGGGGAAATAAAGTTTTGTGTCTTGATGAATTGATTTTTTAGGGAATTCGCTTTTAGCTTTATTTGTCAATAAGGGGGCGTTTACAGGCACTGTTACGGGATCAAAATGACGAAGGAGCCAAACGTGATGACCTTGCCTAGTGAAAGAGGGAATTTTGCGAGGCGATGAACTTCTCCATTTGATTTTCTCCTTTCATTTTTATTCCTCAAAGTCCATTGACCCAGCACTAATTTCCTTGATAATATTGCTATATCTACGACCTGAACCTATCTGAATACCTCCAACCACTGTCTTGCAAATCAGATGCTACTCTGATGTGTTGGATTATGAGATCATATGTTGGACTAGGAGATCATCAGCGAGGGCTAGGGATTCCCGGCAGGGGTATGACGCTTCATGTCTACTCCCTCCGTTCTGAATTAATTGATTCAGATTTAGTTCAAGTTGTACTAAATCTGAGTCAATTAATTCAGAACGGAGGGAGTAGGAGGTTTAGAGATGCCGCTCAAGACGACCCTCCTCTCACATGTATTTGATTATGGTATCGTCATACTGCCCCTATCACTACTGAAATAGCTGGAGGCCTCCACCCCTCGCTCCCGTGCCGCTCCCTGGCGGCACCGGGGCGCCAAACCCTAGCCGCAAGAGGAGGGCCACCTGCTCGCCCCATTGCCGCTGGCGTTGGCCGCGGTGGCGGCGCCCCTTGCTTCCGAAGGCGGTGGGGGCTCCCGCGGGTCACTCTCGGCGGCGGTTCTGGAGCTCGGGGCGGCAGCCTCGAGGTGGTCGCGGCGGCGCTCCCGTCCTTGCGGCTCCGGCGGGTGGCCGGCTCCAGCGACTGTGAGGGCGGTGGTGGAGGCTGGCCGCAGTGGGGCGCCCGTGCTGCTACAAGTCGGGGTCCTGCCAGATCTGGTGCGGCTCCTCTTCTCCAGCGAGGTCGGCTCAAAGGTGGGCGGTGGCAGGGTGCTGCCGTGAGGACGGGGGCTGCTTCCGGCCGGCGAGCTGCCGCTTGAGGCTCGGATGGTCATGCGGTGGCCTTGTCTTGGGAGGTTGAGGCGGGGAAGGTGGAGGCTGCGGGTGGCCAGCTGGGGCTACATGAGAACCTTTTCCGGGAGTTGTCGGAGCGAGCGACGATGATGCCTGTGGGCGTCATTGGCTTTCTTGAAGGCGTCTCTGTGGAGTTGTGTTGCTCCTTCCGTGTTATGATTCCGGGGGGAAACCTGAGATCTTTCTGATCGGGCGATGGAGGCGCAGATGCGTCTTTCTCCTCCTTGGGGGCATCTTCTCGGAGCCATCTGCAGCCAGAGGATAAGTGAAGGAGGGTTTGTTGCCGAGCATTTGTCCTTGGGTGTTGCGTGCAGTTTGGCAACGATGATATCTTCATTGTGTAGCTGTAGAGTCGGAGCTGCGGTGGAGCGTGTCCAGGCGGTGACGATGACCAGCAACCAGTGGCTTTTGCGGAGGTCTCGGTCGGCGCAAGTCCAGCATAGTTCTCTTACAACACTCATCGTCAAAGTCGGAGCTGTCTCTCGTTCACGCGTGTGGCCGATTGTTGGCATGAGCCGACATGGGTTCTGTCGCCGTCTACGGCAAGGCTTTGTCAGTGGTCGTCGAAAGTGTGAAGTCGGAGTCGCTTGCTCAAGGAGAAGTGATGACGATGATGCTTCTTGGCAACCGTGACGACGGTCTATCTTATCCGTGGCGTGTGTGCTTCGTGTGGGTGGCCAGGTCAGTTGTTGTACCGTTTTTGCCCGATTTTCCGTTAATTAATTGGATAATTCTGTTTTTTTAATTAATGAGATGAGGCAAAGCTTTTTGCCTCCGTTTTGGGGGAAAAATACTGCCCCTATCACCCCATCGACGCACCTTGTGAAACAGCACTGTCGACATTCACCTTTAAACCTCAAGGGGCGGAATCCAGGTGCGCCGGGAGGGATCTCGTCTCCACCACCTTAGACTTGTCAAGTGTGCTCAGCATGGACAGGTAACTCTTGATAAACATGTGGATAGACATTGGGGCTCTTATACTCACTCTCATGTATAGCTTTACTCCTCGTCGTCCAAAATTCCAAAAGCGACACTACCATATTGATAGAATGTCCATGATATAGTGAGTGCATCATAGCAAATAGCCATTGTTTAGAGTAGCACACATATACTCGACCATGACTTTATTTTCCACGTCACATACATGCATCTACATAGCACACTCGATCAATGAATGCCTCCACGAGTCCTCGGCACCACAAATAGAGAAACCACTCGCCGTGCAATGGCCATATTTCGGCGATTTAAAACATTAGTTGAACGCAAAGCTTACCGGAGCAATCGCCATAGAGCCTTTAAGTTCAGATGATACTTTCACTTTTCAAACAGACTTACGCCATTTGTATCTTGTTATGAACTTGAATAAGAGGGATTGCCATGTAACCTTGCTGTCGTCGTGGCGAACAGACAGATGCCTACGGCCTACGGGTAGGCTAATTTGTGGGGCCGAATGGACGCTAGAATATTCGGGTAGGGATTATGCACTAAGGAGCACACACAAACAAACAGATCGACACGAGGATTTACCCTGCTTCGGGGCTCTCGTGAGGAGATAAAACCCCTACTGCAGCATCTATCTTATTTGATATATTTCCTCTCTCTGTATATGTGGGTTACAAATGCTCCAAGGGCTGAGTAATAGATGCCTCTAAGAGGACTTGGGGAAAAATGAGAGCAGGGGGGGGAAAAAAGAGCATGCCCGTGGGTGGCTTGGCCGTGGGTGTGAGGGCTTCCCCCTGGTGCTCTTATATAGAGGAGTCCAGGGGACACAGGGCGGCCCACCGCGCACTGTAGACGATTTGACCAATGGGGTCTAATCATCACTGTTGCCCATGTCGCGCGTTGTACTATAGTCCCATCATGGCACTGTAGCCATGTTTAATCATGCCCTGGACAGCAGACCCGTGCGGCGCGCGTAGTTGTCCATGTCTTGTGTGCTAGCGCTTTGTCTTCGTACCTTTCTCAAACAGCATCTGGTTCCTGCCGAGGGAACCCAGTCCGTCTTTGACTTAGCCTGGAGGGATACTTCGTTCGTGGCGTCCATCGAGATGAGAATCAGTTGGGGCGGGCATGGTCTTCGGAGGAGACCGAGGACGGGGCTGCCGCCACGTCGTAGAAGTTGGGGGCGTCTGAGATGAAGTCGGGGCAGCACTAGGCGCGGTCGATCGAGTTCCCGATGTCGGTGACGAAGGCGCATCCGAGGAGGCGTACCGCGGCCGGGGCAGAGCGCTTGCCGGCGTGGGGCGCTGGGTCGAGGCAGACGGAGTGCTGCCGTGACGCGCCATGCCGGGGGCAAGTCGGTGATGTCGGTGGCGAGGAGGCCGAGCTCGGATGCGGGTCATGTCGGGGGCGGCGCGGGGCGCGCTCGGGCGGAGCCGGGATGTTGCTGCCAGTGGCGGAGGCGCGGAGTCGGAGGAGGCGCGGGCGACCGGGGCGCTGGGTCGGAGGCGAGAATGGAGCAGAGCCGAGCTCGGGCGCGAGGTTGCGCCGGGGAGATCTCGGATGAGGCGGAGATGGCCGGAGCAGGGGCGGCGTGCCGAGGCTGCCGTAGCCGCACCCGAGGCCGGGGAGAGGTTGACTCGGCCGAGATGCGTGCAGTTGGAGCCAGGTCGAGGACGATACGGTGAAGAGATGACCGAAGTGGGGATCTGGTGTCGGTCTGAACGAGTAAAGGGTCTCGGCCCATCTGAATCTCGGCCCAGCAGGGGAGATCCCGGCCTGGGCACTGCCAAACTCGGCCCAGGATGCCTCTCTTCCTCCTTCTTTTTATATTTTACTCATTCATCTTCTCCAAAGCCATGTCTTAGGGGTACCGGGGATTACATCCCCGACACTGTCGTCGTGGCGAACAGATAGATGCCTACGGGTAGGCTAATTTGTGGGGCCGAATAGACGCTAGAGGATTCGGGGAGGGATTATGCACTAAGGAGCACACACAAACAAACAGATCGACACGGGGATTTACCCTGCTTCGGGGCTCTCGTGAGGAGATAAAACCCCTACTGTAGCATCTATCCTATTTGATGTATTTCCTCTCTCTGTATATGTGTGTTACAAATGCTCCAAGGGCTGAGTAATAGATGCCTCTAAGAGGACTTGGGGAAAAATGAGAGCAAGGGGGAAAAAATGAGCATGCCCGTGGGTGGCTTGGCCGTGGGTGTGAGGGCTTCCCCCTGGTGCTCTTATATAGAGGAGCCCAGGGGACACAGGGCGGCCCACCACGCACTGTAGACGATTTGACCAATGGGGTCTAATCATCACTGTTGCCCATGTCGCGCGTTGTACTATAGTCCCATCATGGCACTTTAGCCATGTTTAATCATGCCCTGGACAACAGACCCGTGCGGCGCGCGTAGTTGTCCATGTCTTGTGTGCTAGCGCTTTGTCTTCGTACCTTTCTCAAACAGCATCTGGTTCCTGCCGAGGGAACCCAGTCCGTCTTTGACTTAGCCCGGAGGGATACTTCGTTCGTGGCGTCCATCGAGATGAGGATCAGTTGGGGCGGGCATGGTCTTCGGAGGAGACCGAGGACGGGGCTGCCGCCACGTCGTAGAAGTTGGGGGCGTCTGAGATGAAGTCGGGGCAGCAATAGGCGCGGTCGACCGAGTTCCCGATGTCGGCGACGAAGGCGCATCCGAGGAGGCGTACCGCGGCCGGGGCAGAGCGCTTGCCGGCGTGGGGCGCTGGGTCAAGGCAGACGGAGAGCTGCCGTGACGCGCCATGCCGGGGGCAAGTCGGTGATGTCGGTGGCGAGGAGGCCGAGCTCGGATGCGGGTCATGTCGGGGGCGGCGCGGGGCGCGCTCGGGTGGAGCCGGGATGTTGCTGTCAGTGGCGGAGGCGCGGAGTCGGAGGAGGCGCGGGCGACCGGGGCGCTGGGTCGGAGGCGAGACTGGAGCCGAGCCGAGCTCGGGCGCGAGGTTGCGCCGGGGAGATCTCGGATGAGGCGGAGATGGCCGGAGCAGGGGCGGCGTGTCGAGGCTGCCGTAGCCGTACCCGAGGCCGGGGAGAGGTTGACTCGGCCGAGATGCGTGCAGTTGGAGCCAGGTCGAGGACGATGCGGTGAAGAGATGACCGAAGTGGGGATCTGGTGTCGGTCTGACCAAGTAAAGGGTCTCGGCCCATCTGAATCTCGGCCCAGCAGGGGAGATCCCGGCCTGAGCACTGCCAAACTCGGCCCAGGATGCCTCTCTGCCTCCTTATTTTTATATTTTACTCATTCATCTTCTCCAAATGCCATGTCTTAGGGGTACCGGGGATTACATCCCCGACGCTAGTCCCCGAGGCTGCGGGGGACTCGGAGAGTCGCGCACAGGCTTAGAAAAATGATAACATCATCGTCTTCACGTACTCCTCCTTGTACCTGCAAAAATACAATCATATGCCGGTTCCTTAGCCACTCTGGGCGTTTTACCGACACAGATGTCTCCAACCACTGCTGCTTTGACATAAGGGTGTCTCGGATGTCCGGTAGCCATTCTGATCACTTACCGACATAGATGTCTCCAGCCACTACTGGTTTGACATAAGGGTGTCTCGGGTGTCTCGGATGTCCGGTAGCCACTCTGGGCATTTACCGACATAGATGTGTCCAGCCACTGCTGGTTTGACATAAGGGTATCTCGGGTGTCTCGGATGTCCGGTAGCCACTTTGGGCACTTACCGACATAGATGTTTCCAGCCACTGCTGGTTTGACATAAAGTTATCTCGGCCACTCTGTGCATATCACACACGTTGCCTTTAGCAAACCGACACCAACGATGATCTGAGATATGTAAAGATACCGTGATACAGGGGCAAACCGACATAAACGGCGATCTGGAAATATTGCATGATGCCGCGATACAGGGGCAAACCGACATAAACGGCGATCTGAAAATATTGCATGATGCCGCGATACAGGGGCAAACTGACATAAACGGCGATCTAGAAATATTGCATGATGCCGCGATACAGGGGCAAACCGACGTAAACGGCGATCTAGAAATATTGCATGATGCTGCGATATAGGGGCAAACCGACATAAACGGCGATCTAGAATAACCAATGCCTCGACTTGAGCCACCTGCATGTCAGATTTGAACAATATATGTCGGATCATAACCTCATCTCGGAATTTGCAAATTCAACTCGGATTTTTAGGATAAGTCGGATTTCAGGATAAATCGGATTTCAGGATAAGTCGGATTCCAGGGTAAGTCGGATTTCAGGATAACTCGGATTTCAGTATAAGTCGGATTTCAGGGTAAGTCGGATTTCAGATACTCTCTTAACAAAACCAATACCGCCTTCGAAAGTTAGTCTGAGCATATATATTCATAACGAATATTTAACAGGAGCAACAATTCTGTACAACAAACCGAATGAAGCCTATGATACGACACAGTAATTATAGCAGGAAAATCATACACTAGGATACCAACCCGGTTTCCACTGAGTCCCCGAGCTTTTTTACAGATCCAGGAGAAAAGCAGCATGCACTATTCGGTGAGCCAGTCCCCGGGTCAAGACATCTTGCTCCCGGAGAAAAATATACAGATAACATAACATGCATAACAGGGCAGTCCCCGGGTTACGACATTTCGTTCCCGGGGTCAACAAATAAGCAGAGTATGAAGGGGCAGTCCCCGGGTTAAAACACTTGATCCCGGGGAGAAAACAAACTAAGCGCGGGGCAGTCCCCGAGTGACTTTTAGCTTAACTAATTGCGCGCGGTACCAAAGAAAATACTCACAGAGCACCTGTTGGTGTAGACTAGATCGAGAGAACCGACACGACCCGGGCAGATGATGGGAAGTTACCCGGGATCTGTCGATTATGACCGCGGGTGTCGTCCGCACTGGCCTCTTCTTGCGGCGGCAAGCCGGAGCGCGGAGACATTGATGATGTCGAGTCCCCGCGTTGATGAAGAAGGTCCCGTCCGAATTTTACCCAGCAAGCGCCACTGTCGCCCCACGGTGGGCGCCAACTGTCGTCGTGGCGAACAGACAGATGCCTACGGGTAGGCTAATTTATGGGGCCGAATGGACGCTAGAGGATTCGGGGAGGGATTATGCATTAAGGAGCACACACAAACAAACAGATCGACACGGGGATTTACCCTGCTTCGGGGCTCTCGTGAGGAGATAAAACCCCTACTGCAGCATCTATCCTATTTGATGTATTTCCTCTCTCTGTATATGTGTGTTATAAATGCTCCAAGGACTGAGTAATAGATGCCTCTAAGAGGACTTGGGGAAAATGAGAGCAAGGGGGGAAAAATGAGCATGCCCGTGGGTGGCTTGGCCGTGGGTGTGAGGGCTTCCCCCTGGTGCTCTTATATAGAGGAGCCCAGGGGACACAGGGCGGCCCACCGCGCACTGTAGACGATTTGACCAATGGGGTCTAATCATCACTGTTGCCCATGTCACGCGTTGTACTATAGTCCCATCATGGCACTGTAGCCATGTTTAATCATGCTCTGGACAGCAGACCCGTGCGGCGCGCGTAGTTGTCCATGTCTTGTGTGCTAGCGCTTTGTCTTCGTACCTTTCTCAAACAGCATCTGGTTCCCGCCGAGGGAACCCAGTCCGTCTTTGACTTAGCCCGGAGGGATACTTCGTTCGTGGCGTCCATCGAGATGAGGATCAGTTGGGGCGGGCATGGTCTTCGGAGGAGACCGAGGACGGGGCTGCCGCCACGTCGTAGAAGTTGGGGGCGTCTGAGATGAAGTCGGGGCAGCACTAGGCGCGGTCGACCGAGTTCCCGATGTCGGCGACGAAGGCGCATCCGAGGAGGCGTACCGCGGCCGGGGCAGAGCGCTTGCCGGCGTGGGGCGCTGGGTCGAGGCAGACG
The DNA here is from genome assembly GCA_026929855.1 of Poa annua. Taxonomy (NCBI): domain Eukaryota; kingdom Viridiplantae; phylum Streptophyta; class Magnoliopsida; order Poales; family Poaceae; genus Poa; species Poa annua. The sequence continues at coordinate 13,012,881 of CM049434.1, read as the reverse complement.
GAGCGCTGCCGTGACGCGCCATGCCGGGGGCAAGTCGGTGATGTCGGTGGCGAGGAGGCCGAGCTCGGATCCGGGTCATGTCGGGGGCGGCGCGGGGCGCGCTCGGGCGGAGCCGGGATTTTGCTGTCAGTGGCGGAGGCGCGGAGTCGGAGGAGGCGCGGGCGACCGGGGCGCTGGGTCGGAGGCGAGGAGGCGAGACTGGAGCCAAGCCAAGCTCGGGCGCGAGGTTGCGCCGGGGAGATCTCGGATGAGGCGGAGATGGCCGGAGCAGGGGCGGCGTGCCGAGGCTGCCGTAGCCGCACCCGAGGCGGGGAGAGGTTGACTCGGCCGAGATGCATGCAGTTGGAGCCAGGTCGAGAACGATGCGGTGAAGAGATGACCGAAGTGGGGATCTGGTGTCGGTCTGACCGAGTAAAGGGTCTCGGCCCAGCAGGGGAGATCCCGGCCTGGGCACTGCCAAACTCGGCCCTGGATGCCTCTCTGCCTACTTCTTTTTATATTTTACTCATTCATCTTCTCCAAATGCCATGTCTTAGGGGTACCGGGGATTACATCCCGGCACTTGCCTCCCTTTGAATTTTCATAGAGACAAGCATGCGGTAAGCTGCTCCCATTGTGAAAAGCACACCTAGCTTCATGGTTCCAAGGACAGAATCATCCTTTATCGGAAAAAAGGACAGAATCATCAACTTGTTTAGTGCAAAGGGGGATCCAAATAATAGATTGTGCATACATGGTGATGAAGATTTAATGAATCTAACTTCAAAAAAAAAAAGATTTAATGAATCTTTACAATATCCCATGCGGAGGAGGTAGCATCAATCAATTCATTCACAACGCATGGGAGGATCCGGAGCGAAGGGAGATGGGGCAATGATCCAATGGAATCTAGTTTCTTGACCAAATCTGTGTGTGATGAACCATCTCTAATACACCCATTAATCCCTATGATAACACACCCTACCCTCGATGACCGCTCTCTAGATGTGGGAGGGAGAAAGGCCCAATTACACAAGACATTGGAGAAGGTCATGGCACCACTCTGAGATCGGAACACAAACTTCCTAATCAAGGAGGGCGACATGCTGAAGCCCTCTACAATACGCCAAGGGGGCTTGATAGAAGATCAATTGATCGATCGACCCACCTGGGCTATGATGGTTGGAGTTTCAAAAGAGTTTTGTATGTTATAACTTTGGTGGTTTTTTCTTTTATTTTTGCAAAGTTGAACAACATTTTCGTCTCCAACAACCACTGGCGGAGCTACGTGCAAGCCGACCTGGGCCGTGGCCCGCCCAGGTCAGCCCACAACAGTAAAGAGTTGGACCTAAATTTGACTGTGAAATGGAAAAACGAGTGTGCTTCTTGTGGCCGACCCGCCCAGAGATTTCAGCGAAGCTCTGCCACTGCCAACAACATAGACAAATTTTCTCGTCATACCCCAAAACTGCCTTTTTGGATATTGGGAGTATGAAACGAGCTCCATAACATTGACATTAAGTGGTATGAACCGCAAAACAATTGTGTAGCCGTCCATGTTTTCTATCATACTCGCCATATTTGGAATCCAAAACGAGGTTTAGCAAATTGAGATTTAGCTAACGAGAAGAGCCAACAACCTTCCCCGGGAAGGAAGAATCGTCTCAAGGAGGGGAGTATCTCACAAATGTACTTATGACAGATGATGTTCTCGCATATACGATGGACTTGGAGGGAGAAGTAGGGTGATCAGGACCCGCGTGTAAGGAGGAGAAAAGTGCCACGGTGTGTGGCCACCAATTAGAGGATGGTTAGATGATATAAACCCCACCAACGCACTCCCCTCGTTTCATATTACATGACTTTGTTTTGTCAAAGGTGGATGTATCTATACTTATAGCACATCTAGATACATTCACTTATGTCCAAATAGAAATCATCTAATTTAGAACGGAGGGAGTAGTGAACAAGGGAGTAAAATCCTAGCTTCACATCTCTTCTCTCTTCCACACTACCCCTTCTTACCTCCTCTTGTTTTTTTTTTGAGAGAGAAAAACAATTCTCTTGTGATCACGATCGGGTCATCACAGGCCCTCTTTTTGCAACGCTCAAACTGGGCCGCGTTCCCGAATCCTCTTCCAAAACAGGGCCTCCACGGGCCCCTCGCAGGGCAGGAGCCAGCCAACCTTCCTATAGACCCAGGACGTCGACCAACACACTCCTGTGCTTGCGCTTCTCGTCGCCGAGGGAGGACTCGCGGGTGACCACCACCGCGACTGCTGCCGGCACGGCACCGGCGACGTCGGCGGCTGCTCCCTCCTCGGTTAGTCCCCGCCTCGCTCCTTCTACCCCCCGGCTTCCTCCTCCCCCTAGGGTTTCGCAGCACGGCGGCGAGAACTCGCTAACATTTCGCCCCGCTCGCTCGGCAGACGCGGAGACGCCCTCCTCCTTCCTCCGCCCCTCCGGTGAACGCTGACGAGGTAGACGACGCACGCCTCCTACGCCACGTAGTACGCTACCTCTCCGCCTGCCCGCGCCTCCGTAAGTGCTTCCTTCCCTCTCCTCCCCCTCTCGCCTCCTCCTCCGAGGGCGAGTCGTCGACCGACCAGAGCAGCCATCCCCGTCCCATATTCCCGGCACCGGCCGATGCTTCAGTTTCAAGCGGTTTTCCTCGAATTCGTGGTTCGTTTAGATCGTATGACCAGGCACGCGTGGATGTGTGATTCGTATGTATGACCAGGAAATTGTGCTAGATACTTCATCCGTCGCTGGGTAGATTGTCAATTCGTAGTAGGATTTGGTGTGTGTCTCACAGATTAGCGTTCGCGTCTAATGCCTGTGGATGGGAAATTTCTAAAGTGCGGTGATACTTTGAAATTTCACTACCTAGTTTGCATTCCAGCAAGTATACGCATGCATCAGTTAGTTATATTCTCGGTAATGCTTGCGATGGCTTAGTTCGACTGTCTCCCATTTTTTTGGTTGGATGTGTACTGCGTAATGAGTGATATAACTACTCACTACCGTTGCCTTTATTTCTCTGCTTCATTTCTTTGACTTAACTTTTTACTCATAAGAAAGGGAAACTAACAGTAGCAGCTTTCTTCCAGAAATTACATGGTTTTATTTTGGAGAGCAAGTGACTTTGGCAATTGACAATCGACACTCAATTTATAAGAACTCGCATTCAAAACATATCAACATACTTGAGGTCCATATCTCAACTAATATTATGTGCTTCCATATCAATGTCTGGGCTCCTTTGTTATCTCTCATGTATTTTTGAATAGGAGAATCGAGAGCTGATGTGTCGTCTATAATTATTGTTCTGTGTATTCCGCTGTATTTAACACATACTTATATTGACCAGATGCTTCATTCCAAGAGCTTTAGCAAACACTAATATATGTTTACCCGTTTTCTAGATGGATGATATGGAACTCCTGTTAAGGACAGCGGGCCTGTTCGCTGGGGGGACTGCTTCGTTGGCCCTTGATGTCTCGAAGGCAGTCCTCCCAGTTAGCGCCGCTCAGATGGCGCGTATGGCTTACGAGCTAGGGATGTCTGCAAACACCGATGTCAGTAACGTGGCATTACTCCAGGCCGTCGAAGAGCTGAGACGTGCAGATGACACTACAAGATCTGAGGCCGTCTCTGGTCTGATCCACGCATGTGTCACGTTCGCACGTGATGCGGTTTACGCGGGTCATGACCATGACTGTCTCATGCACGGTGCACTTGACTTCGCACTCGCTGGACGCTGCTTCTTGCTTGTTGCAACATTGGGCGGCACAGAGGTGCCAGCCACCGGCCAGCCCACAGAGAGGCTCCAGGAGCAGCCAGCAGGAGTTGGACATGTAGCCTGGTGGGTTAGATGGACGAGAAAGACTAGAGCAACTGATTTGGAGGAACATCTTCTTCAGCAATCTTCAGCTTCTTCATCTTCAGGCCAGAATAAGGTACGACAAGAAAATTGTGTGTTGACTGAATGTTTCTAGTTTTCTTTCTCGAGTTGGGTATGTGCTCGATGGATATCTATATGATAAGTGCCTTGATTTGATTATGGCAACTAGAACTTAATTGGTTGCATCGGCTGACATTAGTTCACTTACATGAAGTAGAATATTGGGTGTAGTTAGAAAATTACAGGAGTAAATTCATTTTCTAGGTGCATATGTTATCTGTCATGAACATTAAATTAATTCAACATTTTGAACCGGATGTTGACGTGTAAATGCATTCACGTGTGTTAAGGTATTATCAAGTGTAAGCACGCGTTAAACTATGCTGTCCACTTCGTGAAGCATACGTGCTGACGTGCATGCAATACTCCATGATGGTGATTCCCATATGTATTCTGTAGCTTTATTACTAATAAATAGTATGAGCTCAAAAGAGATAACATTCTTTGAGAAACATTCATTTATTCATCATTTATAGGTCAAACTATTAAGTGTCTATGCATGAAACTGCATAAGCAAATTTTGTGTGTTCTTTTGTCTGGAGCTACAGCGGGCCTTAGGCCAGCCTATGCGCTCAGCTGAAGAAATAAGCTGCAAGAACCTAGTGTCGCTCAGTTGGCTGGAAGCCTCCGTGCTCGGTCAGCCCAATGGTCAAGGCCTGGCCTGCCCCGGTTGTTTCTTCTAAATAAAATACCACAGTTGCTATTGACCCAATGTTCACTTTTTAAAAATCTATGAAGTTGATAGAGCTGATACTTGCAATTCTTATTTCGAAATTATTTTCCATGCTCTTTTTATAGGTGCAGGAGCAACTGCCTGAAAAGTGGCTTCTTATGCAAGCATCAGCGCTGTCTATGTCACTCTGTTTGCTCCCCTACATGGGGCGAGATGGGCTTTTGAAAAACAAAGATACATTCTCTTCTGATTATCTTTGGTGGGTGAATGTACTGTTCAAGTTATGGTGAGGTTTAGTTGCTCTTGGTGTTCCTTGTAGCTTGTCCGGCCACTGGTGGATCGAGCGGCTATATGCTCGCTTATCTGCCCACTTAGGGATGCTTGGTAAGTGATCGTGCCCAATCATATATCTTGTGTTACTAGAAAATAATTGCACTCCCTTGGAACGTAAGGTGTTTCTTCCCATAGTTTTCAAATGCATGATGTTGACTATCTATCTATCTATCTATTATATACTAAAAGCAAAATGAGTTAGTTTTTCGAGACACCAGGTTAATCCACATCCCCTTAATTAATATCGACTCTTGAATCTAAAATTAACAGTTAAGATTTAATCAAGGGGTTAAGTTAAAAGGTGTTACGCACAACATTAAACGTACAAAGCTACACATCTCAATCTCACGTAGCGTTATAATGCAGTAGTATCAATTAAAGGATGAGATCTATTCTACGTATATCAAATCTAAAGAGAGAACCCGTGTGTTCCATGGTCATGCATACTAAACCAGGGTTTAATCTCCCCAACCCTAGCTACCACGTATATTAGTTAGTGCCATCTCCGTCGCCGGCTGCCTTCCTGTTTCCGATTTCTACGGCCGCTAATCATCTCCATACACGGCAATCGATTTCCAAATCATCATGAGGAGTCGAGGACACAACATGTGCGAGCAGCTAGCCTCTATATCAAGCTGCACAGCTATGCAAAGGTAATTAATCCCTAGCTAGCACGTTGCAGCTGCTCTGTGCACTAACCCTCCAATTGGGGAAATCTGAGCCTTGCTAGATCCTTCATTATTGATCGTCTATGTTACTTTGATCGGATGAAACCCCAGGGCCGTGATTGTTTAAGGCAGAGTTTTTTTTTTCAGGCAATGGCATTTTTTTTCCGGGAACTGTCGAAGCAATGGAAGCAGAGAGCTGATCGGTTAATGCTGTTATTTTTTGCTGGTAAAAGTAGGGGGCTAGCTAGGAAGTAAGTAGTATTCTGGGACTAGAAGCCGGGATGAACTAGCGTGCGCGCACGATGCAGACCTGACGTAGTACCAAAGAAAATTTACAATTCAACCAGTCGCTATATATACATGTATGATCTTCCAAAAAAAAAGTTTGTAAATTTAGGAACCACATTACTGCCCGAAAAATCTACAATGATATGTTTGCAAAATTTCAGCTGCTTGCAACATTTAACCGTCGCACAATGATGTATTAGATCAGAAAATTTCTAGATGTATATCAATATATCATAATTATGATCCGCTATTTTCTCTCCCTTTTTCTTTTCAGATTCACTTTAAATATGACCAATTTATTCTTTCCTATTATACGTGCCTATATTATATTCTTCAGTACTATCCACAGTACGAACAAGGTACGTTAATGCTATTTCCCTTCCAAACCGTGAATATAGCTAATCAAAATTATATTTTACATGCTCGATATAAGAAGCATTTGTGCAAATGCTCAACCTTATCCAGCATTATTCAGCTCAGTTTCCTATAAGTTTCATAGTCTCTAGATATTTACATGTTCACTCCCGGTGATGAAGTGGATAGAGTTTGATGTTGACTCATGGTAAAAGGTTAACTTATTGATATTGGATCATATATGTGGTTCTGCATGTTATACAGTTGACGTATCAATGAAATTTGTTGACGACTTATGTATGCAGTCCCGCAATAGGCGCCCTTGGAACTATAATATGACTTGGTAGATAGATAGCTTCTAAGAAGGTTGAAATAGATAAACTATGTACCTCATTTTGTTGACATGTGTTGGTATATTTATCTACCTGATTCGGTCATTCTTACATATTATTATATTATGAACCTTTCTAGATATTTGAGTTTACAAACTGTTAATTATTTGATTGTTTCGTTGCAATGCACGTATCTTCACTTCTCATTTATAGTTGATGGTTTTCGAGAACCCCTAAATATATTTGACTTTTACATCATAACACGATCTAAATGCCAAGAACAACAGCTCCCCATGTATGTTCTTTCGTTTTACATTTTTGTGGCATGACCTCTCCTAATCCATTAGTGAATATTGTGTATATGAAAAGAAAGTTTTGACAATTAGATTAGTTGTGTATGTCTATCGTAATGGTGGTTATCTTGCACTAGTGACCCAATTTTTAAATGGAGTTTTGATATTCTAATGTGACCAACCCTTCAATGTTTAATTGTTTACAATTTTTCCCAATGGTATCTCCAACATGCCTATATCATTTTCGATCTTTTCCACATGGCATCACTTAAAGTAGATATATTTAATGATGCAAATACCAAAAGTTAGTATAGAACCCAATTCTTGAACAAATGGGATTCTCTTTTATTATGAAAAATAAGATTAAGGTTTAAGTCTAAACCCAAAATCATGCTCACCGGTAAACTATTTAAGATAGAGGATTAGTTATTGTTCTATTTTACAATTTACAAAGTGAACAATTAGATATGCATTACAAGAAGGAAAAGGACGCATGAAAATATTATATTTTTATGGCTACTTCGTTTGATATAAGCACATCAAATTGCAGAATGACATGTCTTCCTTTCACTGTTCTTCATTTCTCTAATAATTCATATAGCACCAGAATTCAGTCAAGATTTATAGTTAACATTAGTCTAAGGTCAATTATGTTTTCCTTTTCTGCATAGGAACTCATATGCTTAAATTTGTAGCATTCACCATGGTCTAGAGCTACCAATTGCATTCAGTTCTAAAAGTTGTGACCTGCTTCTACAGGAGTCATACTTTGAAGCTATACTGAAATTGGGATTAATCATTTTTAAAGATCAAGAAGGGACTATTTACGTTCCAAGTGTCACGTTACAAGTTTACTAAGGTACTATGCTTCATACCGTTGGATGGTTCGATTAGCTCAGGTGACAGCAGAAGATATTCTTGATGGGTTTTTATTATATTATAGAAATGTGACCGAGTTAAAATTTCCAACTACACCGAAATCCTTAATTCATGTTTGTCTTTCTAATAGTCTTATGTTAGTCTCCGGCTCATAGATGTTGCTTCTAATGTAATGTCATATTATATTGTGCAGAACAGTTTATATGATCCTTAGCTGCTATATTATGGGTGGAAAATATAGTTGGGCTACTTCATAAATTATTCTTGAGTTTATCTTAACTCTGACGGAATACAAAGCTTAATAAAGACAAGAACAATCATGTACTAATACTGCTACTGGAAGAACACTATGAAGCTCTAGGACTGCAATCGTGTATATAATTTAAATGAATATACTGATCGAAAGTATCAACTTTAAGAGAAATTCATGTTCATAGACATTAAAGATGGGCTCCTTTGTACTTCGTTGCATCGAAAATTTAAGGATTTCCACACTTTTTACCAATAAACATTTATATGTTTGGACAAAGAAACAACGACTAGCATCAAAATATCATATTGGTATTACTGCATTTATGGTCAAAGCATATTTGGAAAGAAAATGGTCAAATCACCATTTGTAAGAATATGTCTATGTATGACCTACACATGTTTTTTCATGAGAGGTTTTATTATATTAGAAAATTAAGTGGTGTTGCATGGGAGATGCGATGTGCATGTTTTAGTGCGTTGAACAAGATATAATGCACTAAAATCATTTTTTTAATTAAAGCCTTCATGGTCCAAACATAAGTACTCTAGCATTCCTATGAGGCTATGACTCAACGTAAAGGACAAAATAGTATAGAAGAAATTTCGTAATCAGGCTCTTCATAATTTTGGTTCATTAAATAATTTATTAAACAATTTAATATGTGTTATTTCAATCATGTTTAGCCTGATGGGTTTTTGTAAGATCAGGTTTGTGCCCGTGCAAGAAATCATAACCGGTAGATCTTCAAACTGTAGCAAGAGAAATCGTAGCCGATAAATCCTCATGATTACACTTAGTAGTTCTTAGCAACATAGTCATATAGAAATTAAAGGTAATAGTTACACCATCACACATATAAACAATTTCAGCATAATTAAGTTGATGCCCTCGGCATTTGCGAGGGCCACCATGCTAGTTATATACTAAAAGCAATATATGGATGTAAAATAGAGACACCACATTAATCCACATCATCTTAATTAATGTTGATAGTTAGATCCAAAATATACGGTCAAGATTTAATGAACGATTAATAACAGCGTAACCTTTTAACTATCAGTTGTCACGTTCGTGCAAAAAGAAAAAAAATGTTGTTACGTATTTAATTGTGCAAATCAACTAACCGGTCAGCTAAAAAAAAGTGTGGACCCATGACGTACAGAATCCAACCGGTAGGAAGAAAAAAAAAAGCAAGGCAACAACTATCGATGATCGATCGATCGAGCTTACTTGATAGTACTCAGCAATACGCGTGACTCTTTTCCTATCTTTTCTCAAAAAAAAAAAGACTCTTTTCCTATCTACGCCCCTAAGCGCGTGGCTCTTTTCCTATCTATGCCCTAAAAAACTGTGCACCATATTTTGTGGTGATAAAAGTTTACTCTACAGCTACATAAATTTGTCTAATTTTCTAAATATAGATGTATCTACATATAACACCCATAAAAACTGTATACCTATTTTTAATGTGATGATAAAAGTTTACTCTACCGTTTCACAAAATTTATCTAAATATATCTGTGGCAACCATTTTTTATCGGACGGATTACTATATGACAAATTTATGTCAACTATTTCCGGTCGGAGAGTTTATATATAAATATTTGTGTATGATTGGGACATCTTATTATATGGACATACTATAATACGCCGTTCTTTGAAAAAGCTAACTCAGTTTCAACAGAAACAATGACTCATAATCGAGAATACAATCGTTGACAATTATACGGATATGACTTAAATGACGATGTTTGGTTATAAAACAAAAATAAAAAAGACAAGCCACAAGAAAAAAATGGTACCCTATCACTGCCGCTGCACGATGAGTTTTATCCACTTGAAAACACTAGGATTAAGTAAATCTAAAGTGTCAATCATTTAGATTAGTGTGAGTACTACCTCCATAGTTAGAAAAAAATGTATTAAATATTTCCGGACAGAGGGAGTATATATAAATATATGTGCACGATTGAGAAGACTTAATAATAATAATAAGATAAATAGACTTTTTAGAAACATTGAGTACAATGTAGGTGTATTTGTGAGCATACTACAACCATACGTATGGACATACCTATAAATACACCGTCCGATGAAAAAGATACCACTATTGGCTCGCTATCGACAGAAACAATGATGCTTACTCGAGAATGTAATCTTCTACGGTTATATAGATATGGCTAAAAGGGTTATGTTGGATTATAAAAGTAAAATAAAAAGACAAGCCACGAGAACAATTGGTACCAGACCACTATCTGATGACTGTTGATCTATTTGGAAACACCAAGGATTAGACGGATCCAATAAGATTTTATTCTGTATGACACCATCTCAACCCGATGACACATTCATGAAGAACACAACAACATGACATACCTAAAATATACGGGCATGACTGATAAGGGGGTAGTACACCCATATTTAGACAAATTTGTGATAACTATTTTCGGATGGAGGGAGTATATATATAAATATATGTGCATGGATGTGAAGACTTAATAATCACAAGATAAATATTTTTTTTAGAAACAATGAGTACGATGTAGGTATATTCGTGAGCACACTACGACCATATGTATGGACATACCTATAATACATTGTCCGTTGAAAAAGCTACCACTATTGGCTCGCTATCGACAGAAACAACGACGCATAATGATAATGTAATTGTCTACAGTTATACAAATATGGCTGAAAGGCGATGTTTGATTATAAAATAAATAAAAAGAGAAGCCATGAGAACAACTGGCACCGAACCGTTGTCCGATGAGCGTTGATCTATTTGGAATCAACAAGGATTAGATGGATCCAATAGGATTTTATTCTGTATGACACCCATCTCAACCTGATGACATATTCATGAAGAACACAACAACATAACATACCTAAAATATACCTAGGAGAATGGAGTTTGATAGAAATTGAAACAATTTATTTTTAATGAAAAAGAACTTCAGAGATGAGATTCGAGGCAAGGAAATTTGTAATTAAAGAGACGTCCACTTTATAAGGCGTCATCATTATTTTTAACTATTCATATCCCAATTTTTTACTTTAATAAAATATGCTAGATAAGCACAATATGGTACAGAAATAGTAAGAAGTTTCCAGAGAACAAACATCCGGTCATCATACTAACACACCCTCTTTCTATTTGTAGATCATACAAAAAAGATGTTCATAATTGAATAAACATGAAAACAAACATATCATCATAATTGTGTTGGCAAAATTCGGAGGTTAATGGACTTTCATAGTTGCATTAAGAAAATCACAATTAATATGCCATGGTAATTATGGAGTCTAATAGATCTTCCTAAAGTGTATAAAGTAAATAATATAACTAAATCTCTTCACAACCAAAAGTTTTTTGGGCTTACTTCAACAACATATGGTTTTCCTATGGCGTGATTAAAATACTTTTACGCCAATCTCAATGTTTTGCAAGAAACTTTATTTCCTCTCTTATTCTTAAATTTTAATAGGAGACGTCATTGAAATTTGATAATTAAGTTGTAGAAAAAATAATGCCTAATAAAGAAGCCAAAACAGTTTTTCATAACAACGTAGTGATGTTTCACGACACGACCTATGCAAGTGAGCGACATACTACACATGGTTAAAGAGTGGGTTTGGTAGGGTGAGAGTTAAATCATGTAAATCAAATAATTGACCAAAAGTATTGGTTATTATGAGGATACGACAAAGAGCTATAATAACACGATGGTTAGAGTTTTGTGTTACAATTAAAACATTGTTTACGAGATGACTTACAATAACTTGGTGACTAGCTATGTACCATCCAATTATCTTTTTTAAACAATATAATACGTTACATGAAACTATGAGGCATGTTAGTCCATGTGGTCATTTGTACATAAGAAAAAAAACTTGTATCACTTAGAGAGTAAAATGAATTAGGGATGGCAAGTAGAGAGGAAAAGTATGTATTAAAATAGCACTACCTTTGTATATTAGAACACCTACTTCTATAAATTCAAAGATCACGTGTGTGTAATTTTCTCTTCAATAATTTTCGACAGTCATTTGATGCTCTTATTTAGATTTTGGTATTTTTTATTATCTATAAAAGCTCAAATTTAGTACATGAACATATTCATTCCGTGAAAGATGAACATATTCATTATGTGAAAGATGATGCCCTCGCAAGTCTTTGTTCTAAACAAGTTGGGGGTGGATAGCCTAGAGATGAAACCCAACAAAAACCTGTGAAAATCAAAGAGTGAATAGAGCAAAAAAAAAGTACAAGAACAGATTAAGGTTCCGACACGTTGATTGTTGATTTCTGTGCTGTCATATGAAGTGCTAAATCTATAGGTATATTCCAGTCCATCAAGTACATTTTACAGTCTCTTCCATGTCAACTTTGGTCGCCCTGCCTATCTTAGTATTTTATCATTCAGATCTCACTATTGACGTACCAGTGGTCAAAGTTATAAAGCGTTGATTGGGTGAATAATTATGCATCTTATATCTTTCGGATCGAATATTACTGGATGCTGGGACATAATTTAACAACTGTGCTTCTATGTAGGTCTGACAGTTCTTGTTGGTATGTTTACTCACTGGATGTTAGCGACTGAGGCCACAATAGTGTTGAAAATATTTCTTGCTCTTCCAACTGTGCTTTTTATCTTGTCCATTATCAGGGTATGATCCTAGTCCTCTTCCATATTTGTTTTGCACATATTTTCAATTCCAATAGTGTGCAAGCTCTTAACCATCAGCACAAATTTCTGACACAGTGCTGTGCAAATGGAGATTCTGATGCTGCGGTGATTAAAAGGCAGGAATGAATTCTGTGAGGAGATTGGGAGGGGCGGTGGTATATACTGTACATCTTTTGGGAGCAAGTTGTAGGTTGTAGGATTTACACTGCAGCGAATGTCTTGCTGCGTATGTGGGCCGTCAAAAGTGATCATTGTGATACATGCGGGCCATCAAACGGCATTCTCAAGCTGGATTCCTAAATGGTACTGTGGATTTCGTACATGTCGCCATGGTTGTGCGATGTGCAACTGTGCCGTTTTGTTTTACTTTAGCTAAACTCGTCTTACTTGCATGGTCAACAATAGGTGATTTGGTGCTCTACATTGTTAATAAAGCACTAACGACGCAAACCGACCTGTGATTGTATGGTTAGCAGGGTGGTTGTACCCTCAGCCCACCAGAGTTCAAACCCCAGGTTTGACTTCTGTGTGTTGCATTTAGGCGGAATATTCTTTCAGTGGGAGGCGACGTTCCCGTCGACAGCGAGGCGCCCGTGGTGACTTCGTCAATCTCAAAACTCAATCCGCCGGCTCGGTAGTCTGCGTTTGTATTGTGTTCCTAAAAAAAAAGCACTAACGACCTTCTGTAAATACATATCCTCAGCTGTTAACTTCGTATGGTTTAACCGCGCAGCTATGCAATAGAGAACCTCTTTGCATGATGATGTAATACAGTCATGTGAGGCATGTCAATAATGGCGTATGTCGTTCATGTCATATATCTTGACAAATCAGTACTACAGGTGTTTTGATTCATGCAAGACACTTATGACGAATAGTTTCAGTAGCCGACGGATACTTGCTCATGCTCCGGACACTTGCATGCATACTACTTGGTGTGAAATAAGAATTGACCTGAACCTTAGCATTGTTTGACAGTTATGTGTCTGTTAACTCCGCCCCAGGATAAACTATCCTCGGATGACATGCACTATGCGCTAAACCTTTAATACCATATTAGCTACTTATATCTGAGGATCACATGTGTTCTGGGATGCATCCTGAAAGAGATTGATTACAAAAGTTAAGTGAGGTCAGTTAAGACCTTGTGACAGCTCCATTTTAGTTTAGATCAAACCTGGAGGGAAGCAAGTGAGAAAAGTGTGCATCAAAGTGGTCACAAGGCTGCTAATTTAGTTTTCATAAATCACAGTTATCACATAAGGTGCTGAAAGAAATATCTCTGTGGTGTCACCACTGGAAGTTCCTCTTACGAAATGACCAATTTGACATTTGTTCTACTATTACTCCCGAGAGGGATTAAAAGGAGTTATTTGAGAGGGAAATCTAGTTCTGAAAATGCTCCAGTTTCTCTCTCCCTGCTTGGATCTCACCCTCCATTTCACAGTAAACGCCCCATATGTTTCTATCGTTCTGAACTTTGTGCCATGCATTATCAGATTCAAGATGCGGAAATGAGGAATCAAACCAGATAAGTAACAATATTATGCTGGGAAATACAATTGGGGATCCATCCTCGTGGAATATATACCATAAGTACCTGCTAGCAGAAGTTTACCCAAGCCCTTTCCTACCCTGAGTCAAACTAAGGTCCTCGTAATCGACCTCGAGAGCCTTTAAGCTCTAGTGTCAACCCCTTGAACACATTCAAGTGAGAGTGGATATTTTTTGCCCATGGGGGCATTTTATAGGCAGTGAGTGACTGAGATACAAGGGATACTATTAACATTGTTAGTTCATATCGTGCATGCCTGCATGGTCTATGATCGACGCCCTCCGATCCTTCCACCATGATGTGCTTCTTTTTTCCTGTGACTTTTCTTTGGATTTCTGTTTTATCTTTCCTTCTTCATTGATTGGTTGACCATGACAAAAGACATAGACTTTGGTTGATCTAGCTTAATTTTGGCAAATTGAAATGTAGGTCATTAAAATTATTTTAGTGTATAATATTTTCCTGCATATATGTTGAAAATAATTATGCAGTGCAACATGCACAAATATTACTTAATAGTGTGTTTATTAATCTCCAATCCATCCATATATAACATATAAACAAAGGGTTGTGCCGATTTTTAAAATGTTTTATAACCATGAATAGTAACTTTTAGTATGCAATTTCACGGCCAATATGTTAGTCTCTACTGATTAGGCTCGATTGTTTTACAACCCTAATCTACTACATGGGCCCAACTTATACGAGCTATGTGCCATTGATATATATAGCATCGTAAAATTAAACATCCAGTAAGTGGTATAATTTTCACGACATATAACCGAGACTGAATTAGTAAAATTGAGTCAAACAGGGGCCTTGAAATGCATGAGCACCACCTTACATGAGATGAAAAATGCTACTCCATCCATTTATCATTACAAGGCAGACTAGTATTTTGGATCTAACTTTAGACATTTTAGGCGTCTTCCAATGCAGGCTTATCACGGTTTTCTACATATTTTGATGATGTGGCATAGTTTAATGAAACGATAGAGGGAGGTTGTATCACCATTAAGCAATCATGTGTAAGAATAACCCTATATGTATAAAATGTAACCCCACTTAGATACAACACTTAAGAGTAATTGTATCTCCTATGACCACGTGCTGAGAAAATCCACTACATGACTTGGACAGAGTAACACTTGAGAAAATAAAACAAAAAATCATTGGAAACAATGTATACTCCCTGCGTTCCTTAAAAGAATTAATACGTTGAACAGAATGCCAATTACACGTGTGCTTTCTCTTGTAGCTGTGTGTTGTCCTGGGTTTCTGTGTATCCTTGTGTCATCATGAAGCCGAATCCCACCGGCATGAGAGACATAACGAGAAGTGCTATCATCCTGTAGGGATCTTGCACATCAGGATCCCAGTTGAAGTGTCGCGCCATGAAAATATAAACTATCATGGCAACGCTCACCGCGGCCGTAAAACACTGCAGATCGGATCATGGGAACTTGTAAACTACACGATACGTGCATATGACAAGATATATAATTCAGAGGGCCGTGAAAATTACTACAGTAGTACGTACCCTGCCGTAGAATTTGAAGCATCTCCAGGCGGCGGAGTTAACGTTGGGCGGTGGCTCTGAACGGAGCAGGGCCTGCTTGGGCATGTAGAAGATGAACCCCATTGACGGACCACGCCGGCCGGCAAGAGCAGATCGATCGGTCCGATCGCCGTCAAGTCTAAAGCGCCGCACTCGGGAAATGGCTGGGCTAGTTTAGTTTCTGATCTGGCTTTCCGTTGGCGTATATCCAGGGAAGAGTTTTTTTTTTATAGCAGGAAGAGATTTGTTTTTGACAAGCTAGCGTGACAACCTTGGAAACTTTTACTGCAAAAATAAACCCTATACCAAGCTGAATAAATTGTTCCACAGAGAAGCTGAAGAAGATGTTACCTTCAGACTTCAGAGGCCAGGACGAGCACCGCGTCACCGTTGCTGGTAGGGAAGTCCAAGAAGATGGCCGGGAAGGGGCGCGGCCTCGTCGGCGCGGCGATCCGGCCGAGGACAGCTGAGTCCCGCGGCACCGTGCCTCCTCATGCAGCAGCCTGCGGTGCAGCGCTACAAGGCTCTGCACGTCGAGAGGCGAGAGCGAAGCCCTTCCACATCACCTCGCCCAAGTCCTCCACGCCGTTGGCGTCCTGTCGGTGTTGTAGAAGACTAGCCGCGCGCGTTCGGCACCGGCGCTCCGCGTCCCTGTCCAAGAAGTTGGAGAAGGAGAGCGTTTGTGCTCGATGGATGACGAGGATTAGCCGTCGCAAGGACTCTCTCAACAAGGCGTCGTGTAATAGCATGGTCGGGATTCATTCATCCACTGAAGAAAGACATGAGAAAGAGCTTTCGTGAGGAAGAATGGAGTGCCAACAAATTCAGTTCAGAGCTGATCTTGCTTTCCGCCGCCAGCACGTAGTGGAAGAAGGGCCAGTTCAGCCCACTCTCACTGTCTTACCGGCCCCACCTGTCGGTTGGTCGCTCTCCACTTTGAGCTGGTCGAACCGAACCGTCACAAGAAACAGCAACCCCGCCCAGCTCCTCAAAAATTTCCCCACCCCAAAACCAAAACCCTCGCCGCCTCCACAGACCATGCCGCCGGCGCCGGCAGCGGCACCGACGCTACCAGACGAGCTTCTCGAGGAGATCTTCTTCCGTCTCCCTCCAGACAATCCCGCGAGCCTCGTGCGCGCCTCGCTCGCCAGCAAGCCCTGGCTCGGCCTCCTCACCGGCGCCGCCTTCCGCGGCCGGTACAGCGACTTCCACGGGGCTCCCCCCATGCTGGGCTTCCTTTTGTCCTGGGTCTGCAGCTCGGACCGGTACAAGCACCCGGCGCCACATTTCGTCTCCACGGCGGAGTTCGGCGCACGCATCCCCGAAAGATCCAAATCGGTGCTCAGGAGCTACGATTCGCTGGACTGCCACCATGGCCGGGTCCTCCTCGCGGATCACTGTCTGGGGCCCACGAAGCTCGCCGTTTGGGACCCGATCACGGGTCGCTGGAGGGAGCTGGACGCGCCGGCCGAGTTCTTCGTCTTCGGGGCTGCGGTGCTCTGCCCCGTCGTCACCGGGTGTGACTGTGACCACCGCCAGTGTTCTTGTTCGGGCTCCTTCCGCGTGCTCTTGTTCGGGCTGTCCAGGGGTGATGATAAAGGTTCCGCACACGCGCGGGCGTTCTCGTCGGAGACGGGCGAGTGGAGCGAGCCGTGCTCTGGTCTTCACCTTGGGTCTAAGGATGCATTCATCAACCCAAGGCCTTCTAATTGCATGTCACTGCTTGATGGCCCGCCGGGCGCTGTAACCGGCAGTTCGCCAATTCTCATGACGATGGAGGATGGTAGCCTAGGCTTCGCATATTCGTATGGCTTAACCCTCTGCCTGTGGTCAAGGCAGACCCGTTCCAACGGAGTCACCGCATGGACTCATTGTAGAGTTTTGGATCTCAAGAACCTTCTCCCCATTCAGAACCCCAAGAAAAGACTTAGACTGATTGGTTGCAAGGAGGACAGTGCCATCATCTTCGTGACCACGGACCTTGGCATCTACGAGTTCAATCTCAAGTCACTCGAGTGGAAGAAGCTATGGAATAGAGAGGACGTCCGTGTATTGATTCCGTACATGAGTTTCTACAATCCGCCAGGTATATCTATATCTACTTTCTTTTGTGATTTGAGAACTGTTCTTGTGTAGTAATCAATCCATCATTGGAACAAACAAAATATTGAATGCTTATTCAGATCGGAAGTTATATACAATGTTTCAATTTGTGATAATATATGTGCTTGAGCAGATTCTGTGTGCTATCTACGTTCGAATGTTACACCTAATTATGATTATGAGTACTTAATTCACAATTTTAGATAGTATCATGTCATCTCCTTTTGGTATCACACTAAAAAATATATGTTTGCAGAGAGAGCGACCACCTGTTAGGAAGGAGGCCACTGTCCTCAGCAAGAAAGAGACCAACTTTGAGGTGGCAAGGATCTTATGATGAATTATGCCGCTATTTAGTAGCCGGTTTAATTTGGTCAAATGATGAAATGGCGCTTGTTCTGGTTTGGTGAAATGGTGCCTGGTGAATTATGTCACTATTTAGCAGTGCTCTGTTTTCTAGTTTGCTTAAAATTGACTTGCAGAGAGTAGCTAGTCTTAAAAAATCTCGTTGATCTCCTAGCTTTGATTCATCTCCCAAAAGAGGTATCATTGATGAATAGATGAAGATGGCATGTGGTCGAACTAGTGGTTTATGTTGTGTGAGATATGATAAGATGTGATGATGGTTTTTTCATGCTGCCTTAATCCTGTGAATGTAATTAGTGCTACATGTGAAGTGCTGATTTTACTGCAGTTCCTTTTAGCAAGCAGTGTTAGTATAACATGTAAACTGAAATCTTGAGCTACAAGTTCAGGTAAGTGACATATGGGCTGCATGACTGCATGGAGAATTTATAGAGTTTTTATTTCTTCAATAGCTCCATAAAACGGTAAGGTGTAGTTCGGTATAATTTGCACGGTTTTACCTAGAGTGGACATAATGGTAGACTCACTGGACTGTCCATGCAGTGAGATGATTTGTTCGTATATTTGGTCATAGAGTGCAAGGCTATAGTGTTTATTGCAATTGCTTTTGCTTACCGTAATTTTCAGACTGGTTTCACATATTTTCTTTGGACAAATTCTTTTACTTAATGGTATCAACACACATTTATCTATGCCTTTTGTACCTATATTGGAACAGGTGCCGCTCTGTTCCAGATGCCTGATAGCTTGTCAAGTTTGTTTATCCTTTATGTGCACAACGAGTCACGTTGTGAGTTGGCGGATTTTATGCATATCATGTAAATAGCTTAGGTTTACATGGCATGCTAATTTCTCTTTCACAATTCTTTCCATGTGTGGATAATTTTGGTTCTTTACAGCAGCATATATATTTGGCTCTTATCGCACATTGCTCGATAGTCAGCTTGTTATGCTGGTGGAGCATGTTGAAGTGCAGGATGCCATTCTGGTCACCTGGAAAGATTGTCATCAGTAGGCAAGAGGGGCGTTTTGGTAGTGCTTGGTCTTCTCATGCCGTTGTTGGTTGTTGTCCGTAAGTTCGATAAACTAGTTTTTTTTTTCTGGACTGGTTCGGTTAACGTGGTACTGAAATTGTCGTGATTTGGAAGATCATTCCTAGAAAGGAAAAGAAACTAGTCGTACAGGTTGGAAAAATACTAGGTTTCACCAAGCAAGTTATGCATTATGTTAGATGACTTCCATTTATAAAAAAAATAGATATATCTAAATTTATAACATGTCTAGATACATCTATTTTTATATGAATAGAAGTCGTCTAATTTGGTATGGAGGGAGTACATATAGACAACCGAACAGGAACAACCCATATCAACTATACACGATTTGCAGGTCCATAACCGGGATCTCCCCTAATGAGGCTTTTGGCGACCTCTGTGTTTGCACAGTCGCCCAGCTGCCTCACCTTCTTCTGGCCGTCGGGGGATGGAGTAAGAGACATGGGTATTGTGCGGCCTGGAAGGTTGTTGGGTTGGCGTCCGTACGGTGGTGCTTTGGCGCGGCCCCAAGCCACCATGAAGGAAGACATCGGTTTGCTTCTGGCCGGCTGGGGTGTCAAGGGAGAGGAAGGGAATGTTCTCATGTGGTTGCTGGCTTTCGGTGACGAAACTTCGTATCTTCGTATCTTTCGAAACTGCGATATCTGCAGCGAATCCCAAGCAACGATGGGAGGCCTCCGCTATCTCCGACCACGTGCATGACCTAGCTGCGCTCGAGCACCATTTTATCTCGAGTTTGTTCATCCTTATGGCGAGATTTTTCTTCAACGCCGATGTAGTAGAGTCCGCTATCACCGACGCTTTAGCCTTTAAGTGATTTCGTCTCCAACGACATTTAGAGCGGTGACAAAGCGGTAAAGATCAAGGACTCAGACCGTGTTCACTGCGATTCATAAAAATCAAAACGGATTTGCTAAGTCTCAGCTGACAGATTTTTTTAAGTCTCGGTCGCTATCAATGAAAAAAATAGCGCGCTAAAACGGCGTTATAGCGTCGCTATAGCATATCTGGGAGGTGGACGCTATGTTATGCAAGTTTAGCACGCTACGGTGCTATACACGTTTTTAGCACGCTATAACTTGCATAGCGTCTGGAGAAGGCCACGCTATTTTGAAATAGCGCGCTATTTTTTTCGTTGATCTGAATAAGCTTGTTGCTCGTTGGCTACTGATGCTAGAGTCTGCGACTATCTTGAAAATGCATGTTCTTTGTGATGAACCTATGTGATGTGGAATTTGTCATTAGCTTCTTGCTCGTTACCTTTGTAATATGTTTATGAATTTATGTGGAGACCTTTGTTATGTGGACTTTGTCATTTTGAATTTGGTGATCATTGTGATCTGGATTATGTCATTTGGCCTCCACATTATGATTTCTTATGCTTGTATTACTTTGGAAATAATTTCAGCTGCTTCAGTCCTTTGTATACAAGGTATACCGTGTCAATTTTTTCAAAACGCTATTTTGAAAAATAGTGCGCTATTAGCATGCTATAACTTGCATAGCGTTTGGAGAAGGTCACGCTATTTTGAAATAGCGCGCTATTTTTTCGTTGGTCACTTTTAAAAGAGTGCAATCAAAGTTAAAAAAAAATGTGTAATTACATTTTACAACCGGTTCAGTTAATTTTTTCTATTTTAAAAACTGTAGTTACACTTTTCTAAACTGGCTGGGACTTTAAAAATCATTTAACTAAGATATAGACATTCCCTTCTATTAATGCTGTTTCTGATCGACTTTGACCGTTTTATTAAGAAGCTTCACCCATCTCTGGCCCTCAAGCGGCCACTCGCAGTCCACGCGTTCTGTGCTGCCGGGAGACGTGGCGATAAGCCGCGCCGGCGAACCGCAGCCGCTGCCGCGCCGGGCGCGCATCCCTCCCGTGCCGTCCCGCGCGCCACTATCCACAGCCACATGTTCTTCTTCCTCCACTCGTGACGCCCTCGCCCCCTCGCCGTCGGCCGCCGCGGGATCGATCCAGCGACACGGGATGGATCCGCTCTTCCTCCTCACCCTCCCCCGCGCGCGCCCTTCGCTCCGGCTCCGCACCTCCGCCCGGGCACCCAACAGCGCCGGCCGAGCATCACCATCCGTCGCCTGCCCTCGCATCGCGCCGGCGCGGCGGCAGCGAGCGCGCCTGTCGTCTCCGGTCTCGGCCGTGGCCGCCGAGGCGCCGCCGTCGCCGTTGCCGTCCGGCGGCGGGGATAAGGAGCCGGATGGGAGCTTCGACTGGCTGGACCAGTGGTACCCGTTCGCCCCCGTGTGCGACCTCGACCCCGGCGCGCCGCACGGCAAGACGGTGCTGGGCCTCCGCGTGGTGGCCTGGTACGACCGCGCCGTCGACGAGTGGCGCGTCTTCGACGACGCCTGCCCGCACCGCCTCGCCCCGCTCTCCGAGGGCCGGATCGACGACAAGGGCCGCCTCCAGTGCGTCTACCACGGCTGGTGCTTCGACGGCCGGGGATCCTGCCAGTTCATCCCCCAGGCCCCCGCCCTCGGACCGCCCGTTAGTTCGCCCACCCGCCCGCCCGCCCGCCATTGATCCCCTATCCTTCCTCCTCCGATCACGAAACCAAGAATCGATTTTTTTTGTCTCGTTTGCGCGCAGGTGCACAAGAACAGCAAGGCGTGCGTGGCGTCGTACCCGAGCGTGGTGCAGAACAACATCCTGTGGTTCTACCCGAGGGCCGACGCCGAGCACCGGGACGTGCTGCAGACGAAGCGCCCGCCATTCATCCCGGAGATCGACGACCCCTCCTTCGTCACCGTATACGGCATCAGGGACCTCTCCTACGGGTACATTCTGAATCACGATGCCTCCATTGATCTTTGCTGCATTGGACACTTTTATCACAATCTAAAATTTTGTGACATTGCAGGTATGATGTGCTGGTGGAGAACCTGATGGACCCTGCTCACGTTCCCTACGCCCACAAGGGGTTGATGGGCAAGCTTCGCAAGAAGGAAGACCCCGGAAGATATGCTCCCTGCCCTGACATGATCGGTGCTGTCAAATTCAGTTTACAGTGTCACTGAATGGGAGTGTTGATTTAGTTGTTGTTCTTCTCTTCACAGTTGAGTTCGACATAGAGGGTGGCGGGCCCATGAAGATGAAGATAGAGGAGGCAAACGTGGACGGGTTCCTGTCGCCGCAGGAGAATGGCGGCTACTTCCGGTACGCTGCACCGTGCACCTTCTACGGCTCGCCGCTTCCTAGGGAGGCCGAGGGAGAGGTATGAGTTGACTAGCCCCTTCTGCCATTGTTCCCCATACAAGAGGTTGTACAGCAATTCGGAGAAGAACGAACTGGAATTATTCAGAAGTTTGAAGTCTGCTTGGTTTGGACAGGAGAAGAAAAAGAAGAAAAAGCCTCAGTTTATGCTGGTGTTCATGTGCATTCCCGTGGCACCAGGGAAGAGCAGGGTGATCTGGGCGTTCCCACGGAACGTCGGTGTCTGGCTCGACAAGATCGTACCACGGTGGTACTACCACATTGGCCAGAATGCCATCTTGGATTCTGACATCTACCTCCTCCACATAGAGGTAATAATTCTGATTCTGACAGTGATCCAGGGTATGAAGCTCAAGCAGTACACCCATTGTTCTTTCTTCATTTCAGGAGCGCAACTTCGCCGCAGCTGGTGTTGAGAACTGGCAGAAAGCAGTGTATGTGCCCACGTCGTCAGACAGTATGGTGATCGCCTTCAGAAACTGGTTCAGAAAGCACTGCAAGAGCCAGGTTGGCTGGGCTGGCCCAACTGCTAATCAGTTGCCGGAGACTCCAACCAAAGACAAGCTCATGGACAGGTAAAAATGATCCAACATTTTTTAGAAAAATAAATGATGATCCAACATTCAAATTGTTTTTCATAGCACAACCTGAAGCTTGTAGTTCCTGAGAACTCTGTGAGCCTGAATGCTCGGGACCACCTCAGAATGCTGTTGATGGTGTTCACAGGTACTGGTCGCACGTCACGCAGTGCAAGAGCTGCAGCGCGGCGCTGAAGACCATGAAGGCGCTGGAGGTCGCCCTGCAGGTAGCGTCGGTGGCCGTTGTCGGGTTCCTCGCCGTCGCCAAGGGTACACTGCTTACGTCGGTCGTGCAAAGGGCCGCCGTCGTGTCCTTAGCGGTGTTATGCTTCGCCGCGTCCCGCTGGCTCGCGAACTTCATCGAGAAGAACTTTTATTTCCAGGATTATGTCCATGCTTACAAGTGAAGACATGTCCTGTGTCTTCCGTTGATAGGATTTTGTAGCTTCTGACTTGATGCGGCTTAGAGAGTGTACATGAAGCACATCACAGTACATGAAGCACATCACATTATTTGATACCGACATTAGCTGTATATAAAGCAACTAGTCATTTTTTTGACGTTGGCATCCCATTTTCATATCCAGCTGGAGACACAACTTGCTATATAGTCTTGCAAACACAACTTGTTCTAAATTTGCACTGTACCATATCAAAATGTAAGATGTTTTATTTTTTTGGTCCAAACGTATCTACCCAAGTTTTAGTGTAAGGTTCACATGAATCTTGCCTTTAAACATGTCTAGATACATGTGGAGTAAAACATTTACATTTTGATACGGAGACGGAGGGAGTACTTAACACATCTCTTACAACACTTACAACATTTCATTTCTTCAGAATTAAGAAAACACACAAAACGTAGAGCACCAACACACTTGCCATCAACATCAGCTTTTCTCTTCCTAATTCTAACAGCATAGCTGCTTTGTTCTTGGTCATGTTTGTTGCATTCCTCTGGCTGTAGCTCCCAAAATGGCTTTGCACTGGAGCTCCATTGCCTCGATGTGCTGCTAGCTGGTAGCATCAACTGCTTGATCACCCACACACTAACTCCCAGTGCCAGAAATCACATGATTCTATCAACCGAACAGATAAAAAAGTGAGAACTTTGGTACACCGACCAAAACAAATCAAACAAAACGAATCGCCATTTTTGGCATACATTAAAAAACACCTAGTTGTTGTGCTTGTCGGTGGTGAAAACGTTGAAACTACACCGGCTTGCCACGGTCAGGGAAAACAATGAGGCAATGAGGGACACCGCAACTGAGCGGCCACGGAGATATAGCTCGAGGGGGACATGGCGGACACAAAGGCGATGTTGAGGTTGGACGACGCGACGGTTAGGGAAAACGATGAGGGACCCACGGAGATATAGCTCGAGGGGGACATGGCGGACACAAAGGCGATGTTGAGGTTGGACGACGCGACGGTCAGGGAAAACGATGAGGGACACCACAACTGAGCAGCCGCGGAGATATAGCTCGAGGGGGACATGGCCGACACAAAGGCGATGCTGAGGTTGGACGACACGATGGCTGATTTGGGAACTATGGATTTGGAGGTCAAGGAGATCAGACTGATTGAATCACGTAGGGTTTTGTTCGGCTTAGATTTTTGCAAAAGAAAAAACCGCACCTTTTCCATGTAACGTCCACACATTTAGGTCAACGCCATGTTGTCCACGCTGATGGCGCATTGTCTTCCTACTTAGACATACACCGTGGCAAAATCGTTAGACCATGTACAATACAAGGTGCTTAGTGAGGTGCTTACAAAAATAAATCAAGCATTTATCTAAGTCACAATGCCTATTTCTATAAGAGAGGTGTCTAGTTAAGTATTTTTCTTGTGTAAATAAGCACCAATACTTAACCAACAAATGGTTTATTTTGTTAAGCACTTCTATAGACACCTTGCATTGTACATGTCCTTATAGTGACCGTACTAAGCCATTTAAGCAACCTCAGTGACTGCAATTTGGTTCTTTCTAATCTCAGTGACCAATGTTGGACACCATGTCAAGTTAATCTCAGTGACCAATGTTGAATCAGCGATCATGGTTTCATGTACTAAATCACTTATGTCTTGTTGATCTCCCTTCTATCCAATTTTAGCACTATAGCATCAAGACATCACATGCCTCACAGAATTACAGGATGAAAGACATACATGCAAATCCAATTTTCATAGGCTTTCATTCATAATAAATAGCCAAATCAGTGCATAGACTTGCAAATACAATTTCCACTTAGCAAAACGCAGGACATCTCTTTACAACACTTGCTGCATAGTCTTGCAAACATAACTTGTTCAGAATTTGAACTAAATACACTGTCTACTTGGCACATCCATTACAACGCTTACAGCACTTCATTTTTTTCAGAATTTAGAAAAACACAAAGGATACTAAGCATCAGCACACTTGCCATCAAGATTTCATCAGAATCAGCATTCTCTGCCTAATTCTAACAGCATAATTTCTTGGTGCTTGGTCATGGTAGTTGCATTGCTCTGGCTATAGCTCCCAAGATGTCCTTGCACTAGAGCTCCATTGCCTCTGTTGCTTGCTGGATTACTCCCCTTGTCCCGAAGATCTTCCCTTCTGCCCTCTACTACGCCGATTGCGCCAAACCACTTGATCACCAACATGGAACTTGTGATCAACCAGATACCCCACATAGTCTAGCTCCCCCAATGCTATAACTGACATATTTTTTGTCAAACAAACAGATCAAAATGAGAACTTCCATACTACCGGTAAAAAAATCAAACAAAACAAGTCATCGGCGAGACTTACACCGTGTTTGGCACACTTGTAGAACACCTAGACATCGTGCTGGTTGGTGGTGGAGACGTAGAACTACATCTTCTTTCCACAGTCGGGAAAACTGATGAGGGGCACTGCAATTGACCGACCACAGATGCCTGTTCGGATGGAAGTCTTGGCGTACATGGCGGAAGCGATGACGATGGTGAGGCTAGACGAGGCGGGTCTGGTGATGGTCACAATGGAGACAACGGTGGCTAGCGTTGACTAACTTGGGAACTAGGGATCGGAGGTCGAGATGATTGGGTCCGACCGAACCACTCAGGGTTTTCTTCATCCTGGATATTTGCAAAAAAATAAAAATAACCTCCATTTCCACATACCATCCACACATTTTGGTCAATACCAAGTGGTCCACGAAGTGTCAGCCAACATATATAGACAAATACCATAGCACAATCGTTTTAGTGGCCGTACTGAGCCACTTAAGCACCCTCAGTGGCCACAATTTGGTTCTTTTCTAATCTCAGTGACCAATGTTGGACAGGACAGTGTGTCAACTTTAGTTACCGTAGAAGGATTCTTCTCTTTGTAAAATCCCTATCGTGATTTGAGTTTACGGTAGATGCCACCATCTCACGCTTGTTTGGTAGCTTATCACCATCTCATTCTCACGTATAGTAGCGTCTCTGCTCACGTATTTGAATTTACGTAGTGTCTCTGTTCAAAATCAAAACGTACTCGCGCATCCCGTCCCATCCCGCGCGCCGCTCAAAAACCACATGTGCTTGCTCCACATGTCTCCTCAACGCGCCGATACTAGGACTATGTTGAGCCGCAACATCTATCCTAACCATACATTTTCATCGAGATTCGTGCCGGGCGGCTTGCTTTGACTCAAGGATTACTTAGTTACTGTATATGAAAACCGGTCACCTCTCTAATACACAGCATGAAGCTTTCCGAAAATGCCTAAAATACCCTTCGCCTGAAACAACGCTGGGTAATACACAACATGAAGTTTCTCATACATTAACTAAATAGCAAAATCGGTTATCATATAGTAGTAGGCCTAGTTTGGCAGTAAAGTTTTCTCAAAACTGAAGTATTGCTAAACCACAGTATTTCAGCGCCAGGCAAGTAAATACTTTATTTTCTTGAAACCAACGTTTTTCTTAGTTTTAGCAAAATTACGTGGTGTTTGGCAAGTGTTGTATTTCTGTTATTCTGATGCATGGATAGACAATTGTTTTTATTTTTTATGCGGTGGAAAACCAACTGTTGACCGGAAGTGTAGCTGCATGGCCGTTGCTTTGGTTGCTGCATGGATCAACTTTGACTGATCTCTTAGTTGCATGGCTGTTACATGAAGGCATGAGTTAGGCATGACGTTGAATGCTTCAGCTAGAACACATCTATATAAGTCGGTAATGACACATGGATGCAGGATCTCTGGTACCGCCAGCAAAGGAAACTCCAAATCGTTGGATGCAACGACCCGATCCACTCGGATTTAGGCCCTCCAAGGCCGGATCCTGTAGGTCGCCATGGTCCCCACATGGCTGGACACGGCGCCATGATCCTGTAGGTCGCCATGGCCGGATTCGAGGGTCACCGCGGCCTGGATGGAGCTCGAGCCTCGAGGCGACAGCTCTCCTCGTCGCTGGACGGGGTCCGGCGTGAAGGTGGAGTGCGACTGTGAATCGGGAGAAAGATGAAGAGACTAGAGAGAGGAGAGGAAATGCTAGGTGGAGGTCACAAAAATATCATAAAAGCTTTCCTAAACTACCCTCCGCAACTCAGGTGTCCAACCGTCCTAAACTAACGGAGTCCTCAGGATAAAACATGTTTATTTGAGTGTGTGGGGCCTACCGGGCTAATTCGGTCAACCGGTGGGCTGAAGGCGGCTCAACATAGTTGTGGTGTTGCGTTTCCGCATGTGCTTGATCTTCCACTCCTAACGCACCTCGCCCCTCGGCCCTCGCCGTCAGCCGCCGCGCGATCGACCGATCTAGCGAGTAGCGACACGACATGGATCCCCTCTCCCTCCTCGCCCTCCCCCTCCCGCGCCCTTCGGTCCCGCTCGGCGTCTCCGCCCCGGCGACCACCAGCGCCAGACCATCCGCCGCCCGCCTCGCGCCAGCGCGGGCGTGGCGCCGGCGACAGCGTGCGCGGCTATCGTCTCCGGTCTCGGCCGTGGCTGCCGAGTCGCCGGCGTCTCCATCGCCGTCGGGCGGTGGGGATGAGGACTCGGGTGGGCGGTTCGACTGGCTGGACCAGTGGTACCCGTTCGCGCCCGTGTGCGACATGGACCCCGGCGCGCCGCACGGCAAGACGGTGCTGGGCCTCCGCGTGGTGGCATGGTACGACCGCGCCGCCGACGAGTGGCGCGTGTTCGACGACGCGTGCCCGCACCGCCTGGCACCGCTCTCCGAGGGCCGGATCGACGACAAGGGCCGCCTCCAGTGCGTCTACCACGGCTGGTGCTTCGACGGTCGCGGCTCCTGCCAGTTCATCCCGCAGGCCCCCGCCCTCGGACCCCCCGTACGTGCGATCCTCTCCTTCTTCCTCCTCCGACCACGGAGCCAAGAATCGAAATCATCCTCCCGTTTCCTACTTTCCCTTGCAGGTGCACAAGAACAGCAAGGCTTGCGTGGCGTCGTACCCGAGCGTGGTGCAAAACAACATCCTGTGGTTCTACCCGAGGGCCGACGCCGAGCACCGCGACGTGCTGCAGAGGAAGCGCCCGCCATTCATCCCGGAGATCGACGATCCCTCCTTCGTCACCGTCTCCGGCATCAGGGACCTCAACTACGGGTAAACCGCTCGCCCGCCCAGAAAGTTCACATCTAGGCATCAGGAACCTCTGTTCCGTATCGAGCGATGCAGATGAAACATCATCACAAACTCCTTGATGATTGATTCGCAGGTACCACGTGCTGGTGGAGAACCTCATGGACCCCTGTCACGGCGCCTACGCGCACAAGGGGTTGATGGGCAAGTTCAGCGAGAAGGAAGACCCCGGAAGATATGCACCCTAGCCCGCCCTTGCATGATCGGCGCTGCATGCTGTCCAGTTCACTTTACAGTGTCAGTGTTGATTCAGTTCTTCTTCTTCTCTCCACAGTTGAGTTCGACATAGAAGGCGGCGGGCCGGTGAAGATGAAGATCGAGGAGGCAAACATGGACGGGTTCTTGGCTCTCCAGGATAACTATGGCTCCTACCGCTACGCTGCGCCGTGCGCCTTCTACGGCTCACCAATTCACAGAGAGGCCGCCGATGGTCAAGGGGTATGAACTGATCAGCTCCCACTCCCATTGTTGCCGACGGAATTACTCACAGTTTGTGCTTGGTTTGGGCAGGAAAAGAAGAAGAAGAAGCCTCAGTTCATGCTGGTTTTCCTGTGCGTTCCCGTCGCACCAGGGAAGAGCAGGCTGATCTGGGCGTTCCTGAGGAACTTCGGCGTCTGGCTCGACAAGATCATACCACGGTGGTACTACCACATCGGCCAGAACGCCATCTTGGACTCAGACACCTACCTGCTCCACATCGAGGCATACGATTCTTCGGCTCAAGCTTTTCAGTGCTTCTGAATTTTCTGATCACGAACCATATATATACATGCCATGGAGCTCAAGCACCAAAAAACTTACTGTTCTTCCTTCAATTTCAGGAGCGGAACTTCGCTGCCGCCGGTATTGAAAACTGGCAGAAAGCAGTGTACGTGCCCACGTCGTCGGACGGCACCGTTATCGCCTTCAGGAACTGGTTCAGAAAGCACTGCAAGAACCAGATCGGCTGGGCTGCCCCGACTGTCGATCAGCTGCCTGCGACTCCAACCAAAGACAAGCTCATGGAAAGGTAATCTAGTTCTTCTCCGGAGCAACCTGAAGCTTGGAACCTCGCCTGACAATTCGCTGATGGCGTCCATCCACAGGTACTGGTCGCACGTCGCGCAGTGCAAGAGCTGCAGCGCGGCGCTGAAGGGCATGAAGGCGCTGGAGGTGGCTCTGCAGGTCGCGGCGGTGGCTGTTGTCGGGTTCCTCGCCGTCGCCAAGGGGACGCTGGTGACATCGGTGGTACATAAAACCGCCGTCGTGTCCTTCGCCGTGCTATGTTTCGCCGCGTCCCGCTGGCTCGCTACCTTCATCGAGAAGAACTTCTATTTCCAGGATTATGTACATGCTTACAAGTGAAGGCATATCCTGCGTCTTACGTCCATAGTATTGTATAGCTTCTATGCAGCTTAGGAAATGCAAATGGAGCATGTCATATTATTTGTTACCGATTTGTAGCTGTATATAAAGCATTTACTAATACATTTTTTAAGGGCACTGCCTTCCGATTTACACATCCAGCAGTTCACTGCACGCTGAACGATACGTTTGGCAGAAGAAACCGAGATATTTCGTATCAAGTCTGGCAGAAGAAATTGAGAAATTTCGTATCATGTACCAGGTGCTACTGGGAGGCAAATCCATAGAATGCTCACTGCAAAACCATAAAAGGGACACCAATAAACTTGGTATTGATATATGATCGGCATTTCTGCATCCTATGAACACATATAACAGTATTATTTCACTTCAAAACACTGTAATTCATACATGAGCATTTGTTTTTGAACAAAACGGGCAATGTTTCCTTATTTATTTTCAAAAAGAAACAAAGAATTGACCCGTTAATTAGCAGAAAATGGGCCTAAAACCAACTACATTGGCAATACATTTCAGCGGTACCCTATAGATACCACAGAAAGCGTTCTTTATCAGCGTTTCAGCAAAACTCAAACAAGACGCCAGATAAAATATTACTAACCTATAAGGCTATAAGAACAAAATGTGTTGTTGAATGCTGAACTCTTTGTATAGCTAGGTGCCCTTTTGCAAATTATGTCAATGACATAAGCAAACATCTAAGAACACAAACACAATTCTGATTCCAATTGCAGAGCACAGAATGCCCTGAGATGTAAATTGCTCAACTGAATTTGCCAAGGAATTAATAACTATGAAAAAAAAAGGCTACAGGAAAAACGATTGTTGCCGACGGTCGAGGCCGTCGGCATACACCCCCATATGTTGAGCCCTGTCAAAAGGCCGTCGGCATATATCTGGCCGTCGGTATATATGATATATGCCGACGGCTTCTCCCAGCCGACAGTCGGCATACAAAAACCATCGGCATACAAGCTATACGCCGACAACTTTCCACGCGCCGTCGGCAACTAAATGTCGGCCGTTTGTCTGGACCTAACGGCGTGTCTATATGCCGACGGCTTTTATATTCTGGCCGTCGGCATATAAGTTTTTCTTTTTTCTCCTTCCCATGCTTCACTACTACTAATCAATTGTTTTATTTTTTTCTTATGCCTATGAACACCACTAAAAAAACATACAATGTGAATAACCATCTGTATGTTTTTATCGATGGTGTGTCTACCGAGTCTCTTCACCGGTGAATGGGTAGACGGCGTGGCCCGTCGCATGATTCCATGTTCGGCATTCAAAACGGGAGTTTTCAGCTCTAAATGCCTGAACTTACATAGGAGTAAGCGGGGTCGGTGAAGCGGGTCGCGTCTCGGAGTTGTATCTTGGTTCCGAGAACCTAGCAGCACACTATTATACATATATTAGGGACCCATGTAAAGTTTGGTGGGTTTTCGACGTTCCGAAGGTCTTTGCACTTGACATCCGGAGGTCTTTGCACGACAGTGCGACCACAATAGGGCATCTCCAATGACCCGACGTAAACGTACTGCGGCCGTCCGAATCTGCCCGATTTTGACTGGGGCTGGGAAAATCCAGCCCAGCGGCCCGACGCAAAATGACCGTGTTGTCCGCCGCGATGCAAACTCGACCCAAATTTGGGCGCGGTTTACGCTGCCGCGGACTGACCGCGCTGTCCGTCCGTGTCCTCCTTAAGCGGCCATGGCCCCACATGTCATCTTAACTAATTTCATTAACAAATAATATAGTAAGCCCTCCTATTACACCCAAAATTGCGCCGACTGTCGTATACTCGCCGTCACGCGCCCTACCACTACGGGGGCTACTCGCGCAGTCGCTCGCCCTACTGGCCATCGGAGTCGCCGCCCGCGCCACAACCGGATGGACCTTCGCCCCATATCGCGCGCTGGTGCTTGTCGACGAGGCGGTACCGATGCCTTGGCATCAGCACCAGGAACTCCTCCTACGCCCGCCGCAGCGCCCTCTCCGGTGGCCCTCCTCCATCCTCCGACGCGTCTGACCTTCTTCCAGGGCGTTCGTCCAGTGCGCACGCCGTGCCGCCTCCGAAGCGGGTGGCGGGAAACGGCGTCCCGGGCGTGAAACGGCCGGCGGGAAACCGACACGGCGGGACGTGGCGGCGCAAATTCTACCGCTGACATTGACAGCAGCTTAATTTGCGTCGGGCCGTTGGGAGAACTCCCGACGCGAACAGAAAACAACCGATTTTTTATACGGGGCTCGACATAAACGGACCAAATCGGACGTGATTCAGACCCAACATGCCTCAGGCCGTTTTGGAGATGCCCCTGAGACAAGGAATGTCGGTGGCGCGGGATGAGCTTGTGGAGGACATTGTGTGGCGCTGCCCCGCATCCCGCGCGCCACTCTCCACACTTCCCCAGCCACATGTGCTTCTTCCACTCCTAACGCCCTCGCCGTCGGCCGCCGTCGGCCGCCGCGGGATCGATCCAACGACACGACATGGATCCCCTCACCCTCCCCCGCGCGCGCCCTTCGCTCCCGCTCCGCACCTCTGCCCCGGTGACCACCAGCGCCCGACCATCCGCCGCCTGCCTCGCGACGACAGCGCGACGGTGGCGGCGGCCGCGCATGCGGCTGTCATCCCCGGTATCGGCCGTGGCTGCCGAGGAGAAGGCGTCGCCGTCCGGCGGTGTGGATGAGGAGCGGTTCGACTGGCTGGACCAGTGGTACCCGTTCGCCCCCGTTTGCGACCTCGACCCCGGCGCGCCGCACGGCAAGACGGTGCTGGGCCTCCGCGTCGTGGCCTGGTACGACCGCGCCGTCGACGAGTGGCGCGTGTTCGACGACGCGTGCCCGCACCGCCTGGCCCCGCTCTCCGAGGGCCGGATCGACGACAAGGGCCGCCTCCAATGTGTCTACCACGGCTGGTGCTTCGACGGCCGGGGATCCTGCCAGTTCATCCTGTTAGATATAGGCTTGTATTCCGGGAGTCGACTCGAAGAGTCGACTTGAGTTCCGGGAGTCGACTCGAGGAGTCGACTCGAGTTCCGACTAGGGAGTCTGTTCCCAGTCGAACGAGTTCTACTCGGAGTCTGTTCCGAGTAGAGGCAGTCGGTAGCCGGGTTCTGGACTGGACACTTTGTCCTGTAGCCAGTGTCCTGAAGTGGTGCGTCAGCACTAAGTACAGTAGGTAGGTAGGACGTGCTAGACGTCATCTACAGTGCACTCTAGTCATGACGGTGTCAACAGTGACCCGGCATGGGCAAGGGGTAGGACCGGTCACATCCGTATGATGTGACAGCTTAGTGGACTTTAGCAGCCCCTATTTGAAGGGATGAATACACACAAGCCCGATGAGGCAAACCGGAAACATATCTCACATTTTTCGGAATCGTTCTCCCCTCTTCCTCCGCTCCATTCTCTCCGTAGCATTTCCAAGAGTGGGCCAACAATTGGTATCAGAGCCTTAGCTTCGAGAAATCTCCACCGGCGATGGGTGATTTAGTCACACAGGAGGCGGTGGTGGCGGCGGCAGCGGCCGCAAGCACGCTGGCTATCCAGCGGGCGACGCGGGACTCCGGTGGTTCGTGGCCGCTTCTCACGCGGTCCAACTACGCGGACTGGGCGTTGCTCATGCAGGTCAAGCTTGAGGCACGCCGGGTGTGGTCCGCCGTCAAGGACGGCACCACGGAGCGGGATACGGACCGAGCAGCGATGGAGTACCTGCTGCTCGCCGTCCCGCCGGAGATGATCTCCACCCTCGCCGCCAAGAACACGGCGAAGGAGGCGTGGGAGGCCATCAAGACGATGCGTGTCGGAGACGGCCGTGTCCGGGAGGCAAAGGCGACGCTGCTGAAGAAGCAGTACGAAGCGCTCAAGTTCGGCGACAAGGAGGACATCGACGACTTCGCCATGCGCATGTCGTCGCTCGTGTCGCAGCTGGGAGTGCTCGGCGTCACCATTTCCGAGGTGGATACAGTGCGTAAGCTCCTCTCGGTGGTCCCCTCTAAATTCTCGCAGATGGCATGTTCCATCGAGACTCTGCTCGACCTCAACACGCTCGCACTCGAGGAGCTCATCGGCCGGCTCAAGGCGGCTGAGGATCGCCACGAGGTGGAGCGGCCGGAAGTCAAGCAGACCGGGAAACTACTCCTCACGGAGGAAGAGTGGTTTGCCCGGATGCGACTGCAGGACGGAGGGTCATCAGGCCAAGCCGGACGCGGTCGCGGCAGGGGCAACTCGGGTCGTGGATCCGGGAACCGCGGCGCGTCGAAAGACACGTGCCGCTACTGCGGAGTCGCCGGCCACTGGGCGCGGGACTGCCGCAAGAAGAAGCGCGAGGAGGAAGCTCACCTCGTGCGCGGAGGAGATGACGATGACGCGCTGCTCATGATGCACGTGTGCACAGTCGTGTCTGCCCCGCAGGTCCCCTCGCCAACTCGACCTCAACTCGAGTCTGGTTGCTCGGAGGCGGCACCCTTGTCTCGACCGGTGGCAGAGTCAGCGACTCGACCGGTGGCAGAGTCGGAGGGACCGTCGACTCCTCCGAAGGAACTCGCGCCGATCCAGTGGATCGCAGAGTGGGACAGGCCGACTCGGGAGGAGTCGGCCGAGTCGGCTCGCAAGGACCCGACAGCGTCGAGTCGCAAGGACTCGACAGGACCGACTCGGGAGGAGTCGGACTCGGTGACTCGGGAGGAGTCGACCGAGTCGGGTCGCAAGGACCCGACAGCGTCGAGTCGCAAGGACTCGACAGGACCGACTCGGGAGAAGTCGGCCGAGTCGGGTCGCAAGGACCCGACAGCGTCGAGTCGCAAGGACTCGACAGGACCGACTCGGGAGGAGTCGGACTCGGTGACTCGGGAGGAGTCGACCGAGTCGGGTCGCAAGGACCCGACAGCGCCGAGTCGCAAGGACTCGTCGACTGAACCGGCTCGGGAGGTGCCGATCCTCCTCCTGCTGGAGGAGAAGGCGCATGTTAACCTGGCGCAAGGAGGTGACGCCAAGAGCGGCGTCTGGTACCTCGACTCGGGCGCCACCAATCACATGACTGGTGACCGCGCCGCGTTCGCGGAACTGGACTCAAGCGTTGTCGGGACTGTCAAGTTCGGCGACGGCTCGCGAGTCGACATCTGCGGGCAAGGGACGGTGCTGTTTGTCTGCAGGACAGGCGAGCACCGAGCCATCACCGGGGTGTACTATATACCCCGGCTGAACACGCAGATCATCAGCCTGGGCCAGTTCGACGAGAACGGCTGCCAAGTGCTGATCGAGGACGGGCTCCTCCGAGTGCGTGACCGGGAGCGGGTGCTCCTGATGAAGGTCAGGCGAGAGTCGAACCGGATGTACAAGCTGACAGCGCGAGTCGCTCAGCCAGTGTGCCTCTCTGTGCGGCCTGGAGACGACCCGGCCTGGACTTGGCATGCGCGGTTCGGGCATCTCAACTTCGACAGCTTGCATCGGCTGGCGAAGGACGGCATGGTGCGGGGACTTCCCCTGGTGAAGCACGTAAACCAGCTCTGCGACGCCTGCCTAGCAGGGAAGCAGAGGCGAGTCTCTTTTCCCAAGCAAGCGAAGTTCCGGGCAAAGGATCGACTCGAGCTGGTCCATGGCGACCTCTGCGGGCCAATCACCCCGGCCACTCCGAGCGGGAAGAAGTACTTCCTCCTGCTCGTAGACGACCTGACGCGGTACATGTGGCTCGCCCTTCTCGCGACGAAGGACGAGGCCGCAGCCGCTATCATCCGACTCCAGGCAGGCGCCGAGTCGGAAGCAGGCTGCAAGCTGCGCACGCTGCGGACGGATCGCGGAGGCGAGTTCACCTCCGGCTCCTTCACGGCATACTGCGCCGAGCTCGGAGTGGAGCGTCACCTGACGGCTCCCTACTCCCCGCAGCAGAATGGCGTCGTGGAGCGACGCAACCAGACGATTGTGGGTATGGCCCGCAGTCTTCTGAAGGCCAAGAAAGTCCCTGGTGAGTTCTGGGGTGAGGCAGTGTCGACGGCCGTGTTCATCTTGAACAGGTCACCGACCAAGAGCGTGGACGGCAAGACGCCGTTCGAGGCCTGGCATGGCCGCAAGCCGGATGTGAGCTTCATGCGCACGTTCGGGTGCGTGGTGCATGTGCGGGAGACGCGACCCGGGCTCAAGAAGCTCGACGACCGGAGCAGGCGCATGATCTTCGTCGGGTACCAACCCGGCACGAAGGGCTATCGCGCCTACGACCCGGAGACCAAGCGAGTGAGCATCACTCGTGACGCCGTGTTCGACGAGAACGCGCGCTGGGACTGGAGTTCACCGGACTCTCCGGCGAGCACCTTCGGAGACGACTCCATCGAGGTCGAGCACATGGTGTTCGAGCCTCAGTCGACTCCGGGAGACGGGAGTGCGGGTGATGACCCCCACTCGCCAACTCCGACTTCCCCGACTCCAGGAGCCGGGAGTGAGAGTCCAGCCGGTTCGCCAAGGACACCGGACAACCCGACACCGCAGTCTCCGACTCCGGCTGTCCCGGGTATCGAGTTCGTCACTCCGCCATCGAGGTATGCAGATATGCTTGATGCGACTGACAACTCCAACCTCGAGCATAGGTTCCGCACACTGCAGAACGTGCTCGACGCAGGTCCGGCTGAGGAGCCGGACGAGGAGCTCCATTTCCTAGCCTCCGAAGAGCCAGGCTCGTTCGATGAGGCAAAGGCGGACGCCAGCTGGCGTGCCGCGATGCAGGAGGAGCTGCAGGCCATCGAGTCCAACTCGACTTGGCGGCTTACCACCTTACCACCAGGCCACCGTGCGATCGGCCTGAAGTGGGTCTACAAGGTGAAGAAGGATGCGCAAGGCGCAGTCCTTAAGCACAAGGCTCGCCTCGTGGCGAAGGGCTATGTGCAGCGGCACGGGGTCGACTACGACGAAGTCTTCGCTCCCGTGGCCCGGCTGGAATCAGTTCGACTACTGCTAGCCGCGGCTGCAAGTGCCGGATGGGGCGTCCATCACATGGACGTCAAGTCAGCCTTCCTCAACGGCGAGTTGGAGGAAGAGGTGTACGTGCAGCAGCCATCTGGCTTCGCTGCAAAGGGGAAGGAGCATATGGTGCTCCGACTCGACAAGGCGCTCTACGGCCTCAAGCAGGCTCCAAGGGCATGGAACACCAAGCTCGACTCATGCCTCGTTCGACTCGGCTTCGCTAGGTGCGAGTCGGAACACGGCATGTACGCGCGAGGAGCGACTCCGAGCCGGCTTCTAGTCGGCGTCTACGTCGACGACTTGGTGATCACGGGCTCCGACTCCAGCGACATCGACATGTTCAAGCTGGAGATGCAGAGTCTGTTCCAAATGTCCGACCTCGGGCTGCTGAGCTACTACCTCGGCATAGAGGTTCGACAAGGACCCAGCGGGATCGACATCTCGCAGGGTGCCTATGCCCTTAAGCTGCTGGAGAAGGCAGACATGGTCGGGTGCAACCCGGTCCATACACCCATGGAGCCGCGCTTCAAGCTGTCCAAGGCCAGCACGGCACCCGCGACGGATGCAACCAAGTACCGCAGCATCGTCGGGAGCCTCAGGTACTTGGTGCACACGAGGCCGGACTTGACTTTCGCAGTCGGGTTCGTATCGCGCTTCATGGAGGCTCCAACTAGGGAGCACCTCGCGGCTGTGAGGCGCCTACTACGCTACATCGCCGGGACCACACGACTCGGATGTAGGTATGGGAGGAGTGCAGGTACACCACGCCTGGTCGGCTACAGCGACAGCGACCTGGCGGGCGACGTCGACTCACGCAAGAGTACGTCGGGTACGATGTACTTCCTCGGGAGCAGCCCAGTGACCTGGCAGTCCCAGAAGCAGAAGATCGTGGCTCTGTCGAGTTGCGAGTCGGAGTACGTGGCTGCTGCCACGGCTGCTTGCCAGGGGATCTGGCTCTCTCGGTTGCTGGCGGAGCTCAGCAACGGCGAAGCTGAGCAAGTGGTGCTCAAGGTCGACAACAAGTCGGCTATCGCGCTCGCCAAGAATCCCGTCTTCCACGAGCGCTCGAAACACATCGAGTTGAAGTATCACTTCATTCGAGACTGCGTGGAGGCGAAGAAGATCGAGCTGGAGTTTGTACCCACCGGACACCAGCTCGCGGACATGTTGACCAAGCCGCTGGGACGAGTCCGCCTGGCGGAGCTACGCGCAGGGATTGGCATGGTAGAAGTGCCGCCGGAACATAAGCCTAGGGAGTGATTGTTAGATATAGGCTTGTATTCCGGGAGTCGACTCGAAGAGTCGACTCGAGTTCCGGGAGTCGACTCGAGGAGTCGACTCGAGTTCCGACTAGGGAGTCTGTTCCCAGTCGAACGAGTTCTACTCGGAGTCTGTTCCGAGTAGAGGCAGTCGGTAGCCGGGTTCTGGACTGGACACTTTGTCCTGTAGCCAGTGTCCTGAAGTGGTGCGTCAGCACCAAGTACAGTAGGTAGGTAGGACGTGCTAGACGTCATCTACAGTGCACTCTAGTCATGACGGTGTCAACAGTGACCCGGCATGGGCAAGGGGTAGGACCGGTCACATCCGTATGATGTGACAGCTTAGTGGACTTTAGCAGCCCCTATTTGAAGGGATGAATACACACAAGCCCGATGAGGCAAACCGGAAACATATCTCACATTTTTCGGAATCGTTCTCCCCTCTTCCTCCGCTCCATTCTCTCCGTAGCATTTCCAAGAGTGGGCCAACACATCCCCCAGGCCCCCGCCCTCGGACCGCCCGTTAGTTCGCCCGCCCGCCATTGATCCCCTATCCTTCCTCCTCCGATCACGAAACCAAGAATTGAAATTTTCGTGTCGTCTGCGCGCAGGTGCACCAGCTAGGCGTGCGTGGCGTCGTACCCGAGCGTGGTGCAGAACAACATTCTGTGGTTCTACCCGAGGGCCAACGCCGAGCACCGGGACGTGCTGCAGAAGAAGCGCCCGCCATTCATCCCGGAGATGGACGACCCCTCCTTCGTCACCCTCTCCGGCATCAGGGACCTCCCCTACGGGTAAAACGCCCCAAAAAAAGTTCACCTCTACGTACTCTGAACCTTGAGGCATCCATACTTCTGTCTGGTGAGTGATGCAGAGAAAACAGCATCTCACGTCCACTACGCCCTGCAATTTTGTGACATTGCAGGTATGATGTGCTGGTGGAGAACCTGATGGACCCTGCTCACGTCCACTACGCCCACAAGGGCTTGATGGGCAAGCTCCGCAGGAAGGAAGACCCCGGAAGATATGCTCCCCTGCCCTTGCATGATCAGCTTAGCCTTACATTGTCACTGGCTGGAGTGTTGATTCAGTTCTTCTTCTTCTTCTTCTTCTTCTTCTTCTTCTTCTCTTCACAGTTGAGTTTGACGTAGAAGGCGGTGGGCCGGTGAAGATAAAGATCGAGGAGGCAAACGTGGACGGGTTCTCGTCGCTCCAGGATAACATGGGCTCCTTCCGGTATGCTGCGCCGTGCACCTTCTACGGCTCACCGTTCCCCAGAGAGGCCGACGATGAACAAGGGGTATGAACTATGAAGTGATCAGCCAGCCCCGGCTCCCACTGTTGCGGATGCAAGTGAAATTCGCAGCAGTTCAGACAAGGAGGATCCTGAATTACTCACAAGTTCACAGGTTGTGCTTTAATTGGTTTGTGCAGGAAAAGAAGAAGAAGCCTCGGTTCATGCTGGTGTTCCTGTGCGTTCCCGTCGCACCAGGGAAGAGCAGGGTGATCTATGCGTTCCCGAGGAACGTCGCCCTCTGGCTCGACAAGATCATACCACAGTGGTACTTCCACATCAGAGAGAACGCCGTCTTCGACTCGGACATCTACCTGCTCCACATCGAGGCAAACGATTCTCCACCTTAAGCTTTTCAGTGGTTCTGAATGAATTTCTGCTACGGAGCTCAAGCACCGAAAAAACTTACTCTTCTTCCTTCATTTTCAGGAGCGGAATTTCGCCGCCGCTGGTGTTGAAAACTGGCAGAAAGCCGTTTACGGGCCCACGTCGTCGGACGGCAATGTGGTGGCCTTCAGAAACTGGTTCAGAAAGTACTGCAAGAACCAGATCGGCTGGGCTGCCCCGACGGTTGATCAGCTGCCGGCGACTCCAACCAAAGACAAGCTCATGGAAAGGTAGTCCAATTCTTCTCCGGAGCAGCCTGGAGCTTGGAACCTCACCTGAGAATTCTGTGATGCCATCCATTTACACTTTACAGGTACTGGTCGCACGTCGCGCAGTGCAAGAGCTGCAGCGCCGCACTGAAGGGCATGAAGGCGCTGGAGGTCGCCCTGCAGGTCGCGTCGGTAGCCGTCGTCGGGTTCCTTGCTGTCGCCAAGGGTACACTGGTCACGTCAGTCGTGCAAAGAGTCGTCGTAGTGTCCTTAGCCGTGTTGTGCTTCGCCGCGTCCCGCTGGCTCGCGAACTTCATCGAGAAGAACTTCTATTTCCAGGATTACGTGCATGCTTACAAGTGAAGGCATATCTTCATGTGTCTTCAGTTGATAGGATTACGTAGCTTTTGACTTGATGCAGCTTAGAAAGTGTATATGAAGCACATCACATTTTGATACTCATAGCAGCTGTATATAAAGCAATTATTCTGTTTTTAAGGACACTAGCTGAATGCCCGCGCGTTGCTACGGGTTTTAACTATTTTAAATATAATAGACATAAAAAAAATCAAATGAGTAGAAAATGTGAATCTGTTCCTACAAACAAATATAACTCTGTAAGCGGGAGGTCAATCATAATAATATTAATTGTATGTTTTTATATATATCGTAAGTTTATCCCGCAAAGAAATTCGAGAGAAACCGGTTATTGATTAATTCAATTCTGCACGTAAAAACGGGACCCTAATTTCTCTCCCATCTTAACTACTCTCTCACCTCACGTCTATATGTACCAATTCTCTCCTAATTTCGCCCCTTCCCTCTTAATTAGAGCATCTCCAACCACGCATCCCAAACCTCACTCAAACGTCCGCGTCCCGCTGGCTCGCGAACTTCATTGAGAAGAACTTCTATTTCCAGGATTACGTGCATGCTTACAAGTGAAGGCATATCTTCATGTGTCTTCAGTTGATAGGATTATGTAGCTTTTGACTTGATGCAGCTTAGAAAGTGTATATGAAGCACATCACATTATTTTGATACTCATAGCAGCTGTATATAAAGCAATTATTCTGTTTTTAAGGACATTAGCTTTCAATTTTGATATCCATCAGTAAACTGCACTCCGTATATTAGAAGTGGCAGAAGAAAATTAAGATATTTGTATCAAGTACCAGGTGATAGGCAAATCGATAAAATGCTCATGGCAATCCCATATGAGGAACAATAATAAACGTGGTTTTGATATACGATCAACATTTCTGCATGGAAATGCATACCATGAGCACATCCCAGTATTATTTCATTTCACAAAATTGTAAGTCGTACATGCGCAATAGTTCACAAATTTCATTTCCGCAACACATTTCAGTGTCAGCATGTAAATCACAGCAGACATTCCTTATCAACATTTCAGCAAAACTATAAAAAGCCAGATGAAATATACCTATAAGGCTATATAAGAATAAAATGTGTTGCTCAATACTGAACTTCTCTGCGGAGGAGGCAGATTTGAAATTATGTCAATGACACAAGCAAAAATAAGAAGGCAAGCGCAATTCCAATTCCACTTTTGGAGCAGGCAATACCAGCTACATGGTACCACAACTTAGGCCCTGAAATGCAAAATTGCTCCAGTGAATTTACGAAGGAATTAACTCTCATACATATGGAGGGCCACGCAGCATTATTCACAAAATAGTACAGCATATAATCTGAGCGAGTGAGATTTCCCACAACTTACCGCGTCATATAAGAATCATCCACAGTACTAATAACAATGTTTTCGCCTACTTCAATAAAAGGCGGGGCCTACGATTGGCAAAAAGTTAATGGGAGTAAGAAATACTTTAAATCTGCACGACTCCATCAAATTCCGTGGTTTCTAATATTATATTGATAGTTCCGATATACAGCCAGAACCAAAATCGAAGTAACTTCTTTTAGGGTAAAAACAGCATACTTGAATTCACTAAAAAAATATGACTGAATTGGCGAGCGAAGCAGATTTGGAATGGCTACAGTTTGATCGATAAAACAGGCCAAAAGAAAAGGTGGATCATGAGAAACTAAGGGATGTATCTCAACTTCAGAATTTGTATGCTGAATCAGATGAATACAAAAACGATGGGATGGCAGCTCACCAATTAATCTACATTCTACAACGCCGAAGACATGACAAAGAACATGTTTCAAGTAAATCAGTTCTCAGCTAGTCTAATTATGTCATATAAGAGATAGCATAACAAAAATATGAATAGCACCATTCCATAGAGAGAAAATATATAAGGCTGACATTGAATAACAACTCCTTCTAGATGTACTCCAACAATTCATTAAAGGGCTATGTGAATAGACTCTACAAAAAATGGTATGCATCGACTTACAAGCACCGTAAGACCATTATCCAGCACGACCCTTTTATATCTGCATTTAGTACAAACACGAGCTTAGTTACCTAAAATATTTGATAATTAAATATTCAGAAAGCTGATTAAAGTGGAACAGGCGATGCGATGTGCATGGATACAATTCCATAGTATTACAGGTCACGAGAGAAGTTATGTTCTTAGGTAACATGCAAGGAGAATGACAGACAATGGTCAACAAGTCTCAGTCCCCAAAAGTCATCTGTGGCATTAGACGATGCTTTTCTACAAAGAATTTTGTTGCATCAAATTTTAAGGTTTCTATGCTCCACCCATTTGATATGGTTTTATGAACAAACTACATGCAGTATTATTCATTAACAGATTTTTTAGGACATTTACTAACAGGTTGGTGGAGGTCTGACGCAAAACAAATAACTCAGAACTTATAGATCAGCTGAAGTTTGTGAGTAACTAAGTGGGGTCAGCACTGAATGATTCGGATCATTCTGGTACACATGACATAATGCTTATTCCTTTTGCAGATTCATTGTTATGAAAGTTGGCCTATTTCCATACTTTCGCTGCCTGTAACTACTAACTATGCACGTATCTTTCAAGTCTCTTCTCTGTGAAATAATTGTTCATCTGGTTTGTTCAGTCCAGACTAAATGCTCATATTATGGCTAAATCACTATCAACACTCACTCCAAGCAACATATGCAACAATAGCATGGAACGTATTATTCTATTGATGTAACTTCACTGTTGAACATTTGACAGGAGTGTTTATATTGAGCTAAAAAAAGGTCAATTTGACTTGACCTAATAATATTCATCCCATTAAAGGTAGCAGGACAATAAATAACTCAAAAAACGTCAAGACATAATGTATAAATGTAGCAGAAATAAGAATTAACTTTATGATGAATAGTAATATGAAACTCACTGTGGTTGAGCAGTTAGCCCTTTCGTGTTAGGCTGTGCTTCAACAACAGTGCAAGTCACACGAGGAGGTACTGAGCCAGACAATGGTCGGCCATCAAAGTACTGTAGAGACACCTTCATCTCGTCTGTTACAAGTGAGAAATGAGCAGGATGCCACGATATGTACTAATACATTTAAACCACAATTCTGAAAATGTGCAAGTAATATCAATGTCCATTGTCGAGTGAGTCATCTATAATGTCATTTCAGAAGTCAGTGAGCCTCTTAGGCGCTGCCATCTTTATTGTGGCTATGAACTATAAGGAAATGCACATGTACTAGATATGATTAAGCTCGCTAATACAAGACACCTATAGAGATCATTATCATTTGTAAGCTAAACTCAAGCATCACGTGTATTATATTAATTAGATTTGATGTTTTAGTCAGATGTGATCATATTAAAAGTAACTACTGTAGCAGCACTAACTTGCATATATGAGAGCTAAGGATGCAAAAACAAACCAATCATCTAACTATTCAAAAGGCAAAATACAAGCACGT
The DNA here is from genome assembly GCA_026929855.1 of Poa annua. Taxonomy (NCBI): domain Eukaryota; kingdom Viridiplantae; phylum Streptophyta; class Magnoliopsida; order Poales; family Poaceae; genus Poa; species Poa annua. Next base: position 12,968,769 of record CM049434.1, on the reverse strand, counting down.
TATCAGAATCTAGTATTGATAACAATTAGTGTATCTCCTGGTTGCCGTTTAATATTCTTTGGACCTTTCAGATATGCAGCAGCTTTGCCAAACAGTTCCTTCGAAACCTCGAGTTGCTCAAACGTGTTAGGCCTGACAAAAAGGATTCCAGATGAAGTCACCACTAATGGATAGAAATGAATATGGATGGCATCACATCACATCATGATAATGAAAGAATAACAGGAACCATACTCCATAAGAGTCACGTTGTCTCCTTCCTGATACAGATATGTAAAAGATTTCTCCTCAACAAAAACTCCTGAATGTGTTAAAAAGAGTATGTAATGATTAACACTTTCATTATGAACATGAATTACAAATTTAAAATCTAAACAACCAAACTACTGTTCATCATGTTTGTACTTTATGAAACTGCCACTGGACTAGATATTGTTCGGGAAAAAATTGATTAGCCGATAACTCAAGCCGGAGCTGCTGAAAACTAGGTTATTTTGGCCATCTTCTGGCATAAGTGCAAAACATAGTTTAATTCAGCGTCCACTTACTTCTTTTTCTTCAATCATTATTGCACAGGTGCAGACAAAGTGTAAAAACCATTAACTTGTAGTAGCTCGTGGTTGTGAATAGTATATGGGGTGCTGGTTGTAAGACTCCCAACAGGCTGGCAATGCACCCAGTTTCTACAATTCTTATCATGATTTCAGTTAGTTGTAGTCTTGTAGATGGCCATCATCTCAAGTTTTTTGGTAGCTTATCTGCTTATGTATGAAGGAATGTCACATAACACATTAGAAGAAATTGTTGCTCAAGCTATGTAAACAGGAAAAAGAAACAACAAAAAATGCACAAGAGCATGTTTTAATAAGGACGAGGTATATCTGCACAAGGGAAATCAAGCTATAACACAAAAGCCTATAAGTAAGTTCTACAATGCTTTTTGTATACGGAGTGAAGAAATGTCCATACTCTCGAGAGCCTCATCGGTACGAAATCTTTCTACGGTTTTGTTTCCAGTGTCAACATCCCTCAATTCCACCTGCAGCAACCAAGAGTTGAGAATAAAATTCAGAATGGTGACAAAACAAATGGAAAATGTGACTTAATAAAAAAACTGTGCCCCAAAATTAGTTCATCATCATTTGAGGAGACTTTTGCATAAAACTGCAGACGTGGCAATGGGGTAACGCCGTAACGGTGAGTCAACCAGATGCCATTGGGATTATTCCTATGTATTTCTTGGTGCCTAGCCATTTATTCCAGGGGCGGATCCAGGGGGGCTAGCAGGGGTCAGACTCCCCCCCCCCCCCCCCCCAACCCCCCAACCGTTCGCCCCCCTCAAGAGTTTACAATGGTGATCAGTAGTATTTGGACCCATGAACATACTAATTCCCATAGCTAATCATCGTATAGAGTAGTATTTAAGCCCAAATTCATGTATCTGTTCACAAACTGAAGCCCAACAAGTAAAAAAGAATAGCCCATCTACTGAGTATCCACGTACAGGCAATTAATGACTAGTCGTGGAAGAGTGGTCATTTCCCCCTAACCCTCTCACCTAATATCGATCGATCTGGGATAAGAAAGCCGCTTGCCGCCGCCGCCAACACTGGACTTTGATTCCCGGCGTCTCCAACAGAAAATAGTACGGAGGTGGCCAACTAATCATTCTGCCCGCTTACGCGAGTCTGCACCTCTCGTCAATTCACCATCTTATCAGTCAAGGTACAACGTGATAACCGTAATAATCTGATTTAACTGTTCTAATTTGTTCTACTTCAGTTTAGCTATACTTCTCTAGTTAAAAACTTAAAAAACAATGAGAAACAAAATTGTAGTTTGATTTTCCCTCCAATTGATTTGATCTCGAAGATGGCTAAGTGCTGAAAATTTAGAATTCAGTGACATTCTACATATATTTAAACTAGTGAAAAGTAGCTACCTTCTTGCTAAACATATGATAATTTACTTGATAATTTTCATTTGTGATACTATATATGCATGTTAGCTTACCATCAAATATATGCCAATATTGATTTTTTTAGCTCGATACAGACATTGATATACTTGACTGAGCGATGCCATAGTGGTTGGCCATGAACAGCAATTTGTTGGAAAGAGATGAGTGTAGCGACACATGTCTCACTCATCTTTAGGTAGCCACTTGCTTTGGGCAACATCAAATATCGCACTCTGTCTTTTGGATCTAGACTTCCATCCGTGGGCATTGGCTAGCTCCACTGTCCATGATGTTAGTCATTTTGTTTTATTGGTAAGTTATCTTCTCCATGTTGGCATCTTTTTTAGTGCGACTAAAATTAGTACTCTATTGACTCAAAGTGACACTAATTGTGTCCAATAAAATAGATGCAAGAAAAGTCTGGCAAGTTTTCACTTCTCATCATGATAGTAAATTAGTAATTAAGTATGCAGCGTGCTGGAACAGATTGAACAATGAAACAACATAAATAACCTGTATTGTGGCTCCACCTCTTCCTTGATGAGAATGGTTATATTTTATCACCTAAGCAAAACACGGTCAAGAGGACAGAGTGATTGCTCTTCACACACCAAAAACATAGGCGAATTTAAACCATAGTTTGTGTAAAACAGGAATTTGTGATGCAGGATCCGAAAAGCAGTGTAACGTACCTGATAAATGCGGCCTTGATTTAAGGTTGACCCAAAAGATGGATAAGTAAATAATCCATAGTACTTGGTAGCAAATAAAGGAAACGAAAAGTATGTAATCCGTTAGTCACACACCTTTTCTCTGTATTACATTTCCAAGTTTCACCTACAACATATGAAGACAGTCTCAAGTCAATGAAAGCGTTAGTATGTGCTTCTGCAAAGATTAATAAATAGATGAACTGAAAAGGCATTAGCAAAAATCAAACTAAGGATATAATCAACATATCACTAAAAATTTACACCAAAAGTTGTTTTTGCTGTTAACTTTAGGACCATTGGATCACTAAAAATTTACACCAAAAGTTGTTTTTGCTGTTAACTTTAGGACCATTGGACAGCTGGAAGCAACTTCAGTTGCAACTATTAAAGTTAGCATCCATGTCAAGAATGTGGAGCGAATACTAAATTACTCTGCTAAACCTGCAACAGAGATGGGCTTCTGGCTCAAACGTCCTGTAGCGATGGCACTATGACAGTAGGTCGCATGGAGAATCCATACCATGATCTAACGACTTTCCTTTACAGTGTACTTGAGAGGCAACCAAACTATTAGTAGAACGTATAATTTGAGCATTCCACATGGGAAAAAAGCGAGAAGCATTCCACATTTATAGGATTGCTAAGACGCATATCAAGAAACGCTCCGCTCCCGAAGGGAGACTCCGGCAAATTCGTTCCGAATTGAAAAAGGCAGCGACAGTGAAAAGACTCAAAATAGTGATCTGCGCTAGCTTAGCAGAACCCTAGCTAAACCATGGGCGGCCACGGGGCCACGCGAGCAGAAAGGAGAGCGAGGGAGAAGTAAGGGGATTACGTCGGAACCGAGCATCTTCGCGCCGCGCCGCTGCGTGGCGGCCCACGGGGTGGCGGCGAGGATGCCGGTGGGCGGGCCTCGCCGGGCGGCGGAGAGGGTGGCGACGGCATGGGCGTGGTGGGCGGCGGGAGGCGGAGAGCGGAGGAGGAGGGAGAGGCGGCGGGAAGCTTCGAGAAGGTTCCGCCTGAGGATCTGCATCGCGGAGGCGGAGCTGCGGTGGTGGGGATTCGCTTCGCCGTGCGCGGCGCGGGGAGGCTGGAATGGTGGATCGCTGCGCGCGGTAGTGGCCGGGCCTGAAAATGGGCTGAATTCGGCCCCGCAAGAACTATCGCCTGGTCGACCATCTTTGCATTGGCGCACATATTTACCAATATTTACCATCTTTGCATGGGCTGAAAATGGCGCACTTGTCTCTTGGAGATATTACAGATATTATTGCCCAATTTTGGTGGGGAGATGATGAAGATGACAAGAAGATGCATTGGTACACTTGGTGGAAACTATGCTACCCTAAATGTGAGGGGGGCATGGGATTTAAAGATCTTCATTCCTTCAACCTGGCAATGTTGTCAAAGCAAATTTGGAGATTAATTGCTAATCCGGATTCTCTTTGTGCTCGTATATTGAAGGCAAAATATTATCCAAATAATAGTATCTTAGAGGCCGGGCCTAAAAAGGGATCTTCTTTCACGTGGCAAAGCTTAATTGCTGCAATTCCGACTTTTAAGAGAGGCTATATTTGGAGGATTGGTACGGGAGAGGATGTCAATATTTGGAATGATCCATGGGTTCCCTCAAGTGCGGATAGGAAAATTATTTCTCCGAGAGGGATGTCAATTTTATCTCGAGTCAGCGAACTAATCTGTCCAATTACAGGTAATTGGGATGAGCAGATATTGAGGGACAATTTTAGTACGGTGGATGTTGAGAGAGTTCTACGGATCCCTTTAAGTAATCAGGCCTTTGATGATTTTATAGCATGGCATTTGACTAGCACTGGGTATTTTTCTGTCCGAACTGCATATCATGCTGAATGGTTGCATACGTTTAGGGGGCATGCAAATGCTAATTTGAATACCGGATCTTCTACAAATCCGCAAGTTTGGAAAGAGCCGTGGAAGACAGATGTCCCACGTAAAATTCAGATTTTTGGATGGAGGGCTTTACATGGAATCATACCTCTAAAGTGCATATTGGCAAACAGACATATTGGCGTTTCGGGTGAATGTCCTATTTGCCATCTAGCGGCTGAAGATATAAAGCACTTATTATTTGGATGCCAGCCTGCGATAGCCCTTTGGACAAAGCTCGGGTTGATGGATCGTATTACTGAGAATCTTCATCAAAATCGATCTGGGTCGGTTGTCCTTGAGGAATTGCTTAATAGTCAAAATAATTCGATTCCGATCTACCCAGGTGTGGGGTTTAAGGATGTTCTTCTCACAGGAGCTTGGTATTTATGGTGGATTCGGAGGCAAATCACACATGATGGATCGGTTCCACCAGTTTGGAGATGGCCAATGGCGGTCCTAGCCATCGCAAAAAATTACAAGAAATCATCGGTAAACTCGGCGGCTAGTGTGATTGACAAATGGACTCTACCTAGTCTGGGGTTTATCAAACTGAATGTAGATGCTTCATTTTATGCTGATATTGGATCCGGGGCGACGGCGGCAGTACTACGAGATGGTCGGGGTAATTTTATTGCTGCTGAATGCATGTTTATTGAGCGGGGACTTGATGTTGTTTCCTTGGAAGCTTTAGCTATGAGAGATGGACTCCGTCTTGCTAATTCTCTTGGATTTCATAATGTGGAAGCTGAATCAGACTCTACACAAGTTATTGAGTTTTGTACTGGACAAACACAATGGTGGGATGCGGCGGCGACAATTTTTGCAGAGTGTGTGGACATCACAAATTCTATTGGAAGGGTCAAGTTTAGGCACTGTCCAAGGACAGCAAATACTACTGCGCATGAGCTAGCTAATTATAGTTATTGCAATAGGAATTCTATTAGCTGGATTAATGATCCTCCAGGATGGTTACTAGGGTGCCTAGTCAATGATATACCTTGTAATTAACATTGTAACCATCTGTGCTGAAAGGCGGCAAGTTTCACACGCACTCTTTTCCTTATCAGGGTACCTTCGGGGACTGGAAGGTTTTTAATGAGGCGGCTTGCTGACCTAATATATATGTGTGCTTAATTTAAAAAAAAAAGATTTTCAAAAACAAAATAAAGTTTACCCAAAAAAAAACTCAATCGATCTAAACAAATCCCTGAAGATTTTATGAAAAAAACCATATCTGATAGGATAATCTAAAAAAATAATTTCAGAATAGTATTGTTGCAAAAACAAATCCAACACGTAGGCAACGGAGATATATGGCCTCGTTAAGGAGTAGCATAGAACCCATGCGTTGCTAGGTTACCACAATAAATCGAATTGTTAAACTTCCTTTCAAACTTATAAATATTACTTATTTTAGTAAATTTGGTCCCATGATTTTTATTACAGTTAGATTTTAGCATGTTGCTAGATCAATGAATACATCTAGATTTTTGTAAAGATTTTTCTGAAGCTTATAAATACTATTTATTATATTTTTTCAAAAACATAAAGGGCGCACTAGAGCACAAGAGTAAAAAAATCCCCACTCGTCAACCTTATGTTTCTAACAATTATGGGACATATCCAAAACTCCCTTCGCCCCCCAAATGCTTATGTCCGTTTACTAAAAAACAAATTCCGAAATGTCGAAGATTTCCGAAAGCAAACCATGAATATATCTTAATATTTTATAAGCGCACATTAAGATTCACAAAAGGCTAATTTTTTTTGTGTCATCTAGAAAAAAGATTTCTCATACAAATTCTTCTTTTAGCACCAATTTTTCCTTTTTTCTTCTTCTTAAAGGCCACACAAAAATGATGGTTTTACGTAGTATATGAAGATGTACGAGTGGTTTTTATGTTAGAAACACAAAAATGTTCCTTTTTTCTCTTGCGTTTAAAATGAATTTTAAATAAAGAGAGCATATGCACACTGAGCCAAAACGTTGCTCCGACGATATAGAGCATATCTTATGTTAATCTATTTGCAATTCATGTGTAAGTGCAATTAACTTTTTTTTGAACATCTCAATCGGACATACTAATGTGATATGCTCTTTATGACCCTTGCTCCCGCTAAAAGATGTGGTGGATGCGGCGACGCTTCAAAGCTAGGAAGCCAGTGTGGAGGCGAGGTTTGAGGGTTTAGCGTTTCAAGAGTTTGTAGGGATAGATGATGAAAGTGAAAACGTCGACTAACTCCGAGTAGCCCCTAAATAGGGAAGGCAGATGGTGTAAAGTAGGTGAGACTAAAAGAAGAAGACAAGAAAAATGCGTTGTAACTATATTCCACCCTTCTGGCTCGAGATGCATACTATGCACTAGCCACACAAAGTGCTCATCTACAAAACTATCTATTTATTTACAAATTGTATGACACTGATTTTTTTCACACATTTTTTAGAGCGAGGAAAACAGAAGAAACAATATCCAATATATGCAAACACAATCCATATCGGAAACAACACGGAGATGGGAACATCGCTGACCGGTGGGTCCCGAACCCACAGTCGTCACACGTGACGCCGACCGACCAAAATTTAACACAGCCCGCCACAACCAATAACCGCGCGCCATGTCACGCCCCCGCCCAAAAATAAGCTCGAGGCAAATCCCATCTGCCAGTCTCCTTCTCCTTCCCCACCACGCCGAGAAAATCCCCCAGGCCACGAATCCAGCCATGCGCTGCGCCGCCCCCGCGCTCCTCCTCATCCTCCTCTTCGCCGTCGCCGGAGCCGCCGCGGGCACCCCCGGGGCGGGTGGTCCTGGGCCCACCTGCCCCCGGAGGGTGGGCCCGCCGTTCCTCGACGCGCTCGGATCGCGATGCCACCGCGCCCGGATCGAGCCCTCGCCGCCTCTCGAGGTTAGCCGCCCTCTCCCTCCGCCGCCTATATCCGAACTCGTAGGGTGATTTTGGAATTTGAATCGTTGATATGGGGGCGTGTGCGCTCGAAGCGGGGGATTGTTAGATAGGGATTTTGGTATCGCTTCAGGGATGTTGCAATGCGTTTGTGGCTGCATAAAATCAGCCAATTAGCAGGAGCAGACAGAGGGAATTTAACGAACGCAAACAAAACATTGGTTCCCTGGCTAAGGAGAACCCCGTTGCGATGCGTGCGATGCTGAATCAAATTTGGGTCTTATTAGCCTCTAGGAGTCTCGGTCATGTAGAAATCAAAACGCAGGTCGTGCGGCAGATAAACAGCATGTAATCTCCGGATCATTTTGGTGGCTTGTTCAATATAAGAATGAGGTTTTGGTTTGAACAAACAGAAGCATGATTGACCACGATTGTTGGACACAGTGTGGATATATAGAGGGCTGTTATTATGAATACGCTTGTGTACTTAAGAGCTGATTTCATTTTGAGTTTCTGGAATCAATAAGTAAACCCTGCACCGTAATATTGCTGATGTGCCTGTTGCAGCTTATGAAACCGGTGAACTTCTGGTTTCTTCTGTAGTTATTGACTATGTGATAATAACTCTGAATTGTTTTCTCCTACTGAAGGTGAGAGGGGATGCTTTTGATAAAGAGTTGAACCTTCGCCGTAGCGGTGCTTCATACTCCGTTCTCTTCTATGCCACGTGGTGTCCTTTCTCCAGCAAATTTCGGCCCGTATTTGAAGCTCTCAGCACTATGTTCCCTCAGATACATCACTTGGCTGTTGAGGAATCTTCTGCGATGCCTAGGTATGTGATCTTGGACTCTCTTTTTTCGTGCCTGTCCTTGGTGCAGTGCATCCTGATTATTTTGTTTGTAACATGTTATTGACAAGTGTATTGCTGCTCATCCTACCTCTTTTCCTTACTGTAGTTTGTTTTCAAAATATGGTGTTCGTGCGTTCCCAGCCATTCTGATGGTGAATGAGACTACAATGGTTCGTTACAGGGGTACAAAAGATCTAGAGTCTCTGGTTGATTTCTATAAAGAGACCACAGGTTCAATCATTATTCTTGCTATTTGGTTTTGAAAATCATTTCTTTGCACCCAGTATCATGCAAGCAGGAGAATAGCATGTTCCTCTGTTTCCTGCAGATATAGTTTATCTAATGGTGACAGCTTATTTTCTTTCAAATGTGTCCTGTTTGAAACTTCAGCAAAACTCAGAATTAAGAATATAGCGTTGGGATTCTTTCACTTGAAATTCAAAATATCTTTGCCTCTAACCAGTCCAACTCTCCTTTGCATCGAAGAATATAAGTTATCTAGTGGGGGATATAGCCACACCCTTGATTCCATGAATGGTATTCTTGATCCCATAAATCAGAATTGACATCTTCCTATTATGACTACTCCCTCCGTTCCACAATATAAGATGTTATAGGTGTTGTACATGTTGTCTAGATTCATACCAAAATAAGTGTACACATACACTAAAATGTGTCTAGATACAAGTTTGGACATGTGCATGTGGAAAAAGGCTAAAACATCTTATATTGTGGAACGGAGGGAGTACTTTGTAAAACTTTAGGGTTGATGCCTGTGAATGTAGACAAGCAGCATATTAGATTATTCCTGAGGCCTTGTTCGTTTCGTCCCACCCCGGCCGGGTTCGGGACGGAAATCCCGTGGATCGGCTGGGAACAGACCCGTGTGGATTAAATCCTCGCCCTCTCTCGTAATGCATTCGGTTAAACCCGGGAGGGGTTCAATCCCAACCCATTCCACCCCGATCCCGGTCAATTCACGGGGGAACCAAACCTCCGGTCTTATCCCGTGGAACAAATCCACGAGTCGCTACTAGACCGCCCTCTCCTCGCCTCGACCTTATCTTCCTCTCACGATTTGAAGGGTCCAGCGGCAGCGGCGGAGGGACGACGGCGCGGCCGAGCAGATCAAGGACGCTTGCTTCTCCTTCCCTCCTCCTTTCCAACCGGCGGCAGGGCGACCTAACAGTCGTCGGCGTTGTCAGCATGGGAGCAGTAGGACGTGGTGTCGTCGGCGTTGCCGCTGGCCAGGGTCTCGAAGCAGCAGGACTGGGTGTCCTCGGCATCGCTGTCTACGGCGCCGGCGCTGCTGCCGCTACAGGGGGTTGCAGGAGTTGGTCCAAGGAGGAGCGGAGGCCCGCGGCGACGACCTCGTGGCTCTTGGGGACGCCAGGCCACGCCTGGTCCTTTACCTTCATCTGCCGGAGCCGCTCATCCAGCTTGGCGTTGCGGCAGCGGGCATGCTCCAGATCAGCCTCCATGGCCTACAGCCGCCCGGTCGTGGTGCGCTTGACTGCACGCATCCTATCGTTCTAGAGTCGGATGGGCGCGTCCATCTCCATGCCCTGGTTGTAGAGCGAGTTGAGACCGCCGAGGGAGAGACCGGCAGCATCGGGCATCATCCCACCGGAGCCCAGCGCCGCCGTGCCAGGTCCGCTGCATCGCCGCCGCCTGTTTCTTCAGAGCCAAGCGCTGCCGTGCCAGGTCTGCCATGCGCGGCCGCGTCTTGAGCACGAAACCGGAACGCCGTATGGCCGTAGCAGTTGCTTGTTGCGTCGCGCATCTTGTAATTACTTGCTGCACGGTCGCAGGGATTAACCGAATGTGCAAAAACATCATGGAATACGGGGGAGGGATTGGCAGGGAATACGGTGACAGTTCGGGTTCACCCAATCCATGCGAGGTTTGTATCCACTAGGGGATGTAGCCCCACGCAAACGAACGAAGCCTGAGGAAATTGGGCATACTCGCAATAACCCATCAGATAATAAGGATTTATTCCATTGCACAAATGATTTTTGAACATGGATATGTATATGTTGCAGTGCTGCACACTACACTCCTACAGCTATTGATGATTAGATTGTTTTTCTTGATTTTGTTACTTCAAGCATTAAAGTAAGGTCTTTTTTGCTGCAGGCCTCGATCCAATTGGATATGTTGATGTTATTCAGCAAGAGAGCCCTGGAAGCGGATCAGTCATGCCAGGAAGCCGGTCTCTTCGTCAAATGGCAAAAGACGAGCCATTTGTGTTTCTCTCAGTCCTTTTTATCATCCTGAAGGTCGCGGCACAGTTCGTCTCCACTGTCATATCCCATCTGAGAGTCTTCTTGGTTGTGTGTGTTCAGAACTTGAACTTAGGAATCCATAGGGGATCAAGCCAACTTATGGAACGCGCACTGACTGTGCTAGATGTTCAGAGGCTATGGAGCAAGCTTAGACTGAGCAGTAAGACAAGGGACCTTAGGAAAGGGGCGAGTAATGCTCGAGCCTGGGCTTCTTCATTTGCGTCTGTCTCACTGGGTGAACCGTCCTCCTCAAGGCAAGCATAGCCCTTCGGGGATGCTCTTTGATAGTCTAGGTGCTGATATATGATTCAAATCAGTTGATCTTGCTTCCCCATCCTGCTATGTATGTGAGTTCACGCATGTGGGGAACCTCACAGGAATGTAAATTTTCAGACCTCGTCTTGTTGTATAGAGAAATACATTTTGCGTAGCTGCCGTGATACCTGATCTTTCTGTCAGTTAATTGAAGTAACTGTTCGATGTCTGGTGATCTGAATATTTTCTTGGACGTCTTTGAGTTGTTGGTACAGTTTGGCTTCACTATGCATGCCTTATGTGCACCACCTTCAAGCTTTAGGCAGCCGACTCCTGCTCTGAATTGTAAACCTGCTTGATTTGTTTTACACACCATGCTGTTTAAAGAAATAAAACAGTTATGCATATGAACGGTTCTCACTCAAGTTATATCTTTTCTTACTCTGATGACCCGTTTCAATTTTTCTCTCAATTGCATTGCGGTGTCAATAACTCTGCTCCTACATAATTAGCCATCGCTGTCTTGGGTCACATCTCAACTTTTCAGAGTTATATTTCTGCAGAACCTTCTAAACACGCGTCTCATTCCTTTCTGCCTTACGTGTTCAACTGGTATATGTCCCTATCCTTCATTACTTCCTGTTGATTTCGTGTATATGCTCCTTTGTCTATAATCAACCGTGCAATAACTTTGACCCTCTCCATTATGATACTCTCACTATGCAGCGTTCTGTGAATTTGATTTGTATATGATTTTCTTCAAGCATGCTTCATGATTTGATTGAAAATGATGTACGTCGAAAGCATATAAGGATTAGGTGGGACAGCAACCAACAAGACACGATTAATTAAGTTTTGTTATGTAATACAAGTAAGATTGCCGAGTAACGGTGTGCTCTTGCATGGGATTATTATAGGATTGTGGAGGAGTTTACCGGTCGGGTCACCGACGCTATCCTATCCTCTAATATTCTTATCTCCTTTCGTGATTTACTTTCTAACTCTGGATTTCCTGGGGGGGACTAATCTTTTCAGTCTGATAGGACCTTTCAGAGACATGGTAACTGGAAAGAATTGAGTAAGGATGAGGGAAAGAGGGAACAAGTCCCCATTGGTAGGCTCCAAAGAACATTTTCGGCTTTTCTTTTCCATATGCAATTTCTGCTTTGTCACTTAGCAGGAAGGCAAAACCCACATACACACAAGCACCTTAAATTGGCTGCCATCTCCATTGGTGCAACACAAGTTGTTCCCACTAGCCTTTTTAGTTGCTGTTCCCCTCCACAAACCAAAGAAAGTATCCTTCCAAACCACCACTTGGTTGATTCTTGGGGGTGTATCCATTCCATAGCATCATAGTTGCAAGCAGGTTTGAGCAGCTATATTACTCCTGAATCCAAACTTGTTCTTGCACTGGTTTACCATGACCGGAGGGGATTCCATGGATGCAATCAGCCTGGATGACTGGGAGCTCCTGCCTGACCACAAGAGCTCCTACTTCATGGAGGAGTGCACCGTTGGTGGTAAGGACCAGCTCTTGCTCGGCTCCAATCTGGTCATGATCAGCATGGACTACTTCAACCCTGGCCCTGCATCTCACCCTTCTCCCTACGATTGCATCCTAGTTGAAGAGGCCAAGAAACCACCGCCGCAACCATTGCATGATGCCTCTGCCCAGGATCCCGTCGTTGAATTCAAGGACATCGGTGTCGTGCAGACCGAGTCGAGCAAAGATAAATTCATGTCGAAGGTGACCGAGGTACTGATCTCAGATGTAGGAGAGGAGGAAGAGATGGTCAAGTCCCCTGCTGGCACGAAGGAAGTTTACGAGGACGAGGTGATGGTGGAAGCAGCACCTGATCTACGCGATGAGGAGGGGGGAGAAGGTGTCAAGGGAGACAAGGCAGGGTTGGAATGCGTTGGTTTCAGCGTTGGGAAACTGAGGGTGAACGGTGTTGGGGCGCTCTGCTCTTTTGGGGTTGCAGCTGCCACCTTCTGCATCTTCCTCCTTGGTGGGAAGCAGCAGAACCTGAAGAAGATGCAGAGCCAGAAGATCCAATTCCAGATTTACGCTGATGATGAGGTTGATGGTTCTTCCCTTCTCCCGTTCTTGATTGAATTCACCACTTTAATCTTCGCACTGTTGCTAACTAGCTTTCCTTGAACTTCACTTATCCTTGGCTGCAAAAAACAATTGCCTATGGTCTGTGGATGAGTTCAGCAACTTTGCGTCACCATGTTGGAAGAAAATTTTGCATATTCTTTTTTATGAAGTTAGGGATCTTTCAGTACATTAGGCTAAAGCACTAAAGAATTTGAAGGAAATTTAGCCTGCTGTTGTTCCTGACGGTTTTCTTGCTTGTTTATTCTGCAGAGGATTCAGCAGGTCGTGGAGCAGGCCTCGATGTTGAACCAGGCCGTGTCGTCGGTCATGGGAGGCGCGTCCACCAGGGCAAGCATATCGTTCGGCGGCTACTATGACGGGTTTTGATGCGCTAGAAACTTGTAGAATCTTTCGATCTTATGTGCATACATGATGACCATAGTAGTATCTACTATCTAGACACAGCGTTGTACGGCGTATTCATATTGAGATTTGTTATATTGGTTAGGGCTCAGTAGCCCTGCATGTACAGTAGCTAATGGTAGTAGCATCTGTCTCTGTACATTCCCCACTATGTGAATATTTTTGGATTGACCAAAACTTTTTTTTTCTTGAGATAGATTGATCAATACTAGGCGATAAGTCTTACTCAGGCTTGCTTATTTTCTGCCTATACGATCATGCACCGTCACCTCACAAACACGCCAGCGTGTCCCCTGATCACGCGCTAGAATTGACGGCATAAGATACTCGGAGGCCGCTGCAAGATACCGCTACTTGGCCATGTGTTCATTGCATCTGGCCGGCGTTTGTGACTGTTGATTCGTCGGTTACTGCTGCCACATCACAGCACAGCACGGCACCCTGAAATCGACAGCGATTCTTTGCTTGATGTTCCCATGATCAAAAGGATTCCGGTAAATGAGCCTGCTGAGGCAATTTCTTCAGTCGCCTGAATATCCTGTGACCGCGATGTGCGGTGTGACCGGGCGACGTTGCTTTCCTCTTCTTTCCTGTAATAATCAAAGCTGATACAAGCATTTACTAAAAGGTTGAGAAATTGGGAGTTTCATGGAGAACAGAAAAATATCTTGCGTCTTCTACAACGTCAGATGGTGAGAGGAGGCCGTGTCGGAGCTCTGCTCTGTGACGGCACCGGCACCGGGTGGAACTGTCGAGGAAGAAGAGTTGATTTTGGTTCCGTTGAGCGGAGACACTGACGAGTTTGACACCGCCGACGCCGACGGTCTGTTCTTCCCACTCGGCCTCATCGTGGGCTTCCAGTTCATCCTTTCCTCTCCAAACGCACCAATCATATTGTTTTTGAACTCAAGTCGAGATCAGATCGACATCCTTAAAAAAACAGGGACAGATCAGTCGTATGAATTTTTTTTCCAATTCAAATATTTTTAGCTGCTCATTCGCAAAAAATTTTTTTGCTGCTAGTCGTCTGCTGCAGTGATGCAGGTGCCATAGGTTACTGCTACGTCTACGGATTGTTTTTTACGGGATTGCACCTACGACATTACGTGGAGAGAAGATGGAGGCAACGGTGTCAAGCGGCGTCCCGCTTAGGCCCGTCAAAGCCTTACGTTGCACAAAATGAGCAAATCAGCATCGATATACTCACTCCGTCCAAAAATAAGTGTCACAACTTTTGATAGAAAGTGGATGTATGAGAGAGTACATTTTTTAAATAAAAAGCGGGGCGGATCGGGCACCGCTACGAAACCTGAGATGGAGGGATCAAGTACCTACAAGGCTTCAATCATGGGAGGATTTAAGCCAACCAATTGGTTCCACATCATTCTATAAGAGTTTCCCGTAAGAAAACATCTGTAAGTCTAGCATTATTGAGCTGGCGGCCCAATGAACGGAGATGCTTGGACTAAAATGCTAAGCTATGCATGTTTCTTGCATTGCAGTTCCTTTCCACAATGCAAACTAGAAACAGTTCGCTTCAATCTTTGTACCATAAGCATATTGGGTACACTTTGAATGCGGCAACAAATAAAAGACTCCTATTAGAAAACGAAAAGTCGTAACATGATACACCAAAAATACATCATCAACAATGTAGAAAACATAAACCTGTGTTTGTCCAAATTTTAGTCCCTATATATATGCCCTATGTTCCACATGTTCCACAATATAAGATGGTGTACGCCTTTTCTATATGAGCTCTTTTATGGTGATTGGCGAGTACTTCAGAGTACTCCAGAGTATTCCCGCTGGAATTAATTAGAGTCGTCCAATCAACATAGTTAATAATCCAATTTCATTAAATTAACAAGGGGTATTATGGTAGTTACTTGGTGGAACCACCCCGCACGAGCTTCCAGTCCTGCGGTCCTGCCCACGATCTGAAACTGCGCCGCCGTCCTCTTCTCTCCTCTCCCTGGACCATGCAGCGCCGAGCTCCTCTGCATGTATCCCGCTGAGCGGGTGGTCGGTCCTCCAGGGCGTCGCGCACTCGCGCGGACGGGTGAGTCCCTGGGCGGTGGTTGGCTTCCGGCCGGGCCCCTGGGCGGCGCACGGTCGCTGCCTGTGCACTCGCCTCTGCTTCCGCTGCCCCGCCGCCGACCGACACGACGGCGTTTTGCTCAAGCCACCGTACACCTCGAAAGATCCTCTCACCACCCCGCCGCCCACTCTCCCCCTTGGTCATCCGTCGCGGCCGCTGACGACAGAGACAGGCCGGTGTCGCCCCTGTGCTGCACCGGCACCGCCAACTCCCGTGCATGTCAAAACCTCGCTGATCTTTTCCCATCCCACGCGCCTACGTGCAAGGTAGTCTTTACAGTCTTGCAGATGCATCTAGGGCCACATTCTCTATGGTCTTGATCACTCAAGCAATTTATGTTTTTTTTTGCTGTCTTCAGGTTATTTTGCACCCAAAAGAAGCACCGGTTATGACTGTTTGTGTGCTTCCTTGCTAGAACTTCGTTTGCACAGATGTATGATGTATATTAGGTTCATGTATGTACTGAAGTGTCCTGGTAATTACAAAATAGCTGCGAATTGAGGATTTCAAGTATTAGGATGCTAACAGGTATCTGACTATCTGGTGCATTCATTCAAGTATCTGACTGTCTGGGATTTTCATACCTGTTCTGTGTGTGGTTGTTGCAGGTTCTCTTCTCAGACATTACTAATAAATGAGGTTATGCTCCAGTTGCAACTCACCGTCGGCAGGGCTGCATGTTTTTTTTACCAACATGTTTTCTGTAGTACTGAATCTGTGTGTACTTGATCGATGATGCCTGAATTGTCACCAATTAAACTGGAACAACAGTATTAGGGGTGGCATGTTTTTAAATTCAGATATTGTGTCTCTAGTCTTTCTCCGTTTTATCGAGATATATTGGTAACCTGAAGATTGGCTATGAATGGGACAGTGACCACTATTCACCATCAGCCAGCAGCCACGAGCTAAAAAAAAAAGGAAAGATGGAAGCAGTCACACCTCTAGTCCATTTGTTCCATGATGATTTTTTTTTCTTTTCTACTTCCGTTGAGATTTGTGTATCAATTTAAGAACTGTAAACATCAATTCTTATTCCTATTACTTTTGTTTATGCAATACTTCCACCGTCTGAAATTCGATGGACGGCGGTATCACGATACCTAGTTCCATCTCATTTTCGACAAGTGTTAATTTACTCGTTCACGTGATATTCCATCCCATGTGACCTAGTCACGTGCTGTCCAACATTGGATGTAATCTCATCGAGTGAGCTAGAGTATCCTTCCGTCGCGCTGATGAACAAATCCCGCTCTTGATAAATACGCCTCTACATATCCTATTGGAATACCTGATAGATATCTTTTCAATCACCCAGTTACAGAGTGACTATTGAAGCGGTCAAGGCATCTTCCGGAGACTATTGAACCACTGGGGGAGGGGGGGTCTCACCCTGCTAGCCTCCTTGTCTCCGCCCTGAATATGTCAATAATCACTCTATTATTTGTCTCTAGAGCATATCTCCAATCAGACCTAGGGGACATGTTATAAGTATGGCTACTTGGAGCGCACCCTTCGGGATACGTATCTTCTTATCTGAGTCGGCGACTGACTCGCTATCCTCCAGAGCCGGCCCACCGGGTTCCTGATGGAACCGGTATCTTGAAGGTGTCCACCGAGTGGGCTTTGGTACGCACGGTCATGTGGGCCAACCCGTGGTCTTGAGCCTGTCCGGTTGGGCATCCCCCTATCAACAATGCCGGATGGAAACGGGGCAATCAGGTTAGAAACCTCTGCCTTGTCTCACAATCAGGGAAAAAGAGGAACTCACCATCAGAGGATATCACTTGTTTCTAACACATGGTTCCTGGCTGTAGGAGATAGAATAGTCGAAACAATGTACAACAACTAAGTCTGTTTGAAAGCATGGTCTCCTAATTTCACAGCCTTAAAAATTTGGAATACTCGAGTTGTTGAGGGGAGTATTGCCATCTTCGGGAGAATGGATAGATGAAAGGCGAGCCTCGATCTCCGCATCCACAACATACACAGCAGGCTCACTGCCATGAGGTAACCAAGTGCACGATAAAGAGAAATTCCATTCGAAGGAATTCTTTCTCATCCTAGAATAATAAATAACACGTTCCTCTCATCCTGATCGTCGGCTCGAAAGGGATCGAACGGATCACGTGAGCCAGCCGCGTAAGTTCGAGTTGCGACCGTTCTAAACACAGACAAGGCAACTTGGTGAGCGGGAGAGGCTGAGGAGTTGCAGGAGGACCACAAGCTCACCAAGAGCTCGAATCCGTCGACGGCGAGGCCAGAAGAGGTCAAGAACGACTAGAGCGAGCTCGGCGTCCAGCGGTCGGAGGCGCGGAAGATCGACTCGGTCCCAACGATGCGCTATGCCATGATTGGCCAAAAATCACGCGTAAACAGTGCGGGCCAGTGGTGGGCGACATGGGACCATCCAGACCATCCGTCGCGCCAATCGAACGCGCGGCGTGAGTCACAGGAATCCTTCAAGCGTCATTTTCTTCAACCGTTTATTATATACTGTATATAGTATCTAGCTATTTTTGAAAGGACAATGATGTCGCCTAGAGGGGGGGGGGGGGTGAATAGGCGGTTTAAAACTTTTCCGGTTTAGGCTTGATAATTGCGGAATAAAACTAGATGTTTAAATTAACAAGCCGACAACCTAAATAAACTAGGCTCACCTATGTGCACCAACAACTTATGCTAAGCAAGACAAACAACAAGGTGATAGCAATATAGAATACTTCAAGCACGAAGGCTATCACAATGTAAAGTGCATAAGTAAAAGCTCGGGTATAGAAATAACCGAGGCACGCGGAGACGAGGAAGTATTCCCGAGTTCCTCCTTGTTAAGGGAGTACGTCTTGTTGGAGAGGTGTGAACCGACACAACGGTTCAACAACCACAAAGGTTTCACCTTATTCTCCGATGAACCGCACCACAAAGGCTTGGTTCACCTTCCACTATCGGAATTCCTTCGAGGCGGAATCCGGAGCCTTTCAACAACAATCCGGGGCACAACCCACAATGGGATTGGGGGCTCCCGAACGGCTTTCAACAACAATCCGGGGCACAACCCACAATGGGATTGGGGGCTCCCGAACGGCTTCAAGTGACCACACAAGGGTCCAACCACCACAAAGGCGTCTAGGGTCCGAGAACCCAAGAGTAACAAGTTCACAAGCTTTCAACTTCCACGAATCCTCGTGGAGAGCACACCGATGCACCAAATGCAAAAGGCAAGAGCACAAGTGCTCAAAATCCTTCACTCTCAAATCCCACCAAAAGCAACTAATGCTTATGGGGGGAGAAGAGAGGAAGAACAAAGAGGAGAAGCACCAAGAACTCCAAGATCAAGATCTACTAGGTTCCCCTCACTTAGAGGAGAGATGGATTGGTGGAAATGTAGATCTAGATCTCCTCTCTCAAATCCCTCAAAGATATGCAAGAATCATGGGAGGAAATGGGAGAGGGACAAGCTTTCCAAGGTCAACAATGGAGGTGAGAGAGGGGGAAATTTCGTGCTTGGAAGAACTGAGTGGCTGGAGGTAGGTGGAGGGGTATTTATACCCCTCCCAGAAAAAGAGCCGTTGCAGTCCACTTAGACCGGAGACTCCGGTCTGGAAGGCCGGAGACTCCGGCCTGGCCGGAGACTCTGGTCCCTGAGACCGGAGACTCCGGCCTCGAAAGAGCAGGAAAAAAGTCGACGCAGGAAAATAACACCGGAGACTCCGGACCGCATAGGCCGGAGACTCCGGCCCCCAAGAGACTCCGGGGTCACTCCGGACCTACTCCGGACCCCTATACAGAGAGTGCCGACCGTTGGAACAAAAAACGGATCGCGAGGGCCGGAGACTCCGGTCTAAGACCGGAGACTCCGGCCTAGCAAAAACTGCAGCAAAACCGATAACGAAAACGTCAATATCTTTTCCATCCGGACTCCGTTTTCGATGATTTTTGGCTCGTTGGAATCGTTACAACGAGCTCTACTTGAATGTGCATAGAAACATCACAGTCCATCATGTGAGGATAAAACCAAATGGGGAAAGGTTGAACTTTCCTAAACAATGCAAACCGGTAAAACCTCCTTCATCAAAAACGTAACAAGATATTCATACGAAATCTGTTTTTGATGAACTAGAGCTTAGTATGGAGATAAACCAAGCTCTAAATCCTCACATGGATAAAAGGCAATAAGTTTTCCAAAGTAAAACCATTTTCGAAGGACTTGGTCTTGTCATGAAGATCACGACAAGGACCGAAACCCAACACGGAGAAAAACCAAATAAGAACCAAGAAAAATGATATGCCAAGCATGCAAAGGTTTGAGCTCTCCACAAAGATGCGATCAAGTTACTCACTCGAGAGCCCCTCTTGATAGTACGCCATCTATCCTAAAACCCGGTCTCCCACTAACACCATGAGACCGGTAAAATAAAAAACCTATCAAGATCATACCTTTGCCTTGCGCATTCCACTTGAGCTCGATGATGACGATCTTGACTCTCTCAAGTTGAAACACCTTTCTTGATTGTGCTTGCTAGCACATGCTTGATGAGGACTTCTCCAAATGCTCCCCCATACTCCATTATGGGAGGGCCTCGCTAAGCTTCGTCTTCATGTCTCCTTTGCAAGCTTCAATCAAAAGATATCTTCCGAGATGCATCATATTGAACTTGCACTTCATCTTCTTCTCTTGATATGTATGATGGCTTGGGGGTAAACATGATTGTTCACTCAATCTTCTATTCCAAGCCATACTTGCGATGAGCTCAACTCTATACATGACCATTCTTCATATTAACCCTTGAATAGAGCATTGGTCATTATGTCATCTTGAAGAGTCCAACACATGAACTCCTATATTTTCTCATGGACAAGATCTATAAGAATATCTCAATGTAAACATTAGTCCATAAGGATTGTCATTAATTACCAAAACCACGCATGGGGGCAACCATGCACTTTCAATCTCCCCCATTTTGGTAATTGATGACAATCCCTTTTACGAGGGTTTATATAATGAATTTAAGCAGCCATGCAACACAAAGAGCAAGGATGCAAGATAACCGCAAGAGAACAAACCCATATTCCCTTAAACCCTCTAAATTTCTCCCCCATTGGCATTGATTGCCGAAATGGGTGAAAAGTAAGAAGGCTAATATAATAAGAGCTCCCCCATAAAGTGTGCATTTCTCATAATGTGAGTGAAATCAAATGCACATATCCAATGAAGAATAGATGGAGGGAGATCAAACTATATTGAGGATCCAAAGATTGCAAGAGAATATCAAATAGAAAGATACTTCAACGAAAGAAGCAATCAATCAAAAGGATCCGAAAAGTGTTCTAAATATCATGAGGGAACTCCCCAAGGTACGTGCACAAATAGGATTTGTATTTCAATATAGTGTGCACAACATGGAATCCTCACTCCCTCCTAGATAAAATCGAACACAAGCACATGCAAGAGAATATAAATGAGAAAAGAAACAAAACAATTTGCAACAAATAAAATGTTTTGCAACATGAGCAAGGAGCGGCAAATAAAAGGATGGGTGTGAGATATAAAGACATTTTAGGAGACTAATACAAGGATGAGCAAACACATCAACATAGTCTTTCAAAAAGAGTTGCACATGGTGCATATCATGTCTTCCCCATACTCACACACCAAAGGAGATATAGCAAGTAGCTCCACAAGCTTATTAAAACTGAAAAAGCATAACACATGAAAATAAAGCTTGTGCCTTTAATTAGAAACCACCAAAGAAACAAAAGCAATAAGAGGTGGTCACTAAGGAATTGGAATACCAAATAAAGATGTACTATTTTCATGTGTATAAGTTTCTAAGTAGACACGAATCACTAAGATATGGGTCTACAAATAAACATGTACACACAAGATAGATACAAAGGTAGAGGTCATGATATCCAAGAGGAAGTCATAAATACACCAATAAGATCTTTGCTTAAAAGCATAGCACAAAGCTCAATTTTATCTTAAAGGGATATAAATGAACTTCAAACACACACTCATCATAGCATCAAACGTATCCACAAGGGATAAGGTGATAAACGGGATGCTCCGAGTAAGATAACAAGTCTCACAAAAGGCAAATGATTTTGAAACACATCAATATTACATATGCGAGACATAGAGTAGAAAGTGCTAGATTAACATATTTGGGATTGGTGAATCATGAAAATGATTATATATATTCCTCCCTTGATATGTAATCATCCCGGCTTACTCACATTTGCAATAAAGACGTTTTGCAAGAATCAAAAGAATTGCAACCAAACAGATTCATGCCATGAAATCAACCTACACAAGGTTGAAAGCTAGAAAAGTATGCATGAGGTAGATACTTGTTACCGAGATAGCATTGGTGATGTAGAAGATAAGAGCTCATGATCATCCAAGCTTGGCTCCAATAAGCACATGGTGACAACACATTCCTTTTAGATGAAACAAGCTTCCAATGCATCTCCAATATACCTAAAACAAATTCAAGTACAAAAAGGTACCCAAACTCATTGGGTCCAAAATAGTTAGAGCAACTACAATACATAGGACAAACTCCACATAAATATGTGCATATTAATGTGAAATTGAATTTCATGCACATCTTAGCCATATAGGATTTGATGGAGTTTATCCTATATATTGGATCAACGAAAGTAAGCATGCCATAAGATATACATATAATAAAAATGCATGCACATGACTTTCAAGAACCAAACGAGATATAATTTAGACAAAACACCAAGTAAACCAACAAGGCACACACAAGTGTGACAATAAAACAAATTGTCCAAATTATATCAAATACCCAAATCAGCACATGAGTGAAGATACCACTTTGAAAAGATGCTAATGAAATCAAGAAACCAATTGATGAACATATCATCAAGGAATAAACCAAAACCTCTACACTTTTCATGATGGCACAGAGTACCAAGACGAAAAATGTTTGTCTTCCAAGGAGACATGTCATCGGGATCAAATATCAAATGAAGACAACTAATGTTCTAAAGCATATAGGATTGCTCCCCCAAGATGTGTGCATTATTTATGATTTTGCATTTGAATACAAAATGCACACAAATGAGATCATCACTCTTCATATATATATTCAAACACTAGTCATGTTCAAGAAAGGCAAGAAATTGCAATACCAATTTAAAGAACGGTGTTTTACTCAAAGTAGGATAGCTTCCCAAAGAATAGTGCATTTAAGAAGTATGACTTTTGAAGGCCAATGCACAAGAATTGGTTCATTGCTAGTCCCAACTCAAGAAAGCACAAAACAAATTTCAAGTAGAGCAATAAAGGATCCAAAAGATACAAGGAAGACAAAAAAAGTTAGATCAAACTAAATTCTTGGCAATCAAATAAGGCAATTTAAAGCAAGAGTCAAAGTGAATATGATCAATATATATACCACAAAATATGATTATCACTTGTCACGACAAGTAATGTATGGAGATATTTCTCGGGGGTGGATTGCAAAGATATATTCAAGACCATATTCACAAAACATAAGCATGTGGCAAAGGATAGGAATTAAAAGCCATGCTTAGATAGATAGTTATTCTTGATAGCTTCAAATATTCACGTGATCATGCAAAGCAGCTCCAAGGAGTAGCTTGAAGCAATTGGCTTCCCAAAAAGATATATGAGAACATATTTAGGGAAAGCCATATCAAGAAATTCCATCACAAACAAGATCTAACGGTGAGAGGCAAAAAGCATTTAAGCAAAAAGGAACTTGTTTGAGAATCATGCCACAAATGTATAAGATAATGAAGACTATCAATTCTAGGTGGCAATACCTCATATGTTCACATTTTCTAGGTTTGTAATATGCACATAGCTTATTACTCCCCCATAATGTGATAATCCATTTATTTAAAACAAGAGGCAAACAAAACCAACTCGAGAAATTAATGGACATTATATAATTTGAATTTCTCATGAGCATGACATACCACAAAGAGAATAGATAATATTGATATATCGACACTAAGTGGTATTTCCCATGTACACACATTTTTAGAATTGTGAAATGCACGAAGCATATCACTCTCCCAAAATGGAATAGTCCATTAATCTCTCAAAGAGAGAGTCAACAAGATAAGATAGCAAATAAAAGCAATAGGGCTCAAAACAAGTAGATGGTGTGCAAACCAAAATACACATACTTGATTTCTCAAGATAAGTAAGTAGAGAGCACAACACATACAAACACTAGCAAGGTACAAAACCTAACACATGCAAGGGTGCAAGCAACTTTCAATGTATATATGATTTAAATAAAAGTTACCGCAAGGAGGAACATTGGATATGAGATAGAACAATATAATCCATATGAATTGACTTGAGAGAATATAATTGATGAAGATCCCTTAATTCTTCATAGTGTAGCCAAGTCTCCAATGTTCTCCAACAACACCTATTGATCAAGTTTTAGCTTGTTGGTCCCCAACCACGTTGGGTCCTAAGAGGTTAGTCACAATAGGTTTGGCAACCCAAATGGTTCTTTTCTTGACACCACTTTGAGTACCAACATATTTGGCAAACACATTGCCAACCTTATCCTTCCGAAGAGAATAAACATCATCAACTATAATGGGGTTGTATAAGGTACCATTTGTGCATGAAGAAGCAAGGTGACCCTTCTCACGGCATAGGTAGCAACATCGACTTCCTCCTCTCTTCTTAGTTGGAGTCTTGACTTGAGGAGGGGTAGCTTGATTCTTCTTGGGAAGAGACCGTTCTTCAACTTGAGGAGTTTGAGTTTGAACTTGAGGCTTCTTCCCTTGTTGCTTCTCACTAAGAGCCTTCTTCTTCAAAGGGCAAGATCTAACATGGTGCCCTTCAACTTTGCACTTGAAGCAAACAATCTTGGCCGAATCCTTGACTTGTTCTTGGCCCTTGTTCTTCTTGTTAAGCTTGGACTTGTTCTTGATATTGGAGTTGAATCCAAGTCCACTCTTGTCATTGGGGCGTCTTTGAACACTCAACATATTGTCAAGTGTAGAATCCCCAACATGACGCTTTTCCAAGTCTTTCTTCAAAGAAGTGACTTGGGCCTTGAGCTCATTTAATTCCTCTACATGGTTAGTATCAACACAAAAACTAGAGTAAGTAGAGGCTTCATTGTTAGAGCAACAAGGTATGGAAAGTAATTCATCACAGGATGTAGCAACATTATGAGTGGATGAATCACTAGGACTAGCACATGGCAATATAGCATTAAGAGTAGAAATTGTGCCATTGTCCACATGAGGCTCACAAGATGTTACCTTTGACATAATAGCCTCATGAGCTAACTTTAGCCTAGCATGGGATGCTAGAAGATCATCATTAGAGCTAGAAAGCTTTTCATGACTTTCTTCCAATTTCCCATACTTACTAGATAGCAACTCAAATTGAGCCCTTAGCTCAACATTCTCCTTCAAAATAGATGCTTCACAAGAAGTGGAGTTAGTAGCACAAGCATCATTAATATTAGAGATGGAAGAAGACAATTTGACAAGCTTGTCATTCTTAGATAGTTGAGTTTGGAGTTGATCATGAGACTTGATAAGGAGAGAGTGTTCACTTTCTAAAGCCTTGTGAGCTTTGTCAAGTCTCTCTATGTCCTCATTTAGTCTAGCATTGCCAACACCAAATTCAACTTTTTCCATTTTAAGCACTTTATACTTAGCAAGGGCATGATCTCTTTCCTTAATGATTTTAGCAATAATAAGATCATTAGACTCATCAAGAGATTCAAGTTTCTTTTCAAGAGAAGACCTAAGCACTTCTTTTTCTTCAAGAGAAGCGTTCAAGTAAGCTATGGTGATAGAGTCATCTCTCTCAATTTGACACTTCTCATCAAATTGACTTTCCAAATCCACAATGAATTCCCTACTCTTAATAATATAAGCAATGATTTCACATAGAGGAGGGATAGCTTTACTACCTTTGGGGAGAGCACCAAGTACCATCTCACCCATCTTGGTTAAGGATTCAAAGTCAAAACCTTCTTCATGAGAATCCTCATCCACATCATCACAATTTGGATTCGAGGTGGGAGATACCTCGGAATCCTTAGCCATAAGGCAAACATGATTAATGGTTGAGGGAGATGAAGAAAAACTTGAAGCACCATTGAGGACCATGTCTTGTTCCAACAAATGTTGGGATTCCTCTACATTGTTAGTCATGCAAGAAATAGAGGATATGGAAGTATTGTTTTCATGGCAACAAGACATATGAAGCATATCATCATGACATTTAGTTAAACAACTATTACATGATATGCAAGGACTATCAACTCTAGCATGTATGACATTTGGAGTGCTAGAAGAGTTTAAGTCCAAAGATAGAACATTGCAATGTGATAGAGAAGAAGTATAATCAATAGTAAGTTCACCATCACCAAGGCAATTTCTATCACCACTCACCATATCAATACCTGGTGACGAATCACATGTTGGTGAAGTGGAAGAAGTTGTGAACTCATCACGACCGAAGGTGGAGGGAGAACAATCATCCTCAATAATTTTGGACACTTCATATATATCTTGAAGCTTGGTCCAAAGCTCATGTGCATTTCGAAAAGGCATGATTGAAGCAAGAACTACATCGGTCAAAGCACATATAAGACCATTAGTAACTTGAGTCTCGAGATGAGAGTTTATCTCATCCTCTAAAGATAATTCTTGGGAATCCTTTCGAGGAGATAAACTCACATCTACAATCCTCTTCATATAATTTGGACCCATGGCCCTAAAAAGATTAAGCATGCGAATTTTCCAAACATCATAATTTGTGCCATTGAATATGAAAGTGGGATCGTGCACTAATTCTCTAAACGACATCTTTTACTCTCTAGGCGGTAAAGCCCAACAAGAGAGCCCTGGCTCTGATACCAATTGAAAGGACAATGATGTCGCCTAGAGGGGGGGGGGGGGGGTGAATAGGCGGTTTAAAACTTTTCCGGTTTAGGCTTGATAATTGCGGAATAAACTAGATGTTTAAATTAACAAGCCGACAACCTAAATAAACTAGGCTCACCTATGTGCACCAACAACTTATGCTAAGCAAGACAAACAACAAGGTGATAGCAATATAGAATACTTCAAGCACGAAGGCTATCACAATGTAAAGTGCATAAGTAAAAGCTCGGGTATAGAAATAACCGAGGCACGCGGAGACGAGGAAGTATTCCCGAGTTCCTCCTTGTTAAGGGAGTACGTCTCGTTGGAGAGGTGTGAACCGACACAACGGTTCAACAACCACAAAGGTTTCACCTTATTCTCCGATGAACCGCACCACAAAGGCTTGGTTCACCTTCCACTATCGGAATTCCTTCGAGGCGGAATCCGGAGCCTTTCAACAACAATCCGGGGCACAACCCACAATGGGATTGGGGGCTCCCGAACGGCTTTCAACAACAATCCGGGGCACAACCCACAATGGGATTGGGGGCTCCCGAACGGCTTCAAGTGACCACACAAGGGTCCAACCACCACAAAGGCGTCTAGGGTCCGAGAACCCAAGAGTAACAAGTTCACAAGCTTTCAACTTCCACGAATCCTCGTGGAGAGCACACCGATGCACCAAATGCAAAAGGCAAGAGCACAAGTGCTCAAAATCCTTCACTCTCAAATCCCACCAAAAGCAACTAATGCTTATGGGGGGAGAAGAGAGGAAGAACAAAGAGGAGAAGCACCAAGAACTCCAAGATCAAGATCTACTAGGTTCCCCTCACTTAGAGGAGAGATGGATTGGTGGAAATGTAGATCTAGATCTCCTCTCTCAAATCCCTCAAAGATATGCAAGAATCATGGGAGGAAATGAGAGAGGGACAAGCTTTCCAAGGTCAACAATGGAGGTGAGAGAGGGGGAAATTTCGTGCTTGGAAGAACTGAGTGGCTGGAGGTAGGTGGAGGGGTAAATACCCCTCCCAGAAAAAGAGCCGTTGCAGTCCACTTAGACCGGAGACTCCGGTCTGGAAGGCCGGAGACTCCGGCCTCGAAAGAGCAGGAAAAAAGTCGACGCAGGAAAATAACACCGGAGACTCCGGACCGCATAGGCCGGAGACTCCGGCCCCCAAGAGACTCCGGGGTCACTCCGGACCCCTATACAGAGAGTGCCGACCGTTGGAACAAAAAACGGATCGCGAGGGCCGGAGACTCCGGTCTAAGACCGGAGACTCCGGCCTAGCAAAAACTGCAGCAAAACCGATAACGAAAACGTCAATATCTTTTCCATCCGGACTCCGTTTTCGATGATTTTTGGCTCGTTGGAATCGTTACAACGAGCTCTACTTGAATGTGCATAGAAACATCACAGTCCATCATGTGAGGATAAAACCAAATGGGGAAAGGTTGAACTTTCCTAAACAATGCAAACCGGTAAAACCTCCTTCATCAAAAACGTAACAAGATATTCATACGAAATCTGTTTTTGATGAACTAGAGCTTAGTATGGAGATAAACCAAGCTCTAAATCCTCACATGGATAAAAGGCAATAAGTTTTCCAAAGTAAAACCATTTTCGAAGGACTTGGTCTTGTCATGAAGATCACGACAAGGACCGAAACCCAACACGGAGAAAAACCAAATAAGAACCAAGAAAAATGATATGCCAAGCATGCAAAGGTTTGAGCTCTCCACAAAGATGCGATCAAGTTACTCACTCGAGAGCCCCTCTTGATAGTACGCCATCTATCCTAAAACCCGGTCTCCCACTAACACCATGAGACCGGTAAAATAGAAAACCTATCAAGATCATACCTTTGCCTTGCGCATTCCACTTGAGCTCGATGATGACGATCTTGACTCTCTCAAGTTGAAACACCTTTCTTGATTGTGCTTGCTAGCACATGCTTGATGAGGACTTCTCCAAATGCTCCCCCATACTCCATTATGGGAGGGCCTCGCTAAGCTTCGTCTTCATGTCTCCTTTGCAAGCTTCAATCAAAAGATATCTTCCGAGATGCATCATATTGAACTTGCACTTCATCTTCTTCTCTTGATATGTATGATTGCTTGGGGGTAAACATGATTGTTCACTCAATCTTCTATTCCAAGCCATACTTGCGATGAGCTCAACTCTATACATGACCATTCTTCATATTAACCCTTGAATAGAGCATTGGTCATTATGTCATCTTGAAGAGTCCAACACATGAACTCCTATATTTTCTCATGGACAAGATCTATAAGAATATCTCAATGTAAACATTAGTCCATAAGGATTGTCATTAATTACCAAAACCACGCATGGGGGCAACCATGCACTTTCAATTTTCTGAAATGAAAACATAAAACTACACAGGTCACCCACGGCTCATGCAGCCTCCCGCACAGCATAGGCCACGCATGCACGTCTTCGCTCGGAAATGAACCGATCTGAAGAAAAAAACGTATTGGAGAGCTAGGAGGACTGCGTCAACGCAGGTTACACGACCCTACCCAGTTTTTAGTAAATAGATATTCCAGTACTTTCAAGTACTTTCCAGTACTTTTTGTGTAGTACTTCCTAATACTTCCACTTTTCCCACCCGTTGGATCAAGTTCTTTGATGGTCCCTAAAATCGCCAACCATGGTAAAAGTTGTATTTCTATATATGTCCACTCATTTTTAGTCCGAATCTAGAAAACATATGACCCTAAAACATCTTGTGTTGTGGAACGGAGAGAGTATATCTAAATGAACAAAATAATTCTACCAAAGTTGAAACCATTGCCAACTCCAGACACGACATGGCTGATTCTGTAGTACAAGACACAAGACGGTAGTCCCAAAATATCCTAAGAGTAAACAGACGTGAACAAAAATGTTATATCTCCTACACTACGAGTAAACATGCTAGCATTTTATTTCTCTCCCTACTACGGGCATGACCAGAAGTACAAGCAAACAGCAGTGTGTCAGTAATAAGAAACAATCAGCACAGAACGCCAGATTACGTTTCACCAAAACACAATCCTTAGCAGAAATACTTGGGCACAAAGGAACTCAAGTGGACAGCAAGCCAACTGAATCACTTAAAAACACTTAGTCCACTTTCAATCCTGAGCAAGGCAGTCACACAAATCTCTCAAAGGGATGACCATCAGCATAGGCATCCATGTGGTAAGTAAAGAAATAAGTAGTTGGAAAGAAGTATGCCATTGGAGGTATAAACAGAAACAGTGCATGCATGTTGAAAACAATTTGTATGTGCTACATTTTTTCTGACAAAAACTGAAGGTGAATAATCAGCCCACCGCTGAAGGAACGGAACAGGGAACTTGCAAACTCAAGGTAATGTGAGATTGAGAAACTAGTAACTGGGAACAGCGCTAGATACAAACTTAGCAAAATAATATATTCTTCCTCATGGATCTAGATTAAGAATTACTTGCGAAAATGCTGATTAATTATCAGAACATTACGACGCGAACCTAACAGTTTTTCAGACTCGAACATGTATAAGATTCGAACATGAACCCAACAGCCAATTATCGGAACATAGACTGTGATCTTCTCACTGCATTTGATCGGACAGTAAAGACTCAATGGTCGAAATCTTTGAGCACCGGGGGCCAAGTAATCGTGTAGGGATACACCTCACCAGCAGGCCTTCTAAGCCACCAGGGGTCATAAGCCACCAAGTAATCGTTTCCATTTCCAACGTCTGGATGTCTAAAGAAACCACACAATCATTTATGACGAACAATAGCATCATGCTGCCCTCGCAGAACCGAGCAAACCTCACATTCTTGCGGAAATACCATACCACTTGCCCATTGGGCCCAACGGACTATTTGTGGCCGTTCATTTCTGTTGACTTGTTGGAGATCCGTGCATAATGTTTTGCAGATCACCCCTTCCACCCGTCCATTTCAGTTTTGTGAAAAGCCCCTTATAATTTCAGATATTTTTAAGTTATCAGTTTTGGAATCTGTAATGGGACAAGATTTTTCAAAAAGAAATCTCCAGATTTAAATTTTTCCCTTTGTCAAAATTTTTCATATTACGAATCATATATTTTTATAGAATTCACAGAAAATACATTTTTTGTCTAGATCCTTGACTGAAATGGGACAACATTTTTTCAAAACAATTTGTTCAATGTGAATCGTCATTTTTAGTGTGAAATTTACCTTATTTCTGAATAAATATTTGGAGAATTTTTAGAAAACACGATATTCACTGAAAATAAAATATTCCTCATAATTTTTCATATCACAATTTTTGTAATAGCTGATTTCAGAGAATAATTCATACAATTTTGTCTAGATATTCACATCATTTCATACTTTTTACTGTTAAATAAATTATCACCAATATTCATCAAATATTAAAAAAACAAAAATTTGAAAAATATTGTTGTGAATAATACATAATACAATTGTAGCAAATGTTGTATTATATTAATCGTGTATGATTATCTCTGTCATGATTCGGATTTGTTTTGCAATTTTTTTGTTGTCCAAGCAATATTTTCAGAACAATACGTACTATGTTGAAAATATTTTCACACCATTTATAATACAACATTTCAGAGAATAATCATACACGATTCTCAGAAAACACCATAGAAAATTCATACAAAATTCATAGATTATTCATACAGAATTCATACAAATTTCATCACAGAAACAAGCTCGATTTATACAAATTATTCATACTGAAAATGAATTTGTTTCATCAACAAAAATTACAAGAAACATTACAGAAACGAGCTCGATTCATACAAATTTCACCACAAGAAACAGCTCCAATTTGGTGTAATCCATAAAAGGATCATGAATAATACATACAAGATACACACACACACACACACACACACACACACATATATATATATATATATATATATATATCACAGTTAATACAAGATATTAAAAGTCATATATATTTTTACATATCACAGAAACGAGCCTGTGCATGTACAAGAAAACATTTTTGTCCTGATCATACATCAACATGAAAATCTTAGATCTTTCATTAACAACAACATGATCATGCATTAACAGGAGGGAACATTATTTTCGAGAGCTAAAGAAACATAGAATGTTTCAGTTCATCAAAAGATCATACAGTAGCATCTCAGGATGCTTATGCATTTATGCATGAACAATATTTTTTCCGTTTACAGATCAAACCTGCTCCGAGAACAGATCCATGTATGTTGCGTACATTTACACTTACACAACTTCTAAATTTTTGCATTGCAATAAAAAATCCAGTGAGATCGGTGCATCCAATAAAAATATCCAAAGATATACGGTGCATACAGAGAGATACGGTGCTCTGCCGGAGTATATGGTGCATCCAATAAAAATATTGAGGGCTCGTTGTGGATCTTGACCAAAAAAAGTGATCTGCCGGAGTTATGGTGCATCCATAGTAATGAAAAAACATAATAAAAGCAAGAGAGATACAAGAGGAGAGCCTGAATCCGGAGCGCAGATCTTGAAAAAACTGCATCTTGAAAAAACGGAGCAAGGAGGTCGGGTGGCGCTCGCGCTGGCGGAGGGAGTCAAGGGTGGCCGTCGACGTGGTGCCCAGCACCCCTGCCTCTGCCGCATCGCTGCCGAGCCCCAGCTGCAGTTGGTGAAGAGGGGAGGCGCAGTACATGCTGAGGTAGGAGCCGTGGCCGTGGACAAGCGCGGCGGTGCCGCCGTCGCCTGGCTCCGGTGCCGCCGCATCCGGACCGGTGCCTCCCCATGGATGGAGCTCGACGGAGGCGCACGCGGTGGAAGTTGCTTTGGCGGCGGCGACAACGGTAGGCGCGGATGGGGAGGATGGCGGTGCTGGCATGGGGTGGAGAGGGAAGAGGAAGAGCAGCCCGCGGCGGCGCGGAGGGAGAGGAAGATGGCCGGCGGCGGAGAGGATTTGGATCGGGTCTGGGGGCGGCGGAAATGGGATGGGGCTAGGGTTTCGTTTTCCTGGCGTCTTTAAATAGGGTATCTCCTCCATCAGGTGTACTGCGGGTTGAATCTACTCTTTGGGGGGGAGGGGGGGGGGGGGGGGCAAAATGCAAAACAGATGGCGCTTTGACTATTTGAGCCACACGAATCTCCAACAAAAAACGTGTGGTTTAGATAGTCCGTTGGGCCCAACGGGCATGGGGTAAATCCGCACTCCACATTCTTGCCGAAAGAGGACATTTCACCAAATTCCCGTGGTAGCCGCAATGGCTCCTGCCGAGTCCACCTGCTATCCGCTCCAAGAGCCCACCTCTCCAGGTCCAGATCCAACGACGAGAAGTAGCACGGACGGCCGTCATCCGTCTTGCCGATCGATCCAGTTGCATGTTGCGCTCATACCAGTTGACATGGGCCACCGGCGAGCTCAACACACGCACATTGTCATCTCGGTACGGTAGTGTCTACAACCATGCATGGCATCCCCGTTCAGAAGGCTGTACACGACGTCGCGGACAACAACGGAGGGGCCTTGGTTGGGAATGTAGTGCCGTTCCCCACGTCGTCGCGAGGCCGATCGAGGTCATCTTCCAGCCCGAGGAAGCGCAACCCGAGTCGTAGATCAGAACAGCGTAGCGTTGCCACCATCCATCGTCGCCGTAGCCGAAGAGCACGACGGCGACGCGGAACCCGGCGCCCCCCTGCAGGGGAACGAAAGCAGCGCGGAACCTTTGATACCCGGTGGTGTTCACCGTCGGCAGCCGCCGGGACGACCTCTCTACCGGGTTGCACAGGATGAGTTTGAGCTTCCGGGACTTTCTGCTGCTGCCCTCATGCAAGAAGAGTGCGCCGCCGCGGCCGTCGACGATGCGGGCACCGCGGAGAAACGCCATAAGGGATTAAGGGGGACGAAGCCACCCACGTCGAGGTTGACGCCGACCTTGGTGGCGACGAACCGGGGCAGCTCGAACGAGCGGTCACAGCGGAAGAAGAAGCCGAAGTGGCGGGGCGGGGGCGGGAGGCAGCCCGCGCGTGTGCCGGAGGAGATTACGCGGCGCCAGCGCCGGCACACCGCGGCGCAGCGGATGGTGTCCTTGAGTGGCGGCAGCCGCTTGAAGACCTCGAGGAGCATGTCGTCCGGCAGCGCCATCGCGGGGTCCTCTGCCTCCGGCGGCGACTTCCGCGGGCGTCTACGTTGCGCGGAGTCGGAGGCGGCTAGAGGACGGGAAAGAAGACGCGCGCGTGCGCGGCGGAGGAGAAGGGTGACGGAAGGCATGGCCGGATCTTTGGACGATGAGATGGGAAACTGGATACAAGGCGGCGGCGGGCGGAAACTGGGGGGCCGCAGGCGGGAAAATAGGGGTGCTGGCGAGAAGCTGTTTCGGTTTGAGAAATGTTAAGTATTTTTCCTACCAGCGCGAATATTTCACAGTTCACACGTATGATTTTTTCATTTTTCTTCATGCATGCAAAGGAAAGAGGAAATGAGTGTTATTTATCATCACGTGCGTACGGATTTGCCAAATAGAAGGCACCTCATCTCATTTTTTAACTACTTTTAATTGAAGGATTGTGCTACTAAGTGTACCTACCCTATATTATTTTCCGTGGGTATGAATAGATAAGTAAGCCATGCATCATGTTTTTTTTTTTAAACTTAAAATGTTTTATCTCGGTTATTCCCGCTGCCACATAACACGAGACACTAAAAACGACAATGATTCTTTACGGGCCTCTTTGGTTCTCAGGAATTGAAAATCACGGGAATAGGAAAACCGTAGGAATAGAATGTCATGAGACGTGAAATCCTACAGTAACCGAAGACGCATGAACTGATCTCACCACTTGTTTGGTTGCACCACAGGAAAGAAGTAGGAATTTTCTACGGAGTTGAGTACAAGTCATAATTGTCATAGACTCATAGGAATTTTTCCATGAGGTCCAACATCTTGCTAAAATACCTATGGGATTGTAGTGTAGGAAAGCATTCCATAGAAATATTGGAGCATTCATCCTTTAAACCAAATGGACTCCATAGGAGTAATTCTGATGGATTGGAATCCTATAAAACTCCTTTAGAAATCCTTTAAACCAAAGAGGACCTACATGGTGTTCTTGTAGTCAAAATGATCAATTCCACGAAACCATTCCGAGTCAGTTCTTGCAGGGGCAACGCAACGGTATGCTGTCGCCTGAAGATCATCGTCACTTCGTCGTGCCCACTGCTGATTAAGTGGAGGGAGATCTAGCGTGACTGGTGATTTCTTTTCTCGCTTCCTCTTTCCATGATCATAACGGTGACAGCAATGGCCGGTGGTGGAGCTGTCTAGGAAAATAGGTTTTCGATAGGAAAAAACATTTAGCACAAAAGGTTTAACCACTAAAAACTATATAGTGAATACCACTTAATATAAACGGTGAGATATAGTACTATTGAAGATCGAGCACCAGAAAATTCAATGGTGAAAATGGTTGATCATTTGTTTTTTGTTTCGAAACAAGTCAAAATATTTGCAGTTTTCATTTATTAATAAGAAGATTTATAGAGATTATATTGTCTAGGACAAGTCGTAGGACTTCATAAGGAAGTCTACGCTATATGCTCCCGGAATTTCATTGCTCAAACAATTGGCCCCAGACAAAGCCCAAGTTCTCGCCTCATCTTTAATTCACGAAATGACTACAAAATTGAGGCGATGTGCTGAAAGATCCTAGCATTCCTTTCCTTCCAAACCTTGTACGGAGTGAGCATGATAATGGAGGACATTGCCTTTCTAGCGATGCCACGGTCGAGGACGAGGTTAGCCCAACACACACAAACATTCATCTCATGAGTCTAATGCGCCGGTACATATCATGACAACCTCACCAAGCTACAATCTCTTTTCATATGTGTGTGGTGTACCAGCACTTGTAGAAAACTGGTCCGCCGATTCTTACACTTGGTTACAAAGGGGACAATTTTTACAATTAGGCCATCCTCTTCGGTGAAGTAGATCCGGCGCCCAAATCCTATTTTGGGTGATTCATCATTTGGATGTTCAGTTGAAATTGACATATAGTTTTGAAGATAGAGTACCAAGAAATTTGATAGTGAAAATGATACACAATTTTAGCCTAACATCACATCTCGATCATGAAAATCGATGATCTTCTTCTATGGTGTTGTAGAATATTTTTTGAAATAAATGAATATGTCTAATTAATATACATATTGGTGTACCTACTGTTTTTTCCTTGCTTGCTCGAATCCATATAAAAAGAAACTGAATCCTAATTAAGCATTTTCCATGCGGTTCTTGACATTATGTTGTTGCAAAAACTTGTTGTAATTGGTATCTTCTTGATATTAACATATTCCATTTATCAAAAAATCTGGGTTGCTTGTCGATTTCATTCACGCCATTTGTATTGAAAAAGTACATGTAATCAATATAATATGAAGTAAAGGTTTTGATTTAAAAAATGCAATATTGACTACTTATAGACTATGCAAACGATTCCACTCTACAAACCTCACTTAGGTATTTCTTAAACTCGAACATTACAGAACTTCGTGATATTTAATGATAATAAATATATTTGCATATAAATAACACAAAACATTTGTGATTTTGGAATATTAGTTCAGTGTAACTAATGCAAACTAACATTTCAAAGTTCATATTGAAAGTGGAGATCTATTTAAGCATCATTTGTGAATCGTATAACATTGACTCTGACTTTTTTGTATTATGTGCTTAATGTTGTTATATACAGTAGAAATATAGTGTTTATTATATGATGACAAAATTGTATCGATTAAAACGTAAAACTTAAAATTCAGTCAAAAAGGTTTAAATAAAATAAAATTGTTTAGTATAAATAGGCCAGTATGTTCTGACAACGCAACAACAAGGCAACAACGCTGTTGTTGTTTCATTGTGTACATGATCGACCAACAAATCACTTTATCTGAATCATGGAAGACAGAACAAAGGATCAAAGAGGATCCTTATTGTCGACCTCAATCTTGATGCTACTAGCTCACTTATGTGCATATGCAGTCGCTGTAAGAATAACCCTTAATTTTGGTCCCTTGAATCAAATCTCTTATAGTGGTTCTCAATGCATATGCATCTTCATGTCTATACATGTCAAACTACATTAAAAAATAGGGGTACATAAATCAGTTCAAACTTAGAAACATATCCATTGTTGAACTTCTCCAACAATGTCAAAATAAACTCTGGTCTATATTTGGCTGTTATCAGTATAATACTCGATGAATTTCTTCATGTTACACAACTGAAAAAATGTGATATTCATAATTAGTTTCTTGTTGCGAAACCTGGTAGGAAAAGACTGTAATAACATGTGTCAAAGTTTGCTAAAAATGAATAACCTTTTGAGTTATCTTAATTTATTTTTGTCTCGATCACGCCCTTGATTTCAAGCACTAAGCTCATACACCTGCAAAAGGTACACACGGTCTTGAAAGTGGTACGCGTACACGGTACATTTACTCAAACATTTTGAGTAGTGAGACAACTTACTCTTCAAGGACCTTGAAAATTTGAGTAGACTGGGCGCACACGGTGTTGATAATTTTTTTTTCTCCCTTCCTCATTTCATGATCAAAACTGTAACAACAATGGCCGGTCCAGGAAAACAGGTTTCGAATTCAAGGATCTGGCCTGGATACCGTTGGTGGTCGGATATGGGCCGGCGCAGCTTGCTCTTGGCTTTGGGCATCATCGTATGCTTCGAATAGTATAGTACTTAGTATAGTACTAGTACTATATATTATATATTTATATTATAGTATTAAAGACAAACACTTTGGCCTCACCTCCACGCTCCTGGGCCCACGTTTACTGTAGATTTCTACAGTAACTACAGTATTCTGATCCCTTTCTTTCCGATCCAACGGCCGATCCACTGGTCCGCGCGGTTGTTTTGCAGAAAAGTCTGTGCGTTTTCCGATAATTACGAATCAGTCCTCCCAGATAATATACCGCCCGGAAACCGAATTCCCCTCATTTTCATCACCCGCCTAGGGTTACCGCCGCCGGCTCCCTCGCTCGCGGCCGAGCCCGCCCCTGCCCGCCGCCTTCCCCCTCCTGCTCCTGCTGACCGGCCTCCCTCCGCTCTCGCCCCCCATCTTGAGCTTCTTCCTCCGCCTCCTCGCCCGAGCCCAGAACCCCGCCTCCTTTCCTTCTGCTCGCAGCGAGGCGCAAGCGGAGGACCAGCCGGAGGAGGAGCAGCGAGAGGGAGAGGAGCACGAAGAGGTAGGAGCTGCTGGCTGGGTGCTATCCGCTCCCTCCACCACGAACGCATCATCGGCTTCCACCAGATCTGGCTCCACCGCAACCACGGCGTCCTCAACTCGCCGAGGTTTGCAACTTGGGAAGCCTACAGGACTACCGAGATATTTCCGTACTTATTAGTTCACATATTTGTATTTTCGTTGGTTGTAAATAGTTTGTATTTCGTTTTGTATTCATGTATACCTTGAGCTATTGTTGTATTTATTTCTGTTAGATTTGCCTAATTGTTACAGACCATGTCATTCATTTATGGTCATGAAACAAACATCTCCAATTCAGAATTCTCATGAAGCTTATATCAATTCATCTAATAACCGAGGGTTGTTGTTCTTGTGTTGCAGCAGGAGCTTCAACCAATCCGAATCAGTACAATCAGTTCTGAGCTATTATATCAGTTAAGCCTTGCTGAATCTACTGCAACTTAGCTAATGCGTGGTCAGTTTTGGTTCACCTCTTGAGTGCCCCACAATATTGATCTTTTCTATATTGCTAATGCTTTTGATTATTTTCTAGCGGATTCTTACGCCCTTTTCATTTTGACTATTTCAGAAATTATTTTGGCCAGGGCCATGTGGCTATGGTCTTTAGAATTTAGATTGAGGTACTGAGCATTGCCTCTTACCGATTTCTCTTGCTGGGAATATATATCAGTATTTTAACCATTATTCTTTGGTTTTGTTTTCAGATGTGTTCAGGGGCAACCGATAAAGTTCTGTAGAAGATTGGAGCTAAATCTTAGTCTTGCTATTCGAGCAGGTTATTCTCGGACCATTTCAGAATAAAAATCATAGTGCAAGCTCCTTTTTCGTCAAAGAAAATTATTCTGGGAGCTAGCTATATTCTTTCATTTTTAATTTCATGCAAAGCACGATATATTATCTTTTACATGAACATGTTTTCTTGCTTTGTTTCAGGCTTGCAGCTCTGCACTCAGTCCGAGCGAGAGGAGGGAGTGCCGCAGCTGGCAACTTCAGTCCCGCCGGTAGGCAACGATGATTCGAGGTAAGGCCACTGAAGGAGATATGCCCTAGAGGCAATTAATAAAGTGTTTTATTTATCATATCTCATTTGTTCATAATACTTTTTGTGTCATGCTATAACTGTATTAAGCGGAAACATTAATACACGTGTGATACGTAAGACAAACAGGTCCCTAGTAGCCTCTACGTGACTAGTTCATTGTGCAGTCGATGATCGAGGTTTCCCGATCATGTGACATGGTGTCAGTTGACAATGGAGTCATATCGTTGGTAGAACGATGTGATGGACATGCCCAATATTTGTAGGACGTAGTCATTACGCCTTTGACCGTGAGATCAACTCTTATTGCTATTCCTGAAGGATACTTTGATTGCATCAAACGTCATGTCTTAATAGTATGACAATAAAGGTGTCCCTCTCGGGTATCGGAAGGGAGTATGTTGAGACGAGGGATCAAGAGCGGGATTTGCCAGTCCGCATAGCAGGATAGATACTCTAGGGCCCACTCCGTGAGATTATGTCAAATAAGATTGCAAGCATGTGACTAGGTCACCAGGACATAATATCATGGACGAGTAGAAGATAGTGTTGTCGGTAACGAGATCAAGCTAGGTATCGCGATATCTATGAACGAGTCTCGGACACGCTAAGTATCGCCATGGCAAAAGGTTTAAGACTCGACGTCTAGGTTCGAACGACAAAGTTATTCGTTATCTCACAGGGATTAATTCTGGGTATCCAAGGTCCACGAATTAGTCATTGATCAGAGAGCGCGTCACGATCATGTCTGGCGAGATCTCGAACCGCTAGGGTAACACACTTAAGGGGAGTCAACAAGTTTACCGGAAGAGAAATTAGAAGAGAGCACCGGGAGCGTCCCGGGAAAGATCCGATAAAGATCGGAGAGCGACGAAATAGTTTTCGGAGCCGGAATAAATTAGATAATGTGTGTTTAATATTAATTAGTGTAATTAATAGTTAAATACATTTTTATTTAATGATTTTCGGAATTTAAAAGGCAGCCCACCTTAAATGGGCCTTCCCATGGGAGAGAAGGCCCATAGGGGGGGAAATTTCCCCCTAGGTGCGCATGAGGAAAGGGGGCTGCCCTAGGTGGGCCAAATGGGGCCCACCTAGGGCCGGCGCACCCCTTGGGGGCGGGCTGGTGTGGGAATAGTCCCACACCACCCAGCCGACAAGGCTGGCAGCCCCCCTCCACCTATATATAGAGGTGCCCCATTTGGCTTTTAAAGAACAACCAATCTCTCTCTCTCTTCTCCTCCTTGAAACGTGATTCCTCCATTGGAGTTGCGCCAAGGCGAAGTTCTCTCCACCATACGCACACCGCCGTGCTACTGGTCTTCCGGTCCAAGTCTTCCGCTGCTCGTCCCTGGATCGGAGCCCGGAGGTCGTCGTCTTCACCGTACGTGTGTGGATCCCTGCGAGGTGCCACGCTAGTGGTGCTCGGAGGTCTTCTTCCTCTACACGACCTCGAGGTCGTCTTCGTCGGCTTCATCGACAACGCTTGTGCGGCAGCGTAATCCCCGCGTTTCGGTCTACAAGGGTATGTATATCGATCTCCTCCGTATTACTATATCTGCATAGTATAGATCCTGGCTAGTTTAAGGTTATCGTTGTTAGAAAATTTATTGTTTTCTGCCTGCGATCCCCTTCAGTGGTATCAGAGCCGATCTATGCGTAGGTATAGCTGTACGCTTTTAGAACCCGTGTTTATCACGGGGATATCGTTCTTTTATTTGCTACACTCTCGCGTGCACTTGCATTGCCGGCGGCATTGAGTTGATGAAGCGGCCCAGACCGACTTTACGCGTACGCTTACGCGAGACTGGTTCCACAACTGACATACGGCTTGTACCGTATATGTGGCTGGCGGGTGTCTGTCTCTCTCTCATTAGTTGGCTTTGCATTTTCAATGCAGGGCCCAAGAGGGATAAATAAATATGCAATTATTTGATCGTTGTTGTGGTCATAGGTTCGTAGGTATGAAGCGGTTCTATTTACGACACCCCCAAGTCACGTAAAATATGCAAAAGATAAAGTAGAACGCGTCTAATTTTATTTTGCAGGGGCAATGTGATATGGTCAAGGTAGGTTTATTAAATTGTTTATAAACTGTGGGCGCGAAAGAGACCATCAGCGCAAGGACCATGTCACGTCGCATTACATATTGATGTTTTGAGTGCATCTTATATTGTGTATATATATATATTATTATATATTAGTTACACGGCGGTAGTAATATAAGATGATCCCTCCAAAATACCATTAGTGTTCTCCATTCGACGTGCACCACCAAGAAAGTTCTACGTTATTAGGCAGGCCGTGACGATCGGGTGTCATACATATCGTCGTTCGCATACAGTGGGTGTAAGACATGTTTGCACAAGCGTATACGTTGAAGGTTATTATGGCGAGCCTAGCATGTACAGACATGGCCTCGGAACACGGTGACCGAAAGGTCGAGCATGAGTCACAGAGTTGTTGTGATTGACATTTCGATGTCTATCTTTGATGTTGTGTTGCCGGCTCTGACGATAAGGGGTTGCACAATGGATTAGGGTCGTGTAATCACTAAAACGATTAGAGGGATATTCGTTTTGAGTGGGAGTTCTTATAGTTATTTTCTAAAACTTGAACTCAAATTTTATGGACAAAGTCTTATGTTTTGCAAATTCCATTGTAGATGTCTCGTCCCACCTTTAACCTAGGCATGTTCATTGAGAAAGAAAAGCTTAAGACCAATGGGTCGAACTTCATGTCCTGGTTCCGCAACCTAAGGATCCTCCTCACTCCCCACAGGGTGGCTTACGTAATTGAAGCCGCCCTAGGTGACCCTACTGCAGACAATGACTCCGATGATGAGAAGAAGCTCTATCAGACCAAGTCGGACGATTCCTCTTTTGTCCAGAGTGGCATGCTCTACGCCATGGAAGCCGACCTGCAAAAGCGCTTTCAGAAGATGAGTGCTTTTGAGGTAATTTCTGATCTCAAGGCTGTCTTTGCGCCGCAGGCTAAGGCTGAGAGATATGAAGCTTCTGAGCTTTTCTTCTCAGCCAAGATGGAAGAGCATAGCAGTGTGAGCGAGCACGTGGTCAAAATGTCTGGCTACGTTCAACGCCTGAATGCTCTGGAATGCAAGATTCCTGATGAGCTGCCGATTGATAGGGTGCTGCAATCGTTGCCTCCTAGCTACAAAGGCTTCGTCATGAACTATAACATGCAGGGCATGGCTAAGTCCCTGTCTGAGGTGTTCGTGATGCTCAAGACTGCTGAAGTGGAAATCAAGAAGGAGCACACGTTGTTGATGGT
The DNA here is from genome assembly GCA_026929855.1 of Poa annua. NCBI lineage: Eukaryota > Viridiplantae > Streptophyta > Magnoliopsida > Poales > Poaceae > Poa > Poa annua. The sequence goes on along the minus strand of CM049434.1, from coordinate 12,926,744 downwards.
CAACAAGACCGTCGATTTCAAGAAATCTGGCGGCAAGGGAAGGAAGAACTGGAAGTCTAAGAAGGATGGCAAATACGTTGCCAAATCCAAGACTAACAAACCTGGTCCCAAACCTGCCGTGGAATGCTTCTACTGCAAGGGAGATGGTCACTGGAAGCGCAACTGCCCCAAGTATCTGGAAGATAAGAAGGCCGGCAAGATTGTCGGAAAAGAGAAAGATATATTTGATATACATGTTATTGATGTGTACCTTACATGCGCCCGTAGTAATACCTGGGTATTTGATACCGGTTCTGTTGCTCACATTTGTAACTCTCAGGAGGAGTTACGGAATAAACGGCGCCTGGCAAAGGATGAGGTGACGATGCACGTCGGCAACGGATCAAGAGTTGACGTGGTGGCTGTCGGCACACTCCCTCTACATCTACCATCGGGATTAGTTTTGGTTTTAAATAAGTGTTATTTTGTACCGTCTTTGAGTGTAAACATTATCAGTGGGTCTTGCTTGTTGCAAAACGGATATTCGTTCAAATCAGTATCAAGTGGTTGTACTATTTCGACGAATGATATCTTTTATGTTAATGCTCCCGAGAGTAATGGTTTATTCTTGTTGAATCTCGATCGTAGTACTCACATCCATAACATTGATGCCAAGAGGATTAAACTTAATAGCGATACCGCCATGTATATGTGGCATTGCCGTCTCGGTCATATTGGTATAAAGCGCATGAAGAAACTCCATACCGATAGACTTTTAGACTCGTTGGATTTTGGATCCCTCGACATGCGAACCGTGCCTCATGGGCAAGATGATCAAGACACCGTTCAATGGTTTCATGGAACGGGCGTCGGACTTATTGGGAGTCATACATAAAGATGTGTGTGGACCGATGAGCGTGTCGACACGCAATGGTTATCGTTATTTTGTCACCTTCACCGATGACTTGAGTAGATATGGGTATATCTATTTGATGAAACACAAGTCTGAAACATTTTAAAAGTTCAAAGAATTTCAAAGTGAAGTTGAAAACCAACTCAACAAGAAAATCAAGCACCTTCGATCCGATCATGGTGGCGAATATTTGAGTTTTGAGTTTGGCACGCATCTGAAGGCCTGTGGTATCGTGCCGCAACTTACGCCGGCTGGAACACCGCAACGCAACGGTGTGTCCGAGCGACGTAATCGTACCCTATTAGATAGCGTCCGGTCTATGATGTCTCTTACCGACTTGCCCGTATCTTTTTGGGGATATGCGTTAGAAACAGGCGCATTCATTTTAAATAGGGCTCCGTCCAAATCCGTAGCAACGACACCATATGAGATATGGCATGGCAAGAAACCTAAGTTGTCGTTCCTGAAGGTCTGGGGTTGTGAGGCGTATGTTAAGAAACTACAGCCCCACAAACTCGAACCGAAATCGGAGAAAGTCGTCTTTGTAGGGTATCCGCGGGAAACCATAGGATACACCTTCTACAACCAAGCCGAGGGCAAAACGTTTGTTGCGAAGAACGGCACCTTTCTCGAGAAGGAGTTTCTCGCCAAAGGAGTAAGTGGGAGGAAAATAGACCTCGACGAGATCGTTGATCCTGAACTCGAAATTCCGAGTGGCGCAACGGAAACTGTTCCGGAAACGTCCTCCACAGATGGAGTGGGAGAAAATGTCGAGGATACTATTCTACTTCGTAGGTCTGGGAGATCTCGTATCGCTCCTGAGTGGTACGGCAACCTGGTTTGCACCGTCATGTTAATTGAACAAGACGAACCTACGAACTACAAAGAGGCTATGGCAAGCCCTGAGTCCGAGAAATGGCTTAAAGCCATGAAATCCGAAATAGGATCCATGTATGACAACAAAGTATGGACTTTGATGGAGATTCCCGAAGGGCGCAAGGCCGTCGAGAATAAATGGATCTTTAAGAAGAAGACTGATGCTGATGGTAATGTGATCGTCTATAAAGATCGGCTTGTCGCAAAGGGTTTCCGACAAGTTCCTGGAATTGACTACGATGAAACATTTTCACCGGTAGCGATACTAAAGTCTATTCGGGTTTTGCTAGCACTTGCTGCATATTACGACTATGAAATATGGCAGATGGATGTCAAAACAGCGTTTCTAAATGGTAACATTGAGAAAGAGTTGTATATGGTACAACCTGAAGGTTTTGTCGATCCAGAAAATGCTGGCAAGGTATGCAAGCTTCAGCGTTCCATTTATGGACTGAAGCAAGCATCTCGGAGCTGGAATCTTCACTTTGATGAGGTGATCAAAGGTTTTGAATTTATCCAAAATATAGAAGAGACATGTATTTACAAGAAAATGAGTGGGAGCTCAGTTGTGTTCCTAGTTCTATATGTGGATGATATATTACTAATAGGGGATAATGTGGATCTTCTGAATAGCGTGAAGAAGTATTTAAATAGTAAATTTTTAATGAAGGATTTAGGAGATGCTGCATACGTTTTAGGCATTAAAATCTATCGTGATAGATCAAGACGTCTATTAGCGTTGAGTCAGAGTACTTATCTTGATAAAATACTGAAACGGTTTGGTATGGAGACGGCAAAGAAAGGTTCTCTACCGGTTATCAAGAATAAAACATTGAGCAAGGCTCAGTGTCCGGTGACGGAACATGATAGAGCCGAGATGGCTAAACATCCCTATGCTTCAGCCATAGGATCGATCATGTATGCCATGTTAAGTACTCGACCTGATGTAGCATTGGCTCTTAGCTTGACGAGCCGGTTCCAAAATAATCCTGGAAAGGATCATTGGGTAGCTGTTAAAAACATTCTTAAGCATGTCAAGAAGACAAAGGAAATGTTCCTTGTGTATGGTGACTGTGAAGAAGAACTTGGCGTAACAGGTTACGTTGATGCAAGTTTCTGCACAGACCCAGATGACTCTAAGTCACAAACAGGATATGTTTTCAAGGTGAACGGAGGCGCTTTAAGCTGGAGGAGTGGGAAGCAACCCATAGTGGCCCAATCTACAATGGAATCGGAGTACATCGCTGCTTCTGAAGCCGCGAATGAAGCTGTGTGGCTGAGGAACTTCATCATCGAGCTTGGAGTGTTCCCTAGCGCGCAAGACCCTGTAACCCTCTACTGCGACAACACGGGTGCTATTGGTAACGCGAAGGAACCAAGGTCTCACTCAACTGCTAAACACATTCTCCGACGCTTCCATGTGATACGACAGTATGTACAGGAAGGCGATATGAAGATTTGCAAAGTGCATACGGATCTGAATGTGGCAGATTCTCTGACGAAACCTCTTCTACTTGACAAGCATGTAAAACACCAAAATGCTATGGGTGTTAGGCTTTTACCAAGTTGTAATCTAGAATAAATTGTACTCTAGTGCAAGTGGGAGACTTAAGGAGATATGCCCCAGAGGCAATTAATAAAGTGTTTTATTTATCATATCTCATTTGTTCATAATACGTTTTTGTGTCATGCTATAACTGTATTGAGCGGAAACATTAATACACGTGTGATACGTAAGACAACCAGGTCCCTAGTAGCCTCTACGTGACTAGTTCATTGTGCAATCGATGATCGAGGTTTCCCGATCATGTGACATGGTGTCAGTTGACAATGGAGTCATATCGTTGGTAGAACGATGTGATGGACATGCCCAATATTTGTAGGACGTAGACATTACGCCTTTGACCGTGAGATCAACTCTTATTGCTATTCCTGAAGGATATTTTGATTGCATCAAACGTCATGTCTTAATAGTATGACAATAAAGGTGTCCCTCTCGGGTATCGGAAGGGAGTATGTTGACACGAGGGATCAAGAGCGGGATTTGCCAGTCCAAATAGCAGGATAGATACTCTAGGGCCCACTCGGTGAGATTATGTCAAATAAGCTTGCAAGCATGTGACTAGGTCACCAGGACATAATATCATGAACGAGTAGAAGATAGTGTTGTCGGTAACGAGATCAAGCTAGGTATCGCGATATCTATGAACGAGTCTCGGACACGCTAAGTATCGCCATGGCAAAAGGTTTAAGACTCGACGTCTAGGTTCGAACGACAAAGTTATTCGTTATCTCACAGGGATTAATTCTGGGTATCCAAGGTCCACGAATTAGTCATTGATCGGAGAGCGCGTCACGATCATGTCTGGCGAGATCTCGAACCGCTAGGGTAACACACTTAAGCGGAGTCGACAAGTTTACCGGAAGAGAAATTAGAAGAGAGCACCGGGAGCGTCCCGGGAAAGATCCGATGAAGATCGGAGAGCGACGAAATAGTTTTCGGAGCCGGAATAAATTAGATAATGTGTGTTTAATATTAATTAGTGTAATTAATAGTTAAATACATTTTTATTTAATGATTTTCGGAATTTAAAAGGCAGCCCACCTTAAATGGGCCTTCCCATGGGAGAGAAGGCCCATAGGGGGGAAATTTCCCCCCTAGGTGCGCATGAGGAAAGGGGGCTGCCCTAGGTGGGCCAAATGGTGCCCACCTAGGGCCGGCGCACCCCTTGGGGGTGGGCTGGTGTGGGAATAGTCCCATACCACCCAGCCGGCAAGGCTGGCAGCCCCCCTCCACCTATATATAGAGGTGCCCCCTTTGGCTTTTAAAGAACAACCAATCTCTCTCTCTCTTCTCCTCCTTGAAACGTGATTCCTCCATTGGAGTTGCGCCAAGGCGAAGTTCTCTCCACCATACGCACACCGCCGTGCTGCTGGTCTTCCGGTTCAAGTCTTCCGCTGCTCGTCCCTGGATCGGAGCCCGGAGGTCGTCGTCTTCACCGTACGTGTGTGGATCCCTGCGAGGTGCCACGCTAGTGGTGCTCGGAGGTCTTCTTCCTTTACACGACCTCGAGGTCGTCTTCGTCGGCTTCATCGACAACGCTTGTGCGGGAGCGTAATCCCCGCGTTTCGGTCTACAAGGGTATGTATATCGATCTCCTCCGTATTACTATATCTGCATAGTATAGATCCTGGCTAGTTTAAGGTTATCGTTGTTAGAAAATTTATTGTTTTCTGCCTGCGATCCCCTTCAGCCACCCCCCCCCCCCCCCCCCCTTCTCCCTCTTTTTTCTCAATCTTCTGGTTTTTTCCCTTTCTCACCGTGTGGAATACCCTAGGTTGATATTTCCTTGCTGATTAGATAGTGAAGAGGGGCGAGCATGCTAAGGAGATAGATCATGCTCAGATCCCTCTCCTTTATGTTGTTGCAAATATTGTTGCATATGTTTGTTCTCCTGACAAGAAGAGTAGCATTTGTTCTAGGTTTGTTTTTGTTATTGCTCACGGGAGATCCTAGAGGATATATATTTGAGTTTGCACTGACCTGAATCACCATGATTTTGGCTACCTTTTACTTATGTATATGCTTAATACAGTATACCTGCTGTAGCGTAGCACCAAATTCAAAATAGAGACATGGGATCAAGGCCACCCCCCTTCTCCCTCTTTTTTTCTCAATCTTCTGGTTTTTTTCCCTTTCTCACCGTGTGGAATACCCTAGGTTGATATTCCCTTGCTGATTAGATAGTGGAGAGGGGCGAACATGCTAAGGAGATAGATCATGCTCAGATCCCTCTCCTTTATGTTGTTGCAAATATTGTTGCATATGTTTGTTTTTGTTATTGCTCACGGGAGATCCTAGAGGATATATATTTGAGTTTGCACTGACCTGAATCACCATGATTTTGGCTACCTTTTACTTATGTACATGCTTAATACAGTATACCTGCTGTACCGTAGCACCAAATTCAAAATAGAGACATGCGATCGTTTATTCCGAGTGTTAGTTTGCCTTTACATGATGGAAATAGCTTGACTGACTCATAACACCTACGATTCAATTCATAGTATAGCAACAGTAAGAATATGTTGGCTGCCTCTTTTCATATGAATTTATATATCAGTAGCCTAGATTATCCGGTGCAGTAGGCTATTCGTCTACTGTTCACCTTTGAAAGAAATTACGTGGTTGCTATGCAAAGGAGTGAGATTCACCTAGGCATGAACTGATTTTGTTTATAATATCCCTCTTTTCTTTTCTGCAGGAAGCCAAAGAAAGCATGCATGTAGACAGCTTTGAGAGAAGAAAAATATTAACTTCCTTTTCTTTCATTGGTGACTATATATCCTGTAAATTTATATCAGCCTACGGTTTTCTCAGTCTGTCAATAAATGTTTTGTCCTGCTACCATTCTTTAATCGATTATTTAGCTAATTAATCGTCTATTTAGTGGTGAGAGCATGTAATTGTCTTAGAAACTGCTTGCGGTAGAATTAAGCATGACCATATGTTGCTTTCATTTCAATTTTGTGCGATTAGTTCTGATTGAGTTTCTTTGAGATGGCAGCGATAACATTAACCGACGACATTGACACGGGGTTATGGTGATGCCGACGACGACATCGCCAAGGGGTTGTGGCGGGGACAACGACACGGGGTTGCGACGATGACATTGCCATGGGGCTGTGCGACAACGACATCGACATGGGTTCCTGCAACGACATAAATACAAGCACCACATAAATTAGAGCGACTCGGAAAAATCACACAGTAATATACGGCAAATAAGTTCACCTAGATGCTCAGCTTCTTACAGCACCATAGTCCTCAATACAGATATAATACTTTATGCAGTATCCAACAAACAAATTTTTTTCCACCGTAAACAAAAAATATATCAATTTCACGCCAAGGGCACGGCGTGCCGCCGCGCCGGATTCACCTAGTTCAAGTCAAAGACCAGATCGTTATTGAAGAAAGAAAAATAGACAGATCATGCGGCTTCCTCTGAATCGTTTTCCTAGAACCCAACGCATGCTCTGAACCGAAGAGTTTTAAGCTAGTCTTGAGCTGTTGCAGTGATGCTGATGTATAGGGCTGGCTGGCGGCCCAACGAACTCGACAGCGCCGCGCCTTCAATACGAGGCCGATCGAGGCGTTACTGACTCTTTGGCGCGAGCAGTGAATGCCACCTACTTTGAACTAACATTTTCTCTCATCAGAGAATTCCGATAAGAAAGAGAGAGCTACAGCTTTCTGTTCCGTGTGCGGCGCGGTGGTGCAGAACGTGTCGTACGTCGGCGACGGAAGATCAGAATTTGCGATCATCATTTCTTGTCCCCTTGTGTACATCCGGCCATCCGGGTGTTGGCGCGGGAAAGGGCGATATTTGTTACTACTCCCTCCGTTCATAAAAAATATATCTACAGTATAAAAATGGATGTATCTAAACATGTTATAAATTTAAATATATTAACTTTTGTATAGTTGAGCTATTTTTTATAAACGGAGAGAGTACTATAATAAACTTTTAGTGAGAATTAATTATGATTTAGTAAGAAATTATCTAAGAGGGACATATGATATACCAACCGGGTTTCCACCCCTTTCCATTAAAGATAACGGAAAATACAAGTTCTTACACCAAGTAACAGAAGTTGGGGGATGGGGGATAGAAACGAGCTAGAGCAGAAGACATAAGATATAATAGAGAAAATAGACTTAACTTATATTTTCTAATACATCATCTCTTAATTAGCTAAGGAAATATAACCTCTCTTTTTTTATTCTCTCCTCTAAACAAATATCCTACGTGTCAAAAACCGACATCACCCATTGTACCTGCACTTGGCACTATCGATCGACTATACGTATATGAACAGTTCACAACAGGTTGGTTAGCATGCGGTTGGTTAGGAGTACGTGCGATCGAAGCTACTAGTACATTTGTTGGTAGGAACGACGAACGAGGGAACCATCCACATGTACGTGTCGTTCGTTGGCATCAAGCGGGAGAGACGAAATGCGTGCGGGCAGCTAACATAGATATCCAACACGTGCACGTGTGGTGTGCCTGTCCGTGCGTGCACCCAACACCGCACAGCTAGTATTCGAAAACGCAAGGTGACCGATCCAGTGAATGCCATTTCCAGAATCCAGATGATGGATCCATTGCAGTGCGGCAACGACCGACCGGCATATGCGTACACTCGACTGGTGACAGATCGAGCAACATACTGTAATTAGCGCGGTGCTTGAGTCCGTACTGTAATTAGGACCGCTAATTCGAGAAAGGTGATCGACATGGACAAGCACGAGGGTGCATATAACCCTTATGCAGTGGCCAGTCCCACATAAGTTTAAGTGAGTTTCACATGTTTCAGACCTTATACTAGAGTATACTAGTATCATGCATATAATACTACTACATGTTACTATCTTCACAATGCATGGTAACATATATGTAGTATCATATATGATTGCATTTATTATGTTGTAGACTCATCTTGCATTGGAATCCGTTATGTTACGGTATCTACCTATGATAGCACTATCACCTCTCTTTTCATTAATTGCAGTGACACGTCATCTTTTTGTCAACATGTCATCTATGATACCACCTATGATACTTCCATTGTGGCTAGTCTTAGTCGATGAATCATGAATGGTCTAATGAGTTGACTCGACGGAAGCACTCCGTTCGGGCATCCACGAGGCTTGTTACGATGAGGAGGGCCAAAATGAGGAAAGCTGACAAATTGGGAAAAACTAAGTTGTGGTAGGCAATGTGGAACACCAAAATACCAATCCCTTGGATCAACCATCGTGGTAATGCTATTGGTGTTACTGCACACAGACACACATCAAATTGGAAAACTCATGTTTATATAGGTCAATGCGGTTTATCCTTTCGATTCAATTTAGGATGTATTTATACCAAAAAAATTGTACTTGTTTATAAGACCTATTTGTCAATTCATGGTTATGGCAGATGTGTGGTGCTAAATTTAAACTGTTATCTGTAATAAAATTATCATTACTGTTTAATACAATGTAACTTAGAAAGATATTTAAACCAAAGCATTTCAAATGTGAATAATAATAAGAAAAAAATTACATGTATTATTCCATGAGTTGGTGTGAGTCACATAGACTAGACAAAAGTCCAACCGTCACCGACTGTTGCGATCCACCACTGCATTCACTAGTAGAAAACAGGTCTTCGGACCCAGTCGAAATACCCCATTTGTCCCGGTCACATTACAAACCGGGACAAATGGGACCAAATAGTTGGTCCCAGCCTCCACGTGCTCCAGAATCGAACTTTTTGTCCCGGTTCCAGCCACGAACCGGGACAAAAGGTTACCGCACCCCTTTTGTCCCGGTTCTAGCCACGAATCGGGACAAAAGGTAGGTGACTATATATTTAAAAAACGGTTTGACACTTAATTTTTTTTATTTCTGACACTTAAAAAATGGAAAATGATATTTATGAAAATAATTTGAAGAATCCCTTCGGCATGATCGTTTACTATACCAAGATGCACTCATTTGTGGAATATGAGTTCTTTATCACAAATTATGCCGAGTAAATGACCTTTTTGTGATAGACTTTTTTATACATGAGGAAACTTCTAGATGTTTATACATAATAGACCTTTTTGTGAAGACTTTTTTTGGTAATTTTGTAAAAAATTAAGTTTATCATTTTTCATAGCAACTAGTAGACATATAAGGACTCCGTGCCAGAGGATATCTGTTTTTGAGGGTTTTTTCATTTTATCACAAACTATGCCGTGGAAATGACCATAACTTGATCATTTGACTTGAAACTTAAAAATATTTATAGATGATAGACCTTTTTGTGAGGATTTATTTGCAAACTTAAAAATGTGTAAAAATGTTTAAAACGATAAAAAACGGTCGCGATGACTATTCATCGAAAGAGGTAAGATTTTCTAGAATTATCAATATTTCTGTGATATAACCAATAGTTGTGTACCTTAAAATGATTTTCCAAAAGATTCAGACCAAACTATCAAATAGTTGTAGTTCAAATTTGAATTACTTTCGAAGAATCGACATAAACTCATTTAACTAGGCGTTATTAGGTAGAAATCAATGAAAAACGTAATACTTGAGGATTATGCATCATATGTGTACTAGTTTCCATGAAAATTAAATAGGTACCATTTTGCATCGTATTTTTTGTACTTTGTTCACAAACAAAGTCATTTTTCGCACTTAAAAAATGGAAAATGATATCTATGAAAATAATTTGAAGAATCCCTTTGGCATGATTGTTTATTATACCAATATGCACCTATTTGTGAAATATGAGATCTTTATCACAAACTATGTCGTGGAAATAACCATAACTTGATCATTTGGCTTGAAACTTCTATATGTTTATAGATAATAGACCTTTTTGTGAAGACTTTTTTTACAAATTTTGTCAAAAATCAAGTTTATCATTTTTCATGGCAACTAGTACAATATAAGGACCCCATGCCAAAGGATATCCTTTTTTGAGGTGTTTATCGTTTTATTTCATTTTTTCATTAAAACGATCAAAACGGTCGCGATGACTATTCATCGAAAGAGGTAAGATTTTCTAGAAATTTCAATGTTTCTGTGATATAACCAATAGTTGTGTACCTTAAAATGATTTTTCCAAAAGATTCAGAGCAAACTATCAAATAGTTGTAGCTCAAATTTGAATTATTTTCGAATAATCGGCATAAACTCATTTAACTAGACGAAATTAGGTAGAAATCAATGAAAAACCTAATACTTGGGTATTATCCATCATATGTGTACTAGTTTCCATGAATATTAAATGGGTGCCATTTTGCATCATATTTTTTGTACTTTGTTCATGAAAAAGTCATTTCCGCACATAAACAATGGAAAATGATATTTATAAAAATAATTTGAAGAATCCCTTTGGCATGATTGTTTCTTATACCAATATGCACCTATTTGTGGAATATGAGATCTTTATCACAAACTATGCCGTGGAAATGACCATAACTTGTTCATTTGGCTTGAAACTTCTAGATGTTTATAGATGATAGACCTTTTTGTGAAGATTTTTTTGGAAATTTTGTCAAAAATCAAGTTTATCATTTTTCATAGCAACTAGTACACATATAAGGACCCCATGCCAAAGGATATTGTCGTCGTGGTGAACAGACAGATGCCTACGGGTAGGCTAATTTGTGGGGCCGGATGGACGCTAGAGGATTCGGGGAGGGATAGCGTGCTAAGAAGCACACACGAAAGAACAGGTCGACGCGGGGATTTACCTGCTTCGGGGCTCTCGTGAGGAGATAAAACCCCTACTGCAGCATCTATCCTATCGGTGTATTTTTGCTGTGTATAAACGGGGTACAAACTGCTCCATGAGCTGGGCAAAGAGCGCCTCTAAGAGGACTTGGGGAAGAAAGAGCAAGGGGGGAAATGAGCCGACGGTGCCCTCTGTAGCTCTCCCCCTGGTGCTCCTTATAAAGAGGGAGCCCAGGGGACAAGGGATGGCCCACCGGGCACTATTCATGCACTATTCATGACATGACTACTGGGGTCTTGTCAACACTATTCACTGCGTCATAGGCATGGGCTTGCCCCATCTTGTCTGTCCTTAGCCCTGCATCATGGGGATGTGCATGTCGTGTCTTGTCTGTGTCCTTGGTTTTATCCTGTAGCGTTTAGCTAGGCATCTTCTCTGCCCAACCCGGCACAGATATGCCGGATATGTCTGCGACTCCTCAACTCGCTAACCCGGCATGGACATGCCGGATTCTCCTTCTCAACCCGGCAAAGATATGCCGGATTCCCCGTCACGGACCGCTTTCCCTGCACACAAGTAGCAAACAGAGCATACCGACATAGACATGTCGGGTATAACATGTCGGTCAGTGATACGTCTCCAACGTATCTATAATTTCTTATGTTCCATGCTATATTATACCAAGTTATTACATGTTTTATATACGTTTTATATAGTTTTATGCATTTTCTGGGACTAACCTATTAACAAGATGCCACAGTGCCAGTTCCCTGTTTTCTGCTGTTTTTGGTTTCAGAAAAGTACTTAAGGAAATATTCTCGGAATCGGACGATTTCTTTTCTGAAGTCCATATTTATTTGGGAACGTTCCAGAAGACCGAAGACGAGATGAAGTGGGAGGCCGAGGCGCCGCCACCACGTCCTCGCGCGGCAGGAAGTGGGGCCGTGCGAGGGACAGGTGTGGGCCCCTCGGGGCGCCACCGACCTCGCCCTTTCGCCTACATATACCCCCCAGACTTAAAACCCTAGCACGGTGTTCGATATTTCCTCCACGGGTCCAGAGCGCCGCCGCCATCGAAGACAAGATTCGGGGGACAGAAGTCTCTGTTCCGGCACCCTGCCGGGACAGGGAATTGCCCCCGGAGCCATCTCCATCGACTCCACCACCATCTCCATCGCCGTTGCTGACTCCTACGATGAGGAGTGAGTAGTTCTCCCCCGGGGCTGCGGGATCTACGGTAGCTATGTGGTCTATCTCTCTCTCCCATGATGTGATCTTTTATGTGATCATGAGCTTTGTAATCTAGTTGAATATGTGATGCTACTCTTTATCTATTATGCACTCTAGAGGTTACTTTAATATGAACTCCGGGGTTATTCACGGTTGTAACGGTGACAGTGTGTGCACCGTGTGTGATTCCTTTATGACGTTGTGGTGTTAGTTTACTCTGACTTTGGGGTGTGCTCTTGTAGCCCTACACAATGAATGGTGTTTGTTATCCAACATGAGAGTAGTGTTTATTTATTTAACTTTGATGTCATTGTTGAGAATGTCCACTGGTGAAAGTAGGATCCCTAGGCCTTGTTTCTAAGCATTGAAACACCGTTTCCAACAAGTTCTGCTACATGTTTGCTTGCTGCCATTTTTATTACAGATTGCAATTACTACTTATAATCATCCATATTACTTGTATTTCACTATCTCTTCGCATAACTAGTGCACCTATACATCTGACAAGTGTATTGGGTGTGTTGGGGACACAAGAGACTTTTTGTATCTTAACTGCAGGGTTGCTTGAGAGGGTTATCTTTGACCTCTACCTCCCTCAGTTCGTTATACCTTGGGTGATTCACTTAAGGGAAACTTGCTGATGTTCTACAAACCTCTGCTCTTGTAGGCCCAACACTGTCTACGAGAATAGAAGCGTGCGTAGACATCAGTCAGGCGTAAGTCGGTTAGAGTATGTCGGGCTGCACCCAGAACATAACTCGGTCACCTCAAGCCCGGATATATGCCGGTCACCAAGTATGTCGGTCCATCTTGGACGTAGCTTTTACCCTGTCAGGACCCTACCCGGTGGTAGCCCCTCGACATATATCCTTTTTTGAGATGTTTATCATTTTTCCGTTAAAACGATCAAAACGGTCGTGATGACTATTCATCGAAAGAGGTAAGATTTTCTAGAATTATCAATGTTTCTGTGATATAACCAATAGTTGTGTAACTTAAAATAATTTTTCCAAAAGATTCAGACCAAACTATCAAATAGTTGTAGTTGAAATTTGAATTACTTTCGAATAATCGGCATAAACTCATTTAACTAGGCGAAATTAGGTAGAAATCAATTAAAAACCTAATACTTGGGTATTATCCATCATATGTGTACTAGTTTCCATGTAAATTAAATGGGTGCCATTTTGTATCATATTTTTTGTACTTTGTTCCAAAAAAAGTCATTTTTTCGTACTTAAAAAATGAAAAATGATATTTATGAAAATAATTTGAAGAATCCCTTTGGCATGATTGTTTTTTATACCAATATGCACCTATTTGTGGAATATGAGATCTTTATCACAACTATGCCATGAAAATGACCATAACTTGATCATTTGGCTTGAAACTTCTAGATGTTTATAGATGATAGACCTTTTTGTGAAGTTTTTTTGAAACTTTTGTCAAAAATCAAGTTTATCATTTTTCATAGCAACTAGTACACATATAAGGACCACATTACAAAGGATATCCTTTTTTGAGGTGTTCATCGTTTTATTTCATTTTTTCGTTAAAACGATCAAAACGGTCGCGATGACTATTCATCGAAAGAGGTAAGATTTTCTAGAATTATCAATGTTTCTGTGATATAACAAATATTTGTGTGCCTTAAAATGATTTTTCGAAAAGATTCGGACCAAACTATCAAATAGTTATAGTTCAAATTTGAATTACTTTCGAATAATCGGCATAAACGCATTTAACTAGGCGAAATTAGGTAGACATCAATGAAAAACCTAATACTTGGGTATTATCCATCATATGTGTACTAGTTTCCATGAAAATTAATTGGGTGCCTGATGCACACGGTGGTGTTGTTGGGAAACCCCAAGAGTAAGGTATGATGAGTGCAGCAGCAAGTCTTCCCTCAGTTATGAAACCAAGGTTATCGAACCAGTAGGAGATGAAGAACACGTCTGAAGGTCTCCCTAGCAATGGCGCCAGAAATAAGCTTGTTGGCGTGGAAAGTGAGGTGGAACCTGCACAACACAGTCAAACTATTTTGCCCCAACGAAACAGTGAGGTTGTCAATCTCACTGGCTTGCTGTAACAAAAGATTAAACGTATGTGTGATGGATGATGTTTGCAGAGAATGAAAGTAACAGTTTGCAGTTGGTTGTATTATCAGTTTAAAGAAAAGTACCGGGGTCCACAGTTCACTAGTGGTGTCTCTCCATAAATAATAATAATAATAGCATACATGTGGGTAAACAAATTACAGCTGGGCAATTGACAGAATAAAGAGTTGCATAATGATGCATATACTAATGTCATGATGTCTAGTGTGAGATTCATTTGGGCATTACAACAATATACATAGACCGTTCCAACCGCATCTATGACTAATAATCTACCTTCCGGTTAGCGTCCGCACCCCTTTTAGTATTAAGTTGCAAGTAACAGATTATTGCATTAGGCAAAGTGTGTAATGTAAGTAATAACATTATATTTAGACAAAGTACTACTGTTTTATCCCTAGTAGCAACAGTAAATCTACAATATTAGAGGTTGCTGTCACTCCCCCAGATTAAATAGAGACATGAACCCACTATCGAACATAAATACCCCCTCTTGGAGTCACAAGCATCTACTTGGCCAGAGCATCTACTAGCAACGGAGAGCATGCAAGATCATAAACAACACACAACACGATATATTACGAAGCAAATGACATAGTATTCAATATCCATCGGATCCCAGCAAACACAACATGTAGCATTACATAAAGATGATCTTGATCATGATAGGCAGCTCACAAGATCTAAACATGAAGGCACAATAGGAGAAGACAACCATCTAGCTACTGCTATGGACCCGTAGTCCAAGGATGAACTACGTACTCACGCATCAGTCCGGAAGCGGGCATGGTGATGTAGAGCCCTCCGGTGATGATTCCCCTCTCCGGCAGGGTGCCGGGAAGAGCTTCTGAACCCTCCCGAACTAGGGTTGACGACGGCGGCGGCTCCGTAATGTTTCGTGGAAAAGTGTTCGGGTATTAGGTCTTGTATTGTCGGGGGGGTATTTGCAGGCGAAAGGGCGAAGGCGGTGGAGGCTCGAGGCCACGTCATCAGGTGCTGGCGCGGCAGGGGGGGAGCCGCGACCCCACCTCTTGACGGCGCCTCGGTGCCCTCCTTCATTTCCTCTTCGGACTTCTGGAACGTGTCGGGAAAAATAGGAACTTTGGCAAAAAAATCGTCTAATTCCGAGAATATTTCCTTAATTGGTTTTCTGAAACCAAAAACAGCAGAAAACAGGGAACTGGCACTGTGGGATCTTGTTAATAGGTTAGTCCCAGAAAATGCATAAAACAATACAAAGTGTATATAAAACATGTAGCAATTGGTATAATATAATCATGGACCATAAGAAATTATAGATACGTTTGAGACGTATCAAGCATCCCCAAGCTTAGTTCTACTCGTCCTCGAGTAGGTAAAACGATAACAAGAATAATTTCTGAAGTGACATGCTTTCACACAATCTTGATCATATAATAATGTAATGCATGTAAACTGAGATCAAATGAATAAAAGATGTAGTTTATATTGATATCAAATGAGTAATGAACACACAAGTAGGAAGAACAAAGCAAAACTTTCAATGAATTAGTACTAGAGAACAATCAACCGTGCAAATTAGATATTAAAGATGATTTAAGCTTCAAGAACAACAATATAATCATCTAATGAATCAAACACTCATGACAACTTTGAGAAAGGATCAAGTCAAGCAATAACAATATGCACGTAGAAGATCATCTCTCTATTTGTTCACACAAAAACAAGCAAGTGTTCAGCGTTGGTTCCTGGCAGCAGTATGTTGTGGCTAAAAGAATAATAATAGGGGTTTGGAAGGCCAACGGAAGAAAGTCTCACAAAGCTGAAAGTGATCCTTAGACAAGAGGAAGTCTTATAATCGAAGCTATGCAAGGAGTAGTGATTGCCACACAACGGATGCACATAGAGCTATAAGTGTTTGAAAGCTCTCCAATGGAACTAGTGGGGGTGCATCTAACTTGCTTGCTCATGAAGACCTAGAGCACTTTTGAGGAGGCTCATCATTGAAATATACAAGCCAAGTTCTATAATTTAAAGTTCCCCACATAGTTATACAAGTTGATCATGAAAACTCTCACATATGGAGTAAAGGTGCTAAACATGAGCACAAATGATGACGATGAATATTACAGGTGCTATAACATGAGCACAATTGTGGATAAAGAGTATTAATGTTGCCCCCTTTTATTTTTCTTTCCTTTTTTTCTTTTTTCTATTTTTCCATTTTTTTGTATTTTTCTGTTTCTCTTTTCGATGGCCTCCATGGCTCTTTTCACTTTTAGGGGCAAACATTCTAATATGACAACACACTTTTGATACAAGGATCTCATAATGGACAAAACATGGTGTATGAAACGGTGCCTCTGCCAGTGTAGCAGGATATGCAATGATCTAGCGTAACATGGGTAAAACCACACATCAGCTATATAGAATCATGCAAAGCAATATATAAATGATAAATGACAACAAGTCATTTAATGTAATATGAAAGTTGCATGGCAATATATCTCGGAACAGCTATGGAAATGCTGTAGTAGGTAGGTATGGTGCATGTTTTGAGGAAGATATTTGGCTTATGTGTAGGAGAACATGATGAAGATCTCTCACGAGTTTTGGATGTACCCGCGAAGTATGCACCAACTCTCAATGTGAGAAAGGGCAATGCAAAGTACCGAAAAGGCTAGCAAATATGGTGGTGGAATTGGCATGAAAACCGCAGCTTTAGAACTCACAAGCAAAAACATTTCAACTAGAAATATGATCTTACAAGGCATAATGAAAATCACTCCATGAGGGACTGTGGCAAATGAACAAGTCACAATTGGGACCCCGACCGTAGCGCATAACACAAAGTCATTACGGTTGTTTTTAACATTAGAAGTCATATATCATTATGCTATCAACTGGATATTTAAGTGTGGCACAGCTTCAAGTTTTTTAGACCAACCATTAATCATTCCACTTTACTAAACCATCATGTTTTACCATTAAGCATATTAATATCTCAAAACAACATCAATGATTCAAGTGACACAATTTAATGATCTACAAGATTATGTATTATTTAGTTATACCATCTACCACATTTTAACATTTTCTGTTATTAACCAAACACCAATCAACTTATTTAAAACATAAACTCTCCAAGTATTTAACAATGAAGTAAGAGAGTATAACATAAGAAAACTAACAGCTCTGAACAAGATATGCATGAAAAACAAGAGCTGAAAGTATTACAGTAGGTATAGAAGAATACTCAACAAGTATAAGTGAAGAATAGGAGTATTCAAATGAAAAAGCGGAGCGTGTCTCTCTCCCACACAAGAATGCTAGTATCCATTTTATTCAGAGAACAAGAATAACAAAAGTAAAAATAAAAACAAACAGACGCTCCAAGTAAAGCACATAAGATGTGACGGAATTAAAATATAGTTTCACTAGAGATAACCTGATAAGTTGTTGATGAAGAAGGGGATGCCTAGGGCATCCCCAAGCTTTGACGCTTGAGTCTTCTTGAAATATGCTTGGGTGACCCACGGGGGCATCCCCAAGCTTAGGCTCTTTCATCTTCTTGATCATATCATATCATCCTCTCTCTTGATCCTTGAAAACTTCGTCCACACCAAACTCAAATTTAACTTCATTAGAGGGTTAGTGCATAATCAAAAATTCTCATATTCTGCATGGAGACAATCATTATCATGATACTGGACATTAGCTACAGCCACTGGAATTTTATGGAACAAAAAGATCTATTCAAAAACAGCAAAAGAACCAATGCAAAATAAATGACAGAATCTGTCAAAAATAGAACAGTCCGTAAAGACGAATTTTTTCGAGTCACTTAACTTGCTCAAATAAGAAAACTCAAAACTAATGAAAGTTGCATACATATCTGCGGACCACGCACACAAAATCCCAGGTCATTTTGATTTTTCTGTGAATTCTAACGAATTAAACGGTGGATAGCAGAAAACTGTTCCTACGCAGAGATCCAATTCTAGCATCAACTTTCTACTAGAGACTTAACTTGGCACAACTATGCAATAAAGTAAAGATACAAAGGAATTGCTACAGAGGTAGGCATGTTACTTGAGTCAAGAAAATAAAATAACAGGAATAAAAAGTGGGTTGTCTCCCATAAGCGCTTTTCTTTAACGCCTTTGAGCTAGGCACAAAAAGCAAAACTCGAGTATTTGCAAGAGAAGAAGCATTAACATTATAGTTTGTACGAATAATAGAATCAAAAGGTAGCTTCATCTTCTTCCTAGGGAAGTGTTCCATACCTTTCTTAAGTGGGAATTGGTACTTTATATTTCCTTCTTTCATATCAATAATAGCACCAACCGTGCGGAGGAAAGGTCTTCCCAAAACAATAGGACAAGAGGGGTTGCACTCAATATCCAAGACAATAAAATAAACGGGGACAAGGTTATTATTTACCATGACATGAACATCATTAACTCTCCCCAAAGGTTTCTTCAAAGCATTAGTAGCAAGAAAAACATCCAAATAGCAATGTTCCAAAGGTGGCAAGTCAAACATATCATAAAGTTTCTTAGGCATAACATAAATACTTGCACCAAGATCACACAAAGCATTGCAATCAAATTCGTTCACTTTTATCTTAATGATGGGCTCCCAACCATCTTCTAACTTCTTAGGGATAGAAGTTTCAAGTTTTAATTTCTCTTCCCTAGCTTTAATGAGAGTATTGGTAATATGTGTAGTAAAAGCCATATTTAAAGTACTAGCATTAGGACTTGTGGCTAGCTTTTGCAAGAACTTAATAACTTCAGAGATATTACAATTATCAAAATCAAAATCATTATCATCAAAGCAAACCGAACCATTATCTCCTATGTTCTTAAAATTTTCAGCACTTTTATCAAGAGCAGTTTCACTAGTTTTAGGCACTTTTTTTTTTTGAAGAAGTAGAGGAAACATTGCCAACACCATGTTATCATTAATAGTAGGAGGCTTACTAGCATGCGAAGTAACATTATTTTCTGTAGTAGTAATGGTGCAAACTCAAACAATATTATCATCTTTAGCTAATTCTTACTCTATTTCCCATCTAGCACGCAATTGAGCCATCATCCTAACATTTTCATCAATTCGAACTTGGACAGCATTAATTTTAGCAAGGGTCTTACTCTCATTAGTATCATTAGGCATGATTTTAGATTTTAAAAGATCAACATCAATAACAAGACTATCAACTTTAGAGCCAAGAATATCAATTTTCCCAAGCTTTTCCTCAACAGTTTTATTAAAGTAAGTTTGTGTCGTGATAAAATCTTTTAACATGGTTTCAAGTTCAGAGGAGGTATTCCTATTATTGCTATAAGAATTACCATAAGAATTACCATTATTAGGAGGATAAGGCTTATAGTTGTTATTATCATAATTGTTCCTATAGGCATTGTTGTTGAAATTATTATTTTTAATGAAGTTCACATCAACATGCTCTTCTTGTGCAACTAAAGAAGCTAAGGGAACATTATTGGGATCCATATGAGATTTACCATTCACAAGCATAGACACGATCATATCAATCTTATCACTCAAAGAGGAGGTTTCTTCAACAGTACCTTCTTACCTTGAGGAGTCCTTTCAGTATGCCACTCAGAATAATTAACCATCATATTGTCCAGAAGTTTTGTTGCAGCCCCCAAAGTGATGGACATAAAAGTACCTCCAGCAGCCGAATCCAATAAATTCCTTGAAGAAAAATTTAGTCCTGCATAGAAGGTTTGGATGATCATCCAAGCAGTCAGTCCATGGGTTGGGCAATTTTTAACCAGAGATTTCATTCTTTCCCAAGCTTGAGCAACATGTTCATTATCAAATTGCTTAAAGTTCATAATGCTACTCCTTAGGGAAATGATCTTAGCAGGAGGATAGTATTTTCCAATAAAAGCATCTTTGCATTTAATCCAAGAATCAATACTATTCCTAGGCAATGAAAGTAACCATTCTTTATCTCTTCCTCTCAAGGAGAAAGGAAATAATTTCAGTTTTATAATGTCACCATCTATATCCTTATATTTTTGCATTTCACAAAGTTCAATAAAATTATTTAGATGGGCAGCAGCATCATTAGAACTAACACCAGAAAATTGCTCTTTCATGACAAGATTTAACAAAGCAGGTTTAATTTCAAATAATTCTGCTTTGGAAGCAGGTGGAGCAATAGGTGTGCATATAAAATCATTATTGTTGGTGCTAGTAAAGTCACACAACTTAGTATTATCAGCAGTAGTCATTTTAGCAAAATTTAAAAACAAACCGAAATATAAATATTAATGCAAGTAGCTAATTTTTTTGTGTTTTTGATAATAAGAAGCAAACAAGATAATAGCAAAGTAAATAAATAAAATGCAAGTAACTATTTTTTTTTTGTGTTTTTGATATTTAATAGCAAACTAAACAGGAAATAAAATTTAAATAAGCAAGACAAAAACAAAGTAAAGAGATTGGGAAGTGAGAGACTCCCCTTGCAGATGTGCTTCAGCTCCCCGGCAACGGCGCCAGAAAACTCCTTGATGCACACGGTGGTGTTGTTGGGAAACCCCAAGAGGAAGGTATGATGAGTGCAGCAGCAAGTCTTCCCTCAGTTATGAAACCAAGGTTATCGAACCAGTAGGAGATGAAGAACACGTCTGAAGGTCTCCCTAGCAATGGCGCCAGAAAACAGCTTGTTCGCATGGAAAGGGATGTGGAACCTGCACAACACAATCAAACTACTTTGCCCCAACAAAATAGTGAGGTTGTCAATCTCACTGGCTTGCTGTAACAAAGGATTAAACGTATGTGTGGAGGATGATGTTTGCAGAGAATGAAAGTAACAGTTTGAAGTTGGTTGTATTATCAGTTTAAAAAAAAGGACCGGGGTCCACAGTTCACTAGTGGCATCTCTCCATAAATAATAATAATAGCATACATGTGGGTAAACAAATTACAGCTGGGCAATTGACAGAATAAAGAGCTGCATAATGATGCATATACTAATGTCATGATGTCTAGTGTGAGATTCATTTGGGCATTACAACAATATACATAGACCGTTCCAACCGCATCAATGACTAATAATCCACCTTCCGGTTAGCGTCCGCACCCCTTTCAGCATTAAGTTGCAAGCAACAGATTATTGCATTAGGCAAAGTGTGTAATGTAAGTAATAACATTATCCTTAGACAAAGTACTACTGTTTTATCCCTAGTAGCAATAATACATCTACAATCTTAGAGGTTGCTGTCACTCCCCCAGATTAAATAGAGACATGAACCCACTATCGAGCATAAATACCCCATCTTGGAGTCACAAGCATCTACTAGCAACGGAGAGTATGCAAGATCATAAACAACACACAACATTACATATTATGAAGCAAATGACATAGTATTCAATATCCATCGGATCCCAGCAAACACAACATGTAGCATTACATAAAGATGATCTTGATCATGATAGGCAGCTCACAAGATCTAAACATGATGGCACAATAGGAGAAGACAACCATCTAGCTACTGCTATGGACCCGTAGTCCAAGGATGAACTACTCACGCGTCAGTCCGGAGGCGGGCATGGTGATGTAGAGCCCTCCAGTGATGATTCCCCTCTCCGGTAGGGTGCCGGGAAGAGCTTCTGAACCCTCCCGAACTAGGGTTGACGACGGCGGCGGCTCCGTAATGTTTCGTGGAAAAGTGTTCGGGTATTAGGTCTTGTATTGTCGGGGGGTATTTGTAGGCGAAAGGGCGAAGGCGGTGGAGGCCCGAGGCCACGTCATCAGGTGCTGGCGCGGCAGGGGGGGAGCCGCTCCCCCACCTCATGACGGCGCCTCGGTGCCCTCCTTCGTTTCCTCTTCGGACTTCTGGAACGTGTCGGGAAAAATAGGAACTTTGGCATAAAAATCGTCCAATTCCGAGAATATTTCCTTAAGTGGTTTTCTGAAACCAAAAACAGCAGAAAACAGGGAACTGGCACTGTGGCATCTTGTTAATAGGTTAGTCCCAGAAAATGCATCAAACAACACAAAGTGTATATAGAACATGTAGCAATTGGTATAATATAAGCATGGAACATAAGAAATTATAGATACGTTTGAGACGTATCAGTGCCATTTTACATCATATTTTTTGTACTTTTTTCACAAAAAAAGTCATTTTTCGCACTTAAAAAATGGAAAATGATATTTATGAAAATAATTTGAAGAATCCCTTTGGCATGATTGTTTCTTATACCAATATGCACCTATTTGTGCAATATGAGATCTTTATCACAAACTATGCCATGGAAATGACCATAACTTGATAATTTGTCTTGAAACTTCTAGATGTTTATAGATGATAGACCTTTTTGTGATTTTTTTTTTGAAATTTTGTCAAAAACCAAGTTTATCATTTTTCATAGCAACTAGTACACATATAAGGATCCCATGCCAAAGGATATCCTTTTTTGAGGTGTTTATCGTTTTATTTCATTTTTTCATAAAACCGATCAAAATGGTCACCATCGTTATCGATGTTTCTGTAATGCAAAAGATGATTTGGATGTCATATTTGGATTCCTCTATTTTTTTTATCAATTTAGACATTTTATTAGTTGAATTCCGATTCAAGGTTTTAAAGATACGAATTATTCCATACTAAATGAAAAAGGCAAAAATAAAGTAATATTTATTTTATCATTATTTATTTCAATATTATTATTCTATAATCATTGTTGTTTATTCAACTTAATGTTTATAATACAAGCAATGAAAAAGTATAACATGATGACCGAGTGGTTAATATGATTGATAAGATAGTAATATCAGTAAATTCTCAGTTCTCTCTTAGTATCTAATTTGAAAGGAAGCTAAATGTTAAGCGTGCTGGGGTTGGAGTAGTTTGATGATGGGTGACCGAACGAAAAGTTTGACTAGATTAAATAGTTTGACTTGAGATTAAGTGTGTAGTTAGTGATGAAGTGTGTGGGTTAGTGGGCAATTAAGTGTGTGGCTAAATGAGAAACAAAAAAGTAAAACAGAAAACACAAAAGAAAAAGGAAAAGAAAAACAGAAAACAGGAAATTAAATAGGAATGGAAAACATAAAACAGGAAAAAACATATAGTCCCAGTTCGTGTTACGAACCGGGATAAAAGGTTCTCAGCCGTGGGCTCGGCGGCCACGTGGATTGTTTTTTTGACCCGGTTCGTGTCACGACCGGGACAAAAGGGAGTACCTTTTGTCCCGAACACGTTGTCCCGGTTGTACAACCGGGACATATCGGCCTTATGGCCCGGGACAACAAGCACCTGTTCCACTATTGATTGTAAGCCGCTATGGTCCAACCGTGAGGGATCAACACACGTTTTGTAGTATATATAGGATGGTAGAGATGTGATATATCATTGCTGAATCACTAACTCGCTATGTTTTAGACCAACCATCTTGGTTAACCTATAGGTGATACTCCCCGCACACATCAAATATGGTGTATTCTGAGAAAGGAAGAAATACCATACTATGAAATAAACGGATTGAACATGATAAAGTAGTGCAAAGTAAGCTAGTAACTGCTGGTTCTTTTGGCCTCGGTATATACATTGACATTTCTTGAGTGGTGTTGCTTGCATGTAGAAGAGAAAATTGGATTTTAATACAGGTTGCGGCCCCAAAATACGAATGCGCAATTCATGAGCCCGTATAGAAAATGGTAAAACCAATCTACAAGGACTACCAAGATCTTCTATTACCATGTTGAAAGGAGCCTCCAAGCGTCCAAGTCTTGGCCATCAGAGAACCAGTTGAACCACAGATGAGAGGTCTTGAATTGTCGAAGAGAGGGGCGGCTAGATCGCCCATTCCTTGAAAGGAGTGGAGAACTTTGTGAGGGCCTCGCTCATAGATCAGAGGAGCTACACCGAGGAGATGATTGAGGAAAGTCGCTTGTTGGACGAAATCGGGAGGTTTGTTCACCTGCAGTTGCATCTAACATAATGCGTATGTAGCCGCCGTCGCCGCCCACACTGTTTCCCCTCGCCTATAAAAACAAATCCAAAATATAACCCTCCTATAGTTTGATTATTTGTATCAAACTTATATACTTGTTTATAATACATATTTGTCAATTCATGGCTAAGGCTTGTTTGTACAAAATTTAAACCGTAATTTGCGATAAATTTTCATTACTTTTTTAATACAATGTGAGTATGTGACTCCGAAAGATAATTAATCCAAATAATTAGAAATGTGAATAAGAAAAAGAAAAAACTACATGTATTTTCGGATCAGCTTGTGCCACTTGCATGAATATGGGGTATATTTGTATGTATGCTTAGTTATCTTTACATTGTTCTCAAAATTGTATGGTATAAGAATATCTTTATAAAAGTTTCTATATTATGATTAGGTGTACTCAAAAAGAAAAACCTTGAGTATAAATTGTGTTTAAAAAGATCTCGTCTACAGATCATCGGCTTGCTACATAAATTTTGGGACCTCGCGCCTTACATATATCATTGGGTTCAAGAATATATTGATGGCATGTAATTTACTTATTATTTGTACCAAAATAATATCTCTCTAGTTAAGAACTTAAGATAACATTTAGTAAAGCTTGTATGTCAGTCGCCGGAGAGATAGTAGAAACCGATTAGGACTAGACACCCATGATAAGATTAATTTATTTCTGTATAGTGCGCAATTTTTCTTTGATTTGTGGTGTGGACCTACTCGAAATTAGATGTTGGACTTTCTTTTACATATTAACCGTACTTTAGGGCATATTAAATATTGGAGGACAAAACCATGTAGACAGGCGTACCAATGATCACCAAGCTTGTAAAGACATGCATGTCAATGTCATGATAGAAACTAGAAACATACCCCTCACGTTGCGGCGGGAATCTTTTAAAAAATTTTTTACTATAAAAACAAAAAGATATAAAACTATGAACATGAATTTGTTTACAGAAATATATATAATACATCACAATTATCGAAAGATTAAATTATCTGACGTGTTTTTTATATTTGATGATAAAAATAGGTGGCATGAAAAATCGGATGATGAAAAGTAAATGACATAAATATATCGCATGCAAGAAAAGTTAGTTTTAATGAATATTAGTGGGATGACATGGACATTTGGTTGGCTAAGAAAATGGATGATGTGGATAACTTGCATTCTGAGATAGAAAATAATTAATACACATAGTGAGGTTTTACTTTATAAGATGTATACATAGATAACCCAGCTTGCATGTGCCATGACATTGATCATCGAACTTGCATTGACATGCACTGATAACCCTTGCCAACCTTAGATTCAGTTGTCAATTCTGATCCTGAAAACCCCAACCAAACAAATATAAGCCCGTCAGAGAACACCGAATCAAGGATGTGCCGATTGGCAAAATATTTCAACCGCAACAAGCACGCACAAGGACGGTCTAGAGATCTTAACAGCCTTGAAACTTGTATAGCTAACAAAGCTTGATTAAAGAATATCGTATCCCTGAAGCTAAAACCTCCATGACCAAGTGGTCTAATGATTTTATCCCAAGCTAGCCAGTGCAATTTCCTTTTTTTAGTTTGGCAGGTCCCCACCATAAGTCTCGAAAAAGTTTAGAAAGCTCGTCACATAAACATGCCAAGCACTTGAAAACCCCCATGGCACACGTAGGAAGGACCTGAAACACACACTTTGTCAAATTTCTGTACCCCACTAGACAAATATTTGTAAGTCCAATATGCAGGCCTCTTCAAAATGTTATATTTTGGAAATGACCCTCCTTCATGCAGCCTACCGGAATAAGTAAACCCAAATATTTGTCATCGAAGCTATCTGCAACAATTTGAAGAGTGACCATGGCCGTTATTTGATTTTACAAAATGCATCCATTACCAAAAATGATGGAGTATTTTGAGGTCTCAACAATTGGCTTGCCCCTTGTCATATTTTGCAAGAATCTCCTTTATCAAAGAGCTTGCTCCAACCAAGCCTGGAAAAAAGTAATTTGTCATCCACGAACATCATATGTGACACTCCTCAAGCACACCTGATTTTTTTTTAAACTTGCGTCGAGTTAAATATTTAGGTGTAATGACAAATTATTTACAAGTTCAACTATATCGTATATAATCCCAGAATAAACATATATATGTAGTATGATGACACTTATCACACATCAAGTGAAGTTGTACTATTATAAGAAGTGAGACCAGCTCAGCTCACTTGGTTAGATGAGTGCATGTAAAACCTAACCACCGAGGTTTAAGTCCTCACGTATGCAGATTTAGATTCTTATTACTAAAAAACACAAACTGTACAATTATAGATAGGGCGTCAATCCCACCCATATCATATTTATATAAGCTTGGGATGAAAAGATTATAGTAATATTTTTTAAAACATTATTCTGAATGGACCGACTTCCATGAAGTTTCCTCACATACTGAGTGCAAATATCCAACTTTGAAGCATCCAAACCAAGTTTAGTAAGCATTTGACATATTTTTTAGTTGAGCTTCTGACTATACTGTCCTTTAGCGTTCATAAAAAAATTGTGAATTAGAAAAACAACCAATTGATTATGCATACATTTTTGGCATGAATTTTTATGTATAACCTTAGGAAAAAGGATGACATCAATACAAAAGAAATTAAAAAGCACGTTCACAAATTCAAAACGTGGTGGCACCACTCACATTCCCTTGCTCTGTCCACTAATCCAGATTTGCCAAGAGTCGTGTCTTGGCACCTGACAAATCTTTGCTAAGTGTCGACAAACCTGGACACATGTCGAACACGCCCGCCCGATCCAAACATTCCGAGTGCCCGGCGCTAGGCACTCGACAGAAGAGTGACGTGTGGACCTTTACGAAGTGTTATGTGCACTTAGCAAGATACACATTCCCCTTTTTTTGTCATCCGTTAAAGTCTTTTGGCCCAACTTTGCCTGAGTGTCAACGAAAACCTTGTATTCGCCGTTTTTAGATTTTACGAGTGTATTATGCATTTTACAAGTGTCCGCGACAAGAGTTATTCTCATAGAACTACGAAATTACGTGTAAAATTCCGGCAAACTACCACTTTACGGCGAAATCACAAAAAACTACCACTATACGGTTGATTCTTTGCAATGTGCGCAAATCTTCATTTTTAGACGGATTGACAGCGATT
The DNA here is from genome assembly GCA_026929855.1 of Poa annua. Classification (NCBI taxonomy): domain Eukaryota; kingdom Viridiplantae; phylum Streptophyta; class Magnoliopsida; order Poales; family Poaceae; genus Poa; species Poa annua. The sequence goes on along the minus strand of CM049434.1, from coordinate 12,899,183 downwards.
CTGACCACGGGACCCCACCTGTCATGGATGACGTGGCAAGTGGCTGGTCGGAGCCGTTAACGCCCGTTAACAGAAGCTGGTGGGTCCCACCTGCAAGCAGTTGAGTGGAGTTAGGGTTCTGACAGCCGCGCGCGGTCGGAGTCAGACTCACTCCTCTCCCCACTCTGTCTCCGCGCGATGGCGGCTGGCTCCGGCGGCTCCGGCGTTGAATCTTCCCGCGACGGCGGCGAATCCGGCGGCGGTAGTCAGGCGAGAAGAGGAGGCGTAGGAGAGCAGAGGCCCGGTGCGGTGTATTCGCACTACGGGCGCGATTCGAGTGCACGGTCGCCGGAGTCGTCTGCGGCACGGGCACTGGCTAGGGCGGTGCTTTCCTCACTGGCGGAGACGAGCCACCAGTGGACTTCGATGTTCGGCGGCGTCTAGTAAGTTCCCTTTTTCTTGCTCCGACCAATTGCCTCGTCTGCACTTAGGGTTCTTAGATATCTGAATTTAGGGTTTCCTGTTTAACTGAATTTAGGGTTTACTGTTGAACTGAACGTACTGGTATCTGTTCCATGTGTTAAGCAGTGTTAATGCTAGCTGTTGTTACTGAATTTGCTGTTCGGTGTTCATTTAGGGTTCAATGTTCATTTAGGGTTCAGTTAACTGAATTTAGTGTTGCAGACAGTTAAGTTTAACTGAATGAAATGTTGCAGTGCTTAAAGTGACTTAACTGAATTAAGTTGCATTGCTTAACTGAATTAAGTGTAACTGAATTTAGTGTTGCACTGCTTAACTGACTTAACTGAAAGCAGTGTTGCACTGCTTAACTGAACTTCACTGCTTAACTGAATTAGGTTTTCATGGTTAATTGAATCTAGTTGTACATTTCATTTTGCAGTTTGGATGATGAGATATGGATGATCAGATTTAACTTTCCTGGTGAGGACAACCTAGAGAAAAGCTTAAGCAAATCAGACATTACTTTGAAGAACTTAATGGCACTGACTTAATGGCACTAACTGAATTTAGGAAGCGCAAGAAGCTTCAGAAGATGACCTGGTATGATGAGACAAGAGCTAACAAGCATGAGCAATTTGCCATCAAGCTGTGCTTCACAAATGTGTACCAGTTCAGAGTAGCTCTGAGGGATTGGCACATAGCCCACCTTAGGGATTTTAGGTTTCACAGAAACAGCCCTCTGGCTGTTATAGCAAAATGCAATGAGAAGAGTTGTCCCTTCAATATTACTGCATCAATAATTGCACATGAGAAAACATTTTGCATTAGGAAGTTTGAGCCTTTGCACACTTGTCCAGCACATGGAGAGAACACAAAGGTAACTGCAGATTGGTTGGCTAAACAATCTGAGCAAGCTGTGAGGATAAATCCTGATACCTGTGTTGACACCTTGATTGACAATGCTTAGCAGAAATATGGTGTTCTTGTGCCAAGGCCTATCATAGTGTGCCTTCAAACTATTACTGCAGCCATTCTCAGTGAACTTGTTAACATCATTCACACAGTCCTTGTACTTCTTCTTCATCTTATTCTTCTCAGCAGCTAGCTCCTCCATCAACTTCGTATGTTGAATCCTCTCATCAATTCTAGCACTGGATACATCATCATACATTCCCCACAACTTCCCTAGTGCATTATGAGCAGAATCTGGCCACTCTCCGTCTACCCAACACACAAATCCACAATTCTCTATCTCCTGTAAATGTTATAACACCACAACAATGTATCAATTATCCATAGCATTCAACAGTTCTAAAGGACAGTAGTACAACAGTTGAACCACAGTCAAGATAGAAACAAAGACTACATTTTGAGCATATAAATGAGCAGAGGATTAAGAAGCTTACATTTTCTGGACTCTTGTAAAATTTGCGCCCAGTGTTGCATCCTTCAAACGCCACACACCTCCTAGGCTCCAGACTGTGGACACGGCAGTACTTAGGAGCATCCTTGTCTATGCCGAACCATGTTGGATCATCCATGGTATCAGGAGCATAGGCCCGGCCAATCAACTACTAAAAGGCAAACGATTTCAAAATTTCAGCTAAAATAGAAGAGAATCGAACCAATCGAACCCTAGAACACAGAACTCGAAACCCTAACCCTAGATCGAACCAATCGAACCCTAGAACACCAGAAAACCCTAACCCTAGATCGAACTTACCCCGACATGGGTCTCGCTCGAGTTCGAGCCTTCCCAGCTGGGCATGGTGGCGGAAGAGGCCGACGGTGCCGGCGATGGCGGCGGGCGGCAGCGGGAGGCGGATGGCGGAGGCGGGCCGGCGACGCGGCGGCTCGGGAGAGAGTGGCTCGAGTTCGAGCTCGTGGGTTCGAATGAGACGGTCGGGTCGGACCGCGTTCTAACTAGGACTCCACTCAACTGCTTACAGGTGGGCCCCACCAGCTTCCGTTAACGGGCGTTAACGGCTCCGACCAGCCACTTGCCACGTCATCCATGACAGGTGGGGTCCCTTGGTCAGAATCGCTGTCAATCCGTCTAAAAATGGAGATTTGCGCACATTGCAATAATCAACCGTATAGTGGTAGTTTTTTGTGATTTCGCCGTAAAGTGATAGTTTGCCGGAATTTAGCACGTAATGTCGTAGTTCTGTGCGAATGACTCCCGCGACAATCAGCAAAGAATGCGACTCGTGTAGCGAACCAAACACATTCTCAATCCCTGCTTTAGCACGAGTCCAAGTGCATGCAAAAGCCAAACCAAACACGGCGGTCGGCCAATCAAGCATCAGTAGGTGTACAAAAGTGAAGTCTAGCACAAGCAAATGTCTCACACTAGCGAAGTGAGACTAGCTCAACTGGTTTTGTTACTTGTGGTGGAACCAGCCCATCCAGGTTCAAGTCCCAGACTTGACATGGGTGCTCGCATTTTTCTGGATTTTTCAGGATTTAACCGGCGCTATGCTTTCAGTGGTAGGTGACGTGCCCGTCAACAGCGAGTCGCCCGTGGTGACTTCGTCAACCTCAAGATTTGCCGGACCAGTCTCCCGAAGGTGCTCATAGGGTAGGCTTTGCGTGTGTGGTCTCACACTAAACCGCTGTGATCCCGACAAAGGCACACCAGTACCAAATGTTCTGTCCCCGTAGCTGCCTTTATTTGTTTTTTTTTATGTACCCTCTTTATTTGTTTATGCGACGTCCTCCTCTAGAAAGGGTGATGGAAGGATAAGTGAAGATCAAGCAAAGCTCCAGTCCTTGCATCGCATGGGCAGCTCCATGACGGTCTCAGTGTCACACACTGTGTATCGGCGTGTTTGTTGTATCATCAGTTCAACTTTTGACGCCGGCCGTGTGCCTGTCTCCGGCGAGTGCCTAGCTTGCAGTAGGGACAGCGTGGAGCCGCATAGGGAACTTGTGTCTCCGTCGTGGTGACGGTGGCGGTGCCGGAATACTGGACAGAGGGCTCCGTTTGGAACACCGAAAGCTTACGATAATTTCATACTCTACGTTTTTTTCTTTGGAAATGAAGGGTACTCTCAGCCTCTGCATCGAAAAGATGCATACGTCATTTTTTCTAATTACTTACAAAAGTCTTACAAAGATCATGCATCAAGAAAAACCGAAGCCACCACACTCGGGTGTTTGGTTAGGCTTTTAAGTTGGCTTTTGCTTTTGGCTTATAAGCCATAAAAGCACCTAAATGGGTGCTTTTGGCTTTTGGCTTAGCCAAAAGCCAAAAGCACCTATTTAGGTGCTTTTATAAAGCCAAAAGCAAAAGCCAAGAAAAAAGTATAACCAAACACCCTAAGGCCTATAGTCCTATAGTCTTGACAATGAGAAGAGATCATATCAGGCCGTATGCCCTAAACACACGAAAACCGCCATCATCTATTAACCAAGAACATTTGCCTCACCCTCTAGATGAAACGGGAGCGCTCATCCGATATAGCAGACTCTCAACGAGCATCTTTGTGACGCACACGCCGAAGAAGTCGTCTCCGCCGTTGATCCACCAAGCAATAACCTTCGACGGACTTGTCATCGACGCCACCATGACGCCAGACAGAGCCACCAACCTACGCGGGACCATCAAGTCGCGTCCATCATCGGGACCCGCTACACCTCGCCGTCGAGACGCGCCAAAGTCGATGTGGCAGATGCAATACCGCCACCACCTCCTGCCTCTTCCAATCAACTTATGCTACATAGATAATGCCCCCAACAGGGAGAGCGACGTGAAGAGCCGCCATCGTCCGATCCGGACTAACCGGATCTGAGGTTTCCCTTGGAGTCTCGCGAGTGGGTTGGCAGTATATGCAAAGACGATGCCTTCAACAAGGTAACGACATGAATGCCTCCACCGTCCGTCGTGACCGGAATCTTGGCTCGACTTTCACCGGTATCCACGCCTCCCCAACCCGCCGCCTCGATTATCTGGCTGATCTCCTCCGACGAAGGAGGAGGCCACCTACCACCATGCCGAGGGCAGAGCCCCCGACCTCCTCAGGCTGTGGCCGAAGCTCAGGACCAACCAGGAAGATGCCGGGGAAGAGTCGCGAGCCACGCCCCTAAAGGGCCCATCCGGGCTCGGTCAGGGCCATCGCCCCGCCACTAACTGTCGTCACCCTCCCGCAGATCACCTCGTTGTGGGCGCTGCCACACCGATATATACAGATTGCTTTCTTGTATACGTATTGTTCATTTGTGGATGTCATATGTAGTACAAAAATTTGCCAATACTTTGACAATCTAACTTGAATGACACGATGAAAGATCACGAGCGTGACATTGTTTTTTGTGTGTGATAGTACTATGTTTCTAAACAAAGATGGGAAGGCCAGTTTAACCAAGAGACCTTTTGTTTTCTATAATGTGTTCCTCCGATTCTTAACAATTGCACGCTACGTACCGGTGGATCATGACAGCTAATCGGAAGTCGCCAAATCAGTATCAAATGTACGATTAAAAAATTCATTACTGGTAATGCATCGCTTTTTGTCCTTGATGGTAGGCTTTACCACAGTTGGTGGTAAAGCCATTACTCATTAGTTTAGACTAGTCACAACGGGGAGTAACATAGACTAACATACACGTTTTACGAGTCATGTTACTACCTCCATAGTGGGTAGTAAAACTAGTAACAGTGGAGATTAACTTAGTAGTAACATCGTTGCCACGTAGGATAAAAAACTGATGTGGCAAGCATTTCATGAGGAAAGATAGGGTAGTGGTAACATAGCTAGTTACCGTAACATCACATATCCGAAGACATTGTGAGTCTATAAGCTAATAAATAGAGTTTTGCATGACACCACATGTTTGTTAATACCCACTATGTAGGTGATAACATAGCCTAGAATAACGTGTATGTTACTGCTCTATGTTACTGCCCATTGTGACTAGACTAACATATGTGTGGTGTCATGCAAGACCTCATTAATTAGGTTATAGACACATATTGTCTTGAAATATGTGATGTTATGGGTCACATTGGGAGTAACCAAGGTGGTAACATAGATGCCATGTAGGCAAAAAAGATGATGTGGCATGTAATTAATAAGGAGAGAGGCAAATAGAGTAACTTAGCTAGTTACCATCACATCACAGTTTTCAATATAAAATATGTGTATAGAGTAATAAATGAGATCCATATGACACTAGCTCTATGTTACTTTGCACTGTGAGGATAGTAACATGGACTCGTAACACGTGTATGTTACTAGTTGAAGTTACTTCCCATTTTGACTAGCCTAACATAGCTAGTTACTCCATTTGTCTCTATCTTCTTTAATTGCATGTCAAATTATCATTTTTGCCTATGTGGCACTTATGTTACTCCCATGTTACTACTTATTGTGACTAGTCTTACCTGCACCTTTTCCTTAGCCGTATCGTGTCGGGGGCCGGCAATGCATAGCTTGCAGTATATATAATAATAAAACGCATATATGTAATAATTCCTACTATGCAATTCCTTCATATATATTATCTTCTCCAGTCCTTAGAAAATGCCTATATGTAATAATTCCTGTCATAAGAAGAAAATACAGTACTTTCAAGAAATAGCTAAGAACCGAGATAGTGATGTGGCCATATTATATTATATATATATCCATCAACAATTCCCTCTATTATTTGGACACGATCGATCGACCATACAATCTTCTCGCCATCCCCAAATTATCTCTATCCCACTAACGTTTTTTGGATGGCAGTATCAGGAATACCCAGCTAGCTGTACACATATTTCTTATGGATCGGACACGATACATAGGTCGCTCGTATCATGCCAAACTTGCCAGCAAGTCAGAAAGCAAAGTGACAACCACAATGTGCATTATTTCTCCTGCTACGAGCAACACATTCCTAGATTACACATCATGTACCATAATGATCCGAAACTTTGCATGTACTCTAGTGCCCAGGTACGTACGGTGACAGCAAAGCACAAATATACTATTGTACAACTTACATCATATCCCCTTACCCCCTCCGTGTCTACCCAGTGTAGAAGGATGTCGAACTGCCATTCCCTCCGACCGCGGCGTGGGCGGGTGAGCCATGCAACGGCGAAGAGCGTGGTCCCTGGTGCCTTCGGTCGACTTCACCTTTGTCGCCTTGGGAGTTTTGGGTGCGCGCGGCGGCGCCGTGGCTACAAGCCTACAAGACGCGAAGAAGGGGGCGGTGTGTGGGAGAAATAAAATTGGGAAGAGAAATGTGGGTTTTTGAGATTTTGGATGTGTTAATGACAGCGCTGGCCCGTCCGTCCGAGTCTGACGTGGCGTCGCGTGAAGTTTCGTCCGCTGCGCCCAATCGACTCCAAATTAGGAGGACGTGGGTTAGGCGTGCCTGACGAATTAGGCCGCACCGACGTAAGGTTCGTCCGGCACGCCTAATAAAGTTGTTGACAGCTCCACTGGGGACGTGAGTGGAGATGCTCCTATGCTGCAATATTTCGAAAAATATTATTTCTATTGTCCAATAATTTGTTTAATAAATCTCACCATGCTCGATTCGGTATATATTTAAAGTTTTGCAAAGTAAAGTACCTAAAATGTTTTTCCAATTAATATTTTTTGTATTTTTTGTGCCAATTACAAAAAAAAACTCACGAAAAACTTGATGACACCTATTTTAATCTACTATTCGCGTAATTTTTATAGGGGGCACCTATGGAAAATTCTATTCTTGAAACATCGACCTTTTCTCTGTCCTATGTAAATAGACAAAAAAAATGTCTTAAAACACTATTTTAGCTCCAATTTTTCTGTTTTTACATAGACCATGAAAATGTCTGTTTTCTCTGAAACGCCTTTGTGATCACATTATACATTAACAGGCGGATAATTTTTACTACTTTTTGACATTTCAATATACGTTAAAAAATATTTAAAATACAGGGTGATGTGCACCTCGAGCCAAAATGGATCTTCCCCATCGCCATTACCTTTCATCGTATTAAAAAAATCAATGCTTATGCGTGAACATGGACTGTGAACAATCAGAGCAGCATATCTGAAAATCGCATCATTTGGTTGCTGGCTATCTCATGAAACCCCGTTTATGATTTAGTCCAGCAGAAATTTACATTCAGGAACTGAATCTGCACAACATGCACCCTGTCCGTCAGGGCGTTAATTTTTTGGCAACAGAACACCACCAATGCCTACCATTACGTTACTAGTTGGCTAAGGTGAGTAATTGAGATGGGGCCCTAAATAAAAAAACTTATTCACGAACAACAAACTTTGTACCCTCAATAAGTTCTGTGTTATACGAACTCTACATGAGTACTATTGTTGTTTTATTTCAAGTGAGGTGGTGCAACATAAAGAAGAGAAAGGGTGTCAATCTATCTGAGAAAAACAATGCAAACATTGTTTGCACTAAAAGAAGTCAAGTGATTAATTTCACAGAATATGGTTTACAAAAAGCCATCTATAGTGTATAAATTTTTATGTGGACAATCTAAAAGCATGAGTGGGATAGGAGAGCCCAAAAAATAAAACAAGGCATATGATGATAGCGTCGAACCTCTTTAATCAGTCGGTGATTTTTTATGAAGATTATGCTACACGCAATTAAGTCATATATCTAGTTTTTCTTTCTTGCGGGGAAATCACATATCTTGTTATATGTACCTCGGCCAATAAGCTGTAACATAAGATTAGCTATTTTCTAAATGGGATAAAAAACACACCTATGCTTGTAAATATAAAATGTTTTAGATATTTCAGTTTGGCTTATATATGGTCTGAAATGAGTGAATAGACATCTTAAAATGCGTTTGTTACATTCGATTCATAAAACTGGAACATCTTATAATTGTGCACGCATGGAGTAATTCAAATTTGATCGTTTACAAAATTTTGGGGTGTACCTTTGCGTGGAGACGAAGCAGAAAGAAAAGAGAAAATTGCATGTCACACCACCCTTTGTGAAATTTGTTGCACAAAACACAGAAACAAAATCACTTTTGCACTCAACCACAGATGTTGGTCTAATTACTTGCAGCTGACCCAAATTAACTGATTTGTGGTGTTAACGGAATACCTAACACGTACAGACCCATAAAGCCCATCTCTCAACTCGTTTTTTTTTTACTTATCTCACGTCGTCTTACCAGAACCCAAGTAAAAAAAAAACAGAACCGCGGTCGGGAAACGAAACGGTGGCGATGCATCCTGGCGGCGACGCCGGCGCCGACACCGATGACGGAGGCGGTGCACCCACAACAAGGATCGACCCCGACTCCATCTCGTTGTAAAACAGCTACGTCTCCTTCCTGCTCTCCAATGGAGATGATGCTCCGTCGATGTTGTCCGGCGACGGGGGCGACATCAATGGAGGCGGCGCACCTACGACGATTCCGAACGATTCCGAAGCCCCCGTCTCTCGCTTCAATGGGTATTTACGCTGCCATGCCCCCCTTTTTTTGTTTGATTTTACTCTGCTCTTCAGGTTCAAGGGCCGAAGAACCCTAGGCTACCTCATCGATTTTTGTGATCGGATCGACGTGCAAATGCATCATATTTGTTAATTTCGTGGTGTGAATTTGTGTCGATGTAGAGTAACCGCACCCTGCCTGAGAACTATGGGGCAGCGCCGTCCACGGATGTTCCGCTGTCTACAGGTCCCGCTGAGCCTCCACGCCAACCTACAGCTCCCGCTGCTCCAACATGCCAACCTGGAGCTCCCGAGGCGCCGACATGCCAACCTACAACTCCCTCTGCACCGACACGCCAACCCACAGCTCACGCTGCACCACTACGCCAACCTCTAGCTCCTAGTGCACCGCCACATGGTTCTTGGACTGGAAGAGGACGAGGAAGGGGGAGTGGCGATTATACGACTAGCAGGGCATATGGTTACTTCACAGCTGGGCTGGAAGCGCAATAGAGGGAGTAAGCGATGCAAAACGGTGGACAGTGAGGCGCTAAATCCTAAACTTTGTATGAAATGACATGCGCCATGTAACAATTTCAAGATATGAATGCTCACTGTTTTGTATGTGTTCCTGAAACACTCGAATTGAAGCTGGTTATGTGTCATGAGACACCTTTTGCTGTTATTATTGTCACTGAGACTGCAGATGTGTATTGTGATATAATTGTGTTGCTCAAATATTTAAATTTTAAATATTATGCTGCCCAATTTTTCTGCTATGTGCAATAATAATCCCATGAAGCGTCAAGGTTTTGTGCAACCATGCACTCTCCTCATGTCCGCACGCATGTAAACTGGGCTCCACATGTCAAGTATTTTGTTAACAACACAAATCAGCTAATTTGGGTCAGGTGCAAATAATTAGACCAACATCTGTGGTTTAGTGCAAAAATTGTTTTGTTTCTGTGTTCTGCGCAACGGGTTACACAAGGGGGTGTGACATGCAATTTTCTCGAAAGAAAAGGGTATTTGGATCTCCAGGGGACGAGTAATAAATGCGGCCTCGTGGGCGTGCAGTTAACGGATGAGATTGGTGGGGAAACCGTTGTCCTGGAAAACCGTTGTCCTTCTCATTGATGTCAGTTACCTCACAGCTTGAGTAGGAGTAGTGGTTTAAGCTTTGGTTTGTTGCACAAAAAGAAAATGATTTCGATTTCTCCACATGCAATTCTTTACCTATTTAGCATGTACGTGCAGCATACAATATTTCCAGTAGTAGAGGCTAGTTGCATCACTTGATCTGAAGTCAAATTTGGGAGAAAGAAAAATTCTATGCAATGGAGCCTTGTATACTTAATTTGTTGTGCGTGCAGCCCCAATCATGGAGTAGACAACAGATGAATGATGTAGAAACAGCTGACAAGAAGGCAAATAATTGAGAAAGCATGTGTGGCCATACAAATACGCCTCTGATTAAACATGGCAGCACAATTTTCAATTTGCCTTTGAATTTCTTGCTTCCTTATCATAGATGTACTATTTGGATACATAGTTGGCTACAGAGAAGTATAGTACTAATATGATAATCAATCAAGTGGACGAAGATTGTTTTGTAAACATGTGTATAACAAATTATTACAGGTACACAATTATCATTCAGAAAACAGCAAGTGATGGGTACCCATGGAGTAAACACTGGCTGGATTTGCTGTAGTAGCATGCAGGGTACACACTGCAGTCATTTTCTACTGTAATGCATGTGAACTTGTCCTCCCGAGGCCAAGTCCCAACTCCCAAGCAAGATTGTTTATTTTTTCAAAGCTGCTGGTATGGTATTCTCGTGGCAAAAGGCAGTAGAGTCAAGAAGAATCAAGAGATAGTAGAGGAGTACCACCCAGATGGCCAGATTCCTTCGTCAACAGTCGCAATGGAGCAATTGGCATGAGTGGCAATTGTCTCACCCTCAGGAATCATTCACCTCCCGATTTAGCTCACCGATCCAGTGACACTAAAATGGTAGTACATGGTTTTATACTTTCACCCCATGAATGAAACCTTGATTCCTGGGAGGCTTTGGTAAGATCGACCGTATTTGTACACAAGGTGAGATGCAAAGAAAACCATGGGCAACAATGGCAGCAGTTACAAAGGCAGCACCTGCTCCTCCCTCCTCCCTCCTCCCTCCTCCATGAGTTGGCTGACAGTGTTGTGTGTTGTTATCTTGTACTACTAGTAGGGCTGCCCCCATTGATTTGATCCCCCAAACCTTTTGTCTCCTTTCCACCTCCCCCTCCTCACTACTGCAGCTACCACTTCCCACTTCCCTGCCGCTTCTTGCTTGCTCCAGCTTCCTCCAGCTTGCTGCTCTCCACATCTCCCGCACTGGACTGCCTGGTTCTGCTAGCCTGAAGTGAAGCTGAGCTTCCGTGGCGCGCGCTCTGGCCAGAAGCCTCACTCGCCTTCTGAAGATATTTCAGTGAGAACTTTGCTCCTCTGCCGCGCGGGTCCGAGCTTGATTGCGGTGGAAGAGGGCGGGCGGCGCCGTGACGGAAGCTTTGCTGCCGGATCGATCCACCGCTCGCTCTGTCCCCCTCCGTCCGCTTGCTTTTTGGGCGGTTCTCGGCGCCGCTTTTCGGGAGTAAAGGAAGGCGGCGGATCTCTCGGCCACTTGCTGGGGGCGTTGCCGGATCGAGAAATCTCCCGCGGCAATCTGCGTCCGCACCGCTCCTCTTGGTCGGCATTGCGGCCTTGCTCCGTCTGAGCGGGGACTGCACGCGAGGTGTTCGCCGAAATGAGGGACTTCCCGTCCTGCTTCGGGGAGAGCGGCGTGCAGATCGCCGACGCGGCGTCGTCGTCGTCGGCAGGCGCCGGCGGCGGCACCAAGGGAGCGGCACAGAACCTAGTCACCTGCCTCTACCGGGCGCAGCTCTCCGGCCGGCCCTGCGCGATCTCGGTCACCTGGAGCCGGAGTCTCATGGGGCAGGGGCTCAGCGTCGGCGTCGACGACCTGTCCGGCTCCGGCCAGTGCCTCTGCAAGGCCGACATCAAGCCCTGGCTCTTCTCCAAGAAGAAGGGCTCCAGGAGCCTCGACGCCGACGGCGGCAAGGTCGACATCTTCTGGGACCTGTCGGCCGCCAGGTTCGGCGCGGGGCCTGAGCCGCTCGAAGGTTTCTACGTCGCCGTCGTGTTCGACCTCGAGCTGGTGCTCCTGCTCGGCGACATGAAAAAGGACGCCTACCGGAAGACCGGCGCCACCCGGCCCGTGTCCAACGCCGCCTTCGTGGCCAGGAAGGAGCACATTTACGGCAAGAAGATCTACTCCGCCAAGGCGCAGTTCTGCGACAACGGCCTGTTCCACGACCTCGTCATAGAGTGCGACACCGTCGGCCTCAAGGATCCATGCCTAGAGATACGCATCGATAAGAAGCCCGTCATGCAGGTCAAGAGGCTGGCCTGGAAGTTCAGGGGGAACCAGACGATTCTCGTCGACGGCTTGCCCGTCGAGGTCTTCTGGGATGTCCACAGCTGGCTCTTCGGGTCCACGACGAGCAATGCGGTGTTCATGTTCCAGACATGCCAAGCGCCCGAGAAGTCGATGCCGTGGTCCTACTCACAGATTTTCAGGGAGTCTCGGGTGCAAGGTCTCGGCTTCTCGCTGATCCTCTATGCGTGGAAGATCGAGTAGGCGTCTGCAGGACCATAATTCGCTTCTGCATCTGCCTCCTTCCTAGTGCTAACAAGTTGTTTCAGTGAGTGTCTGTTCTTTCCAATGCTATGCAGACTCCAATATATGTTCTTTCATTTATCTTTTTTTTTTCTTTCTTTCTGTTTGCCATCTTCTTATAAACGTTGTGTTTGAATTGTCTGGCAAGATTTTGTGATGTCCAGTGTGTTTTTGTCACTTTTTTCCCTCCCCGGCGCCTTATGTGAGATCGATTCGATTTCTCTACTTAGTTGAACCATGCCAATGCTCTAAGAAAGAGTATTCTCATGATGTAAGGTATACACTGAAAATTCAAATTACAGAGTGGCTGTTAATGATAATAATACATTATAATGATTGCTCTTTTTTCTTTTGGTTTCTACTTGTTCTGATCGCGTGTTCCCTTATGATCAGTAACAAAAGTTATCCTTAGAATAAGCTTATAAATTACCATTATAATATAACTCTGATCCTGTGCAAAAGTGGAGGTTTTGAGGAATCAATACACATGGAATGGAATGCTTGATTATCAAGTTTGTTACTTTGACGGCAGTTCTTTTTGTGCTTATCTGTAGACATTTGAATATGCCATCTTTTACAGGACACATACCATCGATTCTACTGAGAATCCTGAAGTTCAGATGCTTCAACATACTGCAGATCATCAAATTCTCCCAGCCTACAGATCAAGTTCGTTGATATCATGTCATAGATCTCCAAAACTGATTATCTTTTGACTTTCTTTGTGTGGTTTCGTGGTGTTCTCTCGCGGTGTTTTCTTATTCGTTCTGTCATCTGCATTGTGTGGCTAACCAGTAACGCAGGTGCGGCTCTAGTTTCTTTAAGTGAGGAGGTTGCATTGACATGGGCAATTATCAATGTAATTTAAGCAGCCTTTTCAAATGCTGGACCACTTCAGCTCTAATGTTTGACATATTTAAGAATCTATTATCCCGAGCCATCAACAACAAGACATTTCAATCTGTCACCCTGATTTTATTTCCTCTCTGATATGGACACTACGTTATATCTTCTTTTCCTGTTCGTGTTTTGTAATTATATTGATTGTATTGATGCTTCCCTTCCAACAGAAGATTGTGAGGTTCATCTGTCGCTCTATAAAAGATTTTTTTGAAACTGCAGTCGTTATGGGCCTCTGAAATGGGCCAGGTAATATTAAACCAAGCAAGACATGATTTATTATTCTGTAGGTGCGAAGGTTTTTTGATTGGCTTGTTTATATGGATATTATAAAATAAAAATCTGAATCGCTAAGTGGAGCTGAAGTACTTTTTTGGGCCTGCTGTCTTGCTCTCTACTCTGTTGCAGGCCAATCTAGGCAGACCTGAGTGGAGCTTGGTCTGTCCCTTATCATGAATTGAGTTTCAAAGCGGCCTTGTTTTCACCCACATTGATTTATCTGTCTGAATCAATCTTATATTCATCAATTCAGTCTTTGAAATTCAAATAGAATCTTCGTAACCAAGTCATCTAACCTGCACTGAGACTATTACATATAGACAGTTTTGCTGGTCATAATCAGCTTACTAACACTTCTTTCTAAACACAGTGTGCCGTTTGTTAGTGCATGTCCATTCATTCAGGAATTTCTTGTGGCGACGATTTATTTAGTTGCAAATATATTTGAAGCTATAAAAGCTTGCACTTATGGTGAAAGCAGACATAGTATATGGCTTGTCCCCCTGGACCTGGATATTGACATTTGAGAAGAACCTCTGAACTGACGGTAATGATCGTTATACTAATTGCTACTCTGTCGGGATTTTTTCGTTACTGATTTACAGTTCTAGTTTTTAACAACTATTCCTATTTTTCTTGGTCCTTATGGAATATTGACTTAATTTAAATTATTTCATGGTTGCAGCTCTTGTTAATACTACTTCAGACTTCAATTTTTGTGTCATCGTATCATCTTGCAAAAAGGCCAATGATGTCTTAACGTGTTAAAATAAGAGGTCTTTATGCCATCACTTGTTTGTGAACCTCATGTCATGCCTTTAACTCAATTTGCTTCTGCCATGTTAAGACATCAATTCCAAGGTTGAGTTTTGTACATCTTACTTATTTATGTGTTATGTCTTGAGTTCTTAGAGAACATGGAACAATGGCTTTAATGGTGTGTTTTCCAAATTACTTCTTTATACACTCCCTCTGATCCGTTTTTAGTGTCGTGAGAAAAGAACATAGCATGTACAACTTAAACATATAAGTTGCAACAGAATTTTAGCACCACATGGAGTAGTACATTTGATTGATTATTTTTAATCTTTTGTGTGTGCTACATTTGCCTGCATATGCTTAAGCTTATCATCAACTGCTTAATGTTTTGAGCACTATATCTTCTGGAACAATCTTGATGGAAAATGACTAAATCTGTTTATAAACCCTTCTCGAGGACGGTTTGGTATGAGGTACTCTCCTGGATCAGATTCACTGCCATGTCTGGGATGACTTTGTTGATTGGCAGACGACGGCGCTACGATCCACCCCTCAGCCTTTGGGCAAGGGCACCTCATCGGTGATCATGCTCACGCCCTGGTGGCTCTGAAAGCATCTCAACACGGCAGTCTTCGCGAAAAAGATCACGACATTTGCTTGCTAAGCTTTGTCAAATACACGTGGAATGAATGCTTGGTCAAACCAAGTAACATACAATTAAGAGGTTTATCACATTGTACTGACCAGGCCAATTTATTTCATATGGAAAGTATAGGCTTCTTTTATTTCCTATTACATGGCAACACAAGAATTCAGACCCACACTGAAAGCAACATGTCCCTTCCTATATACATCTACTATTCAAGTTGATGAATAGGTAAACCTGTCAATACTTCCTATTTTCACATTTTATTCTCCACTCTTTTAATCATTGACTTGCACCTTGCCACATTTTGAGTACCAATCTTATGTTCCCCATTGTGAAACCAAGTCTTAGACAAGGTTGTTTGGACAAAGGAGGCATGCCAACAACAGATCAACAGTAACGTATGGCTACTAGTCATAATATATTAAAAACTCAATGCTACTTTAAGTTTAACAAAAAAATCTTATTCATGAAAGAAGTGCCCTGATGTTATCTCAAGTATACTATTATCACTATGGTAGATAATAAGTCTGACAGTCCTAAAGTAGGGATTTGATACTGGTAGTCCTGGAACACCCACCATTATCAGAATCATTTTCTTGAACCAAAAGCTAAGAATACTGAACCACCTTTGCTAAACCAAAACCATTTGTCATTTTCTTGTATTCAAGTGAACCCTTGTAGTACAAGTTTAGCAGAATTAGTTCATGTGCTACTATTTTAGAAAAAAGGAAGTTCATATGCTGCATGTCTGCACCAAAATCTGTGGCCAAGTGTCCCTCTGCTATCTCAGTAGTTTTCAGATCCTTGAAACAGGAACTTGATGTGTTTAAACTTTTACGCGTAGTGTTTGTATGGTCTCTGTTGCCAGTGGAGTGTTTTTATGCGCTACCTGCATTGCAATATAGTATATGGCAGGAGTATTATTTAACAAAGTTCTGCTTCTTGCATACATGAACATGATACATGTCAGTATATGGCAAACCCCTGCGGAAAACAACTGCAAATTCATGAAAAATGGAAACCAACCATTTCTCAAATTTTGTATGGAATTTTAGAATTGGCAGTACCCGGAATTTCAGGTTTGGGGCCAGAGACATGGCCTTCTCGAATGAAGAAGAAAGGCGGTAGGAAGAGTAAGGAGGGGAAAGGGACAAGATACCAGAACAGATGGCTGAAAAGCGCCATGATTGGGTTGCAAGGAAGCACAATGTGGCAGGAAGAGGAGAAGGGTACAGTGCACTGAACTTCACCTCGTGCCAAAAAGCAAAACCCTGATGGTTACTTCCCTCCTCTCTGACCGACCTTTTTTTTTAATTTCCTCTCGTCTTGCAAATATACATACCTAGCTTGATGCCTCTGCTCACTCATTTCCACCCCCATCCCCATGAGGCCATAGCCTGAAGATCTCATCAGGGCTTCCTCATGGGGTGGCTCCGCTCCCTCTTCTCCCCTCTGAGGAAGCTCATGGCCCGTGCACATTCTGCCCGTAGATACCGTAAGATTTATTGGTTACTCTTGTTGTTGTTGCACAGATCTTACATTTTGTACTAGCATTTGTGGACAGTGGGACAATATGAGCTTTGTTTCTCTTCACCGTGCCATTGTTAGGCACTGATCAACATTGTTGTGCTTGGTGCTTCTTGGCAGGGAGGGGGATGCGGATCCTGTACAAGGATGTCAAGTCCTGTCAGGATGAAGATGTACACGTCCTATGGTCCATGCTGGTCGACTCGCACCGCCACCGGCCATGGTGAAGCTGAAGCTCTAGGGCTCTTGCAATGTTGGTGGTGTGTGGTTTTCGACGTCAAATTGGCCATAATCTTTCGTGTAGAACCGCATAGTTCCAATAGCAATGGCGTGAAGAAAATAGCCAAGACAAAAGAGCGGCAGAAGGGTAGATGCTTTCCTTGTGTGTGGGTGACACTCTTATGTGTGAATCGTGTGAGTTTGTGAGAGTGAGGTTGAAACGTCACCTTTGTTTGATGTGAGTGAGGTTGAGCTGATGTATCTGTATATAGAAGCTCTTGGTGCCTTACCTAATGGTATTTGTGTCTGCTAGTTTGTGTTTTTCTGCCCCTTATTTTTTTCTCATTTATTAATCGGTTGGATGATGTGTTCATATTTGTATTATGTGCCTGCAATTTGGATTCTCTCAACGTGTGTTATCAGTTTCTGTGAGAAATAAAAAATCCAGGACAAAACAAGTCGTATAAGACTCACTTCTTTTCGCCTACTGGGACGGCTTATTTGAACGAAATTTCTCCCCAAATAACTTACAAAAGGCCAAATCCTGAATTCGTTCCGGCTTATAATCTTGTTTTGCATAAACAAATTCAGGGTCCAAACTTCTAGGAGAAGTTGGTGGCGAGAAGTTTCTTTCAGAAGCCGCTCCAGAAGCCGTAGAAAAGTGGGCCTTAGAATCGTACAATATATACTATATATGAATTTAAAAATTGTTAAATAATATGTTGGTCCTTACCTATCATCAAAGTTAATAGACGAGCGCGGGCTGGTGGCGCTGCGATGTGGCGTGATCGCGCCGGCAGAGCAGTGAGGCGGGCACTGGCCGGCGAAGCGCAGGGCTCCATCTGGGGCATGAGCGGGCTGAGGTGCTGCCGTCGGGGCATGTTGCGGCGCTCAGGCAGAGGTAGGCGCGACGCTGGTGCTGGGCGGTGTTAAGTGGTGGTCGACGATGGAGGCATCAAGCACAACAAGCCCGGCTTCAATGGCCGCATCTTCTCGGTGCTTAAGATCTATAACCTTTTTCTGTAGTGGAGGAGCTCCGGGTGAAAGCCCTGCACCGACCACGGTCAGTGCCGGCGACAATGGCGCATCAGGTGTCATCTTCCTCCTTGGAGGTGTCGTCGTGGACTCCTTTTCCTCTCCGAAAATTGGTCTGGTCTCGGGGTGAAAACCTTGGCTCCGATCGGAGCGGACGACGCTTTCCCCTAGGAGCGTTGTTTTGGAGAACCAGCTGGTGTTTTTTGTGCGGTGTTTCTTTTGTGCCATGTTTGGTGAACGTCAGGGCAGCGGCTCCAGATGGTTGTTGTGCGCCAAGGCGGCGACCTCAGGAGGCGATGCAGGGAAAACTCTAGGGGGTGGTGTTGTTGCCTTGCTTGACATGGGTGACAATCTCGAGCTGTGAGTGCAGCGAGGTTGTCGTCTCGGTCGATGCATCCCAGTGGGGGTGGTCTGGTAGTATGTCGAGGCGGCGGCCTCGGATATGGTGTGGCGGTCGCGGTCTGCGGGTAGTTGTTCTGTGCGGTTTGGGCTGCGGACAACTAGGTCGTGCGGCGTTGCGGCTTGAGTGCGAGTGGTGGCATGTCGGGGCGGCGGCCCCGGAAGGTGGTTCAGGTGGATTGCGCAGGGCATGATGGAGAGGTCGATGTCGGGGCGGCGGCTCCGAGAGTTCTACAATATCGAGGGTGCTCCACCTTGTGTCGTGTGGGCGACAAGGTTGCTCACGGTATTGGTCGTCGTCGGGCTTCCCGGTGGATTGGTTGCTTTCATCTGCATTGGAGAGTCCCGTATCTGCTCTTCCCATAGCAGCTACGATTTCTTCCCTCCGGGCTCCAGCAATGGTGATGGGCTGGCCGGCTCCCTGTGGAGTAGTGTTTGGAGCTTGGCTCTTGAGTTTCCCGAGGTTGTGTGGTTGTGTGGGCCTCACCCCAGTGGTGTTGGGTTGTATGGTTTTTGCCCGGTTTCTTACACTAATAAACCGGGCACCTTCTTCTTAATAAATCGATAAGGCAAAGTTTTTGCCTTCGTTTAAAAAAAAAGTTAATAGACAACTAAGTCATCTACCAAAACATTCTACACAATCTGAGAACTCTATTATCATTAAAAAAATTAAAATCTTTCCATTTCAAAAGCCTAAATAGCACAACATTTTGACCCTCTATGGTAATTTTTCTCTTCTATTAGAGTTAAAAGAAAAATATTGTATTTTATTTTTTAAAAGTTTTCAAATAAGACCATAATTTGCATCACAAACTCTTTCCAATCCTACTTAATAACAAAATTATAAATGATTAGAAAAAACAAAAAACACTTTGAACTAATAAGCCCTCCGCTTCAGGTTAAAATTATTTTTTGTTTTTGAGAAAAAAGGTCAGAAATAAATAATAAGCCCTCCCCTTGTCCCAGCACCCCGGCCCATTTTCCGTGCCTCCCTTACGACGGAGCCGGCCCAAGACGGAATCAACAACCTCCACCACCTCCGTCCTCCTCTCCTCTCTCCCACCGCAACACCTCGTCAAAGAGGAGACGAACGGGATCGCCGCCGCCGCCCACGATGTCGTCGATGCTGTCCGCGTTCTCGCAGTGGTTCGTGAACCCGCGCCGCAACCCGCTCGCGCGCATCCACATGCTCACCATCTCCTCACGCCTCAAGAACTACGGTAATTCTCGGATCCGTCGTCTTGCCCCTTATCGATCCTGGTTTCTGCGCGGAGGCGGCTGATCTGAATGCGATTTTCATCTTTTGGGACGATTCAAGGCCTGAGGTACGACGATCTGTACGACCCCTACTTCGATCTGGACATCAAGGAGGCGCTCGCGAGGCTGCCCAGGGAGGTGGTCGACGCCCGCATCCAGCGCCTCAAGCGCGCCATGGACCTCTCCATGAAGCACCAGTACCTCCCCGACGACCTCCAGGTCCGTCCCTTCCTGCCCTGCTGATCCGGACAGATCTTTCTCGGTTCGCGTGCTTTCGTGCGTGCGGTTTCTGCAACGTGGATGCTTGGTCCGTGTGGAGATTTGTTTACTAGACGCAGTTTCTCTATGTTAATATTACGAGATGGGCGTGGTGCATTTTGGCCGAACATGTGGTCGATATGATTCTACCTTTCTAGTATTTCGGATGCTCCATTCAATTTACCTATGCTGCATTATAAAGATGTCTTGTTTCCTAAGAAAGCAGTTAATCTGATGCATGAATTTCCAGTAGATTGGAGGAGAAAAGTTGTATCCAGAATATGGAATTCACATTTTAGTTTGAAATCTATGCTCTTGTCTCAGATTATTGCACAAACTTTTGTTGACCTGACATCAGTTTGATTGATCACTATCTTATTGTGTCATCTTTAACATTTAGTTGAATTAGTTTTGTACGATGGTTCGGTAGTTTCAAAGTTGAAATGTATTTTTTGGTACAAAGTTCTTTTTCCACCTTTTCTGGATATGTATTAGCTTAGATGACTTTTACCTTAATGGCCGGCCTAATTTTTCTTTTCTTCGTAACCTATGAAATGGTAGTGTGTGAGAAACCGCTCACTATGAACTACTCCCTCCGTTTTTAAATAAAAGATGGTTTAGCATTTGTCCATATTCACATGTGTACAAATGTATCTAGACATGTTTTAGTGTGTATGTTCACTCATTTTATTATGCATCTAGACAATATGTGGAACATCTAAAACATGTTATATTAAAAAACAGAGGGAGTAACCATTCTTTGAGCTTCAGCAACTGGCCCATTACCATTTACCATTACACTAGCTATTATCAAATATAGTCTGATAAACCTGTCTTCTGAAGCATTTACTTCCTTTGCACAGGCACTGCAAACACCATTCAAAAGCTATTTGAGTGACATGCTGGCTCTGGTAAGTGTATTTACTGGTGCTTTTTTGTTTTTGCAATTTTACATTTTCATTGCATAAACGCAACTCTTTATATACTCATGTGTAAATAAGCTATAATGTACTGTATGCAACTTCTAACTCTTCAGCGACTTATAAGTACAAGCACAGTACTTTTTTGGTCATGCATTATCATGTCATTCTGTACGCTACTGCCCTCATACTTCTCTGGATCACAGGCGTCATGCAAATTGAATAGGTTAGCTTTAGCTGGTAATCCATTTATAGTGTAAGGAGTTCGATTGACCTGGAGGTGAGTGGACCATCCAATCCTAACTCGTTTGGTTCGAGGAATGGAGTGCTTGGTCAATCCAAACCATTAAATGGTCCCATGATGGGCTAATCCATCATACTGGCTCCTCAAATTCATCTTGTAGCCAAGTATAAGAACACTACCTTTCTGGTCATGATGTACCCCACCGCCCCCATACTTCTCTGGATCACTGGTGTTATGCAAGATGTATAGGTTAGCTTCAACTGGTAACCTAGAGTTTGAGGATTCACTAACCAGAGACGTGAATGGACCAGCTGTGCTTAACTCGTTTGATTTGAGGAATAAAGTACATTAGTCCATGACCAAAACCATTGGATGGTAGGATTAAGTGATCCCTCTAATTCAGTAATTCCTCCATGAGCCATGCTATCCAATAGTTTTCTCTTCCTCTACATCTTTGATTCTGAACATTAAGATAGCTCCTTATTTCTTGGTCATTTTTGCATTTAAAGCATTGTCCTTATGATTGCTGCTACTGTTTTATCGAATGGTTACAAGATGGTACTGCCCTAAAATCTGTGAATTCATGATCCATCTATCTACTCGTGTAAGGCGCTACAGTTGTTAAAATCCTTCTAGCACCTTTTGTGACCTTGTTCGTCCATTAAGCAACTAAGTTACTTGTACATATAAGTGTTTCTCTACACCTTTAATTGTATGCTGAAGCTATTCACCTTCAGACTTGTTCCAAGTTGGCTATTGTTTGATCTCACATTTTTGTGGCAGGTGAAAAAGGAGGCAGCAGAGCGTCAAGCACTGGGAGCGCTTCCCCTCTACGAGAGAACCCTTCCTTGAAGCCTTTTTTCATTTCTTGATATACAGTCGTGTCCCAGCCTTTTCTCCTCGGCGCATCACAATGCATGAAATAAAATGCAGTTGGAGATACTGTCCCTCTTTTTGAGTTTCATGTTCATGTGGTGGTGTATTTTCCATCAACTGTAGCTGTTTCGCGTGCCCCTTTCCAAATTAATGGTGACGAAATTTCTGTCCCATGATCTATGTTGCTGATATGAATGTTTTATTCTTTTGAGGGAATTGTGGGTATAAAAGTTTTTCAACTCTTTGATCTTTGGCCCTCATCGTTTGGCAAACTGTTTGTTGTTTGCTCTTTGGTTTATGATACTCCCTCCGTCCCAAAATAAGTGTATTAACATAGAAAGTGAATGTGAATGTATATAGACATGTTTATGTCTACATACATCACTTTTTATCAAAGTTGAGACACTTATTGTGGGACGGAGAGAGTATCTGTTTTGCTAGGTGGTCTGCTGTGTTCTTACCAACTGTAACTTCTCATACAATTTCACCTGCGATTTATCTAATTATCATAAACGTGTCTGATTATGAAATATCAAGTGTCACCTGTAAGCTCGAAATTGTACATTCACAAATCACAACCGAGAATCGGTACAAGATGTGGCCGTCATAATCTGTTTCCAGTTAACAACGGAGACAGCCGACGCTACAGTAGAGCAAACGGAACGTCTCGCTGACATGTAGGCCCCACCGGTCGGCGGCAGAGTCAGCATTTGGCAGTCCACGTGGGCATTCCGAGTAGATAAAGCTTAGCTATAAATCACGACGCTTGCCCAGCCGGCGAACCCGTGATCGATCGAACAACCGAAACAGCTTTGCGCAGCAAATCCGAGCACGACGGCGGCGAGATCAGCGCGACGGGCGGCGGAAGCAAGCACGGAGCGGGGGGCGAGAATACCGCACGCGCGCGGCTCTCGTGCCGTTGCGCGCCTCGGCCTCTTCCCCATTCCCCCGGCGCGGGGAAGCTGAATTGGGGGGATTAGGGTGTTGAGGATTTGAGGAAGATGGCGGTGCGGCCGTGGTGGGTGGTGGCGGTGGCGCGGGCGTCGGCGGCGGGGTGGCAGCGCGTGGCGTGCAACCCGGAGACGCTCCCGCCCGACCGCGTCCTGGCGCTCCTCTGCTGCGGGCCGCTCCACCTCCTGCTGCGCTTCGCCGCCTTCCTCTGCGTCCCCTTCCTCCCCGCACACGGCTCCCCTCTACGCGGCCGCCGCGCCCAGCCGCAACGCCTCCTCCTGCTCTCGCCTCCTCCGGACCTGCTGCTGGCGCGGTACTCCCCTTCCTCGTCGTCCTCCTCGTCTTCCGACGAAAGTGACGAAGACGACGACATCGTGTATGCGGATTTCAACCATCCTCACGTCGATTGAGGTGCGCGGCTTCCCATTCACTGCGTTCAGTTACTTACATACCCGGTCAATAGATTAGATTGGAATAGCTTTGTGATCCTAGTGTGGAAATGGTTCGAGCAGTGCGTCACCTCTGGATTATCTGTAGCCCCCTTAGAAATGAGCATCAAAATTCAACCACAGCATGAGGGTTTTCTTTAGGTCGGCCTCTAGAATTCAATCACACACAAAAAAAAAAATCCTTCTACTGTTTCTAGAGACAACTTCTCAATTATAATCTGATGTATCCATTGGCATGTATAACTCATAAGCCGCTAAATTTAGATGATCCAAGCCGATCGTATACAGCAGCATATGCCAGAAATTATGCGATGTTGTCCTTGCTTACAAATCCATTGAATTATGGTTTTATCATGCATTTTCCATGTTATTTAAACTTGAAGGTCAGTGTAACTGAGTTACACACCTGTTTTAGTCATTTTACGTGATCAGAAGGTGCCATTGACACCGTTAAAACGAACCTACTAGTTTAGTGCCCATTCAGAAGTTGAATTATGGAGTAGGTTTCCGACAAAACCTTGTAATCTGATGTACACAGTCAGTTGATTATTCTATGGCATGTTGACTTGTCTAAGATCTTAGAAACTTAACCATCAGATTGCCCATTCTTGAGAGAACAACACATGCTATGTATTGTTCTTTCAAGATTTGCTATATTTTTCTTAGAGATATTGTTGCATGCACAGTAGTTTTTTTTTGCCTAAGCAAGGGCTATGTGCAGAAGCTCTGTCTTTCAATATAAATAGAAGAGAGTTGCCCAGTTAATTTAGAAAAAACCATGTGAAAACAGAACCTTACATATTAGCACATCTCATGCTTTTTAAGTTTTTATCTGGGGTGGGTGCGTCCTAAAGAATAACAGAGGTGTGCTAAAGTAGGCTTTAGTGTTGATTCTGCCTGTGAGCATAATGGTATAAGCCTGCCTTACTGTGAGACCAACCAGTGGCGGAGCTTGGCCCAACTCCTTGGGGGGGCAAATGGGCTAAAAGGCCAGCATTAGAGAGGTATGGGCCTGTTTTGGGGGGGGGGGGGGGGGGGGGGGGGCAAGTGGGCACTGTTTCAAACATTTTAGCCTGGATAGCTGATGGGCTGGGGGGGGGGGGGGGGGCGGCGGCCCCCCCTGTACTACACATAGCTCCGCCCCTGAGACCAACTGGTCGAAAACCGGGAGCTCGTGTGGAAGGGCTCTCGCTCGACTGATCAAAGAAATCCCAGGGACGAGCTCTCGTCGGTGGAGTCACCTTGCCGTCGAAACTTTGCATGCTGGATTGAAGAATGTTGCAAGAGTTCGGCTGTACGCCAATGAAACTGGTCTGACATTTCAGATTCGTTGCATATCCTGTATTCCTGATTTAACAGAAACTTAACGCTGGGAAAATTGAAGACCAACTTGATAATGATATTCAACATGTTAGTTGGGGTTTGACTCCTAAGTGCTTACACAGAAACTAACTTAAAGTACACCTTCCGTTCCTAAATGTGAGATGCTTCAGCATTTTTGGCCCACACGTGTCTAAACATGTTTTAGTGCAACATTCACATGAACTTTGCACTAAAATATGTCTAGATACATGTGGGACAAAAAAGGTTAAAACATCTTACATTTACTCATTTAGGAACGGAGGGAGTAGTATATTAGGAATGGTCCTTTAACAACACATAGGAACATGATGATAAGGTCAATATTTCTCAAGCAAATCTCATAATTGATTGTCTCTCACCTTCCTGGATGAATGATTATCATAAGTAGTGTCATGCGTGGTCAGTCTGGTAAAACTTTTAGATACACTATATTCATTGAGTTGTGTTGCTGGACTTCCTGAAAATATGGCCTTAGCCTTGGAGAAGAAGCATGTTTCTGGAGTAGCCTGTGGCCGAGAAGAAATGTTCTTTTGTATGGGAACATTCAAGCACTTGGACTATAAGTACCAGGTCCAAACGAAGCTTAAGATGAACCTTTCGTCACTTAAGAAAGTGTGACATTTTTATGGTTTTACATTTAACTGCAAACAAAATTTGGTTTTTGCTTTTAGGACATAAGATGGGTTTGTCTTATTGACCACTTCATATCATGTCACTGATGAATTGAGTGTTTTTTGTAATTTCTAAAAGATAGATGGTGCGATGATGACGTTATAAGGGCTTCAGTGATCATCGATCCTAGATCATTTGTCTATATATGTTATTTTTCGTGTACCGGGACGATATTTAGCTGAGCATTTTGTTCATCTTTAAAGTTAACCTTGACACCCGAGAAGCTACTTCCTTTGTAGTGAAACTAAGCTTCTGAAAAATTCCTCAGCGACCTAAAATTATACAAGCATATTGGAAAGTGAGGGTTACAAATTCGATATGTAATGAAACGCAAGGCTCTTGCGTTTTCTCCGAAAATAATCAGTATGTTGATATTCCTCTTCTGCCGACCTTTTAAAAAAATATCCTTGAACCTGTAAATGTGGCATGCATGTTTGATGCTAAAAGTTTGCCACTGCATTTCTTAGATTACAAACTTCTGGATTGGAAAATTTTGAACTTTTACATGCTCCATCCTTCTGTAACTTAATGTGTGTATGTTTCAGGTTGCTTAGGAATATGATCTGGAAGAGAGTGAGAGAGGACTTCGGTCTTCAGTTTCAAAGATTGTAACACTTGCCTGCGGTACCTCGCGCCATCACGCCTTCCATCTGTCAGTCTTCAAGACCTAACATTGTGAGGATTACCATTGTTAATAAGTTCGTGGGTTGGGAGCTAGTATATCTGAGAGATGAACATTGGTTAGCATTGTCAATGTATATTATTGCATTGTATATATAAGTGGAACTCATCACCAAGTAGTGGTGTTGAAATGTCACCTGTGTAATTGAAAGCCAAAAAATGCAATTCCAGATTTGAAATTGAAGACGTTCGCCTTTATATGTGGTAATAAACACACTGTTGCTACCTGATGAGTGGCAGCACATTCTTCTTTCTTTGTAAGTACACTGGTATTTATTTAGCTGTTAGGACATCCATCCATGAGCCGTACGAGAAAATGGATAATTTTCTTTTTCAGTTGCATTAGAAACCTTTTGCTGAGTGATGGATTACAGCCGTGCTCTGCAATGCCGAGTCCTGATTAAAGGCATGCAGCAAGCATGCGATGCTTTCCACGATCCCGTCGCCATCAGTGTTGGTAAGACAACAGGTGATGCGCCACTGAAACACTGGAACCTTTTCTTCAGTAATTGGATGCTTATTCGTGAAGATGAACGAGTTGAACATCTGAAACACAGAACTTTTATCATGCTTCCTTCAGAGAGAATCGGAGTGGTGGGTTGTAGTCAGCAGCACTAATTACGTGATGATGATTCTGCATTTCTATTTTTCTGGCCGTCATGTGCAGCCTTCCGATTTCTGCAATCCGTTAATGAACTGTCATGTTCTAATGGAATTTTCTCGTCCCAGGTCAGGGAATAAGTATGGGCTACGTGGTGGTGCAGCAAGAGGTTTGGACATGGACAGTGCATGTGATTTCTCTGCTTGTCTTCTGGTACAGACAAGATCGTTTCATCTTCTTTTTTTCTACTGCTAGCAATTTTTATGGCCACCTACTATTACATTTTACCGTCTCATCTTCCCTTTTCAGCTGTAGTGGCGTCGGATATCCCATCCTTTCTCTCTTGGCTTCAAGCCATGAGGGGGCAAGAGACTGAATATACTCCAGATTCCATAAAGGTACACATCTGTATCCATCTCTATACTAATATACAAGGCGTACCTGGTACTAGTGCTGTTCCACAATAATGCGTGTATATCTACACATGATCTGGGGAGTAGTATCCAAGAGCAAGGTAGCTAAAGGTTGCCTTTCCATCTAATCCATTCTCCTTTATCCTTTTGTGTGGCACTGGAAGCTAGACAAGTCGCTCTCTTTCATTTACCAAGCAAGATGATTACCGCGGTTAAAAATGTAATATATCATTGCTGAGATGGATTAGGGGGAACCTCGGCACATGAGTGGCTGGTCCCAGACTCCCATGGACCATGTAACCATCACACTAGCTAGTACCATGGTAGTAACATAGGTTTTTTAGCCATATGGCTGCTGCATTATTGAGCGTGTCTGCTAAGCCTCGGCCGCTTCCGGTCTGGTGGACAATTGCCATTAATCTCTGCTTTGGAACCTAGAGGAACACACTGATAAAAGGGCTTGGCTCGTAGCCTCCTAGGTAACTATTAATCGCTTCACGGGCAAGCGATCGATATAGGAGTACCTGTCGCACAGTATATAGGCTCTGTTTGTCGTTTGGGCCTTTTCCTATATTCCTTGGCATTTTCACTGAACTTTGCATCAGAGCTTGGAGCTCATGACCTTAGAACAGCTATTTAGTGAAATTTTGAGAAACAATTACTGTCAAGGTTGCCAAGTCCATTTGGGAGGGACACAGGGGAGGACGAAGTCCAGGCTTATATTATATTCAGTCCACACGGGGGCGTTGTAGTGGTGCTGGACTACTTGTACGTGATCATCCATGCTTGAGACACGCCGTGATTGAACGGACCCCTCACCCCATGAACATATGTCCAATATGTACCCAAAACATGGTCTGTGCCTGTTAGGCCGTATGATCTCCCCTGGACGCTGCCGACGGGGACGACGTGCTTATCTGAATCGCACCCTGTATCCTGCATGTATTATACAAGTAGAGTTTAGAGCATGAGACCGTAGGGTAGACCAATGCATGCTTGGCAGGTCATGTGTGTTTTCAAGAATTAATGGAATCGTCTGGTCGAGAGAACGATTAGGATTAGGATGTCGTACTATTTAGAACCTCGGAATAAATACAGCGGGATTGAGATCTGAAAGCGATTTGCATGTGTACATCTCTGTCAGGACAGGCAAGTCCAAGCTGTTTAGCACTCCCAAAGTATGGCCGCGGTTCAACTTTATTTGTCAAACTTGTAGTACTCCGTATTTAGACAAATCCACATCAAGTATTTTTAGACGGCGGGAGTATGTAGTTTATACTCAGCATAGTACGAGCGGGGCGAGCATGCTGCCCTAATTAATGTAGTGTGCTGCAGCGAGTCCGCTGTTCGATCTGATCCATCCACAGCACCGATTTTAACATGGTCGGAGAAGACTGAATCTGAAAGAATGGATACAATGTTGAGCTGCTTCAGCGCAACTGGACAAGCATGCCAGCCAGGAAGCACACCACGTGATTGATAATAACGGCTTTCAGCAGTTGTGCCCATGACTCGTTCTTCTGTTCTTGCCCGGCCGGGGTCCCGATCTATGGCATCGCCATTGCTGCTACTCTTGCTGCTGCAATCCAGGCACGTCAGCTGACGTGCGTACTGATACGTCCTGCATGGTCTCCTACTCGGACCCCGCCCTGCCGTGTGCACAGTGCTACGTACAATCGACACTACGCCTCCCTGAACCTGAAGATATACTTACTAGCAAACTCTTTCAAGTTCATGGAATAATGCAAGCTTGGCTGCTCCAAACATTTTTGTGCCACACAAGCTGCCCTCTGGCCGAGCGAGGCGGCAGTGAGCTAAGGCAATGATTCGATCGGCTCTCATATACTGTTTAGGAAGCGACCATTTGCGTAGGTAGAGCATCGCTAGCCTTTGCTAACCACTTTCTTCGTCGATAATAATCGGATCTTGAAAGAAAGCATGAAGGGAAGAAAGGCGTCTTTCGAGCGCTTGTGAGGCTGTTTGGTTGGGCTGTGGCTTTCAAATAAGCAGCTGTCGGCTGTGGGCTGTGAAAAAGCTGCTGTTCTGAAAAGCTGCTGTGAGCAGTGAAACCATTTGGCAAACTGGCTGTCGGCTGTCAGCTGTTAGTAATGAAAAGTCTAGAGTACCCTTGGATGTTGAGTAGTCTGTTTATATAATGTATTATTGATGCTGATCTAATATAATTGTTGAAAATCAATAAACTAAAAATGTTGAAAAATCAACAAATCCCTTATATCGGTAAAGTTTGTCATTTTTTTCGAAAAGGGGAGTCCCGGCCTCTGCATCGATTGATGCATGCGGCCTATAAATTTTGTCATTTGCTAGATAGGAATTTGTAGTATTGTTTCCGCGACAACTATTTCCAACCGGACGTAGTAACTATGTTGTTATACGTAGTACATATATTACAAAATTCATAATATACCAAAATACTACTCCCTCTGATTCCAAAAGAATGTTACATATTATATTGTACTAAAAATTATACGTATACCGTTCAATTCCTCCAACAGTTAAAAGGAATCAGGGTGAACATGTTTTTTTGTCAACTGTATCCGTATTTATCCGTATTTCATGAATTTTTTAGCCACAGGTAAATTAAAAACCTGTTTTTTTACAGCTCACAAAAACACACGTAGTGGAATCATCATTTCATCCTCCTGTACACACATCATTTACAAGGATTCTCTTGATAACCAATCCAAGCACACTAGCAGATCTGTTTGTACAGCTCACAAGCATTCGTTTGAAAGAAAAGAAAAACGGGATGGATCAGATCCAGCATGGAGGAGTGGGTCAGCAGAGAATCTTGGGGAAGTGCTCGAGATGGAGGAGTTGTGGAGCAGCCTCGCTTGGTCATGGGATAGAGCAGTAGCGCCGGTCACGGGCCGGAATACAGATCCGCCGGTCACGGGTCGGAGGAGTACAACACCGCCGGTCATCGGAGAGATCTTGTCTCCTCCTTGTTCGTCATGATGCGGCAGGAGCTTGGGAGGCCGTGGGCTGGAGGTGCGGTGGGAGTTGAACGGGGAGGAGATTGATGGGGCCGGCCGGTTTTTGTCACCGGCGCCGGACGAGAAGGACCGTGGCTGGTGGTGGGGTTTCCGGAGGAGGCGGCGCTCGATCTGTTCATAGGTTGAGCGAGGAAGGGGGGAAATGAGGCCGGGGAGGGGAAACGGATGGCTTTCCTTTGGGGGCACGGGCATTATATGGAATGGCATGTGGACTGTAATTTTAGCGAAGTACTAAGGGCATGCGGGGCGTGGGATTTGTCAAAAGCCGAGAAAGCAAGTTGAAAGCACCTCTGGACGTGCTTTCCCTCCTACGTACAAATAAGCGCGTTCCGCTGTTCAAACGCAGGATTCATTTTTGTTGTTTGGTTCAGCTTGTGCTTATAAGCCTGGAAAGCCAATCTAAAAGCTCAACCAAACAGGCTCTGTGTGCATGAGAAAAGCCAGGAGCAAAGGCAAAACCGATGCCTTTCTAGCTCCTCATCAGGACGGATTGATTCCCTCTGCTGGCCAATTTGCAAATGCTTTTTGTTTTTTAAACTAAGCTTTCAGCTCGTACGTACGTACTACTCCAAGCACATGCCGGTACGTGGGCAGCGCTAGCTAGTGTGGCACCATATCAAACTAATTCTCTGGTCATTCAAATGAGTTTTTTTTTAGGGAAGTTAGTCAAATGAGTTTGTTAGCAGCTCGAATCTTACTTATCGGACGGAAGTAACTATATGCCTGGATCTAAGCACAAAACTGATTCAGTGGAGTGGGATAAATATTTTCACTGCTTGCAGTGCTGCACCATTCGTTCAGGCCCTGAATCCCTGATTGCACCGTCCATGTGGGCCTGACTGAGAGATCCAAGCATGCAGGGTGAGGGTAGTGCCGTAGTGGGGTTACTGCCATGTGGGGCCTCCTCTTCATCAGAGCGAGGACCGCACGGACTACTGCCAAATTAACCTTGTAGCCTTCGTCTGTTTAGCACGATTTTTCACCCGGTTACCGAAGGCTGTAGGTAAAAAAGATCCGGTCATGGGGAGACCAATCATCGCGATTTACTGCAATTGCAGGGGTTGCAGAGTGCATTTGACCGTGTGTTGCTGGCTTGCTGCTCCCGCGACGCGCCAAGTAGCAAACCAGCGCGTTTTTTTGTTTTTGAGGGGTTGTTCTTTTTTTTTTTAGGGGCAGCGCGCATTATTATTAGCGCCTGCAGTGCAGGTTTTTACCAGTGGCTTTGTTTATTTACGTTTAATTAATTAATTATTATTACAGTTGCTGTTACTACCACTGACTCGGCTCTGCTGTAGTACGTCTGAGGTCGTACAAGAGCGAAAAGACATCCCAGCAATGTCTGGGGCAGCGACGGTTAAAATATTCCGATGGTGATTATAGTATGGACGGTGTTCGGTTTATGATTGTTCTGTAGATTCTCAAAAAAAAAATTTGTTCTGTACGAACCTTGACCATTTCGCGCAACATCCAGAGTATTATTACTATCAAGCTTGCACACTTTGAAAACAGGGGTTAGCGAACTAGTACTACGATCGACCGACGCAAGATGCATGCAAGCAACGAGATTAATTATTTTTACCGCGGATTGCACACATGACAGTCAAGTTCCTGACAATTACACATAGCATATCATGACGTTTGCAAGAAACTCCAATAATATTGAACAAGTAAGAAACATGATAAAAAACCACACACATGGTTCATTTTCCTTTGCAACAACAATAAGAACCAATTGAAGTTGATGTGCAAAGCAATGGATATAATAAACACATGGTGACTCATTCATGATCAACGTTTTCAACCACTTGATCTCCCCTTTCATGTTGCTAGCCCCATCATATCCTTGACCACGAATGTGAGTGGGAGTCAATTGGTGAGATTTTAGCAAGGATAGAATTGCAACCTTCAGTGACAATGAAGTAGTATCGGGAAACATGAACTATTCCAAGAAACCTCTCACATACTCTTCCAAATTTATCAACATAGCAAATGCAAAGAGCAAGTTGTTCCTTGTGAGACATATCACTAGACTCATCGGCTAGAATAGCAAAGTGGCTAAAACCAACATCTTCACGAATTAGTCTAGTAGTTTCTTCCGCACAACATTCAATAATTTCATGTTGTATGGTAGGACACTTCAAGATGCAATTTCCAGGAGCATTCTTCAAAACAACCTTATTAACTTCTTCGTTATTTTCAACAAGCCATTGTAGAAGTTCAATAAAGTTCCCCTTATTGCTTGACTCTTCACTCTCATCATGTCCACGAAATGACAATCCTTGATTCAAAAGAAACATCAAGCATCTAAGAGAGTAAGTTAGTCTCAACTTGTAAAGCTCTAGATCCTTCTTAGACACCCTAACAAGAACATTATCAATTTCGGTGTTGGGTGTAACAAATAAGTTGTACTTCTCTTGAGCTTGGTTGTGAATGCTACCAACACCTCCCACATGTTTCCTAAATGTTTCCGGTCTTTTCCAATCTCTAAAACCATCTTTAACAAAGGTACCACCTCCAGGACCACCATTGGTTCTTCCTTTGAACAAGTAGCATACAAAGCAAAATGCTGCATCCTTTGAGACACTATATTCTAGCCACTTGTACTGGTTAAACCAAACAAAGCTAAATTGACGGTTTCTATCCTTTATTTTCCTCTTTGGAAAGGCATGCTCAAATGGTTGGCAAGGACCTTTTCTGATGTATCCTCTTCTAACATCATCTTGATCATTGACATTATATGCTGAAATAGGAATCCTTTCCCCTGGATCATGTGGAAGGAAATGAGAATCATATGGTTGTTGGGGTGATGGTGGATTTGGTGTTGCATCTTCCACTTCGGTCTCACTCTCAGAATTGGATTGGATTGAAGGAATCAAAGGTGCAGAATCAACACAAGCCAACACAAGGCCACTATCTTCAATGTGTTCATCATCTAGCACCACCGGAGATGCAATCTTCTTCGCCTCATGTTTCCGAAAAAGAGATGCAATGTCGCCATTCCTCTTCATAATCAATTCTAGTATTCTACAATCACAAAAGAAGAAGAACATATGTAATCAATTAATTAGTTATCAATTCCAAACCGAAATTACAAAATAGATTTCCCTAATTCGGTAATGTCCTATTGTCCTTCCCTATTCGGTTTGACAATCACAAAATGTGAAATACACAAACACAACCCTGTACAAATCAATAAGATGGCCGGAATTAATCTCTACCTGAGGAGGACCGCGATTGGTAGAGGCTCGGCGGCCGGGGCGACGGGGCGCGGACGCGCGGTCGCCGGAAATCACAGATGGCGAGCAGGCGAGGCCAAGGAGAGGGGCGGCGGGGCGCGGAGGTCGGCGAGGTGCGCGGGCCACGGGGAGGCGAGGGGCGATGGCTGATGGGCGATGGCTAGGTCACAGCCATGTCTGAGCCGCCAGTCGTCAGAGCGAGGTGCTGTTCGTGGCTCCGTGCGAGACTGGCTGCGAGCGAGTTGGAGCGAGGCGTCCGCGAGCAGGCGTCTGTGCGAGCGAGCGGTCTCCAGAACAGGCCCAACACGGGGGTAAAAAAAAATTCGCCAAAAATCTGGGTGGGCCACGGCCCAGGCGGCCCATCCGCTAGATACGCCACTGCCAACGGCCCGACGGAAACGGACGTCCGCGGTCCGTTCTGTCCGTTTTTGACCGGGGCCGGGGAAAATCCAACCCAACGGGACGACGCATTTTGCCCGGACCGTCAGCAGTGACGCAAACGCGGCCCAAATTTGGGCTCGGTTTGGGTCGCCACGGATGGTCCGCTGTGTCCGCGCGTGTCTGCGCGCCTTTGACCGAGCCCCGCTGAAAGTGCATGGTTGCCCCCATGCGTGGTTTTGGTAATTAATGACAATCCTTATGGACTAATGTTTACATTGAGATATTCTTATAGATCTTGTCCATGGGAAAATATAGGAGTTCATGTGTTGGACTCTTCAAGATGACATAATGACCAATGCTCTATTCAAGGGTTAATATGAAGAATGGTCATGTATAGAGTTGAGCTCATCGCAAGTATGGCTTGGAATAGAAGATTGAGTGAACAATCATGTTTAACCCCAAGCCATCATACATATCAAGAGAAGAAGATGAAGTGCAAGTTCAATATGATGCATCTCGGAAGATATCTTTTGATTGAAGCTTGCAAAGGAGACATGAAGACGAAGCTTAGCGAGGCCCTCCCATAATGGAGTATGGGGGAGCATTTGGAGAAGTCCTCATCAAGCATGTGCTAGCAAGCACAATCAAGAAAGGTGTTTCAACTTGAGAGAGTCAAGATCGTCATCATCGAGCTCAAGTGGAATGCGCAAGGCAAAGGTATGATCTTGATAGGTTTTCTATTTTACCGGTCTCATGGTGTTAGTGGGAGACCGGGTTTTAGGATAGATGGCGTACTATCAAGAGGGGCTCTCGAGTGAGTAACTTGATCGCATCTTTGTGGAGAGCTCAAACCTTTGCATGCTTGGCATATCATTTTTCTTGGTTCTTATTTGGTTTTTCTCCGTGTTGGGTTTCGGTCCTTGTCGTGATCTTCATGACAAGACCAAGTCCTTCGAAAATGGTTTTACTTTGGAAAACTTATTGCCTTTTATCCATGTGAGGATTTAGAGCTTGGTTTATCTCCATACTAAGCTCTAGTTCATCAAAAACAGATTTCGTATGAATATCTTGTTGCGTTTTTTATGAAGGAGGTTTTACCAGTTTGCATTGTTTAGGAAAGTTCAACCTTTCCCCATTTGGTTTTATCCTCACATGATGGACTGTGATGTTTCTATGCACATTCAAGTAGAGCTCGTTGTAACGATTCCAACGAGCCAAAAATCATCGAAAACGGAGTCCGGATGGAAAAGATATTGACGTTTTCGTGTTCGGTTTTGCTGCAGTTTTTGCTAGGCCGGAGTCTCCGGTCCTAGACCGGAGTCTCCGGTCCTCGCGATCTGTTTTTTGTTCCAACGGTCGGCACTCTCTGTTTAGGGGTCCGGAGTAGGTCCGGAGTGACCCCGGAGTCTCTGGGGGGCCGGAGTCTCCGGCCTATGCGGTCCGGAGTCTCCGGTGTTATTTTCCTGCGTCGACTTTTTTCCTGCTCTTTCGAGGCCGGAGTCTCCGGTCTCAGGGACTAGAGTCTCCGGCCAGGCCGGAGTCTCCGGCCTTCCAGACCGGAGTCTCCGGTCTAAGTGGACTGCAACGGCTCTTTTTCTAGGCCCCCTCCACCTACCTCCAGCCACTCAGTTCTTCCAAGCACGAAATTTCCCCCTCTCTCACCTCCATTGTTGACCTTGGAAAGCTTGCCCCTCTCCCATTTCCTCCCATGATTCTTGCATATCTTTGAGGGATTTGAGAGAGGGGATCTAGATCTACATTTCCACCAATCCATCTCTCCTCTAAGTGAGGGGAACCTACTAGATCTTGATCTTGGAGTTCTTGGTGCTTCTCCTCTTTGTTCTTCCTCTCTTCTCCCCCCATAAGCATTAGTTGCTTTTGGTGGGATTTGAGAGTGAAGGATTTGACTCCTTTGTGGATTCCTTGTTCTTCCTCTCTTCTCCCCCCATAAGCATTAGTTGTTTTTTGTGGGATTTGAGAGTGAAGGATTTTGAGCACTTGTGCTCTTGCCTTTTGCTTTTGGTGCATCGGTGTGCTCTCCACGAGGATTCGTGGAAGTTGAAAGCTTGTGAACTTGTTACTCTTGGGTTCTCGGACCCTAGACGCCTTTGTGGTGGTTGGACCCTTGTGTGGTCACTTGAAGCCGTTCGGGAGCCCCCAATCCCATTGTGGGTTGTGCCCCGGATTGTTGTTGAAAGCCGTTCGGGAGCCCCCAATCCCATTGTGGGTTGTGCCCCGGATTGTTGTTGAAAGGCTCCGGATTCCGCCTCGAAGGAATTTCGATAGTGGAAGGTGAACCAAGCCTTTGTGGTGCGGTTCATCGGAGAAGAAGGTGAAACCTTTGTGGTTATTGAACCGTTGTGTCGGTTCACACCTCTCCAACGAGACGTACTCCCTTAACAAGGAGGAACTCGGGAATACATCCTCGTCTCCGCGTGCCTCGGTTATTTCTACCCGAGCTTTTACTTATGCACTTTACATTGTGATAGCCTTCGTGCTTGAAGTATTCTATTGCTATCACCTTGTTGTTTGTCTTGCTTAGCATAAGTTGTTGGTGCACATAGGTGAGCCTAGTTTATTTAGGTTGTCGGCTTGTTAATTTAAACATCTAGTTTTATTCCGCAATTATCAAGCCTAAACCGGAAAAGTTTTAAACCGCCTATTCACCCCCCCCCCCCCCCCCTCTAGGCGACATCATTGTCCTTTCAATTGGTATCAGAGCCTGGGCTCTCTTTTTGGGCTTTACCGCCTAGAGAGTAAAAGATGTCGTTTAGAGAATTAGTGCACGATCCCACTTTCATATTCGATGGCACAAATTATGATGTTTGGAAAATTCGCATGCTTAATCTTTTTAGGGCCATGGGTCCAAATTATATGAAGAGGATTGTAGATGTGAGTTTATCTCCTCCAAAGGATTACCAAGAATTATCTTTAGAGGATGAGATAAACTCTCATCTCGAGACTCAAGTTACTAATGGTCTTATATGTGCTTTGGCCGATGTAGTTCTTGCTTCAATCATGCCTTTTCGAAATGCACATGAGCTTTGGACCAAGCTTCAAGATATATATGAAGTGTCCAAAATTATTGAGGATGATTGTTCTCCCTCCACCTTCGGTCGTGATGAGTTCACAACTTCTTCCACTTCACCAACATGTGATTCGCCACAAGGTATTGATATGGTGAGTGGTGATAGAAATTGTCTTGGTGATGGTGAACTTACTATTGATTATACTTCTTCTCTATCACATTGCAATGTTCTATCTTTGGACTTAAACTCTTCTAGCACTCCAAATGTCATACATGCTAGAGTTGATAGTCCTTGCATATCATGTAATAGTTGTTTAACTAAATGTCATGATGATATGCTTCATATGTCTTGTTGCCATGAAAACAATACTTCCATATCCTCTATTTCTTGCATGACTAACAATGTAGAGGAATCCCAACATTTGTTGGAACAAGACATGGTCCTCAATGGTGCTTCAAGTTTTTCTTCATCTCCCTCAACCATTAATCATGTTTGCCTTATGGCTAAGGATTCCGAGGTATCTCCCACCTCGAATCCAAATTGTGATGATGTGGATGAGGATTCTCATGAAGAAGGTTTTGACTTTGAATCCTTAACCAAGATGGGTGTCGTGGTGGTATCACGGCAGATGCCATAGGATGGCTAATTGTGTGGGGCCGATGGACGCTGGTGGATCCGGGGAGGGCTAGCGAGCTAAGGAGCTCACACGAAAGATGGCAAGGAATCACTAAAACCGACTTAAGCAGGGAAGAAACCGCAAGAACACTCGAAGAACACACACAAAACCACAAGCAACCACAAACACGCACGATGTACCCAGGTTCGGGGCCCTCGTGAGGAGGTAAGACCCCTACTCCTGCCTTGCCTCACTCTGTATGTATGTCACAAGATCTACAAAGGTGCTCCTTGAGCTGTTTTGCCTCTCTCTAGGATGAACTCAAGAACAAGGATGAACTACCAGGAGGAGAGGAGTAAATGCGCCTATAGCTTTGGCTCTCTGGTCCGTGTGTTTCTCCCAGGAGGAGTTATGGTGCTATTTATAGAGGTCCCGCCGAGTTGTCCGGGAACCCTAAATCCTCCGGGCCCCCCCCCGGACAACAGCCCCCGTCCAAGCGTAATGTCGACACCTCTAACACGACCTAGCCGCCGGGCTATCCGACATAGGTCGAGGTAGGCCATGATGCCTCTTGCCGTAGCCGCCGCCGGCCTAGGTGATGATGCTTCCCCTGACAGAGACAGGACGTGCCTTCTCCATGCCTTGTCTCCTGTCAGTCAGTCGCCAGTACAGTGGTATAGTCTCGTCGCCCTTGTTTTGTGCCCTTTGTCCCGCGCCCGTGTCAGACGGGAGGTGACCTTACTTCCGTGTCAGACGGGACAGTGTCCTTGCCTTGTATCCGCCCTTGACTTCCTGCCCGACATAGGATATGTCGGACACATCCTCCTATCCCGGCACAAGTATACCGGGCTTCTCTCCGTACGCCGGCATGGCTATGCCGGGCCTGGACCTCCGACGTACCTCACCCGGCCCGAACATGTATGTCGGATCCTCCTTCCTGCACATCACATATAAACAAAGATCTCGGACATGGTTATGCCGGTTAGAACATGTCGGCTACCTCCGACATAAGCTTAAGTCGGCCAAGCATACAATTTGGTCTAGCCGGGACCCTGCACACCAACACCGGTTTCTGGCGTCGTACAAGAGAATACCCCTAGGCCCAGCTACACGAAGATGTCTTAGGCTTGCTCCCAAAGACATCTTCGAGAAGCTGGTTCTTAGGAGAAATCTCTGCCCTTGCCTGAATGAGAGTGAGGGGCTGGGGGTCTATTTATAGTATCACCAGGGGAGACAGCCTGGCCCCTGCTTCCTCCAAAGGGCACCTCTTGACCTTTTCCAAGAGCCACCTCCAGCGTACCTCCAACAGGCGTCCCTTTATCTCCCGAAGAGTCATAAGACCTTTGGCACCAGGCCAAAGATATTCACCACTGTAAACACGGGTATCTTACCCTTGCCTTTACCCTACCCGGGGGTAGGCCCCCCGACACTAGTCCCCGAAGCTGGTGTAGTCCTGCAGACTTGGATGAAGGGCTGCATCAGATTTAACCCGATAACTGCCTTGAACCGAAAGCCGGCATAACTATGTCGGGTAACTCGATTGCTCCGACTTGCCCACGTTGGTCACTTGAGGCCCGGCGACACCACGAAGTCGGCCTGATGAGAAAACTCTGGCATGCCTGTCCCGACTTACTGTAAAATCATCCGACACAGCCATCTCGGTTGGTCGTTGAGCTCTCAGCCATCCTGGGTTATTGTTCCGGTACTTTCGACATCACCAAATCTTTCTCTCAGATCTCTCGCCGAGACGTGTCACATACATGCTGCACCATTCCGAGAAACGCGCCACGCGGTCTGACAAGCTGTCCCGAAAACATCGCACCGGCCCCACCAGCCGTCACATCTAGCAGGCACTTGAGTGGGTTGAGCACCCGAGGTGCCTCCTCGATTCCTGGGCTGGCAACCGCATCCGATCCGCAGCCGACGGTTCCTATTCTGTAACCCACGGTGTGGCCGATCGTGCGGCCATAACCGCTCCACTCGCGCCAACCGCCGCACGCACGATCCCACGACCTGCTCGAAACCAACGGGCGGGAAAAATTAGCAACCGCCTCTTCTCCTTCCCTCTTAAATACGGCGGCGGGGTTATTCTTCCTTCTTCCTCCGCATCATCTTCTTCCCTGCTTCCCTTCTGCTCTCGAGCGAAACGCAGCCGCGACGCACGCCGCGCACGCACTGCACGCCGGAGAGCTCGACGCCGACGATCGGGAACCGCCACGCCACCGTCGGGACGAGAACCTCTCGCGCCGCACCTTCGCCTTCTCCGGTAAGTTTCTTCTCGATCCCGCTAGATTCATCTCACGCTTGGCCACGATGACCCTTTTCTTACGTTTCTCTTGAGGATGAACCACACCCCACGCCCACTGGATTTCACCCATAGATTAGGGCTGGATACACCCGTCTCGGCCGCGGTACCTTTGATCTTTCTTGGCCAGATTTGGTTGTAGACTTCACCTTCGCATTCCCGTAGCATTGCTAGGGTTGTTCTTCATTAGAACCATTTACTTATCCTTTTATTCT
The DNA here is from genome assembly GCA_026929855.1 of Poa annua. Lineage (NCBI taxonomy): Eukaryota > Viridiplantae > Streptophyta > Magnoliopsida > Poales > Poaceae > Poa > Poa annua. The sequence goes on along the minus strand of CM049434.1, from coordinate 12,859,368 downwards.
GCACTGGTAGATCTTCCTTCTAGCCTCTCGGTCGTAGATTCTGTTTTAGTGCCGGGACGCCCCGACTTACTGCATGTCTCCTCTTGGTGCCCCCGACTTACCACATTCCTTATGCTGCAGGACAGCTCCGACATGTCTTCTGAGAACACCGACATGGGTACCGAGGGAGTCCGGGGAGGATGGGAAGGTTCCGACGCGTGCCAGGACGACATCGACTGGCTACGCCGAACTCACCGCATCCCGGAGGCGGTCCTCTGCCGACTTCCCGAGGGCGAGAACGAACCCCGAATCCAACCCGGGGAGCGGGTAGTCTTCGTCACGCATTTCGAGCGTGGCTTTGCCCTCCCAGCAAGCCCATTCTTCCGCTCCTTCCTCGACTACTACGGTCTGCAACCCCATCATCTCCCGGCCAATGCCATCACACTCCTCTCCGCCTTTGTGACTTTCTCGGAGGGATACCTCGGCCTCTGGCCGGTGGTCAAGCTATGGGCCAAATACTTCCAACTACGGAAGCAGAGCATCCCCAACAAAGGCGTCAAGGATAAGGAGATGACGGCTTGCGGGGCTGCCATCGTGGTTCCTCGGAGGGAATCCGACTTCCCCCGGATCTCGGGCCTAGAGTCCTGCCGCAAATGGCAACGGAGTTTCTTCTATGTCAGAAACTCCGACTCGGCTGAAGGTGACAAGGAAGAGGGGGCCGACCTCATCAACCTCCCCGAGTTCAATATCGCTCCCCCGACTGCCCAGCTTCACTGGAGTTCGGACCCGAAGACGTTGGACTCGGAGGTCAACGAGATCCACGAGTACCTCCTTTCGATTAAGGACAAGCTCACTGCCGAGGACCTCCTATGCACCTTCGTCAGCCGCCGGGTTTGCCCTCTCCAGGCCCGGGTTCACAAGATTTGCCACATGAGTGGCAGATATGACCCGACACGGGTTAGTATCTTCACGCTCACCCAGGAGCAAGTATACCGGCGGGTCCAGGCTATTGCCCAGGCCGAGATGGACCCAGCCACCTGGGCCTGGGGGATGAAGCCCCATACGCGCTCTCGTCCTCCTCCACAAGTAAGCTGGTTCACTTGACCGACTTATGCAATTCTCCGACAAACTCATGTTACAACCATCTTTGTACTTACATGTATCTTTTGTTTTCTCGCAGAGGTTCGCCCGGCAGCTCCTTGAAGACCAGATCCATGCCGCGGGGGAGTGGCATCCGGACTTTCCCATCCCGGAGATTTTACCAAGCGAGGACCCGGATGACGAAGATCATCTATCCATTCCCCTGGCTCGCGCCCCTGTCCCGGGTAAGCCTTGTGCACCCGTTCCAATCAACGAGTGGTCGGATGACGACGAGGATGAGTGTCGAATCATAGATGTTATTGACGCTACTCCTCTCAACTTCGCGCCCCCAGTGCCTTCGACAACCGCTACTTCCAGCAAGCGAGCCGAGACCCGCAAGCGAGCTGGCACCGGTATGTCGGATACCGGTGGCGACGAGGCGGGCGCCAAGAGAGCCAAGACCGGTAAGAAGCCGGGAACCAAGCCGCCCAAGAAGAAGAAAGGTCCTCCGACCTCCACCGGGTAAGCCGATTTCTCGAGATCCTTTGCCCTGCTACTTCGACCTCTCTGACAGTACCGTCCGAGTTAACATGCCAATGTCCTGAAACAGTGCCCCCCTGAAGTTGAATCCGACCGGGCCCCAAGGTCGGAAAGACACCGAGGAGGCCGGGCCGACTCGCGGGGAAGGCTCTCCGACCCGCAGGAGCCGGGCTGCCACACCGCCGCTGAGTGGCAGCGCCGCGGCCGGGAGAAATAGAGGGACTTCCGACAGGGACGTCGGATCCGGTGGGGACGCTACCTCCGACACAGCGAGGCGACCCCAGACCGTGTCACCCCCACCCCACTCGGGAGGGGTCCTTCAGCCGCCGACACACCGCCCTCTGCAGCAGCAACCAACGCAGCAACGGCCGCAGTTACACCAGCAACAACAACCGCAAGGACAGCGCCAGCAACCTCCACCTGTCCGGACTCAGCAGCAGAGGCGTCCGCCGACCTTGGACACTACCACCTCCAAGGTGATCACCACACCATCCGGGTCGGCCGCCCCGGGCAAGCGTGATGGGACCACGAGTCAGAAAAGAGGTGAGGTTCCTCCGGGCAAGATCCTAGTGGTGCCCCCTCCTCGCGTGGCCGTCAAGACAGCTGCGCTGCAGACGCTAGAGGCCACTGCTGCCCAAGCTCCGCCTGCTGCCGAGTTGCTCATCCCGGGTGTCGACTGTTCAGGTTCGCTGGAGCAGTTTAACATGGACTGGAATGCTGCCGACACCAGCGAGGTGTCCTCCTCCGACCCGAACGCCTGACATCCCGCCGGACCCGGGAAAATTGCCCAATCTTTGCACTCTCTTCAGTGTGCAGTTCTCCGGATGACCCGGGACGCTGAGGTACGTCTCTTAATTATTCCCCCCCACTAGTCCCCGAGATTCGTGTGGAGTAATCGAAACTTCGACCGAGTGAAGATTACTCGGCGGGAATCTTCTTAGAACTGAGTTAACGCATAACCCCGTTTCAGGCTTGCAACAAGGAGCGGAGCCGGTTGTTTCAAAAATTGCTCGTCAAGCACAGCGGCCTCCGGAAGAAGTACAAGACCCTTGAGGCGGCACAAGGTACTCTATCCCTTCTGTCGTCATACTTTCCCTTTTCTTATTTCTTCTCCTGACATCCGCGACCTGCCGACTTCGTCAGCTGAAAAGGAGGCCCAGGTTGCGGCTGCGCACCGGACTGCGCTTGAAAAAGAGCAGGCCGAGGTATCCCGGCTTCGCCAAGAACTCGCGAAGTCGCAGCAAGAGCAGGCCGAAATGACCAAGGTGATGAACGAGGTGACGGAGGCGCAGGAGACTCTTGTGACGGACCTCCAATCTCGCGCCAGCCTGGCCGAGCACAAATTGTCCGCCCTCACGGCCAAATGCGACACCTGGCTGGCCGAGTTACAGCGGATCAACGGCCAAATGGACAGTGAGTTTCTCCCCTTCTTGCTTATTGGGTTTTCAACATTATTCCGTTACTGCTGTCTTGCCTTCTAACTCGACAATAGCGCTTCTTGCTTCAGAATTCTTCTCGCATTCGCAACATGCTGCTGTCCAGGCCGTCAGCAAGGCCCGCGGTAAGAGAGCGCACCTCGGTCCCATCTCGACCGAGTGGGACGTTGAGGACCACCTGATTGCCCTCAACGCGCGCCTTGTTCCTCTTAAGAGCATCGGCGTAGGCCTGCTCGACGCCGGCGTCTCGGTGTTCCGGCAGCTGTGGCCCGGCATCGAGCCTCCCAAGAATGTTCCTGAGCTGGCCGAGGAGCTGAGGAAAGCCGAGTTAAGACTCCGGGAATGGAGGTCATCTGCTGCTCGTGCCGGGGCGGATCAGGCCCTGTCCTTCATACTATCTTGGTATGAAGAGATTGACCTGGACCACGTCAAGACGCAGCGCGAAAACTCGGTGTGGACCACAGATCCGGCCAAAATCCAGCGCCGCCAAGAATCCGCCGACTACATGGCCCAATACTCGCGTCCGCACGAGTTTGTCCCTGGCCCTGTTTATCCGGATGACGACGAGTCTGACTCCGATGCCGGCGATGCCGAAGAGGAGCCGGAGGAGGAGGAGGCCAACCCGGACGAGCCCACCGGAGCGGACGCTGAGGTGGGAGTCCCCGAGTCCACCGAGCACGCCCCTAAGTCTGGGACTGCGGCCACCAGCCTCGAAGAGCCTACTGCCACCGTGGCTACATCACCTGCCGCCGACACTGGTCTGGAAGCAACCGCCGTCCTCCAGTCGGCCACTCCTGACACCACGACTGCTGCTGCTGCCTCTACACCGATTCCTACTCCTGCTGCCGAAAACACTTAGGCAAATTCATTAGATCCCCGGAATGCCGGGTGCATATGTAACATATACAATTTTAAGTAGAATACTTTGCTATTTGCCTTCTTGAATCGAGCAAGTACATAGTTATGTCGGATCACTTTTCACCGAGTTCCGGAGTTTACTTTCTCGTTTACTATACTTAGTGACTTTTGCTCTTGTCTACCATACAGGCGTTCGACAGTCGAGTCACAAAATCACGACTATAGCATACGGTACTAGAAAATGCCAGAGTTAAGGTTCAAAGGCATTCGACATAACGGAAGAATAATTGAAAGACGGGGTTCACACACAACACGTGCCGAATTGCTTTTAGACCGAGTCCCCGAGTTCGTTTTCGTGTTTACCACCTTCCACTATCTTTGCTCTTGACTACCACTTTGGGCATTCGTCAGTCGAGTCACAAGATCATTTCACATAGCATACATTACTTAACTTTGAAACGAGGTTGAAAATTCATTCGGCACGTGGACAACAGGTACGAAATAAACACGGCAGTCCCCGAGTTTCACCTCGAGTCGCCGGCATGCAGGTAACGAGGGACTAACCGAAATACAAACATAGATAAAGATCTGGCAGTCCCCGAGTTTACCCCGGAGTGCCGACATGCGAAAAACATAAGAAAAGAACCATCATACGGATAAGGCAGTCCCCGAGATTCATTCTGGGGTGCCGGCATTTCATTCAGAAGGAACTGAGATACATACACTGTGCCTTTTATGCAAAAAAGGGACGAAGTAAGGCTACATTCCATGGTCGTTTGGTTTCCTCGCCGGCTCTATCCATCACACCTTTTCTAGCTTCCTGCGCATCTACAAGATAATATGAGTCATTGTGCAGGGCTTTGCTCACCACAAAAGGTCCTTCCCACGGAGGGGATAACTTGTGCATGCCGGCAGTTCGCTGTATCAGCCTCAGTACCAGTTCTCCTTCTCTGAACACCCGGGGGTGTACCTTCCGGCTATGATAGCGTCGGAGGCTCTGCTGGTATATCGCTGACCGAGATAGGGCCAATTCTCTTGCTTCCTCAAGCAAGTCGACATCATTCTCTCGGGCTTCTCTTGCCTCGGTTTCTGTAAACATTGCCACCCTGGGCGAGTCATATTGTATGTCGGTTGGCAACACTGCCTCAGCACCATACACCATAAAGAATGGTGTGTACCCGGTGGATCTGTTGGGTGTGGTCCGGAGACCCCATAGCACCGCCGGTATTTCCTCTATCCAGCACCCCGGAGTCCGCAGGAGTGGTTCTACCAACCGGGCCTTTATGCCGGCCAATACCAATGCGTTGGCCCTCTCAACCTGCCCATTTGCCTCTGGGTGTGCCACCGAGGCCACATCAAGCCGGATTCTCTTCTCCGCACAGAACCGAGCAAACTCCCCTACTGCAAAGTTGGTGCCATTGTCCGTGATAATGCTGTGCGGGTAACCATATCTCAGTATGATATCCTTCAAAAATGAGACGGCTGTAGCTCCATCACATTTCCTAATTGGCTTTACCTCGATCCACTTGGTGAACTTGTCCACCATGACTAGTATATGAGTCATGTTACCTCGCGCCGGCTTGAATGGACCCACCATATCCAAGCACCATACCGCAAACGGCCATGTGATGGGGATAGTTTTCAGTGCTGCCGCCGGCATGTGTATTCTGTGTGCAAACCTCTGGCAACCTCCACATTTTCGGACAATATCCTCTGCCTGCTGCAGAGCCGAAGGCCAATAAAACCCGTGCCGGAAGACCTTTGCTACCAGTGCCCTTGAGGAAGCATGGTGACCGCATTCACCTTGATGTATCTCGAGCAGCATCTCTTGCCCCTCCTCCGGGTCAACGCAACGCTGCAGCACTTCAGTGACACTTCTCTTATACAGCTCTTGATTGATCACCGTGTAAGCCTTGGCCCTCCTTATCACCTGCCGAGCTTCCACTTCATTCTCCGGCAGGGTCCCATATACAACATATGCCATGATGGGCTGCGCCCATTCCGGTATCTGCCTCACAGGGAAGACTGGGGCATCTATTTCCATAGGCTCGGCTGACATCACCTCTGCCGACATACCCGCTACAGTCCCCGGGTTTAGCCAAATGCTCCCGACATCAACCTCCATGGGCACGACTTCTATCTCAGAGTTCTTCGGGATAAATATGGATTCCGACTCGGGTGATGGCTTGATAGACGGCTTTTTTAAGTGTTCCAAAGCTATGCCGGGTGGGATCGCGTCCCGCGAAGACCCCAGCTTAGACAATACATCTGCAGCCTCATTCTCTCCCCGGGGTATGTGCTTGAACTCGCACCCTTCAAAAAACCCGGAGATTTTCTGCACATGGAACCGGTATGACGCCATGTTGGCATCCAAGGCGTCCCAATTTCCCGACACCTGCTGCACCACCAAATCCGAGTCACCATAACATTCTACCCGCCGTATGCCAATTTCCTTAGCAACATTGAGGCCATGCACGAGTGCTTCATACTCAGCCACATTGTTGGATGCCGAGAAATGAATTTGGAGCACGTATTTCAGTACATCCTGTTTCGGGGAGGTAAGGACCACTCCGGCACCCAATCCGATTTTTGCCTTGGACCCGTCAAAATGCATCTTCCAGAAATTGAAGTCGGGCGGGGGAGGCTCATATTGCATCTCGGCCCAATCCACCAAGAAGTCCGGCAGCGCCTGCGACTTAATGGCGTCCCTTCTTTCGTAAGTCGGGGCGTATGGAGACAACTGGATGGCCCATTTGGCCACTCGGCCGCTGGCATCTTTGCACCCTATAATCTCGGACAAGGGAGCCTCGCTCACCACTGTAACCGGATGCTCTTGAAAGTAGTGCTTCAACTTGGTGACCGCCAGGTATACACCATAGGCCATCTTCTGGTAGTGCGGGTAATTCTGCTTGGAGAGGGAGAGCACCTCACTCAGGTAATACACGGGCCTCTGCACCACCTTTTCACCTTCTTCTCTTTCCACCACCATTACCACACTTACAACCCGGTTGGTAGCCGCGATATAGAGCAACATCGGCTCCTTGGGTAACGGGGACGCCAACACTGGTGTACTTGAGAGTGTCTTTTTCAAGTCACTAAAAGCTGCATCTGCCTGTGGCGTCCATATGAAGGTTTTACTCTTTTTCATGAGTTGATATAAAGGCAAGGCTTTCTCTCCTAACCGACTCACAAATCTACTCAGGGATGCCAGACATCCGGTGAATTTTTGTACATCCTTAAGGCGAGTTGGCAATTTCATGCTCTCGATAGCTCGGATCTTGCCCGGGTTAACCTCTATACCCCGGCTAGACACCAAGAAACCGAGTAATTTTCCGGCCGGCACACCGAAGGTGCATTTATCCGGGTTAAGTTTCATTCGGAACTTTTTCAAGTTAGCGAATGTTTCTCTTAGATCCTCTTTTGTTTTTATGACTATGTCGTCGACATACACCTCTGCATTCCGGCCTATTTGCTCATGCAAGCATTTCTGCATACACCTTTGGTAAGTGGCACCAGCATTTCTCAACCCGAAGGTCATGACACGATAGCAATAAGCCCCGTACGGGGTAATAAAAGCAGTCTTTAATTGATCAGCCGGGTTCAAAGGTATCTGGTGAAAACCAGAATACGCATCTACAAAAGACAAAAGCTCACACCCGGCAGTGGAGTCGATCACTTGATCTATCCGGGGGAGCGGGAAAGGATCTTTCGGGCATGCCTTGTTGAGGTTGGTGAAGTCGATACACATGCGCCACACCTTGGCCAGGAGAGGGTCATCCTTTTTCTTCTCTACCAGGACCGGGTTAGACAACCAGTCCGGGTGCAGTACTTCCATCACAAATCCAGCCGCAAGCAGTACGGCTAGATGCTCCATGATTGCAGCTCTTCTCTCGTCCGAGAGACGTCTTGTCGGTTGCTTCACCGGCTTTGCATCCGGCCTCACGAACAATGAGTGCTCAGCCAACTCCCTCGGAACTCCTTGAAGGTCGTCATTTGACCAAGCAAAGACATCCCGATTCTCACGGAGGAAGTCGGTGAGCTCGCCTTCCTATTTGCTGTCCAGGCTGGTGCCGATGATCACCCGGTGCTCTGAGTTAGCCGGGTCCACTACGACCTTCTTGGTCTCTTTTGGTGGCTGGAAGGAAGCATGCTGCTCCGGGTTTGTCATCCCGGGCACACCGAGTTGGGAGGCTTGGGCCAGCGTTACCACTTTCTGGATTCTCTTTTTCTCCTCGGCTATGACCAAGGACTCGGCCAAGCATGAGCCGGCAGTAGCACACTCGATCGAGCGCTTGTAGTCCCCCGCAATGGTGATTATGCCATTCGGACCTGGCATTTTCATTTTCAGATAGCCCATGTGAGTGGAGATCATGAACTTGGCCAGAGCAGGTCGGCCAATCAGGGCGTGATACGGGCTCTCGAGGTCCACCACCTCGAACTCAAGACTTTCGGTCCGGCAGTTCTCCCGGGTTCCGAACAGCACATCTATCCAGATCTTGCCCATAGGCGAGCAAGAAACCCCTGGCACAATGCCATGGAAAGTCGTGTGGGTCGGCAACAACGTGTTCAGGGATACTCCCAACTTCAGCATTGTGTCCTTATACATGATGTTAATGGCACTGCCATTGTCAACCAGAACTCTGCTGAACCGGACGTTGATACTTGGCCCGATGAATGTCGGGTCCACCACCAAGGCGTAGCCTCCCGGCTTAGGCATAACCCGGGGGTGATCCTTCCGACCCCAGGTGATCTCCATCTCGGACCAGTGCATGAACTTGGGTACCGCTGGCATGACGGCATTCACCTCCAGAGCGCGCTGGCGCTGGCTCTTCTTGTCAGTGGGCTCGGTCACAAAGACCACATAGCTCTGATGAGCCTCCTGATAGTCACCCTGGGGGTACCTGCCCTGGTTGCTAGGACCGACACGGTTGTTACCCCGGGCGTTCACCATGTTTACCGGCCTTGCCGGTGGTCTCCTCTGGACTGGCGGGTTAACCCGGACAGCATTGGCCCCACTTACAGGTGCCGGAGGTCTTGGCGCTGCAGGTCTTTCGGGGGCAGTTACCAGAGATCCCCCTGGAGCACCTTCTTGCCGCATGCGCTGGTACCAGCTGCACTGCCGAGTCGTGTGGTTGGCTGGTCTGTTGGGCTCGAAAGTGTGATAGCAGCAGGGCTTGTCCAGCATGTCCTCATACGTCAAGGGCTTCCTCTGCTCGGCCCAAGTTTTCTTGACCTCTGCCCAACCCTGACCATCCGTCTTCTGCCGCTGGTTGCTACCGGTATTGCCTCGTTCACCGCTTACTGCCGCTACCTGCTGCGAGGCATAGCGAAAGTCGGGCTCCCTTCTTTTTTGGCCAAAATCATGCCGTTCACTATTTCTGCCCTGCCCGGATCTATTGTTCCCCGAGTTCCTCCTACTCGGTTCGCTCGAGTCCAGCTGAGGTTGCATTGGATCACCGAGGGCATAGCTGTCAGCAATTCTCATTGTCTCGGCCAAGGTGGCCGGCATTTCCCTCTGCAGCTTCTGCCATAGCATGGATCCATGTCGGCATCCCTGCGCAAACCACGAAATGGCTTGGGCCTCCACAACTCCTTCGCAAGAATTGCGAATTGTGCTCCACCGAGTCAAGTACTCCCGGTCAGTCTCATTGTCCCTCTGCCTGCACATCGCAAGCTGCTGAGGTCGGTTTGGTCTCTTGTAGGTACTGGAGAAGTTGCTGACAAAGGCTTCCTCGAAGTCCAGCCAGCTGTTGACACTCCCCTCCCTCAAATTGTTCAGCCAGATTCGGGCCGGTCCCTCAAGCATCTGCGGGATGTACCGTACCGCCCACCGACGATTTCCCCCGGCGATGTGCACTGCTGTCACATAGTCGGTCAGCCAGTCCTCTGGCTTGGAGCTGCCGTCATAAGTCTTGGCTCCCCTGTTCAACTGAAAGTGGGGGACAGGCTGTTCCGTCATGATTCGGGGCCCGAAGCAAGCAGGACCGGGTGGACCCTGCTCCTCCATTTGCTCGGATCTATACAACCGATCCAGCTTGTACCGAGCATCATTTGGATCTAACTGGCGAGTTCCCAGTCGAGACCCCAGAGCACTCTCATAAACATGGTATCCGGCCTTGGCCAATGCCGAGTTGCCGTCGTCATACCGGTTCAGGTCTCGCCCGCCCATTTGCCGGGTCTGCAGTGCTCCAACAACTTGATGCCTTGTGGCCTGATTAGGCATCGGATACCGAGGTGGGCGTCCCCGACCGACCGAGTGGGCATTTTCGTCATGCCGATTACTCGGAGCTTGTCGGCTTCTGCTCTGAGCTTGCCCAATGTTGCCCTGGCCTGCGATCTGCTTTCCGGCATATGCTGGATCATACGTCAGCATCTGGAGCTGCTGGTTTCCTCCGGGGTTCCTACTCCGGTTCTGGTTTCCACCGACATGCGGAGAGGAAGCCTGCCCTCTGGACACGCCGCTGGGAGCCCTGGTTGAGTGGACAATCTGAGATCCACCCCCGGCCTTCTTGACAGCCTCATTCTGCCGGGTTGCTACTTCCACCAGCTCATTGACTCGGTCTTGTTGCTTACGGCGAGCCTCTCCGGTTAGACCGGATAACTCGGCCCTTGCTGCCTCGGCAGCCCTGAGGGTCTTGGCCGGAGAGCTGTAATTCGGCCTAGCCGCCGACATTACGCTAGGAGTCACATTGGATGTAGCTCTGCCATCCCTATCTATCTCGGCATTGAGGCCCTTGCCTCTTCTGCGCACCTCGGCCTCACGGTTCGGCCGACCTCCTACCGGCGAGAAACCATGAGCCGCGTCATACTCATGCTGAACTCGGTCGAAGTCCCTCCGGACCTCTGCTAACTTCTCTGCCTCCTCCAACAAGCTCAGCCGCTCTGCCTCTAACTCAACCGCCCCCGGCACGGTCAACCTCTCTACCGTTTCTCTAAGAGGTTCAGTCCTTACCGGGACACGAGATGTCTCGGCGCCGCCATGGCCCTGCCTCTCCAGTGCCTGCTTGGCCCTCCGGGTCGATCTTGCCTCGGGCTCAAAGACAGGGTCTTCTGTCAGAGGAGCCGTCACCCCAGCCATCATGACCGCGCAGCTCTCGGGGCGAGTGGTACGCCGGCCGCGAGCCGCACAGATAGCTGGGGGATCCTCGGCCACGAGCACCTGCGCCGGGTACTCGCGGACGAACTCGGTGGCGACATAGGTGGCGAAGGTGCCGAACTCGATGACGCAGCCGTCGGCCGGAAACGGCCTGCCGCGAAAGCAGCCGGCGTTGTCGCTGACGAACTCCATGTCGCCGAACTTGACGACGAGTCCGGAGAGGACTCGCACGGAACCCGTCCGGATGAGTACACCAGCCAGCGCCTCTACCTGCCCCACGGTGGGCGCCAACTGTCGTGGTGGTATCACGGCAGATGCCATAGGATGGCTAATTGTGTGGGGCCGATGGACGCTGGTGGATCCGGGGAGGGCTAGCGAGCTAAGGAGCTCACACGAAAGATGGCAAGGAATCACTAAAACCGACTTAAGCAGGGAAGAAACCGCAAGAACACTCGAAGAACACACACAAAACCACAAGCAACCACAAACACGCACGATGTACCCAGGTTCGGGGCCCTCGTGAGGAGGTAAGACCCCTACTCCTGCCTTGCCTCACTCTGTATGTATGTCACAAGATCTACAAAGGTGCTCCTTGAGCTGTTTTGCCTCTCTCTAGGATGAACTCAAGAACAAGGATGAACTACCAGGAGGAGAGGAGTAAATGCGCCTATAGCTTTGGCTCTCTGGTCCGTGTGTTTCTCCCAGGAGGAGTTATGGTGCTATTTATAGAGGTCCCGCCGAGTTGTCCGGGAACCCTAAATCCTCCGGGCCCCCCCCGGACAACAGCCCCCGTCCAAGCGTAATGTCGACACCTCTAACACGACCTAGCCGCCGGGCTATCCGACATAGGTCGAGGTAGGCCATGATGCCTCTTGCCGTAGCCGCCGCCGGCCTAGGTGATGATGCTTCCCCTGACAGAGACAGGACGTGCCTTCTCCATGCCTTGTCTCCTGTCAGTCAGTCGCCAGTACAGTGGTATAGTCTCGTCGCCCTTGTTTTGTGCCCTTTGTCCCGCGCCCGTGTCAGACGGGAGGTGACCTTACTTCCGTGTCAGACGGGACAGTGTCCTTGCCTTGTATCCGCCCTTGACTTCCTGCCCGACATAGGATATGTCGGACACATCCTCCTATCCCGGCACAAGTATACCGGGCTTCTCTCCGTACGCCGGCATGGCTATGCCGGGCCTGGACCTCCGACGTACCTCACCCGGCCCGAACATGTATGTCGGATCCTCCTTCCTGCACATCACATATAAACAAAGATCTCGGACATGGTTATGCCGGTTAGAACATGTCGGCTACCTCCGACATAAGCTTAAGTCGGCCAAGCATACAATTTGGTCTAGCCGGGACCCTGCACACCAACACCGGTTTCTGGCGTCGTACAAGAGAATACCCCTAGGCCCAGCTACACGAAGATGTCTTAGGCTTGCTCCCAAAGACATCTTCGAGAAGCTGGTTCTTAGGAGAAATCTCTGTCTTTGCCTGAATGAGAGTGAGGGGCTGGGGGTCTATTTATAGTATCACCAGGGGAGACAGCCTGGCCCCTGCTTCCTCCAAAGGGCACCTCTTGACCTTTTCCAAGAGCCACCTCCAGCGTACCTCCAACAGGCGTCCCTTTATCTCCCGAAGAGTCATAAGACCTTTGGCACCAGGCCAAAGATATTCACCACTGTAAACACGGGTATCTTACCCTTGCCTTTACCCTACCCGGGGGTAGGCCCCCCGACAATGGGTGAGATGGTACTTGGTGCTCTCCCCAAAGGTAGTAAAGCTATCCCTCCTCTATGTGAAATCATTGCTTATATTATTAAGAGTAGGGAATTCATTGTGGATTTGGAAAGTCAATTTGATGAGAAGTGTCAAATTGAGAGAGATGACTCTATCACCATAGCTTACTTGAACGCTTCTCTTGAAGAAAAAGAAGTGCTTAGGTCTTCTCTTGAAGAGAAACTTGAATCCCTTGATGAGTCTAATGATCTTATTATTGCTAAAATCATTAAGGAAAGAGATCATGCCCTTGCTAAGTATAAAGTACAAAGGCGTCTAGGGTTCTCGGACCCTAGACGCCTTTGTGGTGGTTGGACCCTTGTGTGGTCACTTGAAGCCGTTCGGGAGCCCCCAATCCCATTGTGGGTTGTGCCCCGGATTGTTGTTGAAAGCCGTTCGGGAGCCCCCAATACCATTGTGGGTTGTGCCCCGGATTGTTGTTGAAAGGCTCCGGATTCCGCCTCGAAGGAATTTCGATAGTGGAAGGTGAACCAAGCCTTTGTGGTGCGGTTCATCGGAGAAGAAGGTGAAACCTTTGTGGTTGTTGAACCGTTGTGTCGGTTCACACCTCTCCAACGAGACGTACTCCCTTAAACAGGAGGAACTCGGGAATACATCCTCGTCTCCGCGTGCCTCGGTTATTTCTACCCGAGCTTTTACTTATGCACTTTACATTGTGATAGCCTTCGTGCTTGAAGTATTCTATTGCTATCACCTTGTTGTTTGTCTTGCTTAGCATAAGTTGTTGGTGCACATAGGTGAGCCTAGTTTATTTAGGTTGTCGGCTTGTTAATTTAAACATCTAGTTTTATTCCGCAATTATCAAGCCTAAACCGGAAAAGTTTTAAACCGCCTATTCACCCCCCCCCTCTAGGCGACATCATTGTCCTTTCACCCGCGCATCAGCGACCGCGTTGATGGCTTCGTCTTCCGAGGCGTCCATGGCCAGGAGGCGAAAGGCTGCCACGCCGCGGCTCCAGTTTCTGCGCCGCCTTCAATGGCGACGCGTCGCTGCCCACCGGCCCCCGTCGTCATAAATGATGACCGCGTCCTCGACCGCAGTTAAAAGGCCTCCGCGGCCTCCTCCAACGGCAGACCTCCCACCTCCCTCTCCCTCTCCATTTCCATAGCCGCCATGACGGGTCCGTGGCCGTTCAAGAAGATCAAGAAGGAGCACGGCAGCTGCGGCTCTTCCTCGTCGCGCCGATCGTCGCCGCCGCCGAAAAAGCCAAGGGACCACCCTTACGTGGGCGTCCCGCTGGCGCAAGCTCATTACCGCACCAACACGCCGGTGTCGGGCGACGTCCACCTCCCCAACGACTGGCACCTAAACTCTAATAGGGTGCCAGTCCCGCCGGTGCCCAAAGCCGGCGAGGCGCGGATGATGGAGATCCGCCGACGCCGCCGCCTCCTCCCCGCCGACCTCCGGGAGGACGACCAGTTTCACCCCGATTCCCGGTGGTGGGATCGACCGGGGTTCGAGCGGGACCCGAGGCATCGAGTCGGCCTCCTTGGCGACCAAGACTTCGACTACGGGGGCGTCACCGTCTGGGTGCCGCCACCCCCGCTGGAGTGGGAGCCGGAGGAGGACGAGCAGCTGGCCGTGGGGGTGGAGGAGCTCCCGCTCGCGGAGTACCAGCCGCCCGGGCTCACGGAGGAGGAGGCTCTCCACGAGGCCATGATCGAGAGCCAGCGGGAGGAGCTCGGTCAGTGGCCTGGCCTCGGCGGAATGCTGAGGGCCTCCGCACTCGAGAGCGGCGGCGCTTCCAGCAGCCGCGGCCCGCCACTTCCACCGCCAAAGCATGAGTGGGAGGCGTCTTCCTCCACACCGCCGCGCTCTCCTAATAAGTGGGCGCCATGGCCGGCGGCGTCTTCCTCCGCACCGCCGCCACCTCCTCCTCCGCCTCCTCCAGCTCCGGTGCCCGCGGCGGCGTGGTCCTTCCCCTGGGACCCGCCGGCGTTCTTCGACCTCACCGGCGACAGCGATGACGAGTAGACGCCGGCGCTCGTCATCGCTGTCGCCGGCCGAGGAAGCCCTAGATATGGTTTTTTAATATTTTGTTTTAATTTCAGTCTTTAATTTTAGTCCCCATATGTAATATAAACCTTTTTAATATTTAAGAAGTTTCGAAAAATGGGTCGGGCCGCTGGTGTGGGTGGCGACGCAAACGGACCAAATCGGACACGATTTCGTCCCAACATGCGTCGGGCCGTTGGAGATGCCCTAACGCGCTAACGTAAAAACGGGGCTGGTCCGTTTTCGTCCGCCTCGACGCATTCCTGACCTAATTTTAGCTCAACTTTGGGACGCTACTGACAGCGAAAACACGTCCTCGTGTCCACACCAGACCCACCTGTAACGGCACAACGGTCGGTTAGCCTAGATGGTCCTATTGAATATGGGCACAGTTGGATAGGGATGGCCACTACTTCCCCCCCGACCCACTCTGCTACCTTGCCGCCAACCAGAAACCCTAGCTACTACATCGCATCGCTGGTCGTTGCCTTGGGAAGGACAAGCACGACCAAGGAGGCGAGCTTCTCGACGGGCCCGCGTCGCTCCACGGGTTGTCCCGACCGCATCCGCACAGAACAGGCGGTCTCGGGTGGTTGCTCCATTCATCCTCACTCCAGCACGGCCGTCGTCGAGCAGGAAGAGGAGGAGGAAGACGGCGAACGTCATGTGTGGCAGTCAGGGACGGAGCTAGCCCCAGGCTTGGAAGGGGCAGAGTATTATTGGAGGGGCAAACATGACTTAGAACACTAATTACAGAAAATCTGAATCCTAGGGGTGGCTTAGCCTCTGCTCTTCCTCCGTCCCTGGCGGCAGCGGCCGTACCTCCAGAAACGGAAGTGTCAGTGGTACTGGGACAATACGATCCAAGTACCATGGTCCGGCGTGCACCTCCTGAATTGTGGCACTTGAATCTCGAGGGGATTCTTGTGCCTCCAGTTCCCGCAGTGGGCCCGCCCGTGACAACCCCGATGACCTGCTCCCGGAGCCGAACCGGCAGTAATAATGCAGGCGGACGAGAAATCCTGTTCGCCAAGTGTAGGCTGCCGGCTATAGCCTGTTTTCTACTAATGGTTCTCAGATAAATTTGCAAACCTAAAACCGGTTTAAAGGACACCCAAACATGGTTATTCGGCGTTAGTTTTTTTTTTAAATGTGTCTGCTACAAGCATGGCAAATATTTGGTACCGAGACTAGGTTTTGCGTGCGCTTGTCATGATGGAAATATCGGTTAAATAATTAGCAGTTTTAGTACTGTACTTAGCAACAACAATGGTACGCCACTGTTTAAGCATGCATGGGTTGTACTGTACTTTGTAGGCTCTCACTTGCTGAAAAAAAGAGTATACCGTAGTAGTGGTAGCAGTACAAGAAAAAGATTAAGCACGACATGTACTCCTAGGATCATTTGCCAAAGCTCCCGTGCAGTGCAGCAGTAATAATAAGCACCGGCTAATCACTTTTACAAACATGCTTTTCGGCGCTAATCACACTCACACGGCGGCACCCACCGGTGCGTGCGTCCACGAGAGATCGGGCCACCCACACGGATCCAATGCGGCGCCACAACGGAAGGCGGCAGGTGGGCTCCCACCTGTCGGCGAGAAG
Organism: Poa annua; assembly: GCA_026929855.1. Classification (NCBI taxonomy): domain Eukaryota; kingdom Viridiplantae; phylum Streptophyta; class Magnoliopsida; order Poales; family Poaceae; genus Poa; species Poa annua. Next base: position 12,842,988 of record CM049434.1, on the reverse strand, counting down.
GGTCACGCGCGAGCGGGGCAGCCGCGCACGTGCCTCAGGGCGGGTGAACGGGCCTCACCAGGACCCGAGGTAGGTGGCGCCGAATCGGCGGGACCCACACCCAATCCGGATGGGGCGAAATTACCAACCGCACGCACACTGTGCACCCCAGGCCGGGCACACACACACGTGCATGGCATGAGTGATGAGTCTTATCCGGTCACCGTAAAACAAAGAGCATGCACTGTTTTATTATTCCAGTTCGGTTCACCAGAACTTGACTACACCTAATAAAACTCTAAAAAACCATGTATAGTGTGTCCAAATAATCTCCCTAATGTGACTACTTGTTTTTTTTTTACCATCTTAACTATGTAGAGAGATCGAGTGCAATGTTTAAAACCTTTTAGGTAATATAAATCCTTTTATATACCTAAAAAATGTTAGTAATTTTTGACGTAACATGGCTAGTGTATTGCTAGACACACCCTTTGAAAAACTCCTTATTCAGTTACTGGATTGGCTAACTTGTTGATTAGCGTCGCCATCGATCAATAATTCATACTGCCTCCTCTCTACCCCAAAGGAATGGAATATAACATAACTGAGACCCACCCTGCATTGCTTAATGCTAGACTCGGGACGCACGCCAAAGATTATCCCTCAGAACGACAAAGATTTTGATAGTTGTTTCTGACATGTCTACTGGGTCTTGAAATGGAGGGTGACCTCGACAATTTTTCATAGGTCGGTGCCAACTCCGTGTGCTGGTTTTTTTTTTTGGTTGAACTCGGAGTTGCTGGCTCGAGTAGCGCTGACGATGACACTTGCACAACCTTAATGGTTATCTCCTTCACAGCATCGTGTATGAGATATGCACGGGTAGAGAGGTCGACCGCTGACGTGGTGTGCTTTGTCATGTTACACGTCGTCTGCTCGGGTCATTTGTAATAGTTTTCTCACCATCAAAATTCATGAGCAAATTCTCGTTTTCTTAATTAAGCCAGAATACATTTTGTTTGCCTCTTTTATTAAGACCACACAATCCTATTTCCTTGATTTGCATGCGCCGAGGACCAACATTCCGGTGGGCGCTGGATTGCCGTTGTTGGACTTCCCTCTCCATTTGACATCAGCATGGGGACGCGGCACAAATGCACAGCCGATGACACGGACCGATTTCGGAATAGTGCAGGGGCATTTCCGTCCACATATTATGAGAGAGAAAAAAAAATGCTATGCCCGAAAAACGGCAAAAGTTGCAGCGTGCGAGAGTGGGCGGCAGAGCTCAGTCCGTCAGTAGAACAGAGCAGCCGCGGCGGCCTCGCTTCACTCACTCGCTGCCCACCTGTGAACCTCCCAGCAGCACTAGCGTAGTGGCGTTGTCTCGCGTCCCCAGCCGAGAAGAGACGGCGAGGCGCCCGAGAGTGCCACCGCTCCACCTCCCCGCATTGTTTTTGAAACACGCAGGCCGGTCCTCGGCGGCGGCCGCCGGCGGTTTCTTGCAGAGAGGAGTGGGGGGTTTTTCTTCAAGGTTTAGCCGGAGGCGGTCGGGAGGGGCGAGAAGGTCCATGGCCACCGCGCGCGTCGGCGCGTGCCTGCTGGTGGCGGTGATTTGCCTGTCGTGCGGCGCGGCGGCGGCCGCGAGGTCGCCGGAGGCCAGGCTGCACCGCCACCTCAAGCGGCTCAACAAGAAGCCGGTCAAGAGCATCGAGGTGCGTGCGTGCGCCTGCGCCGACCTAGATTCTCTTTTCTCTGCCGCTCTTCTTCCTCAAGATTTGAATGGGGATTTCTTCCTTCCTGCTCAAACCTAGCGCTTTTACAGTTTTACTCCTGCATTTGGGCGGGCGGATTTGAGCTAGTAGATGGTGGCCGTAGCTCTTGGCGAATCGCTCAAAGTTTACACACTCGGATTCAAAAGGATGTTTGGCCTTTCGGGCCTTCTCCCCTTTTCTTCCCCGGTTGTTCTTCGGGCCGATTCGCTTTCTCGCTTTACAATTTTTGCGAAAGTCCCCATCTTTCTTTCGGCTAAGCTAGAAACAGTGAAGCAAAATTTTCAAGAAAGATGCCGACTACTTTGTGCAGTTTGTTATTGTGCGATTTTCTTCTTCTTGCTTAGCTAGCTTCAGTGGATGCTAATCTTTCCTATTTTTCAAATCAATCGAGCAGAGCCCAGATGGGGACATCATCGACTGCGTGCACATCTCGCACCAGCCAGCCTTTGACCACCCTTACCTCAAGAACCACACTATCCAGGTAACAACTTTGATAGCAACGGCTGTGCCGTTAGTACCGTAGAAGCCATGGATTTTTGGCCGGCTTCCTAAGCTTGTTGCACCTGCAGATGCGGCCGAGCTATCACCCGGAGGGCCTGTACGACGAATCCAAGAGCAGCGTAGCCTCCTCCAGCGGCGGCGACGGCGAGAAGCCCATGGTTCAGCTGTGGCACCAGAACGGCAGGTGCCCCAAGGACACGGTCCCTGTCCGAAGAACGAAGAAGGGCGACCTGCTCCGGGCAACCTCCATGAAGCGCTACGGCAGGAAGCTGCACACGGTGGCGAACCCAATGTCGGTCGATCCCGCCATGCTCAACGAGGGTGGCCATCAGGTACGGGCGCATTTTGTATCCATCTTTCTCAGTGTTGAGTTGCAGCAAGGGAGAAGAGATCTTCAGCATTGTATATGTAACTGCCATTCTATAGATTGTATCTGTAACTACCTGCTGTGAAATTTCAGCACGCGATATCGTACGTTCAAGGCGAGAAATACTATGGCGCCAAGGCAACGATCAATGTCTGGGAGCCCAAGATTGAGCAGCCCAACGAGTTCAGCCTGTCCCAGCTGTGGATCTTGGGGGGCTCCTTCGGGGAGGACCTCAACAGCATCGAGGCTGGCTGGCAGGTATCACTGAAAGATCAACCAACCACATACAGTTCCATCAGCTTCACTCGCGTAGCCCATGTCTAGTAAATGCTGGACCGTTCTTGCGGTTGATTGATAGCTGCGTTCCTGAGATTTCTGGCTAGCCTGTGTTGTCACGAGCTCTGAACCTTTTTCCTGTTTTTTTGATGAATCATCAGGTTAGCCCGGACCTCTATGGGGACAACAACACAAGGCTGTTCACCTACTGGACTGTAAGTTTTGTCTTCACAATCCTGTGTGAAATGAATCAAGTTCAGTTTGTGAGATGTGCTTATGTTGATGTATTCTACGTTTTGTATTATTATGTAGAGTGATGCGTACCAGGCAACAGGGTGCTACAACATGCTGTGTTCAGGGTTCATTCAGATCAACAGCGAGGTCGCCATGGGAGCCAGCATCTTCCCCCTCTCCGGCTACTCCGGCAACCAGTATGACATCAGCTTACTGATCTGGAAGGTGAGGGAGCGCTCCAACCTAGTAGTGTTAAAAATTGTGGCACAAACATGCAGGCCAGGAAATATTTGCCCACTTGGTGCTGTGTTCTTTACTCTTGCACGGTTGCACCTTGACTGAACTCAGGGGCTCTAAAAATTATTCAGTTACCCCTCACTCTTGGGTTCTTTAGTCAACAACTTTTTTAGCCTTGATGATTACTCTAGGTTGTGTTTGTCAATAGAAGTTTCATGAAGCATTGCAACTTTAAACCTCAGCAAGCAAGTGCTGTTGAAAGTGCCGAGATAGAAAGTCAAGTGTTTTCATTTCCATTGAGCACGGGTAATGAGTGCATGCGTGGCCTGCTTAGTGCAGCATGAATATCGGCATCTCGAGGCTAAACGGCTGCCCCGTACTGATGTCTAGTTTATTATGATACTGTCAATGCGTATGATTTTGTAGATGTTATCTCACCTGCTTCCATAATGAAGCATGTCTTTTAACTGATGTATCTGTTATGTGAGAGCAGGATCCGAAGGAGGGGAACTGGTGGATGCAGTTTGGCAAGGAGTATGTGTTGGGCTACTGGCCGTCGTTCCTCTTCTCGTACCTGGCGGACAGCGCGTCGATGATCGAGTGGGGCGGCGAGGTGGTGAACTCGCAGCCCGACGGCGTGCACACGTCGACGCAGATGGGCAGCGGGCACTTCCCGGAGGAAGGGTTCAGCAAGGCGAGCTACTTCAAGAACATCCAGGTGGTGGACAGCACCAACAACCTCAAGGCCCCGAGGGGTCTGGGCACCTTCACGGAGCAGTCCAACTGCTACGACGTGCAGAACGGCAACAACGCCGACTGGGGCTCCTACTTCTACTACGGAGGCCCCGGCAGGAGCTCCAACTGCCAGTGACAAGAAGAGAGTGCGCAACCATGCGCCGCTCTAGTTCTTCGGAGTGTAATACACCATGAGCATGCGTCATAAGTTTTTCTTAGGTCTAGGTAGTAGTTCATGATTGTCATGTGAATGGGTCCTGGTGTTGCTCTTCTTCTTTTTTTCTTCTTTTCTCTCCATCTTTCTGTGTCATGTCGAGCCTTCTGAAGAGAAGCATGGCATGTGGTGGTGTGTGGCGGTGGTGGTGCACCTCTGATGATGGCCTACCAGTGCTACCCTCCTTTTCATATATCGTGGTAGATTCAGCTGTCTTTCTTTCTAGGTATCTATCATTGGAGGTTCCCTCTCTTGGGCTTAACCAAAGAGGGTCATGGGCGGCAATGCTTTGTTACTGTTGTGAAACCTTTCTCTCCTTTGCATGGATGCATGCCCGCCGTGTGGCGTATTGAAAGCAGCGATGGGTTTGGGTCGTCCAGTTGGGAGTCGAAGTGTTTGTGTCAAGCTGTGAATTTTCACTGCACTGAAAATGGCATTTTAGATTTGCAGCCTGTGTGCCATTGAGGTGAAGCTAACTGAATATTTGTGATGTTACCTTCATATGGAGATACCGAAGGCAACAAGAGCTGGCAGAGGTGGAAGAAGGGATTTCAGATTTGTTCAATGCAAGAATGGTTTTGTTCTGTTTCCTCGCGGAAACTGGAGATTGCTGTACTGAACTAGCAGCATCAGGAGATTTCTTCTTCTCGAAAAGGAGGTTGAAACCAAGCTTTGAATATTTCTGGGGAGTATGAATTTGTGCAGCCCATGCCTCTACTAATCCATTCATATAATCACCATCAGAGACATATCTCTGCTGCCAGAAGAATGAGGGCATCTGAAGTTTTTTACTGGCTAACTGTCAGAGTATCGGTACATGTCTTGAATATTCACGGGGAGTATGAATGGGTGTCAGGTATACACAGTCTGTGCCTCCATTGACCGCGCCATTTCATTGCCACAGCAGCAGATCTCAAAGTAGAACTAGTAAGTAGAAGTTGTGTAGTTTTCTGCCCATCCTGTTTGACGGGCCCGGATCAGACTTCGTTTTGGGACAGAACAATCAAATGCGGATGCATGTCTGTGCGTGGAGACGCTGGTCCATGTTACTTGGAGCAAGATCCATCCATGTGCTGTTTCCTCGGATCCCTATGACAATCCAGACCAGTCAAACTCTCATCGCATCCGTATCATGTAGTTTCTGAATTACTGCAGCATACAAGATGTTCGATCATCTATAAATTTACACACTAGGGAGCATATGCTACTGGTTTGTAAGATGTGTTTTAATTTTTAAACGCATTATAAAATGTTGATACATCCAGATAAAAAATTCACGCGTATACCTCGGTATTCTATGTGACCAGGGGCCAAAAAAGACTTTTCACAGGACATTTTTTTCATTTTTTTTACACATGCCCCAAATGAATATCACTTTTATGCAATACTTGGTGTGCGCACTTAGAATATTGAGATGTGCTTGCCAAATTATTGTTCCGAATTATTTTATACATTAATTCTTTTTTAACATATAATCCGTTGTAACAAAGTGAATTTCTTCTACCTCCCGTTCCGAACTAAGTTTGATCACTATTTGGACAAATGAAATGTTAATTATATGTCATAAAAGTTATACTATTGCATTCGTATTTGAAAAGAGTTCTGATGGTATAACTTTTACGACAAGTGACACATGTATTATTTGTCAAATTAACGGTCAATTCAAACGCAGAAAACAAGGACGTCACTTGCATAGGTACATAGAGAGCATTGGGGTGCATGTGATCTAGCATAAGTCCACGATGATACACGTAAAGTGAGACCCATGAGCAAGATCGTATGCCTCCGATTGGGCCAGGTGAGAGCGTGAAACAAAGTGGACAATACAGAGTTAGGCCACCTCCAATGTCCCTCCGCATATGGACATTGTCTGTCCATATCTGTCCTTCCGGACAGATGACCCTCTCCAACGGCCCAGCGCATAGGGACAACTGTCCGCGGGGATAGATTTTCGCCCCCAAACCTGGCCCAAGTTTGGTCCAGATTTGGGGGAGAAAACGGACAGCCTCTTGTCCGCGCCTGGCCCAGCGGCCAGCGACACAAAACTACTCTCCTCCCACCTCCTCTCCCACAGAAACCCTCGTCCCACCCCGGCCGCCGCCGCCCTAGCTACCGCCGCCGCTGACGATGGAGGACGGCCTCTCCGCTGCCACGGCCGCGGCCGGCGCCGCCCTGTTGAAGGTGAAGAAGGAAAGGCTGCCCGCGTCGGACAAGAGGGCCGAGCGGAGGGAGAAGAAGAGGTTGAAGGACCTCGCGGTCAAGGAGGCCGCAGCGGCGGCGGAGGAGAGGGAGCGCCGGCTCGCCTTCGAGGCCGCGGCTGCGCGCGACCTCATAGCCACCCAGGCCGCGGCGCGGACCGTCCTTCTTCTCGGCGGCCTCATCCCCTCCGCCGTCCCCGAGCTCGTGGCCTCCGCGGCGAGCTCCTCGTCCTCGAAGGGGAAGCCGCCAAGGTCAGCGTCCCCCGGGCTCTCTACGGCGTCGCCGGCTGGGCACCCTGCCACGGCAGGCATTTCGCGGCTCGAGTCCCGCGAGGCATCACCGGAGATGGGCACACACATCCCCGTCCCCGTAGCCCCGGTGGCGCCCCTTGACCTCAACGTCACGCCGGCCGCGAGCCGCGAGCGCATGGCGCCGAAGAGCCGGTCGAAGGCGGCGGCCGGCACCGCGCCCGAGCCTCGGGTCCTCGACTTTGAGGAGGCACCCTTGACGCCGTCCGACCCGGCCTTCTTCGACGATCCCCGCGATTCTTTGATGGACGACATGGCCGGGGACATGGCCGACATGATCTTCTCCGGCCCAAGCTTCATCAAAGTCGAAGACGCCGAGACACAAGACCCAACCGGCCTCGGTGAGTCCCAACCGGGCATCTCAATTGAGGAAGAGCCTCTCGATTTCGATGAGGAGCATGCCGCCCTCGTCGCCAACCTCAAGAAGAGGAATGCACGCACGGCGTCATACACGGACATTGAGGATAAAGTCCTATGTGAGTCGTGGATGGCGGTGAGCCAAAATGCCACCATTGGTGCTCAACAAAAGGGCACAATGTTTTGGATTCGGGTTCACAAGCACTTCCATGAGGCCCGGAAGTTGCGCCCCTACCAAATTGAGAGTGACCGCAACGAGGTGTCGCTTAGCAAGAGGTGGGCACACATTCAAACCGAATGTAGCAAGTTCCAAGCCTCATATGATCGTATGAAGGCCCGGAAGGTGAGTGGGGTTGGCATTGATGTCCTTGGCTTTCAAGCAATGGACTTCTTCAAGAAGGTGTACAAGACCAAGTTCAACTTGGTCCATTGTTGGGAGATGATCAAAGGATGCCCCAAGTGGACCGAGCTATACAACTATTTGAAGAGTGGCGGCAAGAAAAGGGCGAATGAAGATGATGAAGAGGTGGAGCTCGGCCAAGGCTCCAATGGCCGGGCGGTGCGGCCGAGAGGACACAAGGCCACGGCCCAATATGCCAAGCGTGAGGAGGCCGCGGCCAAATTGGAGGCTACGTTGAAGGGGTTGCTCGAAAGCAACCAATCTACCATCGCCGCAAGTTATGTCGAGAAACGCAAAGATAAGGAGGAGGCCATGGCAAGCTATCTTGCTATGCAAAAGCAGAAGCTTGAGATAGAGGCCGGCCGAATCAAAATAGAGGCCGACCGAATCAAGTACGAGGCGGAGCGCACTAGGCTTGCGGTGATGGCCGAGGAGAACCGGATCATGATGGCCGACTTGACCATCATGGACCCGGAGACAAGAGCTTGGATCCTCAAGAAGCAGAAGATCATTCGTGACCGTGGCGATGTTTGATTTGCATCGCGTTTCATTTTCTATAATTTGTATTTTGAACTATGGATCATTTGTTTCGAATGCTTGTATTTCGAATGTTTGAATTTCGTTGTCCTCTTTTTTTTGCGCTGGGCCGTTGGAGGCACCTCCACCGCAAAACGGACAGAGGCCCAAAATCTGTCCGCGGACAGCCCAAAGCGGACAAAATTGGTCCGCTTTGGCTGTCCATATGCGGAGGGCCGTTGGAGGTGCCCTTAGGTTGGAGACTCATGCGGCACCCAAAGGTTATCGGCCCAACGGAGCGAGAGGGAGGAAAAAAAGATATTTACTTCATACAAAAACATAAAACCAAATGGCACAACAAATAAATGCCAAAAATTGACTTCTAAATTATCAAATCCCTATTAAATCCCCATCCACGATCCCGAATTTTATCGTGCAGAAGCTCAATATTTTTTTTTGCATGTGTTCGCTTGATTATTGTCTAGGATTCCTGAATTAAGTTGTGAGGTTCTACTTTAGGGCTAAGGGTTAAGATTGATGTTATAAGAATGATTATATTACTTACTCACTATAAGACATGGATATCCTATTGGTCAAATAGTTTTTATATTTATTTTTATTTTTATTTAAATGTATTTTGATGTTTATCCTATTTATATTTTATTGCAAAACGAAATCAAAATACCAACATAAGAATAACGACAAGAGTTAAAAAATACAAAAAAATCAACATAATAATTCTACTTTACATCTTTTGTCTCAACAGTTTTTGGTGTGTCAAAATGAGCAAATGGTACAACATGGTTCATAGTAATCGCCCTTTTGAGGGGAGGTGCCCTAGGGATTTTTGTTGACAATGGGCAGTTCAGATGTTCTAACTTAGACCGAGTTGTTTATGCAAGGTTGAAAGATATTTATTGTGAGTTAACCCATGTCGACACTCTCAATTGACCGTAAAAGATGACTTGATAATATAAAATACACACCTGGCATCCACAACAACAGAAAACCGGGGCATTGCGGATATACACGACACATTATTACACAACAAATGAAATTATAAACACAAATGTATAGCTAACAATGGCAATCTTCGGTGTACAACTTGATTACGTAAACCAACACAAGCAAACTAGATACAAGCATACAAGAGTTTCCACTTTCCACACCTTGTTTTTTTCTAGTCTTCTCAATTGTTGATTCAGGATAGACAACATTTTGAGTGTGTCGATGTATTTTTCCCTTTATTCTTGTGCCTAAAATTAGCAATACAAATATATGGTTCTACAACCGAAAAAGGTGATCAAGGATACAAGCTATTGATGATGTTCAAGGATAATACAATTAACTTATGAACACAATAAAAAATATCACTATCACTGATTGCCTCTATGGCATATGTCCAACACTTAGATCTTATTTGGGTCTTGCGTGGCAGCAATAACAATGGAGGAGCGGATCTGAGTCGAGACAATTCCTTCGCCACCGGTTGTCCCGCATACGTTTTCTGTTCATGTGCTTCCTCCAGTTGTGATGCTAGAGCTTTGTGTCGTGATGCGGCTCATCGGCAACGATGCTGTCTTTTTAGATAAAGTGAGCTTTATTACTTAAAAGTTTAAGTATTACACCAGCCTCTGCATAACAGGATACACACAGCCGCAAATAGTCTGAAGTTCGAAACAAATAAAAGGGGCGAATTACATATCAGAATGATAAACTGTAAGATCGCCTAATGAGGTGGAGGGCCAATGCGCAAATTATGTTGCCATTCATGTCAGGATAAAAAGTCTCTCGCCGTATCCTCCAGTTTGATACACACCTCCATAAACAGGTCTCGATGCACCACACGTTGCAACTGAGACCACGAACGGAGAGTAGCAGTAATCCTGTAGATAACCTGCATAAGAGAACAATTTTTATCATTAAAAACCTGATCATTTCTACATAGCCACAACGACCGTATTACGGCAAGCGCTCATGTCCTAATAAGTTGTTTGAACCTATTATCCACCCCATTCCGCCATTTGCCAAAAATATTGGTAATGCTTTTGGGTGGATAAATGGTAGAACCTATCTGGATAATAAACCATATAGAACTAGCAAACTTGCACTCGAAGAACAAGTGTTTAATCGTCTCATCTTTATGACAGAATATACACTGTTTACTTCCATTCCAATTGCGTTTTGCAATGTTGTCTTTAGAAAGAATAACTCCTCGTCGAAGATAACACGCGAAAACCTTGTTTTTCAGTGGGATCTTCATCTTCCAGATTTTCTTATTATTATCAACCGACACATCTGGTTAGATGAGAGCTGTATACATTGAGTCCACTGTGAATTTACCGCTATTGTATAAATTCCATCAAAACTCATCAGTCCCTTGTGTCAAATTGACAGAAGCTAGACGCTGAAGCAACTCGTGCCAAGCGACCAATCTGGGACCCACAAGATCTCGTCTGAACGTCACCGTTGGAATATGGTTTACCAACATTTGAGCAAGCGTATCACTCTTATGACGTCCTTGGACTATAGCGTATAACGTAGGATATTGTTCTCGGAGAGTGGTATTACCCAGCCATTTATCCTCCCAGAACCGTATCTCAGACCCATCCTTAATGGAGAAAGAACCATATGGGAAGAAGAATTTCTTCGTCGCCATTAGGCCAGCCCAAAAATGTGAATCACCTGGTTTCCAAGAAACCTGTGATAACGCACTCGAGCCAATGTATTTCCTACTAAGGAGAGTTTGCCACACCCCATTTTCGGTCAGAAGATTGAACAGCCACTTCCCAAGGAGGGCTCTATTCTTGAATCCCTAGACCACCATGGTCCTTAGGGCGGCATACTACATCCCATTTTGACAGCCGATACTTCTTTTTTTCGCTATTTCCTTGCCAAAAGAATCCGGATCGAAAGTAGTCCAATCGATACAAGTCTCCCTTTGGTAACTGGAAGAAAAAGATCATATATAGTACCATATTAGTAAGTACTGAATTAATGAGCACAAACCTCCCCCCCCCCAGGGATAACAATTTTCCTTTCCAACTACTCAATCTTTTTTGTAGTCTTTCCTCTACATGTTTCCATTGAGATATCGTTAGCCTCTTAAAGTGAATAGGAATGCCAAGATACTTAATTGGAAATTGGCCAAGCCCACAGTCGAATAACTCAGCCTATTGTGTAGCCTCTTCATGAGCATCGCCAAAACAAAACAATTCACTTTTATGGAAATTAATTTTTAGACCGGAAAGTTGCTCGAACGCTGATAATATTAATCTCAGGTTACGTGCCTTCTCCATATCATGTTCCATAAAAAGAATTGTATCATCAACATATTAAAGAATGGATAATCCGCCATCCACTAGGTGCGGAACCACTCCAACAATTTGCCCATCCAATTTTGCACGTTCAATGATTATGGCTAGCATATCAGCAACGATATTAAATAATATAGGTGATAATGGATCGCCTTGCCGTAATCCCTTTTTCCTTTGGAAATATCGACCAACATCGTCATTCACTTTGATGGAAACACTTCCTCCGGAAACGAAATTATGTATCATTGCCCACCACTCATCTGAAAAACCTTTCATCCTGAGTGTTTGTTGCAGGAAAGACCATTTGACTTTATCATAAGCCTTTTCGAAGTCAATTTTTAGAATGACTCCATTAAGCTTTTTCCGATGCAACTCATGCACTGTTTCATGAAGAATCACAATACCGTCAAGTATATTGCGACCTTGCATAAAAGCAGTTTGAGTAGGACTCACAAACATGATCCGCCACCGAATTAAGTCTAGTAGTAGCGGTTTTCGTGAAATTTTTGAAGCTAACGTTCAGAAGACAGATAGGTCTATATTGCTGGATTATTTTTGCTCCACTAACCTTAGGCAACAAAATTATCTCGCCGAAATTTAGACGAAATAGTTCGAGTTGTCCAGCATGCAAAGCATGAAACATCTCGATCAAGTCCGACTGGATTTTATCCCAAAAAGTTTGATAAAACTCAGCAGGAAAACCATCCGGACCCGGTGCTTTGTTGTGTTCCATTCTGGATACCGCTTTCTTAACCTCCTCCTCAGAATAAGGGGTTGTAAGATGGGCGTTTTCCTCATCGGAAATCTGCGGAATATCATTTGTTTGGGATTCGTCTAGCGTGAAATTATCGGCCTCCGGATCCCCAAACAAAATTTTGTATACTTCGTGATATAGGTTTTTAATTGCTCGTGTCCTTCAATCGTACCCTCCTCCTGGACAAGAGAGTGAATGAGTTTCTTTCTATATCTGCCATTAGCAAGAGTATGAAAGTATCTCGTATTCGAGTCTTCTTCCAAATTAAACCGGACCTTTGATCGTTGGTACCATTTGAGCTCCTCTTCACGAAGAAGACCCGCCATCTCGACATTAGAACGATTTTTTAGTTCGATCTCTTGCTTTAATAACGGTCTGATTTCCGCAAATGCCTCTAACTCATCAATAATAGATGATAAACGAAGTTTTTCATTTTTCAAAAGACCTACCATCTGTCTAGCCCAACCTTTCAGATGTTTACGAAACGCGCTTATTTTATTATTCCACCCTTGTATTGGGTTTGAACCAGGCACGGGTCTTTCCCACCTTTTTAACCATTTCGGAAAATCCTTCTCTATGTAACTAGCCCAATTCAAATTTGAATTTGCGTTTACAAGATGGATTAGGCGTCCCCGTGGTTAATAGTATGGGTGCATGATCTGACAACGTCTCGATACGTTCGAGGACCCGTACTGAGACCATTGGGTATTTAATTTCCCAATCCAAGTCCATCAATACACGGTCCAACTTTTCGTATGTTGGCTCTGGGAGGCTATTAGCCCAGTGAATTGCCTCCCAATCATCGACACCTCTCCTAGACTAAGGCTGTCAATGCTGTCTTACCGGTGCGTTGATCTCCAGCTACTCCAAGAATTTTGTTGGTGCATCGTGTGCCACTTTCTCATTTGAAGCTCTTTGTCTAATTTGAGCTACCTCTTCCTAGGCACTGTTGGTTGATTATTTGGCGGGCCGGTACAGGTTCCGGCTTCGGTTGCGGTGACAACTCTATCAGTTGGTGTCAAGTGTGAAGTGTCGCCATTGGATGAGTGATGACGATAAGGTCTGACGACGCTAACCTCAACGGTGGTCTCTCTTCTCAGAGCTAGGTGTGTGTTTTGTGTGGGTGACCATGTCGGCCAAGATGCACAATGTGATCATGCTATATTGATGCATACATAGCGGTTTTCTGCTACTTCCCCGTTAATGAGAATGGCTCTACATTTGAGCAGTTTTTTTTGTTGAATCGACATTCTGGTTTAGTGTACAGTGATGGTCTCGGATATGATTCCATTTGAACGAACTTCGTGTGTGATGGGCAGTTTCAGGTAATATGGTGGCTGCAATTCGGAGGTCGTCTTTCCTGTATACTGGTTCGTAGATATTGTTTTGTTTTGAGAATCATATACTGGTTCTGAAAGATAGAAAGAGATCATAATTCACAATACGTGCAGAGACCAAACATGGTACTATTGCGCACCCGCATCGACCGTTTCCTGATCCAACTCCACATATATCCAAGCATATATATATAGCGGATCGATGGCACTGCGCGCGCAATCAGCCGTACAAAATCTCTGCGTACTATTCCTCTTATCCAGAGCCATGGCGGCACGGAAACGGCAGCGAGACAACGAGGCATGCTCGGCGCTGGCGCCGCCGCCGACCCTACCGGCCGATCTCTTGCTGGAGATCATCTCGCGCTCGGACGCCACGACCATCATCCGCTGCACCGCCGCCTGCCGCCTCCTCCGCCGCCGCATTCTCAGTGCCGCGCCTTCATCCAGCAAGTTTTCGCGGGCGGCGTCGTGCCCAAGTGCGTCCTCCTCGCGCGTCTGCACGCCCGCCGTCCGAGGCGCCCACACCGGCGCCGCAAGCTGCTCGTCTCCCTGGTCTACCCTGCCATGCCGTCGGCGTCGTCCTTGGTCGGCAAGCACCTCGCACCCTTCGTGTCGCGCCAGGCCGCTGACCTCCTCTGGCACTACGACCCCGTGACGTCGCGTCGCGGCCTCGTCCTCCTCCGCCTCCGCCGGCGCATGCACTGTTGTTACCCCAAACGGTTGGACCGCTCCAGCTCCGACTTGTGCGTGTATGACCCCATGACCGACGCCGACACCTTCCTCTCGGAACCGCCGGACATCCAAATGGACCACGACAAGAGTAGCGTCGCAAGCTGCGTCCTGCTCACCGCCGCGGACGGCATCGGCTGCCGCCCCTTCCTGTTGTTGGCCGCAAGAATGCGGCATCACCCTACCGCCAGCACTCTGAGAGTACAGACCTCATCGCCGTCGGACGCCGGCGACGTTAGCTGGGGACCAGTCACTGAATCGGAGTCTGTATGCCACTCGGGGTCATTCGATCCGAACAGGGGCGTCGTCGTCCTCCCAGGCGGCGTCATCCACTGGCTCACCCGCGATCAGAAGATCCTCACGTACGATGTCCGCACGGGAAAGTCGGACATCGTGAAGCACCCACAGATGCCTGACAACAAGTACCATCTAGCCATGTCACCGGACGGGAGGCTGCGGATTCTTTCCGTTCAAGGGTTCATGATATCGGTGTGGGAGCAGCTCTCAGCCGGCGTCTGGTCGCCGGCCGCGACGATCGACACGGAAGAGAAGCTGCGTTCGATGCATCCCGACATTCTTTTTCATGGCGCCGAGCTGCTAGAGCTGCGGTGCTCGGAGGAGGTCAGGAGCAACGCGGTGCTGTTGCAGGTACGTGGCAGGAGGCAGCTGCATGTATACGAGCGGGTCCTTGTCCTTGATTTGGAGACGAAGGAGATGCGTAAACAACAAGACTCGACTTCATCTTGTCTCTTCGAGGTTGACCTGCTCGCGCGACTACAAGCTATGAGAATATTTTCATGACTATTTGTACAAGGCGTGCTTCCTTATCGGCATTCAAAGTTCAATCATTTTTAGTTGTTTTTTTCCAATTATAATTGGGGTATAATTACACCTTTGCTAGTTTATTTAATAAAACAATCTCAAAAATATAATTGTATCATCACAAATGATCACAACATTCAAACATCTCCATGCAACATATATAGATTCTTGGCTTTGCAGTAAAGTCCATTGGGTTCAAAGAAAGATTGAAATGGGTACTAACAACCAACATACGGGACTGTAAGCGAAAAGGAAACACATATTTTCAACATAAATGAAATCGATCTCATCACTCATCCAGAATCATTGTATGGGAATAATGTGTATGTGGAAAACAATACACGATGAGGGAGTAGCACATGTCAGAAGAGCGCGCGCACACACCATTCAAGAAAAAGCCAACAATTAACCTGACAAAATCAACCGTGGAGGCACATATTTTGGTGATTCAGGCACATCGACCATGAATCTGGCTCGACGGAGGAGGCCGCGGTGCACAGGTATATTCTGTCAGTATCAACACCGGCATAGACCGGGCTTTCGTCCTCATACTCACTGTCATCCACCACCCAAGATGATATTGCATATTAAGCTATCGTTCGTATCGACGTAGAAAAGATTACCGCCATAAGAACAAATCATGGAAGCACATCATAGAGAAAGCAAGCTCGTCAGCGTTTGCCATTCGTTTCCGTTTGGCATGGCATTACGCCTGGAATAGTGTCATCGGCGTGACCAAATGATCGCAATTCAAAGAACTTGGTGTGTAATGGCCAGTTTCAGGTTATATTATCCTATGTAACTTGATGCTGCAATTTGGAATTATAAACCGTTTTTCCTGTATATACTTGTTCTTAGATAGATCCACCACGAGTTATATCGGCTATGGAAGATATAAAACATATCATAATTCATAATACTTGTTGTTTGGACAGTTTCTGAGCATAGGAATATAGGGTGTTGGAACGCGGATTTTCTGACGGAACCGTGCTGCACCATTGATTTCTGCTTTGTGCTGTGTTGTTCTACTTTTTGGTATTTAGCATTTCTTTCCTCATACATACTCCGGTAGGAAACAAGTGAAGGGTACTATTTAATCTAGTACTTTTTAGTATGAAAGTCGTGTTTGTGGATGAAAGTGGAGTCTGTAACAAAGCAAAACAAAACCTGATTTCGTTTTCAATGAAATGGGGAGGTGTGGAGCCCCCTTAATTCCGAACTGCAAACCAGCCGGCTCATCTTTATGCAAAACTTGCTTGCACTCTGATGGAGACTAGTAGCTGGTTAGATTGTATCCCGACTTCTTGGTTCTTGTTGGGTGATGGAGCAGGTTTAGTCTTAGCTGAATAAAACACTCTGAATTCCCCGGAAAGAAAGCCCCTTAATTCGGAAAAAAGATCATAATAATTTTCTTTTTGACAAACACAGACGCAGACGCTCACAAACATACATGGGCGTACAAGCATCCCTACGAATGCACGCACGCAAACCCTACCCCTATGAGCACCTCCGAGAGACTGGTCCGGCAGATCTTGAGTTTGACGAACCAAACCAGCTAGTCTCACTTTGCAAAAGATGATAATACTTTGGGAGTCCAAACATGGTACCCTTGTGCACCGGCCCATATCGATCGTTTCCTGATCCAACTACACATGCATATATGTGGGGAATATATATTGCTGGAGATCGATGGCGCTGCTGCATACTACAGTACTATTCCGATCCAAGGCCATGGCGCCACGGAAGCGCCGGCGAAACAGCGAGGCACGCTCGGCGCTGCTGGCGCCACCGGCCCGGACACTTCCGACGGATCTCATGCTGGAGATCGTCCTGCGCTCCGACGCCACGACCCTCATCCGCTGCGCCGCCGCCTGTCGGCTCCTCCGCCGCCGCATCCTCGCCGCCGCCTTCATCCAACAACGACAGGCTATTGCGGGCATCGTCCTCGCGGGTCTCCACGCCCGCCGCAACAAGCGCCCACACCGCCGCCGCAAGCCCGTCGTCTCCCTGGTCCACCCCACCACGCCCGCGGCATCGTCCCTGGTCGACGAGCGCCTCGCGCCCTTCGTGTCGCGCCAGGCCACCGACATCCTCTGGGAGTACGACCCGGTGACGTCGCGTCGCGGCCTCGTCCTCCTCCGCCGGCGCCGACACCTCAGAAGACGAGATACCGTCGGCTCCGACATGTGCGTTTATGACCCACTGGCCGACGCCCGCACCTTCCTCCCGGAGCCGCCAAACGTCTCCACGGACCCCGATCACAAGGGTCTCGTCACAATTAGCTACGTCCTGCTCACTGCCGCGGACGGCATCGGCATCCGCTGCTGCTCCTTCTTATTGTTGGTTGCAACAAGGTACATCCACCCTATCCATGGCACCAAGATCAGAGTCCAGACCGCAGCGCCATCGTCGGATGCCGGCGACATCAGCTGGGGACCGATGAGTAAATCTGTATGCCCCTCGGGGGGGTCGTTCGAAGGGCACAGGGGTTTAGCCGTCCTCCCCGGCGGCGTCATCCACTGGATCACCGGCGATCAGAAAATCCTCAGATACGATGTCCGCACGGGAAAGTTAGTCACCGTGAAGCACCCACGCATGGATGGCGAGCACTACCTAGCCATGTCAGCGGATGGGAGGCTGCGAATTCTTGCCGTTGAAAGGTTCATGATATCCGTGTGGGATCAGCTCTCGACTGGTGCTTGGTCTCAGGGCCCTATAATCGACACGGAGGAGAAGCTGGAGTCAATGCATCCCAAGATTCTTTGGGATGGCCCTTCTTCGCTAGATTTGCGGTTTTCGGAGTCGGAGGAGATCAAGAGCAACGCAGTGCCCCTGAAGATAAATGATCAGGTCTTTCTCCTTGATCTGGAGACGGAGGAGTTGCGCGAACAAGAAGACCCGACTTCATCCGTTCTTTTCGAGGTTGACATGCCCGCGCGACTACGAGCTATGAGAAGAGTATTTTCATAACTACTATTGCACACCACGTACGTGATTCATTGCCAGCATGCAAAGTTCAACCATTTGTAGTAGTCGTTGGTTGTCAGTTAGATATCATTACACATTAATGTGTATGTAACATATAACATACATGATTAGAGCATCTCCAACAAATGATGTAAAATAGCGCATCAAAACATAGCTTTAGGACACTTCTTTTTGAGTTTTAGGGTATGCAATTTAGGACACACATTCAGGACGAAGTAAAATAGGACACAAGTGCCATACGATGTAAAATAGGGCATCAACCAACTTGAAATTTAAAACTATGACACATCAAACGTTGAAATTTAAAACTTAGCATAGTTCGACACTTCGAACATTTTTACATAGATCTTGGGCTTCCAGTATGCCTTCGCCGTGTTAGTGTCGATTGTGGTTGGTAGGGCAACATGGTCGTCGACTGGTTTTAGTTGGTTTTCAGTTAGATATCATTACACATTAACGTGTATGTAACATGTAACATACATGATTAGAGCATCCCAACAGATGTAAAATAGCGCGTCAAAACACAATTTTAGAACACTTCTTTTCGGGGTTTAGGGCATGCAATTTAGGACACACATTTCAGATGAAGTAAAATAGGCCACAAGTAAAATTACATACAATGAAAAATAGGGCATCCTGCCAACTTGAAATTTAAAACTTTGACACATCAAACGTTGAAATTAAAATTTTGTAAACATAGTTTCGACACTTCAGACATTTTATATAGATCTTGGACACATAATTGGACACTTTGGACATTTTACATAGACATTCGACACTAGCTAAAGCTCGAGTTTCATACTAACTAGACCCTCGATACTAACTCGAATTGATACTACTCGTCATCGAAATTGTCGGAGTCCATGCCAAGAGTGTTCATGTGGGTCTCCGTCGTGTTAGAGTCGATTGTGGTTGCTAGGACAACATGGTCATCGACTCATTAGCGTGGCCTTAGGGCCGTTGTGGATGTTGGAGCGACGGCTACGGATTTTCTCCTTGTGTTGAGGTCGCCTCCATCGTGTTAGTGCCGGCCATGGTTGTTAGGGTAACATGGTCATCGACTCATTAGCGTGGCCTTAGGGCCGTTGTGGATGTTGGAGCGACGGCTACGGATTTTCTCCTTGTGTTGAGGTCGCCTCCATCGTGTTAGTGCCGGCCATGGTTGTTAGGATAACATGGTCGTCGACTAGTTTTTTGGAGTGTGGCCTTGGGGCGAGCATGTTCCGTTGTATGGTATTTGAACGGTTTCCTTATAAACCGTCCAACTTATTCATCTTCTTTATCAATATAAAGATAAAGTTTTTGCCTCGTTTTAAAAAAATACATGGTATTTCTTGTGTACTTTCTCTTAGGTGGATTTTGAGTTGTACCGTCTCCGAAAGATCGATCGAAGCAGATCGTAATACGTGGTGAGTCCAAAGTCCAAACATGGTACTATTGTGCAACTGCATCGATTGTTTCATGATCGAACTCGAAATATCCAAATTCCAAAGTATATATAAAGTGATAGCCCAGCGGATCGATTGCACCGCTCCATACGATCGAGTATACGACCGTACTACTCCGATCCAAAGCCATGCCGCCACGGAAACGCCCTCGAAACAACGAGGCATGCTCGACGCTGGCGCCGCCGCCGCCGAGGTCACTACCGGCGGATCTCCTGCTGGACATCGCCACGCGTTCCGATGCCACGACGCTCATCCGCTGCGCCGCCGCCTGCCGACTCCTCCGCCGCTGCATCCTCACCGCTGCCTTAATCCAACAACAGATTTTCGCCGGCGTCGTGCGCCACACCGTCCTCGCTCGCCTCCACCCCCGCCGGCAGAAGCGCCCACACTGCCGGCGCAAGCCGCTCGTCTCCCTGGTTTACCCTGCCACGCCCGCCGCATCGTACTTCGTCGACAAGGGCCTCGCGCCCTTTGTGTCGCGCCGGGCAGCCAAGCTCTTCCGGAAGTACGACCCTGTGACGTCCCGTCGCGGCCTCATGGTCTTGCGCACCGTGCGCCATCACCTCAGAACGTGCGAGCTCACAGACTCCGACTTGTGCGTATATGACCTCATGACCGACGTCAGCACCTTCCTCTCAGAACCGCCCAACATCTCCGTCAGACGCCGGCGGCGTCAGCTGGGGGGCAGTCACTGAATCTGTATGCCACTCGGGGTCATTCGACGAAGACAGGGGCGTCGTCGTCCTCCCAGGCGGCGTCATCCACTGGATCACCCGCGACCACAAGATCCTCACGTACGATGTCCGCACGGGCAAGTCGGCCACGGTGAAGTACCCACAGATGCCTGGCGGCGAGCACCACCTGGCGATCTCACCGGACGGGAGGCTACGGATTCTCGCCGTTGAAGGGTTCATGATATCGGTGCGGGAGCAGCTCTCGGCTGATGGTTGGTCGCCGGGCGCGACCATCGACACCAAGGAGAAGCTGCGGTCATTGCATCCCAACATTAGCCATTATCATGGCGCTAAGTTGCGGTGCTGGGAGGAGATCAGGGGCAACGCGCTGTTGCTGCGGATCAATCAGCGGATCACTGTCGTCCTTGATTTGGAGACCAAGGAAATTGTCAAAATGGAAGACTCGACTTCACCCTTTTTTTTCGTTTTCGAGGTTGACCTGCTCGCACGACTACAAGCTATGGCAATGTTCTCGTAACTATATAAGGAGTATATTGCACCTAGCTAGTGCTTCCTTCAGCATGCATTGAACGTTCAATTATTTGAAGTTGATTTTCAATGTAAAATAACAATATGGTTGCCGTGTTTGCCGCGTGCATCTAATGTGGCACGCATGCGCCGTCAGGGCATCTCCAGTCGCCCCCCCCCCCCCCCCCCCCAGCGCCCCCACAGGAGGCCTTTTTGGCGCCGGCGGAATCAAATAGCGCCGTTTTTCTACCACTCGCCCCCCAGAGGCCCGGTTAGCGCCGTTTCGGCGGAAATTAGCGCCGGGGCCCCCAGGCGAAACCCAACCCACTGGGTTCGGCCTGGGGGGGGCGAAATGGCGGGAAAGGCGACGCGGGCCAGCGCTGTCAGCGACGCGGGAGAAAATGGCGCGGGAGAAAGGCGACGCGGGAGAAATCCCCGTGAGCGACGCGCCCTCATCTTCTCGGTTGCCACGTCGGTCAAATGCTGCCGGAATAAATGTCGTGGCGAGCGGCCAGCGAGAGAGGCCAGTCAAAAGCAGACGGAGTAATGGTGCGGCCGGCGTGCGTCCCCTCGACGTCCATCCGACGGCCATGCGGCGCACAGTAACGCCTAGTCACCGGCCCTTTCGCCTGCCTCCGCTATATAATCCCCAGGATACTCGCCGTGACTCCCCACACTCGCCGTTCCTCTTCCTCGCCGACTCTGCCTTCCACTCTCTTCTCTCCCGCCGAAGACGATATGGCCTACAACCCCGCCGACGCCGCCGCCGCGAACGGTTGGGTCCGCCGCCACCTCCACAGGGACGAGGCATGGGCCCTGCACTAGGCGGGGTATCCGTGCCCACCGGACATGCGCGTCCCCGGCCCCTCCGGCGGCCAGGGGGCGTGGCAGCTCAGCGCGGGAGGCGTCCCCATGCCCCCTGTCCCTGCCGGCGAGCAGTTCAGGTGGGCGATCGACGAAGTCCGCGGCAGCCTGACGCCGCAGCAGGCCGCGGAGCGCCGCTGGAGGGCAGAAGGCAACGACGCCTTCTAGACGGCGTATTTCCAGCGCCGCCACGACCAAGACGTCGCCGACCGCGGCAACAACGGCCCCGTGGAGGGCCGCTGCAACTCCACCGAGCGCAAGCGGTGGTGGGGCGGCGAGCACCGCACTCTCCAGTGGGTGCTCGACTACATCTACGCCGGCAACGAGCCCCGGCTGACGATGCCGCCGCGTTCGTGGACGCCGCGCCGGATGGGAGCGGGCAGCTCCTCTTCGGCCACCTCCTCGTCCTCCGGCGCGGCGCGGTCGGCGCCTCCGTCAGGTACGCGCTCGGCGTCCCTCACGCCCCCCCTTCTCAACTCCGGGCGGCCTGTGCGCAGCGGCGCCCTCCGCATCGGCGAGCCGCGCGCCTCCACCCAGAGTCGCGCGGCATCTCCCCCGCGCTCCCTGTTCCGCCGCCTCGTCAAGCCGAAGCGCGAGCCCAAGCCCGAGCCCGAGGAGGACCAGGAGGAGGAGTGGCCCGGCCTGAAGGAGGCCGAAGAGGACTCCTTCAACACCGTGCAGCCGACGGACCCAGCGTTCGCCGAGGGATGGAGCAGGGGCGAGTACACGGAGCAGGAGCTGGAGCGCCAGCGCCAACTCCTCGCCGAGGTGGAGCGGAACCGCGCTCGCGCCACCGCTCGCCGCCGCGTCCCTCCTCCCCCAGTGGCGCAGCCGGTCGAGTATTACATACTCGACTCCGATAGCGAGGAGGAGGAGGAGGACGAGCCGCTCCAGCGCACCCTGGAGCAGAGCAGGTGGTTCCGCGACGACGCCGACGCAGGCCCAAGCAACCGGCGCGACGACGACGGCTCGGACGACGACGGCGGCGACCCCGACTACAGCCAGGCGATCGCCGCCAGCCTCGGCCTGCTCGACTAGGCGTTTTTATGTTTCTGTTTATTTTTCTGTTTGTCAAATATGAATGAAATCGCCGTTATTTGCCAAAATGCGAATGAAAAATCGCCTTTTCTCTACCAGCCATTTTTTGAACCGCATGGGCCAAAACTTGGGCTGGGGCACGACTGGAAACCTCACCCCCAGGTTTCAGATTAGCGCCGTTTGACGCCGCGGCGCCCCCAAAACATCGGCGTTTTGGGCCCGGGGGGAGACGACTGGAGATGCCCTCACATGATCGTTTATCGTACGTGGTGGTACGTGGCACCTTTGCTTTGCGGAGCATTTTTTTTCTTTGCCGAGTGCACTTGTTGCGTGTTTTTACACCCTGCTCAGCTTATACTTCATGTTTGCCGAGTTCACAATAAATCGCACTCGACAAAATGGCCACACGTGACACTCGGCAATGAGGCCGATTGCGGTAGTCTGTGTGCTTGAATATAGAATATTTGTTATATATTTGAACAAACATTGACCACCTCGTTAGTCATTGCTTATTCAAATCATATATACATGAACTTTTACAATTGGATAGTATATGATGATTGTGAGACAGAAAGCGGAGTCTCTTTAAATTGCAGTGACCGCCTTTTTGTGCAAACCTCAGAGGAAAGGGTTAAAATGTATTTTTGTCAAACTGAACTGGATTACCACAAGCAAATAATCGATGTTTCTTGTTTGTTTCATACATGTATATATTTCATGCATTTTGTAAATAAAATGCTTTTCTCCTCCCTCTCCCTTCCTTGGGTCAATACCCTTTCTGTCCATCCTAAGTCTTCAGCCTAATTTTGTGTGCCCACTTTGTTTCCCGCTCTCTCCTAACCCACCCAGCCACACACTTTTGCTCACGGGTCCCACTCATCAGCGGCCAGCTTAAACCTATGTTAGATCAGACTCATGACAATAGTCACTCCTTCTCTATAGGTGTTCTTAGTTTCCATGTTTTAGTTTTTTTAGATCAAACCAGGCAGAGCAGAGTACGTTCAGCTAAACAAAAATATTTAAAAAGTTCCAGACTGAAGCATTAGAAGAAGAAAAAAATTACAGGCCAGATAACCAGCCGAAACACCTAACGCGGGAGGGCTTCCATGTTTTAGTTTCCTAATAATAATAGGACGTTGCTAATTCCGGGTGGACCGGTGCTTATTTCTCTGTCACCCTCTCTTTCATGTGCAATTGCAACTCAACGTATAATCATGGGCAATTACGAATAATAATACACATTCAACAGTCTCACAGTAGACCGAGAATTAGCAAATGGGATATCAACTGAGAATTAGCAAAAGGGATAACAATAATAATAATAATACATGTGTCATAAAGATTATACCATTGGAAACTTTATTCAAGAGTGAAAGTATAATATTCGTGACATAAATCTAAATTTCGCTGGTCAAACTGAAGGTCAAATTTACAGCTAAATATGGACGGAGGTAGTAAAATAGATGGATATACACCTCGGCAGAGGCAGCTGGTACTGCCGTTATGCTGCACTAGTGTAGACAACAACATTATATTACACAAAGAAGGAAAAAAACAGAAGAGTATAGCTAAAAACATAATCTTTGTTGTACAACTCGAACAAACATGTAAGAAAATTAGATACAAAGCATTCCAAAGTTCATAACTTGTTTTATTCGTTCTTTTCTCAATCTGGATGATCGAGTCAAGATAAAGACTAGTACTGTATCTTGAGGCTGTCGATGAACTTTTCCCTTTGCGCCAGTGCCTGAAATTGGCGTCGACTGAACTCGTTTTTCTCGATGGCCCTGTACCGTGCCCGATCTTTCCCAATCCCCAGGAGCGGTTTCACGACCCCAGCGACACAGGCATCTTGGAACGCCCCGACGCTTGTGCGGCCCCTCTCAGCATGGACGAGCACCCTATGCTCCACGCTCGTGTACCTGTCGATCGTTGGTTTCGTCAGAGAATACAAGGATAATGCTCCTGCATCTTGAAATTGTATCGCTAATTTTATCCAAACAACACTCTTCGTCACCTGCCATTGGTGAGGACTTGAAGGATATCGCCGACGAAGACGGTGAGAGACCCTGGCAGTGGCCGCACAGGGAACCACCGGTCGCCCTTCCGGACCTGCAGGCCGGGCGTGGTGTCCGCCTGCAGAAGCACCGTCAGGCAGAGGCCGTCCGTGTGCGACGGGAGGCCGACCACCTTGTCGGCGCCGTGGCGGCATGGAGGGTAGTTGTGGAGCACCATGGTCTGCTGCTTGCCCCGGATGGTTCCCAAGAGCGTCTCTGGTTTGATCCCAAGGTCGGTGGCCATGGATGCCATGAGAAGACTTGTCAGCTCGGTCATCTCCCTGGAGTACCGATCAACTGCATCCCTGCAATATAGAGACACTGAATTACAGCATATATAGAGAGAAGTTCACGGACATACTCCATCGCTCCGCATATATACATACATATATACCTGAACGTGAGTGGATCACTAGGCCACAAGCCCATGCTTCTGTGCTCGATTGGTTGCGTTATGAGGTTCAGACTCTCTGCCCAGTCCAGCTTACCCGTTGAAGTTTTGAAGTGGTGGCCAAACCCTTGACCATCTTCTGCCTTGGAGGTTCCCACGGCTTTCTTCATCTCCAGCGGCAACTTGAAGAACTCGTGGGTGTTCTGCTTCACACGCTCTACAACTGTCTCGTCAACCCCATGATTTACTAGCTGCTTAAAGACAGATACAAGAAATCAATTCGTCAGGTTGTGTAACAAGCTGATCGAGTAGATAATTAGTTACACTTCCGGCAGACCCCAGTCTCGACATGCAGAGCCGAGCTTGGCGATCTCCTCTTGTGACTGATCCAGCAGGCTGGCCATGTCGACGACGGGGATAAGCTTGCAGCTCTCGTCGTCGCCGGCCACGGTGGCGCTGCCCCGGCCGGGGATCTCGTCGGACCAAACATACCTGTCGGGGATGGCGGATGAGCCTGCAAATGCGGCCGCGGTGGCCTCCGTCATCTCGTCCCGCCTCAGCATCTTCTTGGCGCTCGGTTCTAGCTTCTGCTTTCCTTGTCCCTCCTCTCAGCGCCCAACCATGTACGCACTAACGCACACTGTGCGTATATGTATAAATATCTCAAAGTTGGAATCTCTTTTTCTTTGTATAATTGAGGAGGTCAGTGATCATCTCCATGACTAACAGTAAGCATTTGAGCACTACGTCGGGACACACATTTTGGTACCTACGTTTTGCTTTTGGATTAGGTCCCCCTTTAACAACTTAGTTTGATCACACTATTCTCCACTACTTTTTTCGATTGGATTATCATTAGTTGGTGAAGTGGGTATAAAAGTGAATAGTAGCATTAGAAGTTATTTCCAAACTTATGAGGGGCTAAGATAAGGAGATCCATTATCCTTATTCATATTTGACCTGGCTGCCGTTGGGTTGGCAAGCATAATGGAGAGGCCAAAAAAAGGTTTGACGTAAGGGTCTGGTTTCTGAATTAGTGGAGAGAAAATTACAAAAAACCATCACAATTGCGGCTACGTTTTCGTAAAACCACCGGGATACACAAAAATTGCACGAAACCACTGGTTTAGAGGTAATGACTTTCGGACAACCACCACGTCTGTGCTAACCATCCGCGAAGCTCAGTTAAGCATGAAACAGGCATGAGGGGCCCAGTTTCAGGAGTGACGTGGCAATTTAGACGGCCGCCGTTAGACTAGGCCCACTTGTCAGGTTATTTTTTGGCTTTTATGCAATTTTTGTGGGACCCACCTGTCAGGTTTCTCTCTCCCCTAAAATCCCAACGTAGCTGGCCGCCGGCGAGCACACGGACGAGGCAGAGGCCCGCGAGCTCGGAGTCCGTCCACGAGCACGCACGACCAGCAAGGTCGGAGCCGTGACGCGGACAAGGCAAGGGCCCTCGCCGCGCTCCTCTCGTCTCCTCTCTCGGACGGCCGCCTCGTTGACGCCATCGAATCCCTGCCCGACCCCGACCTCGCCCTCGCCCTCCTCTCCTGGTCGCGCTCCCACTCCCGCCGCCTGCCTGGGCACTCCGCCACCGGCGCCAGCGCGTCCTCCACACCGGCCGCGTGCGCCAGCCAGAAGATGCAGATGTAGAAGATGAGCCCCACCTGGTCCCTGAGCTGGGCCTCGTTCCCGGTCTTGGACTTCCACCAGAGGAGCCCCAGCAGAAGCGCCACGCCCACGGCCTGCGCCAGCCGCGACAGCACCGGGAACTGCTGGAACCAGTTGATGCTCCGGTCCTTCCGCATCCGAATCGCCAGCCACAGCAGGGAGCGGCGGCGGGCGGGCGAGCGGCGGGCGGGCGGGGAGCGGCGGCGGCGGGCGGTGCGACGCCGGTGGCGGAGTGCCCAGGCGGCGGGGTCGGGCGGGTCGGGCAGGACCACTATGTCCCGTTCCACCATTTTTTTATTTTTTGGGATATTTAATTTTTGGAAAATTACACAAAAGTTCAGAATTAACGGCGCAGTGTCAAATTTGCCACGTGTCCCCTGATACCGGCCCCCCATGTCATATCAGTGTTGGCTGTCCGAAAGTCATTATCTCTGAACCAGTGGTTTCGTATAATTTTTGGGTATCCCGGTGGTTTTACGAAAACCTAGCCGCAATTGTGGTGGTTTTTTGTAATTTTCTCATGGAAGAAGTTCTAGTGCTGCTACAACATGCGGGCGGTACTGTATTCTTCATGGATGATGTTGAAGTTCCTACAATGTGCTTTCGAACATATGTGGAATGTCGGGATTGAAAATAAATTATGGAAAAAATCAAAATGTATCAATATAACTAGATCTTTTTCGTTCACTAGGTTCAATTAGCCATGAAATATAATGGGATTCCACGATCATACGTGGCTCTGAATAAAGCGTGGGATAAAGCTAAAATAAACGGAAAGTAAACTCTTCCCAAGGAACATTAATTGCCTATTGGGGCAACACTAATTCTAATTCAATCTAGTCTTACTAACACCCCGTTATATCTGATTTTATTGTGTTCGTTGCCAAAAGGGGTTAATAATGTTGAAGTCTACTTGTGGATTGCCTAGCTTTGCTATCAGTTGGCTAGCGCATGAATCTTGAAATAATATTTCTACATACATGTAGGCCACTCCCTTCTGGAGTCACACGTGACAGGAGATGTTAAAGTGTATAAGACTAGTCACGATGGAGAGTATCATATGGTAATATCATGCATATGATACTGGTATATGATAGTACTTTCACGATACATAGTAACATATGAGTGGTATCATATGACACTACATTTATTATGTGCTAGACTCATATTGCATTGTAATCCGTTATGTAACGATATCTACCTATGATACCACTATAATTTCAAAAAAAAAAAAACCTATGATACCAATATCATCTCTTTCTTCATTAATTGTTGTGACACGTCATCATTTTTCTAACATGGCATGCATGATACCACCTATGATACCCCATTGTGATTAGTCTAAGTAGATTGCATTTCCTTTTTTCAGTTCAGACATTTGATTGAGTTGGCTACACTAGCAGGAACTGAGTATTACAGTCGCAGTCGCTGACCAGCGACGGATTGAGCAATTTTAAAAATAAGTGTCTGACGTACACTACACTTGATGTGGTTATTTAATATAAACCTGCCCCTAAAGAAAAAACCCTATAGTCTCGGTAACGGATGTGAAATCAAACCGCCCCTGATGTTAGGAGGCAAGTAGCCGGGTAGTTTTTTGCGACCCGTAAAAAATCTAGGCGGCAGCTTATAAAAGTTCGCATGTGTTTATATTAATATTCCTAACAGGCCACACACATATGTAGCCGGCTACAGTTAAACTCTCCCGCGCTTCCATGGTCACGGGTTGCCCACACTTGTCCGAAGTTGGCCATCACGGACTGGCTAATATCTATCTATACTTCTTATAATATAAAATCCCACTAAGATACATTAAATTAGTCTATCACTATATGCAAGGTGTTCATATCATCCACTACTTGAGCAATTTATTTATTCATGTCATCCTACATTTATTAATAAAAATCTATTGATACATGCAATCTAATTACATTACTAATTTTTTTACCCATACAATTTCCACATACTAATTTGTTTGCGGTTAAATATACGAACATGTAATTAAATTTTAGATTCTTGACTATTATGACAAATTAAATCCTCCATATTATCCAAAAAAATAATTTCATGTTTCAAATATCTTTCTTTTATAACCTATTTTTTTCAAAGAATTCCCCGCCGCAACGCACGGGGAATCTTTCTAGTTCAAGTTATGCCTATGTCATGGTCTGTTGCTGGTATTCGGGAATTACCTCTAGTTTTCGCCGAATTTAAATAAGGCCACAGTGGTCACTTTGTTACTAATGTTTTGCCATTTAATCTAGCTAACTTGTCGTTTGTTTGACTATTATCATCATTAAATACGGGATCGGCCGGCACTGCTTGTATCCTTGAGCACGGCCGCCTTTGGCACTACACGCGCTTGACCCTCATTTGAGGACTCTGAGGCCCGTCGTTTTGTGTCCTTTTTCCATTATTGGTAACACTCCTCTCATTTGCTCTTCGCTGCCGCCCACTCCGATTCGCCCTCCGAGTCTGCCAGCTTCCGTGATCTGCTCTACCTAGCGCTTGAGGCACGGTCGCGCCTCAAGCGCTTTGCACGGGATTTGGGCATGAATATGGACCCTACAGGGTTAGAGATCGTGGGCGGGGGCGGACGCAGGGGTTGAAGACGCAGGCAGGAAGCTGTTGCAACTGGTGAAAGAACTGTTTGTCGCCCAAAAGGGTAAGAATTGAAGTTTTTTTTCCTTTAATTTGTTAGGATTCGATCGAATTTGTAAATGTGATGTTATATATGGGCTGCTACTATAGGATGTCAGGCACATCCGGATTTCTACTAAAGATTCGACACGGCTGTTGGACAAACATTCTGCCTAATGATAGAGTTACAGTTATAATCTGTTTTGATTATAGACTCACAGTAGATGCAGCATAACTAACTTTAAAGAATCGGACCCCGCAAGCGTGAATCCGAATCGCATAACAGCATTATGAGACAAGCAAACGAGCTATGAACCCTAGATCTAATTTATTTGGTAGAGGAAGAAGGCTACAACTAAACCTAATATACACACTACTCCGGAGCTCCCTCCCTCTCACCACCGGCCACCGTGTTTTTTTAAAACCTCTTTGCCGCCGAGTTTTTTTTTTAAACACCGCTCATGCATCAACTGATGATGCCTATTTCACATTAGCACTCCAAAGTACAAACTCCTAGATCGACCTTAGAATTAGCTTATTAGCATTAGACAACCAACATCTGCCAGAAATTGTTCAGCCTCCGCACAACCGCCCCACGAACACCGCAAGCATCACCATTCACCGCCGACGACCCGCATCCTCGGCGGCGGCGCCACCGGCAACTTAGTTGCCGCACACATCTGCCGTCTGAATCTCAAAACAGAGGGTCTACTCTGTGCCGCACCTGAAATGAAAAATGAAAACAAGAAACAAGTAGGAAGAAGAAATTTCAGACCGTGCAAGCTGCAAACGTAGGCCATGGCGAGCGTGGGCGGCGCAACGGGGCTGACTGACCAATACGGGGCGGTACACCGGCGGCGCGGCGGGGGCGGCGGGGTCGGGGTCGGCCCAGGTGTCCGGCCGGTTCAGCGGCACGTGCATGGCGCGCCAGGCGATGTAGCCGACGACGGCGATGACGAGGAAGGCGAGGACCTTGACGAGCGGGAGCGGGCAGGAAGAGCACATTCTCCGGCGAGGCCTGCTGCCTGTTGCATGGTGACCGTCGACGCGGGCGGCATTGGGCGTCTCTCAGCTTTGCCTTAACTCAGTCGAGCGGCAGGCACGTCACGGCCGAATTTCGTCTATATTTGGGGTGGGGCGTGCGCCTTGTTTTAGACTACCGGTGTGACTTTTTTTTTTGTTGCTAAACATGGCCTTTTGGTGAAACTAATGACACATATGGCCGTATTGTAAAACTATTTTCAAATCTGCCCTCTCGAGGTCGGCGTCAAAGAGGTTGGCGCCGACCTTATACATGTCGGCGCCAACGACCTCGAGAGGCCAGATTTGAAAATAGTTTCATAAAAAGACCATATACATCATTAGTTTTGCCAAGAGACCATTTTTGATGAAAAATACGGCAAACTCACATACATGCATGCGGGGTTTCAGCGTTGCCATTTTGATAAATCAAACATTAGCAAGTTTGAAGCTTGTTTGCAAAAAATAATTAATTGGGGTCTTAGAAATCACTGATTTGGCAATGTCAACATGTATCTTCTTTGTTCTTGGGTTAGAAGATTCATAAGAGATGATGGCCAGTTGGAAACCATGGCTGATCACAAGTATACGACACAAGAACTCCAATATCTTTTGTAGTATATCTATTGGCACCTCCAAGTTCTGGAAAGGGGTTGTGTATGTTATACATAGCACTAAGTTTGGATATAGTTGAAAAATATATGATGGGGAATTAAGGGAAGACACTTGGTGTAGCACTTCCCTGCTTTTTGTTCATTTTTTCTCTTTACCTTTTGCTGGGAATAAGGTAAAATTGTTAAGTAAGTTCTGGATGGATTCAACTAAAATTAACCTTTGGAAAGATTTTTTCCGAAAACCTGAAAAGCAACAACCGTTTGAGCTGGAAGGAATGGCCTACATAATCTCATTTTCTGCTAATGTAGATGCCTTGATCTGGCAATATGTGTGGGAGCAGGGAGAGTACTCTTATATTATCTCCACTCTTTGTGCCATTATACAATGGTGGCGTTGTGCGAAAAGTCACTTTGGCTCCCTAGCACCAGTGCTCCCTTTGATTGAAAAAAATCAAAAATAATGTAAAAGGTTCCAAAAAAAAAAAGATCTGAAAACAATCCGGCATGTTCTCAATAATGTATACTACCAGCGTGCAAAATAACAATGAAAATTTGTTTTTATTATGGACTACACAAAAATAACAAAATTTGTATACTACCAGTGTGCATCATTGAGAACGTGCATGATTTCATTCTGCTTGATTTATTTTCAAACAGAGGGTGAACCGGTGCTCAGGAGTAAGAATCCTTCGCTCTATTGATTTTTTTCTTTCAAAAATGTTATTTAAAAGTTTCAAAATTAAAAAATCATTTTCCTATGGCTCTAGCGTAGTGCCACTATTCTTCCATACATTGATACAGTATGGCAACTGCACATTGCCCCAAGGGTACACGCATTTTCCTTTGGCTCTTAGCACAGAATATTAACGACAAGAGAGATATGTGCGTCTCTGGGCCAAAATCCAGAGAGCGTGGAAAGGATGCCCAGAGGCCGGAGCCCAAGAAGAGAAGGCGTCAAGGCCGAAATGCAACGCAACGAAGAGCCCGGCCAGATGTGGCGACTGCACCTAAAGAAAAGTCAATCAGTTAGGTTGCACACTCTCTTTCTAAAAGAAAAAGGTCTCAGCTGACCACCCAAACAAGCACAAGTTCATGAAAAAACAATATTTCTTCTGCAGTAGTTTAAACGAAAGAGATGCCATCCTACACGTTATGTTAATATAAGTTTTTCACTGGTAGCTGCACCAGGAACTCAGGGTCATGCCCAGAACACATGGCTTACACATATACAGTCTAAATTCATCCACAACAACTGCGGTAACTTGACTCCACAAGTTGACATCATACTTTCAACAAATAGCAATCGTTAACACCATCCAAACTTGACGATTTTCATAAGCAGACACCAAGTATTCCGGTAGCTTTCATCAGTATATACAGCAGCCCTTTATAGTCTCAACTGAAGACTCACCAGACTCAACGATCAACTACTGCTCTTTTTTACCACTGATCATGATTCTAGCCGACAATTTGTTAAGAGTTTCAAACAAAATGTAGAGGAACGGTCATGGATATACAGCAGTAAAGAAATTAAGGAAAGGGAGCACAGGCATTGAACTGCAACTAAACTGAAGTTTCTCACCGACAGGACAGGAACCCGCTATGCACCAGGAATTCAGGATCATGCCCAAGACATGGGGTGATACAGATGCCCTCCTATTGCAGATAACAGATCAACAACAATCATAGTAAATGGAAAGGTTATGAACCAGCTGATTCACCAGAAATTTTCCTCCAGTTTCACCTTACCATTACAACAAAGGACAATCCTAACAAACCATCAAACTTCATCATCCCACCAACCAGAATTCAGTATTAACAGGCAACCACGCTATCTGAACTGCAAACTCGCTAGATCAGGAATGGTCTAATATTACTGCTTTGGTCATTGTTCACGGTTCCACATGACAATTCTTGGAAGTTACCGAGTTACCAACAAAAAGGGAATGGAAGGATCATGGACATACAACATGGGATGAATAAGAAGAGGGGGACAGGTATTGATCCCCCACTAAATTAGCTGCTTAGGTTTGTCTAGTTAAGGAACCGCCATTGCTACCTAACTTTTCTGCCTCAACCAGAGGTCAAACAAATTTGATCCCTCTTCCACCTCTATTCTGAATCGCTCTCCATGCACAGAGCCTTCAATCCTCTAGCCCTCTGCAGATTGATTTTGCACATATCAGCGACCAACAGTAGCACATCTATAGACGTAAATTGAAACAGCAGGTCCTATGCATATTACTTGCAAATGAATGAAATGTCGGTTTTGTTACCTTCTTGGTACTCTTCTTCTCTCTAACTTCATACCTCTCATGCGACAAATCAGACAGCCATGCTCCTGGGCACACCGTCTACAGCCATACACAACAATGACAAACAAAGCAAGGAGGGTTAGTAAATGAGCATGATCACGTCTTTTGAAAAAAGAAGAACTTCAGAGCTTATTTTCTGGAAGAGAACATTACAAGCAAGCACTTCTGCATCAGCTTCGGCCTCTTCTTGGGCCTCTGTGGGAGCTTGCAGCCCTTCATTGCCATGAAGTCCTCCTCTTTCTCCTTGTTGGACAATGAGATGAAGAACCTTGGCAGAGCGGCAGTGCCCTTCTCTTCCATTACACCATTGAACTCAAATCCATTCCCCTCAAAAGTAAATGGGGAACCCCTGGTGGAGTAATAGCGGTCCTTGTCCGGCGAGAGCGATGTTGACTGCCTGGTCTCACCGGCCAAGGCCTCAGATGATTTCCTGCTGACAGATATCATGTTAAGGCATTCAGCATGACGTTTTGCACAGCAAACATGAAAAGGTTTCCACATGCATACTGAAATTACCTTCGGTGAAGAGTGCTAGGGCGGCGCGGAGAACGGAACTGCGCAACATCGCCTCCAATAAGTGGCCGATTCACCCGGGGTATGGTGCGTCTAAGCACCTCGGACCGAGCCGGCGACGGCGAGCCGTCGTCGCGCGACTTGACGCACCGGAGCCGCTTCCGGCTGCCCCATTGCAGGAACAGGTTCGGCTCGCTGGAGGGTCTTGCCTCCTTGACCTCCAGATCCATCTATAGCCTGAGAAAACGAAGCCGTCAGCCAGCAGTAAAAACGTTTACTGCAGATCGGAACGAACTCCCTTCAGAAAAAGAGAGCTAGTAGAGGTTAAAGAGGAGCAAACCGCAGATCAGAATGAATTTCCCTCAGAAAAGAAGTTAGCAGTAGGTAAGAGACGCAAACTGCAGATGAGGCGCGGATCTAGACGCTGTGCACCAAGAAACTGTGGAGACGAGTGCGGTTTTGACTAATCACTGGAGGGAAACAAACCCATAACTCGAAACCAAAGAGTGCGGTAGGGGTGGAGACTGCAGGGAACTGCGACGCGCACGGGAGGCGGAGGCGGAGGGGTGGTCGGCGGCGGCGGCAGGTGGAGAGCTTGAGGCGGCGGCGTTAGGTGAAGATGGATTTCGATTGTGTGGGCGGGGAGCAGGTGATTTCACGGAGAGCAACACAAGACCACACCTTTCGAGCACACCGACAGGATTCGCCGGGAGGATCCGCACTCCGGCGAGGGACGGACACCATCGATCTCAAAGGGGGGAAAACCAGATAAAAAACCGACCAAAATACCATGCGGACGGCGAGGAGGGAGAGAATGCTTACAGGCTTCGCTGCTACACGGCTGATCTGCTCGGAGAAACTTCTCGGGGGCGGACGGCGGAGCAAAGGGGAGTTCTTGGGGGGATGAGGCTGTTGCTTCCTGGGCTCTGCGTTTTCTCGGCGAAAACCCAACCAGGCGGGGCGACGGAGCAATCCACCCGCTCCCTTGTATACGGAGACGGCTGGTCTTGGCCCTGGGATCGGAAGCCCCTGGCCGTAGGATTGGACACGGACGGCGACGATGGTGGAGGTGGTTTTCCTGTCGCCCCGGTTTGGCATTGCCGCCTAGGGCTGGCTTGGTGGGTGTTGCGGCTATGTTTTTTCCAAGATGAAATTGGCACACATCTTTAAGTTGCAACTACTCGTATTTACACAATGGTTATCTTTTATATTAACTTTTTGTCTGTCTTTATATCTAAACCAACCATGATCACATAAAAGTTCAAACGGAAGAAATTGCTAGGATAACAATATAAACATGGCAGACAAGAAAGAAAAAATGATACAACTCGAAAGAGGTACATAGGGTGAGAATGTCAAGGGCGATGCGATGAAGCAAGATGAAAACCAACCACAATTGTGTCATCTGAATTTGTCCCAACACCATGCTTTATGAACCATATATCACAAGGAACCAAGACAACACACTAGTACATAACGACACTATGGAAACACGTCAAAATCCTCATCGAAAACGGAAAAATGGTTGTGTCCCGAGCATCCTTGCTGATCTGAACGGGCTCAATAGCAACGAATGTATATAACCGTTTTCAATGAGCTCGGGTCAAAATGGTCATTTACTTTTCTCTCTTTCCGAAGTGAGAAGAGCATTTGGAACGTAATTTTGTTCTTCATAATATTTCGTATTTCTAAAATGATTTTTTTTCACAAATCAATTTGTTATTTAACAACACATTTGGATATATTCACAGTCTAACATAAGTAATATATCAACAAAACCAATTTCATTTATAGTATAGAAATTTGACATCCACAATGTTGCATGCTGTAAAAAGTCTAAAAAAATCTTAGGGAGGAAGAATATGCAGTAATATTTGTTGGTTGCATTGTTGAAGAAAGATCATGTTATAGAGCACACTGCAAAAAACAAATTAAGAAACATAAACAGTGAGAGATTGAACTTAGAGATAAACCTAAATAAAATAACAAATTAGTAGTCTGTTGTACACTACTCATTCTGAGCTATGGAAACGATAAATAAATTTATTTTTGTGATGGTCACTATGTTGTGAATAAGGAGATCCATTGTTTGGATTGTCGGGGGGCTAGCACGGCAATGATCTGAAATATATTTTTGAAAGGAATGCGGTGCTAGCCCCCTACAACGGAATTTTGTAAGTAAGTAGCTAATTGCCCGTGCGTTGCTACGGGTAATAACATATTCGTCGTATAAGTGATTCTCGTGGTGGTGTCCCCATCTATGTGTTTTCCGTGGTTGGATAAGGAGGCACATAATTACGATGGATTTATGGTAGATAAAGAAAAGCATGTAAACTATGCTAATTTAATTATAGTATGAAAAAAAAATGAAACTTAGGATGATCAATTTAATAATTACTTGCTTGATTGAATCAGTGTAGTTCTGTAGAACTGAACAAAAAGTCGGTGGGGTGTAAAATTATCACTAAACAAAATTATACCTAAATACATGGATAATAAATTGATCTTATAAAAGCTTTCACAAAACAAACCATCGGCACAATTCGTACATTTAGTATAGCATTGTGGTATGTCAAAAGATCAAACGAGAGTTTTATTTTTTCAATACCCACTAAGCTACAGTGTAGCTTGCATGAGAAATTTCTTCAGGTGTGTATTGTAAATACTTTATAAACTGGTTGTGTGAAAATCGTACTTAGGTCAAGTCATGAATACGCTCGTGCAAGTTGGGAAATGACACCTATTCAAGGTACCAAATAAGTAGTTTGGGATGTCCAACATCGTTGCTCCTTTTCACATAATTGTTCATGTGTTTCACGGCACATGCAATTGGCCAATTCGAATCTTTCATGTCTATAAATGAATATTTCTTTTCTCTGATATTTATGCCCAGATAGTAATATAGCAGTAACTTGAAATGATTGAAGCACAAAAGAATGATCCAAATTCTGCAAGATCTGGCTACACAATGCCTAGTCGTGAGATACACATGTGTCACAGGAGTGAGGTGAAAATGCAACCAAAGTGACTCATCAATGACCATGCCTTTTGTAATCGGGAATTAACCGCAATAGTACATACATGTCATCATTTTCACCGTCCTACACATCAGTCTGCAGCACACAGGTAGGCGATGGTGTTAGGAACACCTAGTCCTAGCTAAAAAGTACAAGTGTGCATAAGCTTCAAGCATCATATAGATTCATAAGAAAAACATCTAGTGTGATAGGCCTGACCTGAACCAACATTTGATGTTTGGTGATGGGGGTGCTGGCCCAGGGGTAGACTCCAAGTCAAATAATGTTGATTATAATATGATGCGACCAAAGGTCCAAAATCAATTCCAGAAATTGACCGAGAATTTCTGGCCAACTTGTCAACTATATTCCACAAAACAGATTGCATGATTTTATCTAAGCTGAGATACAGGCTCAAAGTTTTTAACTATTTTTCTCAGGTACAAAACCACACATCTTCCCTACCATGTCCCAATCCTTCATGTCTACACTTTAGATAAGTTCCTCAAACATCCAACCGGAGAACTTCCAAGAATGAGATACCCAGGCGACACACAAATGCAGACTTGTTGAAGAGTAATACAAAAAATGAAGAAACACACCTGCTCAACTGAGGCAAGCGACAAAAGTCACATAATCAGCTAGTAGCTCCAGGACATGGCGACCAAAGAGCTGTACTGCTTCATTTGCTTTGAACGCTACAACACCAAAAAATATTTTGAGGAGCCAAGTTTGTAATGTCTACAACAAGATGAAAGTATTTCAGAGTAGAACGCATAGCCAGATACATCTGCTAGCCCACCCTGTGCAACACACAACAAGAGTCTTTGCCACATCCTCATCTTGCCAACCCCGTGGCATTCATACCTTTTACATGGTGAAACCTGATGAGAACTGTAATCATTATCCAAACATTATTCAAAGCTATGAGATTAGGAACAATAATCAGACCGTGGCATTTTCTGTACAACAGTTAGGATGTAGACTATTCCATTAGGAAAATGAAGATAACATTTTTTTACTGTAAATAGGAAGGCAAGCTGAATAGTAAATATGTGTGCAGCTTCAGCGCTGCTTTGAGTGATAGCACGGCTGAAAGAACTAATTAGAAGTTGCATTTAGGTAAATGTGGGTAGTAATTTAATATTGAAGTACCGATATGTTGTAACAATAATGACATATATGTATCAAGTTAGAGCACACCCGTTATTTTCATGTCTCCACATTACAAGTGGTGACAAAGAATACGAAAGATCCTAAAAAGAGAAAGACTTCAAAACAACAAGTTACACTGAAGATGTTCTATGTTATCTCATTTCACACTTGAACTGCAATACACCCACAGAAATCATGAAAATGGAGAAGGATCAACATTTAAAGAGATGAGCACATTCCACCAGAAAAGTATCAGTATTATGTACCTCATGTGCTTGAAATGACCATGTGCTTGGTGATGCCACAATGACCTGACCTCACATGTGCTTGGTTTAATAATCATATAGTTTAAGAACGTTTATCAATGCACTATATACAAAATAGCTAATAAGAAGCCTCAAATTATAATAAAAAATTTCCCCTCGGTTTCTAAGGAGGACGAAGTTGGAGGCTGCAAACTTCGCCTTCGCTTATCATGGTTCCTTCGATGAATACTGTCAATGAAGCCACCTACAAAAACAAATTTGGAAAAGAAAAACATAAATGGGACAATAGGGTAAAAACAAATTGCAGGGAATATTTAGGTAATTAAATTCACAACGATAAACAGAGAAACCAAACTAATAGCTCTCATAGCAGACAGTTTTTTTAGTGAAAGAAAAGTATGACAGAGCATATCTAGACTTTGTTGCAATAAGGACCGCTCCAGCTTTCAGATGATCTTGTTTATCATATATCAGACGCACTTTCTTTGCATTGCAAGAGTAACCTAGCTCTATGTGGTCAAACAAAGGAAAACAGTCTCACCATACAGAGGAGATATATTACAGAGGAGAGGAGAGGCACGAAGAGATCGTACACATGCCTACAAGATCTTGTACCCAACGCAGAGGCGCGACACAACGACAAGGTGATTGTACCCAGCGGCGAGACCTTTGGGCGACGCAACGACGGGCCGGTGATGGAGGTCCTGCACTCTGAAGATTAGCGAGTGGACGGGCTGCCGCGGGCGATCCGGGGAAGGTGGCGGCAGCGTAGCAAGGATGGCGGTGAGGTTACCTGAAGAAGAGGCCATCCAGGCCGAGATCTGCGGCGGCGTGGAGGTGGACGTGCTGGAGCTTGACCTCAGCTCCATGGCTTCGGTGAGGAGATTCGCCGCGGAGTTCGGCTCCCTGAACCTGCCCCTCAACATCCTCGTGTAAGAACAGATTCACAGGCATGGAAGCGTTCCTCCTCGTTGGATTTTGTGCGAGTGGATGGGCAGGCTGGATGTCATTCGCGAGGCAGGGACAGCGCCAGGTGTGATGTACGGGTGAGGTCAATGGGCGAGGACGGCGCTGCTGATTTTTGATCGTGGGTGAATCACGGAGAAGATGGCCGTGATTTCAGGATGCCAG
The DNA here is from genome assembly GCA_026929855.1 of Poa annua. NCBI lineage: Eukaryota > Viridiplantae > Streptophyta > Magnoliopsida > Poales > Poaceae > Poa > Poa annua. The sequence continues at coordinate 12,803,598 of CM049434.1, read as the reverse complement.
ATTTGTCGCATTGACGAAGGGAAACGCACGGGAGGAGTACCGTTTGACGAAGAGCGGACGAAGGACGGACGACGGAGTGGCAGAAAGAGGAAGTAAACTTTTCTTTTAGATAGGAGAGAGAAGAGATGTTCAACTTGTCCCCACTTGTCACAAGATGATCCTAAAATAGTACGTACATGCTGTCAACACAAATCTCAGTTGTTACATACGTATATAATACTTATATATTATCAAAATAAAATTATATTCTTACTATTTACGTATATGTGAGTCCATAGCTAACCCACATACACATCAATCAGTAAAGAAATTACGTTCATGAAAGAGAGACTATGAGATGGAATGTATCACCTAGGAGTAGATTTTAACTATCGTCGAGTCTAGATCTAAACGCATGAGTATTAAACATTCACAAACTTGAAGTTACTCTTCGATTTAGAAAAAAAATCTTGGAGGACCTAGAAATAGTAGTAATACCAAATTATTGCTGAGGAATAATACCAAAATAAATAATAAACAAATTCTACAATTGCCCAACACAACAGGTCTTGTGATTTTTGTTCCGGCCCAAAACTAAACGGGCCAGGCTGTTTGGTCGTGAGGAAGGTGACTCTAGCCCAGTAGGCTAATCACTCCGCGGGAAGGAGGCCATACGCAGGCCAGTTGGCTGGGTTAATACTCATGAGTTTTTTTTTTTGAACAAGTACTCATGAGCTTTTTGTTCTTTCTTTGAGCTCTGACTCATGACTCATGACTCATGAGTCAACGCCCCTATTTCTACGTGAATTGATGAAACCTATAGTGGCACAGTCCCACACAGATTAGTGCCTGCATTTCAAAAGAGTAGGAGTAGTACGGAATAATGGCACATACATATACGTTTTTTCTATAGAAAAAACAGAAATATTAAATCAAAAAAATGCTCAAAGATTACGAAGTATTCTACTCGATACCTAGTGTATTTACGTCGACACATTCACCGATCTTGCATCTGGTCAAGCAGCAAAAGATTAATTCCTCAAGGAAGAGCACCAGAGTGCACGCAAATTGTACACTATGCAAGTGCAACTGAACTACATATATACTATCGAGTTGAAACCTATAGTGTATTTACATAGCATCACACTGCATCACACAAGGTCTTCCTACTCTTGGGATAGTCATACCTTGATCATCGCGATCTTCTTCAGTTACGGCGATTTCAGTATCTGTTTTTCAGAGTTTTGATGAGTACCAGCTCCGACAGAGAGTAGTCAATTTACAGTTGCGAAGGGGCTCTAGGATCTTGGAGACATGCTGGCAGAATATCCAAGTCGACTGATGCATACGCTGTCTATTTAAGTGGTACGACGCTCTGGCGTGGGGCTGGAGGGGGAGGAAAGAGTAGGTGATCGGGAGAAAGCTGACGTGCGATGTCTATTTAAGTGGTACGACACCCTGCCCCGGTGCGCTGTGGTCAGTGATACGACGCCCTAGACTGGAGCGCCGAACTAACGTCCAGCGGGCCCGCCCTGTTCGACGTGGCAAGATCCACTGCGCTTTTGACCGCGGCGTCGTACGGTAGACCATGGCGCGCCGGAGCCGGGTGCAGTGAAAAATGGTCAGATTCGATTTTTTTTAAAACTTGGTCTATTTTGTGAGATGATTTCAAATAAGGATCGCCCACCCGCGGGCGTGTGTGGTGGCCATGGCCGTATCAAAATCGGCACTCCCCATTGGCCGACCTCATATCGCCATATCCGCTTATCCACCTCGCCACCCCGTCGTGCAGTACGCCTCTTCTACTCATCACCCACCCGTCATCACTTCCCACTCACAACCTCTCTCTCTCTCCCGCGCGCGCGTACGTGTGGCCTCCCCGTTGCCAAGAACCAGCCGAGCAGCTACAGCCACCGCCATGGCCATGGCCACGCAAGCTTCAGCGGCCACGCGCCACCTGATCACCGCGGCGTGGTCGCCCTCCTCCAGGCCGCGCGCCACCTCCCTCTCCATGGCCCCCTCCACCCGCGGCCCGGCCCCGCTCTGCGCGGCCGCCCCCGAGTCGACGCCCGCCACCAAGGAGGCGGCCCCCGCGCCCGCCGGCTTCGTGCCGCCGCAGCTCGACCCCTCCACGCCCTCCCCCATCTTCGGCGGCAGCACGGGCGGCCTCCTCCGCAAGGCGCAGGTCGAGGAGTTCTACGTCATCACCTGGACCTCCCCCAAGGAGCAGGTCTTCGAGATGCCCACGGGCGGCGCCGCCATCATGCGCGAGGGCCCCAACCTCCTCAAGCTCGCCCGCAAGGAGCAGTGCCTCGCGCTGGGGAACAGGCTCAGGTCCAAGTACAAGATCACCTACCAGTTCTACCGCGTCTTCCCCAACGGCGAGGTGCAGTACCTCCACCCCAAGGACGGCGTCTACCCGGAGAAGGTCAACGCGGGAAGGCAGGGCGTGGGGCAGAACTTCCGCAGCATCGGCAAGAACGTCAGCCCCATCGAGGTCAAGTTCACCGGCAAGAACACCTTCGACGTCTAATTAATCTGCTGCTCTTCTTCTTTATGAAACATGCGTGTGTTGTTAGCTCGTCGATCGTGGGTCGCTAGTTATTGGTGGATTGCGAGGATGGATGGATCATGGATGATGACGATGGACGTCCTGTAATTTTAATTATCGAGTTTCAGTGATGGATTCGGTGATGATGATCGATGATGCATCAGATTATATGTACATGTTAATTTTGGTGATGATATATTTGCTCTATGTTAATTAGCCTTGTTTACATGCATGCATGCATGATCTCCGTTCATCTTTTTGTGTGTGAAAATTTACAGAATGGTCATCTTATATTGTGAAACGGAGAGGGTACATATCTTGTTACACCTCTTTGATTCTCGAACCACGTGATCTAGATCTAGATGGGAGAGACAGCGGCCCTCCGTGTGTTTGTTCACATGCATCATCTTCTTTCATCCTTATTGTGTGACAATTTAGACAACAACCATGTTATGCACATAGTGACATAGATATATTTTTCTGCCTTTTGTTCCGCCTTTGTGATTCTCCAACCATGCATGTGATCTAGCCCGGAGAGACGACCTTCCGTGTGTTTGTCCTCTTTCGCTCTAGTTGGCCGGTGCTTCTCCATTCTACCCCGCTCTTGATATTTTATCTCATGTGTTGGGAAGAAAAAAAAGCGACCTTTTCCCCTCCGCTGATTTTTCCCGCATATTAGATTCACTCAACGACTGTTGCTCAGGCGGCATCGATGTCGAGGGGTGGCAACAAGATATGGATATTTATCCTTTTTCAATAATAAAGTGCTTCTCTCCCAAGTTCTATGCTTTTACGTCAAGTGATACATACAAAAATGTATCCATATGGAGCTCAAAATCAGCTTAGCTTAGTTGTTTGCGCAAAGAGCCAGAATAAACTATCACAAATCTCTTGTAACCGAAACATGGATACATATAGCATTAAAAATAGTACAACCATCTAAGAAACCCTAGAACAAATAGAAACCAACTCTCCAAAATGAAATCAACGCCATCAAAACTTGCGGCTGCCTACTTATATTGATTGCCCTAAATTATTCTCAGTTCATTTACCATCGAATTTTCTTCCATATGATATTTGTTTCATGTGATGTTCCGATCATATAGTATATCTTGTATCTGCTATCATATAGTAATATATAAAGGGGGTCTCTAACGATCAGTCGACTGGGAAATAAGAATTTTCCCAGTCGGCCGACGTCATCGCGGTGGAATCAGCCCAGGAGTCGGTCGCTTCCTTCCCTGTCGCTTTCGTTTTCGTTTGTTGGGCCGTTTTCGTTGTCGTTTTCTTTGTGTGTTTTTTTATGGGCCGATTTCCTTATCGTGTTTTATTTTGTGGACGAGATGGGGATCTTACAGTGGCATGTGAGCTCGCCGTGGAGTGAGGGGATCCTCCATGTCCAGGTGCTTGCCGGGCGGTGGAGTAGCAGCTCGTGCTACTGTGTATCTTGCCAATCTAGTACACGTTGCTTCTGGCCGTCGCCATGGGTGGAGGAGGTCATGGCGGCTTGGAAGGTGCGAGAGGGTGAGAGGGGAGAAAGGGGATCGAGGAGAGAGGGTGAGCTTGGTTGAGAGGGAGCATGTACCAGCTCAGTGCGGTGCCGCCCTGGTAGCAGATGATGCGGACGGCGGCTCCCGTTGCAGTAGGCGAAGTTCGCGCAACAGGGGCCTCCTTAGAACCGCCGCCGTCGCCTCCCCCCGTCTCCGCGCTGCTCCCCTGTATCTATTACACGACGCGTGAAAAGTGAATAGGAAGCCTGCAGACGAGCTTGACTGGTAGCCGTCTCTTCTTAGTCGGCGTCCATCTCCTCCTGTCCTCCAGCGCTGCCTGCGCTGCTGCCTTGCCCTGCTCCAGAAGCTTAGTTGGAACCTGCGTGTGTGTTTTGTGTGACAGGTTAGTGTGAAGGATTTGTCTTTTCGCTTTGTCGTGCACGCCATAAATTATGCATGTGGGTAAGGAAGAATGTTAGACTATTTTACAAAAATTGTGAGAACATGGTTACTTTTTTTTAGTACCAAAACCAAGTCAGTTGTCCACGCAAACAGGAAAAGGAAAAGGTCGCACGCAACCAAGTCAGTTGCGTGTTGGGTTACAACTGACTCCGTTTTACAGCCCCTGAGGGAGGAGGGGAGACATTGATGTCAGCTACGTGTATAGTTGCAACTATATACAACGACAAAACGGAAACAAAAAACCCTCTCATTTACAACCCTAGTTGCGACTGACTCCATCTACAGTCAGAGGGGGAGGGGGTTCACTTGAAGTGTCGGTTACAAACCCATAAATCGAAACAAAAAATATTTACCAGTTGCGTGTTGAGTTGCAACTGACTGTTTAACAGCCCCCTGGGGGAGGAGGGGAGACAGTGATGTCAGTTACGTGGATAGTTGCAACTATATACAACGACAAAACAAAAACAAAAACAAAAACAAAAACCCCTCTCAGTTACAACCTGGTTACAACTGACTCCAACTACGTCGGCACAAAAAATCGCATTACGACGCAGATTATCACAAATTTAAAAAGGGTGGAAAAATTCAAAAAACCCCTAAAAATGAAAAAAGACCGCGGACAGGACTACACACAAATCCAGAAGAAACACAGAAAAAATGGGTGCGAGAGGATGTGTGAGTTACGAGTCGAGTTGCAACTGACTCCGAGGGGGGTGGGTTATACGGGTAGTTGCAAGTCGAGATGCGACTAACTACAACTACAAAAAAATGGGTGCGAGGATGTGTGAGTTGCGAGTCGAGTTGCAACTGACTCCGAGGGGGTGGGTTATACGGGCAGTCGCAAGTCGAGATGCGACTAACTACAACTACAAAAAAAATGGGTGCGAGGATGTGTGAGTTGCGAGTCGAGTTGCAACTGACTACGAGGGGGGTGGGGAGAAGGGTAAAGGGCAACTACAACTACCAATTATAGCGGCGTGTGTCAGTTGCAAGTCGAGATGCAACTGGCTACAAGTCGACGTGAGTTGCATGTCAAGTTGGATAGACTACGGATAGGGTCAGCTGCATGTCAAGTTGCGACTAAAATACGACTACAAAAAATGGGAGACATGAGTGAGTCAGTTGCAAGTCGAGTTGCAACTGAATCCTGAGGGGGGACGTCAGTTGCATGTCAAGTTGCTACAACCCCCACTACAACTACAAAAAAGAATGGGGGTGAGTCAATTGCAAGTCGAGTTGCAACTGAATCAAATGAGGGGGGGGGGGGGAGGGCAGGGTTGTGAGTTGCATGGGGGGGACATGGTGGTGAGTTGCATGTCAAGTTGCGACTACTGCAAAAATGGGAGACATGAGTGAGTCAGTTGCAAGTCGAGTTGCAACTGAATCCGAGGGGGGGGGGGGGGATGTAAGTTGCGACTACCCCCCCACCCACCAAAAATGGGAGAGGGGGAGGGGGGTCAGTTACGAGTCGAGTTGCAACTGACGCCGAGGGGGATGGGGATGTGAGTTAAGTGTCAAGTTGCGACTACAACCCCACTAAAACTACAAAAAATGGGAGATGAGAGTGAGTCAATTACAAGTCGAGTTGCAACTGAATTCGCGGGGGAGGGGGACGGGGATGTGAGTTGCATGTCAAGTTGCAACTACCACCCCCCCCCCCCCCCCCCCGCCCCCTACAAATACAAAAAATGGGAGACGGGGAAGTCAGTTGCGAGTCGAGTTGCAACTGACTCCGAGAGGGGGGGACGGGATGTGAGTTGCGTGTCAAGTTGCGACTAGCTACAACTACAATTATAGCGGGGCGTCAGTTGCAAGTCAGGATGCAATTGAGTAGGCGGGGGATGTCAGTTGCAAGTCGGGTTGCAACTGACTACATGACAGGGGATGTGAGTTGCATCTCAAGTTGCGACTAGCAACAACTACAAATTATACGGGCGTCAGTTGCAAGTCAGGGTGTCACTGACTAAGCGGGTATGTCAGTTGCAAGTCGAGTTGCAACTGACTACATAGAGGGGGTGTGAGATGCGTGTCAAATTACGACTAGCTACAAAATACGAAAAATGGGAACGAGATGATGAAAGTTGCAAGTCAAGTTGCAAACAGAACGGGGATGTTCGTTGTAGGTCAAGTTGCAAAAAATGACTCCGATGGGGGAGGGGAGGGGGTATGGGGCAGCTGCGTGTCAAGTTGCGACTGACTACAATTACAAAAAGCAGGGGTGTCATTTGCGAGTCGGAGAAGCAACTAACTAGATAGAATGTGAGTTGCGACTAACTGCATCCACAAAAAATGGAAGAGGGGTGTGTGAGTTGCGTGTCGAGTTGCAAAAACTATTTCCAAAACTACAAAAAAGTCAATTGCGTGTGCATATGTCGATTTGCGACTGAAAAGAGCATCCACAATGCAGCTCTAAGCTGCCGACGCCAAGGTATAAATCCTGGTTGATGGACGTTTGCATTAGCAAATCCGAGCGTCGGACGCATCAAAGTTTTCGCCGGACGCTTAGCTAATTTTTCCACACGCGAAAATCAAAAATGGATTTGCGCCGCTAGAAACCACTGCATGTAGCGGTTTGATTAGCATGCTACGAGAATTTAGCTCCTGGGTTAGCACTCACAGTTGCAGGTCCGCTAGCTAGCCATATAGTTCGATTTAATTTCTATTTTCCTTTTCATTTAAGCATCTGCATAAGCCTTCACCACTGTGTATGATCTAAAAAGATAAGAAAAAATCCAGAAAATAAAAAAACAAGAAACAAAAAGACTAGAAACAAAAAAAAAGGCTCAAAAACACACCTCACAACGGTGGACGGTAGGCTCAAAAAGACTTGCAGCTGTCTAACATTTTTTTCCTATGAAAAACAAAACTGAAAAAAGTAAAAAAATCCAACCCACCACCCGGACCACCCCAAAAACAAAAAAAAAGGCAGGCTGGAACTCCCAGTAAAACGGCCCAAAACAAACAACTAAAGCAGCCACCACAGAAAAAACAAACAAAAACCCCCACGTCCCCTGCTAGAAACGGCCCGATAACAAACAAACACGGCCCAAACCTGCTACGAAGCAAACAATGGGCCGAAACAAAACCTCCAGCGCCCCGCACGGATCTTGGCGCACGCGAAAAATCGGACGGCCGGCGAGCTAGCTGGGCTGTAGCTTATTTCTCAGCTAGCTGAGAAATAGCAATTCCCATATATAAATTATTTTTTTCAGACAACCGGGAATCAACAAAGTACTTATATAAGTCTTCTAAACTAGAAACATGTATGCCATATAGATAATGTCATCAAACATATTTAATACTTAGCACAATTTAGTAATATTACAAAAATGACTCAACTATATCATATCTAGCACAAAATCTAATTATCATGCATTCTATATAATTTTATTAGATCATAAATTTTGTGATTAATACATGGTTAATCTTAGATATATTCAACATCATTTTCAAAAAATAAGTTTTCTATAAAGAGAATATATTAATATCAATAAGATGCCAATTACATTCGGCCTCTACACCAACAGGATTTCATGCGCTAGTCCAGACAAGAATGCCATAGCAAAATTATTTTAAAAGGAAAAGGAACAATAGAATAGCTTCATCAGCCACCAACGATGTCAACCGAGAGCCACATGATATCCAAGTAGGGAACGACACACGACGCTGATATCACGGGATCCGACCACCGAGGTTAGATCATGGAGTTTCATCCCCAAAAAAAGTCCGAGTAAATTTCAAGCAATTCCTTCAACAAGGGAACCGTGAAGGTTGTCACATACTTGTCAATCCATCCAGCTCACACAACATCGCCATTGTCGGTCGTCATGTTTCTCCCAAAGCCACAACAGAACAAAGCAGTCGAGTAAGGACTTTATGTACTTTTTATGGCCCATCGATCGCCTACTTTGAATCTGCTTTAACCGCACGTTGTGCATCTCTTTCTGCTTGATCGCATACTTTCAGGTACCTACCTGTTTTCGGGCTGTCAAGAAGACCTGGGACTGCCGCCTTGGCGTATGATCTCTGCCAATGTGTGCGATAGAGGGAGTATGTCAGCTTGATCAGATTGTATGCTTGGTTTGAGATGATTTATGGCAATCGTATCTTACATAAGCGAGAGTACATCCACCACAGGAGCACGCACCATATCCTACACAATCTCGTGGCAATCGTATACCGGATATTCTGTACCATGTTTGTAGCGATTGCCTTCCATGCCAGTAAACAAATCTCCATCTCCTCCATTCTCCTAGAAGAGCAGACCTAGCCGCACCGATCTGTAGGGAATGAGAGGCGGCGGCGACCTGTTCGGCGCGCTGCCGGACGAGCTCCTGAACCACGTGCTATCCTTCCTGCCGTCGGACGAGGCCGTGCAGGCGTCCCTCCTCTCCCGCCGATGGCGCCACCTCTGGCGATCCACCACGGCTGTCATCGTCCGCGACATGGAGGGCGACGACTGCCGTCTCTTCCTCAACACCCTGCTACTCCGCCGTGAAGCCGCCGCCTCGTCGCCGCCGCTGCGCTCTTTCGAGATCGACGCCAACAACCTGCTCATACCCCCCCTTCAACGAGTATTGCGACTACTACGACGACTATGAAGACGAGGACAAACCCAAGGTGGATCCCCACGTCGACCTCTGGGTCGTCCACGCCCTGTCGGCGTGCCGTGCCCGCTCGCTCACCGTCCGCACGAAGAACTTGTGCACGTCGTCGTGGCGGCCGCGGTGTCCCCTCGCGTTCGCCTCCCCGCACCTGACAACTTTGCACCTCGAGCAGGTCCACCTCGCCGGCGGCCTCCTCGACTTCTCCTGCTGCCCGGCGCTGCTACAGCTCACCCTCGTGGACTGCGGCCTCAAAGGCGGCTCCCTCGTGTCCCCCTCGCTGCAGCGTCTCAGCATCCTCTACTGCGACATTGAGATCGCCGATTGGGACCGTCTCGATACGGATCTCGAAGGCGACGAAGAGGTCCTGAGAACCACGACGCGGATCTCGATGCCGAGCCTCCGGTGCCTGAAGCTATCCGATAGCTACGGACGGGATGGTAGGGCCCTAGATGCAGCTCTGTTCTTTGACAGCGAGACCACGATATATTCCCCGAAACGGTGATGGCAGTGGCTGCTATGTGACGAGGTAGTACGCGGCAGAGCGATGAAGTTTCACAAGCGTCGGCGTTCAGTTAACAACACTCTGCCATCTACAGGATAAGTTCAGACTTTCAGTTTCGAACAGTTCGCAGCGTCAGCTTCCACTTAGAAATAAATCAAGTTAGCGGTGTTGACTCTCTGTTCTATTAGTGTCACTTTAGACCTCTAAATGTGTGTCCGGCACTCCTAATTGGGTCTCCTTTGGGGAGTGCCGGACAGGTGTCCGGTCAACATTTAGAGGCCACCCACAACGGCACTCCCGAAAGGCCCACCCCAAATCACGCGTAAATTTTCGAACACCTTGCGGGCGCACGAACCGTCGCCGGTAAACCGCCGCGTCGCTCCGTATTGAATGGCCGCGTCGCTCAGCCGGAGTAAATGGCGGCCTCGGGGACCGCCGGCGGTGTCTCTCCCCCGGCTATATCAGCCGTGTCTCCGTCTCCCTCCCACCGACGCCCCCTCTTCCTCTCCCTCCCACCGACGCCCCCTCTTCCTCTCCTCTTCCTCCACCGGCGGCGATGGCGCACAACAGCGTGGCCGGAGGCAGCGGCGGCGCGGCGCCGTTTAGGACGAACATCCGGCTGGAGGAGACTGAGTTTATGGCTACTGAGTGCATTCCCGTTCCGCCGGACATGCGCCTGCCCGGTGGTGGGTGACCAGCGCCATGGGCTACGGCGTCCCTCTCCTGCCGGACGAAGGGGTCGGGCTCGACGTGCTCATCCTCGCCCGCCGTCTGGACCTGACACCGGAGCAGCGCGAAGACCCGGAGTACGCGGTGAACAGCCCGAGGTGGCGCCCGCTTCTCGCCGCGGAGCGCCAGGCGTCCATCGACGACCATACCGGCCTGTACAAGCCGGCGTCGTGGAACAAGGAGTGGCGCCGGCACTGGTGGGGCGGCCGCAACTTCGAGGCCGTCCTTGCCGACCATGGCTTCGTCCCCCTCGCGCAGCGGGGCCCATGGTTGGCGCCAGCGTCGAGGACGCCTAAGCCGGAATCGTCGCGCGGGTCCTCCTCGCGTTCGGCGGTCGACTGCATCGCGCCAGACGCTCCCCCTCGCCCGTCAAGAAGGAGCCGAGCTGGTCGGCGCCGCCACCACGCCGGACTAGGCCCGCCGTTTTGGCACACGCCCGCACCAGCGCCAAGAAGGTGAAGACGGAGGACGGCGAGGGCTCGTCGGCCGCTCCGGCGCCAGATGATGGATGAGGAGGCCGAGGCGCTGTTCCAGGCGCAGATGGCTGAGGCGACACGCCTCTCCTTCAACACCGTCCAGCCGGCGAGCTTGGAGTACGCGGGCCAGCCGGCGAGCTTGGAGTACGCGGAGGCCTTCTCCCCGCGTGAAGCCGGCATCGTCGTCCTCTCGGACGACGAAGCCGAGCCGCCGGCGACCGGACCATACGCCGGTGAGGTCAAGGAGGAGCCGGCCGAGGACTGGGACGAGCTCTACCGCCACTTCGGCTAGTTAGGTTTAGGTTAGGTCTTTTGATTCTTGTACTGCATGCACACCATTATGTAAAAAAAACTTTGCGAATCACAGTGCATTCGGAAAATGGCGCGTCGTGTGTATGACGGGCGGGCCAGCGCTGTCAGGGCCATGGCCGAGGCGATGTCCGGCACCCTCAAGAGGGCCTCCAAACTTGGAGGCCCTATAGGGGGTGCCGGACACAAAATCGCTCGGGGCGAGGCTTTGGGGGGTGCCGCTGGTGCACGTTTTTGGTGTCCGGCCCCCCGAAGGCCCTTTGGGGGGGGGGGGGGGGGGTCCTTTAGAGCCCCCCGGTGGAGATGCTCTTATGGTGGCTCAAATATTTATGTTGTCGGAATCATGTTGCATTTGAAGTTTTTTTGTATCCATGGATTGAAGCACTTTTCTGTTGCTTAGAGTCAAAATAAACTGTTATACTGGAAATACTTTTCTGCTAGGTTGAAGCACATGTTAGTTGAACCTGGAGCAAACTCTCTAATTTGTGTAAGTTGTCATACTGGCCAGGAAAAAATATTGCTTGGAAGCAAATTTGACATGAAGTGGAAGCAAACCGCATTAGTATATTGGAAGCATTTTTGTTTGTTTAATAAAGCTTCGCAGGAATCCGAAAATGAAAAACGCAGTCTGCATGGAAACTAGTACTCCAACTAAACCACGTACGTTTAGCAACAAATCAAAGTACCAGAGTAATCTATGTTAGTTAGTATCGTAGCTCTCTTCTAGAACTTGTATCTAACTAACTGAACCTGATCGTCTGGTGTAGATAAGCCATGGCATTTTCTGTTGTGATCCTACCAGGGTTTGTTAACTCAACTGGGCTATATAGACTAGAGGGACACGCAGGGTGCGACCGCAAAGGACAGGTGCGATACTCCCGCACTTCCAATCTGCACAATGAGTAGCGGCGGTAGCTCGAAGAAGAGAAAAATCACGAGCGGCGGCGGCGGACGACCTCCTGAACCACGTTCTCTCCTTCCTGCCGTCGGACGAGGCCGTGCAGGCGTCCGTCCTCTCCCGCCGTTGGCGCCACCTCTGGCGATCCACCCCCACCATCAGCGTCAGCGGCTCGGGCGACGACGTCCGTCTGTTCGTCAACACCCTGCTACGCGGCCGCGACACCGTGCCGCTCAGTGCCGGAGCTGGTATAGAAATCCAATGATTTCCCCCTCCAGCTTCGCCCCAGGTGCCGCTGCGCTCTTTCGAGATCGATGCCTCCGGGCTGCTGTGCTGATGGCCCCGGCGACGACGACGACAGCCCGGACCGCGATCTTGACTTCTGGATCGACCACGCCCTGTCGGCGTGCCGCGCCCGCTCGGTCACCATCTGCCTGATCACCGACGAGTACGACGCGTGGTGGACCCCGCGGCGCCCCTTGGCGGCACCTGACGACGTTGCACCTCGAGAACGTCCACCTCTTTTTGGTGCACCTCGACTTCTCTCCCTGCCCGGCGCTGCTTCAGCTCACCCTCGTGCACTGCTTCCTCGAAAGCTACGTCCTCGTGTCCCCCTCTCGCTGAAGCGTCTCAGCGTCACCCACTGCGACATTGAGCCCCCCTCGCTAGAGCGTATCAGCGGCCTCAACCTCCACCCCAACATTGTGTGCCTCTCCCTGGAGCGTCTCAGCGCCCTCGGCTGCGACATTGAGGAGGAGATCGATGAGATCAAGATGATGATCTCGACGCCGAGCCTCCGCTGGCTGCAGCTATCCGGGTTCAATAGATTAATTCGTTCCAGATAAGTTCCTTGAAAGCAAGAGCTTGGCTTGGTTGAGCGACCCCAGCACCAAGTGTATCGACGACGACGAAGACACCATCATTTATTCCCGGAAGAACTGATGCCAGCGGCTGGTCAGGCTGCAGCGAACCTTTGGTTTTGTTCACGTGAGATGTGTTCACGTCTTATTGGACTTTTGGTTTTGTTTTCCTGTAGAATAAATCGTCGCCTTTGATCACGTCGATCGTGGGATGGCAGAGGCTGAAGGGCGGCATAATTTCATTCTCAGCCGTGTCCTGAATTTTAGCTGTTTTCAGTTTGTTTTGTAGCTCACCCGCGTGCACTGCAGCAACGAAGGCCGAAAGGCGCCGCCCTCGTGTCCCCCTCGCTGCAGCATCTCACTGCGACATGAACGACGAGATGAATGAGACCACGATGAGGATCTCGACGCCAAGCCTCCGCTGGCTGCAGCTATCCGGTAGCCTCAGAAAAGAACGGCAGCTGTGTTCCTTGAGAGCAAGAGCTTGCCTTGGTTGACGGCCGACCCCACCATCAAGCGTATTGGCAAGACCACGATTTATTCCCGGAAACAGTGATGTAAGCGGCTGGTCTGGTGATGTTTACGACCATTTCGACGCATCGGTACGCTGCAGAGAGATGAAGTTTCAGTAGGCTTGGAAGGGTTAGGGTTAGGGTCGGCGTTCAGTTAACACTGCTATGCTGGTTGTACTATAAGTTCAGTTTCCACAGTTATCAGTGTAAGTCTTCCAGTTGGAAATAAACCTAGTTAATTAGCGTGAGATGTGTTCACGTCTTATTGGACTTTTGGTTTTGTTTTCCTTTACTAGAATAAATCTCGTCGTGGGATGGCCCGAACCAACGGAGTACTGCTTTTCTCCTAGATGAAGGGATATCTTCAGTTTCGACAGTTAGCAGCGTCGGTATATATGAAATAAACCAAGTTAGGGTTCACGTTTTGCTCTCTATTTTTGCTGTTCTCCTGTGTAGAACAAATCGCGCCTTTAATCACGTCGTGGGTTGGCACTCGGCAACACAGTTTTCCTGTAGAACTTTAGTTTTCTTATATGTTAAAACAACGCTTTATTACTCAAGCTGATGGGCAAAATCACAATCCACAAAGCCAGCAATGTTCGCTGGTACATCATAGTCCACATGTAGTGACAATCTAGCAAGAAGGTGAGCTACCGTGTTCAACATAAAATACTTCTAGAAATAAATTGTTTCCCCCTTTCCCCGACTAGCTCCTTGGTCGCTCCCGCGCGACCAGTTGCAGAAACCCTAGCCGTCGGCGTTCCTCTCCCTCCTACCTCTCTTGCCGCTGCAGGTGCGAGCCGCGGTCGTGCGGTGCTGGCGGCGGCAGGATGTCCTCTACCCGTTTCAAGGAGGTCCGGGCGGCGCGACGTTCTTCTTGGCGGCGGTGCGGTTCGACGGAGCTCGGCGTCGCGACGGCCGGTGTGTGGCGCCAGGGGCGACCTTCTGCGCGTGGAGGCGGCGTGAGTGGCGGTGCTCGTGGCCGCTGCGGCCTGTGGCGGCCGTGGTAGCCCGAGCCCGTCCGCCCTGGATCTTCGCCGGAGGGAGTCTCCAGCACAACGGAGGCGACCACCGGAGCCTGCGACGGCGGGGACAAGCCGGGAACGGCTCTTGGATGGCAGCACGGCAAAGCTTACCGGCGATGGTGGCGCGCCCGGCCTCGCCCCAGATATGGGCCCTTCAGGGCCTAGATCTGGCTGGCTGGGCCTGCAGGTCGTACGGTTTCAGAGGTCTCCAGGTAGGAGGCCCATCCCCTGACCATGTTGGGGCGCTGCATCCGGGCCAGGCGGGCCTAGCAGCCCCGGTTTGGGCTCTGGGAGTTCGACGGGCTGGTGCGTCCTGCTAGTTTGATTTGTAATGTCCGAGAGCCGGTTGGCTGGCTCGTCCTCTCCTGTCCGCTCTGTGGTATTGTCCTACTGGTTCTCGGCCGCACCCTAGGCTGGCGATCCTGGATGCCGAGGCGGCGGCCTCGGAAGGTGGACTGTGCGGGTGCCTCCTCGACGGGCGACGTGACAGTGGTGATGACCTTACTTCTTGGCCATGTGGATGGCGAAAAGCAGGTGGCGGCAAAGACAGCTCCCAGATCATGCTCTGGAAGCTGGACTCGGTGATGGTGGACGTTCCGAACTACCTAGGGTGGATAAGGTTTTCCAGGCGAAAGCCAAGCGTTTTGGCGTCAATGGCGGCGGCGGGTGCGGGTGTCGTTACCCTCTTGGGGGCGTTGTTGTGGTTACCTTCGTTGCGCCAGAACTCCGGGTGAAAACCTTGACTGGGTCTCGACAATGACGGCGCGAGGCGTCGTTCCCTTCTTAGAGGCATTGTTGTGTTGCTCCGGTCTTTTCGGTTTCGTGTCGTTGTCATCGGTGGCAAGTTTAGTTTTCCTGTTTTCTTTGTCTATCTTTGGTCTGCTTGTAAGAGGGTCACCTCATCACTTGTATTTGATTCGGCCGTGTGAATTTATTTATAAAGCGGGGCGAAAGACTGTATTAAGGAGAAATAAATTGTGTCCAAAACACCAAAAAGTATTCGGTTAATCTAGTTAGGAGACGTGCCCTACCACGAACATCCGTCCGGCGGGTGAAAATTATACTGAAACATGACCGGCCAATGCAGGCATGCATGCATGTGCACATGCATGTAAGAATCTTTCCACAACCAAAATTTCAAAATAAATTATCTTTTAAACCAGAAATCCAATTGACGATCGGTTTTCACCGTTGACTTTGTTTCGACGAGTACTTTGAAACAAGATCCCATCTTAATATGTTTTGACGAACTTTTTTTTCGTTGTCAGTTGCCAGATTATAATACTGTAGTTACCATATTTATGGTTAACAGTAACCACCCAAATTACCACGCAATTTTTACATGTTTTATGTGATATTCACAAACTACACGTTCAAAGAGTGAGTATTTGATCAACTCAAAACAGGTAAAATTCGGAATTACCGTCATCCATGGGTAAAGTTGATGAAGAGAGAAGTTTGAAGAGCATGGTAACCATTTGGTTTTAACCTGGTAACCAACTTATCGGTACACGGTGACTAAATGAGTGTAATCTGGCAACTAGGATCAGGAAAAAAAAGTTGGCGAAACATATCAATATGGGATCTAGTTTTAAAGATCTCGTCACGACAAAGCCAACCGTGAAAACGGATCTGAATTTTAATGTACGGTTCACGTGATAAATCATTTTAAAGTTTGGAAAGCAAAAGGAACTATGTGGCTGCATGCATGCATGACATACTTATAACACTATCCACGTGGAAAACTAATCTGGGGCACGTGCCCTTAATAGCACAGTCCAAAAGTATTATCATAATATAGCAATATATTCTTTCTATCGGCCGCAAAAGGTAGTTTCATCATGCAAAAGGATGTGGCGGGCGGGGCGGGTTGCCCGCCCCGCGCGGGCTCCTCCATCCCCTCCGGCCCAACAGGGCCGGTCCATACATTTCCGAGGCCCTGGGGCAAGACGATAAAATGTGGCCCCTATCGGTAAAAAAAAAATACAGTATCATATATTCCTATAGAGGCAAAAAAAAAATATAGTAATTATCAGTACATAGAATAGAGTAATAGTCTTCGTATTGGAACAATTTAAGTACACACCAATATTTATTTATTTGTAATGATCCAGAGAACTATATGATCTGCAAGCCCCCAATACTCCTGCCAATACTCACATTCCCCTTGCTCCCTGTACTCCCTTCTAGGAATGCTCTTGAATCTTGTCCCGAGCTCCCTGTACTCCCGTCCAATGAATCCTTGAAGAGTAGACCTACAGCATGCAGCAGGCCCTGTACAGTACAGGAAGAAGAGAAGATTGGAGAATGGAGATGTGAGATGAGATGGATTCAGCCGGGCTGTTTAACATGAAATAAAAAGAGTATTGGATTAGGGGATGAGGAAGACGTTGAGGATGGAAAGAGAGATGATTAGGGAAGGGAATAGTACCATTGATCTCCATTAATCTCGCTGCACGGGAGGTCGGGAGCGGCGGCCTCGTCGGCTCGTCGCCTCGAATTTGGCAGGGGACAAGAGCGGCAGCACCGGCGCTATCCTCTCTTTATTTGGAGAATTTGGGAAGGAGCTGAGGAGACGAGGAGACGAACAGAGGCACGCGGCCTGGAGACGAACGACGGAACGAGTCAACGAGACAACATGCGGTACTGGAAGATGAATGGATTTCTGCTTTCCATCCGTTCATGGGTTCTAGGTGGGCCAAAAAGAACCTTATGTGCTGGCTAATATACTACTACGTAGACTGTTATACATGGGCCGGGGCCCCTACCTCCCTGGGGCTCGGGGTGGTCGCCCCGTCGCCCCGGCTTATGGGCCGGCCCTGCGGCCCAAGGAGAGGCACGAGCACGGGCACCTCCTCCAGCTGATTCTCGAGTACCTCCTGCAGCTGGGTATCGGGCACCTCCTGCAACTGGGTCTCGGGCACCTCCACCACGCTGAGCAGGGAGCCGAGGTCGCCGACGACCACGGAACGGAGCAGAGGTCGCGGCAGATCTGGGGGGAGCAGAACCACGCGGGGGGCTCTGGTGTGGGCGTAGGGAGACAGTGGTCGATGCGGCCGGAGCGGCGGCCGCCGGAAGGCGGCGGTGGTGGGATTCAGCTCCCCGCTGCGTGAGGGAGGCCCGGGGCGCCTCCGCCATCGCGGACGGCCAGCGGCACCCAAGGGAGGATGAGGAGGAGGACTGGCCGGATGGAAGACCGGAGGTGGACGGGGAGGCTTGTCAGGACGGAGCTAGGCGGCGGCTGCCACCGCGGGGGCGCCCGCGCGTCGCGAGAGGCCCATTCTAGCTCCCACTACCATGTGTAACTATGTAAGCAACAATACAACATGTAAAGAACAACTCGTGAATTGGTATATTTTCTATAGAGTTATTTTGCTTGTATTGCGAGAAGAGGTGTAAATTTGTGTCTTATATAAAATGAATTTATTTAAAGGCTTCATGCTTCTTTAATGTTGTGCTTCCAAACAAATTTTTTGTGGACGCAAATGTTCCCTTCCAACATAAATACTTCTTCTCGTACAAATAAATTGTTTCCAAAACACAAAAAAGTATTACCATAATATAGCAATATATTCTTTCTATCGGCCGCAAAAGGTAGTTTCATCACGTGACATAAGTTTTCACCTCACTGGAAAAAAGTGATGCTTCCATCACACCTATAATTATATACCGAAAATACATCTAAAATAAATTAAGGTTAATTAATCTAGAAGATTTATTTACCAGACAAATCGCACTTTACCAAAACCTTTCCGAAGAAACACAAAAAATTATAGAGCAAACGGAAGGCAATCATACCGGATATCATTCATACCATTTTTGTCACGGTTGCCTTGAATAATTCCTGCAAAACCCCAGGTTATAAGAAGTTAAGGACGGAGGAGCAGGCTCCACTTTCCAATTCTGCACCGCCGTACCAATCTGAAAAAACATGACTGTCGGCGGCGCTGACCTGTTTGGCGCTCTGCCGGACGAGCTTGTGAACCTCGTGCTCTCCTACCTGCCCTCAGGCGAGGCCGTCAGGTCGTTCCTTCTCGCCCGCCGCTGGCGTCACCTCTGGAGGTCGACCCCCGCCGTGAGCGTCCAACGCAAGGGCGACGAGTTCCTGCTCTTCGTCGACACGCTGCTCATCAACCGCGAGTCGCCACCGCTGCGCCTGTTCGAGTTCGACGCCGACCTGGTGATCCCGCCGGTCCGCCCCCCATACAACGTCGACGAGTTCGCATGCCCCGGCGAGGTTGACCCGCACGTCGACATATGGGTCAGGTACGCCCTGTCGGGTAGGTGCCGCACCCCGACACTGATGGTCCGCTTCCAGGACGAGCTCACCCCGTGGCGGCCGCGGTCTCCCCTAGCCTTCGCCTCGCCGAACCTCACGACGCTGTACCTCGACGCCGTCCACCTCGTCGGCGGCCTCCTGGACTTCTCCTGCTGCCCGGCGCTGCTTCGTCTGGCCCTCGTGCGCTGCATTCTCGAGGGCGAAAGCAAAAAGGAAACCCTCATATCGCCCTCGCTTCTCCACCTCGCCGTCGTCGAGTGCCACACCGAGGTCGGCGCCGATCTGAACGTGCCCGACGAGGCGATGCATATTGGGATCTCCACGCCTAGGCTCCGTTTCCTGGAGATATCGGACAACTACGACCAGGAACATTTCCTCAAGATGATGCCTTGGTTGACGGAGGAGAGCATCCAGTATTCTGATTCCATCGACATGGAGTATTTCTGGAAATACGAATGGAAACTATAAGTCTGTTTCCGAATAACAAATCTGTAACACTCGTTGGTTTGAGTTTCGAGTGGACGAGCTTGCATGTAAACCAGAAGGGTGCTGTTAATTTATTAATGTTGCCGCAATCTTTACCTAGGTCCCAGAGCTTACCTAGTTGAATGCATCAAGCCGTTTCTAGTTACAATATACTACTCCCTCCATCTAGGTTCAAATTCTCTGCAACTAAGACTAGTCATAGTGGGGAGTATCATATAGTGGTATCATGCATATGATATTAGTCTATGTTACTATCTCAATAGTGGGGAGTATCATAGGAGTAGTATCATATAATCATGCATTTATTAGACTATAGACTCATCTTGTCTCGAAATTCGTTATGTTACAGTATCTACATGTGATACCACCATCACCTCTCTCTTCATTAAATACTCGCCACATCATCATTTTTACTTATGTGGCACTTATGTTACTACATATGTTACTCCCACTATAACTAGGCTAAGGTAAAAGCTGATTGGGAGGGAAAACCGGAGACAACGCTCATTAGTTCTCTCGTTAACTTTGACGTTTTATTATGGTAGGGCAACAAGCATGGTTAGGCCCACTTTGCAGCGGCCATGTCTATTTGCATGCATGCTGAAACGTGCTTACGCACACGGATATCTAGGAGGAAAAAAGTTAATATGGCTATTAACACGGTGCATTTATTGCAAATTACGCCCTATTGTTAAGAAAACGAAGAAGTGACTTACTCTCTCCGTCCTCGAATAAGTGGACGTTTAGCATTTAAATTTTTCCACAAAAGAGTGTACTTCTACCTTCCCAGTGCACTTAAAAGTAGATAATAATGCTTCTCTCTCATCGCACGGGAATCAAGCCCAATAACATTCAACACATGGTCTCCTTTTTTTCTACGTGCACTTAGCTCATTGGAGGTGGGATAATAAAAGAGGGGAGACATGGTGGCTTGCATTTTCCCAATGCATTTTCTACTACTCTCCATAATTTGTCTTAAATTTTTTAGATGTCCACTTATTTGAGGACGGAGGGAGTATAAAGCTCGACGTAGCAGGGAGTATATAATATGCATTTTGACCGCGCGCTGCAAATCCATTATCACCTCTTTTCTCACGATGGCTATCACCTTACACTGGTCAATGCAAAGTACTCCCTCCGTTCACCTTTACTTTGCGTTCTAGGTTTTCTAAAAATTTCACAATTAGTTTGCGTCCTGTACTTGGTTTACCATTTTGCCCCCACTTTAGTCTTCCATCGCATTAATATCTCTCCAAAAGTTGTAGAGGAGGAAGAGGCGCATGCCGCAAGCTTTCAATTCGCAGAGGAGGCGAGGCGACCAGGACGTATGCATGAATGGATCTCACGGCTGCATGTATTTAATGTATGGGGGCAAATTGGTCTATGCATGCTCTAGTTTAGCTCATCTCATGCTTACCTTGGTATCTGTGATTTGCTCAAAACGCAAACTAAAACTAAACGGAGGGAGTATCATAGAGTAGTATCATGCGTATAATACTAGTTTATGATACCACTCCTACAATGCATAGTATCATCTACTAGTATCATAATCACATCATATTTAATGTTTTGTAAAATCTCAATGTAAATGTTTGTACATGATACATTTGTCATTAATTTTTTTAGTTTAGTGTGTCATGATACGGCATCATAATATGATACTACTCTCACCTCTCTCTTCATTAATTATTGTGCCACCTTAGATTTTTGCCTATGTGACATGCATGATACTAGTCTACACTTCTCAATGTTTCTCCCTGCACATTTAACATAAACTAGTTAATATGCCCGTGTGTTGCAACGGGGGAGAAAAATATGTTTTTTTTGTGTTGTTCCTGCAAATTTAGTTCATGAGTAAAAACGATATTTGTTTGTTTTTCTCTGTATCCGATTTATGGTGCATCCCAGGATAAAAAACAATACCGGATAAATAAAAAGCATTTTTTGTAGCACCAAATTTGTTTTTCCCCACATGTGACAATCCGTTGCCCATGTCACATAGAACATGGATGGATATTGATATGTCTTAACTTTTTTTCAGATTATTTTGACATAAGGAACACCATTTGTTTACCCGAAAGCATATGATGTTGGTATTCGATTGCCCTCATCTTAAAAGTTACAGAGCCCTGCTAACCTTAGAGTTACATGCAAAACTGAGTCTCCGTGCAATACACAAATCATTACATGAGAGGATAATAAAAAGGCAAGCAGTTAATCATGGGCCGAAGAGCAACATCATCCGAAAATGAATAAGTAATCTTGATGCTTCTGGCTTCTCCGATACAATGTATATACACGAAGCTATCCTATAGAATGTGATACTGGAAAACGGTGTTTTCTCCAATACAAACTTTACTATTAAATCAGAGAGTCGTGGTATGATGTCACATGTCTAAAAAATCTACAAAGCAAATGCCACCACAACTACTTTCCCTTTCTTTTCCCTGCACACTGCTCTGCTAGCTCTAGTATCTCTAAGTTTAGTTTCCACAGTTAGTGTCTATTAAGTCTTCCACTTTGAAATAAACCAAGTTAATTAGCGTGAGGGGTGTTCACGTAGAATAAATCGTCGCCTTTGATCACATCGATCGTGGGATGGCACGAATCAACAGAATCGGGGCGGCATTGTAGACCGATGTTGAGGGGCTTTGGGATGGGACTGTCCATTACTCTCAGTCGTGGCCTGAACTTACTTTGTTCTCAGTTTGCTTTGTAACGGAAGTATGAGTAAGATAAAAACAGAAAATGTTGTACGTTGAAGGCAGGGCAAAAACAATTGTTCCTTGAGAGGATCTTGACGCCGAGCCTCCGCTGGCTGCTGTTCTTTGAGAGCGAGATCATGCCTTGGTTGAACGACCCCAGCATTCTCCAGCATATCGGCGAGACCACGGTTTTCTCTTGGAAACGGTGATGGCATCGGCTGATACAATATGACGACGTTTACAATTGTTTCGACGTAATTGTAGGCGTTCTGTTGTGTTTCTTCAATTACACTGCTTTTATCCTAGATGTAGGATAACTTCAGTTTCGACGGTTAGCAATGTCGGTATGAAATAAACCAAGTTAGGGTTCATGTTTTTTTTTTTTGAAATTAGGGTTCATGTTTTGGTCTCTCTTTGTTTCTGTTTTCCTGTAGAACGAATTGCAGCTTTAATCACGTTGGCACTGTGCTTAGTCTGGTGGCCTGAACTTTAGTTTTTTTAATGGTTTAAACAACGGTTTATTACTCAACCTGATGGGCTAAATCACACTCCACAAAGCCAGCAATGTTCGCTGGTACGTGTAGATCATAGTCCCATGAAAGAGGAGAGTTTAGACCACATCAGTGCCAATCTTAGAAGGTAAGCTACTGTGTTCACGTCCCTGCTACAAACAGTGATGGCACAAGAAGAAAATCAATACTCCCTCCGTACCAAAATAAGTGTATCAACTTTGATAGAAAGTGGATGTATGTAGACATAAAATTAAAATTAAGACAATTATTTTGGGACGGAGCGAGTACTTCATTTGCAGCTTCAAATCCTCGATGACAGTAGCTGCCCCTGAGCCGTCAAAACCCTTCTGCTCTGAAGAACTTGCTGTACAAGGACAGCGTCAGTCTCGATCTCTGTTCTCACAAGCCATGTTGATCGCCTTTACTCTAGCGCTGGTATTGGTCATGCACATGCATGCAAGTAAGAGTAGTTATTGCAGGGTTGGAGATTGGGCGCATTGCATGCAGGATAGGCTGAGAGAGAAAATTAAGGAGCAAACCTCACGATTTAATAGGGGCATGTTTGGAAAGATTTTCCTTCACTGCCCGCACCTTAGGCCCCGTATGGAACAAAGGAAAACCGTAAAAAAATTAAAAGATATGAATTTTACAGGAAAATTTTCTATGGTACCGTTTGGAACAAAGGAATAGGAAACTTGGATTCTTTTGAAATCCATATGGGATAGCCTATTCCATAGAAATTTTGGAGAAAACTAAACATGAGGACCTCATGTTTTAATCTTTCTACATCCAAACGACACTTTGGAAAATTTCCTGTTGTTTTGATTCCTGTAGTAATTTAGAAAACATGACACCTCAATTTCTGCGTTATTCCTATTCCTACGTTTTTACTTTCTGTGTTCTAAACGGGGCCTTAATCGGCGAACCAAAACTTTCACGTCCTATCTACAGGAACGGATGGAGTATATTAGGACATCTCCTACGGGGCTGCTCAAATCCGGACCGATTTGGTCCGGATTTTGTCCGTTTGAGCAGCCGTCCGCGGGCGTGTCCACGCGTACTGGAGCCATGCGCCCTACGGGGCTGCTCATTTAGTTGCCCGGGCTAGTTTTTTCCAGATTTTCAAACATAAATATTCTTTAAATAAAATTCAAACATAAATATAATTCAAACATAAATATTGTTAAAACTCTACTGGTGTCCTACGAGACCACATAATCTCCGGGCTCCATGTTCTAGCAGGGTGCCGAACAATAGCCCATCGAGACTGAAGCGCACCAAAAGCACGCTCCACATCCTTCCGGGCACTCTCCTGCTCTTGGGCAAATCGTTTCCTCATCTCACCTTGAGGAGCGGAAATGGTCTTCACAAAAGTAGCCTATGGCAAGTCTGCCAAACACTGGAGAGCGCTGGAGCACGTTGATATCATTGTGTGAACCTGCCATGCCAAAGAACGAGTGCCAAATCCACAGATCATGCGAGGCAACTGCCTCGAGAATAACAGTGCACTCACCAACATGGCCCTTGTACTGCCCCTGCCAGCCAAATGGGCAGTTCTTCCACTCCCAGTGCATACAATCGATGCTTCCAAGCATCCCAGGCCAACCTCTGCTCTCGTTGATCGACAAAAGCCGCTGAGTGTCAGCAACAGTTGGTTCCCTCAAGTACTCCGGGCCAAAGACCTGAACCACAGCTGCACAAAACTTGTACATGGACTCAAGGCATATGGTCTCACTCATGCGCAAGTACTCATCAACCAGATCACCAGCTACTCCATATGCTAGCATTCGGACTGCCGCGGTGCATTTCTGATAAGAAGAGAAGCCAAGCTTACCAGTGGCATCCGGCTTGCACTTGAACCATTCATCATAATCCAGCACCCCAAGTCGAATGCGGTTGAACAGGTCCCTTTTCATCCGGAAACGGCGCCGGAATAGCTTCGCCGTGAACACCGGATTGGTTGGATGGAAGTAGTCCTTGTACAGCCGGGCATGCCCACCATCTCTGTCCCTCTCCAACGCCGCGGCATGGCCGGGCAGGGAACCTCGGAACAACGGCCGCTGACATGCAATGTGGTGATTGACCACGGCCGTGGCAACGAGGACGTCGCTCTTGTCGTCTGTCTCCGAGTCCGACGACGACGAGTACATGATCACGTTGTTGAAGAAGAACTCGTCGCCGCTGTCCGTCATTTTTCCCCTCCCGAGGTCGGGCAGAGCAATGGACGAACACCTTGTGTGCGTCCCGTCGGGGTGGGGAGGTGGGAGTTGCACTGGGCGGTGGCTGGCCGGCGAAACGACTCCGGGAGCGGCGGCGGGAGGGGATAGAGGTGGGGGGTGCTCGCGGTGGCCGGAGGAGGTCGAACGGCGGCGGGGGGTGGCCGGGGTGGGTCGCGGTGGAACGGGGTGGGCGCGAGGTGGGAGGAGAGGTCTCTGTGCGGTGGGGTAGTGTGGACAAAAGAGGACACTTTCGGTGTCCACTCGGTGTCCGGGGGCTGCTCAAATCTGGACCAAATTTGGTCCAGGTTTGAGCAGTCCCGGACAAAAAAACGGACCGCTGTCCGTTTAGGCAGCCCCGTAGGGGCTTGGTTTTGTCCGGGGCTGCTCAAATTTGGCCGGTCCAGGGCAATTGAGCAGCCCCGTAGGATATGTCCTTAGTTGCTACAGCTACGGGAAAAACTTACGAAAACAAAGTTACGGGCTGACGTGGGACGGTACGTGGAAATTGATGGGGATTTATTAAAAGAACAACGGAGAAAACGACGGCTCTGATTTCGGGCCGGTTGCTACCCGGCGATTCATGGCGTCGCTGCCCACGTCGCCCCATCGTCTTCGTCAGCTCCTGATGCCGCCTTCGGCCATTGGCCATGCCCAGTTCGTAGCCTGCAACAGATTTCCTCTCGAGCATGGTTAACCTCTGTCCGCATTGTGTATCTGTGATGAACGACGAGTTCGAAAATCGTGAAGCTTTCCCTGTGCGTACAACTCACCTGACGGATGCGCTTTAGTATCTTCTCATGCCATGCCTCCGTCAATCAGAATACTGATGCCCTGGACGAAAGCTAGTCAGTAGATAGCCGGTGGACGCTAGACATCGCACGGACGAGAAGCTTGGGAGCTATGAGTAGCCGCTTGTCGGGGACCGAGGTATTGCCGCTTCATGCACATGGGAGCTTCCGAGCTTGCCTCGCCGCCTGGGAGGAGCTGGAGCCTCACTCCGGCCGCTCGTTTTGCCGTCAGCCCTCGCCTAGCTAGGAGAGAAGCGATGTGGATTGGGGAATTGAAGATCTCTGTTTAATTCATGGATGCCACGTGTACTGTTCCATGTCAGCCCGTAACTCTGTTTCCGTAAGAGCAAGTTCAAATAGTATAGCCAACAGCCGGGTATAAGAAATTGTCATGTCATCTATAGCCAACTATATAGCCAACATGTACAATAGCTAGATGTAAAAATATACTAATTTATTAAAATATGGCCCACCACCTACACTCACAAAGTGCATAGGAGCGCGTGCTAGAGCTGGCTATTGCATAAGAGTCCACTCCCCTTCTCTCACCTCTTCTCTCTCCTCCATGTCATATAATAAATATTATTCTAATCTTATAACCCGCTTACATCTATTGTACTTGCTCTAAGTTTTTTCCGTAGATCTAGCATTACTGATCCCAAGCAATGCCTCTGCTAAGTTTTACATCGTTGAGACAACCCGATCAAGTGAAGTCTGGCAAAGAAGGCGACAAATAACCCGGTCGTGCAGATTGGATCAGACCTACACCGGACTTGAAATGAACCGTTCATAAGTTTTTGCATTTTTAACTTTCGACAAAATTGTTAAGAACTTCAAATTGTTGAATCAATATACTCCTTCCGTTCTTGAAATAGTGTGCATCTAGCTTTTGTACTAAGTCAATGTTTTAACATTTTGATCAAAGTTATAAAGAAATATATCAATATGTATGACATCAAATTGATATGTTTTGAAACTCCATTTCAAGATGAATCTAGTGGTACTAATTTAGTGTCATAAATGTTGGCACGTTTTTCTATAAGTTTGGTCAAATATCAATAAGTTTGACTTGTTATAAAAGGTATAAGTACACTCTTTCAAGAACGGAGGGAGTATGTGAATTTTCAGTAATTCAACCATGATAGATGCCGCATTTCTGCAAGCCCCGTATTCACCTCAGAGGGCCTCACGAAGAGCAGCTTTAAACTGTTGTCAATTTGTTGCGTCAATTTAGCGCTGAGCGTCCCCCGGGGGATCCGGGACGAAAATCCTCCGGGTCCCCCTCTTGACACGTGTCCTCCTCCCTTCCCACCAAATCCCACCAGATCCCGCTTTTGCTTCCGATGCAGCAAAACGGTTCGATCGAAATAATTTTTTTGTACTATTGCAGCAAAAAAATATTTTCCACCACAAAAATCACGTAAATGTTTCTACGAAGCAAAAACGGGTTGTTTCTAATAAGATTTTTGTACAATTGTAGGAAAAGTCCAAATTTCTCTCAAAACTCACAAAATGTTTCTACGGAGCAAAAAAGTTTATTTGCAGCAATTTTTTTGGGCTGCTCGTAGCAAAATGCTTAAATAGAGAAAAACAAAAGTTTTGTTTGTAGCAATTTTTTTTTCTATTGAAGCAAAAGTCTGGGCACAAAAATGCTTCTATGTAACAAAAAAATTCATTCGTGGCAAATTGTTTTGCGGCTGTAGCAAGTTTGAATGAGCCCTCAGCGTCGCGGCAACTTCATGGTAGCAAATTTCTCTATCTATTATAGCAAAACCACATATCAATAATAGCAAAAATTTGTTATATTGCAGCATCGTAGATTTTTTTCCTGCTGTAGCAACTTCGAGACTTGGGTAGCAAAATCATTGTACTATTATAACAACACCACATAGATACAATAGAAAATAAATTGATATATTACAGCAAAAGTTGCCCTTTCTGCGGCAACACCGCTTCCCGTCATCGGCAGCATCGCCCTGTGCTCCCATGATAGCAAAGTGACCCTTCTTCGGCAGCACCACTTCCAGTCGCCGACAGCAACGCCATGCTGCCATGAGAGCAAAGTCACCCTTCTATAGCAGCACCACTTCCGGTCGTCGGCAGCAACGAGGTGCTCCCATGAGAGCAAAGTCGTCCTTCTCCGGCAGCACGACTTCCGGTCGTCGGCAGCAACGTCGTGCTCCCATGACAGCAAAGTCACCCTTCTCGGCAGCAAACAAAATATTCAAATAATGCAAAATCGCATAACGTTGAGAGAAGGTCGTCCTTGTCCGGCAGCACCACTTCCGGTCGTCGGCCGTCGAGCCTTGGTTGCAACTCAGAGCCGCCATGGTAGCGTTGCTCCCGTGGGTTGGCAGCACGCCAGCACCGCCGTGTCGCCATGGTAGCATCGCAGCCGACGGGGCAACACAGACATGCTTCGGTAGCACCTCCAACCTCCTTCGACAGCATCGCCGCCCTCCGACGGGAGCAACATCGCCCCCCTTCCGCAGCAGTGGCGCCCTCCGAAGAGAGCAGCGCCGCGGACCTTCGACATCACGGCCGATGTACACTCTCCTTCAGCTGCAGCATGCGGGCGGGAGAAAGTAGCACGGCACGGAGCCGCCGATGAGCTCACCGTGGGGCGCGTTGGAGAGCACTCGAGGAGGTAGGGTGTGATGGGGAATCAATCGTAGCACCGCTGCATATCCAGGCAGCAACGGTCTCCCGCCATGGCCTACATCTTCGATGGTGCGCGGCTGCACCTAACACCAAGGGCCGCCCATGGAAGCACGGGGAAGGTGAGGACGAGAGAGGGCGACACCTCCTGTTGGCCCCGTCAAACAAGCCGCACCGTGTCCCGGGCTCCCGGCAGCACCGCCGCCCTGCCAAGGAGAATCGCCACGCTTCGTCGGTAGCTTTTTTTGCTCTCCAAGAAGCATCTCCTCCTTCTATTGGCAGCATGTGCAACGCCTCGCCGCCATGGCGTCCCGGGACGAAGGACTTAGCGAATTGAGGAGGCGGGGGGGGGGGGGGGTGATGGGGACGGCAGGCTCGACAGATCGGGGTTGGATTGTGGAGCTCGATGCTCGTGGTGGCCGAAAGGAGGCGCAGGTAGGGGCGTCTACCTCGACGAGGAAGCGCGCTGCGGTGACCAGGCCTGGGAGGCGCGCTGGTGTCGTGGCCGTGGAGAAGCCCCGGTGGAGGCGCGCTGGTGTCGCTGGAGGCCCGCTCGTGTCCTGGTGGCCGGAAGCAGCCGCGGTGGAGGATCTCTGGTCGGCGTGGGCGCCGCCGGCGTGCCGCGGGGGGCAGCGCGGCGCTGGCGTCGTGGTGGCCGGAAGGAGCCTCGGTGGAGGATCTCTGGCCGGCGTGGGAGCGTCGCGTCGCGCGGTGCAGGGCGGCGCTGGTCGGGACTCGGGAGTCAGGAGAAGGGGAATCGCTCAACGTCTGGCTCCCAGACACACGATGAGAAGTCATCGGACGGTGTGCGATCCGGAGGACGCGACGCGCATGATCCCCGGGGAACTGTATCATTCCTTTACATAATGATCACTTTTCAACGTGCTGTGAGTTCATTTATATAGCTATTTCGTCATTGTTTTCTCCATTCCTGATCAAGCCCTAGAACATATACAATAAAGCGTACTACCTTCCTTCTGGCTTATGGTTTTCGCGTATCTCCATGCTGCCATACGAAAATTCAGCTGTTCTAACTTTTAGTACGTGTAGGCCCTATGAACCTGAAGAGAGAGTATGTCCATACAATGGCTCGTCTTTGGACGGTATGTCCTTGTATGATTTTCTTTAATTACTTGTTGAAATTGAGTTGAATCCCCTTTGGGATAGGAGACGCCCCAACGCCATCGATGAAGCCTTCGTCGGTCGTCACTTAGGATTCAATTTCCGACAGTCTTGATGCGGTCGATGTCTACGAGTCCATCAATTTCCTCAGCCAGCTAGCTTATGACATCGAACTTTCGTTTGCTTCGTGGAAGAGTTGCCGAACTATGTGTCTATTACATGTAATCAGCTGTGGAAAAGTTCATAGTCCATTTTCGCAAACTACATTAATACCGTGTACATTAAGAAATTTCGGAAAAAATAAATTCCCCAGTTTTTAGTATTTTGTCTGAAACAAAAAACTGTAAATTCAGTGCACTTTGTTCTCTTGGACAATTCACTAGAACAATGGCATTGTGACAAAAAAAAAACAATATGGGAATCAACAACTACCAAGCATCGATCCTTCTATGGTAACTGAACATCCCAAACCCCGCAAGGTTCATCAACCCGAGACCTCCTCGACGACAATGGGAGTCACCGTGAACCCAACTGGATAGCAAGCACCCAGCTCGGGAGGCTGCAACGATGGTCTAATATGGTAACGACATTCATGATGTGGTCGTTGCTCAGGATCCAATATGGTAACGACATTCATGATGCGGACGGTGTACTATCAGTTTCTTCAGCTAGGTTATGACGCTGACCAATGTAATTACAACTCTCGCGGAGAAGATATTGGCATATTGCCAAATTGTGTGCTTATCTTTATTATTAAATAAGAGTTGGCACTTCGTAGGTCAAGCAGACCGTGGTCTGCCGTATTATTTACACTTGAGTGCCTCAGGTTCTTGTAAATCATCCCGCAATCCATAAACAATACGAACCATTCTTTTTCCTGGAACACATCGCGTTTCTTCTAACCCTACTCCTCACGTACAGAAAGTGCGCCGCCGGCGCGCTCGACACCGGCCGCCGGCCGCTGCCACCCCACGTCTCGGCCTCCTCCCAGGAGCTCTAGAAGACATGCTTTGCCGAGGGATTCCAGAGCTCTACTCCATGAGTTCGCCGGCCCGGATCGAGCGACTCTCGAGTGGCTCCACCAACTCCACCATGGTGTGCTTGTCTAGGAGCTGTCGGCAGGCGACGGGGGCGATGATAGCGGGGCGAGGTGGAGGGCGGCGAGCTCTAGCGGCCCTCCCTCCCCTGCGTCGAACTTCCCTGCGCGCCGCCCAGCTCAGGGTCCACCACAAGCTACCCTAGCTCGGCGCATCGGTGTCCTTCACCCGCGCTTGAGGGAAGAAGGGGAGAGAGAAGGAATAGGAAAGGCGACGACGACGGGCGGCGGACGGCCGGAGTGCTCCGAGCATAGGTAAACTGGTGCCAGCTTTGGTTTTGATATTTTGTCAGCCCCAATTTCCATGTATTACTGAATGTTGGTGGGGTGTGTTACAGAAGGAATGCTGATTTTTGCCTGACATTAATTTTGATATCCACTTCATTCTCCACAATTACCAACTTGTGTAATTTGTTTCCTGCAGATTGCTGCGCCATGGGAAAGAATTAAAAAAAATGACAGATTGCTGAGTTTCATGTACCTTCTCCCACCTGGATACTATGTAGAGAGCGCAAAAGTTGAAATTCAACATAGGAAGAGGAAGTTGGGTCAAGGTAATGCTGGTGAAGATGTTGTTGCGGCAAGTATCTGTTCAATGTAATGGCTCTAATCTTTTTTCCTTCCGTAAGTTACACCGTAGCATCGATATATCCTGAAAAAGGTAGCATATACACTTTATATCATACATTATCATTCTATGTTATCTGCTTGATTTGGCGTCTGACAAGCTGTTGATGGTCTGCTGCAGAGTTGTCCGTGAAGTACATTGACACTCCCTGTTAGAATATGTTTACCTTGAGACCATAAATAATTATCTGTTGTCAAAGTATGCACCCCTGCTGAAAGCTGAATGGATAGTACTCATACCTGCGAGAATGGTTGTTCAAAATGATAGAATACTCATCACGACCTTCGTTATTTTAGTCATGGGTCATTTCTGAGGTGCTCTTGCAAATGCGGAAAACATTGCTCAGCTAAATTGGTGTGAGCACTACTAGATGTTGTTGACAAGTAGTACAATTAAGACATCAAAATGCATGTTGCAATAACTAATCTGTACGGTTGTCATCTGTTCTCTTGGTATTTGATAACCTGAGTGATGCGCATTCATTTTTGGCGCAATGTCTCTTCTCTTACATTTCTAATTTAAAAGGTCAGGTTTTAAGATCGTAGAGATTAAAAATGATTTATGTTTCTGCGAAATATAGTGCTCAGTGACTCAACTGATCTTTCATGCTTGCAGATTCAAGCTCGAAGATGCCACATATGTTCAAAAGAAGGGATGTGGTGGGAGTAGGCAAAATGGGCTCTGGGAAGACCCGGGAGAAGAAAAAGATAGAAGAGGAAAAGAGATGAGAACGTTCACTGCTTGCTCACGCACGCCACTTATCTTCAGTTTGTGCTTAATTTGTAGTATACTTAGGTGTTCAGGTTCCCCATCACTTGAAGTTGTAGAATATGATCTCATATAAACCTTCTAGGTAAAGTTCAAATTTTGTTCAAAATTAGATTATGTAAATAGTAGATCTGAAAGCGCTGATCATATATTTGTTGCTTAATAAATAATTACTTCCATTTTTCATCGTATTCTAGATAAATGCCACTGTTTTAGTGATTTTGATCATTAATCTTGAAGGCTTTTGTACATCTTAAGTTAAAGGTATTGCATGTTGTTTGAAGTTTTTCAGAAATGCTATTTATTCAGTAAAATTGAGTGAGTTGCTATTGACATGTACCAGGTGTAAGAAAAAGATTTCCTGGTACATTGCATTTTTTAGCTTCCACGATGCTCATCAGCAGAAGTGGAGGAGAAGCATGGTCATGGAATCAATGGGAATGATCATAAGTTAGTGAACAGATGAGTACTTGAAGAGAAAGAGCCGGAAAGATGGCAAGTGAATATGTCCCCTGCTATCTTCAAGCTTGCCTGATCGGTTTGATATTTGTCCCTATCTTGTGTTATATACTTGTATGTTCTGATGTTTGTATGTTCTGATGGGCAGTATATGTTCCTGTATCGTTCAATGCAGTGAATTAGCGTGGATGTCATTTGTGCTCAGTGTGTTCAGTTCTGACACTGTGGTCTGTAATTTTTGCAATTTTTATTCAGAGTTTAGGCTACACGAATTGTCCCTCTGTATTTTTCTTCCAACTTGGAATTGCACATGTTATCTCTTTACATCTGCAATTTCTGTAGACTTCTGACACAAATTAACTCGTGGTTCTTGTGTTGGAATATTCAGTGAAATGACAGTACAAACAATTTGGGTCGCGCAGAAGTTTTTCATCCAAAACTTGATTTAAACCTAACTCGTGGGCATGATGTAAGATGAGGAGATGGATTCGGCGCCGAAGGAGCAGTGCAACCAGGGATCATAGTGTCTAGCACGCAAACACGCAACCCGTGTGAGTATACGGGGTGGCAGCATGCTGTGATTCTATTTTTGCTTTTCTTATTTTCATTGTTTGGGAGTTCAAGTACAAAAGGGGATGTGGTTCTTTTCTCTCAGGATTGTTTATGGAACTTGGATGAAAAGTATCACAGATTATATAGAACACCCATATACCTGGGAAAACAAGATTTCGTGGAAGAAATTTGAACATTTTTAGTAGATTTTACATTTTTTTTTATTATCCGTAGCAACGCACGGGCATTCAGCTAGTTATATGTAATAAGGGTGTAGTCAAGTTGATAGTCTACTTTCGCAAACTAAATTATCCATTGAGAAATTTGGGAAGAAAATTAATCCCCCAAACTCTATATTTTCTACTAAACAAAAATACTGTAAATTCAATGCACTTTATTCTCCTGGACCATTCAATACAGTAGGACAATGGCAATGAGTCAAAAAGGAAAACCAGAAATATGGGAATCAGCAAGTAACTAGCGTCGATCCTTGTCCGGAGATTGAAAACCCCAAAGACCGCAAGATTCATCAACCGAGACCTCCTCGACGACGATGGAAGTCACTGGAAACCCCGGGAACCCAGCCGCATAGCGAGCAGCCGGCTCGGGGAGCCTGCAGCGATGGTCTAGTCGGAACAACTGAAAGAAGGCACGGAAGGCTTCATCGGCGGCCGCGGCGTGGAGCCCATATCTGACGGCGGCGAGCGGCCCGAGAACGTGCACGGAGAAGAGGGCGGCAGAGCTTCCACAGGCTACCACTTTGTTCCAGCTGTCGTCCTTCCGACGCGCGTGGGCCATGACGCATCTGATGGCCTCACTTACGCCGGACTCGGCTGCCTGTTGCGCGATAGTCGGCGCGCTCGTGGCGACCTCCTGCACGCCGCCGGCCAGGCGGTGGCCGCTGGGCAAGCAGCATACTCCCACGACGAAGGAGAAGACGGTGCGGACCACGGCGCTGAAGATGACTGCGCTGCCCACGTCGATGGCGAGGCTCTCCGGGTCGGGGAACGGCGGCTGCGCGGGCATCGTGTTCCGTTCGTCGACGGCCGGGCTATCCACGATCCGTCGATGGGTTTCCGGCGTCGGAGGTGGGCGGCTGTGGCTTGTACTACAAGTTGGACGTGGGCCAAATTGTCTCGGTCTCACCACGGAAGTCGGCAGTAGATCGAGAAACCTCGTTCCAGGGTTTTGTATTCATCTCCTTTTTACTTTTATTTTACGTACTAATAATGGGCGCCATCACGTACGAGCTCCATCGCCGTCCCCTAAAATAAGGCCTCGACGTCCCACGTAGCCGCCATCCCCAAAATTCCTCCTCAGCGCAACCGCAGCCGCAGCTCGAGGCTCTCATCTCGCGTCCTCTAGCCCTTCTTTGCTGCCTCTGAGTAATGGCGGCGGCCAACGGCGAGGCGGGCGGCGCGGACACCAAGGCGGCGTTCGCGCGGATCTACGGCGTGCTCAAGGACGAACTGCTCAAGGACCCCGCCTTCGAGTTCACCCAAGAGTCGCACCAGTGGATCGACCGCGTAATGCTCCCTAACCTTCCTTCTTAGTTCTTCCCACACCTCTCTGCTTTGTGATCTTTCCTTGTTTTTTTTTTTTAGACTTTCAGCACTTTATCGATCAAGATGAATCAGTACATAGAGCATCGCGAATATACTCCGACCCCCCACCACGGAATACAGAACTGTTTGATCCTTCGTACCAGATTTCTTTTCTTAGTTATGCTGAGGGTTTATTAGTGTTAGATTTGATGCTGGATCAGCGGGCGCGTACGAGGTGAAGTGAAATTCTTCAAAAGTGTATCACAGTGCAAGCTGAGCAAAGCTAGATTGGACTTGTGCAAATGGAAATTCATCAGCCTGTTGTTTTTTTTACCGTAATCATCAGCCTGTTGTTAATGCATAAGTTATGTCGTGTCTTAGATCGTTGGCCGAGCTATATTTTTTTTGTATGTTAGCTCTTAGTAAAATATTGGAAATACTTGATACACAATAATCATGCATCTTATTAATTCAAATCTGCTTTTCTAACGTGTTTGTCTTTTTTGTGTGTGTGTCGAGCAGATGCTGGACTACAATGTTCTGGGAGGTGGGATTTGAATTAGATGGTTTTTAATTATAAAAGATCATGCTAGTGAGTTCTAATTCATTATTGTTGCTAATGGTAGGAAAATGTAACCGTGGGCTCTCAGTCGTCGACAGCTATAAGCTGTTGAAAGGTGTCGATGATCTGAGTGAGGAGGAGATGTTTCTTGCCAGCACTCTCGGCTGGTGCATCGAATGGGTAATTCTTTTTTCTTCTCAGTGTTACTCTGATGAACTTGAAGCAATCAACATATCTCCCTTAAGCTTGCTGCTATCTGTGTAGCTTCAAGCCTTCATTCTTGTGCTTGATGATATCATGGATGACTCTCACACACGACGTGGCCAGCCTTGTTGGTTTAGAGTGCCCCAGGTTAGCGAAAACGAGATTAACGTTTCCATTACAGTGTTCAAAAACTCATTTTGCGAAGGAACTTTTGTGTGAGTCTTTAGTACCTTATTTCCACTTGTTACCAGCACAACTTATCTCTAACGCTGCCCTTTTGTAAAAAAAATAGGTTGGATTCATTGCTATCAATGATGCAATTATCCTTCTCAACCATGTTTCGAGAATTCTTCGGCTTCACTTTAAGAAGAAAACTTATTACGCTGATCTCCTTGATCTCTTCAACGAGGTAATTATATATGTTATGTTTAACAAAAATGTTCAGCCCGGAATTGTGGATCATTACAGGTATAGGTTACCTACCTTGTCATGTTTTGTAGGTTGAGTTCAAGACAGCATCAGGTCAAATGCTGGACCAAATCATAACTCATGAGGGACAAAAAGGTCTAACAAAATATAACATAGGAGTGTAAGTTGATATTGTGAAAACTTTGAGATATCCTTAGCATGCTCTTTTCTGTGTGTAATATTTCTTGGTAGTATAATCGATTTGCGATGTACCCTTTATTTATTAAAAAAACTCCACTATTTTTGCAGTCACCGCCGTATTGTTCAATTCAAGACGGCGTACTATTCATTTTATCTGCCAGTAAAAACTACATTCTATCTTTATTTAATCTTATCTCTATAATCCTGTTTTGGAATTGGTACTGGATTCAAGTGGTGTGTTGATATGCCGCTTTGTGTAAGGTTGCATGTGGCCTGCTACTCTTTGGTGAGAGTTTGGACAACTACGGTGCTGTAGAGAACATCCTTGTTGAGATGGGAACATACTTTCAAGTCCAGGTAACTCTTTTTAAATTTTTCTACACATTATATTACTCACTCTATTTCTTGATGTAAGGTGTATAGTTTTTTGAAGAAAAATCCATAATATATGGTGTATTAATTATTTATGGACAATTTAACCCATCAAAAAATGAGACCAAGTCTCAAAAGAGGGATTTAACGGATTGTATTGATTTTGTACCTATTAAGAACTCATTTGTCACATTTTTTCCAAAAATAAAATAAGTCTACTCTATGCAAAATACGCGTGTCTTAATATTCGTGCAGAAAACTATACACCCTATATTCAGTAACGGAGGGAGTAAGTATTTAGCTACAGCAGACATAGTCTATTTAGCATTAACATTTTTTTCTCACAGGATGATTATCTAGATTGTTATGGCGATCCTGAAATTAATGGCAAGGTTAGTGCATTTACCTCTTGTAGCAGCTTGAGAGAGAATAGCAATTGCTCTATCTATATAATTTTTTTAGATCTTGTGATTTGATCGATGTTAAGTCTTCTCATAGATTGGGACTGACATTGAAGATTACAAGTGCTCCTGGCTAGTTGTCCAAGCTCTTGAGCGTGCTGATGAGGGCCAAAAGATCCTTCTATTTGTAAGTCCCCTCATGCTACTTTGTCCTTTCCAGTGACATGAGGGTTGTTATCTAAACAGTTTATGTTCCTAAAGGAAAATTATGGAAAGAAAGATCCAGCCTGTGTGGAGAAAGTGAAGAAACTATACAAAGATATTGACCTACAGGTTTGTCTTCACTCTCAATGATGTTAGTCCATTTTATATGTAGACACGACTACGATGATTTTATTTTATTTACCAAAACTTAACTTGATATCCTTAACTTCTTCATGCGTATTCCCAATGAACGATCACTTATTCTGGATAATTTTTTGCTCGACCTGTCAGAATAATCTATTTGCATCTCTTAGGATAAGAACTATGGCATGTCTAATAATAGTGTGTATATTGTTCACGGCGTCACGCAGGCGGTATTCCACGAGTATGAGGGCGAGAGTTACAAGAAGCTGATCGCTGATATTGATGCTCTGCCAAGCGTTGCTGTTCAGAATGTTCTGAAGTCCTTCTTACACAAGATCTACAAGAGGCAGAAGTAGCGTGCCTCTTGAACCAGGGAACAGTTGTTTGTTGTATGTTGCGCCTATCTGCCCCTGATAATAATGATGCAAGGCGCTATTTTGGGTTCGATAAACCGCTTGGTATAGACTGTAGAGATACATCCTACCCTATTCATATATGTGTTTTTTCTTAGTTGCAGTAGAGAATAATGATGCAAGGCGCTATTTTGGGTTTGATAAACCGCTTGGTATAGACTGTAGAGATACATCCTACCCTATTCATTTATGTGTTTTTTCTTAGTTGCAGTAGAGAAATTAGTTGAAGGTCTATTTCTGTTGTATTTCTCAGTTCTACTGTTATTTCAGAAGGTTCTTTTAAAATATACCGATGTCATGCTACGGGTTGCCATTTATTGAAGTGGTAACCGCACCGACGGTCCTAATTCTTTCCCGCTAGCTTCAGTTTGGTCCTAAATCTTTAAAATTGCACATCTAGGTCCTAAATCTTTTGTAAGTGATTCACTCGAGGTCCTATTTTGCTCTGACCGCTTTGACTTGCCTACGTGGCGCTTAAACCATTCTCACATCAACAGTAGGGCTTACTAGGGATACCAGTTGGGTGTGTATATTTGTGAAATATCCCTACCTTGTATTTCTTTCAAACCACGGTCTTAACTTACTTTTTGCGGGCAGGAGCTAGGATACCGACCAGCTGCTTCGCTGCTAGTATTGTTGCCATGGTCGTACAGTCGACCCAGTCCAATGTCCTCGAGGTGACACCGTGACAGTTCATCTCCGCCTCCATTCCTCCTCGAGCTCCATGAACATGCACAAGCTCCACATGAACAAAAAGATGACGACAACCACCGCCACCGCCACCGTGAGAAGACGAGCATCACGGACGCAGTCGGCAAGACGATCTCTAGAGTCTTGCACCCAACGCATGGATGAGCGTACTAGCGTGCAATAGCTAGCTACAGAAGCAGCTTTGACTGATTCTGACTGGCACGTGACCGAGCTAGCTAGCTCAAGGGCCTGCGCAGCACGGGCAAAGGACGCCATCAGCACGTCACTGGCGTTCTAGGCGAGAGGTAGCACCACTTCTTCCTCGTTTATGTTCAAAGTTGTGTGGTTCTCATCTTCCTGACACTCCATGGATGCGTATAGGCACGACGGTGTTGCACTCATCCGTCTCAGCGTCCTGGTGTGAGCAGTGGCTGACCTATGGGTCCATCAAAAGCACGAATAGGAGCCAGTGGCATTTTAATAATTTGTATACCTAACTAGTAGCTCTATTAGGTCTATATTGCTGATGTGGCAGTGGTCAAAGCGCCACATAGACGGATCAAACCGGTCAGAGCAAAATAGGACCCCCGATGAATCACTTACGAAAGATTTAGGACCTACTTGTGCAATTTTAAAGATTTAGGACCAAACTGAAGGTAGCAGGAAAGAATTAGGACCGCTGGTGCGGTTACCTCTTTATTGAATACTAGAAGGAAAAGGCGTGCTTTCCTGCGCCCAATTTGTTTCTTTGACATTGCAAATGTTTTTTTTTTCATTTCATGGAAACATGGAGTGAGGTGGCTCTTGCCACTGTTATATTCAGCAGAAGAGTGAAATTAATCATATCTACTTTAATGAAATTTCCCTATATAATAAGCCTGGAATTTCTTTGGCGGGTAGAAAATGTCACAATGTGGCAAGATGTCGTTAATGTATAACAATATGCCACTGTAGATGAGTTTTCTTTTGGATGAACACAAAACAGAGTTATAAGAAGTGTAATAACAAGTGCACTTCTTTCTTTAAATATCATATTCAGTTGGTGCATATTTAAAATGCTTCTCCATCAGGGTGATTTCCTCCCCTCGCAACAAGGTATTTATATTGCACCGAAGCAAACAATACAAATACTCCATCCATTCCGAATTAGATGATTTTCATGTTTATAAAAGTATATGTATCTAGACATGTTACAAGTTCTAGATACATATATTTTTAGACAAATGAAAGTCATTTAATTTGGAACGGAAAGAGTATTTATTAATGGCTCCAATCCAGATCGCCAGCTCATCGCCAAGTGAGCCAAACAAGCCAATCCATTATGCATTGCGTTATCACGACTGTCCGTTAACAGAGTTTCAGCTGTACCTTAGCCTGGAAGAACCCAAGGACCAGGCC
This sequence comes from Poa annua, assembly GCA_026929855.1. Taxonomy (NCBI): domain Eukaryota; kingdom Viridiplantae; phylum Streptophyta; class Magnoliopsida; order Poales; family Poaceae; genus Poa; species Poa annua. The sequence continues at coordinate 12,764,385 of CM049434.1, read as the reverse complement.
TGCGTCTTCCGTCTTGATACTCCGGTCTCGCAGGCATCTTGATGTGTTGTTATGTCATGAAAACCGTGACGGTGGGTCGAGTTCGGAGGGCATAAATGTTGGCTGCCTGCCATCTTGATGTGTTGTTGTGTCGTGAAAATCGTCGTTCTCTTGCGTGTTGTACCACTTTTGTTGTTGGGCATGTCATTGTTGTTGCCTTAAAGTTTTCTTTGTATGGTCGTGGCTGATTTATTTATAAAGTCGCCCTATTTTGAGTATAAACAAGATCTCGTAAAAGACTCTTCTCCGCATCTCTGTCACTCTGGATTGTTCACATGCATAAATGAAAGTTTATTCGGACATCTCTATTTTACTAAAACTGCACAGACGATCATATCTCAACGAAGGAAAAAAGAAACGTGGCCTCACCAACAGAGAGCACTTTGCATATATGCATGCTTGCAGTTGCTTCCATAAAAAGAAAGAAATCTCAAGAGGACTTGACAGCCCGTACCAGCAAGTCCACTTAGTGATGACAGCACTCCATTAGACCGAGCTAACGATCGAACACTCTCTCATGATAAAGTCTTGGATTGACAGCCAGCCTTTGATCGAGTTTGCTTTACTCAACGAACAAGGAGGCCGACCAACGAAGAAAGAAACAACGAAAGCTCGGAGCCAACCATGCACCCGAAGACAAGAATCTGAGTCGTTAAATAGTTCAAACAAAACCATCCAATTGTGTCTCAGCGAATAGGGTCAGATTAGGTGGTAAAAGACACTCCACAATTTGATCGAGCAAGACAGAAGACACGATGCCAGGGGCACAATGGTCAATAGAAAACCAGGGACATTATAAATACTCCCCTTGCTGGCGCCACATTGCTGGAAGCCTGGAAGCAACGCAAACACAAGCATTCGTTCCGTGTGCTCTGCTCTTGGCATCTCTCTGGTCGCAGAAGCAGAGGGCGTGAGGGAGATGCAGGGCATGGGACGCAGTGCGGCGATCGCCGTGGTGCTTGCGCTGGCTGGCATGGCGGCGACCTCGTCGGCGGCCGTCTACAAGGTCGGCGGCTCCTCGGGGTGGACCATCCTCGGCAATCCTGACTACGCCGACTGGGCTACGAAGAACACCTTCAAAGTGGGAGACATCATTGGTAAGTTCCCCCATTTCAGACTAATTTTAAGTATTTTTAAGGGGCCGCAGTACACCCGTGTTCTTCCGCAGTAGCTACTGATAAAGACATAATTTCTTGCCGATAATTGATAGCTCCTCCCGGTCAATAAATCCAGCTTTGGACTTATTGTAAGTTTTCTTTTTTTTTGGCTAAGCCCGTAAACTGTAATTCTGTGTATATCTGTTCTCCCTAGTCCCTTCTCCTTACTGATGCAATATTGTTGTGAGTGCTAATGAGTAATGACTTGTCACCTTCAGCAAAGTACTTTTACGATGCACCGTCCATCACTTTTCTGTCTTGCGGTTAGATGAAGTCTCTAGCTTTTAACAATGCGTTGAAAAAAACGAGATTCCAGTAAGAAAGATTTAGCTGTTTACAAATCTCTGCACTTCCTTTGATTTTACTGCACGCTGAAGTACATACCAGCAAGTTTTACGTGGTCAGTCTTAAAGGCGTCCAGATTCCAGAGAGGCGTCATGCTGCCTGTACACAGTATTGACATGATTCATAAATTCAGATCACGCCCTCTGCAACTGCTGTTCACGTCGAGCCCTCTGAAGAATAAATAGTACTACAAAGTTCAGTTGGGCAGATCGCCCTCCGTTGCTTCTTCAAACAAAAAAGAAGTTTATCTTCACGAACCACCTCAGCTAGTGAACTCTGGATCACAAAACTGTGCGATAGACCATAATATTGTGCTCGTTTCAATAAACTAGGAGATGGTATACCTACTAATCTACTAGTTTCAAGAAAAGATAGACCATAGTAATTGTATCTGCCCCATTTATTGTGCTCGTTGGTGCTAGATCTTCCTGTGCACTGCCTGAACGTTTATCAAGAAAACTAGCAAGAAATAGTTTCAGCATTGCATTGTGGTGTGATGTGCCTGATGTCCAAGCGTGCCACCTATTTTCCAAGCAGTAATCTGAAACTCTATAGGAAATGATTTGCAATATTGCCAAGCTACTGTCAAATGAGTAGCTGCATCTGCCAGGATAGTATGGTGGACTCCTCATTGGTTGTAAAGTGAAGCACTTCGACACTTTGAATCATGAGTAAATCAGAAGACGTCTTTGCTCACCAGCTTCCTATAGCTAGCTTTGGTGCCGAAAGAAAGTGTTCCACACATGCTCATTCCTTTTGTAGATCTATCTACCTACCTTGTACTGCACGTTTTGGTTCATCTGAAGCACTTTGCGTGATAATCTCATCCATTCGGTCTGTTCCAGATGACGATGAAAAAGTAAACAGTTTCGAAATAACACTCCTGGCGGCGATTTGATCTGTTTGTTGTGCATTCACGTACGCAGAGTTCAAGTACCCGCAGGGCATCCACAACGTGCTGGAGGTGAACAAGGCCGACTACCACAGCTGCACCAACTCGACGCCCATCGCCACGCACAACTCCGGCGACGACAAGATCACCATCAAGAGCCACGGCCACCGCTTCTTCATCTGCGGCGTGCCCGGCCACTGCGCCGCCGGACAGAAGCTGGACGTCCGCGTGCTCAAGACTCAGAAGGCGCGCTCCTCTGCTGCCCCTTCCCCGGCTCCAGCGGCGTCCGCCTCTGCGCCGGCGCCGGCAGCGGCATCCCCGCGCGCCGACGTTGACACCTCGACGCCGCCCGCCGCGTCTGCGACTACCACGGACGGAGGGGACACGACGACCGCGCCGGCACCGAACGCCAACGGCACCGGCGGCGTCAGAACGGGGTACCCGGCCTTCGTGGCGTTGGCCGTGGCCGCCTTCATGGCTATGCTACAGTAGTTTGATCTTGTGTTGTGTGCGTTGCGTGCATCTGTCCGGTTCTTTTTCCTGTTATGTGTGGAGTGTTAGTGTCCGTGCTTGATTTCTGTTCAGGCTTTTACCCTTTCCCCCTCCGATATATGTATCGCTTAGGATATTTTGTACTCTCTCCGTTCCAAAATAAGTGTCTCAACTTTGATAGATGTCCATTTCTATCAAAATTGAGACACTTATTTTGGGACGGAGGGAGTACGTGCCTTGTATTTCATATCTCGGCGGTGCAAATGTTACTGTTACATTTCAATCTTTTGCTGGCAAGTAAATTTTTAGTTTCTACTACTCTCTGATCCGTTTTAAGTGTCGGCCAAAATAACTAAACATGTACAACTTAGTAGCACCACACTTAATTGGAATAAGAGGGAGTAGTAAAATGCAATGGTGGTCACCAAACTTGTCAACCTCGCTCACTTTGGCCACTGTACTTTCGGAAGTCGTTATCCTTCCACATTAGGAGGTTGTTTTGTCAATTGTATCGGTCAAAGAAAATTATCAGTGTGTTACTGTGTTGTATCAGTAGAATAGCAATGTGATGCTGAGGTGTTCCGGTTTTATCATCGCGCTATTATTGTATAGCATTGCAACTAAAATATTCAGCTATTAAAATATGTATTGTTCCTAAGTCGCTACAGTTTATCATGAAATATCTTGTATAGCATCACAAGCAAAATATTCAGCTGCAAACCAACTTGTGATTGGATGGTTAGCAGGGTGGTTGTACACTCAACCCACCAGAGTTCAAAACCCAGGTTTGACGTCTGTGTGTTGCATTTATTCGGAATATTCTTTCAGTGGGAGGCGACGTTCCCGTCGACAGCGAAGCGTACGTGGTGACTTTGTCAATCTCAAGACTCAATCCGCCGGCTAAATATTTCGGAGGTGCTCATAGGGGTAGGGTGTGCGTGTGTGCGTTCATATGGTTGAGTGTGCGCGTGTGTTTGTGAGCGTCTGCGTTGTACTGTGTTTCTAAAAAAAAAGTAAAATATTCAGCTGTTAACATATACTTAGCCCATTTCACAATATATATTTTACTCTTTTCTACATTCACATAAATACACATGTATCTATACACATTTTAATGTTTATGTCAACTTATTTTATTCTAAATATAGATAACATGTGAACATATAAAACATCTTATATAGTGAAACAGAGGGAGTATATTTCTAAGTCGCTACAATTTATTATAAAATGTTTTATTTTCTGAAATGTGAGCTCAGTTTCTATTAAGGCTATGTTCTTTTGCTGGCTTATTTCATAAGCTGCTCCTCCCCCAACTTATTACATAAGCTGAGAAGTTTATTACTCGCGGCTTCTAATTTAGTTACGAGATAACTAATTTAAAAGAACCAACCAATAAGATGGAAGGCTTATGAGAGAAGCTGGAATGGGGCAAGTTATTTTTTTAGCCAGCAAAAGAATTGGGCCTAAGTATTAATAGTTTTGGAGCTTTGATACTATACCTGTTGTACTTGGTGGTGGCTTGTGTCTGTCATTTCGAAGCTTAGCGTTGTCCTTATGTTCACTTTTAATTCTTAAATGCTTAGAGAGGTGTAGTTAGACCGATGGCAAATGTTTCTTAATTTTATGAACTATTCGTTTTTCCTAGCTATAGTTCATAATGTGTTTGTAAATATGTGTTGTGAATATATGTGGGTTTGACGTGGGGTGATGCACACGGTGGGTGTGTTGTTGGGAGACCCCAAGAGGAAGGTATGAAGTAGTGCAGCAGCAAGTTTCCCTCAGTTGTGAAACCAAGGTTATCGAACCAGTAGGAAATAATGAATTCCCCCGAGGTGTCAACGGCGCCAGAAAAATCTGCGACGTAAAGGCGCCAGAAAATACTTCCTGGGACGTAAGTGACGTGGAACCTGCACACAACACAATCAAGATACTTTGCTCCAACTTAACGGTGAGGTTGTCAATCTCACCGGCTTGCTGTAACAAAGGATTAAACGTATGTGTGGAAGAAAGATGTTTGTTTGCAGAAAGTAACAGGTTTGCAGTTTGTGGTTTATTAGATTAAAGAGAAGGACCGGGGTCCACAGTTCACTAGTGGTGTCTCTCCATAAATAATAATAACATTCATGCGGGTAAACAAATTACAGCTGGGCAATTGATAGAATAATGATGAGCAAACCAATGCATATACCAATGTTATAATGTCTAGTGTGAGATTCATTCGGGCATTACAACGATATACATAGACCGTTCCAACCGCATCTATGAAAAATAATCCACCTTCCGGTTAGCGTCCGCACCCCTTTCAGTATTAAGTTGCATGCAACAGATTATCGCCTTAAGCACTGTGTATAAAGTAAGTAAGTAACATCATTCTTAGACAAAGTACTACTGTTTTATCCCTATTAGCAACAGTACATCTACAACATTAGAGCTAGCTATCACCACCCCAGATTTAATAGAGACATGAACCTACTATCGAGCATAAATACCCCCTCTTGGAGTCACAAGCATCTACTTGGCCAGAGCATACACAAGTAACGGAGAGCATGCAAGATCATTAAATAGCACACACATGATATATTATGAAGCAATAACTTTAGTACTCAATATTCATCGGATCCCAGCAAACACAACATGAAGTATTACATAACGGTGATCTTGATCATGATAGGCAGCTCACAAGATCTAAACATGATAGCACAAGAGGAGAAGACAACCATCTAGCTACTGCTATGGACCCGTAGTCCAAGGGTAGACTACTCACGCATCAGTCCGGAGGCGGTCATGGCGACGTAGAGGCCTCCGGTGACGATTCCCCCTCCCGGCAGGGTGCCGGGAGAAGTTCCGATCTCTCCCGAATTGGTGTTGACGACGGCGGCGGCTCGGGACCCGTGGAGGAAAATATGAACACCGTGCTAGGGTTTTTAGTCTTGGGGGTATTTGTAGGCGAAAGGGCGAAGTCGGTGGCGCCCCGAGGGGCCCACACCTGGTCCTCGCGCGGCCAGGGGTGCTGCCGTGCGAGCACGTGGTGGCGCCGCCTCGGTGGCCCACTTCGTCTCGTGTTCGGCTTTCTGGAACGTTCCCGATGAAAAACTGACTTCAGAAAAGAAATCGTCCAATTCCGAGAAAATTTCCTTAAGTACTTTTCTGAAACCAAAAACAGCAGAAAACAGGGAACTGGCACTGTGGCATCTTGTTAATAGGTTAGTCCCAGAAAATGCATAAAACTATATAAAATGCATATAAAACATGTAATAACTTGGTATAATATAGCATGGAACATAAGAAATTATAGATAAGTTCGAGACGTATCAACATCCCCAAGCTTAGTTCTACTCGTCCCGAGTAGGCAAGAACGATAAAAGAAGAATAATTTCTTAAGTGACATGCTTAAACATAATCTTGATCATAATATAATGTAAGGCTCATGTTATGAATGAAGTGACTCAAGGCAATGATCTATAGTTTGCTAACAAATAGACAAGGAGTAAACAACTACATCATATAAGTAAAACTTTTCATGAATAGTACTTTCAAATAAGCATCAAAAAGATTTGCATAAGAGTTAACTCATAAAGCAATATTATCTAAGCAAAAGAGCATTGAAGCAACACAAAGGAAGATATAAGTTTCAGCATTGGCTTTCAACTTTTGAACATGTATATCATATAGATAGTTGTCAACACAAAGAAATATAACAAGGGCAATAAGTAAGCATATAAGAATTGTTGCACACAGTTGACACAAGTGTTTGCTTCGGGGATAGAAAGAAGTAGGTAAACTGACTCAACATAAAGTAAAAGATAGGCCCTTCGTAGAGGGAAGCAGGGATACAAGCATGTGCTAGAGCTTCTTAGTTTTATAGATTTTTGAAATCATATAGAGAGCATAAAAGTAAGTTTTGAGCAGTGTTTGTCGTTGTCAACGAATGGTAATGGGCACTCTACCCGCCTTGTCAACCAGACTTTCTTAAGAGCGGCTCCCATGAAGGACGTTATTTCTACCCAAGGGCAGATCATCCCTCTTTTCTCTTTTGTTTACACATGTAGTTTAGAACTAGTATCATTGCTTGGCTGATTAGATCAGGGCAAAAATGTAAAGAGAATGCAGTGGTTAAAGTTGTAATTAATTGGGACTGGGCACCCCATTTGCCAGCTCTTTTTTGCAAAGTTAATGGATAAGCGGTGTATATGCCACTAGTCCGGTTGGTGAAAGTCTGTCTAAAGCAAATGACAAGATTGATATCCGTAACACCACATTCTTCCTCATGAGCTAATAAACATTGACACAAATAAGGGATAATAAATTTTGAATAAAAGGTAGCACATGAATTATTTACTTGGAATGGCAGGAAATACCATGTAGTAGGTAGGTATGGTGGACACAAATGGCATAGGTTTTGGCTCAAGGATTATGGATGCACGAGAAGCATTCGCTCTCAGTACAAGGCTTTGGCTAGCAAGGTTGTTTGAAACAAACACAAGTATAAACTATGACAACAAGACGTATATAAAAACATATTGCAAGCATTATAAAACTCTACATTGTCTTCCTTGTTGTTCAAACACTTTAACTAGAAAATATCTAGACCTTAGAGATACCAAACATGCAAACCAAATTTCAGCAAGTTTTACGGTAGTTCCTCACTAATAGGTTTTAACTACATGATGTAAAAGCTTAAACATGATCTACTTGAGAGCTCAAAACAATTGCCAAGCACCACAACATGCAAGATAACAATCCATAAGAGCATGTATATCTTTCTTTATACCATCTACCACATTTAGCATTTTCTGTTCTCAACCAAACACCAATCAACTTATTTAAAAGATAGACTCTCCAAGTAATTAAACAATGAGATATGAGAGTATGATATAATAAAGCTAACAGCTCTAGCAAGAGATGCATGAAAAACAAGAACTAGAAAGCATTGAAGTAACATAGAAGAATACTCAACAAATATAAGTGAAGAATACGAGTATTCATAAGAAAAAGCGGAGCGTGTCTCTCTCCCACAAAGGAATGCTAGGATCCATTTTATTCAGAGAATGAAAATAACAAAAACAAAAACAAACCGACACTTCAAGAAAAGCACATAAGAAGTGGCGGAATTAAAATATAGTTTCACTATAAAGGACCTGATAGTTTGTTGATGAAGAAGGGGATGCCTTGGGCATCCCCAAGCTTTGACGCTTGAGTCTTCTTGAAATATGTTGGGGATGAACCACCGGGGCATCTCCAAGCTTTGTCTTTACTATCCTCTTGATCACATCATATCATCCTTCTCTCTTGATCCTTAAAAACTTACTCCACACCAAACTTAGAGTAAACTTCATTAGAGGGTTAGTGCACGAAAAATTATGATATTCTGTAGGAACACAATTGCTACCAATGCTACTGGACATTAGCTACAGCCACTGATACTTCATAGGATAAAAAGATCCAATCAAAATAGCAAAAGAGGCATTGCAAAATAAATGGCAGAATCTGTCAAAAACAGAACAGTCCGTAAAGACGAATTTTTTCGAGGCACTTAACTTGCTCAGATCAGAAAACTCAAAATTAATGAAAGTTGCATATATATCTGAGGATTACGCACAAAAAAGGCCAGATTATTTGGATTTTTATGTGAAGAGTTACGAATTAAACGGTGGACAACAGAAAACTGTTTCTGTGCAGGAATCCAAATTTAGCATGAACTTTCAACTAGAGGCTTATCTTGACACAACAATGTAATAAAATAAAGATACAAAGGAATTGCTACAGAGGTAGGACAAGTCCTTGACACAAACAAAATAAAATAACAGGAAATAAAAGTGGGTTGTCTCCCATAAGCGCTTTTGTTTAACGCCTTTCAGCTAGGCACAGAAAGCAAAACTCAAGTATTATCAAGAGATGAAGCATCAACACCATAATTTGAACGAACAATAGAATCAAAAGGTAGCTTCATTCTTTTCCTAGGGAAGTGTTCCATACCTTTCATGAGTGGGAATTGGTACTTGCTGGTACCTTCTTTCATATCAATAATAGCACCCACAGTTCTAAGAAAAGGCCTTCCCAACACAATTGGAAAAGATGGATTGCATTCAATATCCAAGACAATGAAATCAACGGGGACCAGTTTATTATTAACCATAGTGGGAACATCATTAACTCTCCCCAAAGGTTTCTTTAAAGCATTATCAGCAAGAAAAACATCCAAATAGCAATGTTCCAATGGTGGCAAATCAAACATATCATAAAGCTTTTTAGGCATAACAGAAATACTTGCACCAAGGTCACACAAAGCATTGCAATCAAATTTATCTACTTTCATTTTAATGATGGGCTCCCAACCATCTTCTAACTTCTTAGAGAGCATTTGTAATATGAGTAGTAAAAGCCAAATTAAGAGAGCTAGCATTAGGACTTGTGGCCAACTTTTGCAAGAACTTAATAACTTCAGAGATATTACAATTATCAAAATCAAAATTATTATCATCAAAGCAAACCGAACCACATTCTCCCATGTTCTTAAAAATTTCAGCACTTTTATCAACACTAGTTTCAGCAGTTTTGGGCAATTTTAAATTTTTGGAAGAAGTAGAGGAGACATTTCCAACACCAACTATGTTATCATTGATAATAGGAGGCTTACTAGCATGTGAAACACCATTATTTTCAGAGGTAGTAATAATAAAAACTTTAACAATATTAGCCTCTTTATCTAGTTCTTTCTCTCTTTCCCATCTAGCACGTAATTGGGCCATCATCCTAACATTTTCATCTATTTGAACTTGGATGGCATTAATTTTAGCAAAGGGATTACTCTCTTTAGTTTCAGTAGGCATGATTTTAGATTTTAAAAGATCAACATCAAGGACAATACTATCAACTTTAGAGGCAAGTATATCAATTTTCCCAAGCTTTTCCTCAACAGTTTTATTAAACAGAGTTTGTGTAGTGATAAAATCTTTTAACATGGTCTCAAGTTCGGAGGTGGTAGTCCTATTATTGTTATAATAATTATCATAAGAATTACCATAAGAGTTCCCATAAGAGTTCCCATTATTAGGAGGATAGGGCTTATAGTTGTTATTACCATAATTGTTCCTATAGGCATTGTTGTTGAAATTGTTGTTTTTAATAAAGTTCACGTCAACATGCTCTTCTTGTGCAACTAAAGAAGCTAAGGGAACATTATTTGGATCAACATGGGATTTACCATTTGCAAGCATAGACATAATAATATCAATCTTTTCACTCAAGGAGGAGGTTTCTTCAACAGAATTTACCTTCTTACCTTGAGGTGTCCTTTCAGTATGCCATTCAGAATAATTCACCATCATATTGTCCAAGAGTTTTGTTGCAGCCCCCAAGGTGATGGACATAAAAGTACCTCCAGCAGCCGAATCCAATAAGTTTCTTGAAGAAAAATTCAGTCCTGCATAAAAGGTTTGGATGATCATCCAAGCAGTCAGTCCATGGGTTGGGCAATTCTTTATCAAAGATTTCATTCTTTCCCAAGCTTGAGCACCATGTTCATTATCAAGTTGTTTAAAATTCATGATGCTACTTCTTAGAGAAATAATCTTAGCAGGAGGATAGTATTTTCCAATAAAAACATCTTTACATTTAATCCATGAATCAATACTATTCCTAGGCAATGAAAGCAACCATTCTTTAGCTCTTCCTCTCAAGGAGAAAGGAAATAATTTCAGTTTTATAATATCACCATCTATATCCTTATATTTTTGTATTTCACATAGTTCAACAAAATTATTTAGATGGGCAGCAGCATCATCAGAACTAACACCAGAAAATTGCTCTCTCATAACAAGGTTCAACAAAGCAGGTTTAATTTCAAAGAATTCAGCTTTAGATGCAGGTGGAGCAATAGGTGTGCATATAAAATCATTGTTGTTGGTGCTAGTAAAGTCACACAACTTAGTATTCTCAGCAGTACTCATTTTAGCAAATTAATTAACAAACCGAAATAACCAAAATAACAAAAGCTGAAAATAAAATAGCAAACCGAAATAAACAAAGTAATGCAAGTAACTAATTTTTTTTGTATTTTTGATATTAAGCAAACAAGACAGTAATAAAAATAAACTAAGCAAGACAATAACAAAATAAAAAAGATTGGAAGTGCGAAAACTCCCCTCGTAGAAGAATCTTCAAATCACCGGCAACGAAGTTGACGGAGGAGTGTGAAGGTCTTCAAAGGAATTATTATCTCCCCGGCAACGGCGCCAGAAAAATTGCTTGATGCACACGGTGGGTGTGTTTTTGGGAGACCCCAAGAGGAAGGTATGAAGTAGTGCAGCAGCAAGTTTCCCTCAGTTGTGAAACCAAGATTATCGAACCAGTAGGAAATAATGAATTCCCCCAAGGTGTCAACGGCGCCAGAAAAATCTGCGACGTAAAGGCGCCAGAAAATACTTCCTGGGACGTAGGTGACGTGGAACCTGCACACAACACAATCAAGATACTTTGCCCCAACTTAACGGTGAGGTTGTCAATCTCACCGGCTTGCTGTAACAAAGGATTAAGCGTATGTGTGGAAGAAAGATGTTTGTTTGCAGAAAGTAACAGGTTTGCAGTTTGTGGTCTATTAGATTAAAGAGAAGGACCGGGGTCCACAGTTCACTAGTGGTGTCTCTCCATAAATAATAATAACATTCATGCGGGTAAACAAATTACAGCTGGGCAATTGATAGAATAATGATGAGCAAACCAATGCATATACCAATGTTATGATGTCTAGTGTGAGATTCATTCGGGCATTACAACAATATACATAGACCGTTCCAACCGCATCTATGACTAATAATCCACCTTCCGGTTAGCGTCCGCACCCCTTTCAGTATTAAGTTGCATGCAACAGATTATCGCCTTAAGCACTGTGTGTAAAGTAAGTAAGTAACATCATCCTTAGACAAAGTACTACTGTTTTATCCCTAGTAGCAACAGTACATCTACAACCTTGGAGCTAGCTGTCACCACCCCAGATTTAATAGAGACATGAACCTACTATCGAGCATAAATACCCCCTCTTGGAGTCACAAGCATCTACTTGGCCAGAGCATACACAAGTAACAGAGAGCATGCAAGATCATTAAATAGCACACGCATGATATATTATGAAGCAATAACTTTAGTACTCAATATTCATCGGATCCCAGCAAACACAACATGAAGTATTACATAACGGTGATCTTGATCATGATAGGCAGCTCACAAGATCTAAACATGATAGCACAAGAGGAGAAGATAACCATCTAGCTACTGCTATGGACCCGTAGTCCAAGGGTAGACTACTCACGCATCAGTCTGGAGGCGGTCATGGCGACGTAGAGGCCTCCGGTGACGATTCCCCCTCCCGGCGGGGTGCCGGGAGAAGTTCTGATCTCTCCCGAATTGGTGTTGACGACGGCGGCGGCTCGGGACCCGTGGAGGAAAACATGAACACCGTGCTAGGGTTTTTAGTCTGGGGGGTATTTGTAGGCGAAAGGCCGAAGTCGGTGGCGCCCCGAGGGGCCCACACCTGGTCCTCGCGCGGCCAGGGGTGCTGCCGCGCGAGCACGTGGTGGCGCCGCCTCGGTGGCCCACTTCGTCTCGTGTTCGGCTTTCTGGAACGTTCCCGATGAAAAAGTGACTTCAGAAAAGAAATCGTCCAATTCCGAGAAAATTTCCTTAAGTACTTTTCTGAAACAAAAAACAGCAGAAAACAGGGAACTGGCACTGTGGCATCTTGTTAATAGGTTAGTCCCAGAAAATGCATAAAACTATATAAAATGCATATAAAACATGCAATAACTTGGTATAATATAGCATGGAACATAAGAAATTATAGATACGTTGGAGACGTATCATGGGGTTACCACGGCAAATCCCATAGATGACATCCGAGGGTTTTGTGAGAGGGGGGAGAGAATGTCGCTGATAGTATTGCCGGCTAACAAGGAGAGATTTTACCCAGGTTCAGGCACCCGGAGGGTAACACCCTACTCCTGCTTGTCTGATCTGTATTGATGATTAAGATTACAAGGTCGCCGAGATGGCTATGGTGATGAGATGCGATCTCGCTAGGGTTCTAGACGTATCTCTTCTTGCCCGATGACCCCTCCCAGCCTTTATATAGGAGGCTAGGTCTCGGAGCTCCGTAACCGGGTAGGTTACATGTTGGTGTGGAAGCATAGGGTTTCCTATCTTGCTCCGTACAGCTTGTAGCTTCCATGCAAGCCTGATCTTTGATGGGCTTTAATGGGCCTCCTAGTGGGTATTTGGTTGAACCCTACCAGGTATATCAACGGTGGGGTACCAGAAGGGTATGCCCCTCTATTTAATCAAAATAAAATTGATAAACATGAACAATAATATCATGAAATATGTCATGGATAACTTAACACATGTACGTAACTTGTTGATTTGTCCATGTGGCATCAATTCATTTGTCCACATTGCGTCTCGTGGAGCAGTATGTGACGAAAAGAATGTCACGAAGTTGACGACGTTAGAAAAGTTGTCAACGACATTAGTAAACGGTGCTAACGTCACCTCAACACGATGAAAATATTAGGTCATGGGGTTGATTACGTCAGAAACGGCAACCGTGATCAGCGAAGTTAACTAATGACTATCAGGCATCCATCTGTCACATGCCCCTTGAAGAAGAAACATCATGGATGATAGGGCCTTGCATGGCATGTCCAGATGTTCGTGACATTTAGGCGAAATGTCACAATATCTTGATGTTTTCAGGTTGACAAAAACAGGGGAGCTGCCTTTTATCACCCATTGGAGATTTTTTTTCAAATCTGAACATTTAAAATTAACATTTTTATAAACATTTTTTCATTTGAATAGTTTTTTAATATAAACAAATTTGAATTTGAACAACTTTGAATGTGAAAAAATTGAATTGAAACAATTTTTAATATGAAATTGAATTTTATTTTTTTGGAATATGAACTATTTTTAAATTTTAATAATTTTAAAATATGGACAACGAAATATGAAAACATTAAATATATTTAGTTTTTAATCATTATTTTTTAAATTGGAACAATTTTGGAACATGGAAAAAATTGAAAAAAAAATAATAATATGATTTTTTTGAATTGGAACAATTTTTGACATGAACAAAATCTTGAATTCGAACAATTATCAAATATGAACAAATTCTTAATTGAAACAATTTTTTAATATGAAAAGATCTTGAATTTGAACTAATTATGAATTGCAACAATTTTTGTTTGTGAACAAAATCTTGAATTTAAACAAATTTCGAATATGAACAATTTTCAATGAGTATTTTTCAAAATCATAAAAATTGGAGAAAAGAGAAAAGAGAAAAGAAATAAAAAGAAAACAAAATGAAAAAAAGAAAAGGAGACACAAAAAAAGAGAAAATGAAAAGAGAAAGGAAAAAAGAAAAGAAAAGAAAAGAAAAACAAAGCATGCCACAAACAAAGTACTTTAGCCGTTTAGCGTTGTGTACCACCTCTCGTTGGTCTTGAGCCTGTGCAGAGCGATGGTGTCCGACGCTAGCTCGTGCGCGCAGGGGTTCTTCCCTACCTCCGGGAAATCGTACATGGCCGGCTTGACGTCCACCCAGTTCTTGGCCTTCCCGGCGAGGCCGAACCACCGGCGGAGCGTTCTGTCCTCCGGCCCGGCCGTCCGGCTCTTGATCTGGTCCGCCGCCTCCGGAAAAGCCTACTGCTGGCAAACTGTTTTTCTTAGCGCTGGCGAACAGCGGTTCGCCAGCAGTGCTTCACCAGTGGTAGCACTTAGCGCTGGCGAACATCTGTTCGCCAGCGGTAGCGGCGGTTACCGCTGGAACAGACCCTGTTCGCCAGCGGCGCTATATCCGCTCGCCAGCGCTGGTCTCTGCGGGGGGCTCGTTCACCAGCGCTAACATGTGTGTTCGCCAGCGGTACGATTTCCGAATTAAATTTTTTAATTTAAAATATTGCATTACAGGATTATATATATATATACCAGAATTACATAAAGTGAACATACAGAATTCCAGAAAGTTAAAAGTGTACACAATTTGACAATGACCAAATATAGATCCACACATATGCATTACAAACATGTTCATGTCATTACAAAAATGTTGTTCATCACACACAAGCATCGGAATTAAGTCGTAAATTCTCCAAAACAAGTAGACGGTAAGTTACAATCATCACATAGTCAACATTTCGGCAAAAAATCGGCATCACTCTCCTATTTCACACATATTGTGTCCATTTCATCACAAATTTAGTACACTTCATCTCAAAATTTATCATTTCACATAAATTCACATATATAGTGTTCATCTCACACAAATTCATCGAAATAGGGCTCAACCTTGATTCTCACACAAGAGAAGAGATAACCAAGGCAAGAACACCGACAAAATGGCTATGGATTGATACAAAAGGGTGTAACTAGTAACTAAAAGTAGAAGGGTTGTGAGAGTTAACTTTTTGGTGGAAAGTTGTTTTTGAGGAGGTTTAGATATATCTATCAAAAAATCAAAATTTTATTGGCTACAAAGGGAGTATAAGAAGGGGGAAAGAGCAACAAATGGGGTTGGCTCGAGCTAGAGAGAGAAATTGATGGAGTAGTAATGGAGGGGAAAGAGAGGTGGTTCAGCTTTTTAATGCTATGGTCCCAGGTTACCGCTGGCGAACAATGTTTCTGTTCGCCAGTGCTGACAACTTACCGCTGGCAAGCACAGTTTTTGCTCGCCAGCGGTACTGGCCAGTATCGCCGCGCCAGCCGGGCTACAGCCGACAGAGCACCGCTGGAAGTTCTGTTATTCCGTTCACCAGCGCTATGTAAGCTACCGCTGACGAACAGGTGATGCGTTCGCCAGCGGTGTGCTTAGGTCACAGCCCCGCCCAGCCCAGCGCTACCGCTGGCGAGCAACTGTTTCTGTCCCCCAGCGGTAGCTGTTTTACCGCTGGCTGTGGCGGCTATGTGTTCGACAGCGCTACATTTGCTGGCGCACAGTTTTGTTTGGTCGCCGGTGCTATTCTGGTGGCCATAAGCCTTTTCCCATAGTGTCCACGATTCACTCCACGAGATCCCACGATAGGACGTACCCCATGCCGGACATGTACTCGTTCTTGGGCCGTCTGTGGTCGCACGGCACCTTGCGCCCGTAGTAGAGGTCCACCTTGGGGGCGCGGCGGAGCGAGTCCGCCAGCTGCGGCAGCCGGAAGAAGGTGTCGTCGTCGGCCTTCATCACGAAGTCGTAGGCGGAGTCGCCGAAGAGCGCCGTGACGCTGGAGAAGTAGGCGTAGGTCTTGCCTCTGTCCATGTTCTCCTCCGGGCAGTCCAGCTCGACCACGTCGCCGTACCGCATCGCCTCCAGCGCCACCAGCACGCGCTCCTCCTCGGAGGCCAGCCGGCAGAAGAAGAACCGGACGTCGATGCGCGCCGACGTCAGGTTCGACTGCTGGAGCGCGTACACCGTGCGTAGTAGGTTCCGCCGCTCGTACAGGCCCGGGAGTGTCAGGACGCCGATGAGCAGCCGGAAATCCGGGACCACCCGCACGACGACGCGGCGGTGGCGCTCCACCGTACCACCGGCGTTGTTTTGGCAGATGTGGCCGGACATGTGTGACTGCAGGGCGAACTCGTTCGGGTATACCACAAGGATCACGCCGACGAGGAGCGCGAGCGGGAGCAGTAAGAGCATCGCTGTGGAGACATACGGCGCCGTCATGCGGAGCTTCCTGTGGCGCGAATCCATATAGTAATTGGTGAAGTACGTACGTACTACCGACAGTAGTAGTGGGTGAAAGGAATGTAATTTGTGTTATACTGTTATTCGATCGAGTTCGCAGTGTATATATACTGAGTACGCAGCGAAACGGTTTCTCCTAGTGCTCGTCCTTGCGTGAAGTGTGGAGGTGTGACTTTGTGATTGTATATTATACTCCGTATACTACTATATATTAAGGGGGAGACTTTGGAGCTCTCACAGCGCTCGCGTCCTGGGCCGTCCGATGCAGATCGGACGGCCGAATTTCGCCAATCCGCCCGGTGAACAGTTATGAATAGTGTCCGGACGTTTTTTTATTTGCCCCCTGGCAAGGACCTGGACGCAATTCTGAAAAACACAGGGACTTTTTCGCAAAAGTGTCACAGTCACCACGCCTCTTCTCTTCCTCCCGCGACCCTCCGGGTCGCGGCCGCCGGCGCCGCCGCGTCCCGCCGTTGCTCGCCGCCTCCCAGCTCCAATCGACGGCCACCTGGAGCTGCGCCGTCGCGCCCTCTTCCTCCTCGCGCAGTTTGCCGTGCCGGGACGCCTCCTCCGCGTCGGGATCGTCTGCGACGAGCTCCGCCACCGTCGCCAGCCCCGCGCGCCGCCGCCGACCTTCCGGTGACCAAACAGCAGCGGCGCCGCCTCTCCCGACGAGCCTGAGTCTGCGTGCGTCCACCGCAGCCAGCCGGGCGACCTAGCTCGCGCTGGTTCGACGCCGGCGTGGTCAACGCCGCCGCGCCCGCGTTTGCCCTAGCTGGCGCACGGTGACGTCAGCCGACGTCACCGTGGGTCTCATATGCCAGTGACTCTTGCATTTTCCAAAAAAAAACAAAAAACATTTAAATAAGAAAAAAGGGGGAGACTTTGGAGCTCTCACAGCGCTCGCGTCCTGGGCCGTCCGATGCAGATCGGACGGCCGAATTTCGCCAATCCGCCCGGTGAACAGTAATGAACAGTGTCCGGATGTTTTTTTGATTTGCCCCTGACAAGGACTTGGACGCAATTCTGAAAAACACAGGGACTTTTTCACAAAAGTGTCACAGTCACCACGCCTCTTCTCTTCCTCCCGCGACCCTCCGGGTCGCCGCCGCCGGCGCCGCCGCTCGCCGCCTCCCCGCTCCAATCGACGGCCACCTGGAGCTGCGCCGTCGCGCCCTCTTCCTCCTCGCGCAGTTTGCCGTGCCGGGACGCCTCCTCCGCGTCGGGATCGTCCGCGACGAGCTCCGCCACCGCCGCCAGCCCCGCGCGCAGCCGACGACCTTCCGGCGACCAAACAGCAGCGGCGCCGCCTCTCCCGACGAGCCCGAGTCTGTGTGCGTCCACCGCAGCCAGCCGGGCGACCCAGCTCGCGCTAGTTCGACGCCGGCGTGGTCAGCGCCACCGCGCCCGCGTTTGCCCTAGCTGGCGCACGGTGACGTCGGTCCCATATGCCAGTGACTCTTGCATTTTCCAAAAAAAAAAACATTTAAATAAGAAAAATAAGAAAAATTAATAACTTAAAACTGATACACCAGAAAATCATGAAAAAAATATCAAAATGACCACAACAAAAAAACCTAATTACTTATGCCAAGAATGCAAAATATATGTTGAAGTTTCAAAACATTTCAAATTTGGCCAAATTTCAGCTCCGTCTCTTTAAAACATAAATCATAAAATATCAAAATATCAACAGAAAAGATACCTAAAAATATACCAAAACCACAATAAAAAGACCTAATTACTTATGCCAACAATGCAAAAATATATGTTGAAGTTCCAAAATATTTCAGATTCCACTAAATTTCGACACCGTCTCTTTAAAACATAAATCATAAATATCAAAATAACCACAGAAAAGATACCTAACAATATACCAAAATGACCAGAAGAAAAAACCTACTTACTTACGGAAAAATTAAATGCATTCGAAAGTTTACAAACAACACAAATTTGAACAAATTTTAAAACCATTCCTTCTAATATTTGCCAACAAAATATTCAAAAAGAAATGTCCACAAAAAGAAAATACCTAATTACCTGTGACACATGTACCCCATTTGAAAGTTCCAACTTGGTGTCAATTTAGACAAAAAAAATCAAAATGTTGATTACTAAAAATGTATATCCTTATATATAACCATCACCGTAAATACGCAAAAATATTAATACCAAAATTCGCACCAAGGGCGCGGCGTGTCGCCGCGCCGAATTCAACTAGTTTATTATATAATTGTTGGATAAAAGCCTTGCTTTGTGCTGGCACAAACCTAGCTCAAAGGCGATTCGCCGCGCCGAATTCAACTAGTTTATTATATAATTGTTGGATAAAAGCCTTGCTTTGTGCTGGCACAAACCTAGCTCAAAGGCGATCAAAATCGCGGGTCGTCATGGCGGATTCTCTGAAATCACGTCTTCGTTAGTGTAGGCAATTACGCATACACTTATATGATTGACCTTTCCCCATTCACAACTTAGAAAAAAATCAAACATCAACTTGTTGTGCAAGTGGCGGTTGGAAATTATATAACTTCGAAAAGGCTTGTGGCGGTAAATTATTTGTCACTGCGTTTCAATAGGTCATGAATTCATAATATACACATCGTAATCGTTACAATTGCAAGAAAAATAATGAATAATGTATCTTCTTCCTTTTCATTTCCCTTATGCTTTTGGCTTTAACCCTCAAGCCGTGGAGGAAAATATATGGAGTGGGAAAAACAACGGAAATGCATGAACAAATCTAGAAAAGTTTGACTTAGGACTTTTAATTTTGCAAAACGGAATATAAATTGGCTGATAAGTACTACATTTGTTCCGAAATATAACATGTTTTATCTCGGATTCATATGTATTGTGTAGACTCATATCGAACATGGTGAGTAGAATTTAGTGGGACTGGATGTCAACTCTCGTTCATGTGGGAACATGGAAATAAAATGACCTTTGGTTTGGTGGAACGACAATATACCCAATGCACATTATACTTAACTTGACCACAAGTGACACTGAGCTGGTTGGTAGGTGTAAGGGCATGTACAATGATAGACATGACTCGCCTTCTCTTGGCCATCCAAGTTATTTAGAGAAGGTAAAATTGTAAGTTGTACAATGCATTATCTCTTACTAATCTCTTACCTTCATCTTTAGTAATTAATGAGAATTAATTATATTTTTCTAGAAAATTAAATTTCTAAGGTAAGACAAGTGGTACAATGGTGAAATTAGTCTTTTTTATTTCGTAAGGGATCATCCCTTAGCTAAGGGAAGACATCATTCCCTTTCTTCATTCTCTATCCTCCACCTAGACAATTATCCTACGTGTCAACGATAGGAGAAGGCCGATGTGAAGGGGTTCCTGTGCAGAAAACAATAATTTTTCTAGCGTAAGAACGCCCTAACTAGTCAGGATCTATCTATCTAGTACATGCGATAAAGGTGGCGGAACGGGTCACATACCTCCATGTAGACCGATAGCAGGGATTACGCTCCCGCACAAGCGTTGTTGATGAAGTCGTACGTAGCCGACCTCAAGGTCGCGGAGAACTTGGCGCGACGAAGTAGACGATGACGCAGCGATGTCGATGATGACCTGCGTCGACGGGCGTCGGGCGGAAGGTGGCGTGGCGCCGGCGGCTGGGGGGTGCGCCGGCGGCAGGGCAGCGGCAGGTCTGCTGGGTGGGCGAGACGACGTCGCCCAGGCTCCTCAAATGTGGCGCCTCCGAGCAATCACAAGCATACGGAGCATAACAACAATCTCCGGTCACTCAGATCCAGCTGAGATTGCAGGGGTAGAACTTTTCTGAAATCCTGTAGGGCAACGGCGCCCATCGGTATAGCTTTAGTGGCGAGAGGAGGCAAAACGGGTGGAGAAACAGCTCGGCCAACCTGCTACAATATTAATTGTATTTTTCTGTGAATTAATCCAATTAATATGCCTTGCTATAAAAAGGGGGAGGGGGTGTGCAAACTCCCTAGCTCCCCCATGTGGGACTAAAGGAAAAAAGGAGTGGGGGGGATTCGGACGGCCTAGCCTAGGCCGAACCGGATTGGGCTCTCCCCTCTCCTTGTTTGGTGCGGCTCACCTTCTTGGGCCCTCTTAGGGCCCATTTAGGTGGGCTGCCCCATTTTCCTTTATTTAATTAATATAAATTATAATTAATTCATAATTAATATAGTTAAATACTATTTAATCTCCCGTGACTCCGAAACATTTTTCGGACCACCCGAACATCTTTCGGACATTCCCGGAACCATTCCAGACCTTTCCGGAACTCCTTCCGGATCACCGGAACTCTTTCCAGATCATTTCTCTCTCTCCAATAAAAACCTATAATGTTCCAAAACCTTCTCGAGGTGTCGTTAAGACGTTGAGTCTTGTTACGCTACGGTTTGAGAACACTCCAGACATGGTCGAGACCCTTCGCTCGCCAATGACCGCCAGGGATACCTGTAAGTATGTGATGGTCCCTGTGCATCCTATGAATATCGTCGTTGAATCATAAACATGATATTCATTCCCTTTGTTTCTATGATACTACCTTGTACGAGATATGATCGCAGACATCCGATGCCCTCTTGTATCTCGTTACCGACAAAGGTTATTAACTCGTCTATGATATTACATCTCCATGACCTAGTCATAAGTTGCGCAGCTATATATAGATGCAATCTTACCGAGTGGGCCCAGAGTATATCTCCATTACAAGAATGAACAAATCCCGCTCTTGATCCTTACGTCTCAACATACTCTTTCGGGATACCCAAGATGGACACCGTTATTGTCATGCTATATAAGACACAACGTTTGATGCTCTCAAAGCACCCCTACGAAGTAGCAATAAGTACGGTCTCACGGTCTAAGGAATAAGCTATCATATTACTTATCTATTGCAAATGACAAACATCGTAATATGATCTTATTGCAATACTTTGCGTATGTCCATCACCTTATTCTACTAATAAGATGACCCCATTGTCAACCGACGTCATTGTCCTTGATCGGGAATCTCGATCAACTGTTGCCCAATGGACTAGTTTAGATAGAGGCTTACTAGGGACACTGGTTGTCTATGTATCACACGTGTATTAATAATTCCGATTAACACAGTTATAACATAATACAAAGACATCTTATAAACTTATGAGATAATGTGACAAATACTACTTATTTATTTGCCTCTAGGGTATATCTCCTTCAGTCTCCCACTTACACTAGAGTATAAATAAACCAGCTGCATTTTACTTCATCATAACCCCATATCAAATAAGCGCTATATGATAATGCTTGCTTGTAGAAGAGTGTTATTGTGACAATCTGTACAATACATAATTGTATGTTCTTTTGCGATTCATTGATATCAAACTGTTTGATATCACCATGTTATTTAATAACATATATATAAATACCGTAACTAGGTAAGACTTCTGTTTCCCAGCGCTTACTCTGATTCTGTTAACCAGATAATTGCTTTGCAAACACACTCACTCATAGAGAATTTTATGTAACATTTACAATCTCGCGATATCTATATACTTTCATACCTATGTAGAAGACTTGGCACTCCTATGTCAATCTAATAACTAATATACGTCTACTTCTAGTAAATATCAAATTTACTTTCATAATTGTTCTTCTTCTAAGAACAATGGTCATATTTCATCGAGCACATAATACAGTTCTTGTATGATGTCTAATATCACATAATAGACCAACATATCATACAACCACTATTATCGTGTATCATTACTCTTAATGATTAATTGGATTTCCAAGAACCATTCCTATGGTTTTAATCTATTCTGACTCTTCAGAATCAATCCAAAACAACTCGACTATCTATTTAAAACTCTTGTTCTATTCTAAATAGACACTAACATTTAAATAGTTTTACAACTTCATCTTTCTAATTAATTTTACTGGTACAATTCACGATGTGTCATTTACCCATAATAAATTCGACTCCCACTCAAAATTTGTCCTCTACATATTTGAGAACATGAGCTTCCACTCAAAATATGTCATCTACACATATGAGGGTCTAAGCTCCCACTCAAAAATATGTCCTTTACATATTCTACCTGAGCAAACTAATTTTGACTCCCACTTAATATCATAATTTATTTTGACCTTTTGGTCAAACCAAAGTTATTGAGCTTTCATAAATTTGAACTTAACACGAACTGTAGTATTCTATTAATACATATCCCACAGACTTCAAGCATGTCTACATTTATGTAGCCAACAAATTTGATTTTGTCCAAGATACATTTCTTGACAAAATATGCTTCCATGTCTTTCTTATAGTCATATTTCTCATATAACACTTTATATGATGATTAAGTAATATTATTCCTCTAATAAGAATTATAGTAACATTTACAGTTTTAATCCTTCTAAATGTAACTTGGATTTTCAGACTCAAAAGCCTTTGTTCGTATTATGATATTTTCTCAACTTTCTTTCTATTCATAAGGTGTATCTTGATCTGTCAACAAGATCTAAAATACTTAATATTAAACTGTGACTTGACAGTAAATATTATTATAACAACACCTTATTTAGAAGCTTCTTTTAATGAAAATACTATGATCTCTTTGAAGAGGATTGCAAGCAGAAAACAATTTTCAAGTCTCCTTCACTCTTATCATTGAATTTTCATTTAGTAGACATATTCCTCTTGGAACATATTCCAATATTCTACCTTCATGAAATTAGGTCTGATACCTTATTTCAAGCTTCTTCTTTTATTCCATCATCCATAATTCGAAAATCAGATTTTCCTCGGAATTACACAGACAACAACGCAAGTTTTGTTTTTGTTGGGTTTTGGAATACACTCTCATCCAATGTGAGTATTCTACAAAGAAATATTCGTGTATATTGTGAATTATCGTATAATCATCTATATAACGGCACTATTGTCGATCACACGAATTACCGTTGAAAAACATCTATTTTTCTAAAGTGGACATCGACTATAATGTTTCAAACATATTAGGAGATTCTAAGACAGATTCTGAAAGACCACACTTTATCTAAAATAGAGTATGATTCTACTATTTCACATATCACTATATCAGATATTATAATTCTGTGAAACGAATTTTCACAAGTATTTTGTGTTGAAACCATAATTCAAAAACATTGTCCTTTGATCAAATATTGTGAATACAATATTCACTAATCTTTCTTCTGAAAAACCACATTTGATCTTTTATCAAATTATTTTCAGACTAATGATTTATTATGTAAATACACTTATTCACTAATAATCATAGAAGAATTTGAATTGATGTACTTTACCACTTATTTAATTTAATAATCATCTAGCATGACTTTCAATTAATATCCTTGCATATTGACACTTCAATATCCAATCCTTACTTTAATCAATCTGGCACATGTAACCTTTTAATAGATCAAAGTATCCATTATTTCTTACACTGCTCATATGATCAAATTTGGTGGTGTTTGTTCTTGCAATAAAATCATACAATTCTTGGACACATAATTTTATCATTCCCACTTCTACAAATGTATATCATGTTATCATACAAGTAATGTAACTGAGATGTGATTGCATAAAACATTACTCATAATCTAAAACAACTGACTTGTTCCATAACATAAAACAACTGATTTGTTCTATTACATATACGAATAACCGTGTCTTGTAACATTCAAGACACTAAACAAACACACACTCTCACTATTACAAAAAGGTCTTATCAAAAACTATTAATGATAACTACTATGATAACTTGAGGACGTGAGCACCGCTGGCCATCAACTTCCTTGCTTGCCATCAACCGCGCATTGTCACATCACTAATCGCCGCATATAAGTAATAATCGGGACCTGTTTCATAAACAGAACAAGTATCAAATACTCTTATTACATATCAAGATACGAATACACTCATAACTTTGTATATCAAATATACCTGTAGCGTCGAAGATTTCTCCTTCGATGGAATCAACCTCCATAGATTTGAACTCGGACACGAACTTGTAGAAGTTCATATTGTCTGCCTTCAAAACATATTTGCGCACATGCTCCTCATAGCTTGGAGGCATAGATATCAACACAGTGTCAATCGCACATGAGTCCGCCATCCACTAATCGTAGACATTTGTAATCTTGAAATAGATTTCATACAACCTCTTCAAATGAGTCTCCAGACAGGTATGCTCCTCCATGTGAATGGTATGGAACTTTCTAAGCTGTCTGAATTGCTCAAGCCTCAATTCATCTTTGAAGTGCCTTTTGATCGCATCAATCATGACATATGGCTCCATGTGTCGAAATAGCTCTTTCAACTCTGGTGCTAGGCATACTGTCATGGTGATCTCCACTTCTATGAATATGTCTCGACGCTTACGGTATTCATCATCCTCCTCCTCGCTAGCCGAATCATCCAGTCTATCTCCTAATGCTTCTTCGATGACATATAGGATGTTGTTGTGTAGGAGAATGTTTCTAAGACCGTTGTACCATTTGATGAAGTTGGACCCATCGGCTTCTAAGGTAGAATCCGGACTCTTAAGGAAGTAACCAAAGTAGAGTTCCGTCTACAGATATGATCGTAAAGAGGTAAGGTTAAGTTTATAACATATATGAGTTTTAGTTTATAAATTGTTAAACATACTCCACTAAAATTATTATCCCTACAATAATCTTAGTGATTACACGACC
This sequence comes from Poa annua, assembly GCA_026929855.1. Lineage (NCBI taxonomy): Eukaryota > Viridiplantae > Streptophyta > Magnoliopsida > Poales > Poaceae > Poa > Poa annua. Next base: position 12,739,030 of record CM049434.1, on the reverse strand, counting down.
CCCATCCACTATACCACCCCCGATCGTCACGGCCGGCGGCACAGCTTCAAAGGTGGACATAAAATGTCGATCACAATAACTCTGTGACTCATGCTCGATCTTTCGATCTTCCCGTGTTCCGAGGCCATATCTGCATATGCTAGGCTCGCCAATCAAACCTCGAAGACCCTACGCGTGCAACATGGCTTACACCCACTTATGCGAACGACGAGATGTATGACACCCGATCGTCATGGCCTGCCTCATAACATAGAACTTTCTTGGTGTTGCGCAACGAGGGAGAACACACTTTTGGTATTTGTTAGGGATCATCCTATTTATGATGCTACCTTTTTATATCTAACATACAAGCAATCAACAGGATGCACACACAACAACACAATATCAAAATAAAATACTGAAGTGCGATGTGACATGGTCGATGCGTCTGGGCCTCCATGGCGCCATGTGCCTGGCCCCGAGCGCCCCGGCATGGCTCCGAGTCTACGGTGCCCTCCATTGCCTCCGACAGTACGAGTAATATCAAACTTACCGTAACCATGTCACATAAAATAACGCCTCTGCAAAACAAAGTTAGATGCCTGTACCTTTATTTAGTTTTGCAAGTTTTACATGGCTTATAGGCTTATTCGTAAGAGAATCGTTTCCCTACCTACGAACTTTGTACCACAACATCGATCATATAATTTCATGTTTAAGCATCCCTTTCGGGCCCTCCATTGAAAGTGCTTTGCCGACTAAAGAGAGAGAAACAGATACGGTGCAAGCCGTATGTCAGTAGTGGAACCAGTCTCGCGTAAGCGTACGCGTAAAGTCGGTTCGGGCCGCTTCATCAACTCAATACCGAAGGCATCGCAAGTGCACGCTAGAGGGTAGCAAATATAAGAAAGACGTCCTCATTCAACATGAGTTCTAACCGTACCAGCAGTACTACGCATAGATCGGCTCTGATACCACTTAAGGGGTTCCGGTGCAGAAAACAATAATTTTTCTAGCGTAAGAACGCCCTAACTAGCCAGGATCTATCTATCTAGTACATGCGATAACGGTGGCAGAACGGGTCACATACCTCCATGTAGACCGAGAGCAGGAATTACGCTCCCGCACAAGCGTTGCTGATGAAGTCGTACATAGCCGACCTCAAGGTCACGGAGAACTTGGCGCGACGAAGTAGACGATGACGCGGCGATGTCGACGATGACCTACGTCGACGGGCGTCGGGCGGAAGGTAGCGTGGCGCCGGCGGCAGGGCAGCGGCTGGGCTGCATGATGGGCGAGACGACGTCGCCCAGGCTCCTCAAATGTGGCGCCTCCGAGCAATCACAAGCATACGGAGCTTAACAACAACCCCCGGTCACTCAGATCCAGCAGAGATTGCAGGGGTAGAACTTTTCTGGAATCCCGTAGGGCAACGGCGCCCAGCGGTATAGCTTTAGTGGAGAGAGGAGGCAAAACGGGTGGAGAAACAACTCGGCCGGCCTGCTACAATATTAATTGTATTTTTCTGCGAATTAATCCAATTAATATGCCTTGCTATATAAAGGGGGGAGGGGGTGTGCAAACTCCCTAGCTCCACCATGTGGGACTAAAGGAAAAAGGAGTTGGGGGGGGGGGGGGATTCGGCCGGCCTAGCCTAGGCCGAACCGGATTGGGCCCCCCCTCTCCTTGTTTGGTGCGGCTCACCTTCTTGGGCCCTTTTAGGGCCCATTTAGGTGGGATGCCCCCTTTTCATTTATTTAATTAATTATTAAATTAATATAAAATATAATTAATTCATAATTGATATATTTAAATACTATTTAATCTCCCGTGACTCCGAAACATTTTCCGAACCACTTGAACATCTTTCGGACATTACCGGAACCATTCCAGACCTTCCCGGAACTCCTTCCGGACATCCGGAACTCTTTCCGGATCATTTCTCTCTCTCCAATAAAAACCTATAATATTCCAAAACCTTCTCCAGGTGTCGTTAAGACCTTAAGTCTTGTTACGCTACGGTTCGAGAACACTCCAGACATGATCGAGACCCTTCGCTCGCAAATGACCGCCAGGGATACCTGGATGTATGTGACGGTCCCTCTGCATTCTACGAATATCGTCGTTGAACCATAAACATGATATTCATTCCCTTTGTTTCTACGATACTACCTTGTCCGAGATATGATCGCAGACATCCGATGCCCTGTTGTATCTCGTTACCGACAAAGGTTATTAACTCGTCTATGATATTACATCTCCATGACCTAGTCATAAGCTGCGCAGCTATATATAGATGCAATCTCACCGAGTGGGCCCAGAGTATCTTTCCATTACAAGAATGAACAAATCCCGCTCTTGATCCTTATGTCTCAACATACTATTTTGGGATACCCAAGATGGACACCGTTATTGTCATGCTATATAAGACACAACGTTTGATGCTCTCAAAGCACCCCTACGAAGTAGCAATAAGTATGGTCTCACGGTCTAAGGAATAAGCTATCATATTACTTATCTATTGCAAATGACAAACATCGTAATACGATCTTATTGCCATACTTTACATATGTCCATCATCTTATTCTACTAATAAGATGACCCCATTGTCAACCGACGTCATTGTCTTGTATCGGGAATCTCGATCAACTGTTGCCCAATGGACTAGTTTAGATAGAGGCTTACTAGGGATACTGGTTGTCTATGTATCACACGTGTATTAATAATTCCGATGAACACAGTTATAGCATAATACAAAGACATATTATAAACTTATGAGATAATGCGATAAATACTATATATTTATTTGCCTCTAGGGCATATCTCCTTCACGATGTCACCGCATTGTACATGCCCTAATGGACTTAATTTAAAAGTCAATAACATTGTAGGTACACAATGTATCTCTGGATGTGTGAATTCATACGACAACTCTGAATTTGGGGCAAAGAGGTACACAAACTAAAATGCGGATTGGACTATGGTACACGTTGTGTCTAGAGGCGACACATGGATATGCCAGGCCGGACAGGGCACACGCCTAGTCATTACACTTTTGCACATAACACCCCGATTTCTTCAGTAGTTACGTTTAGGTTTGTAGAAGCTTTGGACAAAAATCCCCAATCCGCACCGGCGGCGAGCCCTAACCCTAGTTCTCCTCATCGGTAGCTAATACTTGCAGCGGAGCATCGATTGATCGTGCGAGAGAGGCTGGTGGTGCGTCGGAGGATGTCGGCTTTTGGAGGAAGTCATCGGTGGGCAGGAGATGGTGAAAGGACAATGATGTCGCCTAGAGGGGGGTGAATAGGCGGATTAAAACTTTTCCGGTTTAGGATAAGGATTGTCATTAATTACCAAAACCACGCATGGGGCAACACATGCACTTTCAGATGGTGTTGGGTGTGGCGGACGAGGACTGAGCATCGTCGGCGACGTGGAGGCATGGTCGAAGGAAATCGCCGTTGCTTTCTGGAAGACGGAGGTTTCGGTGAAGCCGCCTTCGAAGGTATGTACATTCTCGCCCAAGAGCACATCAAATATATCATTGGATTTTGCATCTTTATCTTTGAATTTTGGTTTATTCTTTGCTCTGATCTTAGTAGCTTCTTTTTCTACAGTGTGTTGTGAGCACTTGCGATCGTAGTTTGCAGGTTGAGGAAGGAGAAGTGAATCTGCAGAAGAATGTCGAAGAGCTTGAAGCCGTGATCAAACTTCTGAAGCTTGAATTGAAAGAAACAAAAAGAGATCATAGAGATGAGACGAGATGAGATGGAGGGATAAGAAGAGGTTTTGTTTGTATTAAGTGTAGCTGGATGTGCATTATTGTACTGTGTATGTGATCTGTTAGTTAGAGCCTTCATTTGATCAAATGGTGTAGCTTTGTAAAATGTTGTAATTCCTGGAGCAGATAAGTGTAAAAAATAAGAGAATCAAATAATTTTCCCCTATTGTGCTACCACTTGTTGAAATACATCACATTATGTCGCTATAGCTATGGCATGGTTTGAAGTTCATTACATCATCCAAATGAAACAAAATTTAAGGGCATAAATTTGGTGCTGCATGTTGTAGCTGGATATGCAGGTGTATTGAGATCAGGGTACCTGCTTCTCAAGTTGGTGTTTGCTGTTGCTAGGCAACATCAACAGAGTGGAGCTTTTGTGCATTTATTGCTCTTCCTCTATCTTCATATCCATCGTGCCTCTCTGTTTCACACTATATAGTTAGAGTTGTTATTTAGACAATACCGTATGACGTGGTATGCCCACGGCAATCCCAGAGTCGCAGACCCTAGGTAGATTTTGAGGGAGAAGATGTGCGCGCTGGTAGTTCCGGACGGCTGACAAGCAAGGATTTACCCAGGTTCGGCCCCTCATTGTGAGGTAAAGACCTACTCCTGCCTGTCTGATTATGATGATATATGAGGTACATGGTGGCCGCAAGGGCGATATGATGAGAGGCGATCTCTCTATGCTATGTCTAATTGTGTCTATGTTGTGGCCTCTGATGTTGTGATCTGTCTATGGGGGTGCCCCTGCCTGGCTTTATATAGGGAGCCAGGGAGGGTTTACAGGAGTCCTAGTAGACTACGAAATAAGAGTCCTTGTCTTGTGCTTCAAGTAATTTCCTTAACAGCTTCTTGATCTTCATTGGGCCAGCCAGTGGGCCTTCGACTGGGCTGAACCAGGTATACCAATAGTGGGGTGCCCGGAGGGTATGCCCACGTCACTAGCCCCCGAGTGTCTGGTCGATTCGAAGTATCGGGCAGAGACTCAAAACAGTATGTCGAATAGGCGTAATCAATGACCATATGATGACTGAATTATTCATTCTTCGTGAGCTTAAATCAATTATGAGAAATCCTGTATATATGTATGAAATCCAATAATAATAAATCCGGTGCGGGCTATAGAGAACCCGACTTTGATAAATCCGTGCGAGCTATAGAACCCGACTTTGATAAATCCGTGCGAGCTATAGAGAACCCGACTTTGATAAATCCATGCGGGTTATTAGAAAACCCGACTTTGATAAATCCATGCGGGTTATTAGAAAACCCGACTTTGATAATCCGTGCGGGCTATTAGAAAACCCGACTTTAAAAAATCCATTGTGGAGCACTCGAGCTTACGGCGAGTGCCCTCCCGATGGGAGTATAATTAATGAAATATGAGTTTTCCAAAGATGTGCTCAACTTGGAATTGGTGTTTGCGCCCTCGATGCGTTGTTTGGTAGTTCATCGGGTGCGCGACAGCGCTCCCGATGGGAGTAGCCCCCGAGTGCCTGGTCGATTCGAAGAATCGGGCAGGAACTCATTTGCAGTTGTATTTCACCATCTGACTCTTTGCTCATTTGGCTATATGCATTTGGAGTCGAGATTGTCTCGATTGTGCTTTTACCAAGTCGGTAAGTCGTCGACTGGTATTTTGCATGAACTTTGCTATGTACTTTTGAGTCGAGAATGTCTCGATTATGCATGCTGAGTCGGAAACGCGTCGACTAATGCTTTGTTTATTTTGCCTAGGGAGTATGACTTAGTAGGCCTGGTTTTACTCGATGAGTCAAGACCAGTTAACCGCACATTTGGGCGAAACCTTGCTAGCCTTCAATGAAGTTCGGGTCCCCGGGCTCGAACCTGGAACATACTGGACAGACTCGACTCAGGCCGTTGAGGTCTTACTGAATTGTTCTGCAGTCTAAACTTTGCTACCCAGCGCGTCCGCCGGGATTTTCATCGCGTCTGCTGACACGGAAAATTTTAAGGACTTAGCACTGCCGGAGTGGTCCTCAGCCCAGCTCGACTGATCGGCGGGTCTTACCTTTGCATTTTACGCATGCAGCATCCGAAACGTCATCGACTGACGTTACTCGGGAATTCTTTTGAGTTTTTGCTTCTGACTGAGGCGAGTCTGTTAATCGACTGCCTTTTTTGCTTTTAGAATCTATCGGGTGCGCGACAGCGCTCCCGATGGGAGTAGCCCCCGAGGCTATGTGCAACTATTTATAGTTGGGCGTAGGCTCAATTTGTCTTCATCTTGCTATTTGTCGAGTACTTTTGTCAGTGTTCCACTCTTTGCATCTTCTGACATAGATATTTGCCGGGTGCGCGGCACACGAGCGGATGGCGAGTGCCCTCCTTATTTGTCGAGTGAGTCTGAGACTTCTTCGAGTAGATATCCTGCACAGCACAGCCCCCGAGTCTTCGGGTGCGACCAAGGTTTTGCCAGTTGGGACTTTATGCGGCGCAGCCCCCGAGCATCGGGTGCGTCAAGCGAATTATGAAGTTTTGAATTTGCACGACGCAGCCCCGAGCATTCGGGTGTGTCCAATGTTTTTTGTATTTTCCTTAGCCTGTGCGGCGCAGCCCCCGAGTGTTCGGGTGCGGCCACGGTGAGTTTGCCACGACTCATGTGGCGCGAAGAGTTCGACGCGGCGGGCCGGAGTCGACGCGGCGTAATGTGCGGCGAAGAGGTCGACACAGCGGACCGGAGTCGACGCGGCGTAATGTGCAGAGAAGGGTTCGACGCGGCGGACTTGTTGAGGATGGTGGAGTCACCTTTTCGCGTGGAGCAACGAATATGTTGTTTGTTGCTGATGATGAAGCGCCAGCCCCCGAGCATCGGAGGCGAAGTCGATGAAGGTATGGGGTGTCGACGCGGCAGTCCAGAGACGGCGAAGTTGAGTCGAATAAGTCACTCGAATCGCTTGTCGGGTGTAGCTGTGAAGTTGCTTCTTGTTCTTGATGTCAAAACGCTAGCCCCCGAGGGTTTTGTGGTGGAGTCGAGGAATTCACGGGTGTCGCCTTGTTCCCGAGTCGATGAACTTGTTATTGTTGTTGTTGTTGCTGTCGACGTTGAATCGCCAGCTCCCGAGCCTCGGGCACACGTGTGCTTGTGACATCCTCTTCCCCAGTCGACGGTCTGTCGGGTATGAGTAATTGAAGCTTATGTCATTGTTGATGTCGAGTGCCAGTCCCCGAGGGTACATAGTGCCCTTCCAAGGAGCTGGTGTTGTGTGCTTATTCCACTGATGCTGATTGCCGCCGCCACCCGACGAAGTTGTCGACTGCTTTGCCGCCACATGAAGAAGTTGTCGACTGACGAAGTTGTTGACTGACGAAGTTGTCGACTGACGAAGTTGTTGACTGGTCGCGTCGCCTGCGATGTGACGTAGATAAGATCTATTATGCTCGGAACGCCGCCGCCACATGACGAAGTTGTCGACTGCTTTGCCGCCACATGAGGAGTTATCGACTGACAAAGTTGTCGACTGACGAAGTTGTCGACTGACAAAGTTGTCGACTGACGAAGTTGTTGACTGGTCGCGTCGCCTGCGATGTGATGTAGATGATATCTATTATGCTCGGAACGCCGCCGCCACATGACGAAGTTGTCGACTGACGAAGTTATCGACTGACGAAGTTGTCGACTGACGAAGTTATCGACTGGTCGCGTCGCCTGCGATGTGACGTAGATGAGATCTGTTATGCTTCGAACGCCGCCGCCACATGACGAAGTTATCGACTGCTCCGTCGCCACATGACGAAGTTATCAAGTGCTTTGTTGATGATGGATTCTGTCGCGTCGCCTGCGATGTGACGTAGATGAGATCTATTATGCTCGCAACGCCGCCGCCACATGACGAAGTTGTCGACTGACGAAGTTATCGACTGACGAAGTTGTCGACTGACGAAGTTGTTGACTGGTCGCGTCGCCTGCGATGTGATGTAGATGATTTCTATTATGCTCGGAACGCCGCCGCCACATGACGAAGTTGTCGACTGACGAAGTTATCGACTGACGAAGTTGTCGACTGACGAAGTTATCGACTGACGAAGTTATCGACTGACGAATTTATCGACTGACGAAGTTGTCGATTGACGAAGTTGTCGACTGCTTTGCCGCCACATAAAGAAGTTGTTGACTCCTTCAGCGCCACATGTGATCTGGATTTTCTTCTCGGATGATGGATTCTGTCGCGTCGCCTGCGATGTGATGTAGATGAGATCTATTATGCTCGGAACGCCGCCGCCACATGAGGAGTTGTCGACTGACGAAGTTATCGACTGACGAAGTGTCGACTGCTTTGCCGCCACATGAGGAGTTATCGACTGACGAAGTTGTCGACTGCTTTGCCGCCACATGAGGAGTTATCGACTGACGAAGTTGTCGACTGCTTGAGCCAGCTGCGGTAGCTGCGCTTGTTCACGGCGTCGCGAGTCGAAGGTGGTCGAGGTTAAGGCGGGTTGTCGCGCTCTTGTTGTTGAAGATCTGATCGACATCCCCGAGCGTGAGGTACGCCTGTTTCCGCGTTTGTTGGCGGTTTGTTGGGCGGCCGACGAAGATGCGCAGTGTCTCCACACCATGTGTCGCCGGTCTGTCGAGTTTGCGCGGTCGAATCCATTGTGCCGTTCCGATGCTTGTCGCGGCTGATTGTTGATCCGTCTGAAGTAGTAGTATTTGTCCGATCCAATTGCAATTGGATTTGCTCCGTTTATGCGAGTCACCATTAGTCGCCTATGCCCAGGGAAGCGGTCGTGTACGCCAGTCGCCGCGTTGTCGCCTGTATCCGTATCAAATTAAACCAGCCGAGGGTAGCGACAATGTCGTCGCTTGATAGCTCGTGTGTGTAGATGGTCCAGCTGCGATCGATCATTGGCAGGATCAAGAACGCTTGCTGGCTAGCCGCATCGGTCAATCTTAGAGTTTGGTTCTCATTGTACATGTAGACACGTGGTTAGAAGAAGCAGCAATTAGTAGTAGTGATCAATAAAATAAGCGAAAGAATAAGTCAGAGATCAATCCTGGTAATATTCCACGCCCATGACTATGGGTTGCACGTAATGCATACGACCTCCTCGCTGCTCTTTTGCCAACGTATTAGAACCGGATCAGAACTCGCCGACTTCCTGCCCCATGCAAGGATGCCGATGATCACGCGGCTCTCCTGCGGCCTTGCTGGCGACTGCGTGTGCGCTGCTATTTTTTTTTCTTGATTCGCGCGCGGGTGAGCTGGACCCTGTTGCCCTGCGGACGTATTCCTTTTCCTGTACGGCTGTTGCTGCTGGCTGATTTTTTGATGAGATGCTCCTCGAAATCTTCACCTGTCTGCTGACGACTTCCAAGGCGGGATGCGATGGCTGGTTGATGTAGCGGATGCCGAGCGCCCGGCGCCACTCACGCCGATCAGATCGGAAGTGCCCGCGAGCACGTCGGGATCCGGCTGCCGTAGATTGTGGTAGTTGTGGACGTAGATTGGATCTTCTTTTGCTGTTGTAAATTTGATCTGCTCAGCCGTACACGAGGACGGCGTTGTCGTCGAGCCCCCGAGCACTGATTTTGATATGGCGAGTCGCCATTGTGGTCGATGAAGATTGGGCCGCCGCAACCGTAAATCCAGCACGCTGTTCTTCCCACAGACGGCGCCAATTGACGTGGTATGCCCACGGCAATCCCAGAGTCGCAGACCCTAGGTAGATTTTGAGGGAGAAGATGTGCGCGCTGGTAGTTCCGGACGGCTGACAAGCAAGGATTTACCCAGGTTCGGCCCCTCATTGTGAGGTAAAGACCTACTCCTGCCTGTCTGATTATGATGATATATGAGGTACATGGTGGCCGCAAGGGCGATATGATGAGAGGCGATCTCTCTATGCTATGTCTAATTGTGTCTATGTTGTGGCCTCTGATGTTGTGATCTGTCTATGGGGGTGCCCCTGCCTGGCTTTATATAGGGAGCCAGGGAGGGTTTACAGGAGTCCTAGTAGACTACGAAATAAGAGTCCTTGTCTTGTGCTTCAAGTAATTTCCTTAACAGCTTCTTGATCTTCATTGGGCCAGCCAGTGGGCCTTCGACTGGGCTGAACCAGGTATACCAATAGTGGGGTGCCCGGAGGGTATGCCCACGTCACCGTAGACCCAGCATGCCACCTAGTACCATGTTTGATGTTATAGCATATATGTCACGCTTTCAGCATAGAAGATGCCATAACGGTTGTAATGGTAGGCAATGAAGTCGTCATAGGTCTGCGTTGGGATTTTGATGCTAGAAATTACTTTAAATCCGTAAGTTCAGTTGTTGTGAATAGTTTGTGGCATAGCTAATATGTCTGTCCATGGAACATGCTTGTGATTTATCTTGCTATTGTCTCGGCTTATAGCTCCTTGCTAAAAAATAGTCTAAATGCGTAATTCAATTTTTTTAATAGTTCGTGACTTAGCTACTAAGTTTGTAACATGCCTCTGACATATTTTTTTGTTTTTCTAGTAGGTACGGCATGAGAACTATTTAATCCTCGAGCTGTTTACTCTTGGTGCCGCCCTGGCTTTGTTTTCGTGTATGGGCCAGATGGATTACTGAATGATCTAACCTTTTTAGCTACATAACATCTCAGTTCCAGCCCGGTGGATTATTGTCTGTATGGGTGTGGGTGTGGGTGTGGGGCACATGGTGGATCGAGGTTCAGTGTGAAAATCCACATCAAAAGATAAAAAAATTCAAAAAAATCAAACACATCTTTTCTTAATTAATAAACATAATTATATCAAACTCTTGTACTTAAATATAACAGAGTTTTATTATACATTAAAATCTTATAGTACATATGTTTTATTTATTTTGCACATATTGTATCTTCTTAATATGTAGTCGCGATTTCCCTCAAAAAAAATGTAGTCACAATTACCCTAACTAAATATAATTCTTATGTGTATCTTTGTTATAATGTACATCAAATATAAATTTACATAAGCTAAAATTGAAAATAATTGTACGCCTTCTTATTTTTCGATGTACAATTAAGAATAATCCTAAATATTTGTGAGACATATATATATTGACTATACTTTAACGAATATCTCAATATCGTCTTGTATTGTATCAACTTATAAGAAAATTTATAGAAAATTCTAGATTATATACCTTGACTATCTACTAAGTTGTATTGTGTTCAATAACAATCCCACACAACGTGCATTTATGTAGTTAATAGTAAAATATAAACACTTAAACTAAACACTAAAAATGACCGAAGCAACACAGAGGGCCTACCTATCAACCTGTGCCTACTACATGGGCCGATCCAAACCGCGGCCCAATAACATGTATTATTTCTCTCCTTTTACTATTTTATAAAAATGTATTTTATTTTTGTGATTTTGAAAATGTTTTCTTCATGGTTTTTGGTGATTTTGAAAATCTTCAAAGTATAAAATGTTGTGTAGTGTTTGAATGTGCAAAATTTTGGAATTTTGATATATTTCAAATAGTATTTTTAATTTGGACAACTTTTGATTTGAACGGTTTTTAAATTTGAAAAAAGTTCAAATTTGGACATTTACCAAACTAAACATTTTTTAATCTTAACATTTTTTCTCTGAACAATTGTCGAGAGTGAACACATTTTGAATTTGAACATTTTCAAAACTAATTTTAAAAATTGGAACAAGTTTCTAATGTGTACAATTTCAAATGTGTTGTTTTTTCATGTAAACAACTTACGAATTTGAACAGGTTTTTAATGTGAAATTTTTTCGACTTTCATCATTTTTTATGTGAACATATTTCAAGTGTGAGATTTTTTGATTAAAATATTTTCCCAAAATCTGAGCTTTATATCTAAAATCGAAAAAGTAAAAGAAAAAACAGAAAATGAAGAAACAAGCAAAAAGAACCAAACACTGGAGGCAGTACCTTATTTGGCCGGCCCACGAAGGTGTGTGCGGTAGCTAACAAGCTCTGACCTGGTCGTCAGCTAGAATCTGCCAAGGAACTACCCGGGCAGGAAGAGGGCAAATCAAGACCTGCGCGCGATCTTTGAAGATATTGGTAAGATGGGGATGGACGTTGTTGCACGCGATCATACGGGAGCCTTTCTGGTAGCTTGCCGCGACCAGTCTCAAGGTGTCCTACCCCCTGAAGAAGTTGAAGCTTTGGCCCTTCGTTCCGCTGTTCGCCTGGCTCGGGAACAAGGCTACGACAGGGTTGTCTTCGCCTCAGACTGTTTTTCGCTGGTTCAACGAATCAATTCATCGGCGATGGATAGATCCTCTGTTGGCATCCTGGTGAGTGGAGTTCGTTCTATGATCCACTTCTTCACGATGGCGTCTTTCATCCATGTGAAGAGATCTTTCAATGTGGCAGCGCACCTGTTAGCTAAATCTTGTTTTTCTGTAAACTCTAGAGAAGTTTTCCTTTCTGTTCCGGATTGTATCAGTGAGACCATATGTATTGATGTCATTTAATCAATAAAGCGCTATTTGTATCAAAAAAAAAAAGACCTGCGCGCAACCTGCATGCGTGACGCTAACACAGAATTCCCGGAAGGTCTATAATTTAATTGTAGCCATGGTTGTATGCAGCCGTAGAATTTAATTGCTCGTATTTTTATAATTTCCCCTATACAGTGTTAAAAGAGGACACTCTGATTTTTTAAAATCCTAGAAAATTTTAAGTTCATGATTTTTTCAAATTCACGACCATTCTAATAAAATTTGAGACTATTCTTCAATTTCCCTAACATTTTTTTCAAATCTATGAACATTTAAAAAAAATGTGTATTAAATAACGTGAATTTTTTTCAAATTTTATTAAAAGAGTTATAAAATTAAACAGGTAACCCGTGCTTGGTTTTCTTAGCAGACCAGCCGTAGCAAAAGGCCAGCTAAAAACAAAAATGGACCGAAGCAACAGCGCGCGAACGAAACCGAGGGAGGGCCGAGCCCAAATCCTTGTAGGCTACGGTACACGTGGCCGGGCCCATTACAAGTACAAGCCCGCGATGCCAAGATATTATCCATTGGAGAGCTAACCTGATCTGAAACCGCACAGGCAGAGGAAAGAGAGACTCCCGTGCCGGTGGGATCGTCGTTTTTGCGCCGCCGCATCTGCTCCCGCCGACCGGCCGCCGATGGGGCGCCTCGTCCTCATCACTCCTCACTTGTGCATCCCCATAGCCTCCTCCCGAAACCATGACGAGAAACTGCTGGAAAAAGGCCGACAGCAACCACCGCTGACCCAGCCCAACCCCGCCGCCTGGAGGCTCTTCAAGATCTTATTCAGGGTAGGGTACCAAATCAAGTCTCCTTCCTTGCATTGCTTCTTCCTGTGGTCGTATGGGGTTCAGTTCTTCGATCAATTCAAGAATGCTCACTACACCTATTCCTCGTCTCTGATCTGTGCCATTGCAGTGCTTCACAACCACGATGACCATCGCGATGATTGTTTGGCTTTTCGTGGAGCGACATTTGAACTGGGACCCTGAATTGCAGGACCCGTACAAGATGGCAGCATTCCTCCTTATGTCTCTCCTTCCCGTGGGATCCGGTTTCATGATTACCGAAGGAGACATAGAGACGCACAGCATGCCATTTCCAGCTAAAGAGGAAGAAGAACACATATAGTAGTTTGCAACACAGCAGTAGTAGTAGTCAGTAATTTTGGAGTATATCTTTTGGCATGATTGTGTAATCAACGTATTTCATGAATATTCAGCCGTCGACCAGTGCTTGTCCAACACCGATAGAATGACACAAGGACCACCACATTTGCGAAATTATCCTAGGCTGTACAAATTACTCCTCATCACTAGCACCAACAACATATCTTGCAAAACATGCCTCGGGCATAAACTCCTGATGGCCAGTCTACACTATGTGAACTAGAATTCTAACCATATACGATCAACTCCTCCAAGCTATTAACTCCTCCAGGATGGATCACATATCTCCAGTGAAACAACACTGCATTGGAATGTGCATACATAAATAACCTTTGGTAAAATAAAAAAGAACACTTGGAGATAAATAAACAGTAAGGAAAAGGAGACTTGAGATATAACAGTACCCGTAAACAGAAACAACCGAAGAACACCAAGGCAGCTCCCACAAGCCATCCCATCACTTGTGTAGCCTCGATCGCAAATAGCCAATAACAGAACATAACAACGAGAACAGTAATTCCTACAGAAAGTATATGTCACCAACAACATTTACACATATCTTCCAAAACATGTCTCGGGCAAAAACTCCTGGTGGTCACACAATATATGTCATATGCGAACTAGAGTTCTAACCTTATATGATGAACTCCTCCAAGTTGGATCACATATCTCCGGTATAACAACATTACATTGGAATTTGGAAACATACATACATACATACATACATACATACATACATACATACATACATACATACATACATACATACATACATACATACATACATACATACATACATACATACATACATAACTTTTGGTAAAATAAAAAGAACATTGGAAAGAAATAAACATCGGTAAAAACTGGGGTGGCGTTGGTCCCGGATCCGATGTTGAAGAGTCTCAAAGGGCTACTACGACTGATGTTCTTTATCAGGTTAAATCTATATTAACGGGGTTGGGGTCTATCGTAACTCGTTAATGACTCGTGGTAAGGGGTTTTTTAAAATGTGAATCAACTATTGTTGTTCTTCTTCTCCCGCGCGACGGCGAGGCGAATGACGTGGGTTTTGGGTAGTTGGAGCCATGGTTGTATGCAGCCGTATTATTTAATTGCTCGTATTTTTATAATTTCCCCTATACATTGTTAAAAGAGGACACTTTGATTTTTTTTTTAAACGTGTACTACCTCCGTCCCGAAATAACTGTCGCGTGTGGCATTTTACGAAAACCCCCTCGATTTATTTCAGACCAAACCCGCAGTCCTCCTCTTCCCCTCCGTTGACCATTCCTTCTCGCCCAGTTTCTGTCGGGCGCGCCGCCGTTCCCCGTCTCTACCCCCACCTCCGCCCTCCGGCCACCCCTACCTCGACGTGCGCCGCCGACCGTCCTTCCTCCGCACCAACCAGAGGATAGATCAAGAGAGAGATTCTCTTTTCTGTGACCAGGCTCCAAAGCTCGCGATTTGCCGGCTCTGGCGGTGGTGATTTGTTGCGCGGAGATCCATCTCCCAGACTCCCACCAACGCCGATCTTCGGATCCACCTCCCGCACTGTAGCGCGATCAGGGCACGAAGCTCCGGCAGCAGGAATCAGGGATCACGGGATCGGGAACATGGCAGGAGCTCCGGCGGCATCGTCTGATTTGAGGGATTAGAAGCATGAGCTCCGGCGGCAGATCGCTGGCGCATGGCGGAGATCGTGGCCGCCAACTGCGGGCGCAGGGATCTCGCAGACTGCGCCGCCGATCGCGGGCGGAAGGATCACGGGCGGAACAGCGGAAGGATCGTGGAAGGATTAGTGGATCCGGACCGGGTATTGCAAAGTTGGAGGGTGTTTTTGTAAAATCGTGTCCAGTACAAATTTCCCTCCGCCGCGACAGTTATTTCGGGACGGAGGGAGTATTAAGAAAACGTGAATATTTTTTAAATTTTATTAAAAGAGTTATAAATTTTAACAGGAAACCCGTGCTTGGTTTTTCTTAGCAGACCAGCCGTAGCAAAAGGCGAGCTAAAAAAAATTGGACCGAAGCAACAGCGCGTGAACGGAACCGAGGGAGGGCCGAGCCCAAATCCTTGTAGGCTACGGTACACGTGGCCGGGCCCATTACAAGTACAAGCCCGCGATGCCAAGATATTATCCATTGGAGAGCTAACCTGATCTGAAACCGCACAGGCAGAGGAAAGAGAGACTCCCGTTGCCGGTGGGATCGTCGTTTTTGCGCCTCCACTCCCGCCGACCGGCCGCCGATGGGGCGCCTCGTCCTCATCACTCCTCACTTGTGCATCCCCATAGCCTACTCCCGAAACCATGACGAGAAACTGCTGGAAGAAGGCCGACAGCAACCACCGCTGACCCAGCCCAACCCCGCCGCCTGGAGGCTCTTCAAGATCTTATTCAGGGTAGGGTACCAAATCAAGTCTCCTTCCTTGCATTGCTTCTTCCTGTGGTCGTATGGGGTTCAGTTCTTCGATCAATTCAAGAATGCTCACTACACCTATTCCTCGTCTCTGATCTGTGCCATTGCAGTGCTTCACAACCACGATGACCATCGCGATGATTGTTTGGCTTTTCGTGGAGCGACATTTGAACTGGGACCCTGAATTGCAGGACCCGTACAAGATGGCAGCATTCCTCCTTATGTCTCTCCTTCCCGTGGGATCCGGTTTCATGATTACCGAAGGAGACATAGAGACGCACAGCATGCCATTGTCAGCTAAAGAGGAAGAAGAACACATGTAGTAGTTTGCAACACAGCAGTAGTAGTAGTCAGTAATTTCGGAGTATATCTTTTGGCATGATTGTGTAATCAACGTATTTCATGAATATTCAGCCGTCGACCAGTGCTTGTCCAACACCGATAGAATGACACAAGGACCACCGCATTTGCGAAATTATCCTAGCCTGTACAAATTACTCCTCATCACCAGCCCCAGCAACATATCTTGCAAAACATGCCTCGGGCATAAACTCCTGATGGCCAGTCTACACTATGTGAACTAGAATTCTAACCATATGTGATCAACTCCTCCAAGCTATTAACTCCTCCAGGTTGGATCACATATCTCCAGAAAAACAGCACTACATTGGAATAAGCATACATAAATAACCTTTGGTAAAATAAAAAAACACCTGGAGATAAATAAACAGTAAGGAAAATGAGACTTGATATATAACAGTACCCGTATAAAGAATCCAGCGAAGAACACCAATGCAGCTCCCACAAGCCATCCCATCACTTTTGTAGCCTCAAGCGCAAATAGCCAATAACAAAACATAACAACGAGAACAGTAATTCCTACAAAAAGTATAAAAAAGGTCATTTCTTTTGCTATATTTCTATACACCAACAATATAGTAATTGATTTTATCATGTCTGACACCGTAAAAATAAAACAATAATGAAACAAGTAAATCAACCGCCATACCGATCATCCCAAGATGTGTAGAGAGGCGAGCATACCGAAGCTCGATAGGCCACCGCCCCCACACGGTGCACGGTACGCCCATACAGACTGCTAGCCACCACGTTGGGAAAACCAGATTAACCCACGAAGGTTCAACCAGTTTATCCTTCAGCAATCCATCCTTTCCCAAGTACGGAAGCAAGGACAAAGATGCACCCAAAGCAAATAGCTGAAGCATTAGCAAATGCTCACATTTGTTCCCCTGCTGCAGTAGCAGAACAAAACAGACTATCAGAGGCATGTGATATGTAACAAATAAAAAAGTTGGTTGTTCATGGACAAAAACTAAAATCATAAACATAACCAAATCTGAAACAGATATTGGTTGTTCATGGACACAAACTGTAAGAAAGAGAACATAAAGATATGTTCTCATAAAGATAATGTACCTTGGGAACTAGAGGCACTTCACCTAGCAAAGGATTCATGAGGGAAGAATCATCCCCATCTATCTTTTGACAACCAGGCAACGAATCCAGCGATGCAATTCTTCCATTCTTCATTTAGTTTTCACAAATATGAACTTGCTGTAATATATTTAGATAGACGTGTCGCTGTATGTTCCATGATATAGCTGCCCTGCTAGAATATATTTTAAGCTTGTAGTTGTACGGTAGGCGATATTGTGGAGTAGCTAGAGTTCTTTGTCTTTAAACAATGGGTAACTTCTGCATGTAACTACACCTACCATATTTAGATATAGAGTGCATTTTCCCATTCACTTCTTTATGTTTCTAGTTTAATAAGCTCTAATACTAAGTACTAACTAAACATATGGCATTCAATGTTAAAGTACATATTTCCAGTTTTAAGATTAAGCGAAATGGCTGTTTTACGAGCACAAATTTATATTTTTATTGTTAAATAACAATGATTTTCAGAAAGTTGGATCTAACCTACATTAAGAATTGGGGCGAACTACAGTAACTACAATTTGTACCAAAATATTTTACATTTTCTAAATTATTTTTTGCATCCACCCCATTAATAAGTATATTTTATATTATTTTTTAGTAGTTTATAATGCCGCAAAATGCTAACGGTAATGCTCTCTAGAATTTGGTTATAATACATATGTTAAATAAACATAATTAGTGCTAAATTCAAACCGTATTTTACAACAAAACTTTCTTTTTGGATGTTTTTTAACAATAGCATAATCTATATCGTGTGTATATATTTATGTTAACAGTCACATGACCTCACAAATATGTCAAGAGAGGTTTCTAGGTCACTTTTAGATAAATCATATTTATTGAACTATTAGGTTATAAATTGAACTGCTCACATGATACTTTACCATGTTTTTGTGGTCAAAGGTGCCCTGTAAGTTTTAGCGGTTCAGTAAGAAGTGTTTTGTGCTTAGTATTATTTTGGTTTCGATTCTTCCTGGTGTTCGATGGTGTCGTAATAGTAGAAGATACAGTTCTCTTTTGAGTTGGACCGATGTTAATCGGTTGGGCTCTTATGGATTCACTCTTCTGTTTAACTACCTCTTTTGTGGATAAAAACACATATATAGTCATTGCCAATAGCCCCAAATATTCTTGTTTGATGAGAACGACAGCAGTATTACAGTTTGATTTACATCAATTAGTCAGTTTTCATGGTTTTTGTCCTGTCAAATTTCTGCACGATTCTGACAGCCTTTCGATGCTGACATCCATGAGTGCGAGGAATACAGTCGGCCTCCTACCATTCTCCAAGGAACCTAATCCTTTTGAAGTGATGAGATAAATGCCAAATTATACCTTGTTTCATCTGATTCACTCGTGGTACTACTCCCTCCGTTTAGATGTATTAGACCTCTACCATTTGGCTCCACGACCAAGGCTGGCAACGAGTGGGTGCGAAAAAATTGGAAGTCCATTTTTCCTTAGGCATGCATTGGCCCATAACTTATGCATGCGGGCTAATAATTGCAGCTATTTGCATGTCCCCATTAACAACCAATTAGGTGTGAGTAATGTGTGCATGCACCATTAAAATGAACAATTAATATCTTAAGAGGCCTTAGAATTTTTAAAAAAATATATTTTGGTAAGAGGTCTAATACACCTAAACAGAGGGAGTAGCAAAGTTTCTGCTAGTTTCAGTGGGCTCTCATAGACGCGCCCCTGCTCTAGTTTTAACGGGCCTCTGCGCCTACGAGGCACTTTCCTTTTTGAGCATCGACTACGAGACTCGTGCCCACACTTATTTTAGAGTCCATCCCAGCAGAACAAGTAGTTCAGAAGCTAGGGATTCCAAGTCCGAGCAGTCCTGGATCGATCTTGCGCCGCCGCGCTTCAGATTTCAGAAGATCGTTCCTCCTGCTCTCTCCGGCCGGCCGGCGTGTTCGATCTATCGATGGGTCGCCTCGTCCTCATCACTCCTCGCTACTGCATCCCCATAGCCTCCCGTGACCATGACGAGAACCTCCTGGAACAAGGCCGACAGCAACCACAGACCACCCATGCCGCTTGGAGGTTTTTCGACATCATCGCCAGGGAAGCAGAGTCAGGGCGGCACCAAAGGCAAAGGGCTGAAGCATCAAAGAGTTCTCACACCGACCCGCTGGAACATAAGCAAAATAAACCAAGTGCAAGTATGCAAGCGCTGCTTAGGCGGTCCTCCCATGACATCGGCACTGAAGTGTTGTGGAGATGGTGGAAAAGTGCCCCGTTGGTAGACTAACAAGGGGATTTCAGACTCTAGGCAACAACCTATTAGCTGGATCACGTTCAGACATTTTCTTGGTTAACTTGTGAGAGAATGAGCAGCTCATTGACAAACTGCTCCACCTGGCTCCGATCAACTCGCTGAGCCTTCTTGATCACCACGACCATCTCATCGAGCAATACGCCTTTGTAGACCGTCCCGAACCCACCTCTGCCAGCTATGTTTTCATCGCTGAATCTGTTGGTTGCCTTTTCAAGTTCACGTCTTCAACGGCACCCTCTGAGTAAACATCTGCTGCTTCAGGAGCATGCCACCATTTTGCTGAAAGTATCTTTGTCTTGACTTGGCAAGCTTTCTCTTTTTAACAAGCCAATGTGTCTAAACTCCGAGCATCAGGAGAACAAGCAACAAAGGCAGACCTCCACCTCAAAAAGAGCAGTAGAAACATTGATAAGTTAAGTGTTTGTTCATTCAAACTGAGCAGAAATAATGTGAAGTATAAGATTATCGGGTACTACCACTTGCCTGCTGCAATCAGTAGCTTTTTATCTCTTCTGCACCCAGTGCCCTGCTTTGTACCAACACTCGTTGTGCACATCGAGCATACACACTCGAAATGACCAATAGTGTTGATGCACTTGTGAGTAAGGTGTGGAGTGGGATCCCACCATTGTCCCACTTCTAGTTTATTTGTGAATATCTAGTTCAAATTATGATCCAAAATTTTGTACTAAAAGTCCCCAAATGAATTAGAAGTGGGATATTGGTGGGATCCCATTTGCATCTCTAGTTTGAGTGCACGGGTAATTCTTCTCATCTTTTCATTCGTCAATATCTACCTGTCGAAACTGCATAGCCAAATTGGCAACAATAGCTACCATATAAGCTACTATGATGGAGGCAATATCGTAGGAACGACCTGAAAGTTACAGAAACAGAGAAAAAGACCTGACAACACTACCTATAAACGACCTAGAAATCTAGGATAGGCTCACGGACAGAGAATTGCAAACGTTGGTTAGCTCAATTATCCGCGAGAGTAAATCACCTCTGCTAGCTTGCTGCAATTTCAGCAACACAATTACGCACACACGGTGAACTTGTAACCTTAATCACTGAAAGTTTACTCGTTTCTCTGTACCTGATACTGAGAACCATAAAAACGACATCAGTGAACTCTTCCTCCCGCCTGACTCGAAGAAGGCTATAGTTTTCTGATCTTTGCTTGCTCAAGCACCTCCAATTGGCAATACTTAGCTTGCTCCTTGTTGGCAGCCTTCCCCCTCCACGCAGCCCTATCTGATCCGTCTCGCCTCTTCTCCACAAATTGAGCCAAACAAGTTGTTTGAGGTCCGCTCAATTACGAAGTCTAGAGCCCCATTTTATTCTCAGCGTCCTGGATGAGCTTCTCGCCGCTGACCTCCACCGCCCTGTACACCGGGTACAATCTGTCGGCGCCCAGCTTCTTTCAGCCGCCTCCAGCGAATCGGCCCGCAATCCGCACCATCAGGCGGCGGTGGTGGGAGCGCCGCTCCCGCTCCCGGCGTTGACCGACCTCGAGGTCGAGATAGAGATCTTCCTCTCCGGGCCGCAGCTAATGGCGGTCTGGCGCGACGACGCCGAGGAGCAGCGGCATGGTTTGTGCTTTGTGTACATCGTACATGCGCTCCCACCTCCTCCACAACCTCCCTCCTCCCCCGCGTACCACCGCTCGTATCCCTGGTCTGCCTCCCAGCAACTGGTTAGCATCCGCTGCCGCACGGGTCAGGACCTCCGCCTCCACTTCCCAGATTCCTCCGATCGAAGTCGGCCGACAAGTCTACGCGAGGTAGCGGCGACGGTGGGGGGCTAGACAGGAAATGCAGCGGCGACAGATCGACGGCGAGCTTCCACCGAAGGGAAGGGAGTGGACCGGGGAAACAGAGGATAAGAGGAAGGGAGCTCAGTTTGCCCATGGAAGCCGGTGTCGGGAGGCGGTCCTGCTGGATGCGTACGGTGGCCGAGAACTCCAG